>JBBGZY010001615.1:0-1377500 GCA_037952925.1 Lithobates clamitans | reverse complement strand
CTTTTCAAATTTGGTCAAATTTTTTCGAATGCTGTAGCATTTTTTCGAATTTGATAGTTTTTTTCGCATGCGGTAGAATTTTTTCAAATTTGATACTTTTTTTCAAATGCGGTAGAATTTTTTCGAATTTGATAGTTTTTTTTCGAATGTGTTAGAATTTTTTTGAATTTGATAGTTTTTTTTCTAATGCGGTCAAATTTTTCGAATTTGAATACGAAAAATTGAAACGAATTTAGTTAAATAACAAATCGAAACGAAACTAAACTAAACAAATTTTTTATCCTGCACATGTCTATCTGCTGCTTTCAGGATCTCTGGGACTTCTGGACCAGACTGCTCTCCCTTATATATGGACTCTTCAGGCCACCAATTTTGCAGTAAAATAATTGATGTGCGCCCTGGGGGTCAAAGGCTTCACCAATTTCTGCTGTTTCTCCAGCGTTGCCTCCCTCTTTGTTTGGCTATGAGCCTTTAATAAAGTTTTTTTGGTTTCAATTAGACTCGCCTATGTGTGTTTTCCTTCAAAAAGGACAGTTTGTTTGTGAGGAGGCAGGTACATTTCAAAATACAATGTGAAATTAACAAGAGACACCAACACCAAGCAACCTCCTTGAGATTAAATAATACAAGATAATAATGGTGTTGTGGTAACTTGACACACAAAACACACACAAAAATATTCTGGGTGTTAAATAACTAAAAAAAAAAAAAAAAAAACAAGATTAGCCTTGAAAAAAATACAAACCAAAAAAAAAAAATCACATCAGGCTTGAAAAAAAAAAAAAGATAGATTTTATATAAAATCTATCTTATATAAAAAGATAGATAAAAATAGATTTTTGGTCAGATGTGACAAATCATAATATATTGAGGGAATCACGAAAAATAAGAAAGAAAGAAGTTTGTGTGAATATCAGCAGCAAAACTAGTTTGTTTTTCCTGCATTATAAAGAAGAAGAGAGTGCGCTGTATTAAACAATTTTAAAGATTGCAGCCTGACGAAAATGCTCTATCCATTCCGAACGCTAATTTTACCAGACCGAGCTGTTCCGTCTCGGAATTTCTTCTGAGCATGCGTGGCACTTTGTGCGTCGGAATTGTCCACACACGGTTGGAATTGATGCAATCGGATTTTGTTGTCGGAAAATTTTATAGCCTGCTCTCAAACTTTGTGTGTCGGAAAATCCGATGGAAAAAGTCCGATGGAGCCCACACACGGTCGGAATTTCCGACAACACGCTCCGATCGCACATTTTCCGCTGGAAAATCCAACAGTGTGTACGGGGTATTACAGTAAAGAACCCTATATGCAGTTTCCGGTTAAATCGCTTCTCCTCTAATTTTAGTGAATGGCCGAGAGTCTTTTTAAATGCCCCTTCACGGAAAAGTTTTATCCCTAAAAGGAAAAGGAAGAGCATCTACCAAGAATATTATTTCTTGGGACCTAAAATCCTTGAACCCTCCAGTTTTATTTTCCCATTGACTGAACTCTTGTGGAACCCAAAGAACCCAGGACTTTGTTAAGTACTTTTCATTCTTGATCATTTTTGTTGTGCTGTTGTATTATTGTATCTTCTCTTTTGTAATCTCTTTTATTTGTCTGTAAGTTTTTTTTTGCACTGTTTGTTTTCTTTGTCTTTTTTTAAAATGATGTTTCAACCGCCAAAAACATGTAGAAGGCAGGATGAGAGCAGCGCTGATGCGGGCTCATGTACCGGTACATCAACCTGCATCTGAGGCTCCCAGAGCACGCATCCTCGAGCCCGATGAACATTGTTTCACCCAGACACAGCGGATCACATGACATTGGATAGGACCAATGAAATCAATCCTATACCATGTGATCACTGTGTCCAATCCGGAGAAGTAAACATTCCAGCAGCACCAGACTGTGGGAGCATTGTAAAGTCTTTATACCACCAGTCACTTCACAGTGTCCCTGATCACTGCCTAACTGTCACCTGTTACCAGTGCTTCCAGTGTCCTTGATTGCAGTGGGTCCTTGTTTACTCTCAATCCAGTGTGCCCTAATCACCAAACCAGTGATCACTAAATGCGACCATACTGTTTTGTTCCTGATCACTGAAATACCGTTTGGTTCCTGATCACCACCATGCCAGTTTGGTTCCTGATCACTGCCACGCCAGTTTGGTTCTTGATCACCTCCATGCCAGCTGGTACCTGATCACTGCCACACCAGTTGGTTCCTGATCACGAGACACCAGTTGGGTCCTGATTACCACACCAGTTGGGTCCTGATCACCACACCAGTGGGCCCTGATCACCACCATCATCTGTGAGCTGTTAAAGCCATTTTCAGCCTCTTCACACAGTTTATACACCTCCACACCAGCTGGTTCCTGATCACCGCAATGCCAGCTGGTTCCTGATCACCGGCACACCAGTTTGGTTCCTGATCACTGCCACGCCAGTTTGGTTCCTCATCACCTCCATGCCAGCTAGTACTTGATCACTGCCACACCAGCTGGTTCCTTATCACATCCATTCCAGTTGGTTCCTGATCACTGCCACACCAGTTGGGTCCTGATCACACTAGTGGGTCCTGATCACCACCATCATCTGTGAGCTGTTACAGCAATTTTCAGCCTCTGTACAGAGTTTATACACACACAAAACATTGCCAGCTAGCTCACGGTGTCCCTGATCTCTGCCCAACAGTGTCTAGTGTGAACCATACCAGCAGGTCCTGATCACCACCATCCAAGTGGGTCCTGATCACCACCATTGTCTGTGACAAGAGAGAGTGTTTACAGCTAAATGAGTAATCACACAGTTTACACACACACACACAAAACATTGCCAGCCAGATCATGGTGTTCACAATTTCTGCCCAACAGTGTCTAGTGTAAACCATACCTGATCACCGCCATACCAGTGGGTCCTAATTACTGCCATACCAGTGGGTTCTAATCTCAGCCATACCAGTGGATCCTAATCACAGCAACACTGGTATTAACGCCTTATTAAAAAAAACCTACACCAGTGAGGAGGCATTCAAAATTCTGAGTATGGCGAATGAGAGTAATGGGGAACTCTCACTGTTAGACTCAGATTTTGAATATGAACCTGTAGATGGCAGCAGTTCAGCATCTGATTCAGAAGAAGAACAGCTTCCAACAAAAAGAATGAGGCACTCTGAGAAGCAGCAGGCAAGCACAAGCAGCTCAATACCTCCCTATGATATGGCTAGCACTAGCGATGCAGTTCATCCACCACACCGATGTCAGCCACCAAGGATTAGAGCCCATACTGCTGTTCCAGAGGCACTTCTAAATCCTGTGTGGCTACCTTCAGATTCAAGAGCACCTATAAACCCCCCCATTCATAGCCCTGCCAAGCATTCAGATAAAAAACCCAAAATTGTACTCCTATTGATATGTCCAGAACCCGCGATAAAATAATTTTGCAATTTTGACACTTCAGCGATAATTCCCAGTGCCCAATTCCCGAGAAATCCCCCTGAGTATGAGAAACTTTAAAACATTTGGCAACTGATCAATTATTGTAACCAAAAATGATCTGAAATATATTGTCCTGACAAAAACATCTGTGTCAATGAGTCCCTCATCCACTTCACCGGAAGGCTGGGCATAAAACAATATGTCCCAAAGCAATACATGGTGAAGATATACAAATTTTGCAAAAGGGCTACAGGGTATGTGCACAATTTCTGGGTTTATGAAGTAAAGGACAGCAAGCTAACCCCCCTGATTGGCCAACCTATACGGTGACCAGTAGTAAAATTGTCCAGGACCTTCTATTCCCTCTCTTCAAGAAGGGGTACCACCTTTACATGGACAATGTTTATACAAGCTTGCTCCTTTTCCACCACCTTTACCTCAACAAAACTGCGGCCTGTGGTACAGTTTGATTCAGTTGAAAGAGAGTCCCACAAGAACAAGTTGTCACTAGGCTGAACAAGAGTGAGTCAGCCAGTTTGAGGAATGTTGAGATCTTGCCCCTTAAGTGGTGAGACAAACGAGATGTGTACATCCTTTCCTCTATCCACAACAGCAGCTCATTGGAAATTCAAACAAGGCATTTCCCATCCAAGAACCCCAGTGCATACACGATTACAACCAGTTCATGGGGGGAATGGATTTAAACAATCAGATGTTACAGCCCTACTTTGCCACCAGAAAATCGATCCACTGGTATAAAAAAAAGTATCCATCTACCTTTTTCACCTGGCCCTATACAATTACTACGTAGTCTATCAGAAGTCCACACAAAAACCCGTCATTTTCTTACACTATCAGGAGATTTTCACACCCCTCATCTATCAGGAGAGCACTGTACTTGAATAAATTTGGTCTGATGCCGTGTATGTTTCAAAAACAGAATTTGCTGTCACCCTATACTATTGTTTCCAATGTCTTGACCAGCCTGTCCTCTGTATAGAAGAGTGCTTCAGTCACTACCACACTTCAAATTGATAATGGTGAAGGTATGGTGATGATATTTCCCTTGTTATTACCTGCCTTTTGCCTGCTACATTTCCACCTGCTGCCCGGACCCATTTGCCTGCCAATTCATCTGACCCTGGCCTGTTCATCAACTATGCCTCTGCCTGCCGCTTGCTGCCTGAGCTGTTTATCCACCAAGTTTCTTCCTTACTCCTGAACTGAGCCTGTTAACCAATCATGTTTTTTGTCTACCTCCTGGACTGATCTTTTACCCTCCCACTGTAGTAGTGGTATTTCAGACAACATGGGGGTCTTACGTATGTGAGGGGATACAGAATAGTGTTTCTAAGTACAGAGAACTACGTCTTTGGTTTTCCTTCAGTTTTCAGGGTCTTGGGAGGCTTCAAAGAAAATTGGATTGGAAGGAGCAACTACCCCTTTGTCCAGTCTTACTAACCAAGGCCCTAAGCCTAATGTTTTTGCTTGGACCAATCCTTTGACCATGCCTGCTGTCTGTACTGACTGTGGCCTCTTTATTGACCATGTTCCTGCCTTCTGCCTGAACAACTGCTTTGCCTATTTGCTGACCATTCCTCTGCTTAGTACCAGTACTGACCCATCTGTACATCCCACTGGCTATGTTCCTGCAGAACACTGGTACCACCCATCCTCTGTGGACAACTGCACTACTGAAATCACAGGTACTCTTTGTTCACCCTCCTGTACTTCCTGACAAGTTAACATACTGCTATGGGGGCAGTCACGCACCAGTAAGTTAGGCTTTTAGGAACAGGGATTGCTGTAGGTGAAGCTACACTAAATTGATATATATCGTTGACTGATTTTTGTGACACAAAGGTTACAATGTTCGGTACATAATTAGTGCAAACATTAAAAAGGTCTTACAAATGTGGGGAATAGTAGCAGAGTGTGTGTTGAGGTGTTATTCTAAGAATGGCCATACAGCGTGTAAGAAATGTCTTATTAATTGGCAATATTGCATTAAAAAAATACATTTTCATTTTTTTCCCCACATTTTCCAAAAACTTTTGGCAACAAAATGACATTTTCAAAAGACTCCTAATGCCTTTTAAATAATACATTGGGGTGCTTGCTTTCCAAAATGTGGTCATTTTGTGGGTGTTTCCCCTGTCCTGGTTTTTAAGGGCCTCCAAAAATGTGATAGGTAGTAAAAAAATTAGTGTAATTTGTGTAATGTGTAATTTTTACCCCTAGAAAGCCTAAAGCTGCTTATTGGATCCACGTGGGGTCCCTCTGTGTGGCTAGACTGTGCAAATGGCCCACAAATGTGGTTTCGTCACACTCATGAGGAGTTAGAGAATGTGTTTTGAGGTGTATTTTTAAGTATGCCTATGATGTGTATTAGAAATATCTTATTAATTGACAACTTTGCATAAAAAAATAAATTTTCAATTTCTTTTTACATTTTCCAAAAACTTGTGGCAAAAAATGAAGTCAAAATGGGGTAATTTTGTGAATGTTTCCACTGTCCTGGTGCTCCAGGGCCTCCAAAAATGTGATAGGTAGTCAAAAATTTAGATGTGGAATTTTTTGCCTTTAAGCCTCGTACACACAATCGAATTTTCCACCGACAAAACCGTAGACTTTTGTCCAAAGGGCGTTGGCCCCAAACTTGTCTTGCATACAAACTGCACACAATTGTCAGCCAAGAAACCCGAACGTAATGACGTACTACAAGCCGATAAAGAGGAAGTTCAATTTTCATGTGCCACCCTTTGGGCTCCTTCTGCTAATTTCGTGTTAGTAGAAGTTTGGTGAGTGCTTGTCAGTTTGTTTCTGAATGGCCGTTCGTCAACCAGCCATGTTGCGTTATCGGAGGAGAGATTGTGCTATCATCGGAGTTATTGCTTTGACCCAAGTCCAGTCCAGGAACAGAAGGAGGAGGGGTTCTTGGACCAAGAATTGGTTGCTTAACCGCTTCAGCCCCGGAAGAATTTACCCCCTTCCTGACCAGAGCACTTTTTGCGATTCGGCACTGCATTGCTTTACCTGACAATTGCGCGGTTGTGCGATATTGTACATGAACAAAATTGATGTCCTTTTTTTCCCCACAAATAGAGCTTTCTTTTGGTGGTATTTTATCGCCTCTGCAGTTTTTATTTTTTGCGCTATAAACAAAAAAGGAGCTACAATTTTGAAAAAATGCATTATTTTTTACTTTTTGCTATAATAAATATCCCCCAAAAATATATAAATTTTTTTTCCTCAGTTTAGACCGATATGTATTCTTTCTACATATTT
The DNA here is from genome assembly GCA_037952925.1 of Lithobates clamitans. NCBI lineage: Eukaryota > Metazoa > Chordata > Amphibia > Anura > Ranidae > Lithobates > Lithobates clamitans. Next base: position 1,370,790 of record JBBGZY010001615.1, on the reverse strand, counting down.
TTGTTAAAAAAAACACAATAAGTGTATAGTGATTGGTTTGTGCAAAAGTTATAGCGTCTACAAAATAGGCGATAGATTTATAGCATCTTTATTATTATTTTTTTTTACTAGTAATGGCGGCGATCTGCAATTTTTATAGTGACTGCGGCATTATGGCGGACACATCAGACAATTTTGACACATTTTTGGAACCACTGGCATTGATACAGCGATCGGTGCGATTAAAAATGCATTGATTACTGTAACAATTTCACTGGCAGTGAAGGGGTTAACACTAGGGGGCGGTAAAGGGGTTAACTATGTTCCCTGGGAGGTGATTCTAACCGAAGGGGGAGGGACTAACTACAGGACGTGACAGATCATGGTTCCTAGCTAATAGGAACACATGATCTGTCACTCCTGTCAGAACAGAAGAGGGAAGTGTGTGTTTACACACACTCATCCCTGTTCTGTGTCTCCTGGTCACGATTGCTCATGGCCGGCGGTCATCGCGACCGTTGGCCATGAGCATCGGCACCCCTGCTGTGCAGCGGGCACGTGTGCGCCTGCTATCCGGACCTCGCGAGATCATGTACAGTAACATGATTTTGCGCAGGGGAGCCAGCCTGCCGCAGTAAAACTTTGGCGCCCGGTTCGGAAGTGGTTAAACGTGAACAATTCTGTCATATGCCTTTGCTGCGGGACCTCCAGGAGAATAATCCTGATGATTTTAGGAATTATCTCCAGAATGACCCCTGCTTTCACCGTCTCTTGGAATTGTTGACCCCATATATTAAAAAGCAGGACACATGCATGCGGCTACTTGGTGACGGGAAAAAGTCTCCAGGACCTCAAGTTTATGACTGGGATCTTCCCCCAGGCTCTGGGACTCCTTATTCCAGAGACCTGTTCTGCCATTATTCAAGTCCTGCAGAAGGACTATATTCGGGTAAGTTTTAGCCTTTAATAACACATTCTAGGTATTTAATGTTTGCTAATGTATTGTATTAATTTCTTGATTCCATAATTACCAATGTTGTAATATGCTGTGAATGTCTTCTTTGTCCACATGCATGCTGTAAGCTTTTTATGCTCCTGTATTTTCCTTCACTTATCTCTCCAGCATGCTATGCTGGGCCCATGCACACCTAGCCTAGTAACTTGCAATGCATGCAATGCATTTTGGCAGCTACATTTTTGTGCTTACCCTAAACACCCCCTAAAATGTGTCCAAATGTTATTGTTGTCCTCAAATTCAGGCAGAGTGCAAGAGGCTATTTTTTTGGAGCACAAACTCATTTGGAAACCCCCCCAAAATGCTAAGTCAACTGATACAAATACTGTATTTGCTGACTTTGCAAAACCCATACACACTATAGCTCTTTGGTGGTCATATTTCTGCATGAATTCACCAAAGCATGTAGTGCAAGGGACTGCCTGATTAACTTCAAATTGTAACATAGAAAGTTTTTGTCTCCTATTATCTTGATAGGTAATTTATGAATGGCAAAATGTGCTTCAATTTGGACAGTGTGTATCCATATTTTTAGATTAGGACACTTCTTACTGTACCTGTCCACTGGGCTAATAGTGTAAGTAAGCAGGGGCTGGCCAAAGTATCACTGATTATTTATGCATTCAGCTCTCATGGAAGTAGAGAGGGTTACCTGTCCAAAACATCTACCCATTACCTCCCCCCACCATAACATTTTTATAATGTGCCACCAAAGGGGTTGAGGAATCTGATACGTTGACCTTACACTTTTGTCTTTAAATACTCATTTAAATTTTCTACTTATGTTGGCCAAGAATGTTTGGGTCAAATCTACTTGCAATGCTATATGCAGAAGTACTAATTTCTTATTTCTTTTTTGACTCCACAGTTTCCTTCCAACCCAAAGCAATGGCAGGATGTTGCAGGCCAGTTCCAGCATCAGTGGGATTTTCCCAACTTTGGTGGTGCTATTGATGGGAAACATGTCAGGATTGTCCCACCACCCAAATTGGGCTCATAGTACTTTAATTACAAGGGTTTTTGCAGCATAGTCCTGCTAGCTGTAGTGTCTGCAACGTATGAGTGCCTTTTTTTGGATGTTGGGAAAAACGGCCGCAACTCGGATGGAGGTGTCATAATGCAGACTGAGTTCTACCATCGGCTCCAGAATGACACCTTAAATTTGCCACCTGCTCAGGACAATGTTGAAGGTCTCAATTTTGTTTTTGTGGCCTTTGCTCTGGGGGAACTTTTTATGAAGCCCTTTCCTATGAGGAACCTCACCCCAAAGTAGAGAATTTTTACTTGTAAGCTCTCTCGTGCCAGAAGGTTGAAAATGCCTTTGGCATCCTCTTCAGGCTGCTTTTAACAACTATCAACCTGGCACAATATAAAATAAATCATGTTGTTTTGTGCTGTTGCATCCTCCACAATTTTTTACAGAGGAATGCTAACAGCTACCGTTCCTTAGGGCCAACTGATGTGGACGCCACAGTGTCAGGCCCAGCTGAAGAGGCTGCAGCTCATCCGTTGGTGTCCATGAAGATGGCTCTCGAACCTGGCCGTGCTGGGTTGCCCTCCCAAAATGCTCGAGGTATCCGGCAAAAATACATAGAATATTTTGTGGGTAAAGGGGCAGTGGCTTGGCAGCAAACTGTAGCTGATCCAGAATCATCATTTTATTTTATCATAAACTACAATTTCATTTGAACTACTGTTGTCTGTTTCTCATCTGCATATCAGGTTGTCAAATAGCCTGTTTTTTTCCATTTCATACAATAGTGCAAACGAACCTTATTTGCTACATGAGGTGACAATCTCTTCTTCAGCTAACTATTATGTTGTGCTGTGGGTCTGTTACACACACACAATGTTTTTGTTCTTAATGTATCTAGTGCATTAAGTTCAAAAACATTATGCTTTTTCAACTCCTTTAATTTCTTTGAGGTCATAAAATTGGCTGGGTTGGGCACATTTTAGAGCACATTGTCAATGTAACTACACCAACTTAACAAATACATTGGTATTGAGCTTTGAAATAATAAGCCACGCATTGTTTAGGAAAAAACATTTTACTCAAAGCACATTCACATGTGCATTTTAAGGTTTTATAACAAACCAACCTCTTGGTTTATAAACATGTATGTTTGCCATTATTTTGCCTTTTTTGGGGCTAAATAGGCATAAACATAAGATACACATCCCCAACTCAGGAACTTACAAAGTTCGAGTTCGTTAAAGTGAAGTCGATATGAGACATTAGTATCCCAAGACTGTGTTGATGTTGCCTTCCTCAGATGGGGTGATCTCTCCCCTCTAAAAGCCAAAATTTGAAGCCACATCCATGTAGAGGCATAACTGTTAAGTATCCCTTATGATCCCCTGCCTAAAATGTGTGTAGGTACAAACAGGTTAGTTTCTAAAGTCCAGTGTGCCAATATGTGCTATCTCCCATCACAGGGTATAAATGGACGCGTTTTGGGGGTTCAACCCCTTCCTCATAACTAAAGTAGATAAGAGGAAAGGGGTTGCACCCCCAAAACACGTCCATTGATAACATGTGCTATCTCCCATCACAGGGTATCAATGGACACATTTTGGGGCTGAAACCCCTTCCTCATAACTAAAGTAGGTAAGAGGAAGGGGTTGCAGCCCCAAAACGCATCCATTGATACCCCCATGATGGGAACAAGCACATGTTGACTCACTGTGTGTTGTGTGGCTTTAGCAAACTAGATGTAGGGAAAGACACACATTTTAGGCATGGGGAAATAAGAATCTTTTGGCACCATTTGTGTGCATCTTCAAATTTTGGCTTTGCGATTCTTAAAAAACACATAAAGATTACAATAAACATTACTTAGGGCAGCGTTTCCTAACTCTCCTTCGCCAGATGCATTCCCAGGTCATGTTTTCTATATTTTTTGCTTTTGTCACAGAGGTGATGATGTCATTTTCAAGGTTAGTAATTCACACAGTCGTTTTTATACTAAGGAAAATACAGAAAACAGGACCTGGTGGTGCACCTAGAGAAATGGAGTGGAGAAACACTGACCTCGGACACTAAAGCCTAGGGTCACATTGGAGTGATATGTCATGCGATTTGAGAGATAAAATTGCATGACAAGTCGCAGCCTATTGGAGGCAATAACACTGTTCCAATCATTGCACCAATTTGCAAAAGTAGTTCCTCCACTACTTTTGCCGATTTCAGGTGCAACTTCAATAGACATCTGGGCATGAATCCACACACATGTCTATCAAGTAGCACCTGAAATCGCGCTGACCTTGCTACTTAGAAATTTCAAAGTAGCATCAATGTGAACCAGGGATAGCATTGATTTTTGCACTTGCCACATAAGGCTTTGTTGCCCAAACCAATTTGCATCCTAAATTAACAAAGTATGTGTACTTTACTGCAAACAAAATACAGCGTTCCTAAAGAAGCAACGACAGACACAAAGTTGGTTCCTACTTTTTTAGATGTAACTTGGCTAACAGCCACATTTCTTATAAAAGTTTCTTAGAAAACTACAAAAATTACAGGTAAACATGTAACTAAAACTGGTGAAGGTATTCAAGTTTTTGGATGAAATAGTAATATACAAAACACGGATATTTGTACAATGTGTGAAAGCACACCTTCAAGCTTTTTATACATGACAATACTTTTGGACAACCGCACCATATTCAACAATGTGCTGTGTCCAATTTGGTGCTGTAGCTGGGGGTTTCTTCTAAAGCATAATTACTCATCTGAGGAAGGCTGCAAGTGCTGAAACATAGTTACATGATTACATAGTTAGGCAGGTTGAAAAAAGACACAAGTCCATCCAGTTCAACCATAAAAAACAAAAAACAAAATAAAAAAAAACCAAAAAAAAAATATCGTACAATCCAATAGCCCCAATTCTATACCCACAGTTGATCCAGAGGAAGGCAAAAAACCCCAGCAGAGCATGCTCCAATTTGCTACAGCAGGGGAAAAAATTCCCTCCTGATCCCCCAAGAGGCAATCGGATTTTCCCTGGATCAACTTTACCTATAAATGCTAGTACCCAGTTATATTATGTACATTTAGGAAAGTATCCAGGCCTTTCTTAAAGCAATCTACTGAGCTGGCCAGAACCACCTCTGGGGGGAGTCTATTCCACATTTTCACAGCTCTTACTGTGAAGAAACCTTTACGTATTTGGAGATGAAATCTTTTTTCCTCCAGTCATAAAGAGTGCCCCCTTGTCCTCTGTGTTGACCGTAAAGTGAATAACTCAACACCAAGTTCACTATATGAAACCCTTATATATTTGAACATGTTGATTATATCCCCCCTTATTCTCCTCTTCTCAAGAGTGAATAAATTCAGTTCCTCTAATCTTTCCTCATAGCTGAGCTCCTCCATGCCTCTTATCAGTTTGGTTGCCCTTCTCTGCACCCTCTCCAGGTCCCCGATATCATTTTTGAGAACTGGTGCCCAAAACTGAACTGCATATTCCAGATGAGGTCTTACTAATGATTTGAACAGGGGCAAAATGATATCTCTCTCTCTAGAGTCCATACCTCTCTTAATACAAGAAAGGACTTTGCTCGCTTTGGAAAACGCCGCTTGGCATTGCATGCTATTATTGAGCTTATGCTCTACCAAAACCCCCAGATCCTTCTCCACTACGGATTCCCCCAGTTGTACTCCCCCTAGTATGTATGATGCATGCATATTCTTAGCTACCAAGTGCATAACTTTACATTTCTCAACATTTAACCTCATCTGCCACATAGACGCCCAATCAGACAGTGCATTGAGGTCAGCTTGTAAATTGGAGACATCCTGTAAGGACATTATTCCACTGCATAGCTTGGTGTCATCTGCAAAGACAGAAATGTTACTTTTGATCCCAGACCCAATATCATTTATAAAGATATTAAAGAGTAAGGGTCCCAGCACTGAAACTTGGGGTACACCACTGATAATCTTAGACCATTCAGAGTAAGAATCATTAACCACTACTCTCTGAATTCTGTCTTTTAGCCAATTTTCTATCCATTTACAAACTGATATTTCCAAGCCTGTAAACTTTAACTTGCACATGAGCCGTGTGTGCGGAACTGTATCGAACGCTTTTGCAAAATCCAAGTATACCACGTCCACAGCCACCCCTCTGTCCAAGGTTTTACTTACCTCTTCATAAAAAGAAATCAGGTTTGTCTGACAACTTCTGTCTTTCATGAATCCATGCTGTCTGTTGCTTAAAATGTTTTTTTCCAGCAAGAACTCGTCTATGTGGTCTTTTATTAAATGCTCCAGTATCTTCCCGACTATAGAAGTTAAACTAACAGGTCTATAGTTACTTGGTAAAGACTTTGATCCCTTTTCAAATATCGGCACCACGTTTGCCCTGCGCCAATCCAGTGGTACTATTCCCGTCATTAATGAGTCCCTAAAAATTAGATACAATGGCTTTGAAATTACAGAGCTCAATTCTTTTAGGATCCGTGGGTGGATGCCATCAGGTCCAGGTGCTTTATCCACCTTTATTCTGTCTAAATATTTCTGAACCATATCACTTTTGAGCCATAATGGATCATTCGGGGCTGTTGTCAATACCACCCCCATTATGGACATGAGCTCCCCCATGCTCTTTTGTATACACAGAGCTGAAGAAAGTATTTAATAAATTAGCCTTCTCCTTGTCCCCAGTCACCCACTCTAGATTATTTTGTAAAGGGCCTACATGCTCAGACCTGACCTTTTTACTATTAACATATTTGAAGAATTTTTGGGGATTTGTCCTACTATTTTTTGTGATCTGTCGTTCATTTTGAGTTTTTGCATCCTTGATTTCCTTCGCATCGGTTTGATCCTGTTTAACATGATGTAGGCAACAAAAAAGATAATGACAAGTCATGGAGTTGCAGGTTTATATGTCAATCTTTTGCTAAGGTGAAATCATACATTCAAATATTACAGTTGCAACTATTACAAAAATGTGCAAAGGTTAGTCAATTTCAAACTGTACAAACACATGTACAACAGAACGAAAAAAACAAAACATGTTTGCTTTTTAAATTTTAGCTAAAATATTGATGATGTTGATAACTCGGTTTTGGAGATCATGCATGTTTTCTTTAATTTTCTCCAATTCCCTATTGCAAACCAAGAGCTCACTGATAAGTATTTGTGCACTTGCACTGCTGAAGTGAGTTTTGTCTTCCATAACATCCACATCACCTAAAAAATATAAAACACACCATGTATTAGAAATATGCAGATATCCATCTAATACTTGAAACTGTGGTCTCAGACACTGACCTGTGGTCGACACAGTTTTAAGAACTTCACACAGTACTTCCTGCACATCAGCATCAACATCTTCTTCAGGGTGTGTGGTGAGTTGACTTTCTGGATCTTCAGGAGGTACTGGGTTACTGGTGTACACACAGCTCAGATGTTCCTCTTCCTTTCTCCTCCTTTTGTGAATCCAAAAAAGGTATACTTAGCAGACAGATATGTTAGTCTAGAAATAGTAATATGAAACATTGTTTGGAAGTGTCTTTCAATTTTCTGTTTTGGCAGAGATCCAAGCTGAATACATGATTTTTTCCCTTTCCAAAGCAGGAATACTTATCTGTTTTGTGCAAGTTTCACAAATGGAGATACCCCTAGTATCCACTGGAGCACCTGTGTGGGACAACATAACAAGGGTGTTATGGTGTCCCACACTGGTGCTCCTGCATCCAACTGCATAACAGCTGCTCAGTGTCTTCTACTGACACTGAATAAAGTTGACATTTCATTAGTTATGAACACATCTAGACAACAATCATGAACTTATGTTATATCAAAATAGGCCATAACAAATGCATTAAATGTGCATCTTCCAATAACGAAGAATTAGTGGTCGATCAAAATGATGTTTCATGTCCCACAAAAGATTCCTGTGTCCATGAAACTAAAACTTGGCATTTTAAACTGTAGAAAAGTAAAGGAAAGAACATGGACTGGCACAAAATTAATAATAGGAACACAGGACAAATACTTACTTTTTCGCAGCACTTTCCTAATTTTTCTATACTGATCTTTCTCTCTCAATTTTAGGTCTGACCAGCATTTTATCAACTGATCCTTGTTTCGTCATACCCCAAAGTTCCTGTGCAGACTTCTTGCTACTTTAGCCATGATCTTGGCCTTTCTGGCATTTGGGTTTCTGTAAGGTCCATGCTTCCCATCATAGTCTGTCCTCACTAAGATGTCCACCATCTCCACCATTTCTCCAAACAACATATTTGTGGCCTTATAGCTCCTCCTGGATCTAGAAGTCACTTTCTCTGGGTTTTCGTCATTGCTGCTCTCACCACACACCTGCTGTCTTGCCACCATTTGGTCTCCCACTGCCCTGAAAGAGAAGAGGCAGGGAATACACTAGAAAGAAGGACAGGGGTCGATGTAACGGTAGTAGGAATGATCTGGGAGTGGAGGATGAATGATTGCCATCGTCAACACGCAAAAGGAGCCATAAAATGAAGGTACAATTGTAAATTGGGGCATCGGTAGTTAGTGGCCTATACTGCTTAGATTGAGGCCTAGATTGGTACCAGATTATGAGTTAAGCCTGATCTTATGGTTTGTCTTGAGTTCTGTCTTGCAGGCATCAGATAAATAATTGATCATGGTGGATAAATTCACTACGCCTGACTTTTTGCCTCAATTTATCAACCAATACCAGGAGCTGCCCTGTCTGTGGAAGGTAAAAAGTAGGGATTATTCTAATAAAATCAAGACGAAGGCAGTGATGGAGAAACTTCTGGAATGGGTGAAGCCTCTGTACCCCAGGGCAGACATCAATTTTGTGAAGAGCGAAATTGGGAACCTGAGGAGTATGTTTCACAGGGAGCACAAGAAGGTCCAGGAATCACAGAGATCGGGAGCATCAGCAGATGACATATATATCCCCAGGCTATGGCACTACTTTTTTGTGTGAACAAACCCAACCCAGGCCATCACTCTCAACACTCCCTTCCACATCGGATGAGGCCACAGCTCCTGAGGTCCACCCTGGTCCTTCGACACAGGATGAAGATTTGGAGGAGCCCAGCTTGACCCAGGTATGGCATTGTTGAACATATTTGTATCCAAAAATAGAATTATAGACATTATTGTTCAAAATTTTCTGCATTAACAAAGTGATTTCCCTATCAATAGACATTAGTGGCCAAAAATGATTGGGACAAGAAGGAAAAATGCTGGGGTCAGAATGACAGTCTTTTCTTTTTCTCCACATTCAATTTGCAACAGTCATGAGCTCAAAATTGTGTGTGATTGATGACCAAAAAAAAATACTAATTATGATCCATTTTCATAAACAGGAGAGTGGCAGTTAGAGAGGAGCCAGTGGCTAGCAGCCACACAGAGCCCCAGATCCCTCCCCTAGGCCCTCCTATTAAAAGGGCCAGGATGAGCAGGAACCTAGACGAAGCCACAGCTGCCTTCTTCAGCCATGCAACAACTGCCATTAGTACAGCCCCAGATGCAGCTGAGGCTTTTGGCTGTCTGACAGCTAATAAGTTAAGAGACATGGATGGGGAGCAAAGGAGGATGTGCCAGGATTTAATTCTGCAGATCCCCAACAAGGGGGAGGGGATAAATTTCCTCAAAAACACATATCTCAGATTTGGATGTCCCACCTCCACAGCCAACACAGCAATCCCACCCACCACAGCTGCATGCCGGACATTGGCAGTTTCAGCCCCAAGACCCCCAACAAGCCTGGTTAGCTTGGGATTTTCAGCAAGACAATTATTAATTCCCTTTTTTTGTTTTTTAAATTATGAATTTAGTTGTTATACTTTATTTATTTTTGCATGCAGAGAATGCACTTTTTGTTTAGGTTATTGAATTTTGATTTTGATGGCAGATAACATGTCTAATTTATTTGAGTTTAGGGGGCGTGGCCTGATGCATGGAGTGAGAGGACATGCTGAGCTCCAGCTCCCGGATCCCTCAGCTCTACAGGGCATTTCTACACCGATTTCGGCTGTGCAAACAACCACCATGGGGAAAGCTAAGTACAGAGACCAGCAGGGAACAAGGGGTTCTCGTCCTGGTGGGAATTTGGGGAGCTTTTTTACACGATCCTCGGCCGCGGCCCAGCGCCAGCCGGGATCCAAGATGGCGCTGGCGCCTCCGTCCCCGGTCCGCTCTGAGTCAGCCCTGGACTCTATGGCATGCTCCCAGGCATCCCACCCTATCCCAGCTACAGAGGATTCTTCCCCCAGTCTCTCCAGAAGCCACTCTAATGCATTCTTTGGCGCTGAGGATGGATGGGATCTGGAATCACAGATGAGATCCCTGCACAGCTACATGCGGTCTCTCCCTACAAAGGCTGACTTTGAACAATGTGTTCACCGCATTGAGAAAACTTACAAGCAGGAGATCTCTGAGCTTAAAAGGGACATTGGTGTTCGTTTTGAGGATATAGAAGCCACTACTGAGACCCTTCATGCTACGGTACAGTCGCATGAGGAAATACTCAACTCTCACACAGTCATGCTGCACCACCTTGCGTACCAGCAAGATGACATTGAAAACCGAAACAGGCGTAATAATATCCGCATCCGCGGCATTCCTGAATCTGTGGAACCCAAGGACTTGAAAGCGGCGATGACGGTCATTTTTAACCAGCTTTTACAATTGCCCAAAGATAATCCATTTGAGCTTGACCGGGTTCACAGGACCTCTGGCCCCAGGAACTCTGACCCCTCATTTGTTCGTGATACGCTCTGCAGAGTGCATTTATATAACATTAAGGAATCCATCATGCGTGCCGCCAGTACGCAGGACTCTATTCTTTTCAATACTACCCCTGTGATGTTGTTGCCTGATCTTTCACGCTTAACTTTAACCATGCGGAAAGCTTTGAAGCCCCTCACACAGCTACTCCAATCACGCCAACTGAAATATCAATGGCGCTTTCCTTTCCAATTATGGGTGCACCATGATGGTAAGCCATTTTTCGCACGCTGGGTGATCTTTCCGCATTTCTCAGCACCCTGGAACTGCCTCATGTTTCTGTGCCGGATTGGCACTTCACTCCTGCTACACCAGGCCTACCATGCATCCCACAGTGGCAAAAACAAAGTCACAAACGCCGCCCTGGATCCTCGTCTCGCACAGATCCTGACGATTGATGTCATCTAGACCGGCTGGTCATTCATCTTCTTCTTTATGAAAGCAGGAGCACATCCTGCCTTATCTTGGAACCCTTGCAGATTTACCTCTCCGAGACTTCCATGATGTTCTTCTCTCAACCACATACCTTCCAGCTAGTTGTTTCTGTTAACCATTATCCTCAATTGGAAGGTTTTATTCTTTTTTCATTATTGTTACCCATGCTGGGTTTTTTCTTCGAAAGACACCAGGTTCCTTAACCTTAAGCTAGAATAATGGATCCAAGTTAAACAAGGTTGAACTTACCCTGAATCACCAATCTTGCCTTTTGCAGCCATTATCTTCCTCACCTGCCGTGAAGCCAGTCCCGAAGTGCATCCAGCTCCATATTGCTGGAGGTTCTCACCAACTGTCCTTAAACTTTTATTTTCTCCTTCTCCAGGGACAAGTGCGCCTGTTAGCACATCACTATTGCTCTCACGGCAAACACATATGTTTACAGTTATTTTGTTAACTCATGGTTTATTCCAATGTGATATGTTAATACTTATACCCTCTACTCTTACCCATACAGCCTAGCTTAATTACATATATTACCTGCCCATTGGGCCCTGAGGCTCCGGGAGCCCTCCCATGCTAAACACTAACCCCCCCTTCAGGAATATTCGGTGCTCTTAGCTGGCACCGTACCCTGGTTTATAGATGTTACCAATTCTACAGCTTTATGTATTTTGTTTTCTTATATTTTTGATTACATGGTACCACCTAGTGGTCTATTTTAGTACATTCAGCATAATGTCCTATATGCATTTGTCAGGGTCCAAGCCTCCTACTTCTGTTCTCCACAGAACATATGGCTTTACCTCTTTACCAGAGTTGGTTCCTGGGACCCTTCTTGTTATTTCTCTCCCCTTTTTCTCTCTCTCCATGTCCTTTCCTGCTATTACCCTTCTGTCATACATATCTCCTTCTATTTGTTACCTTGCCTCTCCCCCCCTCCCTCCCTGTCTCCCCTCTCCTCCCCCCCTCCTGCTGGCTGGAGATGTCTCAAGAGGGACTCTCGTTATTCCATTTTCCTCCTCATTCCCAATACGCCCTCCCTAAAATGGCTGCTACTCCACCTCTTAGTCTAGCTTCCTACAATTGTAGAGGTTTTAACACCCCAGAGAAACGCAGCCAGATCCTCTATCACTTTCACAAACAAAGAACCAACATCCTCTTCCTACAGGAAACCCACTTCCGGTCTGGTTCAAATCCCACGATTCGTAATCGTTACTACACTTCCTGGTTCCACAGCACCAATCCAATTGCGAAATCCAAAGGGGTCTCTATTGCATTTCATAGGTCCTTTCACCCTGAAGTTATTGACTCATGTATTGATGACCATGGTCGCTTTGTGTTTCTCAAACTAAAATTTAATAATTTTCTTTTTACAGTGGCCAATATATACGCCCCTAACACTGATCAGGCACGTTTCCTATCATCCACTATCACCAGACTAGCTTCTTTTGGAGGTCCCTGTGCTATCGTTGGAGGTGACTTCAATATGGCTCTTTCCCCATCTGCCGACACTTCTACAGGTAAGTCTTCCATAACCACAACCTCACTCTCCCACATCAGATCTCTTCTACATTCCCATCACTTAATGGACATGTGGCGCATACACCATCCTACAGACAGAGATTTTACCTTACCCATAGCTCACAACTCATATAGTAGATTAGACTACTTCCTAATTTCCCAATCCCTCTTAGACACACCACCACAAACATCCTTGGGGCATGCCCTTTGGTCTGACGACTCTCCGGTTTACTTATCCTTTGCCCGACCCCCACAATCACGTAGAGGGAATTCTTGGCGTCTCAACGACAATCTTCTACGAGACTCAGTGTGTGTCGCTGAGGTCACTAAAGCGATCCAAAAATTTTGATCTGATCATATAGCGGATACCACCTCTCCACTTAATCAATGGGAGGCCCTGAAGTGTGTGGTCAGGGGTGTCTTTATACAAAACTGCTCTCGTCTGAAAAAAATTAGATCTGATGACATTAGGCGCCTTCTGACCACCATTTCGGATCTGGAATCCCTTCACAAACAAACCTTGGACCCCTCTACTTTTGTTACTCTTTCTAATTCCCGCCGTGATCTCCTCCAACTACTATACTCCCATTCTCTCATAGCCAGGGATCATGCCCGCAAATCTTATTATTCCATAGCTAACAAATGTGGTCAACACTTAGCACGGGTCATCCATCCCAGAGCGCCACGTAGCCCCGTTCCCTTCATCACTAAGTCAGATCAGACCAAAGTCTTTGATTGCAGAGGCATATCCACTGCATTTAAAGACTTCTATTCTCAATTATACAACCTCCCGCAAACATCTCCGCCCAGTCCTGTGCCTCCCTCCCAGGATCCAATGCAGACGTATATAATGGAGACAGCGCTGCCCATGATCGACCCCCAGGAATCCACAGACCTGGATGGCCCCCTGTTGGAGCCGGAATTCCTGGGTGTCATCAAGGGACTAAAACTGGCAATTGTCCAGGCCCTGATGGCTACCCTCTGAGGTTTTACAAAACCTTTGCGCCTTTGCTGGTCCCGTTCCTAACTAAGGCCTTTAACTCCATTGACGATACTACTCTCCCCTCCACAGAGCTATTATCAGCTAATGATTCCATTATACTGAAACCCAATAAAGATCCCTCCCAATGCAGCAGTTATCGCCCTATCTCATTATTAAATATTGATCTTAAACTTTTTGCCAAAATCCTTGCTAACCGTCTCTCTCCCTCTCTCCCCGGGATCATACATAGAGATCAGGTTGGCTTTGTTCCAGGCAGGGAGGCTCGGGACAATACTACCAAAACTATTCACCTCATCTCATATTCCCAACGCCATCATCAACAGGTCTGCCTTCTCTCCTTTGATGCCGAGAAGGCATTCGACCGGGTCAACTGGCGCTTCTTTAAACTTTCACTTGAACAAATCGGGTTGGGGTCCTCTTTCATTTCCAAAATCATGTCACTTTACTCTTACCCCTCTGCTTTGTTCTTGGTTAATGGTACCTCGTCAGCAGCGTTTGATATATCCAGGGCTGCCCCCTTTGCCCCCTTCTTTTTTTCATTGTGATGGAGCATTTAGCATGCGCCATTCGCCAAAATGATTCAATACAAGGTGTACACACGCCATCCGCACACCATAAGCTTTCATTGTATGCCAATGACTTACTCATCTATGCTCACCAGCCCCCTATAACCCTCCCTTCACTTTTCTTGGAATTCCAATGCTTTGGAAAACTAAGTAATTTTAAACTCAATATCTCCAAGACTGAGGCCCTCAACATCTCTCTTCCTGCATCTACCTTGTCCTCCCTCCGATCTAACTACTCTTTTCACTGACAGACCAAGGGCATCACTTACCTGGGAGTGATAACACCGGATAACCTTTCCAATCTTTTTACATTGAACTATATTCCCCGTCTCCGCAAAGACCTAGCTTCCTGGGGGGACAAAAGTATTTCTTGGTTTGGACGCATAAATACCCTCAAGATGGACACTCTACCCAAACTGCTTTATTTATTCCAGACCATATCGGTCATCATACCCAAATTCTTTTTCTCTACCCTGCGCTCCCTCTCCATTTGCTTCTTGTGGAATAAAGGATTATCTAGAATCAAATTTAAATTACTCACACGGCCAAAACTGCAAGGCGGTACAGGCTTGCCAGGTTTTGAGCTATATTACAAAGCCACATTAATGGCGTGTATCCTTGAATGGTTCCCACGACCCTTTCAAAAAGCCTCGGTCATGGTTGAACAGGATATGTCCCCCGTTGATCTAAGGGATTTACTTTGGGGTTATAGGAGCAACTTACCAGCTTTAGCCAACTCTTCTCCTCTAACTACAGCTGCCCTTGTGCTCTGGTACAAGAGAGGACTATGTGAGATCCAGCTCCTTTATCACCACTTTTTGATAATCCTGCCTTTCCACAAGGTATAGGGGCTCACGCGCTAGGCTCTTTTCTCCGCACCTCCTGGCCACAAGCTCATTCCTTCCTTCATGCGGACAATGGAATCCCAAATTTCTCTACGGGAAGCCAGGACTGGCTCACCTCCCTGCAGCCCACTACTTTCACCAAACATCTTTTCAGTTCCTCTCAGATCCATCGCCCCCTGACTGAATTTGAACACCTAAGTTCCCTTCAAGTATTACCTAGATATTTACTCTCACACATTTACAGTCTGATTCAAGCTCTCACACTAAATGACTTACCCACTTACACTAGAATGTGGTCGGCAGACCTGGGAAAGACCATCTCCAGAGCGGAATGGCAAACTGCATTCCATTTCACACACAAGTCCTCAATCTCTTGTTATTCACAAGAGAAGAATTTTAAGGTTTTGTCGAGGTGGTACAGGGACCCTGCCACTCTACGAAAAATATTCCCCTCCACTTCCTACCTGCTGGCAATGTTCTACTGCAACAGGATCATACCTGCATGTCTGGTGGGAGTATGATCGGATCCGTCCCTTCTGGAAACAGGTATCCCAGGTTTATGAAAAAATGTATGACGATCCTTTGCAATTGACCCCTGAAATAGCCCTTCTCTCTATCCTGCCAGGATCGATAACCTCTCAAAAACGCAGTCTCCTCCGCTTCTTTCTGTCTGCTGCTCGCCAACTTATACCTCTTTTTTGGAAGACAACAACTATCCCCACGTTGGCCCTTTGGACCTCCACTATGAATGATATCATGCGTATGGAGGAGATGTTAGCGCTAGACAATGATACCTACGAGAAATTCACAATATTATGGTCTGTCTGGTGACGCTTCTCCTCCTCAGACACGCTGGTTACTTTGCTCCCTGTCACCCCACCTCCAACCTCTTCCACTAATTTGAATGCGCCCTGATCCCTGATTTATCCTTTTATCCTTGCAACTGATAAACTAGAGTCCCTCCTCTCCGTTTCCAGCCAGCAGATCCCCCCTCCTTTCTACTCCTTCCCCTTTCCTTACCCCTGTTCATCCTCCTATCTTTTATCCTACTTTTCCCCCCTTTCATTTTCCTTCTTTCCATCTTGATGTTTGACATGATCTGTTTGTATGATCTACTACTCAATAGCTGCCAGTATTGCTGTGGGCGATAGCCATTTGGCATGCTGGTTGTCCTTTCACAGTATAATATTTTATGTAAACTGTATTATTTTCTTTTGTTTCTTCATACCAATAAAAACATTTTCAACTCTAATTTATTTGAGTTTATTTTTGGAATAATGCACAAGAAACAAAATGGCCTCAGCCAATGTGGAAGGGAGCGTTGACAGCAATGGCCTGGATTCGGTCTGGTCTGTCAAAAACCACAGCCTGGGAACATACCAGTCATCTGCTGCTGCTCCCGATCTCTCAGAGTCCAGATCATTCTTGTGCTCCCTTTAAATGTACTCCTCAGGTTCCTAATTTTGCTCTTCACAATGAAGGCTAACAGCCATCTGCCTGCTCCCCCATCTGACAGTTCTTAGATAAGTAAAGGCTGGGCCACCTTGGTGGTGGCAGCCGCGTTGTGATTGATGATGGATAGGGATGAGCTGAACACCCCCCCCGGTTCGGTTCACAACAGAACCTGCGAACGGACTGAAAATTTGCACAAACGTTAGAACCTCATTGAAGTCTATGGGACTCGAATGTTCGAAATCAAAATGCTAAATTTAAAGGCTAATTAGCATGGTATTGATCTAAAAAGGGTTTGGGAACCCGGGTCCTGCCCCAGGGGACATGTATCAATGCAAAAAAAGTTTTAAAAATGGCCGTTTTTTCGGGAGCAGTGATTTTAATTATGCTTAAAGTGAAAAAAAAAAGTGAAATATTCCTTTAAATATCATACCTGGGGGTTGTCTGTAGTATGCCTGTAAAGTGGCGTGTGTTTCCAATGCTTTGAACAGTCCCTGCACAAAATTACATTTTTAAAGGAATAAAAGTCATTTAAAACTGCTTGCGACTTTAATGTCGGGTCCCGGCAATATGGATGAAAATCAGTGAGACAAACGGCATGGGTACCCCCCCAGTCCATTACCAGGCCCTTTGGGTCTTGTATGGATATTAAGGGGAACCCCGCACCCAAATTTAAAAACAGGAAAGGCGTGGGGCCCCCAGGCCCTATATACTCCGAACAGCAGTATACAGGAGGGGCAAACAAGACATGGACTGTAGGTTTGTTGTTAAGTATAATCTGTTTGTAATTTTGAACTGGTACATTTTTAAAGTGTAGCTCCAGCCAAAAAAAATCTATTTTTAAGCTTTTTGGAAAACATAGGGAAGGGTTATCACCCCTGTGACATTTGTTTTGCTGTCTGTGCACCTCTTCAGAAGATTTCACCTCACTTTCTGTCCCAATGACAAATGTTTTTTGACAATTTGGGTTTTTTTGTGAAACAAGGATTGTTGACAAAGCGGAGACACATTTTTCCCATATTATCTCATACAGGAGAGAATTTCCCTTCCTAGGGGTAGATTTCATCTCACTTCTGTTGTCTCCTTTCATTTGCAAGTAGGAGTCGTTTGTAAGTTGGATGTTTGAAAGTAGGGGCCTGCCCTATATACTCTGCAGAAATTGGGGCCTTAGGTGCTGGTGTTGCCACAACACTGTAAGCCCTCACAGTTACTCTTGGTGGGCGCTGGAACGGGCCCTGCTGTGAAATATTAGATCAAGAATTGTAATTATATGCACCTGTTGAACAGGGGCAGAAAAAATGGGCCTTTGGTGGTGTTGGTGGTGGTGTTTCCACAACACTGTAAGTCCTCACAGTTACTCTTGGTGGGAGCTGGAACTGGCCCTGCTGTGAAATATTAGATAGGGAATTGTAATTACATGCACCTGTTGAACAGGTGCAGAAAAATTGGGCCTTTGGTGGTGGTGGTGCTGGTGCCACAACACTGTAATTCCTCACAGTTACTCTTGGTGGGCGCAGAAACGGGCCCTGCTGTGAAATATTAGATCAAGAATTGTAATTATATGTCCCTGTTGAACAGGGGCAGAAAAATTGGGCCTTAGGCACTGGTGCCACAACACTGCAACCCCTCACAGATACTCTAGTTGGAGCGCAGGAATGAGCCCTCCTGCAAAATATTGCATCAAAAATTGTAATTACACACCCCTGTTAAACAGAGGCTGAAAAATTGGGCCTTAGGCCCTGGTGCTGGTGCAACAACACTGCAACCCCTCACAGATACTCTAGTTGGAGTGCAGGAACGAGCCCTGCTGCAAAGTATTGCATCAAAAATTGTAATTGCATGCCCCTGTTAAACAGGGGCTGAAAAATTGGGCCTAAGGCACTGGTGCTGGTGCCACAACACTGCAACCCCTCGCAGATACTCTAGTTGGAGTGCAGGAACGATCCCTGCTGTAAAGTATTGCATCAAAAATTGTAATTACACGCCCCTGTTAAACAGGGACTGAAAAATTGGACCTTAGGCACTGGTGCCGAAACACTGCAACCCCTCACAGATACTCTAGTTGGAGCACAGGAACGAGCCCTGCTGCAAAGTATTGCATCAAAAATTGTAATTACACGCCCCTGTTAAACAGGGGCTGAAAAATTGAGCCTAAGGCACTGGTGCTGATGCCACAACACTGCAACCCCTCACAGATACTCTAGTTGGAGTGCAGGAACGAGCCCTGCTGCAAAGTATTGCATCAAAAATTGTAATTAAATGCCCCTGTTAAACAGGGGCTGAAAAATTGGGTAATAGGCACTGGTGCCACAACACTGCAACCCCTCACAGATACTCTAGTTGGAGCGCAGGAACGAGCCCTGCTGCAAAGAATTGCATAAAAAATTGTATTTACATGCCCCTGTTAAACAGGGGCTGAAAAATTGGGCCTTAGCCACTGGTGGCGGCACCCAGAACCAAAAATATTCTTACAAGCTATCAGCATGATCATTGAGGAGGAAGAGGATAGTCACTCAGCATAACAGGATAGTCACTCAGCATCAGCATAGGCAGTCTTGAAGGGATCTGAGATTTCAAAAAAAATTATTCAGTTACATCAGCATCAGGTGCTTGGTAGCTGGTGGTGATCCAAGACTGATTCATTTTTATGAAGGTCAGTCGATCGATCGAGTCGGTGGACAGGCGCACCCTGTGATCAGTTACAAAGCCTCCAGCAGCACTGAATGTGCGTTCCGAAAAAACTCTGGATGCAGGACAGGCCAGTAGCTCAATTGCACACTGTGCAAGCTCTGGCCAGTGATCCATCCTCAAGACCCAGTAACCCAGAGGATTTTCAGTGGGAAAGTTGTCCAAGTCAGATCTTGCCCCGAGGTATTCCTGCACCATGTAAAACAGACGCTGGCAATGGTTGCTGGAACCGATCATACCTTGGGGCTGCGCACTAAAAAATTGTCTGAACGCATCGGTCAGACAGCCACCTTCTCCACTGCTCCTTCTTTGACTGACCAAAGCCCCAGCAACACGTTGTCCAGGAACAGGAGTTTGTAACCTCCCAGTCTCTGGGAACGCATTACACAGACCTTTCTGCAAGGCCTCCCGAAGATGTTTCATCCTCTGCTCCCTCTGCGACAGCAAGATAAGGTCCGCAACCTTACCCTTGTAACGTGGATCAAGGAGGGTTTCCAGCCAGTATTGATCCCTCTCCTTGATACCACGAATACGAGGATCCTTCCGCAGGCTTTGCAGGATCAGGGAGGCCATGCAGCTTAGGTTTGCTGAGGCATTCGGTCCGGAGTCCTCTGGGTCACTAAGGATGACATGATCCGCAGCCACCTCCTCCCAGCCACTCCCAGCCAAGTACAAGTCCATGTGTTTCTTGGGATGGTAAATGATCCCTTAAAGACTGCTGCTGATGCTGAGTGCCAGACTCCACCTCCATGCTGACACAATCCTCCTCTTCCTCCTCCTCCTCCTCCTCCTCCTCCTCTTCCTGTGTGATCGGTGGGCACGCAGGAACACTGTCTGGATAAAAGGGGCCTTGAGAACTGCTCACCATCCTCGTGGCCTCCTCAAATGGTGACAGGACAGTGCATGCATCCATGATCATGGCCCACTGGTGTGGGGAAAAAAAAACAAGCTCCCCTGACCCTGTCCTGGTGCCATAGTCGCACAGGTACTCATTGATGGCCCTCTGTTGTGTGTGCAGCCGCTGCAGCATGGTCAATGTTGAGTTCCACCTGGTGGGCATGTCACAGATTAAGTGGTTCTTGGGCAGGTTAAATTCCTATTGGAGGTCAGCCAGCCGAGCACTGGCATTATATGACCTGCGGAAATGCACACAGACTTTCCTGGCCTACCTCAGGACATCCTGTAAGCCCGGGTACCTACCCAAGAACCACTGCACCACCAAGTTTAGGACATGAGCCACACAGGGCACATGGGACAGTTGTCCCTGTTGGAGGGCGGAGAGGAGGTTGGTGCCATTGTCACAAACCACCATACCTGCCTTAAGCTGGCATGGCATCAACCACCTCTGAACCTGCCTCTGCAGAGCTGACAGAATCTCTGCCCCAGTGGGGCTCCTGTCCCCCAAGCACACCAGCTCAAGCATCGCATGGTATCTTTTGTCCTGCATGCTTGTGTAGCCCCTTGAACGCCTATGGAGCACCGCTGGTTCCGAAGACAAATCAGCACAGGAAGAGGCCATGGAGGAAGAAGAAGAGTAGGGATGGAGGAGAGAGGTGTGGCAGAATCACCACTAGTAGTATTTTGGAGGCGTTGTGGTGGAACAACCTCCAACACTACTGCACCCTGTCCTGCATCCTTCCCAGCTGCCAGAAGAGTCACCCAGTGCGCGGTGAAAGATAGGTAACATCCCTGTCCATGCCTGCTGGACCATGAGTCAGCGGTAATATGCACCTTAACGCTGACCGCCCTATCCATCGAGGCCAAGACATTGCCTTCCACATGCCGGTAGAGAGCCGGAATCACCTTCCGTGAGAAAAAGTGGCATTTGGGAACCTGCCACTGAGGAACCGCACATTCCACAAACTCATGGAAGGGGCAGAGTCTACCAACTGAAAAGTGCTAGCAATTTAGCCAAGCTAGCATTCAACCGCTGGGCATGTGGATGGCTGGGAGCGAACTTCTTTTGGCGGTGCAGCAGCTGGGGCAGGGAAATTTGCCTGGTACAATCTGACATCGGTGTACCAATAGCAGATTGCCCCCAAGTACTTGGCTGTGACACACCTAATTCTACACCTTCATTCCTCTCAGTGCAGGTCTCAGACAGGACTGAAGGTATAGTGGGGTTGAAGATCCCAGCTGATGAGGAGCAAGGAGAGGTCCTCTTTGTTCTTTGGTGTGGGTCTTTTAGGTACATTTGCCAACGAAATGCATGGCAGGTCAACATATGTCTGGTCAAGCATGTGGTGTCCAAGCAGGAGATGTTTTGGCCACGAGAAATACGCTTGAGATATATGTTGCAAATAGCAGCGGTGGGATCTGATGCACTCATCTCAAAAAAGGCCCACACCAAAGAACTTTTGGAATAACACGCAAAGACAGCAGCGCCCTGCACAAGCGGAGCTCTGCGGCGCAATGTAGTCGGTTTGCTGCCCTTAAGCTAGCCCCTGGAGGGCATCCTGACTCGTTGGTGAGGTGCCTCCTCCTCCTCTCTCCTATCAGGCACCCATGTGGAGTCAGTGACCTCATCATCCCCTCCCTCCTCATCACTGGAGCAAATCTGGCAGTATGCTGCAGCTGGGGGAACATGACCCGCCAGATTGCTGTCCTTCTTGCGCACCCCCTCTCTCTGGGCTCATGTTACTGCCTTCCTCTAGCTGGGTACCATCACCAGAGCCTTCAAAACACTGGGCATCCTCCTGGAGCATGTACCCAACACTGTGGTCAAACAGTTCGGGGGACTCCTCAGGAGGACATGGTGGGGCTAGGGAAGGAGTGACTGATGCCATTGAGCCGAGGGAAGAGGCCGCATTGGCAGCTGCTTTGCCAGACAAAGTATGTATATAAAAAATATTGCGCTAATGGTTACGGTATATGAGTGGAGCTGCATCTATAAAGTGTTATACAACACCAATCAGAATTTAGAAAGCAAAAGTCGCGCTAATAAAAAAGTGGTGAAACTCGAAGTGTTAAATACCACAAATCATAGTGACAATAATAAATATTAAATAAAGTATTGAGATGCAAAAAAACCCTGAAAATATTCAAAGCAAATGTAATCAAAAAAACGTGCAAGAGTAAAGAGAGTTCAATTCAAAATGTCCATATATTGAGTGCAAAAAAAATTGGAATTGTATAGGTAATAAATATTAATTGATAAATAAAAAAAGTCCATGTTGTACAAAGCAAATCCCAAGGTGATACGTGGTGACATTCCACACTGTAGAGACAAGTGCAAAGATGAAACCTCCACCGCAAAAATAGTATAAGAAAGCCGGCCGGCTTCAAAACAGCCCGTAGCTTCCGGGACTGAAGCCACATCCTGACGTCACCGCTGCACGTTCAGTCCCGGAAGCTACGGGCTGTTTTGAAGCCGGACGGCTTTCTTATACTAATTTTGTCTATACATTTTCACCGATTTGTAAGTGTTCATTTGTCTTTTACTTATTTTATTAAATGTTTAAGGATTTACGCTATGTGGAGCACTTTGTGTTTTTTTCTGGTGATTACATTGCTTTGCTGAGATTTATAGTGATGATCCCCACTGACGCTGTTTTATCCAGTGCCTGCCTGTGAGATCCTGGGCTGGGGTTACAGCCATCTGCTCAGCGTGGTCCCCTATAATAAGGGACCATCACTTTCTGGTAAGCGGCAGTGTTTTTCTGCGGTGGAGGTTTCATCTTTGCACTTGTCTCTACAGTGTGGAATGTCACCACGTATCACCTTGGGATTTGCTTTGTACAACATGGACTTTTTTTATTTATCAATTAATATTTATTACCTATACAATTCCAATTTTTTTGCACTCAAGATATGGACATTTTGAATTGAACTTTCTTTACTCTTGCACGTTTTTTTGATTACATTTACTTTGAATATTTTCTGTTTTTTTGCATCTCAATACTTTATTTAATATTTATTATTGTCACTATGATTTGTGGTATTTAACACTTCGAGTTTCACCACTTTTTATTAGCGCGACTTTTGCTTTCTAAATTTTGCCAGACAAAGTACCCTTTTGCTGCGTACACACGAGAGGACTTTACGGCAGACTTTGCCCTGCGGACGGGATTTCGTCAGACAATTCGATCGTGTGTGGGCTCCAGTGGACTTTGTTTTCTCAAAAGTTGGACGGACTTAGATTTGAAACATGTTTTAAATCAATCCGTCGAAATCGAGTCCGGTCGAAAAGTCCGCTCGTCTGTATGCTAGTTCGACAAACAAAAAGCCACACTAGGGCAGCTATTGGCTACTGGCTATGAACTTCCTTGTTTTAGTCCGGTTGTATGTCATCATGTACGAATTCAATGGACTTTGGTGGATTGTGTGTAGGCAAGTCCATTCATTTAGAAAGTCCGTCGTAAAGTACGTCCGCCGAGCAAAGTCTGCCGTAAAGTCCGCTCATGTGTACGCGGCGTAAGCCTTGGTAAGAGAGGATGAGGAGGATGAGGATGGCTTGGTCATGCACTTTACCAAGTCTTCCGCATGTTGTGGCTCAACACGACCAGCTGCCAAAAAAAAAGACAAGCGTGTCCCACGGCCACGTGCTGATGAGGATGCACCGTCTCCACGACCAGCACTGTTGCCTCTAGACACAAAGCCTGCTTGTCCTCTTTTATTGGCTTGTGACTGTCTGCCTCTCCTTGCTGGCCTTCCAGACATACTAATGGCCTGCAGTGCGATGTAGCTGCACAAAGCTGGGATGTATATATATATATATATATATATATATATATATATATATATATATATACTGTTACTGCAGCTAGCAGAATCAACTGCCTGCCTGTAGTATTATTAGTATGAGAACACCAGCAATTGTCTTCAGGTAGCTTTAGGTGCACACCGTGCAGAGGACGCAGTACACTAACTATAAATACTGTAGCTGCCTGCCTGTGGTATTAATAGAAGCAGAACAACAGCAATTTACTTCAGGTAGCTTCAGGTGCACACTGTGCAGAGGACGCAGTACACTAACTGTAAATACTGTAGCTGCCTGCCTGTGGTATTAATAGGATCAGAAGAACACCACCAATTTTATTCAGGTAGCTTTAGGTGCACACTGTGCAGAGGACACAGTACACTAACTGTAAATACTGTAGTTGTCTGCCTGTGGTATTAATATAGGATCAGAAGAACACCAGCAATTGTCTTCAGGCAGCTTTAAGTGCACACTGTGCAGAGGACACAGTACACTAACTGTAAATACTGTAGCTGCCTGCCTGTGGTATTAATATAGGATCAGAAGAACACCACCAATTTAATTCAGGTAGCTTTAGGTGCACCCTGTGCAGAGGACGCACTACACTAACTGTAAATTCTGTAGCTGCCTGCCTGTTGTATTAGTAGGAGAAGAACAACAGCAATTATATCCAGGTAGCTTTAGGTGCACATTGTGCAGAGGAAGCACTACACTAACTGTAAATACTGTAGCTGCCTGCCTGTGGTATTAATAGGATCAGAAGAACACCACTAATTTTCTTCAGGTAGCTTTAGGTGCACACTGTGCAGAGGACACAGTACACTAACTGTAAATACTGGAGCTGCCTGCCTGTGGTATTAATAGGATCAGAACAACAGCAATTTTCTTCAGGTAACTTTAAGTGCACACTGTGCAGAGGACGCAGTACACTAACTGTAAATACTGTAGCTGCCTGCCTGTGGTATTAATATAGGATCAGAAGAACACCACCAATTTAATTCAGGTAGCTTTAGGTGCACCCTGTGCAGAGGACGTACTACACTAACTGTAAATACTGTAGCTGCCTGCCTGTTGTATTAGTAGGATCAGAAGAATGCCACTAATTTTCTTCAGGTAGCTTTAGGTGGACACTGTGCAGAGGACGCACTATACTAATTTGTAAATACTGCAGCTGCCTGTGGTACTGTACTAATAGGATCAGAAGAACACCACCAATTTTCTTCAGGTAGCTTTTGGTGCACACTGTGCAGAGGACGCACTACACTAACTTGTAAATACTGCAGCTGCCTGTGATACTAATAGGATCATAAGAACACCACCAATTTTCTTCAGGTAGCTTTAGGTGCACACTGTACAGAGGACACACTACACTAACTTGTAAATACTACAGCTGCCTGCGGTACTAACAGGATCAGAAGAACACCACCCCTTTTCTTCAGGTATCTTTAGATGCACACTGTGCAGAGGACGCACTACACTAACTTGTAAATACTGCAGCTGCCTGTGGTACTGTACTAATAGGATCAGAAGAACACCACTAATTTTCTTCAGGTAGCTTTAGGTGCACATTGTGCAAAGAATGCACTACACTAACTGTAAATACTGTAGCTAATAGGACTAATAGGATCAGAAGAACACTAGCAATTTTCTTCAGGTAGTTGTAAGTACTGTAAAAACACCTGCCTGTCTGTCAGTAGGAAGAGAATAACAGGAACGGATCTAGCTAAACTGAATAGTGTATATATATATATCCATACAACACCTAGGATGTATATATATACACAATACACTGTAAGTGCAACTAACTGACTCGCCTGCATACTCTATCTAACTTAAATCAAATGACACTGTCTCTCTGTCTATCTATCTCTCTCTCTCAACGCTGGAACACACTACACAGGGCCGACATGCAGGCGGCTTTATATAGTGTGGGGCGTGTACTAAACCCCCTGAGCCATAATTGGCAAAAGCCACCCTGGCTTTGGCCAATTACGGCTCTCTGTACAGACGGCGCTGTGATTGGCCAAGCATGCGGGTCATAGTGCATGCTTGGCCAATCATCAGCCAGCAATGCACTGCCATGCTGCAGTGAATTATGGGCCGTGACTTGAATCTGACGCGAACGGCCAATATCGTTCGTAATTCAGCGAATGGTCAAACACACGATGTTCGAGTCGAACACGGGTTCGACTTGAACACGAAGCTCATCCTTAATGATGGATCCCCTGAAGAAGTCACGTGTGGTGTGACGTCACGCGTAGGGATGGGATAGGCTGGACACACTGAGAGAAGGCTACGAGCTCGCCGCTCGTCGGACACAAACACTGTATCATTTATTTGTTAATGTGAGTACCTGCTTTCTCTGCTTAATAAACCAGTTAATTTTTAAAAACGGAATTACACTATTGGGTTCCTTTTTATTCTACTTTAAACACCCCCCTGCATCACATCTGAGGGAACCTTACCCTGGGACGGTGAGGAATACATAGGAGCCGCTAGGTGGAAAAGATAAAGAGCCAGTTTGGTCATATGCTGTTGCCCCATTACTTTGAGGTAAGGGGCCACTACCCACTGTAGTGTTTGCACACGAAACTGCATGAGATTCTGAGTCACCAGGCACTTTAACTGCTACATGCGCATGCCAGCACCATATTGTCACAGATATTATCAAGAATAAGGACGTTTTTCTTGTGTGTTTTTCCTCTTCTTTTCATCAATTTTTTTGGGACATTCACTTTTCCATTAATACCTAGTTTGCAGTGTTTATTTATATATTTTATTTATATACTTTTTGTCTGCACACTTGCACTTTATGGAATGTTTGTTGTTGAACACCATAAGCCATTATATGAAGTAGTTATTTATGTTGCACAGTGTTTTGCACAATGCACTTTGCTAATTTGTGATTGATAATTATTTAGCATAATTCACGCTGCCATATTTAATATTGTTTCTTGTCACTTATGTTGAACTTGCCACTGTTATGGTCATCTAGGATTGATATTTTAATCTTAGGTTTTTAGGTTGTCAATTTGTTTACACCCACATCTTCAATAATTTTTTACTATTAACTTAATTGCATGAATACATCACTTGCATGAATACATCACTGGCTTTATAGGCCATTTATACACATTTAGTCTATTTTATTTTAACCACTAGAGGTTTACACAACAGGATTAGCGCGGCACCATCCATTCATATGATCATCCTTAATGATGGATCTACATTCTTTTATTATTTTTTAATAAAAGAATTGTAAAACTGTGTGTGTGTTTTTATTTATTTTTGACACTTTCTTTCGTGAATGGGTAAGGGTGCATGCCACAGTGCATGAGGCCTCCTGCCCACAGACTCCCACAACCACAGCCCAGGGTTGTGGGAAAGAGGCCCTTGTGTCTCTCGCTCGTACCACCCCATTACCTTTGCCTGCTGCATGCTCGGATAATGGTCTAGTATGGATTTCGGGGGGGCCCACACCGCTTTTTTTTCTATTGCCAGCAATGTTTTTTTTTTATTCAGCTATCAGCGGGGAAGTCCATTGACAGCTGAAGACTCATCCTTTGATAAGGACGTAGTGGTCGGCTTCTCGGCCCCGCTCCTTAACAACCTGCTATTCACTATGCCCTGATTGGGCAAAAATTTGCCCAATCAGGGCTTAGAATGCACTGTGCAGCGCATTGTGGGGTGCTCAGTGTGCAAAAATCCTGCCGAGCGCTCCACTAATTCAAGTGGTCACTGAACAGGCAAACAGGCAATGATCGGGCTGAACTTTTGCTTGTCTCAAACTGTTCACCCAAATCTACTAGGGAGGAGTTAGAGAGTGTGATTTGAGGTGTAATTTTAAGTATGTCTATGGTGTGTATTAGAAATATCTAATAGATTGATAACTTTGCATAATATAAATACATTTTCATTTTCTTTCCACATTTTCCAAAAGCGTGCAGCAAGCAAATAATAAGGTCTTCAGAAGACTCCCCATACCCCTTAAACATACCTTGGGGTGTTTGATTTCTCAAAATGTGGTCATTTTGTTGGTGTTTCCACTGTCCTGGTGCTCCAGGACCTCCAAATAAACATAGGTAGTCAAGAAATAAATTTTTGCCCCTAGAACACCTGAAGGTGCTTATTGGATGTGGATGCTTATTGGATATCACACATGTGGTATCGCTATACTCAGGAGGAGTAGCAAAATATGTTTTGGGGTGTAATTGTAAGTATGCCTATGCTGAGTGAGAAAACTTTGATAACTTTGTAAAAAAACAAAATTAATAATTCATTAATATTATTATTACTTTCATCATTTTCCATAAAATGTTGGCAAAAAATGACAACTTTAAAAAAGTCACCATGCCTCTTATTAAATTCCTCAGATTTTCTACTTTCCAAAAAGGGATCATTTTGGGGATATATGTCCTGTCCTGCCATTTTAGGGCCCCAAGAAATGATACAGGTAGTCAATACGTCATGATTGATCAACTTTCAAATGGTTTGTGGACTTACACAGGCTAAATAATTAACACTGATATGGGTTATTTTTACCAAAAAAGGTAGCACAACACATTTTGGCTTAAATATATTAAGAAAGTATATTTATTGGCAAAATGTAATAATGAAAACTAAGAAAACTTTTTTTCAAAGTATTTGTTCAGTATTTTTTCATTTTTATAACAAAAAATAAGAAACCCAGTGGTGAATAAATGCCATAAAAAGAACGCTCTGTCTGTCTCAAAAAATTATACAAATTTAATTTGGATACAGTGTTGCATGCAAGAGTAATTGTCATTCAAAGTATGACAGCGCTAAAATTGGCCTGGACTGGAAGGGGGTGAAAGTGTCCAGACTTAAAGTGGTTAAAATCATTAAGCTTATCTCTAATGCACTAAGCCAGGAAATTAATGATTCTTGTGTCCTTGAAGAAATGTACTGTAGTGTAATAAATGAAATATTACTGTAAGCAGGGCAGTGGGTATTACATTTCTTAATGGCTTGATTTATTAGGCCTCATGTACAATACTGCTTCTAAACGGACGTTTAGGAGCAGTTGGGCATTTTTTTCAACTGCTCCGGAAACTCTCCTTTATGTTATCTTATCAGTACATGTACACAGGTTCATTTATAGTCGTTTTTAGGCAGTTGAGTTTAGAGGCTTTTTTGGAAAGCAAAAAAATGAGTTCAGATGCTGAATTTAGAGGCATTTCAAGCGCCAAAAGCTTCTAAACGTGGCTAAACACGGCTAAACAAGGTAACTGACTTTTGGCCACGTTTCGTTTACAGGCGTTTTTCATTTTTGGCTATTTTGAAAAAAAATAAATAAATAAATAAAATAAAACATTTTCAAATGCTTCTAAACACAAACGCGGCCAAACACGACAAAACGTCGCTAGACACAGCATGTAAATGCGGTAAAACGGACATTTTAAATGTGGGTTACTATCTGTCAAGTTAAATCGTTCAGGGGAGGTTGTAAAAACATCCCATGTACATTAAGCTTAACAGTGATTATTGTGAAAGATTCATGTTTCCACAAAAAAACACACAGTGGCTGCAATTGATGCATGTAAGGGGGTAAATTGCAGAGTTAACTAAGCCCCAATAACAATCATTCTCAGTCTCCTGACACATAGCTTGAGGATCCCGCAAGTTGGAAAATCTTAGTGCAGGATTAGAGTCATATCGGTGACAGCACATTTTGCGTTTACCCGCATTTATCACAATTAGTGGCAGTATGGTAGCAACATTACTGTAGCAATATATCCTAGCACACCAAACATATAGGGGGTTATTTACTAAAGGAAAATCCACTTTGCACTGTAAGTGCACTTGAAATTGCACTGAAAGTGCACTTGGAAGTAAAATTGCTGTAGATCCGAGAGGGACATGCAAGGAAAATTAAAAACAGCATTTTAGCTTGCACATGATTGGATGATAAAATCAGCAGAGCTTCCCCTAATTTCAGATATAACCCTTAGATTTAGAGCGACTGCACTTCCAAGTGCACTTTCAGTGCACGTTCAAGTACACTTGCAGTGCAAAGTGGATTTGCCTTTCGTAAATAACCCCCATAGTCTGATAATTCCATAAATAGAGTATGTGACTCCCTTCTGTACTAATCCTCCCTTGTATGCCTTGCCCACCAGCTCGGGGCTGGCATCTTAAGAGTAGGCAAAAAAACCCTTTAACTTAATGATAATAACTGCAAACAATTAATGTTGAGGAACTCTGATCCTCTCATTGAAAGTGATTTTAAAGACAGAAGGTTTTTTATCTTGTTGCATTCTATGCATTAAGATAAAAAGCCTTCTGTGTGCAGTAGCCCCGCTCAGCCCCTCTAATACCTACCTGAGCCCCATCTAGATCCAGCAATGTTGTAGGAGTGTCTTGACTGCCTGGGACTCCCCTCCTCTATAGCTGAGACAGCAGCCAATGGCTCCCGCTGCTATCAATCAAAGTAAGTCTGCTAATAAGAAGAGAAAGGGGGCGGGCTGGGCCACAGCTCCATGTCTGAATGGACACAGGGAGCTGTGGCTCGGCTCAGTGCCCCATAGTAATCTTTTTGCTGTAGGGGCACTTAACAGGAAGGAGGGGCCAGGAGCACCGAAGGGGGACCTGAGAAGAGGAGGATCCAGGCTGCTTTGTGCAAATACACTGCACAGAGCAGGTAAATATGACATGTTTGTTATTTTTTTTTAAAAAAATAAAAAACTGAGACTTTAGTATCCCTTTATTTATTTATACATTTTTTTGTTCCAAACACATTTTATTGGAAAAAGTAGAACAATATACAATGTCAAACATACAAAGGATAATTGAAAACTGGAAAGGTATATATTGTGGGTGTAGCATTAATCATTGGAGCATATCAGAACAGTTAAAGTAACCATTAGTCCTAACATTTAAAAGGAGCCTATGCATTAATTAAAACAAGGGATTCACCCAAACCATACCTTATAAAGTGCGGTGCACGTTGGAATGATACTTCTTAGTCCTTGATAGAGATGGGTCGAACACCCCCCCCGTTCGGTTTGCACCAGAACATGCGAACAGCCAAAAAAATAGTTCAAACACGCGAACACTGTTAAAGTCTATGGGACACTAACATGAAAAATCAAAAGTGCTAATTTTAAAGGCTTATATGCATGGTATTGTCTTAGAAAGTGTTTGGGGACCTGGGTCCTGCCCCAGGGGACATGTATCAATGGAAAAAAGTTTTAAAAACAGACGTTTTTTCGGGAGCAGTGATTTTATTAATGCTTAAAGTGAAACAATAAAAGTGTAATATTCCTTTAAATTTCATACCTGGGGGGTGTCTATAGTATGCCTGTAAAGTGGCGCATGTTTCCCGTGTTTAGAACAGTCTGACAGCAAAATGACATTTCAAAAGGAAAAAAAGTAATTTAAAACTACTTGCGGCTATAATGAATTGTCGGTCTGGCAATACACATAAAAGTTCTTTGATAAAAATGGCATGGGATTCCCTGACAGGGGAACCCTGAACCAAAATAAAAAAAATGCGTGGGGTTCCCCCTAAATTCCATACCAGGCCCTTTAGGTCTGGTATGGATATTAAGGGAAACCCCGCTCCAGAATTTTAAAAAAATGGCGTCGGGGTCCCCCTCAAAATCCATACCAGACCCTTTAGGGTTGTCCCCGTGTGTAAGAGGGGACGGGGTCACCCGGCGACAACACCGTGTGGCCCCGCCCACAGTTTTAAAAGAGCTGTCACCTGCGAGGATGTGTCATATGGCGTGTGCCTCCCATGGAGGCAGATCTTCTTTATTTTTTTTTCGGTCCGTCAGCGGAGATGAATGGACTACGTGGGACAGTTTTATTTTTTTATTTTTTAATAAAGACTTCTCCCACGGTGTGTGTTGTTTTATTTTTTTACCATTTTCATACTTTTTTTGTGAAATGGTATGGGTACAATGTACCCGTTACCATTTCAAACAGGGGGGGCGGGATCTGGGGGTCCCCTTGTTAAAGGGGGCTTCCAGATTCCGATAAGCCCCCCACCCGCAGACCCCCACAACCATGGGCAAGGGTTGCGGGGATGAGGCCCTTCTCCCCATCAACATTGGAACAAGGTGCTTTGGGGGGGCTACCCCAAAGCACCCTCCCAATGTTGAGGGCATGTGGCCTGGTACGGTACAGGAGGGGGGGCACTCTCTCATCCCCCCTCTTTTCCTGCAGCCTGCCAGGTTGCGTGCTCGGATAAGGGTCTAGTATGGATTTTTGGGGGGACCCCACGCCATTTTTTTTAAAATTTTGGCACGGGGTTCCCCTTAAAATCCATACTAGCCCCGGATTTTGAGGGGGACCCCCACGCCATTTTCTTTTTAAATTTTGGCGCGGGGTTCCCCTTAATATCCATACCAGACCTGAAGGGCTGGTATGGAATTTAGGGGGAACCCCACGTATCTTTTTTTTTTTTGGTTTGGGGTTCCCCTGTGAGGGAATCCCATGCCATTTTTATCAATGAACTTTTATGTGTATTGCCGGACCAACAATTCATTATAGCCACGAGTAGTTTTAAATGACTTTTTTTCCTATAGAAATGTCATTTTGCTGTCAGACTGTTCTAAACATGGGAAACATGCGCCACTTTACAGGCATACTATAGACACCCCCAGGTACGAAATTTAAAGGAATATTACACTTTTATTGTTTCACTTTAAGCATTATTAAAATCACTGCTCCCGAAAAAACGGCCGTTTTTAAAACTTTTTTTTGCATTGATACATGTCCCCTGGGGCAGGACCCAGGTCCCCAAACACTTTTTATGACAATAACTTGCATATTAACCTTTAACATTAGCACTTTTGATTTCTCCCATAGACTTTTAAAGGGTGTTCCACGGCTTTCGAATTTGCCGCGAACACCCCAAATTGTTCGCTATTCGGCGAACAGCCAATGTTCGAGTCGAACTCATGTTCGACCCAAACATAAAGCCCATCCCTAGTCCTTGAGCTAAGACTAGCCCAAGAGGGCTGATATACATATTTGGTTGTCTAGCTGGGTATGGAATGGTTGGGCCCTGGAAATGGGTTGTAACTGTGAGGGAGGTGTTCTAAGCTGGTCAGCTTATTGGTGTTGGATGTAAGGATGATGGCTTACTGGCTCACTACCTGAGCTAAAGTACGTGTAAAGATGTTTTAAGCGGGAAAGGACAGCAAGGATGAGAAGGATAACAAAGAAAAGGAAAAAAAAATTAAAAAGGGGGGAGGGGGTGTAGGGGGTGGGGTAAGGATAGAAGGGAGTACGAGGGTGTCATCTCCTCAGCCACAGAGGGCAGCATATGGGTAAAGATCAGTACTTGGATCTGTTCAAGAGGGATCTCCTTTAAAGGGGGTCCTCCCAGGCTCATCCCTTGGGTAGGGGCAGGAGGTTCTTTGTGTCAGGTCAATAGAATGACCTAGTTACAAGTATCAGTGGAGGTAGTCAACAAGCTATCGGGGGTTGGCATGGTTTAATCATATCAGGGTTAAATATCTCTCTGTGTCCAACAGTCCCAAGTGTGTCCAAGTGTTTCCAACAGTCCCAAATTAGAGAGAAGTTGGATGGGGAGTCCCGTGCTATATAAATTAGTTCCTCCATTTCTGCGATTTTACCAATACAGTTAAGCCATTCAGGGATAGTTGGAACATGGAGTGATCCCCAGTAAAGTGGAATACATAACTTGGCTGTGTTGATCATGTGTACGTCTAGGAACTTCTGGTACGAGTGAACAGATGCAGTGGAATGGTGAAGAATGAACTGGGATGTGTTCTAGGGAGTATGTGGACATTTTTGATGTTATTTCATGAACTTGTGTCTAAAATGTTTGTATTATTGGGTGTGACTACCAGATGTGCATAAGTGTGCCTGGTTCCCTGGGGCATCTCCAGCATCTGTCCGAAATGTCTGAATTAAATTTGTTGAGCAATGCCGGCGTTCGGTATCATCAAGTGAGGGTCTTATAATTGTTCTCTTAGGTCGTGACATTGAGCGAGCCTTCATGGGCTATAGTGAAAATACCTTCCCACTGCTCCTCAGATAAGTCTACTTGTAGTTCCCTTTTCCACATCTAGCATGCTTTCCAGGATTTAGGGGAAGCTGATTCAAAGGACATGGTATGCATATTAGAAATCATATGTTGTTGCAGTGAGGTGTGGGTGCAGAGAGTTTCGAATAGAGTAAGGGAACAAGACACTGAGGAGTCGCAGTTAATGTTTTGAAGGAAATGGCAGACCTGAAAGTAGATCCAGTAGGGGAGAGGATTGTTGTTTAGACTTGTTGATAGAGTGTTGCGGTCTAAGAGCTCGATGTCTCGGAAAAAGTGGTGCGCCAATACTTCAGTATGTGGCCAAGAGCCCGCTATTTAGTATCAAGTAGCCTCATTCCTTTTCCACATCAGGCATTCAGGGCTGGTACTGTCTTCCCTTTAAAAGAAATGCTAATGAATTTATGATACAGTACTATACTCATTTATGTCCTATGTCCATCAGAGGTGGATGTTTTGAGAGAAAAGTGAGTTGAGAATAAATTGAGTGAATATTTACTTCGGTAATCTAACAATATGAACAGCACATTTCTGTTTACCTATTACATCTGCATATGATTGAGCATTCAATGTGAGCAGGAATTCCACATTAAAAAAACTGGAGATATTATTCACTTAATTTATTGAGTGAGCGTCCTTAACTCCTTTAGTAAGGCAGACTTGATTTCTCAAGTGTGTGGAGGACAATCTACTTTTGCTCATTGTATAACAAAAAGTGAACTAAGAAAAAAAAATGTAGATGAAATCAGTTTGCTAGTCCCTAATGGCCAATACAAGCTGCAGATTAAATGAAATGGATAATTTATCCCAAAACCAAAATGTGTACTAATTTACCTTTAAAGCTACTCCATGAATTGTAATTATATTTTTTTTCTATAACTACAATTGTCGTCTTCAAACACAAAGCGGTCTTGACTACTGAAATGCCTAACAAACCGTTTTGCACTGATTAGTAGCCCAGATAGACTGATTTTGTTTGCAAATTAAAATGTTTTAATCTTTAAAACGCCACTTGCAACACAGTGGCTCCAAATATAACTTCAAATATATTTCCACTGCAAAAACTTTATGGTAAACATTGCTTTATAAAATATACATTTGGAAAAAAATATTTGCTGGAGCACAGCAAATAAAAAATATTAAACACAGACAGCAAGATGTCTAAGCTCAAGTAGGAATCTGAAAAAGGTCAAGCAATTGTAAAATAGCACAATTGCATAAAAGACAGGCATTTGACAGAAGTGAGTGGCATGCCCTGTTGGGAACATGATCTACTATTTGCTAAAAGGCAAGCCAAAATAAATTGCCTTAACTTTGCTTTTATTTATTGCTAAAGTTGTGCTGTTTTGGCATATGATTAGAACTAAAAACTTCTAATATGCACTTTTGCGTTCATGCAATATTAGCCTACAGATAACAGTAATACCGGACCTAAACCAACCTAAGTGACCAGATCATTCGGCAACTACAACCCTAAATAAAAAGTACTGTACAATACACATTATTATAAGCATACAACATAACATCTCACAATAGTTCCATAGCAAGTTAAAGTGGTCACAAGATTAATCTCATCTAAAAGAGATGCTCAGACAGACAGAAACAATAGAACAATGGGAATGACCTACTTAACAATAAACACATAACAAACTACACTCCACCTCAGACTATCTGGCCAAAAAGTCTACAGCACTCTATGAGACAAACTCCTACAATATTCCAGCAGTCTGAAAAGGTGGAATTAATTTATCTTCATAGATTTCTTAAGGGATATTGTTGATAAATATTTCTGTCCCATTTGAAGGTACCTCTCCAACCTAATCTGCAGGAGAGCCACCTTATTCTCTATGACCATTAACCTGTACAAGAAAAATTAGTAGTTGTCCATCATTAGAGAATGATCTGCTCTCTCCATGGGCCACAATCAGTGAGTAGGAGGCTTGCCCCTAGACCTCTCCAAAAGCTGTACCGCTTGGGTCTGTGACAATTGATAATTATTTTACTCCTAATGATGTGTGTGTGCACAAAACAGCTGTAGAGGTTTACTTTTATTCACCACCTGAGGTCCTGCCGCCATTCTGTTCCAGACTGGTGGCGTATTATGTAAGTTTCAACCATTTATGCGCACTCCATTATCCATGTGGATTGGTGGCTATATACTGTATAGACAGTCCTCTAGATTGGTAATCGCTTGATGTTTTGTGGAAAGAACAACATTCTACATCTTCTGACCTATACCTTGTAATATGCAAGATTTGTTGTTCTATGTTCTAGACAGTAACTACATCTGGTGAGTGTGGATTTTTACTTACGGTGTAGACGACACTTGGTAGGGAACCACCCTGCATCCTATTACTTTGCACAAAATTCACTTTGGACTGTTTAATTTTGAATTTTTGACTTGTATATAAAGATAGAATGGAACAGATAGTAGGGGGAGTTGCTTTTGGCAGCAATAACCTGCTGGGGGCAATCAACAAACAGAATTTGACAAATCAAAAATAGTCTATAATTGGTAGGTGGGAAGAAATGTTTGACCCAAGGAGTCCAGATTTTTTTCGGAGCCTTCTATTGATCTTTTAGTTGTTTGAAAGTTTAGGGCCTGAAATTGCTCCCACAATCCACTGATCACAAGTGCAAAGCTTTGCAAGCTCCTGTAAATAAATAAATAAAATAATACACGTTTCCTTCCCTGCAAAATAATGCACTTTTTTTAAGGGTGAATTCATCCTTTAAACCACTGGTTCTCAACCTCAGTCCTCAAATACCCCCAACACTTTGGGAACTTCCCTTAGATAAAATAGCTCTTATCAATACCATGTCATTGATATTGATTTAAAGCAGCTGTGCAAAGTAAAGGAAAACCTGAAAACATGGCCTGTTGGGGGTACTTGAGAACAACTGCTGTAAACTACTGTTGAAGCAGATCTACACTGCATTTGAGGACCACAAACCAAAAACACTATTTAATTCATAGCAAATCCCCAGATCTATCCATGCCTTAATGCTTTTTTTTGTTAAGAAATCACTTTTCTTAACAAAAAAAAATGGACGGCGTTTTAAAACTGCCATACGTTTTTTTTTAGAAGCAGTGATTTTTATAATGCTTAAAGTGTAACAATAAAAATTAAATATTCCTTTAAATATCATGCCTGGGGGGTCCCCTTATTCTGACTGTAAAGTAACACATCTATCCCATGTTCATAACAGTCCCGCAGCAAAATGCCATTTCTAAAGGAAAAAATGCCATTTAAAATTGCTCGCGGCTGTAATGTATTTTCGCATCCCGGCAATGTACATAAAAAATAATTGAAAAATAATAAAATAAAAAAAATGGCATGGGGGTCCCCCCCAAATTCCATTCCAGGCCCTTCAAGTCTGGTATGGATATTAAGGGGAACCCTGCATCAAAATGTAAAAAAAAAATATGGCGTGGGGGCCCCCTAGGCACTATATACTCTGAACTGCAGTATATACAGTATACTATACGGACTGCACTATATACTCTGCAGAAAATTGGGCCTTGGATGTTGGTGATGCCAGAACACTGTAACTCCTCATAGTTACTCTTGCGGGGGGCAGGAATGGGCCCTAATGTTAAATATTATTTCAAAAATTTTTATTACATGCCCCTGTTTAACAGGGGCAGAAAACATTGGCCTTGGGTGGTGGTGGTGCTGGTGCCACAATACTGTCACCCCTCACAGTTACTCTTGCTGGGCGTGGGAGCAGACCCTGCTGTTAAATGATATTTCAAAAAATGTAATTACATGCCTCTGTTAAACAGGGGTAGAAAAATTGGGCCTTGGGTGGTGATGCCACACTGTAACCCCTCACAGTTATGCCCTGTACACACGATAGGATTTTCCGACAACAAAATCCATGGTATTTTTTCCAACGGATGTTGGCTCAAACTTGTCTTGCATACACATGGTCACACAAAGTTGGTTGAAAATTCCAAACGTCAAGTACGTGGTCACGTACAACACGTATGACAAGCCGAGAAAAATGAAATTCAATAGCCAGTGCTGCTCTTCTGCTTGATTCAGAGCATGCGTGGAACTTTGTGCGTCGGAATTGTGTACACAAGATCGGAATTTCCGACAATGGATTTTGTTGTGGGAAAAAAATTAAATAGCCAGCTCTCAAACTTTGTGTGTCAGAAATTCCTATGTGTGATGGAGCCTACACACGGTCGGAATTTCCGACAACAAGGTTCTATCACACATTTTCCATCGGAAAATCCTATTGTGTGTACAGGGCATTACTCTTTTTGGGCAAAGGAACGGGCCCTGCTGTTAAAAATTATTTTAAAAATGTTTATTACATGCCCCTGTTAAACAGGGGCAGAAAATGTGGGTCTTGGGTGGTGGTGGTGGTGCCACAACACTGTAACCCCTCACAGTTACTCTTGTTGGGTGCAGGAACGGCCCTGCTGTTAAATATTATATCAAACATTGTATAAACATGCTCCTTATAAACAGGGGCAGAAAAATTGGGCCTTGGGTGGTGGTGCCACAACACTGTAACCCCTCACAGTTACTCTTGTTGGGTGCAGGGACGGCCCTGCTGTTAAATATTATATCAAACATTGTATAAACATGCTCCTTATAAACAGGGGCAGAAAAATTGGGCCTTGGGTGGTGGTGCCACAACACTGTAGCCACTCACAGTTCTTGTTGGGTGCAGGAACAGGCCCTGCTGTTAAATATTATATCAAAAATTGTAATTACATGCACCTGTTAAACAGGGGCAGAAAAATTGTGCCTTGGGTGGTGGTGGTGCCCTAAACCAAAAATATCGTTGGAAGCTAGCATCGTCATGAATGATTGAGGAGGAATAGGATAGGCAGCATAAGCAGTCTTCAAGGGATCCCAGATCTATAGCAAATTTAATTAGTTACATCAGCATCAGGTGCTTGATAGCTGCTGATCCAGGACTGATTCATTTTTATAAAAGTGAGTCTGTCAACAGAGTCTGTGGACAGGAGCACTCTTTGATCCATTACAAACCCTCTAGCAGCACTAAATGTGCATTCAGAAAGCACGCTGGATGCGGGACAGGCCAGTAGCTAGATTGCATATTGAGCAAGTTCTGGCCAGTGGTCTATCCTCAAGATCCAGTATTACATTGGATGCTCTGTTGGAAAGGTTTCCAAGTCTGCTCTTGCCCCTAGATATTCCTTCACCATGTAATGTAGATGCTGGCGATGGTTGATTGAACCTATCAGACCTTGGCACTGAGAACTGAAAAATTGTTTAAAGGCATCTGTCAGCCAGCAACCTTCTCCACCACTCTTCCTCTGACTGAACGAAGCCTCAGAAACATGTTGTCCAGCACCAGGAAATGGTAACCTCCCAGGGTCTGGAAATGCATTACACAAACTTTTCTTCAAGGCCTCCTCAAGATGTTTCATCCTCTGCTCCCTCTGTGAAGGCAGGATGAGTCTTGCAACTTTACCCTTGTAATGAGGATCAAGAAGGTTTGCCAGCCAGTAATGATTCCTCTCCTTGATACCACGAATCCTAGGGTCCTTTCCCAGGCTTTGCAGATTCAGGGAGGCCAGGCAGCTTAAGTTTGTGAGGCATTTCCGAGTCCTATGGGTCACTAAGAACCACATTATCCATAACTACCTCCCAGCCACGTGTAACTCCTTGGGTTTCTGGGGACTGAAACCCATCCCTTGAAGACTGCTGCGTGTTATCCTCTACATTCATGCTGACACAATCCTCCTTCTCCTCTTCTTCCTGTGTGTTTGGCGGCCCCGCAGGAATGCTATCTGGATAAAGGGGGCTTAAAAGGAAAGGAAGTCCTCCTCTTCCTCCCTCTGTTCTTCCTCAAGTGCCCTGTCCATGATTCCACAAAGCATGTGCTCCAGCAGGAAGACTAGAGGGACAGGGTCACTGGTGCATGCATTGTGACTGCTCACCATCCTTGTGGCCTCCTCAAATGATGACAGGACAAAGCATGCATCCTTGATCAGTAGCCACTGGCCTGGTGAAAAGAAGCCATGTTCCCCTGACCCTGTCCTGGTGCCATACTCGCACAGGTACTCATTGCTGGCCCTCTGCTGTGTGTGCAGCTGCTGCAGCATTGCCAACATTGAGTTTCACCTGGTGGGCATGTCACAAATGAGGCGGTTGGTGGGAAGGTTGCATTACCTTTGAATGTCAGCCAGCTGAGCACTGGCATTGTATGACTGGTGGAAATGATCACAGACATTTCTGGCCTGCCTCAGGAGATCTTGTAAGCATGGGGACCTGGTCAAGAAACCCTGAACCACCAAATTTGAGACGTGTGCCAAACATAGAACATGGGTCAAGTGTCCCTGTCAGAGCGCCATTGTCGCATACAACCATTCCTGGTTGAAGTTGGAATGGCGTCAACTAACTCTGAGCCTGCCCCTGCAGAGCTGACAGAATCTCTGCCCCAGTGTGGCTCCTGTCCCCTAGGCAGACCAACTCAAGCACCGCATGACATCTTTTAGCCTGACTGCTTGCGTAGCCCCTTGAGCACTTAGGGAGCACTGCTGGTTCAGAGGACAATTCTGCAGAAGAGGCCAAAGAAAAAGAAGAAGAGGAGGGAGGGGAGCATACAGATGTTGTGGCAGAATCACCACCAGCTTTTTGGAGGTGTGGTGGTGGAACAAGCTCCAACACTGAACCCTGTCCTGCATCCTTCCCAGCTGCCAGCAGAGTTACCCAGTGCGCTATGAAGGAAAGGTAATGTCCCTGCCCATGCCTGCTATACCATGAGTCAGCAGTAATATGAACCTTACTGCTGACTGCCCTGTCCAACAAGGCCAAAACATTGCCTTCCACATGCCGGTAGAGAGCCGGAATGGTGTTTTGAAACCTGAGACTGTGGTACAGCACATTCCAGAAATTCACGAAAGGGGGCAGAGTCAACCAGCTGAAAAGGCAGCAGTTGCAGTGCTAGCGAATTTGGCCAAGCTAGCATTTAGATGATGAGCATGAGGATGGCTGGGACCAAATTTCTTTTTACGGTTCAGCAACTGGGGTAGGGAAATTTGCCTGCTAAAATCAATTGGTGGTGTACTGCTAACAGATTGGCTGCAAGTACTTGTGACACCTATTGTTATACCTTCATTCCTCTCAGTGCAGGTTTTTAAGAGGACTGGAGGTATAGTAGGGTTGGAGATCCCAGATGAGGAGCAAGGAGAAGTCCAGAGTGCGGAGTGCGGAGCTCTGCAGTGTGATGCAATAGGGTGGCTGCCCTTTAGCTGCCCCCTGGAGGACATCCCGCCTTGTTGGAGTTGTGCCTCCTCCTCCTTCTCCTCCTGACTTTCTTCCTCTCTTCTCTCAGGCACCCAAGTACAGTCAGTGACCTCATCATCCTCTCCGTCCTCGTCACAGGAGCAAACTTGGCAGTATGCTGCAGCTGGGGGAACATGACTGTCAGTTTCTTTTCCTTCTGTGGCACCCCCTCTCTAGGCTCACATTACTCCCTTCCTCAACCCGGCAACCAACATCGGAGTCTTCAAATCGCTGTGCATTCTCCAGCAGCATGTAACTGACACTGGTTGAATAATACTGGGGACTCTTCCGTGCATGATGGTGGGGCTACGGAAGGAGTGACTGTGGACAAGGAGCCGGTGGAATAGGCCACTTTGGCAGCTGCATTGGAGGCCAACTACTCTGAGCCTGGGTGACAGAGGATGAGGACAGCTTTGTTATCCACTCTACCAACTCTTCTGCATGTTGTGGCTCAATAACAAGTGTGCCCCACGGCCACCTGCAGAGGATGCGCCATGTCCATGACTTTCACTGTTGACTGTAGACACAGAGGCTGCTTGCCCTCTTTTAGTGGCCTGTGAGCATCTGCCTCTCCTTGGTGGCCTTCCAGACCTGATTTTTTTTTTGTAACACCGCACTACACTGTAATATATACTGTGTACACCGCCTGAAGTGTATTTTAGAAACAGTACACCACCAAATGCACTGTATATATAGGCTACACTGGATGCAGAATATATATATATATATATATATATATATATATATATATATATATATATATATATATATATATATTAATACACCACCTGCACTGTATTAGAAACTGTACATTAGCTGCACTGTATTATATACTGTGTACACCACCTGAAGTATATTAGAAACTGTACACACTGTATTAGATACTGTGTACACCGGATGCACTGTATTAGAAGCTGTACACCGGATGCACTGTATTATATACAGTGTACACCACCTGAAGTGTATTAGAAACTGTACACCCTGTATTATATACAGTATGTATAAATAAAAAAAATATATATATATATATATATATAGATATATATATATATATATATTAATACACCGCCTGAAGTGTATTAGAAACTATACACGCTATATTTTAAAATAAAAGTCTCTTGCCTACGGGAACGATTTTTAGACCGAGGCTATAGCAAGAAATCTCTCAAAAGGACCTTCAAAAATGCAAGAGACAACCCCTGTGACCTACTACTTTTTTAGGGAGAAACATCGATATCCCCTGCCTCACAGGGCATACGACCCATCACAAAATATAATAATCAACCTCAAGCTTTAAAATCTATTTTGAATACCCACTGGCATCTCTTACGAGATGATCCATCGCTGAAGTTATTCATAGAACCTGAGCCACACCTAATATTTAAACGCAATCAATCTCTGCGTGACATTTTGGTGTCAAGTCACTTCTCCCTCCAAGAAAACAAAGACCCGTGTGGACCTCGTGGCACTTTTTAGTGTGGAAACTGTGACTTTTGCAAGTTCATTCAACCAGGGAAAAATGTCTATCTGCTTACAGGCGGGAACCTAATCATGTATCACTTTGTAAATTGTGATACTATTGTGCTCAAAACCAAATGGAATTTCTGGAGATGCATTAAAGAACACGTCACAGATATACAAATAGGAATCACTGAAAAACCTATACCCAGACATTTCGCACAATTCCTATAAAATGGATTCGTTAAAATTTCAGGTACTCGCCAGGATTCACCCTCCAGTAAAAGGTGAGAACTTTTTACAGGTCGAAGCCAAATGGATATTTAAACTAATGGCTACCTAATTACCAGGGTTAAACAATGCCATTAGTTATTCCCCTCTTTCTTTAAATACTCGACCCCT
Organism: Lithobates clamitans; assembly: GCA_037952925.1. Lineage (NCBI taxonomy): Eukaryota > Metazoa > Chordata > Amphibia > Anura > Ranidae > Lithobates > Lithobates clamitans. Next base: position 1,327,648 of record JBBGZY010001615.1, on the reverse strand, counting down.
GTTGATAAGTCGACATCATCTCATTTCCCTCCACCACATGTCCCCCCCTCCAGTTTTGGTCCCCTACCTATTATTAAGGTTTTCAAGATGTATATTGTTACATACCTGTTTCAATATATAGCCTCTATGTATTCTTTTGGGTATCTGCACACATTATGTAAATGTCCAGCAACAGCTCATGTCATGAGGAAAACCAAAGAAAATTGGATCCAAGGTTACATATCTATATACATTTATCCTCTGCTATAATGGATACCAGGTCTTTATTATGTTTAATTATATTTTATATGTTCTGTTCCTGTTTACAGAGGAACTTCATGACTTGCTGTTCGGTCCGACAGGGTTTAGCCTCGCCCGTGTCTACCCACTGCCTGTGGGATTAAAAGCCCTGTTGTGTGTAAATATTCACATGTAGGACTCCCTACACCTATACACACACTAGGAACCCCACAGAGGCGATCCCTGGGCGGATGTTTACATCTTGGGACTACAATTTGAGGTGACTTCCAGGTCGCCTCACTTCTAGCTTCCCACTTCCCGCTTGGAACGCATAGCGCCACTTACGTACACCTGGTGTAAGTCTTTTCTGGTGCTGAGCCAACCCCAATCCTCCCTCCTTTGCAGGTGTAGCCCTGATTTTCCTTTAGCTGCTCCCTGGAGGACATCCCGCCTTGTTGGAGTTGTGCCTCCTCCTCCTTCTCCTCCTGACTTTCTTCCTCTCTTCTCTCAGGCACCCAAGTACAGTCAGTGACCTCATCATCCTCTCCGTCCTCGTCACAGGAGCAAACTTGGCAGTATGCTGCAGCTGGGGGAACATGACTGTCAGTTTCTTTTCCTTCTGTGGCACCCCCTCTCTAGGCTCACATTACTCCCTTCCTCAACCCGGCAACCAACATCGGAGTCTTCAAATCGCTGTGCATTCTCCAGCAGCATGTAACTGACACTGGTTGAATAATACTGGGGACTCTTCCGTGCATAATGGTGGGGCTACGGAAGGAGTGACTGTGGACAAGGAGCCGGTGGAATAGGCCACTTTGGCAGCTGCATTGGAGGCCAACTACTCTGAGCCTGGGTGACAGAGGATGAGGACAGCTTTGTTATCCACTCTACCAACTCTTCTGCATGTTGTGGCTCAATAACAAGTGTGTCCCACGGCCACCTGCAGAGGATGCGCCATGTCCATGACTTTCACTGTTGACTGTAGACACAGAGGCTGCTTGCCCTCTTTTAGTGGCCTGTGAGCATCTGCCTCTCCTTGGTGGCCTTCCAGACCTGATTTTTTTTTGTAACACCGCACTACACTGTAATATATACTGTGTACACCGCCTGAAGTGTATTTTAGAAACAGTACACCACCAAATGCACTGTATATATAGGCTACACTGGATGCAGAATATATATATATATATATATATATATATATATATATATATATATATATATATATATATATATATTAATACACCACCTGCACTGTATTAAAAACTGTACATTAGCTGCACTGTATTATATACTGTGTACACCACCTGAAGTATATTAGAAACTGTACACACTGTATTAGATACTGTGTACACCGGATGCACTGTATTAGAAGCTGTACACCGGATGCACTGTATTATATACAGTGTACACCACCTGAAGTGTATTAGAAACTGTACACCCTGTATTATATACAGTATGTATAAATAAAAAAAAAAAAAATATATATATATATATATATATATATATATATATATATATATATATATATATATATATATTAATACACCGCCTGAAGTGTATTAGAAACTATACACGCTATATTTTAAAATAAAAGTCTCTTGCCTACGGGAACAATTTTTAGACCGAGGCTATAGCAAGAAATCTCTCAAAAGGACCTTCAAAAATGCAAGAGACAACCCCTGTGACCTACTACTTTTTTAGGGAGAAACATCGATATCCCCTGCCTCACAGGGCATACGACCCATCACAAAATATAATAATCAACCTCAAGCTTTAAAATCTATTTTGAATACCCACTGGCATCTCTTACGAGATGATCCATCGCTGAAGTTATTCATAGAACCTGAGCCACACCTAATATTTAAACGCAATCAATCTCTGCGTGACATTTTGGTGTCAAGTCACTTCTCCCTCCAAGAAAACAAAGACCCGTGTGGACCTCGTGGCACTTTTTAGTGTGGAAACTGTGACTTTTGCAAGTTCATTCAACCAGGGAAAAATGTCTATCTGCTTACAGGCGGGAACCTAATCATGTATCACTTTGTAAATTGTGATACTATTGTGCTCAAAACCAAATGGAATTTCTGGAGATGCATTAAAGAACACGTCACAGATATACAAATAGGAATCACTGAAAAACCTATACCCAGACATTTCGCACAATTCCTATAAAATGGATTCGTTAAAATTTCAGGTACTCGCCAGGATTCACCCTCCAGTAAAAGGTGAGAACTTTTTACAGGTCGAAGCCAAATGGATATTTAAACTAATGGCTACCTAATTACCAGGGTTAAACAATGCCATTAGTTATTCCCCTCTTTCTTTAAATACTCGACCCCTGTTGATAAGTCGACATCATCTCATTTCCCTCCACCACATGTCCCCCCCTCCAGTTTTGGTCCCCTACCTATTATTAAGGTTTTCAAGATGTATATTGTTACATACCTGTTTCAATATATAGCCTCTATGTATTCTTTTGGGTATCTGCACACATTATGTAAATGTCCAGCAACAGCTCATGTCATGAGGAAAACCAAAGAAAATTGGATCCAAGGTTACATATCTATATACATTTATCCTCTGCTATAATGGATACCAGGTCTTTATTATGTTTAATTATATTTTATATGTTCTGTTCCTGTTTACAGAGGAACTTCATGACTTGCTGTTCGGTCCGACAGGGTTTAGCCTCGCCCGTGTCTACCCACTGCCTGTGGGATTAAAAGCCCTGTTGTGTGTAAATATTCACATGTAGGACTCCCTACACCTATACACACACTAGGAACCCCACAGAGGCGATCCCTGGGCGGATGTTTACATCTTGGGACTACAATTTGAGGTGACTTCCAGGTCGCCTCACTTCTAGCTTCCCACTTCCCGCTTGGAACGCATAGCGCCACTTACGTACACCTGGTGTAAGTCTTTTCTGGTGCTGAGCCAACCCCAATCCTCCGTCCTTTGCAGGTGTAGCCCTGATTTTCCTCTAGCTGATCACAATCAGCTGGGGGTTCCTTTGCCGCCAGTTACACTCTATCTGGGTACCTGCAAACCAGGAATATAGACTTTTTGCAGGCACACGTTATGGCTGCAAACGCAAGCCCTACATGGCTTGTCAGTGGATGAGACTTCCCCCATCCCTCGGGATCCTACAGAATCCATCTGGATCTGGGATCCGGGTGACACGGGTGGCCTCAGGGATCCCTTCCCCTCTCCTCCCCTGGCAATCACGGCAGACTCCTACACATATATACCACCAACCTTGCATGTCTCCATTCAGCGGTTCATTACTTTTTGTGGTGGCGCTGGAAGGAGACAGACACACACAGGGAAACAGGTAAAAACCTTTCCTGCCAGAATCCAAAACACGTTCTGCTTAGTCTCTGGTTTTTAGTTTTTATCTTAAAAGGATATCTCTTTTCCTTTATTAGATCATATTGAGGCTTTTTCATACACATACCATCTCCGAGATTTGGGATATAAAGACACAGTGGCCTAACTTACATCTCTAGCCACCTAGTACATCTCCCACCCATAATACTTGTATTTATCTCTTTGAAACATCCTCAATTATACCTGGGCTTTCCTACTAGTATCAGGTAAGAGCCTACAACATCTAGCTTTCTCTCTCTCTCTTATATTATCTTTTTTTTTTGCACACTCATCCTTACAAACATAGTGTCAGTACAGACATTCACAATATAATTATATACAAATAGGAGTCTGCTCTGCTTCCCCGGTGAGGGTCGGGAGGTTATCCTCATGGGCTCCCCAGGCTTCTTCCCCCTTTGGACCAACATGCCAAGTTTTACAGTTTGAAGGTAAAGAAACAAATTAATTTATTATAAGTTTATGCCATAGGCTTTATAACCAATCTTTCTGTTCCCTTGGCCTACTTTTGGTTTATGGGATGTTGCTGAACATCAAATAGATTGAATTCAATCTTGATCTGTTAAAATGTTATGCTATACTACTTTCATTATAAAATTGTTTGGGCAACTGTGAATGCCCTATAAATATACATTGTTTTAGAAATTTCATATGTCCTTTATGAAGAATGTCAATATTTGCTAATACTATTTTATAACTTTGTTAATATTGTACTCTTAGGTTACTACAATACTCTTATTGTATTCATGCAATTCTAAGGCCCTGACGAAGCTGGGTTTCCCGCAAAATGGGTAGTCCTTACATTTTATCTATTGCACCAGGATCAGCATGTCCTGGACTAAAATAACTGTAACTGTACTCTTGCAACTGTAACATGCTCTTAACTAATCATTAACAGATGCAAAATAAAGTTTATTTTAATATTTTAAACTTGTGGTATATATCTTTATTTAAACCCTACAGAGGTACATACAAAGTCCCACCCCATCCCACCTTTATACTTGAATTTGTACACACTGTATTAGATACTGTGTACACTGTCTGCACTGTATTAGAAACTGTACAACGGCTCCACTGTATTATATACTGTGTACACCACCAGAAGTGTATTAGAAACTGTACACCACCGAATGCACTGTATATATCAGCTACACTGAATGCAGAGTATATATATATATATATATATATATATATATATATATATATATATACACACACACTAGACTGTAATTCTATACTAATACACCATCTGTAGTGTATTAGAAACTGTACACACTGTATTAGATACTGTGTACACCGCCTGCACTGTATTATATAATGTGTACACCACCAGAAGTGTATTAGAGACTGTACACCCTGTATTATATACTGTGTACACCACCTGAAGTGTATTAGAAAATATACACCATGGAATGCACTGTATGTCATGTTACGGCTGCCGTGGCGATTGGATTAGATCCAGAACGGATCACTCCCCAGACCCAGGCCAATGAAATCTGGCATGGACCTGGTGATCGCTCCTGGCGAATGAGATCCTTCCCCTGCATGTGTCGGTCTTTTCCGTTCCAGACCCAAGGAGAGAGAACATCTCACAGTAAGTGCACCAACACTACACTGACACCAGTCCATGTAGGTACACTTGCCACCCCCCGATCACCCCCCAGTTAACCCCTTCACCCCCTGTCACTGTGTCACCCAGTGCAGCATTCAGATTTTTTTTTTATCGCTGTACTGGTGTCATTAGTGACAAAAATCAGCCTTAGGGTAATTAATATTAGGCCCTAGGGACCCCCCTAACCCTCCCTAATAAAGGTTTAACCCCTTAATCACCCCCTGTCACCAATGATCACTGTATAAGTGTCATGGGTGATGCTGATTAGCTAGTTTATATTTTATAGCATCAGGACACCCGCTGTATAATACCTAAATAAAGGTTTAACCCCCTGATCACCTGGCGGGTGATATCAGTAAGGTTTTAGTGTCAGATAGGGTCTGAGTCGCCCCAGGCAGCCTCAGATTAGTGCCAGTAGCGCTAACACCCACGCACGCACCATACACCTCTCTTAGTAGTATATCGTCTGAACAGATCAAGATCTGATCTGATCAGAACCATATTAGCGTCCCCAGCAGTTTAGGGTTCCCAAAAATGCAGCGTTAGTGGGATCAGACCATATACCTGCTAGCACCTGCGTTTAGCCCCTCCGCCCACCACAGCCCACCCAAGTGCAGTATCAATCGATCACTGTCACTTCCAAAAACACAACACACATAACTGCAGCATTCGCAGAGTCAGGCCTGATCTCTGCAAATGCTAACAGTTTTTTTGGTAGCATTTGAATCAGTCGCTGACAGTCAGGAGCTTTTTTTCCTGTGAGTCTCACTGGTGTACTAGTAAATTTAGAGACTAAAATGTCAAATCGAAGGTACACTAGTGAAGAGGCCTACACATTTCTGAGCATGACAGATAGTGAAGAAGTCACTCATCTGTCAGATTCAGGCTCAGAACACGAACCAGTAGACAGCAGCGGCACCCTGACAGATAGCTCTGATAATGGAGTTGTGGTCCCTGCCAAGGTCAGGCATACCAGACCCCGTTCTTCTGCTGTCATTGAGGTGCAAGAACTGCAGGGCTCTCGTATAGAGCAGAGAGCCAGTACTATTGCTGCTTATTCTTCTGGTGAACTGGCAAGCACCAGTGGTCTAGTACATCCTGAACGTACATCCAGCACTGCAGTATCCCGTGGTGACGTGGCGAGTCCCATAAGTACAGTTCAAGCTGGTGATGTGGCTAGCACGAGTAGAGTCCCGCAGCCACCAAGAAGACAAAGACAGGCCCGTTGAGCCCATAGTGCCCTTACTGCTGCATTTGCCAATCCTAATTGGGAGCCCACCACTTCTGCAGCACCCGTACTTCCCCCAGTTACTGGCCAACCCGGAATTCAGATGGAAACATTTTACATCACTTGATTTTTATTTGCTATTTTTCACCGAAGATCTCTGTAGATCTATTGTGGACAAAAGCAATTTATATGCTGGTCAATTCATTGCCGCTAATCCCCAGCTGACCCTTGCCAGAGAATAAAAACCAATTACGATTTCCGAATTTAAGACCTTCCTGGGCCTATCCCTCCTCATGGGCATAACTAAAAAGAGTGAGTTGCGGTCATATTGGTCCACTGACCCAATTCATCATATGCCCATGTTATCTGCCTCCATGGCCAGGGCACGATATGAGCAGATCTTGCGGTACATGCACTTCAATGATAATGAACTCTATCGTCCTCAGGGTGACCCTGAATTTGATCGGCTCTACAAAATTTGGCCCCTCGTAAACCACTTCAACCAACAGTTTGCAGCCTTGTTTACTCCCGATCAAGTTGTCTGCATTGATAAGTCCCTGATTAAGTTTTCTGGCCGCTTGTCATTCAAACAGTACCCTCCCAGCAAACGTGCCAGATACGGGGTCAAGATGTATAAGCTCTGTGACAGGCTATATCTATAGTTTTATGGTTTACGAGGTAAGAGATATTTATGTACAACCGGAGAACTGCCCAGACTACATAGGGAGAGCTGGTAAGATTGTGTGGGACTTGGTGTCACCCTTATTTGGAAAGGGGTACCACTTATATGTGGACAAATATTACACAAGCGTGCCACTTTTTAGTCACTTATTTGATCATGAAATTGGCGCATGTGGCACCGTGTGATCTAATCACCGGGGCTTACCCCAGCGGCTTGTAGATTCCCGTATTAAGCTGCGGGAGAGAGCCTTCTTGAGATGTAATAATTTGCTCGCTGTGAAATGGAGGGATAATAAGAATGTTTTTGTTCTGTCCTCCCTTCACGCAGACATGCAGGTCCAAATTCCTACGGCAACTGGTATTGTGGAGAAACCCCTCTGTGTCCATGAATATAACCTTAATATGATAGGGGTGGACCTCAATCACCAGTTGTTGGTGAAGTACCTAATTGCCCGTAAGGCCAGGTGCTGTCTGTATATTTAATTCAGTTGGTTCTGCTGAATTCTTATGTGCTATACAAAGCTTCAGGACGAACTGGATCCTTCCTTAAATTCCAGGAAGAGATCATCACAGCCCTTCTGTTTCCAGACGGTGCTGTGGCCCAACTTCCCAATCCAAATGCAGTGAGCCGGCTGCATGAGAGGCATTTTCCGCATGTCCTCTCTGGTAACCCTACCCAAAAAAAACCCAAAAGAAGATGTCGTGTCTGTAGAAAGCGCGGATATAGGCGTGACCCTCCTGTTCTGACCAACCTGGTCTTTGCAACTGTTTCGAACGCTATCACACACTAGTGGAGTATTAGCGTAGGGTACCACATTGCACAGTCCTAGGCAACTAACTAACACAGGGTCTCCAAAGATGTGATGGCTATCACATTTTGAGAGACCCTAATCTGGAACGTTTACAGTTTACAGTTCATATAAAAGTGCAAAAAAAATAATAAATACATAAAAAAACACAAAAAAATAAAAATTAAAAATAAAAAAAGCCAAAAATTGTTGTGGTTTTATTTTTCTTCTCTCTATTGTTCTCTCTCTTACGTTCGCTCTCTATTGTCTGCTCTATTGTTCTCTCTCTTTTGTTACTGTATTTTAGAACCGTAATGCTTTATTTTTGCTATGTTTTATTAAAAAAAGGGTATATATGCCGAAGCATGGGGGCAGGGGTTTAGGAGCGATTTGCTCCTAACATTAGGGGCGGATTGCCCTCATGCTTCAGCATATATTTTTTAGGCACAAATTGCGTTAAAAAATGTTTTATTTTGACTATGTTTTATTGTATTTGCTTTGCAGGTATGGTAAGTCTTACTGTTAAACTGTTATTGTTAACCATCATTTGCTTAGCAGGTACGCCATTCAGCTGCAGCACGGGTTTATTTATTCTGACAGCAACAGCGTTTGCTCCCAGGATACATAAAGCCGTGACTACAGTGCTGTAGGAGGTGATTTCACCACCACAGCTAAAATATAATGGTGCATGTATGCCCATCAGTAGAAGTGGGTGGATGAAGGGCGGTATTCTAATGGTGGGCATACCCACCGTTCAATCTCTTTTTTTTCGTTCAGTCCACAGGCTGCATGAAAAAAAGAACATTACAATTTATGCTCAACAAGGACCAGCAATGTACTGGTATGTTGCTGGACTTTGAGTGGTTATACCAGAATGATCATCTTGGTATCATTCTTTTGAGCCAGTGGTCAGCTTTCATGTAAAAGCAATCCTAGCAGCTAATTAGCCTCTAGACTGCTTTTACAAGCAGTGGGAGGGAATATCCCCCCCTTCCAACATCTTCCATGGTTTTCCCAGGCTCTCCTGTCTCAACAGGGAACCCGAGAATGCAGCCGGTGGTTGCGCCAGCTGACCATAGAGCTGATTGGAGACCAGAATGGCTCCAATCATCTCTATGGCCTAAGAAACTGGAAGCTACCAGCATTTCATGACTTAGGTTTTGCCGGATATAAACAGCGCCATTGGGAAATTGGGAAAGCATTTTATCACACAATCTTGGCGTGGTCAGATGCTTTGAGGGCAGAGGAGAGATCTAGGGTCTAATAGACCCCAATTTTTTCAAAAAAGAGTACCTGTCACTGCCTATTACTATCATAGGGGATATTTACATTCCCTAAAATAACAATAAAAATGATAAAAAAATGATAGGAATAGTTTAAAAATAAAACAAAAAAAGCAAAATAAATAATTAAAAAAAGAAAAAAAAAAGCACCCCTGTCCCCCCGTGCTCACGCTCAAAGGTAAACGCAAGCGTTAGTCTGGTGTCATATGTAAACAGCAATTGCACCATGTATGTGAGGTATCACCACAAAGGTCAGATCGAGGGCAGTAGTTTTAGCAGTAGACCTCCTCTGTAAATCTAAAGTGGTAACCTGTAAAGGTTTTTAAAGGCTTTTAAAAATGTATGTAGTTTGTCGCCGCTGCACGTTTGTGCGCAATTTTAAAGCAATGTGGTGTTTGGTATACATGTACTCAGCATAAGATCATCTTTTTTATTTCATCAAAAATTTGGGCAATATAGTGTGCTTTAGTGAATTAAGATTAAAAAAAGTGTTTTTTTTTCCCCAAAAAAATGCATTTTAAAAATCGCTGCGCAAATACTGTGAGAAAAAAAAAAGTTGCAACTCCCACTATTTTAATCTGTAGGGCATTTGATTAAAAAAATATATAATGTTTGAGGGTTCAAAGTAATTTTCTAGCAAGAAAAAAAATATTTTTTTCATGTAAACACAAAATGTCAGAAAGGGCTTTGTCTTCAAGTGGTTAGAAGAGTGGGTGTTGTGTCATATAAGCTTCTAAATGTTGTGCATAAAATGCCAGGACAGTAAAAAAACAAAAACAAATTACCCCTTTTTGGAAAGTAGACACTCCAAGCTATTTGCTGATAGGCATGTTGAGTCCATGGAATTTTTTATATTTTGCCACAAGTTTCGGGAAAATTACAAACTTTGTTTTTCTTTTTCTTTTTTTGCACAAAGTTGTTACTAAATGATATATCGTTCAAACATGCCATGTGCATATATGGAATTACACCCCAAAATACATTCTGCTGAATGTCCTGAGAACAGGGATACCACATGTGTGAGACTTTTTGGGAGCCTAGCCGTGTACAGGACCCACGAAAACCAATCACCGCCTTCAGGCTTTCTAAGGGCAAAAAATTGTGATTTTACACCTCACTACCTATCAGAGTTACGGAGGCCCTGAAATGTCCAGATAGCACAACCCCCCCCCCCCAAATGACCCCATTTTGGAAAGTAGTCAACCTAAGGTATTTGCTAAAAGGCATTGTGAGTATTTTGCAGCTCTCATTTATTTTGGAAAAGGAAGAAAGAAAATGTATTTTTTTTTTCTTTTTTCAATTTTCAAAACTTTGTGACAAAAAGCGAGATCTGCAAAATACTCAACATGCCTCTCAGCAAGTAGCTTGGGGTGTCTACTTTCCAAAATTAGGTCATTTGGGGGGGGGGAGGTTGTGCTATCTGGGCATTTCATGGCCTCCGGAACTGTGATAGGCAGTGAGGAGTGAAATAAAAAAGTTACGCCCTTAGAAAGCCTGAAGGCGGTGATTGGTTTTCAGGGGCGTGTACGTGGTTAGACTGCCAAAAAGTCTCAGACATGTGATATGCCCATACTCAGGAGAAGCAGAAGAATGTATTTTGGGGTGTAATTCCACATATAACCATGCCATGTTTGAACAATATATCATTTAGTGACAACTTTGTGTAAAAACAAAAAAAAAAAAAAAAAACTGTAATTTTCCCGAAACTTGTGGCAAAATATAAAATATTCCATGGACTCAACATGCCTCTCAGCAAATAGCTTGAAGTGTCTTCTTTCCAAAATGGGGTCATTGGGGGGGTGGGTTGTGCTATCTTGACATTTCATGTCCTCCGAAACTGTGATAGGTAGTAAGGAAGTGAAATCACCATTTTACGCCCTTAGAAAACCTGAAGGCGGTGCTTGGTTTTCGGGGTTCTGTATGCAGCTAGGCTCACATAAAATCTCACACATGAGGTATCCCCATACTCAGGAGAAGCAGCAGAATGTATTTTGGAATGTATCTAAAGTGGTAACCTGTAAAGGTTTTTAAAGGCTTTTAAAAATGTATGTAGTTTGTCGCCGCTGCACGTTTGTGCGCAATTTTAAAGCATGTCGTGTTTGGTATCCATGTACTCAGCATAAGATCATCTTTTTTTATTTCATCAAACATTTGGGCAATATAGTGTGCTTTAGTGAATTCAAATTAAAAAAAGTGTTTTTTTTCCCAAAAAAAGGCTAGGCTCACATAAAATCTCACACATGAGGTATCCCCATACTCAGGAGAAGCAGCAGAATGTATTTTGGGGTGTAATTCCACATATAACCATGGCATGTGTGAGAAATATATAATTTAGTGACAACTTTCTGTAATTTTTTTTTTTTGTCAGTTTCCAATCACTTGTGACAAAAAAAATTAAATATTCAATGGGCTCAACATGCCTCTCAGCAATTTCCTTTGGGTGTCTACTTTCCAAAATTTGGTAATTTGGGGGGGTTGTACTGCCCTGCCATTTTAGCACCTCAAGAAATTAGATAGGCAGTTATAAACTAAAAGCTGCGTAAATTCCAGAAAATGTACCCTAGTTTGTAGATGCTATAACTTTTGCGCAAACCAATAAATACACGCTTATTGACTTTTTTTTACCAAAGACATGTGGCTGAATACATTTTGGCCTAAATGTTTGACTGAAATGAAAAATAAAGTGTAGCGCTAATAAATGATGCAATATGTAATGTGTATAAGAATACATAGAAACCAGGTATAAAAGGAGAGAACGTCCACGGGGACTTATCTCTCATAAAAACAAAAGAAAAAACATTTAACAAAAAGTGTATGTGTTTCCTTCGGGCAATTATAAATTGCAGAGAGAAAAATTGGGAAATTGCAAGTGTATAATAATGTCATCATATACCAGTGGCTTATGAAAAATGTGCACATATAAACACAAGCATTAGAGGGTCTTGTATAAAAAGAAGAAAATAAGAGTCCCACATGCATCACTAGTGCAAAAAATGCAGTGAAAAAGTGACGTATATACAGTCTTTAAATGGATGTTTTCAATGGTGGATATACACCCTGGAGTGCCTTCACAAAGGAACAAAATGCAGTGAAAAAGTGACGTATATGCAGTCTTTAAATGGATGTTTTCAATGGTGGGTATACACCCTGAAGTGCCTTCACCATCAAGAACGAAAAAGAAGAAAGGGATACTCTTACCAGGAGCGATGGACCCAGCTCGCCTTATGGTGGTGGGTCAGTAAGGCATGAAAGCGAAGCCCAGAAGACGGGCTCTCAGGATGGACTGCACAGCACTTCTCCAAATCCGGGACGCCAATCCGGGACGCCAATCCGGGATGCAGCAAAATTGCCCCACTAAGCCGGAAACAGCTTGATAGGTACTTATCCTCCTTGGCTAGAAATCGCCGATACTGCTAGTGAGGAGTGTGAATAAGAAGGCTAAAACGGTGCTCTACAAATAAAGCATTATGTATGTCGATGGCTAAATTTCAACAGGTCGCAGATTTACACTGATAACATCTCAATTAGACAAATGTTTAAAACGGCCAATTTGTCGGCAACATATGTATCAAAACATTGAAAAGAGGTATGACTAAATAAAATTTGGTATGAGTAAATTTAGAAATATTTCAAACCGGGGATTCTGCTAACAGAAGTCCATGGCCACACAGACTTGCACATATTGTAAGTCAATATAAATAATGCCAATATATTACAAAGACATTACATATATACATATTTCACATAGGCTGATAGAAATAAGGATGAGTATATTATCCACAGAATAAACCAATAATAAACTATAAAGACCATACATGAAAAAAGGATAACACATAAGCGATAGGTGTCAACTGTGAAAACTATATAGTTAGGTATAAATATAATAATACCTCACGTGATATTTAAGAAATATTAGAGAAAGGCAAGAAAAGACTGAGACCACTAACAAAATCATAAAAACCGACAAAAATTAATATTAATATAAACAATATTCTAAACAATATTACTAAATAAGAAGAGATTGTGAATGGTGAGAATATCATATATAGTGTGTATGCCCAAGGGATGAAATACCTAATGAGCAATGTGATGAGAAGTGTGTATACAAAAATGAGAAATATGTATACAAAAAGAGAAAAAAAGAGAACAGATGGAAAGTACATATACCACGAAATGTAATAGGTTCTGCGTGTATCTAAATGGACAGGGAGATCACTCCTTATTAATAAAGGCATTGATATCCCAGTCCACGTTCAGCCTGTGAGGCCTAAAACTCTTGAGCTGATATATCCAGAAGGTTTCAAGTCTGGAAACATCTCTGAGTTTGGATTCACCTCTCCAATGAGGAACACATTTATCTATCACTTGGAAGCTGGTACCAGTAGGGTTTTTGTTATGAAACTCCAAGTAATGCCTAGGTACACTATGATTAGTACGTCCCTTTTTTATGCTCGTGATATGTTCACTTACCTTTGTGGAAAAAGCACGTATGGTACGCCCCACGTATTGCTTCCCACAAGGGCAAGTAATGAGGTAAACAATGTATCTAGTTGCGCAGGTGGTGAAATGTTTCATTTTGTTTTCCATTGTTGTTGAAGTGGAATTGAATGTTAAGGTTTTTCTACGACCACAGATGTTATGCGCACATACCTTGCATCTGGGTACTGACATTTATAGGTAAAGTTGATCCAGGGATAATCCGATTGCCTCTCTGGGATCAGGAAGGAATTTTTTCCCCTGCTGTAGCAAATTGGAGCATGCTCTGCTGGGGTTTTTTGCCTTCCTCTGGATCAACTGTGGGTATAGTATTGGGTATATTGTTTTTTTTTGTTTTTTTTGTTTTTTTTATGGTTGGACTGGATGGACTTGTGTCTTTTTTCAACCTGGCTAACTATGTAACTATGTAACTATGTAACTATGCATTTACGGCATGGGTAGTAACCTTTTAGATGGTGGAAAAAGACTGGAGCAGAGGGAGGATCTGTGACATTCGGGGCAATTTGTCCCCTTAAATAGGGAGCTCCCCTATATATTACACCTGCATTGTCAGGAAGTGAAAGCCCCAACAAATAGTAATTTTTGAGAATTTGCCAATGTTTGCAAATAATATTTTTAATTTGTCTATATTGTACAGAAAAGGTAGTGAGAAAAGACCATTTTTGCGAAGACTCTTGTATAGGTTTTGGTTGTTCTGATGTTAATATGTTTCTAGCAATCAATGATATTGTGTGAATTTCTTCATCTATATCAGATGATAGATATCCACTATCTGTAAATCTTGATTTAACCACTTGAGCCCCGGACCATTATGCTGCCTAAGGACCAGAGGTCTTTTTCCAATTTGGCACTGCGTCGCTTTAACTGCTAATTGCGCGGTCATGCAATGCTGTACCCAAACGAAATTTGGGTCCTTTTCTTCCCACAAATAGAGTTTTCTTTTGATGGTATTTGATCACCTCTGCGGTTTTTATTTTTTGCGCTATAAACGGAAAAAGACCGAAAATTTTGAAAAAAAATGATATTTTCTACTGTTTGTTATAAAAAAAATCCAATAAACTAAATTTTAGTCATACATTTAGGCCAAAATGTATTCGGCCACATGTCTTTGGTAAAAAAAATGTCAATAAGCGTATATTTATTGGTTTGCGCAAAAGTTATAGCGTCTACAAACTAGGGTACATTTTCTGTAATTTACACAGCTTTTAGTTTATGACTGCCTATGTCATTTCTTGAGGTGCTAAAATGGCAGGGCAGTACAAAACCCCCCCAAATGACCCCATTTTGGAAAGTAGACACCCCAAGGAAATTGCTGAGAGGCATGTTGAACCCATTGAATATTTATTTTTTTTGTCCCAAGTGATTGAAAAATGACAAAAAAAAAAAAATATTTACAAAAAGTTGTCACTAAATGATATATTGCTCACACAGGCCATGGGCATATGTGGAATTGCACCCCAAAATACATTTAGCTGCTTCTCCTGAGTATGGGGATACCACATGTGTGGGACTTTTTGGGAGCCTAGCCGCGTACGGGACCCCGAAAACCAATCACTGCCTTCAGGATTTCTAAGGGTGAAAATTTTTGATTTCACTCTTTACTGCCTATCACAGTTTCGGAGGCCATGGAATGCCCAGGTGGCACAAACCCCCCCCCAAATGACCCCATTTTGGAAAGTAGACACCCCAAGCTATTTGCTGAGAGGCATGGTGAGTATTTTGCAGCTCTCATTTGTTTTTGAAAATGAAGAAAGACAAGAAAAAACATTTTTTTTTTCTTTTTTCAATTTTCAAAACTTTGTGACAAAAAGTGAGGTCTGCAAAATACTCACTATACCTCTCAGCAAATAGCTTGGGGTGTCTACTTTCCAAAATGGGGTCATTTGGGGGGGTTTTGTGCCACCTGGGCATTCCATGGCCTCCGAAACTGTGATAGGCAGTGAAGAGTGAAATCAAAAATTCACGCCCTTAGAAAGCCTGAAGGCGGGGCTTGGTTTTCGGGGTCCCGTACGCGGCTAGGCTCCCAAAAAGTCTCACACATGTGGTATCCCCGTACTCAGGAGAAGCAGCAGAATGTATTTTGGGGTGTAATTTCACATATTTCCATGGCATGTTTGAGCAATATATCATTTAGTGACAACTTTGTGCAAAAAAAAAAAAAAAAAAAATTTGTCTCTTTCCCGCAACTTGTGTCACAATATAAAATATTCCATGGACTCGACATGCCTCTCAGCAAATAGCTTGGGGTGTCTACTTTCCAAAATGGGGTCATTTGGGGGGGTTTGAACTGTCCTGGCATTTTATGCACAACATTTAGAAGCTTATGTCACACATCACCCACTCTTCTAACCACTTGAAGACAAAGCCCTTTCTGACACTTATTGTTTACATGAAAAAGTTTTTTTTTTTTTGCAAAAAAATTACTTTGAACCCCCAAACATTATATATTTTTTTTAAAGCAAATGCCCTACAGATTAAAATGGTGGGTGTTTCATTTTTTTTTTTCACACAGTAATTGCGCAGCGATTTTTCAAACGCATTTTTTGGGGAAAAAACACACTTTTTTAAATTTTAATGCACTAAAACACACTATATTGCTCAAATGTTTGATGAAATAAAAAAGATGATCTTAGGCCGAGTACATGGATACCAAACATGACATGCTTTAAAATTGCGCACAAACGTGCAGTGGCAACAAAATAAATACATGTTTAAAAGCCTTTAAAAGCCTTTACAGGTTACCACTATAGATTTACAGAGGAGGTCTACTGGAAAAATTACTGCACTCGATCTGGCCTTCGCGGTGATACCTCACATGCATGGTGCAATTGCTGTTTACGTTTGACGACAGACCGCCGCTTGCGTTCGCCTTAGCGCAAGAGCAGGGGGCGACAGGGGTGCTTTTTTTTTTTTTTTTTTTTCTTTATTATTTTTTTGCTTTTTTAATCTTACTTTTAAACTGTTCCTTTCATATTTTTTTTTTTAATCATTTTTATTGTTATCTCGGGGAATGTAAATATCCCCTATGATAGCAATAGGTAGTGACAGGTACTCTTTTTTGAAAAAATTGGGGTCTATTAGACCCTAGATCTCTCCTCTGCCCTCAAAGCATCTGACCACACCAAGATCGGTGTGATAAAATGCTTCACCAATTTCCCAATGGCGCTATTTACATCCGGCGAAATCTAAGTCATGAAATGCTCGTAGCTTCCGGTTTCTTAGGCCATAGAGATGTTTGGAGCCACTCTGGTCTCTGATCAGCTCTATGGTCAGCTGGCTGAATCACCGGCTGCATTCTCAGGTTCCCTGTTGAGACAGGAGAGCCAGAGAAAAACACGAAAGACGGTGGGGGGGGGTCATTCCCTCCCACGGCTTGTTAAAGCAGTCTAGAGGCTAATTAGCCGCTAGGATTGCTTTTACATGAAAGCCGACCGCTGGCTGAAAAGAATGATACCAAGATGATACCTAAACCTGCAGGCATCATTCTGGTATAACCACTCAAAGTCGTGAATGGCGTACCTGAAGACAAAAAAATGGTTAACAATGGTTAACAATAAAGCACAGTAAACAGTAAAGTATAAATAATTATATACCTGAAAAACAAACATGATAAAACATAATAACAATAACAATAAAACATTGCAGAATAGAATACAGTAAAAAAAGAGCAGAACAATAGAGAGAGAGAATAGAGAGAGAGAGAACAATAAAACGACAACTATTTTTTTTTATTTTATATATTTTTTTTTTTACACTTTTTTTGTAACTAACTTTTATAACTGTAACCGGTTCCAGGTTCGGGTCTCTCAAAATGCGATGGCATCTTGGGAGACCCTGTTAAAGTGTGCCTAGTATGTGCAATGCTGTACCCCACGCTAATACTCAACTAGTGAATGGTAGTGTTCAAAACATTCACCAATGCAAAGACCAGGATTGTCAGGACAGGAGGGACAATAATAGCGGGTGTCACGCCTATATCCGCGCTTGCTGCAGACACAACATCTTTTTTGGGGGGTTCGTTGGGTAGGGGTACTCGGGAGGACATAAAAATGCCTCTCATGCAGCCGACTGCATTTGGTTGGGGATGTGAATGGGGGAAGTACGGGCGCTGCAGAAGTGGTGGGTTCCCAATTAGGATTGGCGAATGCAGCAGGAAGGGCATTATGGGCACGACGGTCCTGTGTTTGTCTTCTTGGTGGCAGCGGGACACTACTTGTGCTTGCCACCTCACCAGCTTGAACTGCACTTATGGGACTCGCCACGTCACCAAGTGTTACTGCAGTGCTGGTTTGGCTACGACCAGGGTATACTACGCCGCTGGTGCTTGCCAGTTCCCCAAAACGCTACCAAAAAAACTGTTAGCGATCGCAGGGATCAGGCCTGACTCTGCGAACACTGCAGTTATGCGTTTAGAGTTTTGTAAGTGACAGTGATCGATCGATACTGCACTTGGGTGGGCTGGGCCGGGCCGGGCGGAGGGGCAAAACGCAGGTGCTAGCAGGTATCTGGGCTGATCCCGCTAACACTGCATTTTTGGGAACCCTAAACTGCTGGTGACGCTAGTATAGATCTGATCGGATCAGATATTGATCCGATCAGATACTATACCACTAAGGGAGGTGTACGGTGCGTGCGTGGGTGTTAGCGGTACTGGCGCTAACCTGACGCTGCCTGGGGCTGGTGCTTGCCAGTTCACCAAAACGCTACCAAAAAAACTGTTAGCGATCGCAGGGATCAGGCCTGATTCTGTGAACGCTGCAGTTATGCGTTTAGTGTTCTGTAAGTGACAGTGATCGATCGATACTGCACTTGGGTGGGCTGGGCTGGGCCGGGCGGAGGGGCAAAACGCAGGTGCTAGCAGGTATCTGGGCTGATCCCGCTAACACTGCGTTTTTGGGAACCCTAAACTGCTGGGGACGCTAGTATAGATCTGATCGGATCAGATATTGATCCGTTCAGATACTATACCACTAAGGGAGGTGTACGGTGCGTGCGTGGGTGTTAGCGGTACTGGCGCTAACCTGACGCTGCCTGGGGCTGGTGCTTGCCAGTTCACCAAAATGCTACCAAAAAAACTGTTAGCAATCGCAGGGATCAGGCCTGACTCTGCGAACGCTGCAGTTATGCGTTTAGTGTTTTGTAAGTGACAGTGATCGATCGATACTGCACTTGGGTGGGCTGGGCGGAGGCGCAAAACGCAGGTGCTAGCAGGTATCTGGGCTGATCCCGCTAACACTGCCTTTTTGGGAACCCTAAACTGCTGGGGACGCTAGTATAGATCTGATCGGATCAGATATTGATCCGATCAGATATTGATCCGATCAGATACTATACCACTAAGGGAGGCGCATGCTGCGTGCGTGGGTGTTAGCGGTACTGGCGCTAATCTGACGCTGCCTGGGGCGACGCATATCACCGCCGGGCGATTAGGGGGCTAAACCTTTATTCGGTAATAAACACTATAAAAAATAAACAAACTAACCAGCGTCACCCGTAACGGTTATACGGTGATCAGTGGTGAAAGGGTTAACTAGGGGGCAATCAAGGGGTTAAAACATTTATTAGGTAGTATATGGGGGTCCCTGACGCTATAAAACGCTGACGGCGAACCTAAATATTTACCTCACTAACTAGCGTCACCAGCGACACTAATATAGCAATCAGAAAAATGATCGCTTAGTGACACTGGTGACGGGGGGTGATCAAGGGGTTAAAACTTTATTAGGGGGGGTTAGGGGGGTACCCTAGACCTACAGGGGGGTAACAGTAACTGTGCTAACACAGTAACTGTCACAAACTGACACCAATGCAGTAATCAGAAAAAAAACAAAACTGCTGGTGTCAGTTTGTGACGGGGGGGGGGGGGTGATCGGGGGGGATCGGGGGGCGATCGGGGGGGGATCGGGGTGTAATGTGTGCCTGGCATGTTCTACTGTGTGTGTGTTGGTGCACTCACTCACATGTCGTCTCTCCTCGGGCCGGAACGGAAACTACCGACCCGAGGGGAGATGACATCACTTCCTTTGCTGCTGTTTAGCATACAGCAGCAAAGGAGTGTTCCTATTGGCCGGCGGCGATCGCGAGGGGGGGCCACGAATGGATGGCCTCCCCCTCATCTCAGATCGCCGGGGGACAAAACGGGACCGCCTCGGGCGGCGGGGGGGGTCCGATCGGACCCCCCACCCGCGGGAGGCAAATCACGTACATGTACGTGATTTTGCCTGCCCGTGCCGCCTTGCCGACGTACATCGGCGTGGGGCGGTCCTTAAGTGGTTAATATCTCAGCGTGCTGATAGAAGTCTTGAAAGTCAGTGCAATTACATCTTATTCGTAGTAATTGGCTACGTGGCACTGACTTCAACCAAGCTGAGTGATGACAGCTGTCGACCGAAATGTACCCATTCTGGTCTGTAGCTTTGAAAAAAGTTTTGGTCATTAGTTGATTGTTAGATACAAAGATATCTAAGTCAAGAAAATGTATATTGGAATAACTGGCTTCGTAAGATAACCTAATACCAATGTTGTTGGCATTGAGGGCAAACATGAAATCCTCTAAAGAGTCACGATTACCCTTGAAATGGTTAATCTAACTCAAGCTATCTCTCCGTCCATGCCACCAACACTACATGAGGCTGCTATGTAAGCAGCCTTATATAGTGTGGGGCATGAACTTAGTCCCCCTGAGCCATGATTGGCCAAAGGCACCCTGCCTTTGGCCAATCATGGCTCTCACAGCAGAGCCCGCTGTGATTGGCCAAAGCATGCAGGTCAGGTGCATGCTTTGGCTAATCATCATACAGCGATGCACTGCGATTTTGCAGTGCATCATGGGGCGTTCCGTGGTGCTCAAATTTCCCACGAACGCCACGTAATGTTCGCTGTTCAGCAAACGGGCGAACACCCGAGCTCATCCCTAATTTCAGGGACAATTTCTTGGAGCTGAGCTGCACAATTATCTGCAAAGAATCTACACATAGAAAAACTACATGGCAAATGTATGAGGCAAAGGTTTTTCAGGTGAAGAGATATAGCGCTCAACCTATATATTCTCCATACATTGGGGTCTGAAGAATGGACTAGAAGCAGGAAGTGGACACAATATACCCCATGTATTTTAAAGAGGTGCTTATGGTAACCGCAAGGTTTTAACCAGCAGTAATGAAAATATAGAATGTCATCTGTGTCTTAATCAATAGAGCAGTTATAAGTGCATCAAGGCAATATGGCCTATTGCATTTAAAATCTCTACAATGTATTAAAATTATATCTCTGGATATTGATTTGTGCTGGCACTGCTAAAGCATAGGGGCTAACAAGGAATAGTGCATGAGATTGGCAATGTCTCTGAAGCCCAACAGGAGCAATAAGTACTAAGACCTATGACAGTGTGGGGACAAAAGTTTCCTGGGAATTTGAAAAGCCAGAACCTTAACCAAGAATAGTATAACAGAACCAACAGGGCTTAGTGTCATGTGTTTCTAGATTGTAAGCTCTAACGAGCAGGGCTCTCTGATCCCCCCTGTATGGATTTATGGATTTGTATTGTAAGTGTACTGTCTGCCCTCATGTTGTAAAGCGCTGCGCAAACTGTTGGCCCTATATAAATCCTGTATAATAATAATAATAATAATGTGTCTGTGTTTGAACTTGGATCCCTCTGGTTCTGTGCTGAAGCTCTGTCAACTCTGCCACTGGAGGATCCGAATCTGTGCAGCAAATACTCTGCTTAGTGCTTTTGCTCCTCTGACTTCTTAGTTCCACCTGCCTTCTATCTGCAGTCAATTTGCAATCAGCTGCTTGTAAATTGCACTTCCTGTGCTCTGTGCCCATTTGTGGATCAATTCAATGGGTGTATGCTTTCCTGCTGGACTGCTGAACTACAGGATTTCTGGAGTTTTGCCTGATTCTCTGACTATGGTTTTGCCTGCCGATTCTGCATTTCGCTGCCAGTCTGTGTATGACCCTTGCTTGCCTCTGACTACTCTTTTGGATCCTGATTTTGTAATGTGCTGCCAAGACTTGTTGCTGATCTGCCTGACTAAGCCGATGCCTCAACTCTCAGGCAAAGCTCCACTTTGGACTAAACCTTACTGCAGGTACCTTATACTTACAGTAGGAAGACAAAAAAGCAAGTTGTCTGTATGGAAGAAGTCTGCTTCTAGGTAGGAGAACAAAAGCTATAATGTAGCTTCAGCTTGGGGAACCTGCTCTAGGTGGTGAGGTATACCAATGACAGTCAATGATTCCCATAACTTCTCCCTGCTAATGCACTGTTTTTTCAGTGAGGGAACATCTGTATCAAAGTTTGCATAGAGACACAGGACTTTCTAGATTGGCTTGGATGTCTTCTGGTGTAGTGCAGGTGGGATTATCAAAATCTGGAAGCCCCTTTAACAATAAGAGGGTCTCCCAGATACTGCTCCCATGTGAATAAGTAAGGGGGTACTCGTACTCATTCACAAAGAAATGTAAGTTTTAACAACAAAACACACACACAGTTTTTAGGATACCCACCAAAAAAAAGTTCCACAATGTACATTCTTTATCAATCATGTCATCCAGTGATGTAGATCCATGTCATTCATAATGACAGCTAAAAGAAAACACTATGCCCATTGATGCACATCTCGTCCCCTTGCTTTACTTCCACAGAATGACAGATTATATATACAAAGGGATGCATTCCTGGTCTCCTGGTTGACACCATTGACCCTTTATTGTGAAAAAAAGTCCCACAATATAAATGCATCATCAATCACGTTGATCAATGATGTAGGTCCACATAAATTGTTAAGTAGTTACATATTTAGCCAGGTTGAAAAAAAGATTCTGGTCCTCCTATTTCAACCAATAAAAACAAAAAAAAAAACACAATTAGAAAACATTCATAATATACCTTATCCTATATTCATAGATGATCCAGAAATCATGATAAATGATACCTGCAATCCCTGGCAACAGAAAAAAATGCCCCTCAGAATTGTTTTGAAGACCGTCCCCTTAAAAATTATAACCTGGTTCACTAGATAAATTAAAAGAAACAGTAAAAATGAATAGAGGTATTGCAGCCCTATAACACTCATGCACAGGGCAGCCATCAGAAATTGTCAGGCCCCTTATACAGCTTTAGGCCTGGGCCTCCCCCCCCCGAGCCTGACCACCAACATTCCCCAGGGTCCCGCCCATTGGCCGTCCCACTAAGTCCTTCAGTGCCTTAGCCCCCATCACACTTTTATGCTCTCAGCCCCCTCACACCTGTACGCTCTCAGCCCCCTCACACCTGTATGCTCCCAGGCCCCCTCACACCTGTACGCTCCCAGCCCCCCTCACACCTGTACTCTCTCAGCCCCCCTCACACCTGCATGCTTCCAGCACCACTCACATGTGTATATATCACATGCACGTACACAGGCATGTATACACACACAAGACATGTACACATACAGAGACATGTACAAACAGACATGTATACACAAACAGGCATGTACACAAACAGGCATGTACAGTCAGGTCCATAAATATTGGGACATCGAAAAATTTCTAATCTTTTTGGCTCTATACACCACCACAATGGATTTGAAATTAAACAAACAAGATGTGCTTTAACTGCAGACTTTCAGCTTTAATTTGAGGGTATTTACATCCAAATCAGGTGAATGGTGTAGGAACAGTTGGTATATGTGCCTCCCACTTTTTAAGGGACCAAAAGTAATGGGACAATTGGCTGCTCAGCTGTTCAATGGCCAGGTTTGTGTTATTCCCTCATTATCCCATTTACAAAAAGTAGATAAAAGGTCCAGAGTGCATATCAAGTGTGCTTTTTGCATTTGGTATCTGTTGCTGTGAACTCTCAATATGAGATCCAAAGAGCTGTCACTATCAGTAAAGCAAGCCGTCATTAGGCTGAAAAAACAAAACAAACCCATCAGAGAGATAGCAAAAACATTAGGTGTGGCCAAATCAACTGTTTGGAACATCCTTAAAAAGAAAGAACACACCGGTGAGCTCAGCAACACCAAAAGACCCAGGAGACCACGGAAAACAACTGTGGTGGATGACCAAAGAATTCTTTTCCTGGTGAAGAAAACACCCTTCACAACAGTTGGCCAGAACAAGAACACTCTCCAGGAGGTAGGTGTATGTGTGTCAAAGTCAACAATCAAGAGAAGACTTCACCAGAGTGAATACAGAGGGTTCACCACAAGATGTAAACCATTGGTGAGCCTCAAAAACAGGCCAGATTAGAGTTTGCCAAACAACATCTAAAAAAGCCTTCACAGTTCTGGAACAACATCCTATGGACAGATGAGACCAAGATCAACTTTTACCATAGTGATAGGAAGAGAAGCGTATGGAGAAGGGAAGGAACTGCTCATGATCCAAAGCATACCACCTCATCGGTGAAGCATGGTGGTGGTAGTGTCATGGCGTGGGCATGTATGGCTGCCAATGGAACTGGTTCTCTTGTATTTATTGATGATGTGACTGCTGACAAAAGCAGCAGGATGAATTCTGAAGTATTTTGGGCAATATTATCTGCTCATATTCAGCAAAATGCTTCAGAACTCACTGGACGATGCTTCACAGTGCAGATGGACAATGACCCGAAGCATACTGCGAAAGCAACCAAAGAGTTTTTTAAGGGAAAGAAGTGGAATGTTATGCAATGAGCATGCAGTTCACTTGCTGAAGACAAAACTGAAGGGAAAATGCCCCAAGAACAAACAGGAACTGAAGACAGTTGCAGTAGAGGCCTAGCAGAGCATCACCAGGGATGAAACCCAGCATCTGGTGATGTCTATGCGTTCCAGACTTCAGGCTGTAATTGATTGCAAAGGATTTGCAACCAAGTATTAAAAAGTGAAAGTTTGATGGATGATTGTTAATCCGTCCCATTACTTTTGGTCCCTTAAAAAGTGGGAGGCACATATACAAACTAGTGTAAACAAAATAAATAGAATAGAATATAGTGTATAAATAATTAATGTCAATAGTGATACTCATAAATAGCTATCAACTGAGTGAAATTAGAAATTCAAAAATGTGTGTGTTCAAAAAAGTGTTCACATAGTGTTGAAATCAAACTTCTGGATAAATCCTCCTGGGGTTCAGCAAGATATCAGACAACAGTAATCCACCACCATCTCCGACCACACAGCCTACTCACCAGATTGTGGTGACTCCCATGATAGGAGTCAAAAACGCTTCAAGAACAACCAAAGAAGCTTTACATGATCACGGCTTTGTTCAGATGCTGGAACTCAGGTAACTCAGGTAACACTGTAGCTGCTTGGATGCATACAAACAAACTCCCGAATAGAGATGGGTCAATGAAGTCCATTAATGCCATAGATGGGGAGAAAATGAATGGAAAATTCCCATTGTGAAAAAAGCTAAAAACCGCATTGCCCACGTGTGGGTTCATGCGGACAAACAAACAAACTGCATTGCGAACGGAAGTGGCGTGTCACGTTCGGTACGTCCGACCGGTTTCGTCAGTGCGTTCAGACATCATCAGGGATCATACGAACGGGCATGCTACCTCCTTAAATACACACATCAATCAAAGGCATCCAATCCAGTGACATCCCGCCTCGCAGAGGAATTAAAGAAAAATTGAAAAATAAAATTAAAATAAACACTGCCATCTTGTGGCCAGCAAGCAGAATACGGTTATAAAAGTGTTACGACATCTAAACTGCCATCTTGTGAATAGATTACTCAACTGAATAAAGTGTCAGTTTATGGATAAATCAGGATACATAAATAAAATGAAATAAATAAAATATAATAAAATATGATAAACTAAAATAAAATAAAAATCATCCTAACTGGCTCAAAGGGATACCTAAGGGGCAACTACTAAGGATTAGACGTAATTGTGATTCTATGTCAGATTACACGTCTCAATGTAATCTATTGGTTGACAGATTCAAAGAAAAAGGCTACCGGGAAAAAGATCTCAGGGCCACCCAATTACTTATTTCACGGATAATAAGGGGTCAACTCCTGAAAGATAATATCAAAGAGAAATGTGAATTGGACTATGTTCCTTTTCTGATTAGTTTCAATAGGGACTACAATGCAGCTATCTTCATAGTTCCAGTTTTCACCCCCAACACACTAAACGGGCCATTATACACAGCCAGGCTATCAGATACCACCGAATTTGTTCAGACCCAGAAGACAGAGATAAACATCTCAGAACACTGGCAGACTCCTTCCATAAGAAAGGTTACAAGACAAAACCATCAACAACAGCATAAACACAGCCTTGAAAACCCGAAGAGAAAATCTCCTCCAATACACAGAGAAAAAAACAAATAACCGAGTACCTCTAGTCACCACATACAACCCAGCACTTGAAGGGATCAAAAAGATAATTAAAGATTTACAACCCATTATAACAGAGGATGAAACTCTGAAAGGAATATTCCAACAACCCCCATTATTGGCTTTCAGACAACCACCCAACCTCAGACACAAACTAATCAGCAGGAAACTTCACTCTGATTATGAAGTCACAAATAATGGAAGCAAACCCTGCAATAAAAAACGCTGCAAACTATGCAACCAGATCAATCTATCCAAAAGTGTTACACACACAAATGGGACCTTCTATATCATGGGATCTTACACTGTACCTCCAGTAATGCTGTGTACCTCATCCAATACAAAAGGTGCAGCAAAGGATCTTATGTTGGTGAAACAGGACAGAAGTTGCAAGTGAGGATGAATTTGCACAGACATACCATCAAAGAACATAAAGAAGACAGTTTATGCACACCTGTGGGACATCATTTCTCACAACCGGACCACACTATAGAAGACCTCAATGTTTTAGTTCTTAAAGGGAATTTCAGAACTATCCAGGAAAGGAAAATGTTTGAACTAAGAATGATACTTCTTTTTGACACAAAAAATAATGGCCTGAATTTAGATATTGGTTTACACATTATGCTAAAGTTTTACGACCCCCTCTGTGACTTGTACCCCCCCTGCATTCTTTAGCTCTTCCTCTGTCTTATCTCACTAACTTTTCTGCTATCTTTATTACCATTGATTTGTATGTGTTTGGTTTTCTCTCCTTTTTTTTTTTTCTTCTTTAACATTCTGCTTAAAAATTTGTGAGTCAGTACTGCTTGGACCTTGAAGAAGGGGACATACCCTGAAAGCTTGTCCTGAAAAATTGAAAGTTAGTGAAAATAAAAAAAGTATCACGCACAGTACTCAATTTTCTCTGTCACAATTGCACTAATACGGCTACAATCAAATCAAGTATAATAGAGACTACAAAAGTTTTGAATTTTTTTTTTTAAAACACTGGCCAGTTTTGCTAGGAGACAGGACCTAGTCCAGCTTCCTACCAGAACGTCCTAGGTTCATCTATCGGCGTACACCGAATTTGCAAAATAAACTAGCCCCGAATGTATTAAACCCCCCAGGAGAGCTCCCACTTTCTTGGATCTTAACCTCTTCGCGCAAATTGTCAGGAGGCTGTCCCTGGACGTTCTCCTGTTTACTTCCGCGATGCACGCTCCCGCAGGCGCACATCGGGGAAGTTCTGTGCTGTCCGTGTCCCTTGGACACAGCCAGTCACAGATCGCTGTAAACAGCCAATCACAGCGGCCGTTTACAGCGTGATCGGCGGTGCCAATGAGAGATGATCTCATATGTAAACAGCGGCCATATACAGCGCGATCGGCGGTGCCAATGAGAGATGGTCTCATATGTAAACATATGAGATCATCTCTCATCGCCGGCTCTCCCTCCTCACACAGAGACAGCGTGTGAGGAGGGAGAGCTAACCGCTGCAGCGTGAGTAAAAAAAAACAAAAAAGTGACGTCAGTGCCATCTGTCTCCACAGTCATCTGTCCCCACAGTCATCTGTCCCCACTGTCATCTGTCCCCACTGTTATCTGTCCCCACTGCCATCTGTCCCCAGTGCCATGTATAAGTGCCATCTGTCATCAGTGCCACATATTAGTGCCATCTGTCATCAGTGCCACCTGTCAGTGTCACGTGCCATCTGTTATCAGTGTCACGTGTCATCAGTGCCACATATCAGTGCCATCTGCCATCAGTGTCACATGTCATCAGTGCCACGTATTAGTGCCATCTGTCATCAGTGCCACACACTAGTGCCATCTATCATCAGTGTCATGTGTCATCAGTGCCAAGTAATAGTGCATCTGTCATCAGTGCCATGTATTAGTGCCATCTGTCAGTAGGTGCCACGTGTCATCAGTGCCACGTATTAGTGCCATCTGTCATCAGTGCCACATGTCATCAGTGCCACATATTAGTGCCACCTGTCATCAGTGCCACGTATTAGTGCCATCTGTCATCAGTGCCACGTATTAGTGTCATCTGTCATCAGTGCCATGTGTCATCAGTGCCACGTGTCATCAGTGTCACATGTCATCAATGCCATGTATTAGTGCCATCTGTCATCAGTGCCACGTATTAGTGCCATCTGTCTTCAGTGCCACGTATTAGTGCCATCTGTCATCAGTGTCACGTGTCATCAGTGCCACGTATTAGTGCCATCTGTTATCACTGCCATCTGTCATCAGTGCCATGTGTCATCAGTGCCACATATTAGTGCCATCTGTCATCAGTGTCACGTGTCATCAGTGCCACATATTAGTGCCATCTGTCAGTGCCACATATTAGTGCCATCTGTTATCACTGCCATCTGTCATCAGTGCCATGTGTCATCAGTGCCACATATTAGTGCCATCTGTCATCAGTGTCACGTGTCATCAGTGCCACGTATTAGTGCCATCTGTTATCACTGCCATCTGTCATCAGTGCCATGTGTCATCAGTGCCACATATTAGTGCCATCTGTCATCAGTGTCACGTGTCATCAGTGCCACATATTAGTGCCATCTGTCAGTGCCACATATTAGTGCCATCTGTCATCAGTGCCACGTATTAGTGCCATCTGTCATCAGTGCCACATCAGTGCTACGTATCAGTGCCGTCTGTCATCAGTGCCACACCAGTGTCGTCAGTGCCACGTATCAGTGCCATCTGTCATCAGTGGCACATCAATGTCACGTGTCATTGTCCTGGTGCTCCAGGGCCTTCAAAAATGTAATAAGTAGTCAACAAGTTAGATGTGTCATTTATGCTCCTATAACACGTGATGGTGCTCCCTGCATGTTGGGCCTCTCTATGTGGCTAGGCTGTGAAAAAGTCCCACACATGTGGTATCGTAATACTCAGGAGGAGTAGCAGAATGTATTTTGGGGTGTTATTTGTGGTATATACATGCCATGTGAGAGAAATAACCTATTACAATGACAATTTTGTGGGGAAAAACAAATCTTCATTTTGCAAAGTATTGTGGGAAAAAATGACAACATCAAAAAGCTCCCCATGCATCTTACTAAATACCTTGAAATGTCTACTTTTAAAAAAGGGGTCATTTGGGGGGTATTTGTACTTTCCTGGCTTGTTCGGGTCGCAAGAAATGAGATAGGCCATCAATACATCAGGTGTGATCAATTTTTTATGATTTTCACTATAGCTTGTAGACTCTCTAACTTTCACAAAGACCAAATAATATCCACTAATTTGGGTTATTTTTACCAAACATATGTAGCAGTATAAATTGTGGTCAAAATTAATGAAGAAAAATTAATAATTTGCAAAATGTTATCACAGAAACTAAGAAAAATGCATTTTATTTCAAAATTTTCGGTCTTTTTTCATTTATAGCGCAAAAAATAAAAAACCCAGAGGTGATCAAATACCATCAAAAGAAAGCTCTATTTGTATGAAAAAAAGGATAACAAATTCATTTGGGTACAGTATTATATGACTGAGTAATTGTCATTCAAAGTGTGAGAGCACTGAAAGCTGAAAATTGGTCTGATCACGAGGGGGGTTTAAGTGCCCAGTAGGCAAGTGGTTAAAGGGTTTTTTTATTGTAGGAAGTGTAAAGCCTGCAAATAATCTAGGAATAATATGAGAAAAGCAGAACACTTCACATCCTTCAGCACGGGCAAGGACTACAAAATAGATAAATCCATCACCTGTAAATCCACCTATGTCACGTACCTCATTATTTGCCCGTGCGGGTTACAGTATGCCAGAAGTACCAAGAGAAACCTCTGCACATGCATCATTGAACAACTCACAAACAATTAAAAATGTTTTTTCCAAACACAGTCTCTCTAACCATTTTAAAATCCACCATTGGCAGGATCCTAGCTTGGCTAGATTTTTTGGGATTGACAAGCTGGATGCTGATTGGAGGGGAGGAAATATGGTTCAGAGAATATAAAAAAAATGAAATTGAATGAATTTATCGATTTAACACACTTACTCCGGCAGGTATTAATGTCGACATCGATCTAAATTGTTATCTGTCCAATTACTGATTTATGTCTATACAGAATGTGAAGGGGCAATCCATTCCAGTCTCCCTTTATATTTTTCTTTATTTCCTCCAAATTTAGGTTTGAATTGAAATGTATTCAACAACATTGTTTTTATTTTATTATTATTTTTATTTTTAAATAAATCAATCAATGAACGTCTCACAAACAATTAAAAATGTTTTTTCCAAACACAGTCTCTCTAACCATTTTAAAATCCACCCATGGCAGGATCCTAGCTTGGCTAGATTTTTTGGGATTGACAAGCTGGATGCTGATTGGAGGGGAGGAAATATGGTTCAGAGAATATCAAAAAACGAAATTGAATGGATTTATCGATTGAATACATTTACTCCGGCAGGTATTAATGTCGATCTAAATTGTTATCTGTCCAATTACTGATTCATGTCTATACAGATTGTGAAGGGGCAATTCATTCCGGTCTCCCTTTATATTTTTCTTTATTTCCTCCAAATTTAGGTTTGAATTGAAATGTATTCAATAACATTGTTTTTATTTTATTATTATTTTTATTTTTATTTTATTTTAATTTATCACATTTTATTATATTTTATTTATTTCATTTTATTTATGTATCCTGATTTATCCATAAACTGACACTTTATTCAGTTGTGTAATCTGGCATCTATCCACAAGATGGCAGTTTAGATGTCGTAATAATTTTATAACCGTATTCTGCTTGCTGGCCACAAGATGGCGGTGTAGTGATCTGGTGTATATTAATTAATATTTCGGTATTATAATGATGAGGTAAGTACTCTTCCGCAGCAACCCAATTCTTCCAGAGAGATGCACTTTATTGACTTCCAACACAGAACAAAGTCCAAAGTCCACAGATGACAAAGAAATCCGACAGAGGAGATATAATTCAGAACCCCATGTCTTAGGTCCGAGTGTGCATACACAGGCAAGCCTCACTCATACACAGACGAGCCTCACTCTCCCAAACCTTAGACTGAATGCCGTGTTATATTCACTAAGCAATTTGATTGGCCATTTCAATTTAGGAGTCTTTCAAACAGACAACAACCCCCAGCCGTGAACAGCCGTGAACCACCCCAATTTGCACTCCCGCATATCAACATCAACAAGTCCCCTTTAGGTATGTGTAATTATATTAACAGATACCACCTGAATACCCTTTGAGATGTTCAAATAGACTTGCATAAGATTAACACATCAAAGAGTCTTCAGCTGTTAAAATTCAGTTGGACAAATCAACCATTCGGTCAACATTGACTGCATGTGTACATACACACAACAATGTCCCACATAAATCGGTGAACATATTACAACATATACCCCCACTTGGGTCGGTTCTAACTACTAGAACTGACCCATAAATCAAACAACAAAAAATATCAGTATGATTTAAGGTACTGGATGCTTTACAATGGCTCATATAAAATATGAAGTTGAAACTGGTTACATCTCTCTTCGCCAGCCTCTAAAATATCCCCATGAAACAGTTATTAGATAATATAACTTTTAGACCATGACTGGAAAAGGATTTGGTAAACATCAGTGGCCCATATAGCTGTTAGGCCTTATATCACATCAAGATCTTGAATATTGCGCAAAGACGAGCTGATGTCACAGTCCATCCTTTGGTCTGACTTCATCACATCTCTCACCATCTCACTGAACGTAAACTTGGTATGCTCTGGGAACTCCAATCCACATAAGTCCAGGATTTTCTCATCTCCAGGCTCAAGCTTTCCATTTTTAAAGATACTTTTACGCAAACACTCTACTTTCATCTTTATAGCAAGAAGAACGATCAATGTACCAGCACTCACTTTCAAGGTCAAAAGGTTTGGATATGGCAGTAAAAACTGTGCTTCAAACTATTTTCTTGCACTTGACATTCATGAGTCCATCTTGCAAGCATTTTCTTTCCATTTCCACAATTTGAACAAAGATGACCGGGTTGTGTACCTGTCAAGTACTAGAATTTGTTGATTGCCAGCCACAATTTGCTTTTGTAATTTGCTGTAGGCCGACACCCTCATTGCCTTCAATAAAGCAGTTACTTGGATCATTCAGTCCATAATTACACCTGAATGGTATACCAACATATACATATAGATATACCCCCACACGATGGTTCAGATAGAGTCATCAGTGTTTATCAGATCTTCTATCCAGACAAAGCGGCAGTGGAAATTCTTGCCAGTATCTTCACCATGAAAGGTAGAAACTTCTTTTTCATCCATATATGTCATAGCCTTTAGCATATTATAAACAACTGAATCAACAAAGTTTCAAATCATGACTAGAGTGATGAATTTCACTCACCCCTCTTATAAATTTATGAAAACCACCCAACATACTAAAATTTATGCTATGCCAAGCCATTGTGCAGCATCTCACCTTAGATGTCAAATATATTGATCAATACGCATTATGTAATATGTACAGATGTTATGAAAATTATTTTAGGTTAAAATGCTTCTCTTTGGTTTTAAGATAAAGTTCAGGAAATAAAACATAAAGAAAATAAAAAAATGAAAAGCAAAATATATCAGGAAAAGGGAGAAAAATTAAAAATTAGGACGTTGAAGAAAAAAGAAAAAAAGGTCCATTGCTTGATTAAGTTCGAGAGAGTCCATGAATGCTTTATAATTCCTTGTATAGTGATATATTGTCTATTCAGCATTTCTCCCATAATTCTCCACCACTATTCAATTTTTAGACTTCTGCTATTCACATGCAAGCATCTTCAGACGTCCCTAAAAAACAAAACCCTCCAACAAAACTAATTAGCAAGGTCCTTAAACATTGTTTGAAGTTAAAACAAAGCATTATTTACACGTTTACAGTTTGGAGCTAATTCACCCCCACTGCTAGAGAAGTGTCATTTGCATTCAAAAACAGATCTGGAGAATATACATCTTGTACATTCATGACACGCTGTATCCCCTTCAACTGCTCTAATAATGTATCACGTTCCCCTCTCATCTTGTCATACTCAATTTTCAGCTGGTCATATTTCTGTTTTAACTAAGAGAACGGTATCCAAGTCTTTGACCTTTTCTTATTATTATTTTGGTCATCTCTGTTTTTCATATTAATATCACCTATGTTTGACCCGGAGTGTCCTCTCTGGGTGTCATCATAGGATATTATCTTCTGATCTTTATGTTCAGTATTTGTCCTAAACAATGTGGCTAAATCAACTTTGACAGCCTGCTCATTTGACTTTCTCCATAAATGGTCTGCTCTCAACAATATGTCTTTTAAATCATGAGGATTTGGGGTAACTAATAAAATATTTTGTTTGATATCTTCATGCAACGCATCTAGAAACATACTCATATGTATCAAGTCCCCACGCTCAAATGCAAGATTATTACCGACCAATAATTCCATAATAGTTGCTATCCTGTGTGACAATTCATAGGGAGATTCATTTTGCATTTGTTGGATCTTCCCATGAATAGTAACATCAGAACGTACACCATACAAAACACATAATAATTCCAGTAATATGTCCCTTGTCCTCAGAGGCTGAATACAGATTTGTTTAATTCTCATCCAAAGACCACTTCCTATAGAATGTTGCAAAACTCTTTCTAAGTCAGATGGGTTGAGATTGTACATATCTCTGACTTGCTGCACGTCACAAAACCATTTTAAAAATCTGTTTAAATCATGGTATGGAACCATTCCTATTTCTTTAAGAATTGCGTCTAATAATTTTGGTTTCAATGGCTTCATTACAAGCTGAACTTCACCTGTATTATTATTATTGTTATAAACTGTGGTAGTCACAGTGGGGGCAGCTGGTAATAAATTATCAGATTTAATATGAGATTCTGTTTGCTGCAGATTGCTGAATCCAAGATTTGATGCATATCTGCATTCCTGAGATCTCTTCTCTAATTCCATAATTCTTAATTTTAATCTCTCATTTTCCTCTGATAATTCATCACAACGTTTAGATTTCTCAAGTAAAGCTTCTCCAATGGTAACCACATGCAATTTTAAATTTACTGTCTCAGTGTCTGATTGGTTTTGTAACCTCTCACAAACATTGTTGCTATTATCAACTGCCTTCTGTAACTGGGTAATTTCCTCAACCTTATAATTCAAAGAACTTTCCATTGTTAGACAGCAAGATAACAAGCCCTGTATAATACAACCTTTTCTTTTACTTTCTGAAATTTTGCTATCAAAAACATTTTTCTCTAAAAATTCCTTCATCATCGTCCACGTCTGCTTACATTTTTCTGGAATTTCATAAGGACCGCCATGGCGCTTAATACATTTTAATACCCATCTGTTAACTTTATCAGAACTGACACTAGCTTCACACTGAGTAAGCATTTTGACTATATTACTAATAATTAAAAAAAAGGAAATTTTTTACTCACCGCATTAGTTACTCCTTCAGATTCCAGTTCAGGTCTTCTGGTACACGACACAGTCCTTTTTTGTTGTTTCCAGTCTCCAGAGAATAATTCTGGGGTTCCCAACTTGTTAAATTTTGTAATCCAGACTCTCTTATGTCACAACCAGGCAATAGAGTCACAGCACAGCTCTTGGTTCTTCATCAGACTTCTGTCCAACTCACAGGATTGTTGTCACCACCGACTTCTGTTACTAAGTCCGAAAATGCTCTTCTGGTCACATGAACGGCACCAGTGTAGTGATCTGGTGTATATTAATTAATATTTAGGTATTATAATGATGAGGTAAGTACTCTTCCGCAGCAACCCAATTCTTCCAGAGAGATGCACTTTATTGACTTCCAACACAGAACAAAGTCCAAAGTCCACAGATGACAAAGAAATCCGACAGAGGAGATATAATTCAGAACCCCATGTCTTAGGTCCGAGTGTGCATACACAGGCAAGCCTCACTCATACACAGACGAGCCTCACTCTCCCAAACCTTAGACTGAATGCCGTGTTATATTCACTAAGCAATTTGATTGGCCATTTCAATTTAGGAGTCTTTCAAACAGACAACAACCCCCAGCCGTGAACAGCCGTGAACCACCCCAATTTGCACTCCCGCATATCAACATCAACAAGTCCCCTTTAGGTATGTGTAATTATATTAACAGATACCACCTGAATACCCTTTGAGATGTTCAAATAGACTTGCATAAGATTAACACATCAAAGAGTCTTCAGCTGTTAAAATTCAGTTGGACAAATCAACCATTCGGTCAACATTGACTGCATGTGTACATACACACAACAATGTCCCACATAAATCGGTGAACATATTACAACAGGCGGGATGTCACCGGATTGGATGCCTTTGATTGATGTGTGTATTTAAGGAGGCGGCGTGCCCCTTTGTACGATCCCTGATGACGTCAGAACGCACTGACAAAACCAAGCCGACGTACCAAATGTAACACGCCACTTCCATTCACAACACAGTTTGTTTGCTTGTCCGCATGAACCCACGCGTGAGCGATTTGGTTTTTAGCTTGTTTTTAGCCTGTCCAATAAATTTTTTAACATACTTCACAAAGGGAATTTTCCATTCATTTTCTCCCCATCTATGTCATTAATGGTCTTCATTGACCCAACTCTATTCGGGAGTTTGTTTGTATGCATCCAAGCAGCTACAGTGTTACCTGAGTTACCTGATTTCCAGCATCTGAACAAAGCCGTGATCGTGTGAAGCTTCTTTAGTTGTTCTTGAAGCGTTTTTGACTCCTGTCATGGGAGTCACCATAATCTGGTGAGTAGGCTGTGTGGCCAGTGATGGTGGTGGATTACTGTTGTCTGATGTCTTGCTGAACCCCAGGAGGATTTATCCAGAGGTTTGATTTCAACACTATGTGAACACTTTTTTGAACACACACATTTTTGAATATTTCGAATTTTTGGACTTTTTTGATTATATTCTTTGAATTTAATTTTGAACTATTATTTTTGTTTTTGACTTTGATTTTCATTTTTGATGTTTGATTGTCTGCTGATTTCACTCAGTTGATAGCTATTTATGAGTATCACTATTGACATTAATTTTTTATACACTATATTCTATTTCATTTATTTTGTTTACACTAGTGTGTGATATCTGCACTTGCACTTTATATGGAGCGTGGTTTGTAATTAATTTGTTAATTATTGTCTTTTTTATTTATCTTTATAACGTGCTGCTCCTTAATCAATTTTACATTAGTTTTAACCAGCTTCCATTTGCGTGGGTTGGTAGTTTCTACCATTTATTATACATCTCCTCTTTTTTAAGTCACACCCACAGCAATGGATATTTTTGATTATATGAGCAGCAGACCCACTGACACAACTGATGTTTTTGCTTCTGCTGAAAATTTAGCACTCAAAGATTTGGAACACAATTTTAAATCCTTAAAAAATATCCTGGATAAGAAAATCTGAGTGTGGTGGGATGTTGCCACATTAGAACAGTATGTTAAGAATAAAATGACCCCTAGGCGGTTACGTTGGGACTTAGGTCCAAATGATGGTCTTGAAGACTCTGATTTGGATGCCCAATGGTACAATTTTTTTAATGATAGTGAACAGAAACTATTGGATTTAATTATTTGTAGGAGATAAGCCAAACTACGAATACTAGAGACCAAAATTTTTGCACTTAAGGAGGCTATTTTACCTTTTAAAGACACTGCAGAGTACAAAGAAAAAAAAACATACAGGTACAGAAACATTTAGAGAAATTTGATAAGGATGCCAAAGCCA
Source organism: Lithobates clamitans (assembly GCA_037952925.1). Taxonomy (NCBI): domain Eukaryota; kingdom Metazoa; phylum Chordata; class Amphibia; order Anura; family Ranidae; genus Lithobates; species Lithobates clamitans. Next base: position 1,290,849 of record JBBGZY010001615.1, on the reverse strand, counting down.
AGAAAATTAAAAAGTATTAACGTGACCTCAAAGATTATAGGGAAAACAGAATTTATAAATGGCAGAAAGAGTCGGTGGATCTAGTTCCAAACCAATCCATGGACACTTCCTCAGAGAGGTTGGAATCCATCCAACCTCCCAGTGTTCCTCTATGTTCTACCCCCGGTGGTGGTAACCAGGGGCGTAAGCCCGGCCCCCACCCGAGGCACTACCAACAAATAAGGAGGTACTATTCCCAGAGGTGCCACAAGCAACTCTGGTTACCCGACTTACCCCGCCCCTATATACAGTTCCAGCCATTATGACAATGGCTATTACAGAGGTTACAACATCCCCGCGTACAATAGGTTCCAACCCCTCTACCAAGGGGATGATCCACAGAGAGGTGGCTCACCCCATAGGGGTTTTTGCAGGAGAGGACATGGAGATCCACCCTCCTGGGGGGGGCTGGAATCACAACAGGGGTTACTCCGGTCAAAGGGGAAATTGGAGAGGAGGGGGGGGGCAGACCACCCAACCCATCCTGGTACAATCCAGCACCAGGGACCCGATATGGGGACCAGGCGAATTCCCATTGGCAACAATGGGTACCACCTGTCTGGCCCACCCAGGACCCCCAAAGAAACAATGTAGAGGCATGAGAGGAGGAAGGAAGAACAAAAAGAAAGAGAGAATAGTTGGCCAAGGAATTTTTAATTTGAGTGATGAGTCTTTCACTCTCAATGAACTTAAAGTACTTGAGCTAGGTCTCAAATATGCCCCGGATAAAAGACTAAACAAATTTGAGGTGTTCATTGACACTGAGAAATTTGTACATAAACTTAATATCAAAAAACACTTTGCAGAGAAACAAGCTCCTAACACCCAGCCTATAGAATCAGAATACCAACACAGCGGATTGAGAAATCAATCAGTCTTTAACCCCAAAAAGTCATCCAATCATTTTGTCGAGATGTTTAAAAGTTTGGTTGAGCAAGACATTAGACTCATTGAAACCAAAAAAGGGAAAAAGAAGGGTAACATACAAAAAGGTATAGAAGCACTTGAGAAAAATAAAAATATCGCTATCCGTCAAGCGGATAAAGGGGGGGAATAGTGGTCTTAAACAGAGATGACTACATGAAAGAACTCAATAGGCGGTTAGTTATACTGTGACATATAGGAAAATTAAAGGTGATCCCACGAAAAAACGCAAAATTTTAGTGAAGGATAGTGTACGCAAAGCCAAAGAGATAGGAATCCTTAACAAGAAAGAAGCCATATATTAAGTCCCTGATGCACCCAGACTCCCTATAATATATCAATTGCCCAAAATACATAAAAAATTCTCAATGCCCACCTGGTAGACCTATTATCAGCGGCATTGATTCTATTTTTTCGAGATTAGGTGAATACGCTGATTATTTTATGCAGCCCATTGTTCAATCGTACCCCTCATATTTGAGAGAGAGTAAACATCTTATGAACTTGCTTAAGGATATTCTGGTTCAGGATGACACAATCATTGTTACAATTGATGTCGAATCGCTCTATACCAACCTGGTTCAGAAAGTTGTCTTGAGAACAACAAGGAGGGCCCTTAATTCCAAGTCCAGCCTCAGGGTTGAACAGAAAGAGTTTCTGATTGAGATATTGGAGCTGACTATGTCTAATAACTATTTCTGGCATGAGGGGTATTGTTACAGGCAGATCAAGGAAGTGGCGATGGGGGCCAAGTATGCTCCCAGTGTGGCCAATATACTCCTGAGTCTTTGGGAAGACCACAGCATATTTGGAACCCACACATCCGAGATCTGCCTGTACACAAAAGTACATTGATGACATTGTGATTCTGTGGAACGGTACAGTGGAGGCATTGGAAACGTCCCTTAATACCATCAACTACAATTGCTATGGACTAAGTTTCACAGGCAATTGGAGTACAAGTGAGATTAGTTTTCTTGACCTAACTCTATATAAGAACAATGGTAAAATCCAAACCAAGACCCATTTCAAGAGTACCAAAAGAAATAGTTATATACCCACGGCCAGTTGCCATCATCCTAACTGGCTCAAAGGGATACCTAAGGGGCAACTACTAAGGATTAGACGTAATTGTGATTCTATGTCAGATTACACGTCTCAATCTAATCTATTGGTCGACAGATTCAAAGAAAAAGGGTACAGGGAAAAAGAACTCAGGGCCATCCAATTACTTACAGTATTTCACGGATGGATAGGGATCAACTCCTGAAAGATAATATCAAAGAGAAATGTGAACTGGACTATGTTCCTTTTCTGACTAGTTTCAATAGGGACTACAAAAGTGTTGAAAATCTTTTTTCAAAACACTGGCCAGTTTTGCCAGGAGACAGCACTTTGTCCAGCTTCCTACCAGAACGTCCTACGTTCATCTATCGGCGTGCACCAAATTTGCAAAATAAACTAGCCCCGAATGTATTAAACCCCAAGGAGAGCTCCCACTTTCTTGGATCTTAAAGGGTTTTTTTATTGTAGGAAGTGTAAAGCCTGCAAATTACCTAGGAATAATATGTGAAAAGTAGAACATTTCACATCCATCCGCACGGGCAAAGACTACAAAATAGAAAATTTAAATTTAAAAAAAATAAATTCATCACCTGTAAATCCACCTATGTCACGTACCTCATTATTTTCCCGTGCGGGTTACTGTATGTCAGACGTACCAAGGGAAACCTCTGCACACGCATCAATGAACACCTCACAAACATTAAAAATGTTTTTTCCAAACACAGTCTCTCTAACCACTTTAGAATCCACCATTGGCAGGATCCTAGCTTGGCTAGATTTTTTGGGATTGACAAGCTGGATGCTTATTGGAGGGGAGGAAATATGGTTCAGAGAATATCAAAAAATTAAACGGAATGGATTTATCAATTGAATACACTTACTCCGGCAGGTATTAATGTCGACATTGATCTAAATTGTTATCTGTTCAATTACTGATTCATGTCTATACAGATTGTGAAGGGGCAATCCATTCCGGTCTCATCCCTTTATATTTTTCTTTATTTCATCCAAATTTAGATCTGAATTTAAATTTATTCAACAGCATTATTTTTATTTTATTTTATTTTTATTTTATTTTAATTTATCATATTTTATTATATTTTATTTATTTCATTTTATTTATGTATCCTGATTTATCCATAAACTGACACTTTATTCAGTTGTGTAATCTGACATCTATCCACAAGAGTTCCAGCACCTGAACAAAACCGTGATCGTGTGAAGCTTCTTTGGTTGTTCTTGAAGCGTTTTTGACTCCTGTCATGGGAGTCACCACAATCTGGTGAGTAGGCTGTGTGGCCGGTGATGGTGGTGGATTACTGTTGTCTGATGTCTTGCTGAACCCCAGGAGGATTTATCCAGAAGTTTGATTTCAACACTATGTGAACACTTTTTTGAACACACACATTTTTTAATATTTTGAATTTTTTGAATTTTTTTGATTATATTCTTTGAAATATAATTTTAAACTGTTATTTTTGTTTTTGACTTTGATTTTTATTTTTAATGTTTGATTGTCTGCTGATTTCACTCAGTTGATAGCTATTTATGAGTATCACTATTGACATTAATTATTTATACATTATATTCTATTTTATTTATTATGTGTGATATCTGCACTTGCACTTTATATGGAGCACGGTTTGTAATTAATTTGTTAATTATTGTCTTTTTTATTTATCTTTATAAGGTGCTGCTCCTTAATCAATTTTACATTAGTTTAACCAGCTTCCATTCGCGTGGGTTGGTAGTTTCTACCATTTATTATACATATACAAACTGTTGTAATTCCAACACCGTTCACCTGATTTGGATGTAAATACCCTCACATTAAAGCTGAACGTGTTCCTAGTCTCAGCTCTTGTTTCCACATGCAGAGGGGTGCACATACAGGAAATGGCCAGAGGTGGCAGCAAAGAGCCCGATGTCAGCTCAATGACAGAGCAGGAGCCTGCCGACTCACACACATACAGGACCATCCATGGAGCTCCTCTGCACCCGCCCCTAACCATTAGTTTCCATTAGGGAGGTATGAATGAACTCCATAATAATTGTTTTCCCTGTAATTGTTTATTTTTCTTTTTATGTTATTTTTAAGTTACATTTATGGTTTGTATTTATGCAAAGAACATTTTGTTTTATGCATTATCTGATTGTGACATATTTTATATTTAGTTATTTATTTAATCATGATTTTTTTTTTGTACATATTTATATGGCGATTGTGCACATCATCATCTTTCTATTTGGTAATTTGCTGTTCAACAACAGTTAATGCACTTGAGTGCCCCTTTGTATATTTGGACCCTCCCATTTGTAGGGGTGGGTTTCCTAATTTCAGACAGTTTCTGACTGCAGATGGGCACCTCTCAAGCATTGGGCCTGGATTGATTTCCTGTCCGTATTTGTTCACTTTTGTGAGTACATCAGATTTTATTCTTTCTGTAATAAAGATTCATATGAAAATGCACTAGGCTGATGTGCCCTGGTGTGCCCTCTTCCTCTGTCTCTGTTACAAAATCAATGCTTGATCCAACTCATTCCTTGGAATATCTGGATCTAGACCTGAACACATATCAGACCAGAGTGTTTCTTCCACAGAAAACAATTTGTATTCTCCAATCTTAGATTTTTCTAGTCCAGGAATTGTTCTAATTTTTGCTTTTGCATGAGAGTCTTGGGCCTTTAAGTATCCTTCTTTGAGGCAGGCTCATTTGTCCAGTTTCAATCAAGATCTTTATAGCATAACATTATAGCCTCTTGCACATGGATGTAATAATTTACTGATGTTTTTATGTAGATCTTGCTAGCAGAAAGATCCTGAGTAAAAGACCTTGTGTATACATGTATATAAGTTCAAAAAGTGTTTATGCATATACATGCATAACATTCTTTTTCATTCTCTTCTAGTTGCTAGTGTTGCATATGTGCATAACGTACTGTTTTCTCCAATGTGCAAGAGGCCCATTATGTTATGGGACAAGTCAACTGTGTCCCTAGAAAGGCTGATTCATTTGGCATTGAGTTTTCCCTTGCCCGGTAACTCAGGAATACAGCTATGGAATTGAGGGGGTTCTTCTTTCTAATGGTCTGTACGATTCTCACAATGGATGCCAGTCTGTCATGGACACCTTGTTATTGCAGGGGACTATGGTTTTTGGAAGAGTATGATCTTCTAATCAGCATCCTGGAGTTTCAATATTCATTTAAATATCGTGCCTGGTGAGTGTCCTTAGTATGCCTGTAAAGTAGCAAATTTTTCTCATGTTTAGAACAATACCACAGCAAAATGACATTTCTAAAGGAAAAAAGTAATTTAAAACTACGGCTGTAATGAATTGTCGGATCCCGGCCAATATAGATAAAAATCATTGAAAAAAACGGCATGCCCCCCCCCCCCAGTCTATTACCAGGCCCTTTGGGTCTGGTATGAATATTAAGGGGAACTTCTCACCCAATTTTTTTAAAAAATGGCGAAGGGGTCCCCCCAAAATCCCTACCAGGCCTTTCAGGTCTGGTAGGGATTTTAAGGGGAACCCTGCGCTAAAATGTAAAAAAAAAAAAGTAAAAAAAATGGTGTGGGCTACCCCCCAAAATCCATACCAGACCCTTATCCCAGCACCTAACCTGGCAGGCTGCAGAAAAAGCATTTTTTCCTTTTTAATAAAGGACTTGTCCCAAGCTGTCTCTTGTCATTTTTAACATTTTGTCACTTTTTTTGGTGAATGAGTAGGGGTACAATGTACCCAATACGCATTCACATAGGGTGGCCAGAATCTGGGGGTCCCCTTGTTAAAGGGGGCTTCCAGAATCACATAAGCCCCCCTGCCAGCAGACCCCCACAACCACCGGGCAAAGGTTGGGGGATGAGGCCCTTGTCCCCATCAACATGGTGACAAGGTGCATGCCCTCAACATTCTCCCCATGTTGAGGGCATGTGGCCTGGTACAGTTCAGGAGGGGGGCGCTCTCTTATCCCCCCTTTTCCTGTGGCCTGCCAGGTTGCGTGCTGGGATAAGGGTCTGGTATGGATTTTGGGGGGACCCCTACACCATTTTATTTTTTACTTTGGTGCAGGCTTCCCCTTAAAATCCATACCAGACCTAAAGGGCCTGGTATGGATTTTGGGGGCAACCCCTATGCCATTTTTGAAAACATTGGCACAGGGTTCCCCTTTTTTTTTTAAAAATTGTATTTTTATTGGGTTATAAAAAGAAGAAAAGATACATGTAAACTCATTACACAATGAACATTGAACTAGTAAGGAAAGTGCAATGTTTACAAACATACAAAAAAGATGACAATGCAGAACACGTAGGAGTGCATAAACCATGTCCACAGATACAGGACACAGATGTGCACTGTATCACTTATCAGAAATTTTAAACAACTTATAGGTAAATATTAGAGTCCAAACCAAAGCACAGTCAAGAGTATAAGAATTGTAGAGGCTTTTGGGAGGGTATAAAGTATTCAAAAGAAGACCATTAAAGCATCAGTTGGCATAATTAGCAATGGGGAGAGGGAGGGAATGAACAGAGACACCGTTATGTTAATATAAATATAAATCAGAAGGCGGTGGTTGGCATAGGAGACACATATTCCGATAGATCCCAAGGTTCCCACACTTTAGTAAATTGGGGAATGGAATCATGCACAGATGCCGTTAGGAACTCCATCCTCCGGATCTCAGCCACTAGTTGCAGAAATCTAGACCATGGAGGAGATGTACTGGACAGCCAGCATTGAGGAATAAGCCTTTTGGCTGCTAGCAAAATGTATGAGATTATTCTGTATGTTTTTTTGGGTACGCCTGGAATAGGGAGCCCCAGTAGGCAATTTAAGGGATCTAGCGGGAGAGTCACATCCACCACCTTCTGTATGAGTTTGTTCACATAGTACCAAAAGGGTTGAATCAGAAAACACTGCCAAAAAATATGGAATAAGGAACCTATGTCAGATCTGCAGCACCAGCAGTGCGGCAAAACTAAAGGGTCATATTTATGAATTACATCAGGGGTCTTATACCAGAACATAAGAATCTTAATGGATATATCCCTTTGAGTGACACATTTGGAGGATTTGAAAACAGAAGACCAAATCTTATCCCAAAGCTGTACTGTAATAGGTCCTGCCAATAGAAGGGACCACTTTTTCATATAGTGATGCATGGTCTCCTCTAGAGGAGTCCACTCATGGAGGATGCGGTAGGTACAGGATATTAAATGTCATTGGTGTGGGCCCTGGGCTCATATATGTTCAAAAGCGGTTGGGTTATCAAGGGTCAAGGTTGAAGATTGAGAGTGAAAGAAGTGTCTAACCTGTAGATAAAAATGGAAAGATGGGAGGGTATATCAAACTTCTCACATAAAGTATTGAAGGTGTGTAGTCTATGTGTGATGGGATGGACCAAGTTCCGTAACTGAAAGAGAGGTGCGTGGAGCCATGGGAAAACCCTACCCAGGGACATACTGTCTGGTATGATTGGGTTAAAAAGTATGTTCGCTAAAGGAGGACAGGGTGAGGTGAGAGGATAGTCCTTGGAACATTTACACCAGATGGTTAGAGTAAAAGTAATTGGAGCGGGGGGCGTTGCCTGGACTGGCATGGCGTGAGGAGTGTAAGTCAGGAGCTCCGCTAGCCGTTTATCCGACTTTACATATCCTGGACCCGAAATACTTGCCTGCCGTTTACTTCTAGGTCTCTTACTCTCTCCTGCACACGGGGATCATGTCACCAACAAAACAGAAGACAGATCCCGCTGCTAAGTTGGCAAAATATCGGAACACAGACAAGGAGCTCGGGGGAGAAAATGGCGCCGGCTCATCCTCTACTACAGACACAGCTACAGAGGACACCGCACGTGTACTGGAGGCAATCTCAGATTGCAAGAGCGCGCTGACGAGCAAAATTGAGGAGGTCAAGATAGATGTCTCACTGATTCGGCAAGACCTGCAGAAACTGAGAGACCGTGTTACAGAAACGGAAACCCGCATCAGCAATGTCGAGGACGAGCTACCACCATTACAAGTCCACACCGAGCGCCTACAGCATTAACTTAAAGGGGTTGTAAAGGTATACATTTTTTCACCTTAATGCATTCTATGCATTAAGGTGAAAAAACTTTTGATAATACCGCCGCCCCCAGCCCCCCCATTTTACTTACCTGACACCTCAAAAACTCGCCTGCTCGTTCTCGACCTCCATTCAGCCGATCAGCCTGGTCGCTGATTGGCTATAGTGGATGGATTGAAAGCAGCGCAGCCATTGGCTCACGCTGCTGTCAATCACATCCAATGACGCGGCGCGCCGGGGGGCGGGGCCGAATGATACAGCGAGCGGCTATAGCCGCCGGCTGTATCACGAGAGCGCGCCCGCAATAACGAACCACCATGCGAGGGAGCTCACATTAAGGTGGTTAGTTATTGCTTGGAGGAGCTGAGACAGCCGCCGAGGGACCCCAGAAAAGCAGGTTCGAGGCCACTCTGTGCAGAACGAACTGCACAGTGAAGGTAAGTATAACATGTTTGTTATTTTTAAAGAAAAAAAAAATTACCTTTACAACCCCTTTAACATGGTGCTCGCCAAGCAAGACGACATGGAAAACCGCTTGCAGAGGTGCAATCTACGTTTTGTTGGCCTGCCCGAAGGCTCTGAAGGCTCTGACCTCCCCTCCTTTCTGGAAAACCTACTCATTACCACTTTCGGGAGAGCCGAGTTCTCCACCTCATTCGTGGTGGAGCGGGCACACAGGCTGGAGGCGAAACCTCCTCCTCAGGGCGCGCCGCTGAGAACTTTCATTGCTAAAATGCTCAATTTCAGAGATCGTGATGCCGTTCTCAGACTCACCAGGCTGAAGGGCAATATCCCCTTTCAAAACGTCGAAATTAAGGTTTTCCCGGATTTCTCGGCGGATGTCCAAAAGAAGAGAGCCCTCTTCACTGAAGCGAAGCGCCAACTGCGGATCCGCCATTACACCTATGCGATGCTTTTCCCTGCGAGGTTGTGGGTGGCTGGTGCAGACCGAGCTCATTTCTTTGACACACCAGAGGCAGTATTCGCCTGGTTGGAAGACAAGGCGGCACCGGGCCGTGAACCGACTTGATTGCAACAGATCCCTGTTACACCATATCCAAAGCGTAACGGAATTGAATGGCACTTTTTCTCCTGAACAGCCCGACTCTATCATTGCGCACAGGTACTGTATAGTTTACACCGATTGATGTTTCCACCCCTTTTTTTGCGCCAACCACATATGAATACATTCCTCGCATGTGAACTACCTACCTCTTAACCAGTACCACATTTCTAGTGGCCTTACCCCCCCCCCGAGGTCCCTGACACCTCGTGTTCACGTGTCCCCACACAGACTACCTGCACTCCCCATGGGGGGCCACGGATGTACACCTAGTGAAGTAAACATGTGCCTTACTCTGAACTCTCTTTATCCTATTGGCAAGCGGTCTCCCGTTATAACACTTGGAAAAGGGACTTTGGACGTTATGTCCCCCGATTCAGCTGTCCCACTCTTTTTGCTACTGCTTGTTTTACAGCGAAATGTCGCTCCCCTAGTTGCGGGCATCCCTATAGATCCCGCTGTTTTTCAATTAGACTGCAACGGTTATTATTGTTTTTATTATTATTTTTTGTTTCAAGTATGGTTTCCCTGGCATGACCGGCTCCAGCAAACTGCATTTGTTATTTATAAGATGCATTGCTTACCCGGGTATGCTAGAGTGTTGTCACAGTTCCAGTCAAGCTGTTCTGACTGGTGTCATGTTTGGTATATATACTACTGGCTGAAGAGTAACATACTATGGTGTATAATTGACCTTATGGAAGATTTGCACTGGGCTGGGCTGCAGCCTATACTGGACATGCGATATGCTACCGGGAAATGTCTGCCCTACCCTACCGGACTCACCTTTGGGGTTTGGTGGGGGGTGATACGGGCCCTCCTGATTTTGGGATGGGCTGTGTTACCCTGGGCAACATTTGCTCGGCCCCATGCTATTTCAGATGAATGGCATGGTGGAGGTTAAATGTCTTACATGGAATGTAAGGGGTATCAGAGCAAGGCCCAAACGGTTGGCAGTCCTCTCATATCTTAAAGCACAATGTGCAGACCGCATGGTGATAGTATAGACTCATCTTACGGGCCAACTCCAAATGTCACTTAAAAAGCCTTGGGTGGGTTGGCTATACCAAGCGCCATACACTGCCAACTCCAGGGATATTGCTATACTAGTGGCGAAAACAGTACAGTTTGTGTTGTTAACTCTTAGATCTGACCCCCAGGGCAGGTTCCTATTTTTGCATGCTAGGGTGAATGGTCTGGAGATGCTAATTATGGCTTTCTATATACCCCCTCCTTTTCAATTTAATGTTTTACATGAAGGGCTGGCATTTATGTCTCAGACCCCCACTGTGCCTGCTTTGTGGCTGGGTGATTTTAACAATATTATGAATGCTGAGCTGGATCGTGTTTCGGTGATGTCCCGGGGTGATCCATCCCAGTCATTTACTAGATTTGGGAGAACCACTAATGACCTGGCACTTATAGATACCTGGAGATATCGCAACCGGTTGAGCAGAACATACTCGTGTTTTTCTGCATCGCACAACACCATGTCATGCATTGACCTTATCCTGATATCACGCACTCTTTCCCCTCTGCTAGGCAAGGTGGGTTTCAGTCCGCGCATTTTATCGGATCATGCCCCTTACTGGATCAAATTAAAGGTTAATTCACCCCCCACAACCTACAATTGGAGGCTCAACCCATTCTGGCTAAAAGTCATCCCCCATTTGGATCCCATGCCCGCCTAATCCTATCCCATCCTATCTTCCGATACCGCAAAACATCCTCGCAGGCACTCAGACATGCAGAACAATCTTTAGTAGCGGCAGAAAAAAACTTTACAGATCACCCCTCTACACTTACGGCGGATCAGCTAAAAATGCAGGCTAGAACAGTAAATAACCTCCACTTTGAGAAAGCTGACAGAAAAATTTACTATAATAAGCAAAGGCAATACGAATGCGGTGAGAGGGCGGGTCGCTTACTGGCATACTTAGCACACTTAGACCATAGACCACCCACGGTGGTATCCCTCCCGACAGCCACTAGCAGACTGGTGACAGACCCTGGGGAGGTGGCCGAGGAATTCTGTTCCTTTTTTACATCACTATTCCTCCACTGCAGACAACCCCACAGAAGAGATAATATTATTGTTGTCAAACGTAGAACTACCCTCACTCACTCCATCCCAAGTCGAAATACTTGAGGCCCCCATCACCGAACATGAGATTACGAAAGCAATTTCCCTGCTAAATCCATCCAAGGCTCCAGGAGCAGACGGGTTACCACTGGAATTCTATACAACCTACAGTGAGACCCTAATTCCCTAACTACATGAATTATTTGTTTATATATTTGAGTCTGAGACTCTGCCCTCCTCTATGTCAGAGGCAAATATAATACTAATTCCCAAACCCGGGAAAAATTTAGAACTACCTGAGTCCTACCGGCCAATATCCCTACTTCAATTGGACATCAAAATCTTGGCCAAGATCCTGGCGCTCTGTCTAAATGTAGTCATCCACACATTGATACACCCAGACCAAACTGGGTTCATGCCAGCTAAAAGCACGGCGTTTAACCTACGTAGACTCTTTATGAATACCCAGGCTGAACATGATACTATGGGTTCTAGAGTTGTGGTGTCCCTAGACGCCGCAAAAGCCTTTGACTCAGTCAAGTGGGCGTACCTCTGGGAATGCGGTAGAAAATTTGGTTTTGGGCCTAAGTTCATTAAGTGGATTAGACCAGTGTTTCTCAACTCCAGTCCTCAGGGCACACCAACAGGTCATGTTTTAAGGATTTCCCAAAGAGGAAACAGCTGTGGTAATTACTAAGGCAGCGAAACTGATCAAATCACCTGTGCAAAATAATGGTAAGCCTGAAAACATGACCTGTTGGGGCGCCTTGAGGACTGGAGTTGAGAAACACTGGATTAGACTATTATATCAAAACCCCCGCGCCAGGGTCTTGGTCGACGGAAAAACTTCTAATTCTTTTCCTCTCTCCAGGGGTACGAGACAAGGGTGTCCTCTCTCTCCCCTCTTGTATGCTCTAGCGGTAGAACCACTTGCCTCATCTTTTCGAAACCACCCAGGGATCAGGGGGCTGAGTCATGGGAATCTTCTGGAAAAAATCAGCTTATACGCTGATGATATGTTACTATACCTGACAGATGCGGGTCCTTCCTTGCAGGTAGCTCTAGAGGTGATCCAAAACTTTGGTAGGTACTCAGGCCTAAAGATTAACTGGGATAAATCCCAGATCCTCCTGACAGATGTGAGTGTCCCTACAGAATTGCAAACTAGTTCCCCACTTCTCAGGGTTAGTGCCATGACATATCTGGATATTGTGGTGACCTGGTCCCCGGAGGACTATGTTCGCCTCAATATAGAACCTCTAATAGCCACTATGAAATCTAAAACGCAGATATGGGCCAAGTTGCCACTTGGAGTGATGGGCCGAGTAAACATGATCAAAATGGTTCTCCTTCCCAAATTCTTATACGTTTTGTGGCATGCCCCATTGTATTTACCCCTGCGAATATATTGTTTGGGGTACGGGCCGCCACAAATTGTCATGGCAGACACTGAAGAATCCATCGGACTTAGGAGGGGTGGCCTTGCCCGATTTTAACCTTTACTACCTAGCAGCGCAATTATCCCACTTTTTTCATTTAGATAAACTGGACAAAGAATGTTGTCTATCCCTTATATGTTCCTCTTTAGGATGTAAAATCACACACCCCTTTCAGATAATATTTAGAGGTACCAGTGGGCTCAACAACAGAAAGAGACTGCTGTATCATCACTGCAGAATCTGGGAAGTGGTTCAACACAAACTCAGGGTGCAGTCCACTCACTTCCACACCCCCCTATGGGGCAACCCGGCCTTGGGGTAATTATTAAAAGTGCCAGGTCACGAATTATGGTTGAGCTATGGAGTGGGGTTTTTGTCGGATGTCTACTGTGATACAGTTTTAAAGTCGTTTCAGCAACTTAAAACAGACTTTAATATTCCTAACACTATGCACTTCCGGTACCTTCAACTTCGGCATGCCCTTAGAGCACAGTTTGGTGAAACCCCCCCAAATGTAGAACAATTGAATATCTTATTTTTCATGTTGGACTCGGATCACCGTAAGCTGATCTCGGGGTTCTACAACTCTTTGCAACGTCCCTTAGCGGTTAGTATCGCATACAAATTAAAAATCCCTTGGGCCGAAGACGTGGGAGGGTTGGAAGACGATGAATGAGAAGATGCCTTGGACGCTTGCAAAAAGGTTTCCACTAAACTTTCAGATCGCCTAACACAACTATATATTGTGCACAGATCATATTTGACCCCTCTCCGATTAGCCAAATTCAAACCTGATCAGAACTCGCCATGCCCTAGATGTGATAACCCCTCCTGCACGCTCTTTCACCTCCTTTGGTCATGCCCAGTAATACAGGAGTATTGGTCTCAAATAGTAAAATTCATCCATGATGAAATGGGATCCCCTCTGACATTGTGCCCTAAGCAGTGTCTACTGGGGATCTTCCCAGACCCCGATTCAGATAAATTTCACAAAATATTCCTCCAGGAGTCACTTTTCATGGCCAGATTGCTGATAGCCAGGAAATGGCTGCAGCCCTTACCTCCGACACTCCAGGAATGGATTTGTGTTATTAATAAGGTATTGCCTTACAAGAAAGAAATATATGCATATAGGGGTTGCCCTGCCAAATATGGCAAAATATGGGACACATGGCTGGGCAATGCCTCTACATGTAATGCAATGCCTGATCGGCATGTCTAATGCTTTAAGAATTTTGAATGACATCGAACACTATAAATTACGAATGTGAAATAGTGCTGTAATATACCATAATAGTCACATGTCTGGAACAATGTAACATAAATGCATTCTTTACCTGATGCCCCCTCTGTATGGACCCCTATATCGTATACTAAACGAAGTGCAAATGTACTACTTGTATATGCACGCTGTATGTAACCTACTCTTCTAATAAAACACCACGTTTATTGTAAAAAAAAAAAAAAAAAAAGTCATTGGAGCAGTGCATTGATGTTTATAAATGGGATCCAGGGAGTGAGGGGCGCCCCATATCAAGGAGCATGGGTGGACTGGGTATAGCACTCCTTTTTCAATGGCAGTCCACTGATTCGAAGCGTGTAGAGAGGACCATGAAGTAATGGCCCTTAAGTGTGTAGCAAAATAATACTTGGTAATGTCCGGGGCTCCCAAACCCCCCTGGATCTTAGGGAGAAAACCACCGAGCTCGCAATGCGATGAGCCCTACCCTCCCATATGAATTTTAAAAAACTCCTCTGAAGTGCTTTTAGCTGAGAAGAAGGCAGGGCAACCGGTAGTGTTTCAAAGTGGTAAAGCAATCGAGGTAAAATAGACATTTTAAGGACATTGATCCTACCTAATAGGGACAGAGGATATTTCGCCCAGGCCGACAAGGATTTGTTAATATCTAGAATCAAAGGGGGAAAATTGGCAGAATAGAGGGATGAGTAGGAGGGGGTAAGAAGGACACCTAAATATTTGAGAGAAGCGTTGCACCATTTATAGGGGTATGAGTCTTTGAGCTGAGACAGTTGAGATGATGTAATGTGTATGGGGAGGGCTTTAGTTTTGGAAGTATTAACTTTATAGCCAGATATGGCACCAAAGGAAGCCAATAGTTTATGTAACGAGGGGAGAGAAATTAACGGGTTGGTAATGGTAAGCAGAATGTCATCTGCAAAAAGTGACAATTTATATTCCTCCTGCCGCATCACTACTCCCTGAATATCCGGATGAGAGTGGATGGACTCGGCCAGGGGTTCTAAACATAAAATAAAGAGTAGTAGTGGTAGGGGGCATCCCTGCCAAGTTCCGTTTGTAATGTCGAAACTGGGCAATAAGAAGGATGACATCCGCACTTGAGCTGTAACAGTCGTATAAAGAGCCTCCAAAGCTTTTAAAAAAGGACCACTAAAACCAAACTTTTTTAAGGTGGCAAACATATATGGCCAACTCAGCCTGTCAAAGGCCTTCTGTGCATCTAAACTTAGAATTAGTGCTGAGTGAGACGACCTGTCCAGGAGATCTATCAGATCTATCGTACGGCGGGTGTTATCTCCCGCATGCCTGCCAGGGACAAAGCCCACTTGGTTACTATGTATCAGTTTGGGGATAAATCTGGATAACCGGGATGCAAGTATTTTGGTAAATATTTTATAGTCTGAATTTAGAAGGGCTATGGGTCTATAATTATTCGGAATACAGGGGTCCTTGCCAGGCTTTGGAATAACTGAGATATAAGAGTGAGAAAAGTGTGGAAGTGGGGAAGTGCCTTTAGGTAGAGAATCATACAAAGATAACGTGTGGGGATAAAGTATCAAAGAAGGTTTTGTAGTAAGAGTATTGTAAGCCGTCAGGACCTGGTGATTTATGCAGTGGGAGAGTCTTAATTATGGACAGAAGTTCCTCTGTTGTTATAGCCGCATTCTAAATCTGCTACAGATAATTTTGGAAGGTTTATGTTGGAAAAAAAAGACTCAAATTTTTCCTGGGTGAAATTGAAGTGATTTTCCGGAGTCAGACAGTTATAGAGTTCACTGTAAAATGCTCCAAATATTTTGGACATCTCATGAGGGCAGTGCACTCTAGACCCATCTGCTTGTTGGAGAAAGTCAGGAAAAAAACTGAATGGACGTGGGCATAGTTTATTGACTAACATTCTATGGGGTTTATTAGAGTATTCATAAAATTTCTGCTTCGTCCAGAGTAAGGATCTGGCTGTTTTTGTCAAGCTGTGTTGATTTAATTTGTTCCCTGAGGGAGATGACTTTACGTAATTTCTCCACCGTGGGAGCACACAACAACCTCCTCTCCGCAGCTATCAGAGCGGATGTCAAGGACTGTAAAAGTCCAGCTATATCTTTCTTCAATCGAGAACTTTCAGCTATGCAAGCTCCATGGAATACAGCCTTGTGTGCCTCCCACAGAGTAGAAACCCCCGCCACTGACCCAGTGTTGAGCTGAAAATAGTCTACCAAACTTTTTTAAAATAGAGTGGGATACCTTGGACTGTAAGAGATGATCATTAAGACGCCAATGACAGGATTTGATGTAGGCCTGAGAAAGCATTAGATCCAGGATGATGGGTGCATGATCCGTCCATGTAATGGAGGATATATCTGACTCAACCACGTAGGAGAGGAGTGGGGCTGAGATGAAAAAGTGGTCGAGATGTGAGTACATTTTATGAGCTGGGGAATAGAACATGAACTGTTTAGCAGAGGGATGCTTGATTCTCCATGAGTCGAATAGTCGGCGGGACCTAATACATTTACGAAAAGCATTAGCTTGGGACGAGATTTTTTTGGATGGTACAGTACTTAAGAGGGTCTGTCTATCTCTAGAGGGTGACATAACCAAATTAAAGTCCCCACCAACAATCATAAAAGGTTGTGTGTGGTATTGAAGGTTATCAAAAAGTTTGTTTAGGAACTCAATCTGGCCCGTATTAGGGGCATAGAGATTAACAAGAGTAAAGGAAGCAGACATATATTCACAATTTAAAATAAGAAATCTCCCGTGGGGGTCTGAATGGGAGTTTTTAACCTTGACAGGGCACGACTTCTTAATCAGAATTGCCACTCCCGCCTTGCCCGTGTAGTCAGAGGCAAGGAAGGAGGTGGGGAAAAACTTTGAGGCAAAATTAAATGAACCTCCTGCCCGGAAGTGAGTTTCCTGGATCATTATCATGTCTGCGCCAGATGCTCTGAGGTCCTTCAGAGCCATCCAGCGTTTATTAATAGAACCTAGGCCCTTCACATTATACAACATAATCTTCAGGGCCATGACTGTATTCTAATCAGATAGTCTTGTGTAGAGATAGTAAAGGGGAGGAGCAATACAATATCGACAATAATGAAATATTTATAATTCTGATTGTGAATGGCTCATTAGCAGTAAGTCCTCGAGATGTGAGTGTTAACAAATGAACTCTGTAGTTAAGACTCTTTGAAGCAAAGAAACAGAAACATTGCGTTTGGAACCTATAAGGCTGATCTATATACATGGACATAAGAAAGAAAAAAAAATAACAAACAAAACATAAAAAAAGAAACAAAATACTTACATTTTCGCAAGCCTGAGATGTTACTGCATCTCAGGGAACCCTGGATATAATCAAAGTCAGCTGAAGAATAGGAGCAGACGTTGCCTAAGGTACAAAAACCTCTAAAGAAAGTTCCTCATGAGATGGTAAAAAAATTCTACCCTGAACAAGAAACAGGGTAGATACAAAACTTTATGAAACCAGAGCAGCAAACTTTGTTTCATCTGTAACACGAAGAAATGGAAGGCGAGGAGTAAAAAAGGATCCAAAAGAAGAACAGTACAGAAGATTCAAGGTGGTTGTTTGGAGGAGCGTGGACATTGGGGTGTAGAGAGGTGTTTCTTGGATTTACCCCAAACTGGTGTCCAGATGCGGCTAGAAGTATTTGGTGGTAGACATACTTGGGCGGCAGGAGGGATCAGATCTTCTTCCGGAAGAGGAGGCAGGCTGAGGTTTTTCAGGAAGGCCTCGCCTTCTTGTAGGTCATGTAGGGTGTACTGGGTACCTTCTTTTGACACGGCAAGGCGAAAGGGAAAGCCCCAGTAGTATGGAATCTTATGATGTTGCAGATAGGAGGTGATTGGACACAGGTTCCTTCATTTAGCAAGAGTAATGGGAGAAAGGTCGCTAAAAATCTGCAGTTTCACACCCTTGTACATAATTTGAGATTTATTACGTGTGGCCAAGGTCAGGGTCTCTTTGCTTTCATAAAAGTGAAACTTCACTATAACATCCCTAGGCCTAGCTTCAGCCAGACGTTTTGGGCCCAAGGACCGATGTGCCCTGTCCAGGCACCAGTCTATGTCCACCACTGTAGGGGCCAGGGTGTTAAAGAGACCCCAGAGATATGTACGTAGGTCAGTTTTTTCATTTTGGTGAGGGGTTCCCCTTAATATTCATATCAGACCCAAAGGGCCTGGTAATGGACTTGGGGGGAAGAACCCATGCAGTTTTTTCAATTATTTTTATCTGTATTCCCAGGATCCGACAATTCATTACAGCCGCAATCAGATTTGAATTACTTTTTTTTCTTTAGAAATGTCATTTTTCTGTGGTATTGTTCTAAACAAGGGAAAAATGTGCTACTTTACAGGCATTTTAAGGACACCCCCCAGGCACGATATTTAAAGGAATATTTAATTTTTATTGTTTCACTTTAAACATTATTAAAATCACTGCTCCTAAAAAAACTGACGTTTTTAAAACTTTTTTTTGCATTGTTACATGTCCCCTGGGGCAGGACCCAGGTCCCCATACACTTTTTATGGCAATAACTTGTATATAAGCCTTTAAAATGAGCACTTTTGATTTTTCATGTTTGTGTCCTATAGACTTTAACGGTGTTCGCTTGTTCGTACAAATTTTTTGCCTGTTCGCATGTTCTGGTGCAAACCGAACCGGGGGAGGGGTGTTCGGCTCATCCCTAGTGGCTATGTGGTATTATTACACTCTGATTTATGCTTTTCCTATCCTTAAAGTGGTTTTTAGGCCTTAAGGTTTTTTT
This sequence comes from Lithobates clamitans, assembly GCA_037952925.1. Lineage (NCBI taxonomy): Eukaryota > Metazoa > Chordata > Amphibia > Anura > Ranidae > Lithobates > Lithobates clamitans. The sequence goes on along the minus strand of JBBGZY010001615.1, from coordinate 1,272,114 downwards.
ACCTTAATGCATTCCATGCATTAAGGTAAAAAACCTTCTGTGCTGCACGTGTCCCCCCTCACCCCACTTATACTTACCTGAACCCGATTTCAATCCAGCGATGTGCATGAGTGCAGTGGCACCCCTGGCTCTGTCCCTACTCACTGCATAGATTCAAATTCTGTGATGAGGGAGCGGGGCGGGGCCGAGCCACCCTGTCTGTGTCAATGGACGCAGAGAAGGCAGTTCGGGAGCAAGACATCATTAATGCCCCCATAGGAAGTGGTTTCCTATCTGGGCATTTGCAGAAAGGAGGGGCCAGGACAGTGGGGGACCCTAGAAGAGTGGGATCAAGGCTGATCTTTTCAAAACCATTACATAGAGCAGGTAAGCATAACAAGTAAGTTTTTTATTTTAAAGGAGAAAAAAAGGAACGTTTAATGTTACTTTAAACTTGGTCCTCATCTGTAAGCATGAGCTGAAGTATGCCCAAACTTTGGCCCATTCAACCCCCTGTTCGGCGGGAGTGAAAAATCATATATACAAGTGGTATCAGCTTCTCACTGTCATTAAGAACCACTGACATCACCAGAAATCCCCACTCCTTTTAATCAAAGAAGCAGAGATAGCAGTAACATCTAGGCATGTGCAAGATGAAAAAATTTGTTTAGTTTCGTTTCGTTTTAATTCGTTATTTAATTAATTTAGTTTAGTTAGATTAGTTAAATTCATTAAATTTGTTTTCAAATCAGTTTAGTTTTCGACCGAATTCGAAAATCGGTCGAATTCGAAAATATTTCAACCGGATTCGATATTATTTCAACCGCATTCGAAAATATTTCAACAGCATTCGAAATTATTTCAACTGTATTAGAAATTATTTCAATCGTATTCGATAATATTTCAATCGCATTCGAAAATATTTCTACCGAATTTGATAATATTTCAACCGCATTTGAAATTATTTCAACTGTATTCAAAATTATTTAAACCGGATTCGATAATATTTCAACCGCATTCGAAAAAATTTCAACAGCATTCGAAATTATTTCAACTGTATTAGAATTTATTTCAATCGTATTAGATAATATTTCAATCGCATTAGAAAATATTTCTATTTTCGAATTTGATAATATTCAGATAATATTCCTCTTCAGCAAACCAGAAGAACGCTGCATGGTTTCGCGTCACCATGGCAGTAAAAGCTGTGAGAGGGATTGAGCGCACCCCAGACTGCATCCGTCATCGGTAAATAAAAATGATTACATTCTCTCTCTCTCTCTCTCTGTGTCTCCCAGAGGCGTATCTAGTGAAAATGGCACCTATGGCAAGCACTGACACTGCGCCCCTGTCAAAAAAAACAGCTAATAAAACTACAAGTCTTTAACCACTTCAGCCCCGGAAGAATTTACCCCCTTCCTGACCAGAGATTTTTTCCCATAAATAGAGCTTTCTTTTGGTGGTATTTGATCTCCCCTGCGGTTTTAATTTTTTGCGCTATAAACAAAATAAGAGCGACAATTTTGAAAAAAACACATTATTTTTTAGATTTTGCTATAATAAATATCCCCCAAAAATATATAAAAAAACTTTTTTTTTCCACAGTTTAGGCCGATACGTATTCTTCTACATATTTTTGGTAAAAAAAATCGCAATAAGCGTTTATTGATTGCTTTGCGCAAAATTTATAGCGTTTACAAAAAAAAAATAATAATAAATATATTATATATTATATATATATATATAAATATATATATATTTTTTTTTTTCTGACCTGCTCTATTGTTTTTCTATGATATTATTTTCTATTCTATTTAAATTCAATTTCATTCTATATGAAATTCGAATTTCGGAAAATGGTTTTATATATATATATATATATATATATATATATATATATATATATATATATATATATATATATATAAAATATTTATATATATAACCATCTTTTGAAATTCGAAATTCATATAAAATGAATTCAAATTCCAATAGAAAAGATTAGAATAGAAAAACAATGGAACAGAAAATAATCTAATATATATATATATTAGATATTTATTTATATATAACCATCAATTGAAATTCGAAATTCATATAGAATGAATTCAAATTCAAATAGAAAAGATTAGAATAGAAAAACAAATAGAAAAGAATAGAATAAATTTTAATATATATACACATTATATTTTACTCAATTCTGTTCTATTGTTTTTCTAGTCTATTTTCTATTTCTAGTCTAATCTTTTCTATTCGAATTCAAATTCATTCTATATGAAATTTGAATTTCGGAAAATGGTTTTATATATATATATATATATATATATATATATATATATATATATATATATAAAATATTTATATATATAACCATCTTTTGAAATTCGAAATTCATATAAAATGAATTCAAATTCCAATAGAAAAGATTAGAATAGAAAAACAATGGAACAGGAAATAATCTAATATATATATTATATTTTATTCTATTCTGTTCTATTGTTTTTCTAGTCTATTTTCTTTTCTATTCGAATTCGAATTCATTCGAATTTCGGAAAATGGTTTTATATATATATATATATATATATATATATATATATATATATATATATATATATAATATTTATATATATAACCATCTTTTCAAATTCGAAATTCATATAGCATGAATTCAAATTCGAATAGAAAAGATTAGAATAGAAAAACAATAGAATCTATCTATATATTTTTTTTTTCTGATTCTATTGTTTTTCTAGTCTATTTCCTATTTCTAGTCTAATCTAATTCATATAAAATGAATTCAAATTCCAATAGAAAAGATTAGAATAGAAAAACAATGGAACAGAAAATAATCTAATATATATATTATATTTTATTCTATTCTGTTCTATTGTTTTTCTAGTCTATTTTCTTTTCTATTCGAATTCGAATTCATTCTATATGAAATTCGAATTTCGGAAAATGGTTTTATATATATATATATATATATATATATATATATATATATATATATATATATATATATATAATATTTATATATATAACCATCTTTTCAAATTCGAAATTCATATAGCATGAATTCAAATTCGAATAGAAAAGATTAGAATAGAAAAACAATAGAATCTATCTATATTTTTTTTTTCTGATTCTATTGTTTTTCTAGTCTATTTCCTATTTCTAGTCTAATCTTTTCTATTCGAATTCGAATTCATTCTATATGAAATTCGAATTTTGGAAAAAATTTTATATATATATATATATATATATATATACATATATATATATATAACCATTTTCCGAAATTCGAATTTCATATAGAATGAATTTGAATATATATATATATATATATATATATATATATATATATATATATATATATATATATATATATATATATATATATATATATATATATAAATTGTTATTTTCCAATCTATTTTCGGATTCGAATTTATACTATTCGAAATTCGAATTTCAGAAGATGGTCATATTCTGTTGTATTTTATTAAATTCTATTAAATTCTATTCTATTCTTTACAATTCTTTTATGTTTATTCTATTGTTTTATTATTTTATATTCTATTTTATTGTATTCTTTTTTAGAAATCAATTTATATTTTTTCTAATTCGATTCGAATTTGCTTTCGAATTCGAGCCAAATTTGTTTTCGAATCGAATATATTTCGAATTCGATTCGAATTTCGTCCGTGGGTTTTCGATTCGAAACATTTCGGATTCGTTTAAATTCATTAGTATTGCAATTCGGTATTTCGGATGCATCCGAATGTCCGAATAATGAAAATTTTGTCCGAATTTCGATTCGGAACTAAACGAAATGCACATGTCTAGTAACATCACTGACATTTACCAAATATGGCCATGTCCATATGGGGTCAATGACGTCACTACTATCCCCACCCCTCCTCCTTTATATTGCTGATAAACAGCTCAGGAAGCTATCATTCTACCCCAGGATCAATTATGTGCGCCTGTTTGTCAGGTTTTTTTGCGGTGAGTGGAGGGCATTAGACATGTGCAATTCGTTTAGTTTTGTCCGAATAAAAAAATAACAAATTTCAACTAATACGAAAGAAATTATAGCGAATATAACAAATGAATTCGACATGATTCGGTAATTCGTTAAAGATCTAATGAAACAAAAGATCAACTCAAAGTAAATCTTACAGTCCAACCAGCTGATTAATTTTGTGCTGGAGGTTGGATTACTGGTAAACTGCATTCCTGAGAACTGAGTGAGAAGGGTGTTGTATTGTATTTGAGCAGAGGAGAAGAGATATTGTCATTGTGTGTGTTAATAGATTCAATAAACAAACAACTTTCCAAACTACAAATCATTATCACGAATCAATATACATATATAAATATCGAATTTCAACTAATACAAAAGAAATTATAGCGGATATAACAAACTAATTTGACATGATTCGAGATTCAGTATAACGAATATCGACACTCTACAGAAATAATGAATTATGTGAAAACAAATTAATTTAACATAACAAATATAACAGAACAATTATGTATTTTACAAATGACAACGAACTGAAACTGAACAAAATTTTCCGTTGTGCACAAGTCTAGAGGGCATTATAATTATTGATGGTTTTACAATGTGGGACATTTTTGGGGTATTTTTATTATAAAGGGCTTGTTTGGGTGTCTTTACTTCGAGGTTAAACTTTCTAGGTTGACAGCACACAACATGTTATTGACAAAAAAAAACAAAAAAACACACAATCCCCTCCAAGGGTTCCCAAAAAATACATAGTAGATCCTTAGCGGTGTCTGTGTGCTGCAAAACAAAACACAAAGAAAATGTCAATGAAATGTCATTTGTAGGCAATTTTATAACTTTTTTCTTTTATAAATGTCAGTGCTGCTGCAGTACTTTTTGGATATCACACAGATTTGCAGGGTTGTCAAGCACCTGGGCTTTTATTAGCCCAGAGCTTGATTCAGTTGCTTTCCATGTGCAGCTTGGAATGGACGGTGCATGTGTGGCTCCAGCCTTGATCACAGATCTCCATTAGGTATGGTCTTTTTTCATTTGTCATGTATTAGGGCACTTCATTTGTTTTGTATTGATTTCTGGGCTTTTTTGCCTGGAAATTTTTTTATCCATATGCACTAGAGTTGCCACCTGTACGGGAATGACCGGGACAGTCCGTTTTTTGACACTTCTGCCCGGGTTTCTGTTCATCTGACACCCGCACACAACATAAGGCAGTCCCTCCCAACCTGTCAGCTAAATCTGCCCTCCTAGGATCAGAGCTTTTTATCAGCTTGTCTCCCTGGGTGCAGTATTGTCATGGGCCAGAGAGGGGTCAGGAGGTAGGCTGCAACTTCTCTGATCCTGGTGCCTGGATGCCTGGATGCCGACGCCCCTGGATGATCTGGCTGCAGAGAGGCAGCGCTTGCAGTGTTGGGGATGTGCCGGCTGGGAACTTCAGGTTAGTACAGCAATGGCAAGGCATGTGCAGGATGGTGAAGCTTTTAAGGGAGGCGGGAGAAGATGAAGATAGTAGAGTGGGTGTAAACATGGCTCAGAGCTGAGGAGGGATGGATGGGGGATCATGTGGATGAGAATGCAATGGAAAGGAGTAGTGGGAGAGAACTGATCCCTGCACTCTGTATATACCATGCCTTGATCCCTGCACTCTGTATATATTATGTCCTAATCCCTGCACTTTGTATATACTGTGTCCTGATCCCTGCACTCCATATATACCATGCCTTGATCCCTGCACTCCATATATACCATGCCTTGATCCCTGCACTCCATATATACCATGCCTTGATCCCTGCACTCCATATATACCATGCCTTGATCCCTGCACTCTGTATATACCATGTTCTGATCCCTGCACTCTGTATATACCATGCCCTGATCCCTGCAATCTGTATATACCATGCCCTGATCCCTGCACTCTGTATATACAATGCCCTGATCCCTGCACTCTGTATATACTGCGTCCTGATCCCTGCACTCTGTATGTAACAAACTCCTGAATTCTGCATTGGTTTTGTAGCACACTCCTGACCTTTGCACATTTTAAGACCCTCCCACTGCAATTTAGCCAAACCAACTATTTAATGTGGAATGTTCAGCAAGGGGAGAAGGGGAGGGGGGGGGGTGCGTAGTTAAGCTCCTGCACCTATTCTGTGAGAAAAAAAAAAGCCCTGTCTGGGATGCAGACAGTCAGAGTGGGAACTCAGCAGGAGTATCGTAGAACCCAGTGATAAATCTTGTTGGCTGCACCTGCCTGTGCTGTGTTGTCTCTGCCTTCTCCCCTGTGGCAACCAACCCCCTGCTCTGCCAGTTCCATTAGTACAGTGACAGTGTACAGCATTATCACTGTATTAGTGTCACTGGGGATGTCAGTTCATTGTACCTCCCAGCAAGGGTCTGTTAGCACCAGATTTCCCTCCACTATCACAATCACCGCTAAGGTGTTCGGGTTTGGCTTGAAGAAAAGGTGGCAACCCTAATATGCACACAAGTATTGTTTGCACAATTTATTTTAGTGCAGTGGGTCTTTTTGACTCAGTGATATCAACATCTCTCACTATGAGCTGACAACTTAATAGCTGCACACATCAGCCCTCAATAAGTATGTTTCATTTTGTGTGGTACTAAGTCTCCATTATCAACAGCACTGGTCACTTTGTTTTCATAATAGACACATTTTTGTTGTTTTAGAGTCTAAGCACAGCATATTTGTCTTTCTTTTAGGGATATATAATTGCATTAGGTAATTTTTGATGTGACGGTTTGGAATTTATGTTTTTTGTCTTTTCATTGTGATCTGTTGGGGCGCCTGGAGATACACATATTGGGCACCTGTTCTTTCCATCTTCCCCGCCTTTCTACAACTCCAGGGTAGAGTCTGATGTGCATCTGGAACCGGCCTGTTACACATTTGGAAGTTTTAGTTATTGGATTTTAATTATAAGTTAATTATATTTTATCTACGTGAAGGCTTTTGGACAAATTTCAGAATGATGTAAGCTTCTAACATCAAGCCGGATGGGGATCATTTTTTATTTATTTTTTTATACCTTTTAACCTCTCATGTGCTTTCTCTCTTCAGATATCCCTGTGTGCTTCTCCTTAGGAAGCAAGTTTTTATCTCACGAAACGCGTAGAGAATTTAAGTACAGACCATCTTGATTGATGGACAGCATGAGCTCAGTTGTCATATGTTGATGTCAGGTCTTTTCAAATGTGAAGGTTTTTGATTGTCATTTGATGATGTTTTTTCACTGTTGGTATACATATATAATGATATGTGTTTTATAATATATGTATTTTTTTAATAAATGTTCTTATATTTTACCTTGGTGTTGTGACTCAATAAAAGTCCCATGAGCTGTAGATAGTTGTGGTGTCTGTTATTTAACCAATTTGGCTCTTTGTGCGCACTATGCACGTCCAAAGTGTGAACCTTTAATCACAAGCTGATGGCTGCAGTAGCAGCCATCAGGCTGTGTGTGTTTTGTATAGCCGACTCTTGGCTTCAAAGTGAAAGTGATGTGGCAGCTTCATAGCTGGCGATCACTTTCACACAGCCAGCAGAGCAATGCCTCCTCCCTCCTGCTGGCAGTCCCCCCTCCTCCCATGGTTCCCGGGCTGTCCCGTGCTCACTGGTGCCTGGGAACACAGCTGGCGGCTGGGGGAGAGATTGCAGTGAGACCAAGGTAAACCCATGCCTTGGTCTCACATGCAAATAGTGATGTTACTTCCGCTTCCTGGCCAGCACAGCCATACATCTAACCAAGCTGACCTGTGCTTGGTTAGATGGTGTGAAGGGCAGGGGAGACATTGGGCTCTATTGGACCCCTAATGTCTCCATAAAGAGTACCTGTCACCTGCCCATAGCAATCAAGTAAAAATAAATATAAAAAAATTATAATAATTCTATATAAAAAGAATTGCCTAAAACCCCTGTAGCCCCAAACATGAGCCCAGGGTGTGCACATGCATTTACACCGCAGTCACACCATATGTGTGATATATTGCGTGAGAACAATAATTCTAGCACAACAGCTACTAGTTAATTCTAAACTGGTGAGCTGTAAAAGCTTTTAAAGCATCACCTATGTGTATTTTTGGGCACCATCATTTTTGGCAAAATCACAGGCACACACAATTTAAGACATGGAATGTTTGGTATCTATTTACTAAATGCTACCTTATTAAAGTGGTGTTCCGGCCGAAATTATACTTTTTAAATAAAAATACCCCTATAATACACAAGCTTAATGTATTCTAGCAAAGTTAGTCTGTAAACTAAGGTCTGTTTTGTTAGTTTATAGCAGTAGTTTGTTATTTTATAAACTTACAGCAGGCCGTGGCCATCTTAAGTGTGGGCATCTGAAGCCAGACTGTATTTCTTCCTGGATCTCATCCTTGCAGATCTCGCACATGCTCAGTGCAGCACAAGCAGTGTAATAGGTTTCAGGTCAGGTTTCCATAGCAACGGCAGTTTCAGAGGAAGTTGCCGCCCCACGTGCTCAGTGCAGCACAAGCAGTGTAATAGGTTTCAGGTCAGGTTTCCATAGAAACGGCAGTTTCAGAGGAAGTTGCCGCCCCTTCCCAGAAGGCATTGCAAACAGGAAATGATGCGATGGGCCACGGCCAGGGAAGAGGAAGTGAAAAATGAATACAGCAGATATACAGTAGGTGCTGAGAAAAAAAATAAAAAAATATCCAATTTGTTTACAGTGCGCAGTTTAGTGAGGGATGCTGAAGAGTTGTAAAAGTGGGTGGAACTCCACTTTAATTATATTTTATATATGGTGTAATTTTGCACTAAAATTAATATTCTTATATTTTTTTCCTGAAAATTTGTGTTTTAATAAACAGTTACGCAAATATCATGTGAACCAAACATTTGCAACTATTACCTTTTTATTCTACAGGTCCTCTGCTTTCAGTATATATATATATATATATATATATATATATATATATATATATATATACATACATACATACATGCAATGGGGACGGAAAGTATTCAGACCCCCTTAAATTTTTCACTCTTTGTTATATTGCAGCCATTTGCTAAAATCAGTTCATTTTTTCCTCATTAATGTACACACAGCACCCCATATTGCCAGAAAAACACAGAATTGTTGATATTTTTGCAGATTTATTAAAAAAGAAAAATTGAAATATCACATGGTCCTAAGTATTCAGACCCTTTGCTGTGACACTCATATATTTAACTCAGGTGCTGTCCATTTCTTCTGATCATCCTTGAGATGGTTCTACACCTTCATTTGAGTCCAGCTGTGTTTGATTATACTGATTGGACTTGATTAGGAAAGCCACACACCTGTTTATATAAGACCTTACAGCTCACAGTGCATGTCAGAGCAAATGAGAATCATGAGGTCAAAGGAACTGCCTGAAGAGCTCAGAGACAGAATTGTGGCAAGGCACAGATCTGGCCAAGGTTATAAAAACTTTCTGCTGCACTTAAGGTTCCTAAGAGCACAGTGGCCTCCATAATCCTTAAATGGAAGATGTTTGGGATGACCAAAACCCTTCCTAGAGCTGGCCATCCGGCCAAACTGAGCTATCGGGGGAGAAGAGCCTTGGTGAGAGAGGTAAAGAAGAACCCAAAGATCACTGTGTCTGAGCTCCAGAGATGCAGTCGAGAGATGGGAGAAAGTTGTAGAAAGTCAACCATCACTGCAGCCCTCCACCCGTCAGGGCTTTATGGCAGAGTGGCCCGACAGAAGCCTGGATGGAGTTTGGTAAAAAACACCTCAAGGACTCCAAGATGGTGAGAAATAAGATTCTTTGGTCTGATGAGACCAAGATAGAACTTTTTGGCCCTAATTCTAAGCGGTATGTGTGGAGAAAACCAGGCACTGTTCATCACCTGTCCAATACAGTCCCAACAGTGAAGCATGGTGGTGGCAGCATCATGCTGTGGGGGTGTTTTTCAGCTGCAGGGACAGGAAGACTGGTTGCAATTGAGGGAAAGATGAATGCGGCCAAGTACAGGGATATCCTGGCTGAAAACCTTCTCCAGAGTGCTCAGCACCTCAGACTGGGCCAAAGGTTTACCTTCCAACAAGACAATGACCCTAAGCACACAGCTAAAATAATGAAGGAGTGGCTTCACAACAACTCTGTGACTGTTCTTGAATGGCCCAGCCAGAGCCCTAAATTAAACCCAATTGAGCATCTCTGGAGAGACCTTAAAAATGGCTGTCCACCAACGTTTACCATCCAATCTGCAAGGAGGAATGGCAGAGGATCCCCAAACCCAGGTGTAAAAAACTTGTTGCATCTTTTCCCAAAAAGACTCATGGCTGTATTAGATCAAAAGGGTGCTTCTACTAAATACTGAGCAAAGGGTCTGAAAACTTAGGACCATGTGATATTTCAGTTTTTCTTTTTTAATAACTCTGCAAAAATGTCAACAATTCTGTGTTTTTCTGTCAATATGGGGTGCTGTGTGTACATTAATGAGGAAAAAAATGAACTTAAATGATTTTAGCAAATGGCTGCAATATAACAAAGAGTGAAAAATGTAAGGGTGTCTGAATACTTTCCGTCCCCACTGTATATATATTGTTCTGGGGAATAATTAATTGCCAAAAATTATGATTTTTAAATGTATGGGGAAAATAAAAAAAAATGCTATGGAGCCAAACTGGTTAATTGAATTGTGTCTTTTTAATGTTTCAATTTACAGTAAGCATTTAAAGCATTTGGCCAAATAGATTTTTTAAAAGTCTTTTTTTTTTTTTTGCATGCTAATTTTTTTAAAAAAAATCTTTGTTTTATTGATTTTGTGCATAAAAATATATAACAAAAAAAACAGAAAGATCAAGAGGTTCAAGATTGGATGCGTAATCAGTACAGTGAATGTAACGGAAACAGTAAGTCATGTATACTAGTACATAAGGAAAAGAGGGGGGGACACACAGGAAAAGAGGGGGGGATGAGAGAGCGGCCCCCTGCTTCCTGAACCGTACCAGGCCACATGCCCTCAACATGGGGAGGGTCTCATCCCCACAACCCTTGCCTGGTGGTTGTGGGGGTCAGCAGGCGGCTGCTTATCAGAATCTGGAAGCCCCCTTTAACAAGGGGACCCCCAGATCCCACCCCCCTGTGTGAATTGGTAACGGGGTACCTACCATTTCACAAAAAAAGTGTCAAAATGGTAAAAAAGACAAGAGACAGCTTAGGGAAAGTCCTTTATTAAAAAATAAAAAAAATAAAAATGTCCCACGGTGTAAGTTCATGCCACACATCCACTAGATTGTATTGTAAGAGGAATGTTTTCAGTCTAGTAATTTGGAGACGCGAGATTGAACTAGTGTAGTGGAGTCGAGTTAAGGGTCAAGAACGCAATTAAAGTCTCCCGCCATTAGGATAACTCCCTCGGCAAAACCCATAAGGATATGGAGATACTTAAGACATTGAGTGATTAGGTCTTGATTGGGGATATACATGTTTTCTAGAGTGTAGGTTTTGCTGTATAATGTGATTTTGAGAAACAGGTATCGACCCTCTGGGTCTGAACAGGCGTCTAGGAGTTGATAAGGAAGGGATTTGTGAAAGGCTATGGAGACACCCCTTGACTTCGACTGAGCATAAGTACTGTGGTACCAAGAAGGGAAATATTTGTTGCGTAGTATTGGTATGTGGTTTGAGGGGAAATGAGTCTCTTGGTATTCTAACCTTATATTTATGAAAGCCATAGAGGACTTGTGATCTCTTGGATGGTTCGTTGAGGCCTCTGGCATTGAAGGAACACATCTGAAGTGACGCCATTATGGGATGGTCCCGAAATCAGTGGGTCACAGGGGGGGTAGTAGGTGGAAAACAAAAAAGAAGAAATGAAAGGGGGTGATAGAGAATTAGATCCAGACAAATAAAGTAAGGGAAGGAGAGAAGAGACGTAAAAGGGGAGGGGGAATGAGGGAGAAAACTCCCAATGAAGCTCTAAAGCAGGAAAAGAAAGAGGATGGCTAAATGTAGCCTACAGATATCTGTTAAGCCCAATATTAGGGAGCTAGACAGGATCCCTGTCACCTAAAATGGGGGGGAAGTAAGCTAGCTCATAACTGGGTGAGCAACAGGTACCACATGATAGCATAACGTGAGAAACAAAAGAATAACGAGCAAACTGTGCATTGGTTGTAAACAAACTAGAGAAGCACTTTAAAGTACCAACAAAGAAAGGTATTAACGTATAAACACCAGCCTAAAATAAAAGGCTAAAATAAGGGGGAGGCCCCACGGGAGACTTGGGCAGGGCAGCTGCAAGTGTAGGAAATTTACGAATTGCAATACAGGGCAGGTACCATTAGGCAGATGTAATCCGCTGCCCCACAGTGCAATTCAAATCCAGGGTGTAAGGGGCAACAAAGAGGTTGCTATTAAAAGGAAGCTGGTTGTGCCTAGGTCTCCCATATGGAACTCCACCTCACCCCTTATTGGGAGATATATTCAAGATCAAAGTGCATCTGGAATTTCAAGGAACAGGGATAGGGAAGGGGAGAGAAGGGAGATTAGGAAAAAAATTTAACTAAGGGGGAGAGAAGAAAAAAAGGGGGGGGTGAGGGGGAAGGGGTAAAAGAAGAGACAAGTAGGGATATCAGTAGACATTTCCATATACACATAAGATCAAGGCATAAAAAATGAGCACCTTGCCCCTCTGTAAGCTTAAAACAGCAAGGCGAGGATAGCTAAGTGCCCCAGGGCATCAGCCATAACAATCACAGGACATGGGTGCGGATCAAGCTAGACATCAGAGTTCTCTTGGGAAAAAAGGACCATCAGAGGGTGTGAGAGAGGTGTTTCTTGAAGATGGTGTGTGGCGTCTCCGTTGAGGCAGAGGTCTGAGGTTCGGTGATAGATAGATCGACAACCAGTTCAAGATATCCGGAGGCACATCCAGAAAGGCAAACAAGTCCGGGAACTGTTCTGGGTCATGGAGAGAAAATCTGTAACCATGAAGGTGAATGAGAAGGCTGAAGGGGTATCCTCAAACATACAAACCACCACACTCACAGATTTTCTCCAGCAGGGGTTTTATTTGGCATCTCATAAAGAGGGTCTGGAGGGAAAAGTCAGGAAGAAGGTGTATAGTGGCTCTGTTGAATTGGAAAGGGCCTCTGTTCCAAGCCCTGCGCACAATTTCTTCTTTGAGGTTGTAAAAACGCACACGACAGAGAACATCCCTGGGTTGAGAGTGTTCACCTTGGCTTGGTATGTTAACCCTGTGGACCCCATCCAGTTCAATGGGGGAAGAAACAGGTTTCCCCAATAGATCATTGAAAATCCCAATGACGGCTCTTAAATCTGTGGTTTCTACCGCCTCAGGGATGCCGTGGAGTTTGATATTATGCCAGTTTCTGAGGTCATCGTGTTGGAGGCACATGCCGGATTATTTCTGTTGGTAACTACAGCGTGTTTCCCCCAAGGATGTGAGGCGTTGCTGAACAGAAATGTGTTCTGTGGATAAGGTGGCAATCTTGGATTTCAGGGCAGATACAGACTGTTTCACCTTTTGGATATCACCTCAAAGAGATGTTTCCAACCAGGCAGAAAATGTTTCCATGTCCCTTTTTAGTAGGGAGAAAGAGCAAGATTTCCGACATCTCTGCAGGAGACAACACTGAGCGGGGCTTTTGTGAGGTGGAGGCAGCTGCGGGAGCCAGTGAGTGCTGGCTGTCTATAGTAGGGCTGGTGAACAATCCTCCCTGAATACTGCAAGGAGATCAGAGAAGGTGGAAGGTGGAAGTTAGGAGGGCAGCTGAGGCTCAGAGATGAGCGGTTGTCCTACCATTCATGTATTCAGTGCTGGAGAAGGTAGGAGCAGAGCCGTCTCTCGTGGAGTTTGTAGGCGCAATGTTGCCCTGGGATGCCCATCTCAAACGGGGTGTAAGTGCTACACGGTGTTAGGAAGCACTGTATGGTGGCAGGTTTTGGTCCTCGGTGTACTCCTGCGAGGCGTACCGCCTCCTGGCATTCAGGTTGTGAAGGGTGATGATGGCACTGATGATGGCACAGAGCCTCGGATTGCAGTGGCGGCCTCGGAGCTCAATATCCCTGCATCTTCATGCCGCCATGTCCAGCCATGCCCCCTGCATGCTATTTTGTTTTGTTTAAACACCTTTGCCTATTAGCCCAGAAACTTGGACTTTTTTAATTTAACAGATTTGGTTCCTATTTATTTTATTGGGGTTTGGGTTCGACACCCTGCTCTAACTTAACCCATAGCAGCTCAGGCCATCGCTTCTCATCTACTTTGTAGGAAAGAGCAGGGCTTTCCAGTGATCCTTGCTATAGACTGGCCCAAGTGAATGTGATTTGCTGACCCAGTTAGACACTCAATAGGCTCTGAAGCATTTTCACAATCTTCTGTGCCAAAGACCAAATTGCTATCCTTCTTTATATTCACTAACTTTAATGACAAGGCTGCAGAAGCCCAGCTCATGATGAGTAAGGGAATCTCTAAGCCAAAAAATGTCCAGCTCAAGAACACCCTAAAAGCACTAGGACAAAAGTATACTTATGTAAGTTGATACTATTTTTCAATAAAGATACTTTTTAAGATGAATTGGAGCTCCTTCACGTGTCATGTCAGTGATACCTGGGTGGCTTTAGTCTAGAGATGGCATTGGCTGTTTACTAGACTCACCTTTTGGTCCAGTCGGCTGCAGTAGATATCTGGCAGAAATTTTCTGATTGTATATGATGGACTACTACTCTGTTATCACAAATACAGCTGTAATTGATTACCAACTATTATTGTTGTCACTACCGTATAAGAGGACTGCAGTGCTTTTAGACTGTATGCTTGCGCTGGTCATTTTTTGGTTTAGTCTCTTCGTAGGTCTGGGCTCCCTGGACAGTCCTTGCTGCAGGTACCCTTACCATGCTTCCAGCCAGGATCCTGGGAAACATAGTAACATAGTTGGTAAGGTTGAATAAAGACAACAGTCCAGGGCTGATCCTAGGGTCACAGACGCCTGAGTGCAGAAATATTTCTGGTGCCCCCACGTGGGCGTGGTCATCTTACCAACTCCTCCCCTTTACAAATGTTTCTATGGCAATGACTCAAACACAGAGATGCTCCCTTAAGGAGTCTTTGTTACCCTAGGATCCTCCCATGATCTCCTAACAATAAAGCAAATACAGGAAGAGCGTACACTAATGAGACCTGGAGGGGAGTCTCTCTGATGCACACAGAGAGTGCTTCTGTTAGAGAGTCTGTTAGAAAGATCCCCCAGGCATAGTACAGGAGATGATCAGAGACTGTAGACATGTTACAAGAGATGGTCAGAGACTGCAGACATGTTACAAGAGATGATCAGAGACTGCAGACATGTTACAAGAGATGGTCAGAGACTGCAGACATGTTACAAGAGATGATCAGAGACTGCAGACATGATACAATAGATGGTCAGAGACTGCAGACATGTTACAAGAGATAGCCAGAGACTGCAGACATGTTACAAGAGATGATCAGAGACTGCAGACATGTTACAAGAGATGGTCAGAGACTGCAGACATGTTACATGAGATGATCAGAGACTGCAGACATAGTACAGGAGATGGTCAGAGACTGCAGACATGTTACAAGAGATGATCAGAGACTGCAGACATGTTACAAGAGATGGTCAGAGACTGCAGACATGTTACAAAAGATGATCAGAGACTGCAGACATGTTACAAGAGATGGTCAGAGACTGCAGACATGTTACAAGAGATGATCAGAGACTGCAGACATGTTACAAGAGATGATCAGAGACTGTAGACATGTTACAAGAGATGGTCAGAGACTGCAGACATGTTACAAGAGATGGTCAGAGACTGCAGACATAGTACAGGAGATGGTCAGAGACTGCAGACATGTTACAAGACATGGTCAGAGACTGCAGACATGTTACCAGAGATGGTTAGAGACTGCACACATGTTACAAGAGATGGTCAGAGACTGCAGACGTGTTACAAGAGATGGTCAGAGACTGCAGACATAGTACAGGAGATGGTCAGAGAATGCAGACATATTACAGGAGATGTCAGAGACTGCAGACATACTACAGGAGACAGTCAGAGACTGCATACATGTTACAAGAGATAGTCAGAGACTGCAGACATACTACAGGAGACAGTTAGAGACTGTAGACATGTTACAAGAGATGGTCAGAGACTGCAGACATGTTACAAGAGATGGTCAGAGATTGCAGACATGTTACAAGAGATGGTCAGAGACTGCAGACGTGTTACAAGAGATGGTCAGCGATGGCAGTCATAGTACAGGAGGTGGTCAGAGAATGCGGACATGTTACAAGAGATGGTCAGAGACTGCAGACCTGTTACAAGAGATGGTCAGAGACTGCAGACATAGTACAGGAGATGGTCAGAGAATATGGACATATTACAGGAGATGGTCGGAGACTGCAGACATAATACAAGAGATGGTCAGAGACTGCAGACATGTTACCAGAGATGGTTAGAGACTGCAGACAAGTTACAAGATATGGTCAGAGACTGCAGACGTGTTACAAGACATGGTCAGAGACTGCAGACATAGTACAGGAGATGGTCAGTAGTCAGCTCACTCTGAATTGCCCATGGCCACTCCGTTGGGTAGAGCCCAGATCTGTTCTATTCTGGCAATGACTCCATTCCTTTCTCCACCAGGGATGGCGCCAGCCTGTGTGGCTTTCCCTCTGATGGCGCAGGTCAGCGGGGTTCTCTCTCTGATGGTTTTCCCTCAGCACTGTACTCTCCCTCTGGAGTTCTGGGTGTACTTCCCTGAAAGCTTCCCCGGGCTCCTGTCTCTCTCTCTCTCATTCAGCTGAGCATGCTGTGTGGACTGCAGTTTCCGTGTTACAGTGGGGCTGCCAGTCCTCGGGACTACATGTCCCACAATCCTCTTCTTTGCTCATTTTTTTTTTCTTCCCTGGCCGATATGAAGGCGGGGAAAGAAACATAGTGCGCTGCTCACTAGTACAGCAGAGCGCGCGCAAGCAGGAGAGGGAGAGGGGAAATAAGAGCCCGCGGCTGCAGTGGCGTCACTAGGCTTGGTGTCACCCAGTGCGGTAAAACATGGTGTCACCCCCCCTCCACCAACTATAGTCACCCCTCAGTACAGACCCCCTCCACTAAGTATAGACCCCCCCTTCGTCAGTGCAGACCCCCCACTAAGTATAAACCCCTCTCTCAGTACAGACCTCCCATCAGTATAGACCCCCCTCAGGACAAACCACCCCCCTCCATTAGTACAGAACCACCCCTCCTCCATTAGTACAGACCTCCCAGAACAAACCACCCTCCCTCCATTAGTACAGACCCCCACAGAACAAACCACCCCTCCTCCATTAGTACAGACGCCCCCAGAACAAACCACCCCCCTCCATTAGTACAGACCCCCCAGAACAAACCACCCCCCACTATTAGCACAGACCCCTAGGACAAACCCCCCCTTCATTAGTACAGACCCCCCGGACAAACCACCCCCCTCTATTAGTACACTCCCCCAGAACAAACCACCCCCCTCTATTAGTATAGACCCCCCAACAAACCACCCAACTCCATTAGTACAAACCCCCCCGGCCAAATGACCTCCCCTACATTAGTACAGACCCCCAGGACAAGCCACCCCCCTCCATTAGTACAGACCCCCCAGGACAAACCACCCCCCTACATTAGTAAAGACCCCCAGGACAAACCACCCCCCCTACATTAGTATAGACCCCCCAGAACAAACCACCCCTCCCTACATTAGTATAGACCCCAGGACGAAACCACCCACCTACATTAGTATAGACCCCCAGGACATACCACCCCCCTACATTACTATAGACCCCCAGGACAAACCACACCCTACATTAGTATCGACCCCTAGGACAAACCACCCCCCCTACATTAGTATAGACCCCCCAGGACAAACCACCCCGCTACATTAGTATAGACCCCTCAGAACAAACCACCCCTCCCTAAATTTACTATAGACCCCAGGACAAACCCCTCCCCCTACATTAGTATAGACTCCCCCAGGACAAACCACCCTTCTACATTAGTATAGACCCCCAGAACAAACCACCCCCCTACATTAGTATTAACCACCCAGGACAAACCACCCCCCCCACATTAGTATAGAGCCCTCAAGATGAAACCCCCCTCTACATTAATATAGACCCCCAAAACAAACCACCCCCCACATTAGGTTAATTTAAAACACCCAGGCGGCAGCTGGAGAGGAGAGGACAGTGTGCAGCCCTGCCGCCCGGGTGGAGTGTGTCAGGCTTAGGCAGCATGCGAGAGTGAGACACAGGAGGTTAGAGGAGGAGAACTGGAGCGCGTTGGGCATGGGCACGGGCCGCCCCCCCATGACGTCACTGCACGGCTGGTCTCTCACACAGAGACAGCCGCTCTGATCTCATTTCGCTCTCCTCCTCTGACAGGAGGAGCTTCAGCACTCGGCAGGTCGAGGCAGCGACCAGCAGAGAGAGCCGCCTATGGACAAGGAAGAGGAGGAGGGAGGGGAGCACTCTGGCGCTTCAGCGCCCCCACCTCTGTGGCGCTCGGGTGCACTGCACCCTGTGCACCCCCTCCCTTATCGGCCCCGCAACAGTCCATCCTGTTCAACCTGTGTAGGTGTGTGTAGAAAATAATTTTCCATATTGCTTTAAATTGTTTACATTAAGATGCACGTCCAAGAGTCTTTTAAAACTATCCATGCTTCCTGCTGACACCACCAGTTATGAAAGAGAGTTCCACATCCTTACCGCCCTAACAGTGAAAAAACCCCTACACAGCTTAAAGTTAAACAGTTTCTCTTCCAGTCTCACCGTGTGGCCCTGTGTCCTCTTGCACTCCCAGTGACTGAAAAGTTTCATACTTATGCTGGGATCACCATTGAGATATTTGTACATCGCAATCATATTCACTCTCAAGTGTCTCTTCTCCAGGGAAAATAAATTTAGGACTTGTAGTCGTTCCTCATAAGTGAGGTCATTCAGTTCCCATATTAACCGGAAGAAATCGTAATAAGCCTATATTGATTGGTTTGCGCAAAAGTTATAGTGTCTAGCGTATATATAGCGTAACACGCGATCTGTCTCCTATCCCTTGAGAGAAACAGGATTTGTGTGTTTACACACACAGATCTCAATTCTCGCTCTGTCATGAGCAATCGCTGGTGCCCGACGGCTGCTGGGCACTCGCATCAGCTCCGGGCACGCGCACAGATGTGATCTGAGGGGCTGCTGTTACCCACGGTGGGGATTCATCCAGCAAAAGTTCCAGAGGTCGGTGTGTTGATCTTGCCACAGCTCCAGAGGTCTGTGTGCTGATCCTGCCATGGTTCCAGGAGTCGGATGGCAACGGACATCCAGCCCTAGAGGGATCCCGGCTATATCTCCAGGTGTTTCTGAGGGCATGGGTCAATCCAGTTACAAGGGAAACAGACTGGCCATTGTTAAGTCAGATCAGTTCTCCTTTATGTCTGAGTGCATAGGCCACTCTAGACCTATATAAGTTGTTTGACTGTGTTATTTTGAAGTCTGTATTTTGGGTTTTAATAACACTAATAAAGACCACAGTTTTCCATTCTTGACTATTGAGTGGCTATAGATCACTGTTTGTTTGATTGTGGAAAGTCTCCCAGTAAACAAACTTCCTGTTCACTACATTTGTGTCTGTTTTACTGTGTTTGCAAGTACACTGTTTGCTAGGTGTGCCAGAGGGGCTGAGACAGTTCTTTGGGGCTGAGAGCAGAGTGACAGGCTGAACAAACTTAACCTCCCTGGCGGTATGATTATTTCGGATTTTAGGTGCTGAAAGCGGTACAATTATTTTGCATGGAAATTTGGCGTTTTATATTGTAGGTCTGTAATTCTTTTTTTTTTTTAAAGATAAATTTTTATTTTTTTTTGGTACAAAACAAACAAACAAACATAAATACACATATTCTGAGCGAACGTCGCTCAATCCAATACAGAGTGTAAGACACTGGTATACATTTGGCACACATGTTTTCATATTGTACAGTTTCATATGTCTGTTTAATTTCTATTAAACTTTGTATCATAAACTGGAGTTTCTTTATTAGCTTTATATGGTAGGTGTAATAGTATTTTCAGAACTAGTCCATAGACCCCATATTTTGTGAAATTATTTTGGGCATCCTCTGGCTTCATATGTTAGTTTATATAGCGGTATAGCCTGATTAACAATGTTCAGCCAGAATGCTATTGTTGGTGGGGATTGTGATTTCCAATGGATAGTGATCGATTTTTTGGCATAAAACAGTACAATTCTCAGGAATGTTTGCTTTTTTTTAGATATACTTTCATCATCCACATATCCTAGTAAACATCTCAGGGGGTTGCAGATATTAGGCAATTGAGTCAAGGAACTGACAAAGGCAGTGACCCCTGACCAGAATCGCCTGATCTCGGTGCACTCCCACATCAGATGGAAAAAGGTGACATCAGCAATGCCGCATCTGGAGCACACTGCCGATGGAAGTTTTCTGAGTTTGAATAATAAGGATGGCGTAAAATATGCTCTATATAATAGTTTGGTCTGTATGACCCTGTCCCTGGAAGAGATGACAGAGGGGACCTGGAGGGGAAGCACGTCCTGTCAGATATCCTCCGTCAGCTCGGGGATATCAGCTTTCCATTTGTTAAGCGTGTTATTGAGTCTGAGCGTTGTGGTGTGCAATAGAGTTTTGTAGTATGTGGAGATCAATTTGTCATGAGAAGGATCTATTAGTAGGTGCTCTGGCGGAGATAGTTGGACAGTTATATTACGCAACCCAAACTGCGTGGTTGCCGTGTGGCGTATTTGCAAGTAAAGAAAGTAAGCTGTGCGTGGCAGCTGGTAGTCCTGGCGAAATTCCTCAAATGACCGAAACATATTGTTTGAGAAGTAGGTCTGTAATTCTTAACAATAACACACTTAAATCTGTCGAAACAAGAGTCTAGTAGATATCCCGGGTATGATAAAGTTTGAAACACAAAAACATAAATTATAATATAATAAATAAAAATAAATAATTAAAAAAAATAAAAATAAATAGTAATAAAATAAATTTCCCCACGATTCACTATCGCTCAATTCTGCAAGTGTTCTAATTTACTATCGCTGTTTTCTAGATGGTCTAAAGCCACTTTTGACGTAAAGGGACACTTTTTGGTTGCTATGGACAATCTCCAGTTTCCAGGCAGAAAGAACAGTATATATCACATAAAACTGCATGCAGGGCATGGGCCAAAGCACTGGGGACAAAAGGGATGTGAAATCATTTCATACAGTACTGTAATCTGTAAGATTACAGTACTGTATGTGTTATGATTTTGACATTTTTTTGAATTTGCCGCCAGGCTCCGCCCCTGTGCGTCGCGACGCTCGCAGAGAACGGAGCCTGGCAAGGAGAGGCTTCGGATGAGGACAGAGCCCACGGACACTGCGGGGGACATCGCAGGATCCCGGGGACAAGGTAAGTAAAGCCACACCAGGATCCTGCGATGTAATCCCGTGTGGCTCAGGGTTACCGCTAATGGTCCTGATTTTTAACCCCGAGCCACACTCGGGAAAACCGCCAGGGAGGCTACGCAGCTCCTTCGGGGGTATTGCTACACTGAGATTAAATTACACACAAGTGGACTCTATTTACCAATTAGGTAACTTCTGAAGGAAAATGGTTCCACTAGAGTTTAGTTAGGGGTATCAGAGTAAAAGGGGCTGAGTACAAATGCACTCCACACTTCAGATATTTATTTGTAAAAAATGTTGAAAACCATTCATATATTTCCTTCCACTTCACAATTATTTGCCACTTTGTATTGGTCTATCACATAAAATCCCAATAAAATACATTTACATTTTCTCCCTTCACCTTTCAGGACAGCACCTTGGAGAGAGCATCGCTTCACCTCTTCACAGGAAACACTGCATGACAACGCCCTTTTTAAAGACAGCTGCTTTCATCATGCCTTCAGTTTTGGTGTTTCCTCCACCATGGAAGCACTGCTTGGGGAACCAGAGGGGCTGTGCTCTCTTCAAGGGGAGTTTTTGAGCAGTACCTTCTTTGCTTTATTCTTTGACCAATCCAGCTCCTTCCTGCAGGAGAGGGGGGGTGCTCCGGTGTCCATTCCTTCGCTGGCTAACAGGGGTAATAGTCTGCTGGAGGTCATCCGCCCAGAGTGCTTGGGGGACCACGGGTGTGCTCTGTCTGAGTGTACATGCTTGGTCTCAGCATGTCGTTGCCGAGTCCTGGAGGGTGGGTGACGTCAGCTCTGGGGGAGGAGACTTCTGGTGGGGCATATCAGCAATTAGTTCTGGCTGCTGGAATGCAGGAGGAAGGGGCGGGTCTTCTGGCCAGGACTTCCTTTTGTTTGGCACATGGAGGAAGTTATTTAAAAAGCACACAGGCGGCAGCTGCAGCGTTCGCAATGGAGGAGGTTGGATAATCAGCAGCGATGGCAGATGCAGGTTCCCGGCCAGGCCCAAGTAGGAGAGGTGCAAAGGCACCTCTTTCCTTTTCTTACTGGGTGTGTTTTTTCTTTGTGTCTATGCTAGGCCTGCAGCTGTCTGCTATAGTGGGAATGTTCTATTATCCGTTCAGCATGGAGGGAGACTCTGGGGCACTTAGGGGTGTTTGCTGTGGGCACTGTGTGTTTTTCTCTGTTGGCAGCTATATATCGCCCTAATAGAGGGTGCGGTTATGTCTTGCTATTTTTCAGAAAAAAAATATATAAAGCACAAAGCGCTGTGATGCTAAATAGCTGATAATTACACATAAAACCAAGTGAGGCTGCTATCAAAAGAGAGTGTTTTCAGAGTCACTTAAAAAGAATAAATAATGATATTTGAAGCGCTTCACAATGTGCATGAAAATGAATATATAAGAATAAATATAAATAGTCAATAGTGAGTGGATTGAAGTTTACCTGTGTACCTTGGTATCCTAACTATTGCACAATGATTGGTTTTTTCTCTTATCTGCCTGTTTATGATTCTCACATTGGTTGTGAATAGAAGCAAAAAACACATTGTTACTATCAATGAGCACCTTAATTAAGCAAGTGTTTTTAAACAGCTTTGCTAGTGATCAAAAGCTCTATACCAATCAGGATTCTACACCTGTATAATTGAACCTTCTGAATACATCCCTATCTATTTATTTATTTTTATGTGGATTTTTTTATGTGAATTTTTTACACATTTGGTGTCACTAATTTTTTATTTTTTTTATTTATTATATTTTTTATTTTTTTTTTTTTTATAATTTTACACTATTTTTCAGAAAGCCACCGCTAAGTCAGAGAGCGCAACAGAGAGAAAATGCCCTTCATGCAAGAACCCATTAAGGGACTCCTGGCCCAAACCACTGTGCAAATCCTGCATCGCAGGCTTAGTGAGAGAAGAATCTACACAGGAGTGTAAAGAGCTCTTTTCATCTGTCAGAAAAGAACTAGCAGAGACCCTAGGAACAGTATGTTCCCTTCTGAAAAAAACAGGGCCAGGGTTCCAGCCAGGAACAGAGCTCCCAATCCAGCCTTCCTCCTACCGCTTTCAGGATTTTGGGGAGTGAGTCAGAGGAAGAGGAACAAAGTATCCCTCCCTCAGCCATTGATTCTGAGGAGGATGAGGGGGAAGAAGAAAATAGATCTTCTAGGTTCAAACTAACGCTGGAAAAGGTGCACGATTTACTTAAGGCACTATATACCACCTTGGAGATTCAGGAAGAGAAAACCCAGCTATTGATACATGAAAAAATGTATCAGGGGCTGGAGGAGGCCAGACATAGAGCCTTTGCTGTCCACAAGGTTTTGTTGGATACGATCAAAAAAGAATGGAAGGATCCGGAAAAAGGCCAGTTTTTCTCCAAAGCTCTCAAAAGAAAGTTTCCTTTTGCAGAGGACGAAGCGTTAGTTTGGAACAAGAAACCAAAAATTGATGCCGCTTTCTCTCAGGTGTCCAGACAGACAGACCTGGCATTTGAGGATATGGGTGTATTAAAGGATGCCATGGATAAAAGAGCAGATGCACTTTTAAAGAAAGCCTGGGACTTGTCCCTAACCTTAAACCGGCGATGGCCGATACAGTTGTTGCTAGAAATATGGAGTGTTGGCTGGAACAACTCAAAGGTCATGTGGTAGCAGGTACTTCTAGGAAAGTTCTGTTGGAGTCCTTCTCTACCCTGTTGAGAGCGGTAAAATATATGGCTGATGCCTCAGCCGAATCCACCAGGATGTCGGCCAGGTCCTCAGCACTTGTTAACTCTGCCAGGAGGGCCCTTTGGCTGAAAACCTGGTCAGGAGACTCAGCATCAAAGGTAAAACTTTGTGGGATCCCTTTCACAGGTGACCTGGTCTTTGGACCAGAGTTAGAGACAGTCCTTGATAGGACAGTGGATAAGAAAAAGGCTTTCCCACAGAAAAAGAAAGCGGGGCAACAAAAGAAGAATTTTCGTCCTTTTCAACAAGCCCATAAAGAAAAGGATCAAACCCAGAAAAGGCCCTGGAACCCTCAAAAAGGATGAGGCAGAGGACGGGTGCTCTTTAGACCTCCAGAGCTGAACCCAAAAAAGCAGTGACCATCTCCCAGTGGGCGGGAGGCTACAGGACTTCCTGCCAGCTTGGGAAAGAGCAACAGAAAGTCCTTTTGTCCTGAATTTAATCCATCGGGGATATCAGCTAAAGTTTTTACAAGCACCTCTGAGCCGGTTTTATGTGACAAACCTTCCAAAGGATCAGGAGAAGGCTTTGGTTATGAGATCTCTGTTAGGATAATTGATGAACAAGGTGTCATCTTCCAAGTTCCAAAAGATCAGGAGAGGAAGGGGTTTTTACTCCCACATGTTCCTGGTCAAAAAACCTTCAGGAAAATTTTGGCTGATTCTCAATCTTAAAATTCTGAACCAGTCCATAAAATACAAAGAATTCAGGATGGATACAATTTTCTCTGTGAGAAATCTACTTACCCCCAGATGTTACATGGCGTCTATCGATCTGAGAGACGCCTATCTCCATATACAAATCGCAGCCTCATCACAGAAGTTCCTGCGATTGGCTGTCATTCTGGGGGGGAGGAAGATTTGGCACCTGCAGTTCAGGGCTCTGCCTTTCGGCCTGGGTATACACAAAAGTGATGGCAGAAGCCCTGTAGACTCTGAGACTGAGGGGGATCTCAACAGTTCCCCCACTTGGGCGATTTGCTGCTGTTTGCCGACTCAAAGGATCAGGTAGAGGTCAACCTGCAAGTAACCCAAGCACATCTAAACGGTTTGGGCTGGCTTCTGAACCTCCAGAAATCAAATCTGATACCATCTCAAAGAGTAAGGTTTCTGGGGTACGAAATAGACTCAGTAAAACAAAGAATCTTCCTTCCTCAAGAAAAGGTGGAAAAGATGCAGATGGCTCTGAAGATACTTCAAACCAACACAGAGGTGTCCGTAAGGCAGACCATGTCTGTGCTAGGTCTATTGACAGCAGCAATCCCTGCAGTACAGTATTTCATGCTTGGCCCCTACAGGCGGACATTTTTCTGAACTGGTCACACCAGGAACCTTTGGAAAAGAAGTTCAACATAGGGGTAAAGGCAAAAAGATCACTTTGGTAGTGGAGAAATCAGGAAAACACCTCAAAGGGTCTCCCATGGTCCTTCCCGGCAACTTGCAGGTTGACAACAGATGCGAGTGCATGGGGTTGGGGAGCTCACCTCAAGAACGAACAACTCAGGGGGTATGGTCCAAACCAGAGGCAAGAAGGTCCTCAAATTAGAGGGGGTTAAAGGCTATTCACCTAAGTCCCATTTGTTTCCAGCAGTTTCTAAAAGGTTAACATGTCCAGGAACTGTCGGACAACATGACAATGGTATTATACCTAGCAAAACAAGAGGGCACGAGGAGCAAGACTCTGATGGAGCTAGCTCATCAGATCCTGAGCTGGGCAGAAAAGAATCTGGCCTCATTGTCTGCAGTCCATTTAAAAGGCAAGGAAAACACCTTGGCGGATCTCCTCAGCAGGAGAGAAATAAGAGAAGCAGAGTGGTCTCTAAACCAGAAGTTATTTGTAATGATCTCCGAGAAGTAGGGCTCTCCTCAAGTAGACCTCTTTGCAAATCAAAGAAATGCAAAAACACCGGCTTTATTCTCTCTTCAAAGGCAGGATCTGGCCCTCGGAGTGGATGCATTAGCTCACAGATAGGACCTCCCTTTGTCTTCCACCTTTCCCCTGTTTCAACGAATACCGCGGTTGTTAGCAAAATTCAGAACAGAATTCACAAGTCTGATACTAATCGCCCCGTATTGGCCGAAGAGGCCCTGGTTTTCCACCCTAGTGGAACTCTCAGCGAAATCCCCCTAGAGATTACCACTCAGGGCAGATCTTCTGTATCAAGGACAGATTTTCCATCTAGATCCAGCCTACCTCAATCTGAAGGCCTATTTCTGAAGAGAAAATATTAAGGAAAAAGGGACTCTCAAAAGCTCATCAACACCCTTCTTGCCAGCAGGAAGAAGGTCACCAGGGCTATCTACTTCAAAATCTGGAAGTGTTACAATTCCTGGTTTTCCAGCAAAAACTTTAATTTACTTAGTGTTATTTCAGTTTTAGAATTTCTCCAGGAAGGTATGGAGAAGGGATTAGCAACGAGTACCCTCAAAACGCAAGTAGCTGCCTTATCAGTTTTTTTGGAAAAAAAACCCTGTCAAGGGAGCCCTTGATAGTTAGGTTATTTAGGGCTATGGCAAAAATTAGGCCTAGACCTCTTTATAAGTTTTCCCAAGTGGGATTTATCTTTAGTTCTTCAGGGGCTCACCATGTCACCATTTGAGCCAATAGAAGAAGTATCATTAAGATTTCTGACACTAAAGACTATACTTCTAGTCGCAGTGACGTCTGCCCGGAGAATTAGTGAAATACAGGCATTATCTACCCAAGAGTCTTTTCTGAGATGTCTGCCAGAGAGGATAGTCTGCCTAATGTTTCCTCGGTCTTTCACCGGACGCAGGAGATCATTCTCCCTACCTTTTTGTCCCTTGCCTTCTGGGCCAGGTGAAGAGGCCTTCCACACTCTGGACATTAGAAGGTCTCTCCTTAGGTGTTTAGAGGTAACAAAGAGTATTAGGAAATCATCTTCATTCTTTGTCTTGATAGAAGGAAGTCGCAAGGGGAGTAAAGCCTCCAAAAGTACCCTAGGAAGATGGCTGAAAAAAGCCATTAAAGAAGCTTACCTATCCTTAGATCTGGAACCTCCAGAAGGAATCTTGCCTCATTCTACGCAGGCAGTGGTGGCTTCTTGGGCAGAGAGGACCGGGGCATCACCTGAGCAAATATGTGAAGCTGCCACGTGGTCCAGTTTTTCAACTTTTATAGGGCATTACCATTTGGATCTACTGTCAGCCTCAGACCATTCCTTTGGTAGGAAGGTTTTACAGGCAGTGGTCCCACCCTGAAGTAAGTACTTGGTTATTATCTCCAAGCTGCTGTCCTGAAAGGCGAAGGGAGAAAACC
The DNA here is from genome assembly GCA_037952925.1 of Lithobates clamitans. Classification (NCBI taxonomy): domain Eukaryota; kingdom Metazoa; phylum Chordata; class Amphibia; order Anura; family Ranidae; genus Lithobates; species Lithobates clamitans. The sequence goes on along the minus strand of JBBGZY010001615.1, from coordinate 1,244,601 downwards.
TTAGTTAGCCTTACCAGTGACGGTATTTCTATGAGCCTTTCAGGATAGCAGCCTACTTCCCTCCCTTGGTGATCATATGTAAAGTATAATTATGGGGCTTGGTAATTGTCTGCTTATATCTTCCAGCATGTTGGAGGTCTTCTCGGTAATAAATTAAGGCATGGTGGAAGCAGCTGTCTTTAAAAAGGGCGTTGTCACGCAGTGTTTCCTGTGAAGAGGTGGAGCTACGCTCTCTCCAAGGTGCTGTCCTGAAAGGCTCGTAGAAATACTGTCACCGGTAAGTCTAACTAAGGTTTTTGGTTATAACATGACAAAATGTGGAAAAGTTCAAGGGGTATGAATACTTTTTCAAGGTACACCATGTGATAGACTCGCCCAGAACAGAAAGTATACTGTATACTTTATGTTATTCCAAAACAAAGGTGACTGAGCTGTGTTTATATGAACTCTTACCACAGTTGCAATGTATATAGAAATTTCTGTCACTTCTGAGGATTTTGAACATTCAAAGCTGTTTCCGATATTTTTCTCTTGCTATGTCTGATTGTCCTCTCTGACAAATGCTGATCTTGATATCTGTTTGTACTGATGGATACAATTAGGAAAGAGCAATCACTGATCATGTCTCTGCCTTGAACAGCACATCCTATTAAATTTGCTTCACTGCTCAGATTGAAAGAGGTGACAAGAGGATATGACAGGTAAAGGAACATCAGTCAGAATAAAATTTGTGTATGGTGATATGAAGAAAAAGAAATAGTTTGTTTTTCTGATTTTTATATCATCAAATTACCACAGAAGAATGAATTTAAGTGAATAGACTAAACTGGGGAGAGTTAAAAAAGTAAACTATAAGAAGTGGTCACAAGACCTAATATCAACACTAACGCTGCATGGTATATATATATATATATATATATATATATATATATATATATATATATATAAAATTATCGTATTTATCAGCATATAACACGCACCTTCATTTTAGGAGGGAAGTTTCAGGAAAAAACTTAAATATGAAATAAAGAACTTTGAAGAAAAATAAGGATCAGTGCCCATCAATGCATCCTCACCATTGCCCATCTGCAGCTTGATCAATGCCCATCTGCAGCCTCACAATTGCCCATCAATGCAGCCTGATCAATGCCCTTCTACAGAGGCCTGTAGAAGGAGCTGATGCTCCGAGCGCATAGCCTCTTTTCCTCTCCTGGTGTCTCTCTACTTGCTGGTGATGTCATCTCCCTGTGCTCCACGGTGGCCCGGACCAACTTCCTAGTGGCCACAGGACAGATTGAGGCTCCCCAGTCATCTGCCAGATCCATGGACGCTCGTTTTGGATACCAATCTACACCTGCAGACACCACTATTTACAGATGAGCCTGTTTTTATGTTATTTCTTGTAAGTGCTGTAAAGAACATAGCACATATCATAAGGGACTCCATTTTAGTTCTAAGACACCATCTCATGTTTTACAGGAAAATTGAGAAAACTCATATTTGAGTTTTAACTGAAACCCATATTATCTTTAAGCTGTTATCTATAGAAAACCTTCTCAAGGTTGCCTATACATTTTAGCTAGAATATGGAGTTTGGCCTAGCTCATGTTTGTTCTTGATAAGATTAGTGTGTCCTTCACCTGTTAAAGAATATTCTAATAGTAGAAATGATGCAAGATTTTGTCTTATAACACCAGCTAATAGTTAAATATTAACTGAACCTATTTTCATTTTTATGACATGTATAAGGTTAGTAAAACTCCTCCCATCCCTCAAAAGATATAAATGTTGTATTTCTGAAACTCAAATTAGATGTCATTAAGTGGCTAAGCAAACCTGTCTCCTGTGTCACTTTATTGATATCTCCAGGCCTGGGGGTCAACGGAGGTCTTCCTGCATTACCTGAACCTATCTGGGTGGTCTTAGAAGCTGAAATCTCCTAACAGAACTGGGGGCTCGTCCTCTGGGAAAAAAAGCCAAAAATCATCTGAAGGTAAGTCTCTATTTTGTCTTTATTGACGAAATATTTCTTGCCTCAGCTCTGATTAAAGCTTTTTAGACCCGTAAATTAGTAGGGGATAAGAACCACGCCAGAGGTTAATATTGGAGGGTTTTTGGGAAACCCACAAAGATAAGCAGTACTGCATACACATATATAGAGACATTCCTTTTGGGAAGGGATATGAAGTGGTTAATGAGGAAATAGACTCCGGTGACCCCAAAATCCTTTGCTTTTTCTTATCTATCGCATTAGAAGTTATAAGATAATCTGTTGTGTGTGTGGGTCAGAAGACTGGGTGGTAAGAACAGTCGGCTCCCACTGTCAATATGGGTCAGAAACAAGGTAAAGAAGATCCTCCCCCTCTTCCCAATCCAGGAGAAACGTGTAAGGATTTTGTAGCCAGAATTTGTGGTACTAATTATGAATTCATAGTCCCATGGGTTTCAAATTTAGTGGGATGGACCGAAGCCATACACAGTGTAGACCCTTTTCCCCGGGATGGCGCTAATGATGAATTTCACATAGATATGATAAAAGGATTGTGTTTAGGAGATAAGAGAGCTTTCCCTTGGTACCCCGGGGATCCTCAATGGGATATGGATTATATCGAAAAGGGAGGAGAGAACTGGTTAAAATACGCCCCATATTGGTTTCAGAGGGATAATAAGAAACAGAAAAAGCCCACCAAATGTTTAAGTAAGGAAGATTATGACCAGAAACATAGAGAAGAAGCCGATAAAAAGAGATTTGTCCCTGACCCAATAGCCTCACCCCTGCCAATAGTCAGTCATCCTCCACCCGCATATGTACATGTCTATCCGAGTTTAAGAAAGGAAGATATTGATCTTCTGGCTGGACATTATGCAACCAGACAACGGCAGGTCCCCCCCGCTCCACAACCACAACAGCAGATCCCTCCCGCTCCACAACAAGATAGACAGCACCCACAGAGGGCCCGAGTCGAGGTAGGGGAACCAGAGGATGATCAGGGAGCTATAGGAGGGGTAGTTTCACCACCTGGCCAAGAGCAGGAGGAAGAAGACGTTAAAGGGGATAGAATACTTAGTCCCCCTAAAACAAAGAGTGGAACTGTATATAGTAACACTAACCTTCAAGCACCTTTCATGACCATTGGAAATGAATTATTAAAAAAGGTAATAGACATTGAGGACATTGACAGGATAGTAAAACATTGCCCCAAACCCACCGCCTCTGCAGGTGGCACTTTAACTTACTTAAAAAAGGCCTGTAAGGGTAGAAATTACACACAGGAAGACATGCGTCTTATCATTGATGGTATCATAGGACACACCAGTTCCTGGAACTGGACAAATGTTCCAAGTATAAACACTATTGACACTGGAAACGCGGGAGCATATGGGTTAAACACAGTACCAGGTAGGAACACCATGTGGACAGAATTAGAGACTGAAATGATGAGAGTATTTAAAAATAAAAGTTCCCTCCCTACTGCCATAGCATGCAAACAAAAGTCAGGAGAAACTGTAGTTGAATTCTGGAAAAGGTTTCATGAAAATTGGACAACAGAAGCTGGATTAGCTACAACTACTGATGTGGGAGCTTTGTTTATTCAAACTTTTATGAATAATCTAAAACCCCAGTTCGCCTTGGTGGTGAAACAGATGATATCTGAATGGACCACACAGACGATTGACCAATTTCAGGAAACCTTAATACAGAAAGAAGCAGCAGGGTGTTTTGATGTAATAAAAGAGAAAGCAGTGAGTAGCCTTTATCAGGGTGGAGTGCGAACTCAGCCCCCCCAAGATAATGGTGGACAATGGGGCAGTGGAAACAAAGGCAGAGGAAGAGGAAGAACAAAAGGGAGAGGGCATGGTTTTTCCAGACCACCCCAGCAGTCCCGCACATGTTGTTTTAACTGTGGACAACAGGGTCACTGGAGAAATCAATGTCCTTATGAATGGAATAACCCAAATACTCAAGATCAAGATCAAATGCATACACAGGGACCCCAATCTAGCCAACCAAATCAAGTTGCCCCAAAGCAACAGGGTCCCCGATTCCCTATACAGTGGAATCAACAGCAACTAAAATGAAGCTGCCCGGAAGGTAGTATCCCAGCATTTCCTTTGATCTCACACTCTTACAATGAACAACCAATTGTGACCCTATATGTCAAACATAGGCCTGTTCCGTTTTTAACCGATTCAGGGGCAACTCGGAGCACCCTCAGTGAGGACTACTACAGAGGTGAGACTAAAATTGCTGAACCTTCTATGGGAATTAATGGGATACTTACCAAAACATACAAAACACCACCTTTACCAGTAAGTGATGTTGAAAGGGGAGGTGCAACAGTCTTGCATCATTGTTTCAGGATTATACCAAATTGTCCTGTGAATCTCTTGGGTAGAGATTTGATGGGAAGATTGGGTATAACACTGAAAATGACTACTGAAGGAGGGGTCTTACACTTACACTCCAAGGTAATACCAATATATTACACTGAGGATAGTGATCTCCCTCCACCAGATGATCCGGTATGGTCAAAAAGCTCCTTGGATGTAGGTCTTATTTCTTGTACCCCATACAAGGCAGCTTTAAAATCATGGGCACAGCCGGTTTATCACAAACAATACCCAATTTCAAAAGAAAAAGAGGAAGGAGTGGCCCCAATGGTGGAAAGGTTCCTGCAGCTAGGAATTCTTAAAGAGACACTGTCACCCTACAACACCCCCATTAACCCAGTAATGAAGCCAGACGGCTCTTACAGGTTTGTACAAGACCTCAGAGCTATAAACAACCTAGTGATACCCATCGCTCCCATAGTGCCTGACGTGCCATCACTCTTAACCTCCATACCATGCGATGCAGAGTATTTTTCGGTCATTGACCTTTGTAATGCATTTTTTTCAGTTTCTGTTGACGAAGAGACACAGCCTATCTTTGCATTCAATTTCAGAAACCGCCAGATGACGTGGTGTAGATTACCCCAGGGCTATGTAGACTCCCCTGTAGTGTACACAGTGGCCCTCCAGGCAACCCTGCGGTCTTGGACACCCCGCCATGGTTCCGTCCTACTTCAATATGTTGATGATTTGTTGTTGTGTAGTCCAAGCCAGAAAGCATGTAAAAATGATGGTTTAGATCTGTTACATTGGTTAGCAGACAATGGTCACAAGGTTTCTAAGAAAAAGCTACAATGGTGTCAGGAAACTGTTGAATACCTTGGTTTTGTACTCTCCAAAGGAGAAAGGAAAATCAGTCACAAGAGAGCTGTGGCTCTCGTGGGTCTGCCCCGCCCACTTACTAAGAAGGACATGCTATCCTTTCTTGGAATGATTGGTTACTGCCGCCAATGGATACCTGATTGTTCCTACTATGATAATCTCCTGAGGCAAGCCACAGGTACTGACATGCCAGATTGTGTGAAATGGAATGATGAAATGTACAATGCTTTTGTGTATCTTAAAACTGCAATGGTCACATCTCCTGGACTTGGACTACCTGAATATGGTAAAATGTTTCACTTGTTTGCAAGGGACAACTGTAAAACAATGGCGGGGGTCCTGGCTCAGGAGCTCTGGCATCCTGTGCGATGGTGGTGGAAATGGCTACATCATTCACTCTAGGGCATGCCACCACACTACACACCACTCACAATGTATCCATTCTACTAAAGAACATCCATACCCAGCACATGTCAGCCCAGAGGCTGAGCGGTTATGAAGTAATTTTACTTTCTAACCCAAAACTTGAGATCAAATATGCCTCTCCCACTTCTGGCCCAGCTCCAATCCTGAATGCCTTGCTAGGCTTGAAAGGTGAAGAAGATGAGGTAGTGCCTCAACATGAATGCATGGACCTCATCCACCAAGACACATCCCCGAGACCAGACATGTCTTCAACTGCTCTCCCTGGAGCACAGAATGTCTTTGTGGATGGGTCTTGTTCAAGACCAAATGATAACACATACCATGCAGGGTATGCTGTTGTTTAGCTGCCTGATAAAATACTGGAAGCAAACCCTGTCCCATTCCAATCAGCACAAGCTGCAGAACTTATAGCCCTTACTCGAGCTTGTCAGCTTTTTGAAGGGCAGGATGTAAACATTTACACAGACTCCAAGTACGCGTACGGTGTTGCGCATGATTTTGGAGTCATATGGAAAAGGCGGGGCTATATAGCAGCAGACGGTAAATCCATCTCACATTCCACGCTTGTCACAAGTCTGTTAGAAGCTATACAATTACCAAAGTCCATAGCTATACTACACTGTAGGGCACATACAGGGCAACAGGATGACATAGCCAAAGGCAACGCCTTAGCTGACAAAGCAGCAAAAGAAGCAGCATCCACACAGCCTGCAAACATACAAATGCCATTACTCTCACCAGAAATTTCTCTTTTGGATCAAACATTGCGTGATCTCCAAGCATATGCCACAGACCAAGACATCCAGCAATGGAACTCAATAGGTGTGCAGACAAACCCAGAAACTGACCTTGTCTGCCAAGAGGGGAGACCATGTATCCCTGTAGCCAGTGCACCCATTTTTATTTCACAATACCATGGGATAGGTCACAGAGGGTGGAAAGTCACATGTGAACTTTTGGATAAGGATTTTTACATTCCAGGTCTTCCCTCTCTCGTTAAGGCATATGTTTCCAGATGCATCACATGCATTCGGAATAACCCTAGCAACCCTCACAAAGCAAAACACGAACATCTGATATATCCATCTACACCATTCACTCATCTGCAGATAGATTTTACACACATGCCCAAACTAGGTAAAAGACAGGAATATTTGCTAATAATAGTGGACATGTTCTCAAGATGGATAGAATTGTTTGTAACTACAAAGGAAGATGCACAAACAGTAGTGAGGATTCTGATACAAGAAATTATCCCAAGGTGGGGTTGCCCACTACAGATCAACTCTGACAATGGTCCTGCATTTGTGGCCAAAGTTTGTCAAGACCTGGTAAAAACATTGAAAATAGAATGGAAGTTTCATATTCCTTACCACCCCCAGAGTTCAGGTATAGTGGAAAGGATGAACAGAACCATCAAAGATAAGATCAGGAAGGCCACTGGAGGTACGTATGCAAATTGGAAGAAGGTCCTACCAGCTGTACTAGCCGAGGTAAGAATGACACCCTCTAAAAAGACAGGATACTCTCCTTTTGAAGTCTTAATAGGTAGGCCATTCCCCACCCCATGGGCCAGACAGCCACTTATGTTAGAAAGAGGGGACCTAGATCTTATTCAGGAAGAATATGTAAAAAAACTTATTGAAACTTTGGATAAAGTTGAAAGGAATGTTGCTCGCACCTCTCCTTCTTCTTCACAGGAACCTACACACCCTTTCCAGGTGGGTGACACCGTGGTGGTCCAGAGATTGAACCGCACCAAGAAACAAGAGTTTCCCTTCGGACCCCCAACCACAGTGATCGCAGTCACCCGCACAGCTATTTTGGTAGAAGGACAACAGGCCTGGATTCATGCAAGTCGCGTAAAGAAGGTCAACCAGGACCCTAAGAAGCAAGGCAAAGATAAAGCACAGAGAGGTGAAGCAGGTGATATAAATCCTCGAAAACAGAGTGAAGCAGGTGGTCAAGACTCTGAACAAGATGACGTCGCTTATTTCACCACGGACTTCTGGGAAGGCCTTGTGCCTCCTATGCTGGGCTGCCCTGATTGTGTTCCTGCCAACTTGGCTGATAACTAACTGTATTTATTATTCTGAAGATTTGGGACTCATAAAGGGTATTTGTGGGGCCTCTAACACTCTACAACAGAATAATACACATGACAGACACAAGAGAAATGAAAACTCAGAAAGTTTTACAGATAAAATGTTATTGTTGAAGTTTAAATATAGTTACGCCCAGAAATCTGGATTTGAAAAATGTTGGATATGTAGTAAACTCCATCCTAGCACTGCTAGAATCCCCTTAATGGCAGTACCTCTAAACTTCACCCCACTCCTTAATGGCACACCTCCTGTCGTCCTCACAGAAGTCATAAGAACACTTTCAAATAATACCCTTACTTTCCAAATTACTGGTAGAAGTCATTCCCCAGACTGGTGTTTTAGGCTGGGAAACTCCACAAATGGAGCTGAAGTTTGCCAACAAGCTAATATTAACTTTTCAATGACTTCAATTGAAAGCCCTTTCTTTCATACTTCAGAACCTGCCCTAAACACCACTCTAATAAACTTTCTTAACTCCAGTTCCACTTCCACAGTAGGACAATTATTGTCGAGTTTAACCTTTTCCAGTTTTTCTGATGAAATGATGACAATATTCAACAAACGATCCTTAGCTCTAGGAAACAGTATTTATATTTGTTGTGGAAAAATCTGTCACCCTTGGATCCCCACCGAACCCCAGGATGGTGTTATCTTGCATCCCTAGTCCCCATCATGGGCGTAGTAGGAGATAGCAAGGGAGGACACCTCCTTGAAGCTAGCATGCATCCTAGGTACCCCCTCAAACACCGCAATAAAAGGGAGTTATTTCTTACAAAGGATAAGGCATGGGCTTGGTTTCCCTCATGGACTGGGTGGGGAATAGACTTAATGAAAAGGTTGAATAATTACACTGGAATCATTGATGAAATAATGGAAAAGAATTCTGATGATATTACTAAATTAAATATAGAAACTAGGGCAATTAGAAAACAATTAGAACTACACGAGTTAGCCATAGAAAGCATGAGTGCTGCCTTAACTGGGTTATGTGAAAACACAGAAGATTATGAGTGTTGTACCTGGTTTCATAACACAAGTATGGAGGTACCAGATTATTATGATATAATTGCACAACACCGGAAAGAAGTAAGCAAATTACAAGATGAAGCTAGAAACATTGCTAAGACATGGGATCCTTTTGCAAACCTAAGTTCTGGGATAGGAATTTTGGCATGGATAAAGAGTGCTGCCATAACTATAATTATGATTGCTCTTTTTGTTTTGTTCCTATATGCCTGTTATAAGCTTATAATGTGCATAATTGTTAAGGCATCCCGAACCCCTGATCCTGCTGCTGCGAAAGAATTTATCTGAGTATGTATTATGATAGAAGAAAATTTACATAACTGTGAAAGATAGCGAGCCATATAAATAATGTCTCAAAGAGGGGATTGTAAAGAACATAGCACATATCATAAGGGACTCCATTTTAGTTCTAAGACACCATCTCATGTTTTACAGGAAAATTGAGAAAACTCATATTTGAGTTTTAACTGAAACTCATATTATCTTTAAGCTGTTATCTATAGAAAACCTTCTCAAGGTTGCCTATACATTTTAGCTAGAATATGGAGTTTGGCCTAGCTCATGTTTGTTCTTGATAAGATTAGTGTGTCCTTCACCTGTTAAAGAATATTCTAATAGTAGAAATGATGCAAGATTTTGTCTTATAACACCAGCTAATAGTTAAATATTAACTGAACCTATTTTCATTTTTATGACATGTATAAGGTTAGTAAAACTCCTCCCATCCCTCAAAAGATATAAATGTTGTATTTCTGAAACTCAAATTAGATGTCATTAAGTGGCTAAGCAAACCTGTCTCCTGTGTCACTTTATTGATATCTCCAGGCCTGGGGGTCAACGGAGGTCTTCCTGCATTACCTGAACCTATCTGGGTGGTCTTAGAAGCTGAAATCTCCTAACAAGTGCATTACTTACTTTTCTAATAAATCACATTTAATATACTACACTCAGGTTGGCACTTCCTGTCTCTCTCCCTCTTCATCAATCTGCTTACAGAGCTGGCTTTTCTTTGAGAATAGCTGCCTCCTGCCACCTCACCCTAAGAACTGTTGCTGTATGGACTATTGAGCCGTTATTGCTCTCATATTGCCTGCTATATTACTTCATGTACACAAATATTTGCGCTTACAGTTTTTTCTTTTTATCAATGCCCATCTACAGCCTCACAATTGCCCATCTGCAGCCTGATCAATGCCCATATGCAGCCTCACCATTGTCATGAATGCAGCCTGATCAATGCCCATCTGCAGCCTCACCTCAGATTACTGCTGCCTTGGAGGGGACAGGGAGGGGGGGGCGGGACAAGCGCCGTCAGATTACATACAGCGAGAATCTCCTGTTTACTCTGCGGACCCTTTAATACAAATTCCCGCCTCCTTGACCGGCTTCTATGATAGACAGAACACTGGTCCAATGCCGGCCCAAGAGACGGGACTTCCTATTACGGAGGCTGCTGAGTAAACAGGAGATTCTCACTGTATGTAATCTGATGGCACTCGTCCCCTCCCCGTTCCCTCCTAAGCAGCCAAAATTGCAGTATCGCGTATAACACGTACACACTATTTGCATCCGATTTTCAGGGTTAAAAAGTGTATGTTATATGCCAATAAATTCAGTATATACAATGCCTTGAAAAAGTATTCATACCCCTTGACATTTTCCACATTTTGTCATGTTACAACCAAAAACGTAAATGTATTTTATTTTGATTTTATGTGATAGACCAACACGAAGTTGCACATAATTGTGAAGTGGAAGGAAAATGATAAATGGTTTTCCATTTTTTTTTACAAATATGTGAAAAGTGTGGTGTGCATTTGTATTCAGCCCTCCTGAATCAATACTTTGTAGAACCACCTTTCACTGAAACTACAGCTACAAGTCTTTTTTGGGGATGTCTCTACCAGTTTTGTACATCTAGAGAGTGACATTTTTGCCCCTTCTTCTTTGCAAAATAGCTCAAGCTCTGCCAGATTGAATGGAGAGCATCTGTGAACAGAAATTTTCAAGTCTTACCACAGATACTCAATTGGATTTAGGTCTGGACTTTGACTGGGCCATTCTAACACATGAATATGCTTTGATATAAACCATTTCATTGTAGCCCTGGCTGTATTTTTAGGGTCGATGTCCTGCTGGAAGGTGGACCTGGGGGAGCAGGTGTGTTAAATTTGGTGTTATTGCTCTCACTCTCTCATACTGGTCACTGGAAGTTCAACATGGCAGCTCATGGCAAAGAACTCTCTGAGGATCTGAAAAAAATAATTGTTGCTCTACATAAAGATGGCCTAGGCTATAAGAAGATTGCCAAGACCCTGAAACTGAGCTGCAGCACGGTGGGCAAGACCATAGAGCATTTTAACAGGACAGGTTCCACTCAGAACAGGCCTCGCCATGGTCGATTAAAGAAGTTGAGTGCATGTGCTCAGCATCATATCCAGAGGTTGTGTTTGGGAAATAGACATATGAGTGCTGCCAGCAATGAGTGCTGTCAGGTTAAATGGGTGGGGAGTCAGCCTGTCAGTATTCTGACCATACGCCGCACACTGCATCAAATTGGTCTTAATGGCTGTCGTCCCAGAAGGAAGACTCTTCTAAAGATGATGCAAAAGAAAGCCCGCAAACAGCTTGCTGAAGACAAGCAGACTAAGGACATAGATTACTGGAACTATGTCTGTGGTCTGATGAAACCAAGATAAATTTATTTGGTTCAGATGGTGTCAAGCGTGTGTGGCGACAACCAAGTGAGGAGTACAAAGACAAGTGTGTCTTGCTTACAGTCAAGCACAGGGCCGGATTAACATAGGGGCTGATGGAGCTGCAGCTCCAGGCCCCTCCCTCAATATAGGCCCATGCCAGTGGCTTATCGATGTGTGCCTTCCTGCAGGAAGAGGAGCCCTCTGTGCTCACATGGAGGAGACAAGTGTTAGTGCAGCCAAGTCCTGTCTCTGTCCATGCCTGACTCCTATCACAGGATCTGTTACACTCACACAGATCCTCTGTGTCTGGGAGCTGTCTGGGGGAGGGGCGCTGATGTTCTAACCAGCAGGAGCCCGGGAGGAAGGACATCTCCCATGCTGTTATGATAAGGTTAGTACATTTGTTAGGGAGATGTGTAATTATTGTGCTAGGGGAAAGACTGCTGCTCCCCCCATGTAATGTGCTCTCTTGTGCCCACCATGTCATGTGCTGTGCATTGCAGTGCCCCCCATGTAATGTGCTGTGTCCAGTATGTCATACGCTGTACATTGCAGTGCCCCCCATGTAATGTGCTATGTCCAGTATGTCATACGCTGTACATTGCAGTGCCCTCCATGTAATGTGCAGTGCCCACCATGTCATGTGCTATGCTTTGCTTTGCCCTTCATGTGATGTGCAGTGCCCCCTATGTTGTGCTGTGCCTTGCAGTGCCCACCATGTAATGTGCAGTGCCCACCATGTCATGTGATGTGCCATCCAGTGCCCACCATGTCATGTGCAATGCCCACCATGTCATGGGCTGTGCCATTCAGTGCCCCCCATGTAATGTGCAGTGCCCACCATATCATGTGCTGTGCCTTGCAATGCCCGCTATGTAATTTGCAGTGTCCTCCATGTCATGTGCTGTGCCATGCAGTGATCCCACCATGTAATGTGCAGTGCCCACCATGTAATGCGCTGTGCCATGCAGTGCCCACCATGTCATGTGCAGTTCCCACCATGTCATGTGCTGTGCTGTGCCCACCCTGCCATTGTGTTGTGCCCAGCATGTAGTGTGTTGTGCCCACTGTGTAATGTACTGTGCTGTTCAGCAGTGCCCACCATGTCATATGCAGTTCCTAACATGTAATGTGCAGTTGCATTGCCCACCATGAAATCTGCTGTGCCATGCAGTGCCCACCATGTAATGTGTTGTGCCCACCATGTAATGTGCTGTGCCATGCAGTGCCCCCCATGTAATGTGCTGTGTCCAGTATGTCATATGCTGTACATTGCAGTGCCCTCCATGTAATGTGCAGTGCCCACCATGTCATGTGCTGTAAATTGCAGTGCTCACTATGTAATGTGCAGTGCCCACCATGTCATGTGCTGTGCATTGCATTGCCCTTCATGTGATGTGCAGTGTCCCCTATGTCATGCTGTGCCTTGCAGTGCCCACCATGTCATATGCAGTTCCTAACATGTAATGTGCAGTTGCATTGCCCACCATGAAATCTGCTGTGCCATGCAGTGCCCACCATGTAATGTGTTGTGCCCACCATGTAATGTGCTGTGCCATGCAGTGCCCCCCATGTAATGTGCTGTGTCCAATATGTCATATGCTGTACATTGCAGTGCCCTCCATGTAATGTGCAGTGCCCACCATGTCATGTGCTGTAAATTGCAGTGCTCACTATGTAATGTGCAGTGCCCACCATGTCATGTGCTGTGCATTGCATTGCCCTTCATGTGATGTGCAGTGTCCCCTATGTCATGCTGTGCCTTGCAGTGCCCACCATGTAATGTGAAGTGCCCACCATGTAATGTGCAGTGCCCACCATGTCATGTGATGTGCCATGCAGTGCCCACCATGTCATGCACTGTGCCCGCTATGTAATGTGCAGTGCCCATGTCATGTGATGTGCCATCTAGTGCCCACCATGTCGTGTGCAATGCCCACCATGTCATGGGCTGTGCCATTTAGTGCCCCCCATGTAATGTGCAGTGCCCACCATGTCATGTGCTGTGCCTTGCAATGCCCGCTATGTAATTTGCAGTGTCCACCATGTCATGTGCTGTGCCATGCAGTGATCCCACCATGTAATGCGCTGTGCCATGCAGTGCCCACCATGTCATGTGCACTTCCAACCATGTCATGTGCTGTGCTGTGCTCACCTTGCCATGTGTTGTGCCCAGCATGTAGTGTGTTGTGCCCACTGTGTAATGAACTGTGCTATTCAGCAGTGCCCACTATGTCATGTGCAGTTCCTAACATGTAATGTGCAGTTGCATTGCCCACCATGAAATCTGCTATGCCATGCAGTGCCCACCATGTAATGTGTTGTGCCCACCATGTAATGTGCTGTGCCCACCATGTAATGCGCTGTGCCCACCACGTCATGTGCTGTGCCATGCAGTGCCTACCATCTAATGTGCTGTACTCACCATGTAATGTGCTGTACATTGTCCACCATGGCATGTGCCGTGCAGTACCCACAATGGAATGGGCTGTGTGGGGCTCACCATGTCATGTGCTGTGTCCACCATTTAATGGGCTGTGCTCACAATGTAATGTGCTGTGTCGTGCAGTGCCCACCAATGTGCCCAATGGAATGTGGTGTGCAGGGCTCATCATGTCATGTGTGGTATCCACCATTTAATGTGCTGTGCTCCCAATGTAATGTGCTGTGCTGTGTCGTGCAGTGCCCACCATGTCATGTGGTGTCATGCAGTACCCACCTTGTCATGTGCAGTGCCCACCATGCCATGTGCAGTGCCCACCATATAATATGCTGTGCCCACCATATAATGTGCTGTTCAGTGCCCACTTGTAATGTGCAGTGCCCACCATGTAATGTGCTCAGCTGTGCCCGCGATGTCATGTGCTGTGCCCATCATATAAGGTCCTGTGCCCACCGTGTGCATGTGCTGTGTTGTGCCCACCATGCAATGTGCTGTGTTGTGCAGTACCAACCATGTCATGTGCTGTGCCCACCATATAATGAACTGTGCCTACCTTGTAATGTGCTGTATTGGGCAGTGCCAACCGTGTAATGTGCAGTGCCCACCATATAATATGCTGTGCCCACCATATAATGTGCTGTTCAGTGCCCACTTGTAATGTGCAGTGCCCACCATGTAATGTGCTCAGCTGTGCCCACCATTTAATGTGCTGTGCCCACCATATAAGGTCCTGTGCCCACCGTGTGCATGTTCTGTGTTGTGCCCACCATGCAATGTGCTGTGTTGTGCAGTACCAACCATGTCATGTGTGGTGCCCACCATATAATGAACTGTGCCTACCTTGTAATGTGCTGTATTAGGCCGTGCCAACTGTGTAATGTGCTGTGCTTTGCTTACCATTAAATGTGCTGTATCCATGTATCCACCATGTATCACCCCCTCACTCCCACCCCCCTCTCTCTTTCACCCCCCTCACCCCCTCTCTCTCTCATCCCCTCTCTTTCACCCTGTTCTCTCTCCCCCTTCACCCCTTACCACCCTCTCTCTCTTTCACCCTCTCTCTTTTCCCCTTTTTCTCACCCCCTCTCTCTCATCCCCATCTCTCTCATTCAACGCCTTTCTCTCTCTTTCCCCCTCCCTCTCATCCCCTCTCTTTCAACCCCCCATCTCGCTATCACCCCCCCCTCTCTCTCTCTCTCTTAACCACTCTCTCACACCCCTCTCTCTCTTTAATTTAAATTTAACAAAAATTGTTTGTGTTTTCATTTTATTTATTTCCATAAAAAGGCCCACCAAAATCCTTAGCACCAGGCCCATGTTGCTCTTAATCTGGCCCTGGTCAAGCATGGTGATGGGAGTGTCATGGTCTGGAGCTGCTTGAGTGCTGCCGGGGAGCTACAGTTCATTGAGGGAACCATAAATACCATAATAATCCAACTTTTGAATACAGGCATCTTTTTTTTTTCTTTTTTTCAGATGATAGAACTGTCCTAGGAAATAATAAGCCAGGGTAGGGGTAATCAACCCACACAGGAACCAAATGTTTGAGGTAGGGATGACCCCAGAACGTTATAGGACACACCCTAACAATAGAGGTTTGAGGGTTAGGAAAATACATTGAGCAATTAGGGCAGATGATAAATATATAAGATCATCCAATGAGATAAAGTAGGGTCTATAACATATAAAATATACATTCTCTAGCACATATACGGTTTAATATTTTGCAAGGATAAAGCTGGGATAAAAATTACTTAAAAAAATATTATACAAAGATCAATAGTCCCACCATCTAATGATATACTGAAACACTGTTTCCTCTGATTATTGCACATTTAATTTTAGAACTCTCACTTGAATAGAATAATGTCTACGATTATTATATATATATAGTATCTCACAGATGCATTGATTGAGTTGCTGCCATGTGATTGGCTGATTAGCAATTTGTGCTACCAAGTAATTGAACAGGTGTACCTAATAAGGTGGCCATTGAGTGTATAGATACAGTGTCTCACAAAAGTAAGTACAGCCCTCACATTTCTGTAAATATTTTATTATATCTTTTCATCTGACAACACTGAAGAAATGACGCTTTGTAACAATGTAAAGTAGTGAGTGTACAGCTTGCATAACAGTGTAAAGTTGCTGTCCCCTCAAAATAACGCAACACACAGCCATTAATGTCTACACCGCTGGCATCAAAAGTGAGTACACCCCTACGTGAAAATGTCCAAATTGGGCCCAATTAGCCATTTTCCCTCCCCGGTGTCATGTGACTCGTTAGTGTTACAAGGTCTCAGGTGTGAATGGAGAGCAGGTGTGTTAAATTTGGTGTTATCGCTCTCGCTCTCTCATACTGGTCACTGGAAGTTCAACATGGCAGCCCATGGCAAAGAACTCTCTGAGGATCTGAAAAAAATAATTGTTGCTCTACATAAAGATGGCCTAGGCTATAAGAAGATTGCCAAGACCCTAAAACTGAGCTGCAGCACAGTGGCCAAGACCATACAGCGTTTTAACAGGACAGGTTCCACTCAGAACAGGCCTCGCCATGGTCGACTAAAGAAGTTAAGTGCATGTGCTCAGCATCATATCCAGAGGTTGTCTTTGGGAAATAGACATATGAGTGCTGCCAGCAATGTGTGCTGTCAGGTTAAATGGGTGGGGGGTCAACTTGTCAGTACTCAGACCATACGCCACCCACTGCATCAAATTGGTCTTAATGGCTGTCGCCCCAGAAGGAAGCCTCTTCTAAAGATGATGCACAAGAAAGCCCGCAAACAGTTTTCTGAAGACAAGCAGACTAAGGACATAGATTACTGGAACTATGTCCTGTGGTCTGATGAAACCAAGATAAATGTATTTGGTTCAGATGGTGTTAAGCGTGTGTGGCGACAACCAAGTGAGGATTACAAAGACAATTGTGTCTTGCTTATAGTCAAGCATGGTGGTGGGAGTGTCATAGTCTGGGGCTGCATGAGTGCTGCCAGCACTGGGGAGCTACAGTTCATTGAGGAAACCATGCATGCCAACATGTACTGTGACATGTCCCTGCCTTGCTAAAGAAGCGGAGGGTAAAGGTGATGGACTGGCCAAGCATGTCTCCAGACCTAAACCCTATTATGCATCTGTGGGGCATCCTCAAATGGAAAGTGGAGGAGCGCAAGGTCTCTAACATCCACCAGCTCCGTGATGTTGTCATGGAGGAGTGGAAGAGGAATCTAGTGGCAACCTGTGAAGCTCTGGTGAACTCCATGCCCAAGGGGGTCAAGGCAGTGCTGGAAAATAATGGTGGCCACACAAAATATTGACACTTTAAGCGCAATTTGGACATTTTCACTTAGGGTTGTACTCCACTTTTGTTGCCAGTGGTTTAGACATTAATAGCTGTATGTTGAGTTATTTTGAGGGGACAGCAAATTTACACTGTTATACAAGCTGTACACTCACTACTTTACATTGTAGCTGTCAGGGAAATGGCCGTGGGACTGCCAATCCTGCCAGCACCCATCATGGTCACACCGGGTGGATTCCTGTGCACATGCGCGCACACAAGTGGGTGCACGCAGCTGCGCAATGGCGGGTGCGTACATCGTGACAATTGTTGGCGCCCTCTGGCCTATTTAAGCCTGCTGCAGATGCATGCAGGTTGCTGGATTATTGTCAGCTTCCTGTGTCTTCTGTACCTACTATCTGCATTCGGTTCCTGTTTACTACTCAGCTTGCCTGACTCCTCCTGCTCTCTGTTTGCATCAACCCCCAGCTTGGGCTTAACTATTCTCCAGTCTCTGCACCTCTACCTTTGTTGTCCGCACGGTATTTGACCCCTGACCTGGCTTCTGACCTTTCTTCCGGGTTATCCTGCTGTACCTTATCTCAGTCTGATCCTGTTGTGTATGACCCTCTGGTTGCTCCTCTGGGATCTCTCCTTGCACGGCTGTCTAATCAGGTAGGTTGTAAAGGCAGAAGTTTTTATATCTTAATTCTATGCATTAAGACAAAAAGCCTTCTGTGTGCACAGCCCCCTTAATACTTATCTTACCCCATCTCTTTACAGCGATCTCAACTAGTCCCTCGGTCATCAAGGACTCTCCCTCCTGATTGGCTGAGACACAGCAGCAGAGCCATTGGCTCCCACAGCTATCAATCAAAGTCAGTTAGCCAATCAGGAGAGAGAGGGGGTAAGGCAGAACCACAACTCCATGTCTGAATGGACACACAGAGCTGCAGCTCGGCTCGGGTGCTCCCATAGCAAGCTACTTGCTGTGGGGGCATTTGACAGGAGGGAGGGCCAGCGAAGAGGGACCTGAGAAGAGGAGGATCCAGGTTGCCCTGTGCAAATCTACTGCACAAAGCAGGTAAGTATATAAGTATTTTTTTTTTAAACAAGACTACAATCACTTTAATTACAATATGTAACTAAACCATTTATATATCCAAGGTAATTATTTAAAGGTTTAAGTGATAATTTAAAGGCTGGTAAGTAAGCCTGTAATAGGTGTGCTTCTTTATATGATAGTGGAACAACATAAGCTGCATTCCCTAGCATGAGTTTTGCACAGGTTTTCTCTATGTGGCTGCATGCGGCAGAACCCCCACTCAGACCTTCTGAATTATTACTACAGAGAGGAGAGTCCTGGCTGCAGTTTCTCACTTACCTGAGAGCAAATAAATGGGCACTGTGTGATCTGCTTCTATTAACATTTAAAAACAATTACACTCTGGGAGAGGCAGCTTGCGCCAACACTGAGAGCTGTCATTATGCAGCAGAGTGAGGAAATAAGGCCATTAAGTTTGCAAGATAACGAGTAGTATTTTCATTGCTCTTAAATGATTTTGCTTTTTGGCTAATGTCTTCCACCTGTAGTGCTGGAACTTAAATTACACTGCTTGGGGCCATCCAAAAATACTATTCACTCTGTGTATCTTGGCTAAACAAATATGACTTTAATAGTTTGGTTGCAATATCAGAAAATGTTATTCCGTTCTAAAAGTACATGTGTGACACCTGTCTAGAGCTACGTCAAAATAATATCCAGCTTTATAAAGAGTCAGACCTTATATAGTGGACTGCAAGAGAACTGCCCTTGAAATGGGCAGGAGGATTTTTCAGTGGGCCCTGCTGTTTACAAGTATATTATCGGGATGGGCTATCATGCATTTTTTTTCTCTTCTCTGCACAGAAGGGTCTACCCCTAGCTCATCCTCTGATTGGCTGTTGTTAGACAAACTTTCATACAGATCAATGCTTCCTACTCTAATCTTTATAATTTGATAGAAGTAGCTGATATGATAAACAGCCCCGGGCACTGACCGCAAGGGAGAAGCTTAGAAGGAGGCTACATCTGTAAGCTGTTTCTTTACAACAAAGTATTTTTTTCCCTGTTTGCTTTTATTTTTTTCAAAAAGTAATTTTATTGAAAATATATTGTAACAAGATACCAGTATCTTCATACAATCGTTTAGGAATCAAGGAACAGTGGTTGTTGTAGTTAAGACAAGTGCGTCAAAGATTTGGCTATTAAAAAAAGTCTCATATGTAAACATTTCAACATACATAAGGCGGATAAGTGCTATGTCTAGTAGAAGAAAAAAAACAATACATTAACTTTGGAGTAGATATTACTAGGTACCATGGCATATTGTTCCATCTTGTGGTATGACCAGTGAGGGGAGGTTTCACTTTGTAGAGTGATGGTGTGGGAGTTTGTATGATAATTAAATCCATATGGAGTGTGAAGTTGCTGGCCGGGTGCACTGTTACGAGGACCCGAATAGCAACAGGTATTAGGACAGGGTCTTGATGGATAATGAAAGACATAGGGATGAAGGGCAGGGGGTAAACTCTAGCAGTTGGTGTCATGTATAGGGACATGATTGAGTTGAACATACGGTTTTGAAGTCCTATGCATCTCAATACTGCTCCCATATAGTCCCTGGCCAATCTGTTAAACGCCTTCTCCGCGTCCAACGACAGGAAGAACCCTTTATGCTTGTTGGTTGTCATCCAGTGGTGGAGATTTATGGCTTTGATAGTGTTATCTCTTGCTTTTCTTCCCGGAATGTAGCCAACCTGGTCTTTTTCTATTAGAGATGGTAGAAGAGGAAGCAAGCAATTGGCAAGGATTCTGGCAAAAAGTATCAACATTTAGTAGGGAAATCGGCCTATAGTTAGTAACTAGTGTCGTGTCCTTCCCCTCCTTTGGTATAACTGTAATGTGTGCTTCAAGAAGTCTGTGGAAGGGCAGAGTATTTTTAAGTTGGATGTTTAACTTTAATAAGGTCCTGTTCTGGGACTTTACATCAAGAGGCCCGAGTGATTCTGTTTTCAGCTCACCGTATGATACAAACTGGACACTTGAGCTCTCTTAATCTGAGACTTTTGGACTCTTGTTATGATGTTAACCCTGTAATCCTCTTGATTTATCCTTTTATTGGGATCTTTTTTTTTTTCTTTGGTTTTTGTTATATGCAATGTAACTATCTCATTGATTACTTCTCTTTTAATTGTTCAAATTTCTTTGCAAATAAAATCTTTTGTAAAACAGAATGTTTTCAAGTTTATCTGTGGGAAATATCTGCATTTGTTTTGCAAACTGTTTTGAGAATCTTGCTCAGAGTTCAAAGGTAAAAAAACTTTGTAGTGTACCTGTCTGAAGTCTATGCAAGGCAAATCTTATCATTCCTATCTGCCCATTTGTAGGGATAATAAGCCAAAATTAAAACAAATATAAATATGAAAAAAACAATATCTCTCACTACAAAAAATAGCATAATCTCGCTAACAGCTCCTACTTTGTCTAGGTTAAAAAAAATGAAAATTTTGGCCATGAGCAGGAGAGCATCAGTCAAAAACTCTTGCATATGGAAGCAAACAAAGGTAAACAACTAGCTAGCATGTCTTTTTAAAGTTTGGTTAACTTTGTCATACATTCATACATTTTGCATTTTTTTCTTCTAGAGTAATAAATAAATAATGGTGCAATAAATGCATCATTTAATTATGTATATATATATATATATATATATATATATATATATATATATATATATATATATATATATATATATGTATATATTTTTTTTTTTGCAAAGTGGAATTGAAATAATTAATTATCGATGTAGAATGGTGATATTTGCTGAACACCACAATCATTATTTTCAGAGTGAATTCCAATAACAGATCCCCTTAACTTGTTGTACCACTGTTCTAGAATAAAAGGCAAAAGTAGTGAAGCAAGGAAAAAATTCTATATTTAGGATGTGTTTCAGAAACCTTTTTCTTCCAGGATAATATCAGGGACCGCAGGTTCTGGGGAATTGTGAAGTTCTGTCATCTGTAAACTAGGTGAGTAGCAAAATGGCTGAACTCATTTCAAAGATTCCAAAGTCTACAGTCATTAAAATGAGTGATTCTTTTGAATTTGCAGTCAGCAACAAACTAAAAGCAGAAAAAGAGGAAAATGGAAAGAAAAGGGACCACAAGAAAATGTGTGAATTTAACAAAAAGATAATGCATACCCCATTCTGGGAAGAAGGATTGCAAAGTTAACTCTTTTCAATTTTCAATTGTAACAATTTTACAAAAGAATTGTGCTGCCTGATGAAATTTAAAGGAAGAAATATAAATTAACCAATTGTTTGCCAGAGATTGGAATGGACCTAGTAAACATTATTCTCATTTTCCATTAAAAAAATAAGCGTGCAGAACAAAGATAAGATATGAAGAGGAATGCCAGCTAAGAATAATTTTGTATTTTAACATAACCCTGAGTCAAAAGTCTTAAATTTGATTCTTAAAACTAAGCATAAAGAAAAATGAATAGTACTGGCTCCCTTCCCTACTCCTAGCCTCTGCAGATGCATCCAACTTTATTTATCAAATCCTCAAAGACTGCATAAAATATTTCCAGGTAGGTATACATTTCCTACAGAACTAGTGTTGGCACCTTGTTATGTAGGTATTGCCTGCAAATTAAGTAAATCTCAATAAATAGAAATGTATTTTCAAAGTGTGAAATAAATGAAACAGAAAAATGGCTTAGAACAGGATAAAAAAGTTTTTAATAAAAAAGTATTAAAGTTTGTGCTGCCTGTTATTAAAGCCTGGGTAAACAGCAGTTAAGAGAATCCATAGTGTTTTATGTATTTTCTTTTTTATGTTCAGTGCTAAAAATATATATTTTTCTTATTTTAGGAAGGTAAATACGAAATATTGTTTATGAAGGTATCATGTTTACCACTTGAAGCTGACAGGTGGAACACCTTGCCAAAGTTGCATGCTCTATAAGATTTTACAGAAAATTGTGGCTCTACAAATAAAAGGCCTAAAAAGGCCTTTCTAAAAAAAGTAGAGTTGTAAAAGAAAACAGTAATGGCAAAAGCATGGTACCCTTGTAGGATATAACAATTGTACATTTGAAGTCTGCATAGTTCCAGGTCACTGAATGAAAATGCATTAAAGCCAGCTGGTCTTCAGGGGGCATGACGGTGTGTTTTCAGGCCACCCAGCCTCTTTGTGAAGCCATACCCCTTTCTTGGAATGCTGGTCTATTTATGCCCAAGTGTGATTAAGAAGCACAGTAGGAATAAATAAATAAATGTGGCTTGTAGCAAAATGATGCGGTGTGGGCCTAATGGTGTTGTGCTATAAACAACTAGTCCATATAAGAACAAAGAATTATTGAAACTAGAAAAATAGGTGGAAATGAGGAGGAACAGACACAGCGGAAACAATATTGTGTGGTGTTGCAAAACAAAAAAAAAACTAGCGATATTGGGCAATGCATAAAGGCACAATTTAGGCAAGATATGAGTAAAATTGGAAACACGTCAAGTGACGTGGACCCTGCAGTGGCAGGCCCAGGTGAAGAGGCCGCAGCTCAGCCATCTTTGGGCGTGCTGACGCCTATTGAAAATGCCCGTACTGGATTGCCCTCAGAAATTGCAGGCATCATATCTTTTATCATGACGGATAAATTTACTGCGCCTGATTTTCTGTACTGGGAGCTGCCCTGTCTCTGGAAGGTCAAGAGTAGAGACTACTCTAATAAAATACTGAGGAAGGCAGCTTTGTAGAAACTACTCGAGTTGATGAAACTCAACTCAACTATGTCAAGACAAAAATATCAAACCTGAGGAGTACTTTTAAAAGGGAGCTCAACAAGGTCATGGACTCAGAGAGATCTGGAGCAGCAGCAGATGACATATACAGTATCTCAAAAAAAAAATGTCCAAATTGGGCCCAAAGTGTCAATATTTTGTGTGGCCACCATTATTTTCCAGCACTGCCTTAACCCTCTTAGGCATGGAGTTCACCAGAGCTTTACAGGTTGCCACTGGAGTCCTCTTCCACTCCTCCATGACAACATTACGAAGCTGGTGGATATTAGATACCTTTCGCTTCTCCACCTTCCATTTGAGGATGCCCCACAGATGCTCAATATAGTTTAAGTCTGGAGACATGCTTAGCCAGTCCATCACCTTTATCCTCAGCTTCTTTAACAAGGCAGTGGATGTCTTGGAGGTGTGTTTGGGGTCGTTATCATGTTGGAATACTGCCCTGCGGCCCAGTCTCCAAAGGGAGGGGATCATGTTTTGTTTCAGTATGTCACAGTACATGTTGGCATTCATGGTTCCCTCAATGAACTGTAGCTCCCCAGTGCTGACAGCACTCATGCATCCCCAGACCAAGACACTCCCACCACCATGCTTGACTGTAGGCAAGACACACTTGTCTTTGTACTCCTCACCTGGTTGCCGCCACACACGCTTGACTTGATCTTAGTCTCATCAGACCACAGGACATGGTTCCAGTAATCCATGTCCTTAGTCTGCTTGTCTTCAGCAAACTGTTTGTGGGCTTTCTTGTGCATCATCTTTAGAAGAGGCTTCCTTCTGGGACAACACCAATGCAGACCAATTTGATGCAGCGTGCGGTGTATGGTCTGAGCACTGACAGGCTGACCCCTTCAACCTCTGCAGCAATGCTGGCAGCACTTATACATCTATGTCCTAAAAACAACCTCTGGATATGATGTTGATCATGTGCACTCAACTTCTTTGGTCGACCATGGCGAGGCTTGTTCTGAGTAGTGGCCACCATGCTGCAGCTCAGTTTCAGGGTCTTGGCCATCTTTATGTAGAGCAACAATTATTTTTTTCAGATCATCCTAGAGTTCTTTGCCATTAAGTGTCATGTTGAACTTCCAGCGACAGTATGAGAGAGTGAGAGCGATAACACCAAATTTAACACACCGGGTCCCCATTCACACCTGAGACCTTGTAACACTAACTGGTCACATGACACCGGGGATGGAAAAGGGCTAATTGGGCCCAATTTGGACATTTTACTTAGGGGTGTACTCACTTTTGTTGCCAGTGGTTTAGACATTAATGGCTGTGTGTTGTTATTTTGAGGGGACAGCAAATTTACACTGTCATGCAAGCTGTACACTCACTACTTTACATTGTGGCAAAGTATCATTTCTTTAGTGTTGTCACATGAAAAAATATAATAAAATATTTACAAAAATGTGAGGGGTGTACTCACTTTTGTGAGATACTGTATGTCCCCAGACTGTGGTATTACAACAGCCTGTGGTTTTTGACTGACCAGACAGAACCCAGGCCATCGCTGTCTACAACCCCTTTGACATCTGCTGAGGCCACAGCTCCTGAGGTCCACCCTGGTCCTGCTGCACAGGAAAAAGATGTGGAGGAGCCCAGCTTGACCCAGGTATAGCATTGTTGTACATATTTGTATCCAAAAATACAATGATGATAACTAGACGTTATTGTTAAAGTATTTCTGCCTTAACAAAGTGGTTTCCATATCAATAGACAGTAGTGACCAAAAATGATTTGAACAAGAATTAAAAATGCTGGGGTTAGAATATTAGTCTTTTATACTTGTCCACATTCAATTTGCAGCAGTAAGGAGATCAAAATTGTATGTGATTGATGACCAAACCCTAAAAAAAGATTCTAATTATGTCCCATTTTCATTCACAGGAAATTGTCAGTCTGGAGGAGCCAGCGGTCAGCAGCCAGACAGAGTCACAGATCCCTCCCCTACACCCTCCTGATAAAAGGGCCAGGGAGAGTAGGAATCTGGAGGAGGCCACTGCTGCCTTCCATAGCCAGGCCACTACTGCCATTCGGACAGACCCAGATGAGGCTGAGGGATTTGCCGTGGTGACGGCCAATAAATTAAGGGAGATGGATGGCGAGCAAAGGAACAGGTCTGAGGAATTCATCCTGTAGCTCCTCAACAAGGGGGTGAGGGGCAAAATTTCAGAAAACACACAACCTGTGTGATTTTGTGGCCCCACATCCACCACCTCCAAAGCCACCCCACCCACCACAGCAGCATGGCGGTCAGTGACTATACCACCTACAAGACCCAACAAGCCCACTGGACTGGGGATTTTCACCCTTCATCACTTACTAATTTCCCTTTTTTTTGGAATGATGATTTTATTTGTTATATTTTCTATATTTTTGTGTGCATAGAATGCACTTTTTGGTTACATTCTTTGTATTTGGATGACAGATAGCATCTCTAATTTATTAAATTTATTAACTTTTTTTAATGCACAATAAAAAAAAATGTGCAGAATAATACTTGGCTATGTGTTTTACTTCAAATGACAGTTTGGGAGTTAACAGTTATGTTTTAAAAAATACAATGTAAAATGAACAAGGGACACCAACATAGTTGTAACTTTGATCTTAAAAACTACGGGATAAGGGTGTTGTGATAACTTGCCCCAAAATAATAGTATAATAATAATAATAATAATATTATTCTTGATATCACTAGAAAACAAATGCCTTTTTAAAATACGTTTGCCATAACTCCATCAGTATCACCAGCAAAGCAGCTTCATTATTATCCCATTAAAGAAGATGCGCTGCATTTCGACATTTCAAAATTTGCCGCATTACAAACGTTAATTCTCCATTAGGAATGCTAGTTTACAAGACCGACTGCTTCTGGCTTTTTCTTTGCTTCAGATCATGCGTGTTTGTACTTCAGACTTTTGTGTGACAGACTTGTGTACAAACTATACTAAAATCAGACAAACAGACCGTTGTCTGCTAAAAATTTACTAGCCTGCCATCCAACACTCGTTGGCCGAAAGTTGGACAACAATTGTCTAATGCCCCGTACACATGGTCGGATTTTCCGTCGAAAAAATGTTCGATGGGAGCTTGTTGTCGGAAATTCCAACAGTGTGTAGGCTCTATCGGGCATTTTCCATCGTAATTTCCTTCACACAAAATTTGAGATCTGGATCTCAAATTTTCTGACAACAAAATCCGTTCTCGTAAATTCTGATCGTGTGTACACAATTCCGATGCACAAAATTACACGCATGCTCAGAATCAAGTACAAGACGGAAGCGTTTGGTCTGGTAAAACTAGCGTTCGTAATGGAGATAGCACATTCGTCATGCTGGAATTTTTAAAATCTTTTAATTCAGCGAATTCTCTTCTTCTTTATAATGCTAGAATAATGAAGTTTTTTTTTCCTGCAGATATTCACACAGAGTTCTAAAAAAAGATTTCTTTATTATTTCTCATGATCTCCTCAATAATATTATTTATTTTTTTTGTCAGATCTCCATAATAATGTTTTGTATTTTTTTATAGTGATTTTTTTTTTATAATTTTTTTTTTTTTTTAATCAAGATCTCCTGTTTTATTTTTATTTTTTTCTAGTGATCTCCATAATTTTTTTTTTTTTCGTTTTGTGTGTCAAGTTACCACAACACCATTTTTATCTTGTATTTTTTAACCTCAAGGAGTTTGGTTGCTGTCCCTTGTTAATTTGACTTTGTATTTTTGAAATGTATCTGCCTACTCACAAACAAACTGTCCTTTTTGAAGTAAAACACATAGGCAAGTATTTTAACAAAATAAATAGCCATTTATTATGGGTCATAACAAAATAAAGAGGAAGGCAACGCTGAATAAACTGGTTAAATGCGCAAAGCCTTTGTACCACAGGGCACACATCAAAACTATTTTACAGGCAAAATTGGTGGCCTGAGGAGTCCATATAATAGTGAGCACAATCCGGCATAGGAGTCCAAGAGATCATGAATAGCAGCAGATGACATATATGTCCCCAGACTGTGGTCATACAACAGCCTGCATCTTTTGCCAGACCAGACAGAACCCAGGCCATCACACTCTTGTCTTCCTTAGACGCTTCCTTCCAGGCTGTGGCTCTGGTGTTGGAGTTGTGGCAGGAGGTGGAGGAGGAGGACGATGTTCTACCTCCCGGCTACTACTTACCCCAGCCACCTCCTGGCTGAGGCTTTCCTGTGTATGAAAAAGGGACATAGTTTTACTTTTTTTGTCATCAATCACACACAATTTAGAGGTCATGACTGTTGCAAATTGAATGTTAACAAATAGAAAAGACTATCATTCTGAGCCCAGCATTTTTCATTCTTTTCCCAATCCTTTTTGGCCACTACTGTCTATTAATATGTAAACCACTTTGTTAAATCAGCAATTATTGATCCATAATCACATCTACTTAACACAAATTGATTTTATGACAAGAAATATGTTGAATAATGCTCTACCTGACTTAAGCTGGGCTCCTCCACATCTTCCTGCTTGGAAGGCCCAGGTTGGACATCGGAAGCCTCAGCTGAGGTGGAAGGAAGCCTGGAAGGAAGAGTGGAGAGTGCTGGCCTGGGTTCACTCTGGTCTGACAGAAAATGCAGTCTGTCATAGTACCACAGCCTGGGGACATAATCGTCATCTGCTGCTCCTGATCTTTGGGAATCCTGGACCTTCTTTCGCTCCCTAAGATAAGTACTCCTCATGCCACCAATTTTGGTCTTCAAATAGGTGATGTCTGCCATGGGGATCATCGGCTTCACAAATTCAAGTAGTTTCTCCAGTGCTGCCTTCCTCTTTCTTAGCTTATTAAAAAATGGGTGGTTCACCTGCCACAGACAGGGCAGCTCCCTGAACATGTCAATGAATATTGATAGAAATTCCCTATGATTGAATGGATCCATTATCTCTGCAAAACACAACACAAGACAAACCCTAATGTCAGGCTAAACTCTTCTAATCTTGTCCCAATATAGGCCTCAATCTAGAAGCAGTATAGGCCACTGATGCACCAAGTTAAAATTGTACCTTCGTTATCATGATCGGTGCTTCCGCTACTCCTTCCTCCGCTCACAGATGGTACGTACGATGCACGTGTGTTACACTCTATATACTCAAATCTATATAAAAATAGTTAGCGCTAATAATGACAAATAAATGTGAAATAAAATTATAATATTGACAAATACTTGAGACATTCAGTGCATATCCAAATAAGTTCATAGATCATTAAATAAAAAGTCCATCTTAGTGTAAACAATTATGATCACCACGTGAAAAAAAGGCTGAAATCCTGACAGAAATGTCCCAAAAATGGATGAAGGTGTTCCAGAAACCCTAGACCCAAGAGCTGATCCATACCACATGGGTCATCCAAGTTTAACGGCACTCTGAGGCACACATATGTTCTTGGAAGCCTTCAAAAAGAATCCAGTGTGGGAAAACATAGAATTGTGCAGATACCACCACCAGAATGAATGGAGGCTTACCAGAGAGTTGGGACTCACAGAGCAAATACTGTGCGACTCAAACAGGCTTAGATTGCCAACTGGCAAGTACCAGGGGGGCCACGAAGGCGAACTGTAGATAGAATCCTAGTGGTTCCTTTGCACAGGAATCTTCTCCATAAAGAAGTCAAAAAGGTCCTCGGACATAACCCACATAGAATGAAGAAGGGGCCATATAGTGTAATTCCATAAAAAACGTATAATTTATTCACAGAGGAACACTTACATTTCAGTTGTATAAAAAGCGCTTGTATGTATAAAAATGGCGGCAGTGGAGTCCGCCCGACGCGTTTCGTCATACAGGACTTTGTCTGGGGTACTTGCCCACTGCAGCCATGCTCCTTTATATAGATGTCAGGACCCCTGTGATGAGAATTCAGCTCTTAGAGAATTTTTAATTGTTACTTCTGGGTCCGTCAAAATGGCGGACCCGCATGCGTTCCAAGCCTCTATATCATCTATTTGATTAACCTGTGACATTGCAATAGTCACTTCCGGGTCCCTCAAAATGGCGGACCCGCGAGCGTTCCAGGCCTCTATCTAATGTATCCCAATAGGGCATCACACCCACGAGGCTGTGTGTCATTGCGGCTGGAAGTGTGCGGCCTGACGTTACGGCGTTGTGGTCAAACTGCGGAGTACATGCCGTCATGCACTCCGCAGAGTTTCATAATGCGCATGCGCGCGGCGTGGCGACGTCATGGCGCATACGCCCGGCGGACCGTGACTCTCAGATGTAAAACTGAGAGAGCCACGCGCCGGACCGGAACGAACAAAATAAAAGAAACACAAGGAGGTGGATCCCGTAGTAAACAACAGTCCACCAAACCGGAAACCCCACACAAGTGTATGCAATGATGGTATAATGTAATTCATGTAAGTTACCCTAAAAAAATTTATATTAAGGCGTATATTAAAAAAGTTCCTCTGTGATCATTAGTCCATATAAATGGAAATGATCACCAAAAAAGATAATAAACACGAAAAAATACCAAAATTAAGAATACACGAAAAAAAGGGAAAGGAAAAGAGATGGATTCTCCACAGGTCATATAGCTCACTCTTTAACCCCTTAAATATATATACATATGGGGTCATGAACCACAATCCCAATAGCCATACACAGTAAATCAACATTGTATATGGAAAAATTATCTGAATTTCTACAAATATGTGTTTTACAGATAGAATAAATTAAATCTTTAACAGAAATGATAAAATGTAACATAAAATAGTATATATGAATCGCCAACTGGTAGGGGGCCAATGTCCCACGTGTGTAAGTTAGGACTCATCTATAAAAGCGTTGATATCTACCTCAACATTCATACCTTGTGGATAAAAAGTCTGTAGTTCATATGCCCAAAACATTTCCAGATGGGACACCCCTCTAATTTTAGCCCCCCCCCTCCATGGTGGAACATATTTGTCTATAATGACAAATTGGGACCCTGCGGGGTTGCTGTTGTGAAATTGTTTGTAATGCCTGGGTACTGTATGCTTAGGGTTCCTATTTTTAATAAGAAATGCGTGGTATGTGTACATAACACACTTGATAGACGTACAATAACAGAGTTTTCCTCTACTGTCACTGGGAAGAACTATACCATAAAATCTTTCTGCACATGCAGTACAAGATGCATAGACTATCTTATCACTTGCCCGTGCCGCAAGCAATATATAGGTCGCACTACCAGAACCTTCTCCATCAGAGTAGGGGAGCATATAGCCCTTATTAAAAGTAGGAACCCTAAGCATACAGTACCCAGGCATTACAAACAATTTCACAACAGCAATCCCGCAGGGTCCCAATTTGTCATTATAGACAAATATGTTCCACCATGGAGGGGGGGGGCTAAAATTAGAGGGGTGTCCCGTCTGGAAATGTTTTGGGCATATGAACTACAGCTTTTTATCCACAAGGTATGAACGTTGAGGTAGATATCAACGCTTTTATAGATGAGTCCTAACTTACACATGTGGGGCATTGGCCCCCTACCAGTTGGCGATTTATATATACTATTTTATGTTACGTTTTATAATTTCTGTTAAAGATTTAATTTATTCTATCTGTAAAACACATATTTGTAGAAATTCAGATAATTTTTCCACATACAATGTTGATTTACTGTGTATGGCTATTGGGATTGTGGTTCATGACCCCATATGTATATATATTTAAGGGGTTAAAGAGTGAGCTATATGACCTGTGGAGAATCCATCTCTTTTCCTTTCCCTTTTTTTCGTGTATTCTTAATTTTGGTTTATTATCTTTTTTGGTGATCATTTCCATTTATATGGACTAATGATCACAGAGGAACTTTTTTAATATACGCCTTAATATAAATTTTTTTAGGGTAACCCACATGAATTACATTATACCATCATTGCATACACTTGTGTGGGGTTTCCGGTTTGGTGGACTGTTGTTTACCACGGGATCCACCACCTTGTGTTTCTTTTATTTTGTTTGTTCCGGTCCGGCTCGCGGCTCTCTCAGTTTTACATCTGAGAGTCGCGGTCCGCCGGGCGCATGCACCATGACGTAGCCACGTCACCACGCCGCACGCATGCGCATTACAAAACTCTGCGGAGTGCATGATGGCATGTACTCCGCAGTTTGACCACAACGCCGTAACGTCAGGCCGCACACTTCCGGCCGCAATGACACGCAGCCTCGTGGGTGTGATGCCCTATTGGGATACATTAGATAGAGGCCTGGAACGCTCGCGGGTCCGCCATTTTGAGGGACCCGGAAGTGACTATTGCAATGTCACAGGTTAATCATATAGATGATATAGAGGCTTGGAACGCATGCGGGTCCGCCATTTTGACGGACCCGGAAGTAACAATAAAAAAATTCTCTAAGAGCTGGATTCTCATTACAGGGGTCTTGACATCTATATAAAGGAGCATGGCTGCAGTGGGCAAGTACTCCAGACGAAGTCCTGTATGACGAAACGCGTCGGGAGGACTCCACTGCTGCCATTTTTATACATACAAGCGCTTTTTATACAAATGAAATGTAAGTGTTCCTCTGTGAATAAATTATACGTTTTTTATGGAATTACACTATATGGCCCCTTCTTCATTCTATGTGGGTTACGTCCGAGGACCTTTTTGACTTCTTTATGGAGAAGATTCCTTTGCAAAGGAACCGCTACGATTCTATCTACAGTTCGCCTTCGTGGCCCCCCTGGTACTTGCCAGTTGGCAATCTAAGCCTGTTTGACTCGCACAGTATACTGTATGCTCTGTGAGTCCCAACTCTCTGGTAAGCCTCCATTCATTCTGGTGGTGGTATCTGCACAATTCTATGTTTTCCCACACTGGATTCTTTTTGAAGGCTTCCAAGAACATTTGTGTGCCTCAGAGTGTCGTTAAACTTGGATGACCCATGTGGTATGGATCAGCTCTTGGGTCTAGGGTTTCTGGAACACCTTCATCCAATTTTGGGACATTTCTGTCAGGATTTCAGCCTTTTTTTCACGTGGTGATCATAATTGTTTACACTAAGATGGACTTTTTATTTAATGATCTATGAACTTATTTGGATATGCACTGAATGTCTCAAGTATTTGTCAATATTATAATTTTATTTCACATTTATTTGTCATTATTAGCGCTAACTATTTGTATATAGATTTGAGTTATCAGCAAAATTTCTATTTGCATTGTTAGCTGCTTGCAATTGAGAGCGCATGGTTTTTTGTTTTTTATTACACTCTATATACACTGTGCATGCGTGAAACTCCGTCCCGCCCCTGATCATTAGTCCATATAAATGGAAATGATCACCAAAAAAGATAATAAACCAAAATTAAGAATACACGAAAAAAAGGGAAAGGAAAAGAGATGGATTCTCCACAGGTCATATAGCTCACTCTTTAACCCCTTAAATATATATACATATGGGGTCATGAACCACAATCCCAATAGCCATACACAGTAAATCAACATTGTATTTGGAAAAATTATCTGAATTTCTACAAATATGTGTTTTACAGATAGAATAAATTAAATCTTTAACAGAAATTATAAAACGTAACATAAAATAGTATATATAAATCGCCAACTGGTAGGGGGCCAATGCCCCACATGTGTAAGTTAGGACTCATCTATAAAAGCGTTGATATCTACCTCAACGTTCATACCTTGTGGATAAAAAGTCTGTAGTTCATATGCCCAAAACATTTCCAGACGGGACACCCCTCTAATTTTAGCCCCCCCCTCCATGGTGGAACATATTTGTCTATAATGACAAATTGGGACCCTGCGGGATTGCTGTTGTGAAATTGTTTGTAATGCCTGGGTACTGTATGCTTAGGGTTCCTACTTTTAATAAGGGCTATATGCTCCCCTACTCTGATGGAGAAGGTTCTGGTAGTGCGACCTATATATTGCTTGCGGCACGGGCAAGTGATAAGATAGTCTATGCATCTTGTACTGCATGTGCAGAAAGATTTTATGGTATAGTTCTTCCCAGTGACAGTAGAGGAAAACTCTGTTATTGTACGTCTATCAAGTGTGTTATGTACACATACCACGCATTTCTTATTAAAAGTAGGAACCCTAAGCATACAGTACCCAGGCATTACAAACAATTTCACAACAGCAATCCCGCAGGGTCCCAATTTGTCATTATAGACAAATATGTTCCACCATGGAGGGGGGGGGGCTAAAATTAGAGGGGTGTCCCATCTGGAAATGTTTTGGGCATATGAACTACAGACTTTTTATCCACAAGGTATGAATGTTGAGGTAGATATCAACGCTTTTATAGATAAGTCCTAACTTACACACGTGGGGCATTGGCCCCCTACCAGTTGCCGATTCATATATACTATTTTATGTTACGTTTTATAATTTCTGTTAAAGATTTAATTTATTCTATCTGTAAAACACATATTTGTAGAAATTCAAATAATTTTTCCATATACAATGTTGATTTACTGTGTATGGCTATTGGGATTGTGGTTCATGACCCCATATGTATATATATTTAAGGGGTTAAAGAGTGAGCTATATGACCTGTGGAGAATCCATCTCTTTTCCTTTCCCTTTTTTTCGTGTATTCTTAATTTTGGTTTATTATCTTTTTTGGTGATCATTTCCATTTATATGGACTAATGATCACAGAGGAACTTTTTTAATATACGCCTTAATATAAATTTTTTTAGGGTAACCCACATGAATTACATTATACCATCATTGCATACACTTGTGTGGGGTTTCCGGTTTGGTGGACTGTTGTTTACCACAGGATCCACCACCTTGTGTTTCTTTTATTTTGTTTGTTCCGGTCCGGCGCGCGGCTCTCTCAGTTTTACATCTGAGAGTCGCGGTCCGCCGGGTGCATGCACCATGATGTAGCCACGTCGCCACGCCGCACGCATGCGCATTACAAAACTCTGCGGAGTGCATGATGGCATGTACTCTGCAGTTTGACCACAACGCCGTAACGTCAGGCCGCACACTTCTGGCCGCAATGACACGCAGCCTCGTGGGTGTGATGCCCTATTGGGATACATTAGATAGAGGCCTGGAACGCTCGCGGGTCCGCCATTTTGAGGGACCCGGAAGTGACTATTGCAATGTCACAGGTTAATCATATAGATGATATAGAGGCTTGGAACGCATGCGGGTCCGCCATTTTGACGGACCCGGAAGTAACAATAAAAAAATTCTCTAAGAACTGGATTCTCATCACAGGGGTCTTGACATCTATATAAAGGAGCATGGCTGCAGTGGGCAAGTACCCCAGACGAAGTCCTGTATGACGAAACGCGTCGGGAGGACTCCACTGCTGCCATTTTTATACATACAAGCGCTTTTTATACAACTGAAATGTAAGTGTTCCTCTGTGAATGAATTATACGTTTTTTATGGAATTACACTATATGGCCCCTTCTTCATTCTATGTGGGTTATGTCCGAGGACCTTTTTGACTTCTTTATGGAGAAGATTCCTGTGCAAAGGAACCACTAGGATTCTATCTACAGTTCGCCTTCGTGGCCCCCCTGGTACTTGCCAGTTGGCAATCTAAGCCTGTTTGACTCGCACAGTATATGCTCTGTGAGTCCCAACTCTCTGGTAAGCCTCCATTCATTCTGGTGGTGGTATCTGCACAATTCTATGTTTTCCCACACTGGATTCTTTTTGAAGGCTTCCAAGAACATATGTGTGCCTCAGAGTGCCGTTAAACTTGGATGACCCATGTGGTATGGATCAGCTCTTGGGTCTAGGGTTTCTGGAACACCTTCATCCAATTTTGGGACATTTCTGTCAGGATTTCAGCCTTTTTTTCACGTGGTGATCATAATTGTTTACACTAAGATGGACTTTTTATTTAATGATCTATGAACTTATTTGGATATGCACTGAATGTCTCAAGTATTTGTCAATATTATAATTTTATTTCACATTTATTTGTCATTATTAGCGCTAACTATTTTTATATAGATTTGAGTTATTAGCAAAATTTCTATTTGCATTGTTAGCTGCTTGCAATTGAGATCGCATGGTTTTTTGTTTTTTATTACACTCTATATACACTGTGCATGCGTGAAACTCCGTCCACCCCTGACCTTCTTTCTAGTCTATTCTCCGCCCCTTCTCTTTCTGCACAGTGGGGTGAGCACATGGTTGAGAAAGAGCAAGTGCATGCAGACAGCATCAGCAATGACGAAAGCCTGGAGCCACAAACGTCCCGATCCCGGAGGAGATTTAGGGCCTCAAATATGTCCTTTATAGAGATGGTGGACATCTTGAAGAGGGCCGACTATGATGGGAGGCATGGACCTTACTCAAACCCAGGCCAAGATCATGGCTAAAGTTGTGAGAAGTCTGCACAGTAATTTTGGGGTATCAACTGAGGAAACGCTGGTCAGACCTGAAATTGAGGGAGCACGATCAGTACTTAAGGATCAAGAGAGTTCTTCAAAAAAGTATCTTGTTGTCATGTGTTCCTATTATTATTACTATTATTATTACTTGCACACTGCTCCATGTGCTTTTCTTTGCTGTTGTACAGTTTAAAATGGCAACTTTCAGGTTTGTGGGCACAGTAATCTTTCGTAATAAACATAATTTGTTCGCCCACTAATACGATGTTTTTGGCAGATACAGGTCAGGCCTATTTGTATTAAAAGAAGTTTATGACATTGTTGTCCACATGGGTTTGTACTAGAATGAAATGCAAACTTGATTCAGTGTAAGGAGAGGACACTCAGCAGCTGTTTATACATCTGGACGCAGGAACACTAGTGTGGGACACCAGAACAAACTTTTTAGGGTGCCCACACAGGTGCTCCAGTGGATACTAAGGTTGTCTCCATGTGTGAAAATTGTACAAAAAAGGTAAATATTCCAGCTTTAGAAAGGGAAAAAATAATGTCTTCAGCTTGGAAATCTGCCAAAAAAGACAATTGTACGACACTTCCAAGCAATGTTTCATATTACTATTTCTGGCCTCAAATATCTGTGTGCTAAGTATACCTTTTATTTATTGACATAGGGGAGAAAAGACTCAGGACATCTGAGGACACCAGGGACCCCCCACCTCCGAAAGAAAAGCAAATCCCCACCCCACAACCAGATGTGGAGGAAGGAGAGGTTTATGAAGTGGGCGAAATAGTGACCACAACAGGTGAGTGTCTGAGACCACAGCTTAAGGTAATAGATGGATGTCTGCATATTTATAATATATGGTGTGTTTTTTTATTTTAGGTGATGTGGATGTTCTGGAAGAAGATTCGCATTTCACAAGGGCAAGTGCACACATCCTCATCGGGGAGATCATGGTGTGCAATCATGATTTACAGAAGATCAAGGAAGACATCAATGATATTGAAAAAAGACTCAAAAACATCATTGATGTTTTAGGCAGAATCTAAAAAACACCTAAAGTCTTAATTTATTTGCTCTTTTTCACCAATTTTTTAAGTATCTTGAATGCCAAATTTTGAAGATGCACACAGTGTGTCAACATGTGCTATCTGCCATCACGGGATATCAAGGTGTGCGTTTTGGGAGGTGCAACCCCTTCCTCACAACTAAAGTAGCTGAGAGGAAGGGGTTGCACCCCTGAAACACGTCCATTGAACCCCCATGATGGGAGCTAGCACATGTTGACATTAGGCATAAGATCAGGAGGGAAATCCCCATTTTGACTCTCAATGTGTGTGCATCTTCAAAATTTGGCTTTCCGAGGGGTGACATCACCCCATCTGATGAAGGCAATATCAACACAGTTTGGACATACTAAGGTCTGATATTGCCTTCATTTTTTCAAAGTTAAACTTTGTAAGTTCCTGAGTTGGGTATTGTTTTATGGTTTTAAACAGTACAAAAGGCTATTTGTACTGTCTATACCAAAAGTGTTTTTCATAAAATATGTTGGTTTGTTCAAAAACCCTTTTCTAACGCACATATGAATGAGCACTGAGTAAAAAACAATGTGTGGCTTCTTCGTTCAATGCTCAATAGCAGTTTTTGGAGTAAGTTGTTGTTTATAGTGACAATGGGGGTTATTTCCTAAAGGCAAAGGAAAATGTTAAAAAATAAAAGCCCATTGGAGAACCTAGGGGACAGTTAAAAGAAACACAAACAGTAAATCAAAGGAAATATTATTATTTCAGTTTAAATTAAAAAAAATATTTTTTAAATGTTTATTAACCACTTCCCGCCCGGCCTATAGCAGATTTCTGGTCGGGCGGTGGTTCCGTTATCCCGACTGGGCGTCATATGACGTCCAGCAGGATAAAATGCCGCTGCGCGCCTGTGGGGGCACGCATCGCGGCGAACGGTGGAGCGGTGTGTCAGGCTGATACACCGCTACACCGATATTGGTAAAGAGCCTCCAGTGGAGGCTCTTTACCACGTGATCAGCCATGTCCAATCACGGCTGATCACGATGTCAATAGGAAAAGCCGTTGATCAGCTTTTCCTCACTCGCGTCTGACAGATGCGAGTAGAGGAGAGCCAAAAAGTCTAATACAAAAACTCCAGTACAATATAGGTGAATAAAAGAGTGAAAGTGAAATTAGTTAAAAAACACTCATCAAGGAAAACTAAGGCGGATGCCGTACAAAAAGGCGGATCCCACACAATAATAAATAAATTATATATAAATCAACTAATGCATAAGTATAATAATGAAAAATCCCATCTAGCAAGAAATAAATAATTAATAAATTAACACATAAAAATTATTAATATACTAAGTGATACACCATAATAAGTGAGTTAATCTCAGATATAAAATCAATCAGTAAAAAAAATCAAACAAATTATAAACACCAGAAATTATTAGAAGCAAAAAATAATTGAAAAACGCACATAAAGTCCCATTCCAGAGAAAAGCAGTGCAAGGAATAATAAAATAAAATGTTTAAGTCCATGAAGGGTGTGAAGGTAATGATCCAAGAGAAGATATATGAGACTAGATCCAATAGCCAAGATGGTAACACACCCAAGTGAGTATAGAGGCTCCTTACCAACTACAGATGACCACCAAAAGTGATCTCACCAGGCACAGGGAGTCTTAAGGTGACTTCAGCTGAAGTCGTGTATGGTGTGGTCGTTGATGTACTTGTGGACGTTGTGGTTCTTCTTCATGCTCTTCCTGGTCTACATCCTGAGGGTCCCGCTGAAAATCAATGACAATCTGAGTACAGGTTCTAACATTTTTTCAGGTGCTTAGTGTGCCTGTGGAGACGCCGCGATTTTCCACCACTGATCCACATTTGTTATATGCTCAAGTTGGATGGAATTTCTTTGAAGTGCAATTAATTTTATATAATAAACCTTTTATGAATGATTACACTATGGGAGCCATTTCTGTTTTTCTCTTTTGAGTGCCACGGACCTAGCTGCTTTTACAGATGCCGTTTATAGGTTCCTGGGAGACCTTAACATTCCCTGTGCCTGATGAGATCACATTTGATGGTCATCTGTAGTTGGTAGCCTCTATACCAGCAGTCATCAACCCTGTCCTAAGGGCCCACTAACAGACAAGGAAGCGCGCACGACGGAACTACGCTTATTATGTCACTTGTGTGGGATCCGCCTTAGTTTTTTTTAGTTTTTTTTAATGTGAGATTTTTCACCTTTATTTTTTACTTCCAATTGATTTTTGTACGGCATCCTCCCTAGTTTTCCTTGATGAGTGTTTTTTCACTAATACTTCTCACATTTATCAATCTCTTATGATTTTAGCACTGCATCTTTTAGTCACCTAACTTGATTAATAAAGCCCTATACACACTATTAGATTTTCTGCAGATTTTTGTCTTCAGATTTACCAAAACGATATCATATGAGGTCAAACCTTAATGCCCCGTACACACGATCGGACATTCTGACAACAAAATCCATGGATTTTTTCCGACGGATGTTGGCTCAAAAGTGTCTTGAATACACACGGTCACACAAATCTTGTCGGAGATTCCGAACGTCCAGAATGTGGTGACGTACAACACGTACGACGGCACTAGAAAAGGGAAGTTCAATACCAAGTGCGCCACCATTTGGGCTCCTAATCTCGTATTAGTAGTTTGGTGAGAGTGACGATTCGCGCTTTTCAGCCTTGTGCTTTTCCGATCGTTACTGCTCTTCAGTTTGTGCTTGTGGGTTTGTATCTGGTTTTCAGTGCTTGCCCCCCCAAATCGCACGTGAGGTCCATATAAAATATATGGAGTAGTTTGTGGGTAGGGGGGCCATTGATATGCCAGAAAATGTTTAATAAACATTTTACAAATTTTTTTTTTTATCTAAACTGAAATAATATTTCCTTTGATTTACTGCTTGTGTTTCTTTGTGTTTCTTTTAGCTGTCTCCTAGGATCTCCAATGGGCTTTTTTTTTACATTTTCTTCAATAGTGCAAACATAATTTATTTGATACATGAGGTGACAATCTCTTCTTCAGCGAACTATTATTATGTTGTGGGTCTGCTACACACACACCTTGTTTTTGTTGTTAATGTGTGTAATGCATTACTGTTAAAAATATACATCATTTTCAGCACCATTAATGAATTTTGCAGAGTCATGGAAATGGCATGATTGTGTCAAATTATAAAGCACTGTGGGAGTTTTTTACTAAAGGAAAATCCACTTTGCACTACAAGTGCACTGCAAAAGTGCACTTGACACTGCACTTGAAATTGCACTGAAAGTGCACTTGTAGTGCAAAGTGTATTTGCCTTTAGTAAATAACCCCCAATTCAGTGTAAACACCAAACTTAGTCCAAAAAATTATTTTGAGCATTGAAAGAAGAAGCCACACATTGTTGAGTAGAAAACGTTTTACTCTGTGCACATTCACATGTGCGTTAGAAAATGTTTTTTGAACAAACCAACATATTTTAGTAATAACATTTTTGTTTTTGACAGTACAAATAGCCTTTTTTGTGTTAAAACGGGCATGTTTAAAA
This sequence comes from Lithobates clamitans, assembly GCA_037952925.1. Lineage (NCBI taxonomy): Eukaryota > Metazoa > Chordata > Amphibia > Anura > Ranidae > Lithobates > Lithobates clamitans. The sequence goes on along the minus strand of JBBGZY010001615.1, from coordinate 1,204,601 downwards.
CCATAAAACAATACACAACTCAGGAACACACAAAGTTCAACTTTGACAAAGTGAAGGCAATATCAGACATTAGTATGTCCAACCTGTGTTGATCTTGCCTTCATCAGATGGGGTGATTTCACCCCTGGGAAAGCCAAATTTTAAAGATGCACACAAATTGAGAGTCAAAATGGGGATTTCACTCCTGATCCCATGCCTAATGTCAAAATGTGCTAGCTCCCATCATGGGGGATCAATGGACGTGTTTCGGGGGTGCAACCCCTTCCTCTCATCTACTTTATTTGCGAGGAAGGAGTTGTACCCCCAAAACGCGTACCTTGATATCTCGTGATGGCAGATAGCACATGTTGACACACTGTGTGCATCTTCAAAATTTGGCTTTCTAAAAAATATTTAAAATGTGTGAAAATACTAAAAATCAAAATAAACTAGAAGAATTTTGTGGTTTTTTTAGATTCTGCCTAAAACATAAATGATGTTTTTGAGTCTTTTTTCCACATCATTGATGTCTTCCTTGAACTTTTGTAAATAATGATTGCACACCATGATCTCCCCGATGAGGATGTGTGCAGTTGCACTTGTGAAATGCAAATCTTCTTCCACAACATCCACATCACCTAAAATTAAAAAACATACTATGTATTATAAATATGCAGGCATACATCTATTACCTGATGGATACATGAGGGCAGGTAGACTGAAGGGGAGCCCACCCCTTCTTAAAGGTACAGGAGCACACCAAGCAACCAGCAGGTAGCACAATGGCTGCAAAGGTGCTGGTGCGATGCTGGACCAATACACACACCAACGTGATCACAAAAAACTTGCCATCACCCTCATTTATAGCTGGCTATTGCAGTAAGCGGCATTGGAAGGCTACAAACAGATACCAACAAAGCCTGGGGAATGCCCAGGAAAAAATCCAAGCCTACTTACCACCAGCTCACAGACAACCAAATAACCTGTCTAACAGTATACGTTAAAAACAGGGGTTTAGTCTGCACGCATTTGCAAACACATGCATAAGCCACAGAGCCTCCTCACGGCACCCTGATATCTGTGGTCCTAGCACTAAAATATGAGTGTCCCCACAGTAGAGGCACATGCATTCTGATGGATAAATGAGGGCAGATGGACTGAAGGGGAGCCCACCCCTTCTTAAAGGTACAGGAGCACACCAAACACCCAGCAGGTAGCACAATGGCTGCAAAGGTGCTGGTGCATTGCTGGACCAATACACACACCAACATAATCACAAAAAACTTGCCACCACCCTCATTTATAGCTGGCTATCGCAGTAAGCAGGATTGGAAGGCTACAAACAGATACCAACAAAGCCTGGGGAATGCCCAGGAAAAAATCCAAGCCTACTTACCACCAGCTCTCAGACAACTAATTAACCTGTCTAACCACAGATATCAGGGTGCCGTGATGAGGCTCTGTGGCTTACGCATGCGTTTGCAAATGTGTGCGGACTAAACCCCTGTTTTTAATGCATACTGTTAGACAGGTCAATTTGGTTGTCTGCGAGCTGGTGGTAAGTAGGCTTTGGTTTTTTAATTAACTGATTAATATATACACATGGTGCAGGTTTACTGCAGTATATTTTAGTAAGTTGGTGCACATTAACCGCAGTATATTGCAGTGCATTACCACATATTTAATGCAGTATATTCCAGTGCATTATTGCAGGTTGACCGCAGTATATTGCAGTGTGTTAGTGCACATTTAACACAGTATAATTCAGTGCGTTGGTGCAGGTTTAACGCAGTGTATTTCAGTGCATTGGTGCATGTTTAATGCAGTGTATTTCAGTACATTATTGTACGTTTACAGCAGTTTAATGCAATGTGTTACTGCACATTTAACGCAGTATATTTCAGTGCTTTAATGCAAGTTTACCACAGTATATTGCAGTGTGTTATTGCACATTTACTGCACCATACTACAGTGTGTTAGTGCACATTTAACGCAGCATATTTCAGTGTATTATTGCACGTTTTGGATTAGTATATTGCAGTGCATTACTGCACGTTTAAAGCAGTACATTTCAGTGTGTTTCTGCAGGTTTACCACAGTATATTGCAGTGCGTTACCGCACATTTAACGCAGCATATTTCAGTGCGTTATTGCACGTTTACAGCAGCATATTGCAGTGCGTTACTGCACCTTTAAAGCAGTATATTTCAGTGCATTCTTGCAGCTTTACCGCAGTATATCGCAGTATGTTAGTGCACATTTAACGTAGTATAATTCAGTGCATTACTGCATGTTTACCGCAGCATATTGCAGTGCATTAGTGCACATTTAACACAGTAAATTTCAGTGCATTATTGCACGTTTACTGCAGTGTATTGCAGTGCGTTACTGCGCGTTTACCACAGTATATTGCAGTGCATTACTGCAGGTTTAACACAGTATATTGCAGTGCGTTACTGCAGGTTTATCGCTGTATGTTGCAGTGCGTTACCGCACAATTAACGCAGTATATTTCAGTGCATTATTGCATGTTTACAGCAGTATATTGCAGTGCATTACTGCACCTTTAACACAGTATATTTTTCTTTTTTTTTTCCATAAAAGATTTTATTGAAGGAAATGTAAAGAATATGATTACAAAACAGTTGACATGTAATTCAAAGGAGGCTTCCATGGCGTGTACATCAAGCGGGGTGATACACTTAAATCATGGAAAATCATACCGCTGGGTTCTTTTACAATCAAGTACATCTTGTTATCAGATAAACCTTGTATGTACAACCGATATAATAACATCTTAAGTAGGGGCACCCTTATGCCCCGTACACACGGTCGGATTTTCTGATGGAAAATGTCCGATCGGAGCGTGTTGTCGGAAATTCCGACCGTGTGTGGGCTCCATCGGACATTTTCCATTGGATTTTCCGACACACAAAGTTGGAGAGCAGGAGATAAAATTTTCCGACAACAAAATCCGTTGTCAGAAATTCCGATCATGTGTACACAAATCCGACGGACAAAGTGCCACGCATGCTCAGAATAAATAAAGAGATGAAAGCTATTGGCCACTGCACCGTTTATAGTCCCGACGTACGTGTTTTACGTCACCGCGTTCAGAACGATCGGATTTTCCGACAACTTTGTGTGACCGTGTGTATGCAAGACAAGTTTGAGCCAACATCCATTGGAAAAAATCCATGGATTTTGTTGTCGGAATGTCCGAACAAAGTCCGATCGTGTGTACGCCCTAATATTGTGTCAAGTTATATCATAACTGGAAGCAATACCACTTAGACCACTGTCAAGAGGCTTTCTCATGGTAATGAAAAAGGGTGAGAATTCAACTTGACTTCTCTGAGGCAAAGGAATGCGTGAGTGTATAAGGTAGGGTGTTATAAACAGCTTGTTTAACTATATCGTTGTGTGGGTATCTATCGTTTGATTAGAGCAATAGGTGGAGAAAGAGAGAAATTTTTAAGAGATGAAAAGTTAGGGGGGGGGGGACAGGAGGGGTGAGAAGAGAGAGGAAAGGAGAGAAGGTGGGGACCACTCTTCAACCGTATTCCCTCCCCTCCATCCCAAATATGTGGGGAAGGGAGAGAGGGGGAGCGGAAGTTTTATAGGAGGTTCTGTGTTGTCAGATGTTACGAGGGGAAGTAGGATTTATAACAATCAGATGTTTTGAAGTGTGTCCAACAAGCCGAAGTTGTTGTAAATTTTTGTATGCAATCCTGGGCGGTAAATATCAGTTCCTCCATTTCTTCTATTTTGGATACTCGGAGTAACCATTCTCTAATGGTTGGTATGTCCGTAGATCACCAGTGTATTGGGATGCAAAGTCTTGCCACGTTGACCATATGCATGGCTAAGGATTTGTGGTAGTGGTGTTTGGGTAGGGTAGTGTGGTGTAGGAGGTATTGCGTGAGGCTATAATTCAAGGTGTAAATGGTAATATGTTTTATGATGGAGTGCACCTCTCTACCAAATGTTTTGATGGAGTCGCACCCCCACCAAATGTGCATCACGGAGCCTACTGCCTTTTTACATCTCCAACATACGCTTGGAATTGAGGGTGATAATTTGTGCAGTCATGATGGGGTCCTGTACCATTTGGTTATAATTTAATATGGATCACTACATTCATTGATCCCTTATGGGCAATTGTGTAGATGGCTTCCCAGTCCTCCTCCGTCAGTGTCATTTGTAAATCCTTCTCCCATGAATAAATGGGTTCTTAGTCACTGAGACAAGGGAGTCGCCGTGAAGTAGGGCATAAATGTAGGAAATGAAGTGTCTTTGAGGTGTGTTGCTTGAACACAGGGTTTCAAATGGAGTAAGTTGCCTGGACCATGTTGTGGTTGATGCTGCCAACATTAGAAAATGTCTCACTTGTCTGTATGACCAGAAAAGAAATGTGTTAGTGCATGACACTGACATCAAGTCTTGGTAGGTTCGGATGGTGCCCTTATGGAAGAACTGATGTGTCCTTACCTCATCATGTGGCCACTCCTTTTGGAGGCTTGTAGTGGAGTCTTCAGGAGGGAACTCTGGGTTCTTGTGTAGGGTTGTCAATGGCCCTGAATGTGAAGAAAATTTATATAGAGAGATGGCTTTACTAAAGGCCAATAGTGAAAGGTATATGAGTGGATGCGTCTTAAGGGTCTGGGGCCAAAGTCGGGGTGGTAGTCAGGGGAGAACATGTGTTGGGGTATGTATAAAATGTTTTTCTATTGTAAACAAGGCTTTTTCTAGGTACTGTATCTTCCAGTCTACAATCCTGGTCAAGTGGCATGCTAAGTGGTATTTGTGGAGGTCAGGAAGGCCGATTCCACCTTTGGATTTGGGATAGGTCCGTCATGAGTAGGGATGAGCTGAACACCCCCCTGTTCGGTTCGCACCAGAACATGCGAACAGGCAAAAAATTTGTTCAAACACGCAAACACCATTAAAGTCTATGGGACACGAACATGAATAATGTGCTAATTTTAAAGGCTTATATGCAAGTTATTGTCATAAAAAGTGTTTGGGGACCTGGGTCCTGCCCCAGGGGACATGGATCAATGCAAAAAAAAGTTTTAAAAATGTCAGTTTTTTCGGGAGCAGTGATTTTAATAATGCTTAAAGTGAAAGAATAAAAGTGTAATATCCCTTTAAATTTCGTACCTGGGGGGTGTCTATAGTATGCCTGTAAAAGGGCGCATGTTTCCCGTGTTTAGAACAGTCTGACACCAAAATTACATTTCAAAGGAAAAAAGTCATTTAAACTACTTGTGGCTATTAATGAATTGCCGGTCCGACAATACACATAGAAGTTCATTGATAAAAACGGCATGGGAATTCCCCACAGGGGAAACCCAAACCAAAATTAAAAAAAAGGTCTGGTATGGATTTTAAGGTGGACCCCGCGCCAAAATTAAAAAAAAAAATGTCGTGGGGTCCCCCTAAAAATCCATACCAGACCCTTATCTGAGCACGCAACCTGGCAGGCCGCAGAAAAAGAGGGGGGACGAGAGAGCGCCCCCCTCCTGAACCATACCAGGCCACATGCCCTCAACATTGGGAGGGTGCTTTGGGGTAGCCCCCCAAAACACCTTGTCCCCATGTTGATGAGGACAAGGGCTTATCGGAATCTGGAAGCCCCCTTTAACAAGGGGACCCCCAGATCCCAGCCCTCCCCCCTGTGTGAAATGGTAATGGGGTACAAAAGTACCCCTACCATTTCACTAAAAAACTGTCAAAAATGTTAAACATGACAAGAGACAGTTTTTGACAATTCCTTTATTTAAATGCTTCTTATTACTTCTTTCTTCTGTCTTCTATCTTCCTTCAGTTTCTTCCTCCATCTTCTTCTTCTTCTGGTTCTTCTGGTTCTTCCTCTGGTGTTCTCGCCCGGAATCTCCTCCGGCGTTGGCGTCTTCTTCCCTTCTTCTTCTCGGACCGCTCCGCATCCATGATGGCATCAGGGGGAGGCTCCTGCTCTTGTCTTCATATTCTTGTCTTCATCTTCTTTTTGGGCCGTTCAGCATCCATGATGCCATGGAGGGAGGCTCCCGCTGTGTGACGCTTCTCCTCGTCTGACGGTTCTTAAATAACAGGGGGGCAGGGCTACCCGGTGACCCCGCCCCCCTCTGACGCACGGTGACTTGACGGGACTTCCCTGTGGCATTACGGGGAATGCCACAGGGAAGTCCCGTCAAGTCACTGTGCGTCAGAGGGGGCGGGGTCACCGGGTGGCACCGCCCCCTGTTATTTAAGAACTGTCAGAAGAGGAGAAGCGTCACACAGCGGGAGCCTTCCTCCATGCCATCATGGATGTGGAGCGGCCCGAGGGGAAGAAGGGAAGAAGACGCTGACGCCGCGGAGGAGATGCCGGATGAGAACACCGGAGGAAGAACCAGAAGAACCAGAAGAAGAAGAAGATGGAGGAAGAAACCAAAGGAAGATAGAAAATAGAAGAAAGAAGATAGAAGATAGAAGAAAGAAGAAGCATTTAAATAAAAGAATTGCCAAAAACTGTCTCTTGTCATTTTTAACATTTTTGACAGTTTTTTAGTGAAATGGTAGGGGTACTTTTGTACCTCCTTACCATTTCACACAGGGGGGAGGGCCGGGATCTGGGGGTCCCCTTATTAAAGGGGGCTTCCAGATTCCGATATGCCCCCACCCGCAGACCCCCACAACCACCGGCCAGGGTTGTGGGGATGAAGCCCTTGTCCTCATCAACATGGGGACAAGGTGTTTTGGGGGGCTACCCCAAAGCACCCTCCCAAGGTTGAGGGCATGTGGCCTGGTATGGTTCAGGAGGGGGGCGCTCTCTCTTACCCCCTCTTTTCCGGCAGCCTGCCAGGTTGCGTGCTCGGATAAGGGTCTGGTCTGGATTTTTGGGGGGACCCCACGCCATTTAAAAAAAAAAATTTGAGGGGGACCCCACACCTTTTTTTTTTAAATTTTGGCCAGGGTTATCTTAATATCCATACCAGACCTGAAGGGCCTGGTATTGAATTTAGGGGGACCTCCCACGTAATTTTTTTTTAAATTTTGGTTCGGGTTGGTTTGGGGTTCCCCTGTGGGGAATTCCCATGCCGTTTTTATCAATGAACTTTTATGTGTATTGTCGGACCGGCAATTCATTAATAGCCGCGAGTAGTTTAAATGACTTTTTTTCCTTTGTAATGTCATTATGCTGTCAGACTGTTCTAAACACGGGAAACATGCACCTCTTTACAGGCATACTATAGACACCCCCCAGGTATGAAATTTAAAGGGATATTACACTTTTATTGTTTCACTTTAAGCATTATTAAATTCACTGCTCCCGAAAAAACGGCCATTTTTAAAACTTTTTTTTGCCTTGATCCATGTTCCCTAGGGCAGGACCCAGGTCCCCAAACACTTTTTATGACAATACCATGAATATTAGCCTTTAAAATTAGCCCTTTTGATTTCTCCCATAGACTTTTAAAGGATGTTCCTCGGCACCCCAAATTGTTCGCTGTTCGGCGAACTTGCGAACAGCCGATGTTCGAGTCGAACATGAGTTTGACTCGAACTCGAAGCTCATCCCTAGTCGTGAGTATTTTATGCGCAGGGGATTGTTTTTCCATAGGAAGGCTGTGCAGGCCTTTTTGTATGTTGCAAAAAAGGAGGGGGGAGGTGTATCGGTATGGTCTGCATGAGATATAAGAGGCAGGGAAGGACAACCATTTTAATTAGGGCTGAGTGGCCAAATCAGGATATATTGAGATGGTTCCATTCTCTTAAGTTAGTTTGGATTTTTGAAAGGGCGGCTAGGAAATTGTGGTTGTAAAGGTCTACTGTGTTCCTGGTAATCTGGATTCCAAGATATGTAATAGCTTCTTTCTTCCATTGGAAGGGGAAGGAGTCTTGGGAGTGAGCTATTTCTTGTGGGGTAAGGGAGATATTTAGGGCATGTGACTTGGAGTAGTTAATTTTGAGGTTTGATAGCTCCTCAAAATGTGTCATATCCCTCAGGAGGTTGGGTAATGAAAGTTAAGGAGCTTGTAGGGTGAGCAAAATGTCGTCCGCAAAGGCGGCTACTTTAAATTCTCTACGCGCTATGGAGATGCCTATGATGTCTATACTGTATTGTTGCGTAATCTGTTTAACAGAGGTTCTAGCGCCAGGACGAAGATCAGGGGGGATAGAGGGCACCCCTGACGTGTACCATTGCTTATAGAGAAGGCGTTTGACAGGAGGCCATTAGCTCTCACCCTTGCTGAAGGGTTAGTGTACAGTGCGTTAATGTATGCATACATGCGAGGTAAGAGATCTATGCCTTTCAAAACTTCCTGCATGTAGTCCCAGGCCATCCTGTCAAATGCCTTCTCCGCATCTAGGGATAGGAGAAGGCCCTTAGTTCCCAATGAAGTCAGTCAGTGATGTATATTTAGGGTGCGTATGGTGTTATTCCTGGCCTCTCTACCTGGGATGAGTCCTACTTGGTCAGAGGATATGAGGCCAGGGATGAGTGGTAGCAATCTATTGGCCAGTATCTTTGCGTATAGTTTGATATCTACATTAAAGTGGGGTTCCACCCAAAAAAACAAGGTGGGTTCCACCCAAAAAATAGAAGGTGCTTTTTTGAGTTAAGAATACTTACTTGAATAGAATTTTCCAACAGTTTAATGTCATTTTAATATGCTACATCTGCATAGCTGCTTAAAGTGGGGTTCCACCCAAAAAAACAAAAATACATTAAAAATCCTAAAAAAAAAAAACAAAAAAAAACATTTGGATATTTTTTTTTTAACTTACCTCTAAATGCCTGTTGCTAGGGGGTCCCTCGTAGTCTGCCCCTTCCAGTGCCTGGGCTGGTGACATCACTTCCTCCTCAGCACAGGAAGGGCTCCGCTCTGCTCCCTCCCTCCTGTCAATCATCTGGGACCCATTACAGGTCCCAGGTGACTGAGCGGCCAATCACGGCATGTGGTGCCGCTCGCGCATGCGCAGTGGGTGCCAGGCTGTGAAGACACAGCCCGGCGGCCACAGTTGCAATGCCGGCGCCGCTGAACGGAGGGGGAGACGAGCGGGGCTTCGATCCCCCGCATCGCTGGACCCAGGGACAGGTAAGTATCCAATTAAAAGTCAGCAGCTGCAGTATTTGTAGCTGCTGACTTTTAATTTTTTTTTTCATGGGCCCCCTGGGTGGAACTACTCTTTAAGTAGAGAAATTGGCCTGTAGTTAGATGCTTGTAGATGATCTTTACCTTCCTTCGGGAAAAGAGTTAAGTGGGCTGCCTAATGAAGTGTGTGGGTTTGATAGTGAGTTAAAGAGGGAGTCCCGCGAAAAAAAAAAAAAAAAATTAAATGTCAGCAACTAAAAATACTGTAGTTGCTGACTTTTAAAATAAGGACACTCACCTGGGTCCAGCGATGTCGGCACCCGAGGCCGAACCGCCGCTCGGCTCTCGGGTGCTGCCACCGCCATCTTCTGTAAGGGAATCAGGAAATGAAGCCTTGCGGCTTCACTTCCCAGTTCCCTACTGTGCATGCGTGAGTCGTGCTGCACAATCAGAATGGTCCCTGCTGTTTCTGGGACCCGTGTGTGTCCCAGCAGACAGCGCAGGGGGCCGGGAAGTGGCGTAGACTCCCATGGGAGTCTACTCCCAGAAGTGGGTGCAAATACCTGTATTAGACAGGTATCTGCACCCCCCCCCCGAAAGGTGCCAAATGTGACACTAGAGGGGGGGAGGGTTCCAAAAAGTGGAGGTTTAATTTTTGTGTCAACCTCCGCTTTAAAGGTCTTTAGCATTTCGGGTATTAGAATATCTTGAAAGCTTTTGTAATATATTAGTGTGAAGCCATCGGGACCTGGGCTCTTCCCTACTTTCATCTGTTTTATTGCCAATTAAAGCTCCTGCATTGAAAGAGGGCTTTCCATAGCTTCAGCTTGCTGCAGGGTGATAGGTTTGGGGCAGTACTGAGCTATGAATTCTTTTATTTGGGAGGCACGACTGTTCGCTTTTGTTCTGTCATCATTATTTTGCAGTAAATTGAACAGTTTAGCGTAATATTTTTCAAAGTGTCTGGCGATATCTTCATTTTTTGAGAGGAGAGTGCCGTGTTTGTCTCGAACGTGAATGGTGCGCGCCAGCAATCTCCCACTCCTATTGCCGTGTTCATAGAACACTTTCTGTTGGAGTACCTACCGCCTCCTTGTGCACTTCCCTAATTCATCTAGTAATGTAGCTTGAGCTTGTAGTAGCTCCTGTAGTGTATTTTGCGAGGTCGTTTGTTTGTGGGCCGTCTCAAGTCGGTTCATGGTTTTAATAAGTGATTTGATCTGTTCCTGGTGTCCCCTTTTGTTGGTCATTGCTAGGGCTATGAATTCCCCCCTTAGTATGCACTTATGTGCCTCCCAGAGTGTGATAGGTGCAATATCTGGAGTAGAGTTTTCTTAGAAATACATTCGGATGTGGGATTGGATCTGGTTTAGCGATTCTGGGTCTTTTAGCAGGGAGGGGTTCAACCGCCATGTTTTTGTTGTTTCGTTTGTTTTCGGGAATGTGAGCGTTACTGAAATGGGGTGGTGATCGGACAAAAACATTGGTTCTATAGTAGTCTGTGTGAGAAGGGATGAATCAGTCTGTGATAGAAATAGATAGTCTATTCTGGAGTATTTTTGGTGTTGAAGAGAATAAAAGGTGTAATCTTTGTCTGTTGGGAACATGGTACGCCATGTGTCATGGAGTGTTAGGTTTTGGAGTTGGAGTTTGATTTGGCGGAGTGCCCGGTAGGAGAGAGTGGTAGTGCCTGTGGAGGTGTCAAGATTAGGATTTAGTGGCACATTGAAGTCTCCGCCTAGTATTACCATACCTTTCTGAAAACTGGATAGGAGGTCACAGATTTTTTTGAAGAAAGACACTTGGTATTCGTTTGGGCAGTACACATTGGCTAGAGTGAATGGTTTGGATGCATATGTGCCCTTAATAAAGACGTATCTGCCTCCAGAATCAATGATGTGTCCATCATCTGAAAGTCAGCATGTTTGGAGATGAGTATAGAGACCCCTTTCATTTTGGAGTCTGGGTTTGTGGAGTGTATAGCCTGTTTGTATACATGGTTTGCCAATTTGGGAATGGCATTCGATCTAAAATGTGTTTCTTGGAGTAGTAGGAAATGTGCTTTATGTTTCGCCAGGGCAGAGAGAACTTGTAATCTCTTTTCTGGCAAATTTAAGTCTTTAACATTTAGTGAGATGCATTTCAGTGACACTTGTGTTTTATTGGTTATCTGTTCTGGATGCATTCTGAATGTTGTTGGGATATATCGCCTCGATATAGGAGGTTCACGGGGGTCGTTTTGTAGTCTCACTATTGTCCGTGGATGATAAGAAGGGGATAAGTGGGGGAGAGAGGAAACCCCCCAGAAGACAAGGGGTTAGAGAGAGGAGAGAAGATCAGAAAAGAGAGAAAGAGAGTTACAGGGTATGACTTAGGGTGGTTAAGTCTCAGGGTTAGGTGGTATGGGGTAAGATGGTTAAGCAGGTTCACACAGTAGTGGAATATCCACGTTCCGTGTATGGGAAGTCACCGGAGATGGTTATAGGATCACCTAATCATCTAGTTAAAAGGAGTCTGGGGTGTTAGCTAAGGTCCAATAGGACTGCTGTGGTGGGACAGTAAACTGGGAAAGGACCAAATGGATTGGCACTACTGAGGACGAAGAAGGTATGTATATGTGTCGTCGGATCTGATATGGTAAGGGTAGGTGCAAGATTTAGTATGGGTTAGTACACCATTGTTGAGAAGAAACCAATTATATGTATAAAGTTTAATCAAGTAGCTAGTTTGAATGTCACTGTTCGTTGAGTACTGAGTGGGGTCTATCGTTCTGTACATGCAGTTATTAAGTAGAGTGAACACTTATTGAAAAGTCAACTTATGTAACAAGTAAACATAACTATTGTAAAATGCACTTTCAGGCTAGATACTCTAGATCTCCTCTTTCCCCTCTATTTGGGTCTTGGAGCCTGCTTCTTTACAGTAAAGAAGCAAAATCCTTGCTATAGCTGAGGAATAGTATGCCTTAGTAGGGAGAGACCTGCCCGACGGGTTTCCCTCTAAGGAGAAAAATCTATGAACAAGTTTTGGTTTTGTGGTTGTGAGATAGCTCTGTGCCCGGAGCCAAAGCACGGCGTCATCTTGTTTAAATTGTAGCATGATGCGTCTATACGTTAAGTCAATTGTAAGTGTAAGTAAGTAAGTAGCGGTTTATGTGAGAACATCTCAACTTACTGCTACTGCTATGAAGGCCTGGGGTGCATTGAGAAAGGGGTTAGTTTTCTCGATGACTCCTGTGTGGGGTTTCAGCATGTTCTGGCGCATGTGGGAGGAGATCTTGGCATGAGATACGTTCTCCAGGTGATGTAGGATCCAATCTGCGGTGTCTGGATCTATGTCACTGGGCTTTAGGTGATGCGTTATAGGACACCGGCTTCCATGGTTCCTTTGGGAAATAGGAGGAATACCAATCAGGCAGATCCACTTGCGGCAAGTCAAGCTTTTCACAAAAGGCAGGAAGGTTTTATGGTGTTCCAAAGAGTGCGGTGCAACCTCTGGTGGTTGCAGAAAGGCAGAAAGGAATCTTCCATCTATATTGGATGTTGCATGCACGGAATGTTTCCAGCAGGGGGCATAGGGTGCGTCTGTTCTGCAGGGTTATCTAAGACAGATCTTGGAACAGTTTTTAATATTCGCGTCATTGTATAAGATGCTGCCTCTGTCTCTTGCTTTACGGAGTATATACTTCTTGAGAGAAAAGTTCACAATACAGCACACAATGTCCCTGGGGGATTCAGAGTCACGGGGAGGGGGTCTCAGTGCACGATGGAGTCTTTCCATCTTAATAGGGGAGTCTGCTGGTCGGTCAAGTAGATTGTTAAATATTGCACAGACCGTCTGTGGTAAGGTCGACGGATCTACTCCTTCAGGTACCCCACTTATCCTGATGTTTTGCCTGTGTCGTCTGTTGTCTAAATCTTCCACTTGTCTGCGGAGTTCGAACATGTGTGGGAGATGGAGGTCATGTGTTTTCTGTACTTGCCTGATAGCTGCTGCCTGAAGTTGGGAAGATTCTTCCACTTCTGTGAGGTGGTTATTCATCGATTGAATGTCTGATTTTAGATCTGCTATGGCAGTCGTCAGAAAGTGTTTGATATCCAGGGCGACCTTTTGGAGGTCTCTTTGTAGATCTAGAAGGCTCGGATTTGTGACTGCAGGCCGTGACCTTCCATCAGCGGGTTCATGGTATTTCTAGGCGAGGCCGGGGATGAGGCCAGTGATGCCTGTGAGGCCTGCGACTCCTCGTGGTGAGTTGAGGCCCGAGTCCGGAACATCTCCGGAATGTTAGAAAGAAAACAAAGTAGTTATGTTCAGTTGTTATAAAAAACTGGTTTGAAATTTAAATGTGTATACTGCTCCCTTTGATAGGAGAAGAAATTGAGGTAGGTAATGATAGATGTTCCTGGTGAGTAGTAATTAAAATGAGTCTTATGCCGCGTACACACGAGCGGACTTTACGGCGGACTTTGCCCGGCGGACTGGGTTTCATCGGACAATTCGATCGTGTGTGGGCTCCAGCGGACTTTGTTTGCTCAAAAGTTGGATGGACTTAGATTTGAAACTTGTTTAAAATTTATCCGACGGACTCTTCTTTCTAGCGGACAAACCTGATCGTCTGTGTGCTAGTCCGACTAACTCAAACTGATGCATGCTCTGAAGCAATTACAAGACGGAAGCGCTCGGTCTGGTAAAACTAGCCTTCGTCTTGAAGCTAGCACATTCCTCTTCTGTCGTCTTTTAATACAGCCTTTTTTTAGGATTGATAATGCGAGAGGAATGAAGTTGTTTTTCTGCTTTATATTCACACAGAGTTCTCACAAACTACTTTCTTCATGATTTATCCTCCTGCCATGACTAATATAATATTTTGTAAAAGCCAGATCTCCATAACTTATAAATTTTAAAATCGATTTTGGACTAATTTTTGTATTTTTTTTTTATTTCAACACTTATCTATTTTACAATGTGTGTTAAATGATAACCACATTTTTTGTGTGTATTTTCAAGTTACCACGATTAACATTCATATTTTGTGTTGTTTTAATGAACCTTAATGAGGTTGTTGTCCCTTGTTCATTAGACATAGGGGGGTGTATTTAACAAAGGCAAAATAATTTTTCACTACAAGTGCTAATTATACATTGAATTCCACAGAAAGAGCATTTTGAAGTGCGTTCGCTGTGGATCCGAGGGGCACATGCAAGGAAGCCCAAAAAAAAGCAAATCATTTTTATTTAACATGATTTTCCGAATAAATCAGCAGAGCTTCCCCGAATTTAAGCTCTTCCCCTCAGATTTTCAACGACTGCACTTCCAACAAGTGCACTTGCTGTGCAATTTCTCAAGTGAACGTTTCACTTGATATTCTAAATGATTTAAGCCTTTTGTCAAAAACACACATAGGGGTTGATTTACTAAAGGGAAAAAGACTGTGCACTTTGTAAAGTGCAGTTGCCCTCTGCAAGAGCAGTTGCTCCCAAGCTTTATTAAATGCGAAGCAGCTCTGCTGACTTCCATCATCCAATCATGTGCAAGCAAAAATGTTTTTATTTTTATTTTACTTGCACAGGATTGGGTACTCTTTGCAAAGTCAAGCTTTTAAATAATTTCTGATGCTCTGGAGCAATTGCACTTGCAGAGGGCAACTGCCCTCTGCAAAGTGCACAGACTATTTGCTTTTCTCAAATCAACCCCATAGTCTTTTGGACCTGTACCTGCCTACTCCCAAAGAAAAAGGCGGTTTTTAATCAAAAGACATAGGCAAGAATGTAAGGTAACCAAAAATGTATTTAGTTTATTCTAAAAAAAATTAGGAAGGCAACACTGGAGACACTTTTAGAATCTGGGAAGCCTTTCATCCCCCAGGACACACATCAAGTTTGAGGACAAGAAAATTGGTATCTTGCGACTATAGGGAGCACAGGGAGCACAGTCAGACCAGACAGAAACCAGGCAATCACTTTCGACTCTTCCGTGGAGCCTTCCCTCCACGCTTCTCTGCAGCCTTCCCTCCACGCTTCTCTGCAGCCTTCCTTGGAGGTTGTGCCTCTGGTGGTGTACTTGGGGCAGGAGGAGGAGTGGCTTCATCTGCCAGATATGTGGTAGCAGTAAGCTCCCCTCTCAAGCCCTTCTGGTAAGCCTCAAAAATCAGACCCTCACAGAGGAGGCGTTGGCCCTTTTCCAACTCCAGCAATCTGCTGGCTATATAGGTGCCATACGCCTCCTCTGCATTGAGTGGTTTGCTCAGGATGAGGCTTGCTTCGCGTATGAGGGCTAGGGATTCCTCCTCAGTTGGTGTCATTCTCCTGGGCCTTTTGTGGAGAATGCGGAGGGGAGGCACCTGACACTCTGTGCGGCTTCGACTTGGCCCAGCCACAGCCTCCTCCTCTCTCCCACTGGGCAAGGCCTCCTCCTCTCTCCCACTGGGCAAGGCCTCCTCCTGGCTGAGGTCATCCTGTGTAAAAAAAAGGGACATAAGTTGTAATTTTGTGTTATGCAATCACACACAATTTTTAGCTCATGACTTTCAAATATAATTACACAAAATAGTAAAGGCTATCTATTTGACAACACCATTATTTCAGATGATCAACAAGATCTGAAGTGAAGTATATATTTGGCCACTACTGTCTAGTGATATGTCTACATATTACTCTTTGTGCAGAAGTGATTTTTTAGGAAGCACTTTCAAAATTAACACCTTAACATAATTAATAACATTTACACAATCCCAAATTAAAAAAAAAAGGATACCTGGCTGAAGCTGGGCGCATCAACTTCATCAATGCTGAAAAGGCCCAGGTCATCCTGGGACTCCTCAGCTGGGGTGGAGGTGGATGGAAGGCTGGAGGGAAGAGTGGAGGGAAGTCTGGAGGGAAGGGTGGGGGGAAGGGTGGAAAGTGATTGCCTGGCTTCGGTCTGGTCATCCAGGAATCGCAGTTTGTTGTAGTACCACAACTTGGGTACATATACTTGGTCAGCTGCTGCCCCGGATCTGAGCGACTCCTGGATTTTTTTGTGTTCCCGCTTATACATGTTTCGCAAGATACCAATCTTCTTGTCCACAAACTTGAGGTCTGCCTGGGGGAGTCGAGTCTTCACAAACTCTAAAAGTGTGGCCAGTGTTGCCTTCCTAACATCCCTTATTATTTGTTTATATATTTTTTTTTTATACCATAAGCGCAGGAATATATACAAGTGTGTGTGTGTGTATATTTACACACACATATATTTTTTTTCTGATTTAATTTTGGCAGTTGTCATTTTTTTTTTTTTGGGGGGGGGGGGGCGCATGTGATACCTAAAATGTGCTGTGAAAACTCTAGCCAGTTTTGCAGCCTGGAGAATAGTCCATGGGATCCTCACTTACCAGAGTGTGTGTATCACCCCTGGATATGGTGTAGTCCTTGTTCATGCCTGCCAGGGCCGTCTTTAATATTGATTGGACCCCGGGCAAAACTTTTCTTGGGGCCCCCCTCCATGCAGTTTTGCTCTCCGCCTGCTCTGAGACATACAATAAATAGCAGCTAGACTCAAAATCAGTTTACTGAATCAGATCAGGCAGCTATTGAGATTCGTTTCCAGAGGTTACAATGTATCATTACCGCTCACTGACTGGTTGCTAGAGGGTACAGCACATGATTTCTGCTTGTTGATTGGTTGCTACTGTGGATATGACCTCAGGGGGGCATGATATACATATCAATGCCGCTGGCCGCCCCTATTTACATATGAATGATGCCACTATTTACATATGAATGCCGGTAATTTACATGTAAACGCAGGGTCTGCTGGTGAGTCATCTGTACACAACAATAGGGCAGAGCTGGGCAGCATTAGTAGCAGCACTTAACACTGAGATATTGGGACACAGCACAGGACTAAAACCTCAAGGGACAAGGGAATTTAAACCAGGATAGTTGGCAAGTTTGAGGCAGCTGCTTTGGGCCCCACAACAATGACAGGGCCCAGGGCAGCTGCCCCTTTTGCCCTGCCTTAAAAACGGCCCTGATGCCTGCCTGTGATTTCTGCCTGGTCTGACCTCTGTAGTTAAATAAAACTTTGAAATGTGGAACTGGGGCAGTCGACAGTGCCACAGCTACTTTCAGAAAATGTGATAAATACGTTTTTATAAAGGAGGAGGGGGTACAGGTGACTCATATGTCACTACTACAGAGGACACACTTTACCACACTAACTTGTGTGCACTTTTCAGCATCTTCCCCAGCCACCAGAACATTGATCCAGTGTGCTGTGAAAGATACTGTATGTAGTGTCTCTGCTCATGTTTCAACCCTTCACTGGACCTACCTACCTACCTTAAATTTAATGTTCCAAAATGTTATGGAACATTATGTGCTGGATGTGCTGGAACTGGGAAGTGAAACAAAGCTAGTAAAGGGACAAGAGGATCTCAGATATGGGGAAAGACTACAGGCATTGAACTTGTTCTGGAGAGGAGACACTTGAGAGGGGACATGATAGCAATGTACAAATACTGTACTGGTGACCCTAGCATAGGGAAAAAAACTTTTCAGTGAAAGGGAATTTAAAAAGACACGCGGTCATTCACTAAAATTGGAAGAGAAGCAGTTTAACCTTATAACTGCGTAGAAGGTTCTTTACTGTCAGAGAGGTAAGGATGTGGAATTCTCTTCCACAAGCAGTGGTATCAGCAGGGAGCATTGATTGTTTAAAAAAAATATCAAATGGGCACCTTAACGATCACAATATTTAGGGGTATAGAATGTACTATTGACATAAACACAAGCACACTAACACACCACAGGTTGAACTGGATGGACTGGTGTCTTTTTTCAACCTTACCAATTATGTAAACAATATGTAACTATGTTATAAACAAGTGGTTATTCATCGGCACACGTGTCTACTTTGTATATTTTCTCAACGAATGTCTTCATTTTCTGCCCACAAAGGTAATTAATAATTTGCTGTGTTTTCACAATTCAGAGTGTAACTATACCATACTCAGGGGGTTATTTACGAAAGGCAAATCCACTTTGCACTACAAATGCACTTGGAAGTGCAGTCACTGTAAATCCGAGGGGGACGTGCAAGGAAAATAAAAAACAGCATTTTAGCTTGTTCATGATTGGATGATAAAATCAGCAGAGCTTCCCTTCATTTCAGATCTACCCCGCAGATTTACAGAGACTGCACTTCCAATTGCACTTGTAGTGCAAAGTGAATTTGCCTTTCATAAATAACCCCCTCAGTATACAACTATGCAATATTCAGGATGTAACTACATCAAATTCAGGATGTAATTATGCCATATTCAGGATGTACTTATGCTATATTTAGGGTGTACTTATACCATATTCAGGATGAGATATTATAGGTTTAACTATGCAAAATTAAAGTGCTTCTAAAGTCTAAACATTTTGTACCCTAATGCATTTCCTGCATTAAAGTAAAGAATGTTTAGGTTGCAGTGTCGCCCCTTTACCTCCCCTTCTTATAGTTGTCTCACAGCACTGTGGCCTTCTGTAGTGACTCTCTCACACACTTTGCTGAGGCAGTGGGAGCCATTGGCTCCCACTGCTGTCAGTCAAAATCTGTGAAGAAGGAAGGGGGTTTAAGCCACGCTGTCTGTGTCTATGGATGCAGGCAATGTGGCTTGGGATCAAGCCCACATGAGTGTCCCAATAGAAAGCAGCTTGGTATGGAGGCACTCACAGTTGAGCCAGGAGCGCTGGCTGGGAAACAGATAAGAGGATGTTCAGGCCCACTCTGCATTTCCATTGCATAGAGCAGGTAAATATAACATGTTTGATATTAGAAAAAATAATACTTTACAATCACTCGAAGGTTGTTACTATGACATATTCTGGATGTAACTATGTTTTATTCAGTATGTAACTATGTCATGGATGTAATAATGCCAATTCAATATGTAACTGTAGTGTGCCACCTGGGGAATGACTGTATAAAAAAAAGTAATTCAGTTCTAAGAATTTATTCTTAAAATCTTGACTCCCCCAGATCCACTTTAAACCGAGCTTGCATTGAATTTGAACTTCATCCCTACAGAAATACAACAGGGGGTGGCCCACTCCCACCACCACCCCTATAATAAAAATAGTAATAACAAAACTAAATAGACAAAAAATTGAGTAGACAAACAGGTCCGATCTTACCATCAGGAGCCAGAGAACAAGAACAAAGAGGTCATATGAATAAACCCGTCAACACTGTAAGGGGAACGTATGACAAACAATGCAAAGGATACGAATTATACTGCACCGTTGGAAAAAACCATGACTCAGAATGGCACTGGCCAGCCTGCAGTCGATATACCAACTAAGACAAACCCAATGGAAAACGTGTCACCATATACTTTTTTTTAGAGGAAGGATCTGTGGGAAATTGGAGTCCCACAGCTCAGCAGGAGATCCATCTATAAATACCACAAAAGATGATAAGAAAAAGAGAAGAAGGAGAAGAGGCGGATGTGGAGGAAAGAACAACAAAAAGAGGAAAAAGATAATCTCCACACATACCACAATCAAAATCTTCAATCTATCCAGCTCTGTATTTAATGACACAGAGCTTAACGTTTTACGCAAGGGACTCAATTTTGCCCCCAAAAATCCCCCAAACCTCTTTGAGATTTTTGTGGACCTAAATAGGTATACAAGGAACCTTACCCTTGAAACTACCACCCAAGATGATATCAATGCCTAGGTATAGTAACATTATAAGTATTCTAAAAGTTGAGATAACATAGAGGATCTGGGGCAAGAAAGAGGGAGAAGAGAAAGCAGACCACAATGCCCTCAAGAAAGGGCCTCACTTCTATGATCAGCAATCCAATCTGCCCATGCATTATAAAAGTTCGAAGTGGATAATGTAGCTTTGGAAAAAGAAAATTCCAAATGAAAATGGGAATTTAGTATGCCGATGACATCTGATAACAAGGGTGGATGTGGGGACTTTCACCGCCTTGCTATCGCCAGTCAGGCCGCAATCAAAATATATGTTGCCACTGTTTTGATTTGTTTTGGCCATGATGGAATAGACAAACCCAACAGAAGCTCTAGTGAGTTCAAAGGTGAGGGGACCGAGCATATAGAAGTAAGGAGATTAGACACTTCTGACTAGTAGATTTTGATATTAGGGCAGTCCCACCAAATGTGATATAGAGTTCCAATGCACCCACAGTTTCGCCAGCACCTTGGTGAGGTGGAGGGGTATATATTGGCAAGTCTGGATGGTGTATAGTACCATTTGTGAAAAAGCTTTAGTAGTGCTTCCCAATGTGTGATACAATGGGACAACTGCAACGCTAGTGAGAGGGCCAGGTGCCAGTGCTTGGCTGTTGGGGGATCTGTCATGAAAGAAGACCAGTTTTGTATTGATGGTGAAGATTGGTCTTGAGAAGGAGTTATGAGTAACTTGTACACCAAGGAAATCCCTCTGACAGTAGGTTTAGGTGTGTCATTGAACGTCAAAACAGAGCCTGGTATTGAGTCTTCCTCAGACCATTGAGTTTTGTAGAATAGTAAACAAATGCAAAAGTACATATAAAAAGACTTAGAAGAAATCTCATAGGAGTTTTGTAGAGAGGAGAAAGTGTGCAATCCGGTAGAGGAGAATAGGAGTCCCATGTTTGTGATTCCTGAGGTCGTGCAGGTCGAGAGGGGCAAATCTGGCAGGAGAAGTCCTAAGGAACTGAGAGGTAACTTGGAGAGTATGGATAATGGTAATCCTTTGGTAATTTGTGGAATAGCCGACCATATGTGAAGTGATGCTGTTATAGTATCCAGGGGATAATGAGTATGTTTGAAGTAGATCAACGATTAACTGAGCAGTGATTTTGGGTCAATGCCCAATACTGTCTATTCAATTTGTTTCTAGTTGGTTTGGTGATGGTTGGACCACCAGATTTTGATTTGGTCTAGAAGCACAGCACGGTAGTGAGCTTGAATATTAGGAGCCCCCAAGCCACAATAGTTTACTGGGAAGAGCAGGATTGACCTTTTTATCCTGGGGTGTTTTTATTGCCATATGAATGTAATAATGATTTGATTTTCCGTAGTTGAGCCTGAGCAAATGGCAAGGGGATAGTTTGGAATACATATAGAATATGTGGTAACAGGTATATTTTTGCCCGCCCATGAAACTGAGGTATAACCCAGTTTTTTGGATACTTGAAGAAGCTTCTCTACGAGGTAATTGAAATTTGTTTGTAGCATCATTTTGCTAGGGAAGGTTAAACGTATTCCCAAGCAGGATAGAGAGGGGATAGAGGACCATGCAAATGGGCTCTGTGCAGAAATCATCTTTTTTGTGTGAGTATCAAGGCCTATATTTAACATAACCGATTTACTGTGGTTCACTTTATATAGGGATACTAGACTAAAGCGGTTCAGAATATGTTGGATTTCGGGGAGTGATCGCGAGGGATTTGTTAACGCTATTATGACATCATCGGCATATAGACCTATTCTGTGTTCCGTATCTTCAATCCTGATTCCTAAAACTGAAGGGGCTGTGTGAACTGTTTGGGCAAGAGGCTCCATGACCATTGCGAATATCAGTGGGGAAAGCGGGCATCCCTGTCTCATTCCATTTGTAATTAGAAAGGGATCTGATACGATACACGAGGTCCAAACACGTGAACTCAGGGAAGAATATAAACTTAAAATCGCTGATAAAAATGTGCCTGAAAGGCCGAATTTTTGTAATACAAAGTCCATATAGGTCCAGTGAACCCTGTTGAATACCTTCTCTGCGTCCAGAGACAGGAACAGGGAAGGAGTTTGATGGTATTCTACCCACTGTATAAGATCGACAACCATCAGATGCCTGTCTACCAGGAACAAAGCCTACTTGGTTAGGATGAATTATTTGGGGGATGACTGTTGAGAGATGTTGTGCTAGTAATTTTGCATACAATTTAATATCTGAGTTCAAGAGTGAAATAGACCGATACATGGCTGGGCTGTCTGTTGTTTTGCCCAGTTTAGGCAGTGTGATCACAAGAGCTTCAAGGAATTCTTTAGGGATTAAACCTGTGGAGGCATACTGGTCATAAATGGTGCTAATGTGTGGGGTAAGGAGCATCGCATAGTGTTTGAATTATTCATTGGGGAAGCCATCGGGGCCAGGGGCTTTATGCAATGGGAGCTTCCCTAAAGTTTTAGGAATTTCTTCAGAGGTAAAGGGTGCAGAAATGATTTCTGCTTGTGCCAAGGAAATTGAAGGGAGTTTAATGGAAGAGAGGAATGCTTTAATGTCTTCCAATCTGGGGCGAGGGGATGATTCTGAGAGGTTGTAAAGTTTGGCATAGAAATGTCAAGTGGGTTTGTTATATGTTTACCATGGGTGTTTGTGAGGAATTAAATTTTCTTATTTGACATATGCTTTTTCATTTGACAAGCTAAGAGGGCTCTGGTCTGTTAGGAATAGAACTGAAGTTTTAAGCGTTTGACATAAAAGTAAAATTTTTTCTGTAGGTGTTCACTGAGCTGGCATCTTAATTGTCTAAGTTCAAGGGATGTGGCAGATGTGGGGTTAACCTTATTGGTTTGCTCTAGAGAGCGGATTTGGGATAGCAAGTATTCAGTAGTAGATTAGTGAATTTTTCGTTCATGTGCCCCAATTTTTTTAAATAGACCTCGCAGAAAAGCTTTGTGTGCATTCCAAATTATTGTGTGATCTGCAACAGATCATGAATTAACAGTAAAGAAGGTCTCAATCTCAGACTTGATCTGAGTTTCATAGAGAGGATTGGTTAGAAGGGAGGTATTCATTCTCCAAACTGAGTGGCGAGGTAAGTGGTTATGGGCAGACAGTGTAATTGAAATTGGTGCATGGTCTGACCAGGTTATTAGGCCGATTTGTGAGTCCTTGATCGATTGCAGTTAGTGTTTATCAGTGAGGAACAGATCGATCCGAGAATAAGACTGTTGGGAATGGGAGTAAAAGGTATAGTCTCGCTCTGTATCATGCAAACACCGCTATGGGTCATAAAGGTCTTCTGATTTCAATAGGGAGGAAGGGGCCGAAAACCTACGTTTCCATGTGTTTGTGGTGTCAAGTGTCAGATCAATGATGTCATTAAAGTCTCCGCACAGTAACAGTGAGGAGTTTCTATATGGGGCAAGTTTAGATAGCAAAGATTTAAAGAAAGTCGTCTGGGCCGTATTGGGTATATTTACAATAGTAAGAGGGTGATTTTCAATTGTAGCGGGATAAAACCAAATATCTGCCATCCTCATCTTGTTCAAATTGATGTAAAGTAAAAGAAACTGATGCAGTAATGGCTATCATGTTTTTTAGGTGCATTTGCATAAAACAGTGGGGTAACGCTTGTATGCACAAAGGAGGTTTGGTTTTGTGAAAATGGGTTTCTTGCACACATAACACATCGGCATGCTGAGCATGCTCCTCTTTCCATAAGAGGTTGCGTTTAAAGGGGGGGAGTTTAAGCATTTGGCATTGATTGACAAGACTTTAATAGCCATAGCGGTATGAGATAACTATATAAGTGTACTAGGGGAGCGTGACTGTGCCTCTTGGCGTGTATCAGTCAACACTGTAAGTGTTCCCAACCAGACCACAAGGCAGTTATGCGAAAGAAATATCAACCTAATGCTGAGTACAATGTAAGTTATGAGCAATAAGCACTACTTATAACTAGTTTGTCTATGCTTATGTAAGATAAAAACTAAGATATGCAAGGTAAAAACTAAAACAATTAACAACAATTAACAACGATAGAAAAAAAAAACATACAAAAAGAGAGAAAAAGAGAAAAAAAAAGCACAGTGGAGTGTGCTTAGCACACTGTAATCTCGGAGGGTGGGAGGTAAAACATCAACGTCGTTGGATCATGGTTGATATGGGACAACAAATTGATGTATGTGATTTAGCC
The DNA here is from genome assembly GCA_037952925.1 of Lithobates clamitans. Taxonomy (NCBI): domain Eukaryota; kingdom Metazoa; phylum Chordata; class Amphibia; order Anura; family Ranidae; genus Lithobates; species Lithobates clamitans. The sequence continues at coordinate 1,180,637 of JBBGZY010001615.1, read as the reverse complement.
ATTGCCTGCCATGAGGGTCGCGTTCTGGGATGTGGTTGTCGATGTCGAGGCCCTTTGATCCACGGTGTGGGGTGCAACAGGGAGCAGGCCCCAGTTTGTTAGTTGCTTGTAGCCATCTTTAGGTGTGAGTATGGGTACAGACTAATGTTGGTAGGTGACTAACAATTTAGCTGGAAAGCCCCATCTGTAGATAATTTTCTTGGAGGATTGAAGTGATCAGGGCAAATGCTTTGCGTGTTTCCATCGTGGCAGGGGATAAATCTGTGAAGAGTAGAATGTTGGAGTAAGGCGCTGGAAGGGGTTTCATATTTTTTGTGGCACAAAGTATCTGCTCTTTAATGTGAAAAAAATGGACGCGGGCTAGGACATCTCTGGGGATATCTGCAGAGAGACGAGGAGGTTTAGAGAACCTATATGCCCTGTCTATAATGACATCTTTGGAAGTTAGACGCAGCAGCAGAGTGGTGAAAAGCTGTTGTAAATAATTGGTGAGGCCTGCAAGCTTCACTGATTCAGGTATACCCCTGAATTTGATGTTGTTGCGTCTAGCGCGATCCTCTAAATCCACCAAAATAACTTTAATACAGTGAATTTCTTCTGAGTGATGATCGTGAGCATCCAAGAGCTCGTTATGTGCTTTGGTATATTCCCCCATATTCTCCTCCTATAGCATCTGCTCTTTCCTCTAAACCCTGTCATGGTTTTGGACAGAGAGATCTGCAACTCTCTATACAAATCCTTTTGTAAAGTGAGCAGCATAGACTTCAATGTAGCCTTAGAGGCTGGGTTGTCAGTAGCAGGAATGGATGCCAGGGAGGATGTGATGTCTGAGCTGGGAGAGCCATTGGAAGTGGCTGCATAGAGTTGCTTTTTTGCTTTTGGCTCTTTGCAGGGAGAGTTAGCAAGTGAAGTTGCCAGCCTCTTACCTCTGTCTGTTGAGATGAGTGTGTCAGTGGTCACAGGGGGAGATAAGCTGTCCATCTCCTCAGGCGCTGGTGAGTTGGAGGTTTCCCTCAGCTCTAGAGCTGTGCGCAGGGCGACAGTTGTGCTGGCACTGCCCGACTTGCTGAAGTGTGTCTCGGAGCAGGCCCTATCTTGGGCCATCTGCATGGCTGCGGGGCCGTAATAGTGAGTGATCGGCGGGGTGCAGGAGGCTTAAATTTTTTCTTGGACATGCCAGAGCAGGTCCCAGATGTTTCCCTCTCTCAAGGAGAGAGCAAGGGAGCTGAAGTCGCGCTGGGTTGCTGTATATCCAAGCCATGGTGTGGAGCAAGGGATTCTGGCAGCCATCCCGATCTGCAGCAAGCCACACCCCCATCTATGCTTATTTCTGTAATCACATGCTCATACAGCCCGATACACCTCATGCATCAATTTCATTTCAGTAATCACCATCATGTAATCACATCAGAGGTGGTGTGAATGATACCAATACCACTTAAGGATATGCATTAGAATAGCCCAGTATCAGATACCATATATATATATATATATATATATATATATATATATATATATATATATATATATATATATATATATATATATTTAATTCCCTTTCTTTCATTCCTTACTAGGGATGAGCTTCATCTGTTCGCCCGTTTGCCGAATTGCGAACAATATGGGCCATTCGCGCCAAATTCGTGTGGCGCGTCATGGCCCATAATTCACTGCAGCATCACAGTGCATTGCTGGCTGATGATTGGCCAAGCATGCACTATGACCCGCATGCTTGGTCAATCACAGCGCCGTCTGAACAGAGAGCCGTAATTGGCCAAAGCCAAGGAGGCTTTGGCCAATTATGGCTCAGGGGATTTAGTACACGCCCCACACTATATAAGGCCGCCTGCACGGCCGCCCTGTGTAGTGTGTGTTCCGGCGTTCATTGAGAGAGAGAGAGAGACAGACAATGACATTTGATTTGAGTTAGATAGATTAGGCAGAACAGTCAGTCAGTTAGCTGCACTTACAGTGTATTGTGTATATATATATGCATCCCAGGTGTTGCATATATATATATATATATACACTGTATTCAGTTTAGCTAGATCCGTTCCTGTTATCTTCCTACTGACAGGCTGACTTGTCTTGTTACAGTATTTACAGCTACCTGAAGAAAATTACTGGTGTTCTTTTGATCCTATTAGTACCACAGTCAGGCAGCTAGACTATTTACAGTTAATGCAGTGCGTCCTGCTCACAGTGTTCAGCTAGATCCGTTCCTGTTATCTTCTTACTGACAGGCCGGCTTGTCCTGCTACAGTATATACAGCTACCTGAAGAAAATTGCTGGTGTTCTTTTGATCCTATTAGTACCACAGTCAGGCAGCTAGACTATTTACAGTTGGTGCAGTGCGTCCTGCTCACAGTGTTCAGCTAGATCCGTTCCTGTTATCTTCTTACTGACAGGCAGGCTTGTCTTGTTACAGTATATACAGCTACCTCAAGAAAATTACTGGTGTTCTTTTGATCCTATTAGTACCACAGTCAGGCAGCTAGACTATTTACAGTTAGTGCAGTGCGTCCTGCTCACAGTGTTCAGCTAAACCTACAAGTTAGTGGGGTGCGTCCTGCTCACAGTGTTCAGCTAAACCTACAAGTTAGTGTGGTGCGTCCACCTCACAGTGTTCAGCTAAACCTACAAGTTAGTGGGGTGCGTCCTGCTCACAGTGTTCAGCTAGATCCGTTCCTGTTATCTTCTTACTGACAGGCAGGCTTGTCTTGCTACAGTATTTACAGCTACTTGAAGAAAATTACTGGTGTTCTTTTGATCCTATTAGTACCACAGTCAGGCAGCTAGACTATTTACAGTTAGTGCAGTGCGTCCTGCTCACAGTGTTCAGCTAAACCTACAAGTTAGTGGGGTGCGTCCTGCTCACAGTGTTCAGCTAAACCTACAAGTTAGTGGGGTGCATCCTGCTCACAGTGTTCAGCTAAACCTACAAGTTAGTGGGGTGCGTCCACCTCACAGTGTTCAGCTAAACCTACAAGTTAGTGGGGTGTGTCCTGCTCACAGTGTTCAGCTACACCTACAAGTTAGTGGGGTGCGTCCACCTCACAGTGTTCAGCTAAACCTACAAGTTAGTGGGGTGCGTCCACCTCACAGTGTTCAGCTAAACCTACAAGTTAGTGTGGTGTGTCCACCTCACAGTGTTCAGCTAAACCTACAAGTTAGTGGGGTGTGTCCTGCTCACAGTGTTCAGCTACACCTACAAGTTAGTGGGGTGCGTCCACCTCACAGTGTTCAGCTAAACCTACAAGTTAGTGGGGTGCGTCCACCTCACAGTGTTCAGCTAAACCTACAAGTTAGTGTGGTGTGTCCACCTCACAGTGTTCAGCTAAACCTACAAGTTAGTGGGGTGCATCCTGCTCACAGTGTTCAGCTAGATCCGTTCCTGTTATCTTCTTACTGACAGGCAGGCTTGTTTTGTTACAGTATATACAGCTACCTGAAGAAAATTACTGGTGTTCTTTTGATCCTATTAGTACCACAGTCAGGCAGCTAGACTATTTACAGTTAGTGCAGTGCGTCCTGCTTACAGTGTTCAGCTAAAGCTACAAGTTAATGGGGTGCGTCCTGCTCACAGTGTTCAGCTAAACCTACAAGTTAGTGGGGTGCGTCCTGTTCACAGTGTTCAGCTAAACCTACAAGTTAGTGGGGTGCGTCCACCTCACAGTGTTCAGCTAAACCTACAAGTTAGTGGGGTGCGTCCTGCTCACAGTGTTCAGCTAGATCCGTTCCTGTTATCTTCTTACTGACAGGCAGGCTTGTCTTGTTACAGTATTTACAGCTACCTGAAGAAAATTGCTGGTGTTCTTTTGATCCTATTAGTACCACAGTCAGGCAGCTAGACTATTTACAGTTAGTGCAATGCGTCCTGCTCACAGTGTTCATCTAAACCTACAAGTTAGTGGGGTGCGTCCACCTCACAGTGTTCAGCTAAAGCTACCTGTAGAAGGTTGGTGGTGTTCTCATACTACAGGCAGGCAGTTGATTTTGCTAGCTGCAGTATCAGTACATATATATATATATATCCCAGCTTAGTGCAGCTACAGGCCATTAGTATGTCTGGAAGGCCAAGAAGGAGAGGCAGACAGTCACAAGCCAATAAGAGAGGGCAAGCAGGCTCTGTGTCTAGTGCTGGTCGTGGAGACGGTGCATCCTCATCAACACGTGGCCGTGGGACACGCTTGGCCTATTTTTTGGCGGCAGGCCGTGTTGAGCCGCAACATGCGGAAGACTTGGTCGAGTGGATGACCAAGCCATCCTCATCCTCCTCATCCTCTCTCACCCATGCCCAGGGTACTTTGTCTGGCAAAGCAGCGGCCTCTTCCCTCAGCTCAATGTCATCAGTGACTCCTTCCCTAGCCCCACCATGTCCTCCTGAGGAGTCCCTCGAACTGTTTGACCACAGTGTTGGGTACATGCTCCAGGAGGATGCCCAGCGTTTGGAAGGCTCTGATGATGATACTGAGCTCGATGAAGGCAGTAACATGAGCACGGACAGAGGGGGTGCCCAAGAAGGATAGCAATCTGGCAGTCATGCTCCCCCTGCTGCAGCATACTGCCAGGTTTGCTCCAGTGATGAGGAGGGAGGGGATGATGAGGTCACTGACTCAACGTGGGTGCCTGATAGGAGAGAGGAGGAGGAGGAGGAGGAGGCGGCACATCACCAACGAGGCAGGATGCCCTCCAGGGGCCAGCCTAAGGGCAGCACGTTGGCTGCATCACACCCCAAAGCTCCACATGTGCAGGGCGCTGCAGTCTCTGCGCTTTATTCAAAAAGTTCTTTGGTGTGGGCCTTTTTTGAGATGAGTACATCAGATCGCACTGCTGCTATTTGCAACATATGTCTCAAGCGTATCTCGCGTGGCCAAAACATCTCCCGCTTGGGTACCACATGCTTGACCAGACATATGTTGACCTGCCATGCAGTTCATTGGCAAGCGTATCTAAAAGACCCACACCAAAGAACAAAGAGGTCCTCTCCTTGCTCCTCATCAGCTGAGATTTCTAACCCCACTATACCTTCAGTCCTCTCTGAGACCTGCACTGAGAGGAATGAAGGTGTAGAATTAGGTGTGTCACAGCCAAGTACTTGTGGGCAATCTGCTTTTGGTACACCGACGTCAGATTGTACCAGGCAAATTTCCCTGCCCCAGCTGCTGCACCGCTGAAAGAAGTTTGCTCCCAGCCATCCACATGCCCAGCGGTTGAATGCTAGCTTGGCAAAAGTGCTAGCACTTCAACTGCTGCCTTTTCAGTTGGTAGACTCTGCCCCCTTCGGTGAGTTTGTGGAATGTGCGGTTCCTCAGTGGCAGGTGCCCAAATGCCACCTTTTCTCACGGAAGGCGATTCCAGCTATCTACCGGCATGTGGAAGGCAATGTCCATGCCTCGCTGGACAGGGCAGTCAGCAGTAAGGTGCATATTACCGCTGACTCATGGTCCAGCAGGCATGGACAGGGACGTTACCTAAGTTTCACGGCACATTGGGTGACTCTGCTGGCAGCTGGGAAGGATGCAGGACAAGGTGCAGTAGTGTTGGAGGTTGTTCCGCCACCACGCCTCCAAAATGCTAATGATTGTGACACATCTCTCTCCTCCACCCCCTCCTCTTCTTCTTCCTCCAAGGCCTCTTCCTGTGCTTTGTCCTCTGAACCAGTGGTGCTCTGTAGCCGTTCAAGGGGCTACACAAGTACGCAGGCCAAAAGATGCCATGCGGTGCTTGAGCTGGTGTGCTTGGGGGACAGGAGCCACACTGGGGCAGAGGTTCTGTCAGCTCTGCAGGTACAGGTTCAGAGGTGGTTGATGCCATGCCAACTTAAGGCAGGAATGGTGGTTTGCGACAATGGCACCAACCTCCTCTCTGCCCTCCGACAGGGACAAATGACCCATGTGCCCTAATTGGCTCATGTCCTTAACTTGGTGGTGCAGCGGTTCTTGGGCAGGTACCCGGGCTTACAGGATGTCCTGAGGCAGGCCAGGAAAGTCTGTGTGCATTTCCGCCGGTCATATAATGCCAGTGCTCGGCTGATGGACCTCCAAAAGGAGTTTAACCTGCCCAAGAACCGCCTAATCTGTGACATGCCCACCAGGTGGAACTCAACGTTGGCCATGCTGCAGCGGCTGCACACGCAGCAGAGAGCCATCAATGAGTACCTGTGCGACTATGGCACCAGGACAGGGTCAGGGGAGCTTGTTTTTTTTTCCCCACGCCAGTGGGCCATGATCAGGGATGCATGCACTGTCCTGTCACTATTTGAGGAGGCCACGAGGATGGTGAGCAGTGACAGTGCATGCATCAGTGACACTGTCCCCCTTGTCCACCTGTTGGAGCACACGCTGCGTGGAATAATGGACAGGGCACTTGAGGCAGAACAGAGGCAGGAAGAGGAGGACTTCCTTAGCTCTCAAGGCCCCCTTTATCCAGACAGTGTTCCTGCGTGCCCGCCGATCACACAGGAAGAGGACGAGGAGGAGGAGGAGGAGGTGGAGGAGGAAGATTGTGTCAGTATGGAGGTGGAGCCTGGCACTCAGCATCAGCAGCAGTCTTTAAGGGATCAGTCCCAAGAAACACATGGACTTGTACGTGGCTGGGAGGAGGTGGCTGCGGACCATGTCGTCCTTAGTGACCCAGAGGACTCCGGACCGAATGCCTCAGCAAACCTATGCTGCATGGCCTCCCTGATCCTGCAAAGCCTGCATAAGGATCCTCGTATTCGTGGTATCAAGGAGAAGGACCAATATTGGCTGGCAACCCTCCTTGATCCATGTTACAAGGGTAAGGTTGCGGACCTTATCTTGCCATCGCAGAGGGATCAGAGGATGAAACATCTTCGGGAGGCCTTGCAGAAAGGTCTGTGCAACGTGTTCCCAGAGACTGGGAGGTTACAAACTCCTGTTTCTGGACAACGTGTTGCTGAGGCTTCAGTCAGTCAAAGAAGGAGCGGTGGAGAAGGTGGCCGTCTGACCGATGCGTTCAGACAATTTTTTGGTCCGCAGCCCCAAGGTATGATCGGTTCCAGCAACCATCGCCAGCGTCTGTTTTACATGGTGCAGGAATACCTAGGGGCAAGATCAGACTTGGACACCTTTCCCACCGAAAATCCTCTGGGTTACTGGGTCTTGAGGATGGATCACTGGCCAGAGCTTGCACAGTATGCAATTGAGCTACTGGCCTGTCCTGCATCCAGCGTTCTTTCGGAACGCACATTCAGTGCTGCTGGAGGCGTGGTAACCGATCACAGTGTGCGTCTGTCCACCGACTCGGTCGATCGACTGACCTTCATAAAAATGAATCAGTCCTGGATCACCACCAGCTACCAAGCACCTGATGCTGATGTAACCGAATAATTTTTTTTGAAATCTCAGATCCCTTCAAAGACTGCCTATGCTGATGCTGAGTGACTATCCCTGAGTAATTATCCTCTTCCTCCTCAATGATCATGCTGATAGCTTGTGAGAACATTTAACATCTAACTTACAAACGACTCCTACTTGCAAATGGAAGGAGACAACAGGAAGTGAGATGAAATCTACCCCTAGAAAGGGAAATTCTCTCCAGTAAGAGTTAATATGGGAAAAACATTTCTCCTTTCCACTGATGCTTTTCAATCCTTGTTCCACAAAAAAAAACAAATTTTCAAAAAACATTTGTCATTGGGACAAAAAGTGAGGTGAAATCTTCTGAAGAGGAGGAAAGACAGCAAAACAAATGTCACAGGGGTTATAACCCTTCCCTATGTTTTCCAAAAAGCTTAAAAAAGATTTTTTGGCTGGAGCTAAACACGTTAAAAATGTACCCGTTCAAAATTACAAACAGATTCTACTTAACAACAAACCTACAGTCCCTGTCTTGTTTGCACCGCCTATATACTGCTGTTCAGAGTATATAGGGCCTGGTGGCCCAACACCTTTCCTTATTTTAATTTGGGTGCGGGGTTCCCCTTAATATCCATACAAGACCCAAAGGGCCTGGTAATGGACTGGGGGGTACCCATGCTGTTTGTCTCACTGATTTTCATCCATATTGCCAGGACCCGACATTACATTAAACCCGCAAGCAGTTTTAAATGAGATTTTTTCCTTTAAAAATGACATTTGGTGCAGGGACTGTTCTAAACACGGGAAACACACGCCACTTTACAGGCATACTATAGACACCCCCCAGGTACGATATTTAAAGGAATATTTCACTTTTTTTTACTTTAAGCATCATTAAAATCACTGCTCCCGAAAAAACGGCTGTTTTTAAAAGTTTTTTTTGCATTGATACATGTCCCCTGGGCTAGGACCCGGGTCCCCAAACCCTTTTTAGGACAATACCATGCAAATTAGCCTTTAAAATTAGCACTTTTGATTTTGAACGTTCGAGTCCCATAGATGTCAATGGGGTTCTAACGTTCGTGCGAATTTTCGGTCCGTTCGCAGGTTCTAGTGCGAACCGAACCGGGGGGTGTTCGGCTGATCCCTATTCCTTACTAACAAACTCCCCATAGCTGACAGCTGCTTTGGCATGCTGCAGGCCATTGCTTCGGCAGGGGAGGCTCTGATCGGTGTGCCACAGACTGAGCTGGTCTTTGAACACAAGTACCACCTCCATTATATGTGGCCACGCCTATACCAGTGATGGTGTGTGTTCCAGGGAGTGACAGGGTCCCTTCCTGGTTCTCACACACCGATGGCATGGTCGCCGCTTGGAGCTGGCCAGTCTCTTCACTCGCACAGTCAGAACAGCCTACCGATTTTTGGCTCCCTGCAGACCACCGTCCGGCCTGGCCAGCCTCTATAGAATAGGATCCACTTCCTAGGTCTGACATCACGGGTCACAAGATCATTCCATGGACCTGCCCACCTCCGTTCTACACACACCTGCATCCTGATTTAAATGCCGCCTGTTCCCACACAGCTGCAGTCTGCTAGCACTTCTCTTGCAACACAGGACAGCACTCTGCTAGGAGGATTGCAGAATTCCCAGAACGACTGCCTTTAGCCTGTAACTGATGTGTATGGGCTGCAGCCTAACAACACGTTCAAACGCAGGTCAGCAATATGGATGATTCAATTCACTCTATTTCTTTTATACCCACTGACACTGTCGAGTTTGTATTATATCAGTCTATTGGGTCATTCCCTCTGGGTCCATCTTTCTGTGTCATTGATATCTCTGTAGGTTCAGATGACAGACAAATAACAAACCAACCATTTATTCTAGGTTGGTGTCATTCAGATCCCCCCATTTTTTACCAGTCTGTCAACTCACTCCATTTTGCAGTAGGCACTCTCACAGGTCTAAACCCTTATGCACAGTTTTGCACGCATGTGTCCATGCGTTTAGATACACACAGGTACGTTTTCCCAATTTTGTCACCACTGAATATACACTAGTGACGCCCATCATGTGGAATATATGCATTCTCTTTGTGTATGTGTATGCGTATATGTTTGTATATATATATATATTATGTATTATCTATATATATATATATATATATATATATATATATATATATATATATATATATATATAGATAATGGCTTACAGTTTTAATAGTTCACTGCTCTAATACTTTTCAAGTATTTTTTAGTAATACTTCCAAAAATAATCATTTTTAGCTTCTAATGGTTTTTAATGGTTTTTAATGCCTTAATTTAAATGAAAGTGCACTTGGAAGTAAAGTTGCTGTAGATCTGAGGGGGACATGCAAGGAAAATAAAAAACAGCATTTTAGCTTGCACATGATTGAATGATAAAATCAGCAGATCTTCCACTCATTTCAGATCTACCCCTTAGATTTAGAGCAACTGCACTTCCAAGTGCACTTGCAGTGCAAAGTGGATTTGCCTTTCGTAAATAACCCCCAATGTTCTAATGTTTCAACATTTTTTTTTTATATGTCTCTTGTCTGTAATTACAAAGTATAACATGTCAACACTCTGTACACATTTGTTTTCTACTTGAACCCTAATTATACACACATACATTTGGTATTTATCTCATCTAGAGTGATGTGATGGGGATACCTCTGGAGTAAAGGAGAATACATCACCCACTATGACTTTCTTCTATTTTCCAAGGCTCTGATGAAGAGGGAACACCTCAAAACACATTAGCCTACCTTGATTATTTGCCCTTGTATGGGCATAACTCAATTTTAATGAATATCTTGTAACCTAGTTTGTATGAATTCATAGTAATTTCCTTGTACTCGCCTATTTTGTTTATGAATAAACTATACATCACTTTGATTCATGTGTTAGATCACGTGCCTTCCACCCCTTCATTTCCATACAGAAATACAACTCATTTGGCAGGTAATACAGCTCCCATATTTGTATTTCAGTGGTGTTTTTAGCTGTTTGTCTTTGGTTCAGCTAATGGGTCACCATAACAATTAGTTATTTTCAGAAAAATGTCTCCATTTGCAACCCTCATTTTCTTCTCATATAATTTTTACCCATAGTTTCTTTAACACGTTATTGTAATTTCAAAAGTTATTTTCAACACTTTTGGATCTGTAGCTTTTAAGAAAATCATACCTAGTGATCCTGCCATGAAATTGCTCATTCTTGTTAAAGGGTTTCAAAACTGTCACTATCTTCCAATTCCAAGGAGTTATCACCCTATCACATGTGCTTCCAAAGGGGTTTGGCAAATGATGTTATAAAGAACTTCATCCCAAAGTTCTGTGGACACATAAAACCATGTTTAACATGGGGAAATTCTAATGGAACATTTCCTGCATGAGCAGGGCCGCCATCAGGGGGGTACAGCCCATACACTTACAAGTGGCCCTAGTGTCTGGATGGGCTTGACCGACTGGCGGGGATGTGAGAAGGCAGGGAATCTCAAGCCCTGAACATATTCCTTGCCCCTGAGGTCTCTCTCTGCTAAAACAGAACTTCAAATTTGACTGTAATGATTCCTTAATCAAATATTTAAGCATTTCCCTCACCTCAAATTTGACTCATTATATGCCAGAAATTACCCTCCTATGTACCACAAACTTGAACAAGACTTAACAGTGAGGTCTTGGTCCAAACAAAACCTCTCATGGATAGGAAGAATAAATTATGTCAAAATGACACTGCTTCCTAGAATACTTTACCTCTTCCGTTCCCTCCCGATCCAAGTCAGGAGAGACCACCTCAGGTCCTTTTAAAGCAAAATACTTAAATTTATCTGTGGAAGCTCTGGATATAGGATCCAACAACAGACCCTGTCCCGTAAACAAGGTGGGTTGGGACTCCCTCATTTATACAGATACTATCAAGCTTCCAGACTAGCCCACCTCTCCACAGTCTACACTAATAGGGAAAAACCAGATTGGGTCCAGATAGAATGCCAGGCTGTGCCACAATACACATTAGACTTTCTCCTTTGGAGCCCACCTAGAAACTGCCCACCTATCCTTGCCCCCACACTCTCTCGCTCCTTTGCTTTGTGGGTCAAGTTAAGGCATGACCCATTTCTTATTTCAGAAATGAATCCCCTGGCACATCTCTTTCGTAATCCGAACTTTCCTCCAGGGTTGAACATAAAGGGCTTCCAATGGTGGCTGGAAAAGGGGCTGTACCGAATAGGACAATTCTTTACGTCAATGGGCCCCTTCTCATTAGCATGTGTCAGCAATCTGTATCTCCCGCAATCGGGAACTAGTCTGATTCAGTCAAATCTCACATTTCCTCCACAGCTTTTGGAAGGATAAATCTGAACCCCTCAAATTCACAGCCTATGAGCTTTGGTGCGGTCAAGCCATGGAGCAGAGGAGCGGCATTTGGGTCATCTATGCGCCACTCATCCAGCCAATGCAGAAATCTCTGTATATGTTAGCCTGGGAAGAAGATCTTCAATTTCAATGGAGCCTGGGGACCTGGCACTTTGCTCTTCCCACTTCATTTAAGGGCATTCTCAACATATTCCTAATGGAGGTGAGCTTAAAGGTCATGACTAGGTGGTACATGACCCCCACCAGACTAGAAAAAATGTATCCCTTAGCTGATCCTCTATGCTTCAGGGGATGTGGGGATGCCACATTTTGGGCACGTTAGCCCACATATGGTAGGAATGCCCTAGAATCAGATCTTTCTAGAGTAGGATCTTTAACCTCATTCGAAGGGTCACAGGCCTCCAGAGGTCACACTACTAAACTCATATATCCCAAAGATCTCCAAATACAACCAAAAATGAAGGCTAAGGTCTGGAAGCAACCGTCAGTCTCAGTAAGGGCAGTCAAGCAGGAAGTACCATGGGTTATGGCCCAAGAAAAACAGGCTAGTATCCTGTCAGACAGGGATTAGTCCAAAATTCTGGAAAATTCTTCTTCTTCTTTCTCCCCGCTTCCCTACACTTTATTCTATTTCTCTAGCCTTCTGACCTTTTTCCCACTCAGGGATTCTCATCAGTATTTACTGGGAACTTACTAGGGCTCTTTCCTAGCAATCGACTGTTTTGAGAAAGGACCCTCGCTGGAGGGGAATGGGGGTAATGGGTGTCCCACCGCCCGGCACAGTATAATCCCATTGGGGGTTCCGGGGGGGTCAATGCCCTCCTTACTCGCTCCAACAGGGGGTCTTCGCCTCCAAGATTAAGAGCCTCTAACCTGTAGAATTTGTAACCACCTGAGGTGTTTATAATACAAGTCTTTGATAGATCTTTAGAGATTGGTAATTTACAATGTTCACTTTTAGGGGTTCCGGGGGGGTTGATGCCCTCCTTCCTCGCTCCCAGAGGGGGTCTTCGCCTCCAAGATTAAGAGCCTCTAACCTGTAGAATTTGTAACCATCTGAGGTGGTTATAATACAAGTCTTTGATAGATCTTTAGAGATTGGCAATTTACAATGTCCACTTTTGGATATATATATCTATGTAACCATCTCTTGTTATTGTTTTGTATAGCCATGACTTATATTCCACACATTCTATCTGTGCCTTTGCTGTTCTATTATTTTCTGTAAAAGTGCTATTTGCGAAAATGAAAATCTTTAAAAGTAAAAATTGTAATTACATGCCTATGTTAAACAGGGTTAGAAAAATTGGGCCTTTGGTTTTGCTGGCACCAGAACACTGTAAGCCCTCACAGTTACTCTTATTGGGCGCAGGAACGGGCCCTGCATTGAAATATTATATCAAAAATTGTAATTACATGTCCCTGTTAAACAGGGTTAGAAAAATTGGGCTTTTGGTTTTGGTGGTGCCAGAACACTGTAAGCCCTCACAATTACTCTTGTTGGGCGCAGGAACGGGCCCTGTGTTGAAATGTTATATAAAAAACTGTAATGGGGGGCGCCTGCGCGAGGCTTAACATGGAGGACGCTTCCTCTTAGAGCTCCGCACTCCCCGCCGCAGACTTGAGACTCTACACCACTCTCAGGCCGTCTAAACGCTCCAGCATTCAAGCGATCCTCCTCTGCAAGTCCCGAGATACAACCGGGATGGTTCTAACGGGACACAGGGGCAAAAACAAGTCCAAACCGATTAAGGAGGCCCTGGCCCGCGCCTCGTCCAAGATGGCGGTAAAGGCTCTCGCCGCACAACACGCTGCATCTCCAGCCAGATCTGACCGAGCGGACAGTGAGGAGGATGAGGACACACATCCTGCATACAGCGGTTCTCCCACTCCCTCACAACCAGGTATGTCACAGCCTGATTTTTTGAAAAACATGGAAAAGATGCTTAATAAGGCCCTGAAAGTCACTTCTGACCAAATCACTAATAGACTGTCCCGTGAGATAAGGGAACTAGGACAGCGCACTGCAGATTTGGAAACAAGGCTAGATGACATAGAGCTCACTCTCCAAGAGCATGCCCAGGAACAGGCGGCCCTCCGTGAAGAAAATGCCACATTACTATCACGCCTGGAAGACGCGGAAAATCGTTTGCGTAGGTCCAACTTACGCCTCAGGGGTATCCCTGAATTGGTTGAGGACATACAATCGTTCACCACAGCCCTCTTCCAAGAACTCTGCCCTTCTATTCCCATCGAACGCCTGGAATTCGATAGAATTCACAGAGCGCTTACTCGTCGCCAACAAGATGGCCCTCCACGGGATATAATAATCAAATTACACTTTTTCCGCAAAAAGGAACAACTTCTCACTGCTGCTCGTAACAAGGACGCTCTCCAGTTCCAAGACCATAATTACCAACTCTTCTCTGACCTGGCACCCCTTACTATAGCTAAACGACGAGCTATGAAACCACAACTACAAATTCTGATACAGCATCAAATAAAATATACCTGGCGCTTCCCTTTCTCCCTTCAATTTACATATCAGGGGCAGCAACACTCCTCCACCTCTCCAGAATCGCTGCAACGCCTTCTCGAAACACTTCATCTGTCCCCTCCTCTACACCAATCTGAGACTGCTCTGCCGCGCACCCCAGCACGCTCTTTATACCACCCTCATACATGTCTCATACATCACGCTGATTGATTTTTGGTTAACCTCGGATCATCTTTCACACCACAAGAGAACTTCTGGTCATATTGTTACTAATAAATTGACCGGAAACAGACGTGGTTTTACCTTGTTACAAGTGTACAGGTGATGTTATACCTGTGAGAACTCTTACCAAACTGAGACACTCTGAATACGTCCCCCTTACTTTTATATACTTTTCATTATTTTTCATATTTTTGCCCCCCCCCCCCTTTTTTTTTTTTTTTTTTTTTTTGGGACAAAAACCTTGGATATAGCCTTTTTGATATGCTCCACTCAATTTTGTTCCTTCCCCCCCCTCTCCCTTTTTGGTTTGCACATGCCATTACCAGTAATCTAAGGCCTTGGTGTTCCTAACCTTTAAATGTTGTGTTATATTTTGTTTATTATTCATTTTTTCCTTATCTTTTAGATAGGATTTAGGAGGTGATAACTACTGGAATTTAAAGAATTTAAAGAATATTGATAAGATGACCTCCTTTACATTTTTGCAAACGCACTGGTAATCTTCAGTTTAACTGTGCCTTCTGTCTCTCTCTTTCCACTCCCACTTTCCTCCCTTCTTCCCTTTCCCTGCTTCCCTCCCCCCTTTACTTTTCTTCCCTCCCTTCCCGCCTGACCGCCTTCTCTTACCCCATTCTTTTTTCCCTCTCTCTTCTCCCCCCCCCACCCCTTCCCCGCCCCCTCTTATGTCTCTATCTTTTTACCAAAATTGCGGCACTGAGTTCTGTTATCTAAATGTTATGTTTTTTCTATATACCGGTAAATCCTTAACACAAACTGTTTGGACTGTTTGAGATTTATGTTGTTTCTAGTTTTTCCCCAGTCTGCGGTGGGGAACTGTCACTGCTCCCCCCCTGTAAGATGCACGTGCTTCCATCCCAGCCGGCTGGTTTGGGGGTACGGACATCTACATGTTGGGCTAAGAAGTCCAACGCACCAAGTGTTTTTACACTTACCTTCTCCTTCTACAAAACCTATCCCCTGTTTCTTATTTTCTCTCTCTCGTCTTTTCTTCACTTTTCTCTCTGCCTCTCTTTTCCTGATTGTTCCTCACTAGGTCGGGGGGATTGCATGAACCACACATATCTTTCCAGTAGTCTTTCTTCCAAATTGATTAAATGGCTCCCTTGAACATACTTTCCCTTAACGTAAAGGGACTTAACTCTCCTAACAAAAGGGTTAAGGCCTTCCGTACTTTTGCATCCCTGAAGGCTAGTATTATTGCTCTACAAGAAACTAATTTTTCTACTCAAGCAACACCTAAATATTTTAGTTCCAAATACCCCCAAATACCCCCAGTAGCTGCATCTGCAGCTACTAAGCAACGGGGTGTCCTTGTTGCGTTCCACCACACTCTTCCGTTTATCTTAACTAATGAAATCAAAGACCCTGAGTTGGGGGCGTGACCGGATGCTAGAGTGAGAGGAGGGCTGAGTGAGCTCCCCCCAGCCCGATGCCTCCGTGTTTCTCTGACCTAGACTAGCGTCCCGGCCTGCCTAACTGCCCCTCCAGTACCTTACTGAGCTCGGTGTTCACCTGGCCGCCTGGCCCCTCTGTCAGTGCTCGTTCCGGTGTGCCGGCGGTGTTCGGTGCAGCTGCTTGGGAGAGGAAGCAGTCAGAGCCCTCGGAGCGGCGTGGAGGAGCACGAGCCGCTTGTTGATCGCGGTTACCCGGGCAACGGCCTCGGTAACAGCAAGTGGAAGCGGCGGGGATGGCAAGTGTCACCAGCAAGAGGACTGAGAGGATTCAATACCAGGAGCGTCCCTGCGCTGCCCAGGCTCCTGGCAGCATTAAGGTACCAGTCCGTGTAGCCACAACGGGGGCGGACTGTTTCCCCCATCTCCTTAAGGGCCAGCCCATTGATGCAGATAAGGGAAGGGGGGAGGCTCAGGAGGATCCAGGCAGAGTAATACACGCTGCAAGTTAATGATCAGCCCTTTGGGCTTAGGTAAGATTGGGTAGCCTGGCGTGCTGTCCTATAGTGAATTGCACCTACTAGGGAGCAGACACCCCTTGATGGCTAGCGGAGAGCCGCATTAACAAGATTGATCCAAATTTACGCCACAACATACAAATCTAACGGAGCCGATACACTGCCTACCCTCAAACTTGGTCAGTCTCCTTAGCACAGATGCAAACGGGAAAGGCGCAGAGAGGGGGGGGATAACATTAATCCCACGAGCTGCTCAACTCTTTTCTATACCTTTATAATCTTATACAATAAACTATGACAAGGAAAAAGGGAGAGGAACTACAACAGCAGGACAACACTAGCTCCCAAATGACGCGTACATCAAAAGAAAAGGTGAACCAGGCAGCAGCCGCTGCAGCGGCTAAACTGGAAAAATTTGCGCACCCCTCGACCTCATCGCCATCTAAAAACACCCAGCTACAACAGGACAGATTGCATGTGGGGGGCTCAGGGGACAGGAGGAGCCTAGGAAAAGGGCCAGCGGCAACGCATACAATAAAAACGGCAAACAGTAATAGCTCTGCGGGTGAATTGGCGGGACTAGCAGCCAATAAGGCTGCTGTGCACGACGCACCAACAGAAGCTGAACCTACACTGAAAGACGTTCTACGCGCTGTTAATTCCTGTAAGGCCTCCCTAAGCGACCTGTGCGACCAGCTAACGGGCCTAAAGGAAGAGATAACTATACTAAGTCAAGAGCTGCAAAGGACCATTGCCAGAACAACTGTACTGGAGGACAGAGTTAGCCAGGCCGAGGATGAATTAACCCCACTGAAACAAGAGCTCAAGTCATTAAAAACGCAGATGGGCGTATACAAAGCCAAAATGGAGGAAATGGAAAATAGGTCTCGCAGGAACAACGTGAGAATAGTAGGCCTGCCGGAGCGGTGTGAGGGCCCTCACCCTGAGGAATTCTTGGAGAAGTGGCTTAGGGGAATATTTGGGACGGAAACCTTCTCCCACTTCTTCACTATTGAAAGAGCCCACAGAGTGCCAACTAGGGCCTCGCCAACAGGGGGGTACCCCAGGCTGTTTTTTGACACAACAGCAGGGGCATCAAAGTGGCTGGAAGACAACAAAACGGACCTATAGAGCTAGGGGTTAAATAAGTCTAGACTTGAATAGGAAAAGAGGAAATTGCGACTTGTTTTTTTTTTCTTACTTTTTCTTCTTGTTTTTTTTTTTCCTTTTTCTATTTTTCATAGCAATCAGCAGTTTACACGGGGGATGTGGGCGGGGGGAAGGGGGGGGTTGCGAGTTGGAAGTATGGATGAAGGATGCGAGCACACTAGTGTTACATGTTTTAAATGCTGATCTAAGGGTTTGGAGGAGGGCTGTGGGAGGGGGGGAGGGGGGGAAGAGTGTGGCAGCGAGTCACAATGTATTTTCTCAATATATGTGTGGGGAGGCATTCCTTGTATGGTTGGGAGGGGGGAAAAAGGTCATAAGCACAGCCCCTAGGGCTAGGCTAGTTAGGCAAAAGGGGGGGTCAAGAACAAGGGTGGGTAATAGGGGGATGCACGAAACCGAGGGTGGGGGGAAGGGGGGTCTACAGAAAGACACAAGGTTAGGCAATGGACTGAATGTCAGGCACATATAGTTACGAAGGGTGGGCTTATAAAAATAAATGCAAGGTTTACTAGCACATGTGGTTTATATCTGCACCTAGGAAATGTGGGGGGGGGAGAGTCCCCGGACGCGGGGGCCCTACGCCCCCCCCACTCCATTCTTTTTCTTTCTTTTTTTGCCCTTTTCTAATTTTTTTTTCTCTTCTTTCTCTTTTTTCTTTTTTTTTTTCTCTCTCTTCCATAGCGCCCATGAACAACTTGGCACTTACAAGAACACAAACGAAATGCCCTTCCTCTCTGGGCGTTTGCTCTTTTTCCCTTTTTTTTTTTTTGGCCCCCTTTTTTTTCCTTTTTCTTTTTCTCTGCTCTTCTTTTTCCTTTTTTACCCTTTTTTTTTTCTTTTTACTTCTTTTTCTCTTCTCTTCTTTCTAAATACTCTTTAATATGTTAAAGATAGGCTCTTGGAACGTTAGGGGAATGGGTGATCCTGCAAAAAGGGCAGCAGTCTTCACGGCATTAGAAGCTTACGGGGTTGAACTGGCATGCCTGCAGGAAACCCACTTCACTAACGATACCAAACTACAAGCTCGGAATTATAAATTTCAAGAACAGTACCACTCAGTCTACACCTCATATTCAAGAGGGGTGAGCATATTGGTGGGGAGAGGTATTTCGTTTTCCTGCAGAGAAACTAGAATCGATGCATTGGGCCGCTATATTTTTTTGAGTTGTATTGTGGAAGACAGGCCTCTGGTAATAGCAAATATATACATCCCTCCCCCGTTCAAAACAGAGATCATATTGGATCTGTTGGAATTTGTCGAGAACAAGCCAGACGTGCCGATAATAGCGGTGGGGGATTTTAATGCAGTGTTGAATAATAAAATGGATCGATTTCCCCCTATGAACCGGGCGGAAAGGGTACCGGAGGGTCGCTTAGGCCAACTTCTGGAAGAGATCGGGTGGTGTGATTTGTGGAGATCCCACAATCCAAAAACCCGGCAGTATTCCTGCTATTCAGGTTCATACTCGACTCTTTCGCGTATAGACATGGCAGTAGGCAACAGCGAAGCCCTACAACTAATAGGGATTATAGAATATAAGCCGAGGGGTATATCGGACCACTCTCCCCTGACCTTGACTCTGAACTTAAATGCCAGAACCAGCCGGAAAAGGTGGTCAATAAAACCGCTATGGCTGGATCTAATAGGCAGCCCAGCAGAAGTTATCTCTAAATTAAAAGAGTTTGTAATATTTAACTCAGGCTCAGCCCCTACGGCGTTAGTGTGGGACACTTTAAAAGCGTTTCTTAGGGGATTACTACATCAGCAGGTTACTATAGTAAAGAAAACGTCAAGGGAATGGGAGGCGAGAGCTAGAAGTGAAGCTTTGGAAGCAGAAGCACAATATGTGGCGGACCCAACCCCTGCAAAACAGGAGGTATGGCTTAGTAGGCACCAAGAGTATAGGGAATTAATTAATAGAAGAGCAGAAAACAAAAGACTATTCCAGAAGCAAAGTTACTATGGCGAAGGAGAGAAGGTAGGTCGGATGTTGGCACTAATAACTAAGTCCAACCTATCCCCGTCGGCCATCCTCTCAATTAGGACACCGGTTGGAGAGATTACTTCTGACCCCGCCGAGGTCCTAGAGACCTTTACTACATTCTATAGGGACCTGTACAGGTCGCGCCGGGGGCTTGACCGGCGTGATATGGATGGGTTTCTGAAAGGGGTGGATCTGCCTGTACTATCGGAGGGGGACAGGAGCAAGATGGAGTCTCCCCTGACCTTGGAGGAGCTGCAAAAGGCTGTTGCAGAGTTGTCAGGTCAGAAGTCCCCTGGCCCGGATGGCCTGCCACTGGAGATTTATAGAAAATATGGGGAGGTTCTACTCCCGGAGCTTTTAAAAGTATTGGAGCAGACGATTAAGGACGGAAGGCTACCCCCATCAATGTTGGAGGCTGACATAGTGGTGATACCAAAAGAGGGGAAAGATCAACTGGAAGTCACCTCATATAGACCGATATCACTACTGTGTTCAGACGCCAAGATTGTAGCAAAGGTGCTGGTGTCTAGATTAAATAAGTGCATTGCAAAACTGGTCCATCCAGACCAATCGGGGTTTATCCCCGTCCGGTCCACCAGCACCAATATTAGAAGGGTATACTTGAACCTCCAGGCTCCAGCGGAGAATGCGGGGTCTAGAGCCATACTGTCTCTGGACGCCGCCAAGGCCTTTGACAGCCTGGAGTGGGAATATCTTTGGCGGGTGATGGAGAGGTTCAGTTTTGGCCCCGTATTTATCAGCTGGTTAAAAATCCTTTATAATCAACCAAGGGCAAGACTCAAAATAAACAATGACCACTCAGAAAGCTTTCCCCTCGAAAGAGGGACCAGACAGGGCTGTCCCCTATCCCCGTTGCTGTTTGTCTTGGCCATGGAGCCGCTGGCGGGAGCGGTGAGATCATCATCTGAACTGCAGGGCTTCCACAGAAATGGCGAGGAAGAGAGAATTGCACTTTTCGCGGACGATGTCCTTCTCTTCCTAGGGGACACGACCTCCTCACTAGAGAAAGTAATACACCTAGTGGAGGACTTTAGGAAATTCTCAGGATTGACAATCAATTGGGAGAAATCATCGCTCCTGCCGGTCGACCCATTGGCCAACCCTATTCCAACGAGCTTACCCCAACTGAAAGTCACGGGGAAAATGAAGTACCTTGGTGTAGTGTTGTCCAAGGATCCCGGTGCGTTCATTGAGGACAACTTGGTCCCTCTTCTATTAAAATTCAAGAAAAAATGCGATACCTGGTGTAGACTCCCTCTAACCGTGGCGGGCCGGACAAACTTGACCAAGATGATATGGCTGCCCCAGCTGTTATACCTGTTCCACAACTCCCCAGTATGGATCGGGGAGAAGTGGTTTCAAAGAATCCAATCCCTCTTTAGGGAATTAATTTGGAAAAAAGGACAGGCTAGAATAGGCTTACAAAAATTACAGTGCCCTACCACGGAGGGGGGACTGGGGGTCCCCCACCCGCGTATTTACTTTTTGGCAGCCCAGCTGCAGCAACTAGGGGGATGCGCCATTGATGGAGGGGGAAATAAGAACGCCGAAATTATCCTACAGGGCAGCCCACATAACTCACTAGTCGAAGCACTGGAGGCAGACTCACTACTAGGAGGGACCCCGACACTTAAAATGATTACCAAGAGTTTGGCAGACAGCCAAGCGAATAATGGGGTATAGGGGAGTCTCAGAATACTTACCAATTTGGGACAACAAGAACCTGCAGGAATTATTATCTGTTAACAGGAATAAGCTGTGGGAGAGGAACGGGGTCCACCGGTTGATACAGTTATATGAGGGGGACACTCTGAAACCCTTTGAGGTGCTGAGGCACGAGGGTTACCAAATCGTGTATTCTATAGTTACTTGCAGATTAGACAGCCTCTGAGGAAGCAGTTTGGAAGGCAATCCCCCACTTGGTGCAAGATCTCACTACTTCAAACAATATTTAACTCAGAGACCTCCAAGGGGTTAATCACAGCAATATATAGCCAACTAATTAAGAAAACAAATATGAATGTGGGCTCTTCCGGGGGCAGGGACAAGTGGGCGGCAGATGTGGGAGAGATAACGGACATACAGTGAAAAAGGATCCTGGAAATGGGATCTGAGGTGTCGGTCTCTCCCTCACAAAAGGCCTCCCACCTGATGCTACTGCACAGGTCTTATTATACACCAAAAAAGCTCTTTATGATTGGCCGCCGGACCAACGATGAGTGCCCCAGATGCAGAAGAACAGGCGATCTGATTCATATGTTCTGGAGGTGCCCAAAATTAGTTAGGTATTGGTCCGAGATTTTAAAGAAAATAAATACTATATTTAAAATTAATTTAGAGCTAGATCCCAGGACCTGTGTGCTGGGGCATGTTACTAACGACCTAAGAGATGGGAACACAGTGGTGGCGGTGGTAAGGTGCCTGTTCCAAGCTAGAAAACTAATTGCACAGTCCTGGCAATCTAGTACTCCTCCCACCCCGGAAGCCTGGATAGGGACAGTTAACTCCACAGTGTGGAGCGAAAGAACATTCTATACGAGGACAGGCAATTATAATAGATTTGCGAGAATGTGGAACCTGTGGATCCAGACAATGCCGTGCCCGTCATCAGTGACACTCTAGCACCGAGAATACCCACTCCTTTTTAATGGGGTGGGCTATACTAGGAGCAGCCCAGAGCCTAGAGTCGAGTTGGAATAATGCATGGAACCTATGTCGGCCATTGGATGCGCCTTAAATATATAGGGATTCAATAGGGGGGGTATCACAGGGGGCGGGTGGGTGGGTTCACTAAAAAAGAAAAGTACCAAATATATAAAAATGCATAATAGTAACTGTGAGGGCATACGGCTAACTGGCTTAGCACTGTAGGATGTATGTTATGCTCATTGTAACACGGCACTACCGCAACTACACATAATTTGTAATGTATATTGCTATACAACATTTGCACAGAAGATTCACAAAAAAAAAAAAAAAAAGGCAATCGCGATAAGCCACAATGATGCGACTTGATTAGAGACATTCATGAACACCAGGCTGAAGTTAGTCTCTTGATAAAGTTATCTGATGTGGCAAAAAAAAAAAAAAATGAAATCAAAGACCCTGAAGGCCGCTACATTATTTTAGTTGGACATGTACAAGATGTGACAACTACTGTTGTCTCTTATTACTAATCCCAACCCCTTTTTCTCTCATCTCCTACAAATTATACGAGCACACTGTAAAGGTACCCTCTTCCTATGTGGCGATTCCAACCAAGTTCTACACCCACACCTAGACAAATCTCCCTACGCCCCTGAACAATATTCCTCTTCTCTATCATTTTGCAAACTTTTCCAGCAAGCCTCCCTACTGGATACTTGGAGAGAATGCAATCCTGCTAAGAAAAACTATACCTTCTACTCTTACCCACATAAATCCTTCTCAAGGATTGACCATATCTTTTTACCAGTTTCATCCTCCCCAACCCTGCTCCATTCAAACATACACCCAATCGCTTGGTCAGACCACTGCGCAGTAGTCACAACAGTCTCCTCCCTGATCCCCCAATCCAAAGACCGTACATGGTGTATTAATGAGGCGCACTTGACTAATCAATCCTATTGTTTTGATATACAACTAGACCTTAAAGAATACATACAGCATAATGCCACACCTGATATTTCCCGTGTCCTGTTATGGGAAGCCCACAAACCCGTGATTAGAGGGACCTGTATATCTACATCCACTCATCTCAAAAGAGATAAAAAACTTAAAACCCAACAACTTGAAGCTGAATATCATTGACTCTTCCTCCAATTCCAATCTGCCCCAACTGAACCCCATAGGATCTTACTTGAAAAAACGAAAGCTGAGCTGGATTAAATTTTAGCGGAATCAGCAGATAAAATCATTTGAAGATTTAATCACACAATCTACACAAAAGCCAATAAACCTGATTCCTTCCTGGCACTAAGGCTCAGTCGACCGGAAAGGGTGCATAATCCTATCAGACTCAAACTGGCCAAGGATAACTTCACGAGTAATCCTGTTAAAGTACTTGCAGAATTCCGTAGGAAGTTAGCTGAATTATATACCCCGGCACGCACATTCTCTGCAACGCAAGCTGAGTCACTATTTCAAAATATCACCCTACCAAACCTATCAGAGGCTAACAGAGAGTCTATGGAATGCCCCATTACGTCAGAGAAAGTCCTTCTTGCCATAAAATCTCTTAAACCCCACAAAAGACCAGGCCCCGATGGTTTATCTAGCTCTTATTTTAAAAAATTTGCCCCCACTTTAGCCCCCCTTCTTACTAACACCTTTAACTCTCTTCTTAAACAACATTCCTTTGGCCGAGATACGTTGACAGCCATTATTTCTATGATACCCAAGCCTAACACAGACAACTCCTTATGGTCCAACTATAGGCCCATATCCTTACTTAATTTGGATATAAAGATATTAGCCAAGATAATGGCATTACGCCTCAATCCAATCATAGGTGGCCTAATCCACAAAGACCAAGTTGGCTTCATACCAAAACGTCAGGCTAGTGACAACATTCGATGCGTCATTCTGCTCCAACACCTAGCCCGAACACGCCAGATCCCCATGCACCTACTCTCTCTTGATATTCGTAAGGCGTTCGACACAGTCTCATGGCCTTATCTTAACTATGTACTTCAGAGATGGGGATTTGGTCCAAATTTTTTGCAATGGGTTAACTCCCTATATAACCAACCACAAGCTTATGTTAAATACTCAGGATACCGTTCGGACTGTTTCCAAATTTTACGAGGTACTAGACAGGGATACCCCCTCTCTCCCCTCATATTCGCACTGGTGATAGAACCCCTTGCAGCCCTCTTAAGGGCAAACCCAAATATCAAAGGCCTTGATATAGCCTCTACATCACATAAGTTATGCTTATTTGCGGATGACGCGCTGCTATTTGTCACTTCACCTCGAACCACACTCCCCAACCTACTTTATCTCCTTGACAAATTTGCCCTAATATCAGGTTTGGAAGTTAATCAGTCTAAATCAAGGGCCCTCAACGTATCTTTACCACAATCTGAATTGGAACATATAAAGGAGTTCTTCCCTTTCACTTGGGCTCCAGCTTCAATACCTTATCTTGGTATTAAACTAACTAGCGACCCAGACCACCTTTTTAAAACCAACTATCTCCCTATGTTAAAACACCTAACAGCCTTATTGGAAGCGTGGCGCCCAATATGTACCTCTTGGCTAGGCTGGATAGCGGCTGTAAAGATGTCCTTACTTCCAAAACTGCTTTACCTATATAGAGTCCTTCCGATCCCAATCCCCCCATATTACCATCGAATCATTCAAACGCGAGTATCCAAATACATTTGGGGCCCAATTAGACCCAGAGTTTCTAAAACGGTACTGCTCCGTAGTAAAACCAAGGGTGGGTTGGGTCTACCTAACTTCATGGGATATTATCATGCCGCCCAGCTGGCCCAGATTACACTATTTCATGCACAAAATGAGATACCACTTTGGGTCAGTTTGGAAGCTATTGACCTATACCCGCTCAAAATATCTAATCTACTATGGTTGCCCCCCACAACTCGTGGCCCAATAAGTAACCCTATAACGGGACATTCTATTAAGCTATGGGACAAACTCCGAGGTCCCTTTAAACTACAGTCTCCACACTGCCCATTACTTTCTTTTCTAGACCATCCGAAATTCTACCCAGCCCAAGTCAATCCGAACTCATTTCAAATCTGGCAAAGGGCAGGATTATATCGCATACGCGATTTTGTTTCAGGATCCGATATAAAGTCGTTTGCCTCACTACAAAATCTAACTGATATTCCCAACACAGAAATCTTTCGATACCTACAGATATCCCATTTTATCCAAGCAACGATAGGAACACATACGTCGCTAGACGATTTATCCCTTTTTGAAGGAATTTGCAACTCTGACCCTCACGCCCCTGGTCTAATCTCTCTTTTATATGCTCACCTGACCTCTCCCCCAAACAACCTTCCTCCATATGCTGCACAATGGTCCGCGGATCTTGCATTAGACCTTGATGCAGAGGACTGGTCTGACATTTGGTCCAATACGAAAATATCCTCTCAAAACGTAATCGCACAAGAGGCAAATTATAAAGTACTTCTGAGATGGTATTTGGTTCCCGCCAGGATTTCCAAATTTCTCCCAAATTATCCAGCCACTTGTTTCCGCGGCTGTAACGAGCGAGGCACCCATGCACATATATGGTGGTCATGCTCCATAGCACAGGAATTTTGGGCTGCAATCTTCCAAATGGCCTCTACCTTATTTCAACATCCAATTGAACCTGATCCGGCTATAGCACTGCTGAACCTAATCCCCTCAGACTTCACCAGATCTCAGACCTCAGATCTTCTTCTTCAGCTCACAACAGCAGCTAAACAGACGATAGCCAGGGCCTGGAAAACCCCAAAACTTTCCCTAGCTGAGGCCAAAAATAGGGTTACCCAGGCTATGATTCATAGTAAAATAGAAGCCACGATACTTGATAGGATCCCTCAACATCTCAAAATTTGGAATCCCTGGACTGAACATTTTCTACCCCTAGATTTTGATAAGAACCTCCTCAAACCCTAGCGACCCAATATAACAATAGACAGACCTGCTGGTGAACCAGATTCTCTTGCGCCCCCCCCGACCACCCCTTTCCCTCTCCCTAGCCTTCTCTAATCTTTCTCTATCTTTCCTATACTTCTCATTTTTCTGATTTCCCCTTCTTCACTCTCTCTTTCTTCAGGTAACTCTACTGTAGATTATATAAAGTCTACCAACTTTTGATTCTTTATATGTTCGCAGACTTACTTTCCATATGTATGTACTATTAACTCTCGCTATTGTTCTTATTTTTTTTTTATTTTTTCTCTATATAAATCCTGTTTTGTTATCTAGACGTAACAGGAAACCGTTATATTCTGTATTCACTTATCTCTGTGAAAAATTTGTCACTGGACCTTACCGCATAATTTACCCCCGAAAATTGTTATAACACAATCCCCACTGGGGTATTAATGTACAATGCCTAGTTCTATAATGTGACATATATATTGCCTGTTAAACTTTATGTCTTATTCTCAATAAAAAAGTTTGAAAAGAAAAAATTGTAATGATATGCCCCTGTTAAACAGGAGCAGAAAAATTGGGCCTTGGGTGGTGGTGGTGGTGCCCTAAACCAAAAATATAGTTGGAAGCTAGCATCATCAAGATTGAGAAGGAATAGGATAGTCAGCATAGGGAGTCTTCAAGTCTGCTCTTTCCCCTAGATATTCCTGCACCATATAATGCAGATGCTGGTGATGGTTGCTTGAACCGATCATACCTTTGTGCTGAGGACTGAAAAATTGTTTAAAGGCATCGGTCAGCCAGCCACCTTCTCCACCGCTCTTCCTCTGACTGAACAAAGCTTCAGCAACCCGTTTTCCAGCACCAGGAAATGGTAACCTCCTAGATCTGCAAATGCATTACACAAACCATTCTTCAAGTCCTCTTGAAGATATTTCATCCTCTGCTCCTTCTGCAAAGGCAGGATGAGTTCTGCAACTTTACCCTTGTAATGTGGATCAAGAAGGGTTGCCAGCCAATAATGATCCCTCTCTTTGATACCACCCACGAATCCTAGGGTCCTTTCGCAGGCTTTGCAGAATCAGGGAGGCCATGCAGCATAAGTTTGCAGAGGCATTTGATTCTGAGTCTTCAGGGTCACTAAGGATCACATTATCCATAACTACCTCCTCCCAGCCACGTACAACTCCTTGGGTTTCTGGGGACTGAAAATCATCCCTTGAAGACTGCTGCTGAGTGTTATCCTCTACATCCATGCTTACACAATCCTCCTCCTCCTCTTCTTCCTGTGTGTTTAGTGGGCCTGCAGGAATGCTATCTGGATAAAGGGGGCCTTGAGAGGAAAGGAAGTCCTCCTCTTCCTGCCTCTGTTCTGCTTCAAGTGCCCTGTCCATGATACCACGAAGCGTGTCCTCCAGAAGGAAGACTAGAGGGACAGTGTCACTGATGCATGCATTGTCGCTGCTTGCTATCCTTGTGGCCTCCACAAATGGTGACAGGACAGTGCATGCATCCTTGATCAGTAGCCACTGGTGTGGCGAAAAGAAGCCAAGCTCCCCTGACCCTGTCCTGGTACCATACTCACACAGGTACTGATTGATGGTCCTCTGCTGTGTGTGCAGCTGCTGCAACATTGCCAACCTTGAGTTCCACCTGGTGGGCATGTCACAAATGAGGCGGTTGGTGGGCAGGTTGCCATTACCTTTAAATGTCAGCCAGCTGAGCACTGGCATTGTATGACTGGCAGAAATGACCACCGACTTTTCTGGCCTACCTCAGGAGATCTTGTAAGCCTGGGTACCTGGTCAAGAACCGCTGCACCACCAAATTCAGAACATGTGCCAAACATAGATCATGGGTCAAGTGTCCCTGTCAGAGGGTGGAGAGAAGGTTGGTGCCATTGTCGCATACAACCATTCCTGGCTGAAGCTTGCGTGACATTAACCACCTCTGAGCCTGCCCCTGCAGAGCTGACAGAATCTCTGCACCAGTGTGGCTTCTGTTTCCTAGGCAGACCAACTCAAGCACCGCATGGCATCTTTTAGCCTGACTGCTTGCGTAGCCCCTTGAATGCTAACGGAGCACTGCTGGTTCTGAGGACAAATCTGCAGAAGAGGCCATAGAGGAAGAAGAGGAGGGGGTGGAGGAGAGAGCTGTGGCAAAATCACCACTAGCATTTTGGAGGCGTGGTGGCGGAACAAGCTCCAACAACACTGAACCCTGTCCTGCATCCATCCCAGCTGCCAGCAGAGTTACCCAGTGCGCCGCGAAGGGAAGGTAACGTCCCTGCCCGAACCTGCTGGACCATGATTCAGTGGTAATATGAACCTTACTGCTGACTGTCCTGTCCAACGAGGCCAAAACATTGCCTTCCACATGCCGGTAGAGAGCCGGAATGGCCTTCAATAAAAAGAACTTTGGAACTTGCCACTGAGGTACAGCACATTCCACAAATTCACGAGAGGGGTCAGAGTCTACCAGCTGAAAAGGCAGCAGTTGCAGTGCTAGCAATTTGGCCAAGCTAGCATTTAGACGCTGAGCATGTGGATGGCTGGGACTCAATTTCTTTTTGCGGTTCAGCAACTGGGGTAGGGAAATTTGCCTGCTAAAATCAATTGGTGGTGTACTGCTGGTAGATTGGCTGCAAGTACTTGTGACACCTATTGCTACACCTTCATTCCTCTCAGTGCAGGTTTTTTAGAGGACTGGAAGTATAGTAGGGTTGGAGAGTCCAGATGAGGAGCAAGGAGAAGTCTGTCTTTTTCTATGATATGGGTCTTTCGAGTGCTGTTGCCAATGGACTGCATGGCAGGTCATCATATGTCTGGTCAAGCATGTGGTGCCCAAGCGGCTGCTCTTCTAGCCACGCTAGAAGGAACTTTTAAAAGTCAGCGGGGATTCAGCAGCGCCCTGCACCTGTGGAGCTCTGCGGTGTGATGCAATAGGGTGGCTGCTCTTAAGCTGCCCCCTAGAGGACATTTATGCCTCGTTGGAGTTGGCCTCCTCCTCCCTTCTCCCTCCTCTCTTCTCTCAGGCACCCAAGTACAGTCAATGACCTCATCATCCCCTCCTTCCTCATCACTGGAGGAAACTTGGCAGTATGCTGCATCTTGGGGTACACGACTGCCAGTTTCTTGTCCTTCTGTGGCATCCCCCCTCTCTAGACTCATGTTACTCCCTTCCTCAACCTGTGAACCAACATCGGAGCCTTCAGATCGCTGCGCATCCTCCAGCTGCATATAACCGACACTGTGGTTGAATAATTCTGGGGAATCCTCCATGCATGATGGTGGGGCTACGGAAGGAGTGACTGTGGACAAGAAGCAGGTGGAATAGGCCACTTTGGCAGCTGCGTTGGAAGGCAAACTACTCTGAGCCTGGGTGATAGAGGATGAGGACGCCTTCATTATCCACTCCACCAACTCTTCTGCATGTTGTGGCTCAATAACACGGCCAGCAGCAGAAAGAAAGGACAAGTGTGCCCCACAGCCACTTGCAGGATTCCATATCTCTCTCTCTCTCTCTCTCTCTCTCTCTCTCTCTCTCTCTCTCTCTCTCTCTCTCTCTCTCTCTCTCTCTCTCTCTCTCTCTCTCTCTCTCTCTCTCTCTCTCTCTCTCTCTCTCTCTCTCTCTCTCTCTCTCTCTCTCTCTCTCTCTCTTATATATATATATATATATATATATATATATATATATATATATATATATATATATATACATATATATATATACTAGACTGTGTGTATATGTGTGTCTGTGTATATGTATGTGTATATATATGTATAGACTTCAATGGGGTGCTAACGTTCGTGCAAATTTTCGGCCCGTTCCCAGGTTCTGGTGCGAACCGAACAGGGGGGTTTGAAGAGTGGATAGTGGAGTCTCTCAAGTTAGAGTCTGCTTGGAGAATCATCTGGTATCAATCATTGAGCCCAGGGGTGGCTCCATAGCGTGTATTGACGCATGCAAAGATGATTTCAGATACGTAGTATTTGCACATTACACTTTGGGATTTACTGTATATGGCACTTTGCTGCACTTTTTGACATATTTATGTACTCAATTATGCAGAGTTTATCTTAGATCCACATTATCTGCACATTGCACTTTATATCAATTTATATGACACCACTAGGGTGTACGGATACTCAGATATATTCCTAAGCGCAGCGCAATTTTTTGTTTATGTTTCACTGCACGGTTATGAATACGTGATCTGCGTTTGCAGCTGGGCGTTTATTTCAGTTGGTTCTCCATTAAGGTATTGGATTATTGTGGCTTGCAAAATTTTTTCTTTGTAGGAGAGAATTTCCCTTCCTAGCGGTAGATTTCATCTCACTTCCTGTTGTCTCCTTCCGTTTGCAAGTAGGAGTCATTTGTAAGTTGGATGTTTGAAAGTAGGGGCCTGTCCTATATACTCTGCAGATATTGGGGCCTTAGGTGTTGGTGTTGCCACAACACTGTAAGCCCCTCCCAGTTACTCTTGGTGGGATAAAATAAAACATATAAATACCGCGCTAGCATAAGGGTTATACCACTGAAAAATAAAATAGCTGCAATCCTAAAGTGAGGCGTGCACACAAATATATACAAAAAATCAAAAAAAGACTGCGCTAGAATACATATTAAACACCTTATATGATTAGGTAATTACAAAGAGAAATAAATCAATTATTCAAAAGTGAATGAATAAATAATAAATAAGCCAAATATGACACAAACAATGACATGAAATTATATGTGTCAACTGCCAAAAGTAAGTCCAAAGAAATGGTGAAAATGTTCAAAGAAGAAAGTGAGTCTCTGAAGTCAGAGCTGGATAAGGGGTGATCAAATGGTTACACTCAGCACCCAGTGAAAAAAATCCTCCACCTTGTAAGATGTAAGCTTACCAGAGGTAAGCTGGATTAAAGCTTATCTTGGATATCCTCAAGGAGACACAACTCTATGGACCTCCTCGCCGGGAAGGGGAAGACAGGGCCTCTCTTGTAGCGGACCTCAGACAGCGTGCCAAGGGGACCCAGAAATAAAAGGAATGTCCTCCATAGTGTAAATCCGTTTAGTATTTTAATGTGAAATAAGGTAAAACACTTACATAAAATCTGGTTAAAATCACAGAGACAGCCGGCCGGCTAGCATACACCCGTTCGGTAAGATGAAACGATGACGTCAGCGCGTCGACCTTCCGACGTACGTTTCGTCCTATTGGACGTCGTCATGGGAACGGGCGACGCACTGACTCATCGCTACTTATAAGCACAAAACGAAACCAAGCCTCGCTGTGAAGCTCGGATGGCGTCATCACAACATCCTGTCGAATAAGGATGTGTGTATCGAATAACATGGTATAGGCTGACGCTTCCCCTTGTCAGCCAATCATAGCAATCTATTGTGAAGAAAGAATTAGATAAGTAAAACACTATAGAGGGCGTGATCGAAACACTCATATACGCCATCTAGTGGGCTGAATGAAATAAGCATTCAAAGCCACATCCTATTGTATGAATAACTAGTAGGTTAAATTAGAACTAAAAGAAAAAAACTTTATTATGTATAAAATGTGATATCTGAATATCTAAAAAAGAAAGACTAGCTGACGCCATCCGAGAGTCAAAGGAGGCTAGCAAAATTAAATAGACATCATATCAATAAAAATTGTGTATGACTCAAAAATGACATTTCATCTAAATAATGGATAAGAAGTATCACACCTCTCATCCCACTCAATAGATTAAATGGGATAGTGATAAGATAATGGAAATAAAACCAAACAATCAATTGTTTTAAGAGTTATCTAAAAAAGCATTTAGATCTACTTCTACATTAAGCCCAAAGGGGGTATAGCATTTCAATCTGTGTATCCAGGTCATCTCGAGTCTGGAAATCCCTCGTAAAACAGACCCCCCCCTCCAATGTGGAGTGTATCTATCAATACCCAAAAAGATGGTTTTCCTGGGGTCACGGTTATGTACTTCTAGGTAGTGTCTTGAGACCGGATGTTTAGGAAAACCGGTTAAGATGTTAGTAATGTGTTCATTCAGCCTTACGGATAAGGGGCGCTTGGTTCTGCCTACATATTGTAGGCCACAAGGGCATTGGAGAAGGTATACCACTCGTTCTGTAGAACATGTGATAAATGATCTGATCTCAAACTCCATCTGAGTGCTAGTGGAAATGAAGTTATGTGTCCTTCTGTGTGTACACCCACTAAGGGAACACACCCTACACCTCCTGCACTGATAGAAACCGATCATATATTCAAAAAATCCTTTCTTGGGGAGAGGAGGGTCTAAAACATTCGGAGCCACTCTATTTCTAAGAGAGGGAGCACCTCTATAAATTACCTGTGGTCTAGCCGGGAGGATAGGACCAAGCACATGATCGTTCTTAAGAACATGCCAATGCTTTTTTATTAGTTTGGCTACATTTTTATGTTGGGAGGAATAGGTGGTAATAAAGGGAATGGCGGGTAATCTCTCACGGTGAGGATTCTTAGTTTCGAGTAAAGTACATCTATCAATCTTAGCCACTTCATCCAATGTGTTCCTCAAAGATGTCTCTACGTAGCCCTTCTCCAGGAAACGTTTTAACAGAATATCAGCTTGGGCTAGAAATTCAGTATGGTCAGAACAATTGCGTTTTAAACGGATAAATTGGCTTTTCGGCACAGACTTCAACCAGGCCTCGTGGTGGCAGCTGTCAGTCGGTATGTAGGAATTCCGATCTGTATTTTTAAAGAAGGTGGCTGTAGTGAATTCCCCATCCTTCACACCAATCTTTAGGTCTAAGAAATTAATCTCGGACTGGCTGGCCTCATATGAAAGTCGGATCCCCCGATCATTGTTATTCAACCCCACCATATATGTATCGAGATCCTCACGGTCACCATTCCATAGGAGGAGGATGTCATCTATGTATCTAGCCCACAACACCACCTGAGGTTTTTGTTGGGCATAGATGACATCCTCCTCCCACAGGGCCATAAAGAGGTTCGCCAAGCTGGGGGCATATTTTGCCCCCATGGCGACCCCCCTGTCCTGCCTGTAAAACTGACCTCCAAACCAAAAATAATTCCTGGTGGCCACAAAGTGGAGTAGTTGCATGATGAAACATATTTGTTCGTCAAACAGTGACGAATCTCGTCTAAGATAATATTCAACAGCAAACAAACCCAAGTTATGGGGTATTACGGTATACAATGAGGCGACGTCCGCAGTCACCAACCACCAATTGGGCCCAGGGGTATAATTGGAAAGCAAATTGATTACATGACGAGTATCTTTTAGGTACGACGGCATCTTGGTAACCAATGGCTGCAAGTAAAAATCTATGTACCTGCCCACCCGGGATGAAACAGAATCAATTCCGCTAACAATTGGGCGTCCCGGGGGGCAGGTAGGATGCTTGTGTATTTATGGCCCTGTGGGAGGAGGATGTCATCTATGCCCAACAAAAACCTCAGGTGGTGTTGTGGGCTAGATACATAGATGACATCCTCCTCCTATGGAATGGTGACCGTGAGGATCTCGATACATATATGGTGGGGTTGAATAACAATGATCGGGGGATCCGACTTTCATATGAGGCCAGCCAGTCCGAGATTAATTTCTTAGACCTAAAGATTGGTGTGAAGGATGGGGAATTCACTACAGCCACCTTCTTTAAAAATACAGATCGGAATTCCTACATACCGACTGACAGCTGCCACCACGAGGCCTGGTTGAAGTCTGTGCCGAAAAGCCAATTTATCCGTTTAAAACGCAATTGTTCTGACCATACTGAATTTCTAGCCCAAGCTGATATTCTGTTAAAACGTTTCCTGGAGAAGGGCTACGTAGAGACATCTTTGAGGAACACATTGGATGAAGTGGCTAAGATTGATAGATGTACTTTACTCGAAACTAAGAATCCTCACCGTGAGAGATTACCCGCCATTCCCTTTATTACCACCTATTCCTCCCAACATAAAAATGTAGCCAAACTAATAAAAAAGCATTGGCATGTTCTTAAGAACGATCATGTGCTTGGTCCTATCCTCCCGGCTAGACCACAGGTAATTTATAGAGGTGCTCCCTCTCTTAGAAATAGAGTGGCTCCGAATGTTTTAGACCCTCCTCTCCCCAAGAAAGGATTTTTTGAATATATGATCGGTTTCTATCAGTGCAGGAGGTGTAGGGTGTGTTCCCTTAGTGGGTGTACACACAGAAGGACACATAACTTCATTTCCACTAGCACTCAGATGGAGTTTGAGATCAGATCATTTATCACATGTTCTACAGAACGAGTGGTATACCTTCTCCAATGCCCTTGTGGCCTACAATATGTAGGCAGAACCAAGCGCCCCTTATCCGTAAGGCTGAATGAACACATTACTAACATCT
Organism: Lithobates clamitans; assembly: GCA_037952925.1. Lineage (NCBI taxonomy): Eukaryota > Metazoa > Chordata > Amphibia > Anura > Ranidae > Lithobates > Lithobates clamitans. Next base: position 1,146,099 of record JBBGZY010001615.1, on the reverse strand, counting down.
TAACCGGTTTTCCTAAACATCCGGTCTCAAGACACTACCTAGAAGTACATAACCGTGACCCCAGGAAAACCATCTTTTTGGGTATTGATAGATACACTCCACATTGGAGGGGGGGGTCTGTTTTACGAGGGATTTCCAGACTCGAGATGACCTGGATACACAGATTGAAATGCTATACCCCCTTTGGGCTTAATGTAGAAGTAGATCTAAATGCTTTTTTAGATAACTCTTAAAACAATTGATTGTTTGGTTTTATTTCCATTATCTTATCACTATCCCATTTAATCTATTGAGTGGGATGAGAGGTGTGATACTTCTTATCCATTATTTAGATGAAATGTCATTTTTGAGTCATACACAATTTTTATTGATATGATGTCTATTTAATTTTGCTAGCCTCCTTTGACTCTCGGATGGCGTCAGCTAGTCTTTCTTTTTTAGATATTCAGATATCACATTTTATACATAATAAAGTTTTTTTCTTTTAGTTCTAATTTAACCTACTAGTTATTCATACAATAGGATGTGGCTTTGAATGCTTATTTCATTCAGCCCACTAGATGGCGTATATGAGTGTTTCGATCACGCCCTCTATAGTGTTTTACTTATCTAATTCTTTCTTCACAATAGATTGCTATGATTGGCTGACAAGGGAAGCGTCAGCCTATACCATGTTATTCGATACACACATCCTTATTCGACAGGATGTTGTGATGACGCCATCCGAGCTTCACAGCGAGGCTTGGTTTCGTTTTGTGCTTATAAGTAGCGATGAGTCAGTGCGTCGCCCGTTCCCATGACGACGTCCAATAGGACGAAACGTACGTCGGAAGGTCGACGCGCTGACGTCATCGTTTCATCTTACCGAACGGGTGTATGCTAGCCGGCCGGCTGTCTCTGTGATTTTAACCAGATTTTATGTAAGTGTTTTACCTTATTTCACATTAAAATACTAAACGGATTTACACTATGGAGGACATTCCTTTTATTTCTGGGTCCCCTTGGCACGCTGTCTGAGGTCCGCTACAAGAGAGGCCCTGTCTTCCCCTTCCCGGCGAGGAGGTCCATAGAGTTGTGTCTCCTTGAGGATATCCAAGATAAGCTTTAATCCAGCTTACCTCTGGTAAGCTTACATCTTACAAGGTGGAGGATTTTTTTCACTGGGTGCTGAGTGTAACCATTTGATCACCCCTTATCCAGCTCTGACTTCAGAGACTCACTTTCTTCTTTGAACATTTTCACCATTTCTTTGGACTTACTTTTGGCAGTTGACACATATAATTTCATGTCATTGTTTGTGTCATATTTGGCTTATTTATTATTTATTCATTCACTTTTGAATAATTGATTTATTTCTCTTTGTAATTACCTAATCATATAAGGTGTTTAATATGTATTCTAGCGCAGTCTTTTTTTGATTTTTTTTACTCTTGGTGGGAGCTGGAACGGGACCTGCTGTGAAATATTAGATCAAGAATTGTAATTACATGTCCCTGTTGAACAGGGGCAGAAAAATTGGGCCTTAGGCACTGGTGCGACAACACTGCAACCCCTCACAGATACTCTAGTTGGAGCGCAGGAATGAGCCCTCCTGCAAAATATTACATCAAAAGTTGTAATTACACGCCCCTGTTAAACAGGGGCTGAAAAATTGGGCCTTAGGCACTGGTGCTGGTGCCACAAAACTGCAACCCCTCACAAATGCTCTAGCTGAGTGCAGCAACGAACCCTCCTTGCAAAATATTGCATCAAAAATTGTAATCACACGCCCCTGTTAAACAGGGGCTGAAAAATTGGGGCTTAGCCACTGGTGGTGGCGCCCAGAACCAAAAATATTCTTATAAGCTATCAGCATGATCATTGAGGAGGAAGAGGATAGTCACTCAGCATAACAGGATAGTCACTCAGCATCAGCATAGGCAGTCTTGAAGGGATCTGACATTTCAAAAAAAATTATTCGGTTACATCAGCATCAGGTGCTTGGTAGCTGGTGGTGATCCAAGACTGATTCATTTTGATGAAGGTCAGTCGAATGAGCGAGTCGGTGGACAGGCGCAACCTGTGATCTGTTACAAAATCTCAAGTAGCACTGAATGTGTGTTCCGAAAGAACACTGGATGCAGGACAAGCCAGTAGCTCAATTGCACACTGTGCAAGCTCTGGCCAGTGATCCATCCTCAAGACCCAGTAAACCAGAGGATTTTCGGTGGGAAAGGTGTCCAAGTCAGATCTTGCCCCTAGGTATTCCTGTACCATGTAAAACAGACGCTGGAGATGGTTGCTGGAACCGATCATACCTTGGGGCTGCGGACTAAAAAATTGACTGAACGCATCGGTCAGACGGCCACCTTCTCCACCGCTCCTTCTTTGACTGACCGAAGCCTCAGCAACACGTTGTCCAGGAACAGGAGTTTGTAACCTCCCAGTCTCTGGGAAAGCGTTGCACAGACCTTTCTGCAAGGCCTCCCGAAGATGTTTCATCCTCTGATCCCTCTGGGATGCTAAGATAAGGTCCGCAACCTTACCCTTGTAACGTGGATTAAGGAGGGTTGCCAGCCAGTATTGATCCCTCTCCTTGATACCACGAATATGAGGATCCTTCCGCAGGCTTTGCAGGATCAGGGAGGCCATGCAGCATAGGTTTGCTGAGGCATTCGATCCGGAGTCCTCTGGGTCACTAAGGACGACATGATCCGTAGCCACCTCCTCCCAGCCACGTACAAGTCCATGGGTTTCTTGGGACTGTAAATGATCCCTTAAAGACTGCTGCTGATGCTGAGTGCCAGGCTCCACCTCCATGCTGACACAATCCTCCTCCTCCTCCTCCTCCTCCTCCTCCTGTGTGATCGGCGGGCACGCAGGAACAATGTCTGGATAAAGGGGGCCTTGAGAGCTAAGGAAGTCCTCCTCCTCCTGCCTCTGCTCTGCCTCAAGTGCCCTGTCCATTATTCCATGCAGCGTGTGCTCCAACAGGTGGACAAGGGGGACAGTGTCACTGATGCATGCACTGTCACTGCTCACCATCCTTGTGGCCTCCTCAAATGGTGACAGGACAGTGCATGCATCCCTGATCATGGCCCACTGGCGTGGGAAAAAAAAAACAAGCTCCCCTGACCCTGTCCCAGTGCCATAGTCACACAGGTACTCATTGATGGCCCTCTGCTGCGTGTGCAGCCGCTGCAGCATGGCCAACGTTGAGTTCCACCTGGTGGGCATGTCACAAATTCCTTCCCACTTAGGCAGTTCTTGGGCAGGTTAAATTCCTTTTGGAGGCATTATATGACCCGTGGAAATGCACACAGACTTTCCTGGCCTGCCTCAGGACATCCTGTAAGCCCGGGTACCTGCCCAAGAACCGCTGCACCACCAAGTTAAAGACGTGAGCCAAACAGGGCACATGGGTCAGTTGTCCCGGGTGGAGAGGAGGTTTGTGCCATTGTCGCAAACCACCATACCTGCCTTAAGCTGGCGTGGTGTCAACCACCTCTGAACCTGCCCCTGCAGAGCTGACAGAATCTCTGCCCCAGTGTGGCTCCTGTCCCCCAAGCACACCAGCTCAAGCACCGCATGGCATCTTTTGGTTTTAGAACTAGTGTTATTGTGAAAAAAAACTTATTTTGATCTATGTGCTCAGCAATCTATTTGCTCCCACTTCACACACCAATTAAATTAATAATTGTTCCTCTGCAAAAAAAATATTCTTATAAATATACACCCTCGTGATATATCATAAACAATAAAGTTCATGTGAGGATACCTTGTATTGTGGATCAACCATGAATCTTCCGCTTTGACACACACAGATGATCTTCCCATTTTAGGTAAAGAAAAGATGCTCGCTTACCGAATCTGTTGGATCTCAGATTATAGAGATCTAAAAGGCTTGTTGCATTTGCCTACTGGCTTCTGTGATCTCCACCTGGGTAACACTCCAGAAAGCTGTCCTCTCTTCCTTCAGTGGAACAGCAAACAGACACTTGTTTAAGGTTCAGGTGTTGATTTCCACAACTGGGGGAGGGGAGATCAATTATCTTCCCTGGATCCTCCACATATCCAGACCCCTCAATGAAGACAAAATGGGGGAGACTCCATAGTGTAGATGTATAAAATTTATTATAAAAAGTCACTTATCACTCCCCAGCAATTGCGCACAGCATTAAAAACACAGCATTCCAGGAACTGTAAGCCAAAAAGTCAAATCAAATTGCACAGCAAAATGCACCGCAAATTGTGCACAGCAAAGGGAACCGGATAAACAATAGCAATAGCTTACAGGCAGCAGAGGGTTGAGCCTTCTTACTGCATGGGGAAAAAATGAATAAAACGTGATGGCATTACAGCCACTTGCTCCATCCGACGCACGTTTCCCCTCAACAGGCTTCTACTGGGAACGGAGACAACGGAGAAAAAACAAGCTCCCCTGACCCTGTCCTGGTGCCATAGTCACACAGGTACGCATTGATGGCCCTCTGCTGTGTGTGCAGCTTCTGCAGCATGGCCAATGTTGAGTTCCACCTGGTGGGCATGTCACAGATTAGGCGGTTCTTGGGCAGGTTAAATTCCTTTTGGAGGTCAGTCAGCCGAGCAGTGGCATTATATGACCTGCGGAAATGCTCACAGAATTTCCTGGCCTGCCTCAGGACATCCTGTAAGCTCGGGTACCTGCCCAAGAACCGCTGCACCACCAAGTTAAGGACGTGAGCCAAACAGGGGACATGGGTCAGTTGTCCCTGTCGGAGGGCGGAGAGGAGGTTGGTGCCATTGTCGGCACCAACCTCCTAGTGTGGCATCAACCACCTCTGAACCTGCCCCTGCAGAGCTGACAGAATCCCTGCCCCAGTGTGGCTCCTGTCCCCCAAGCACACCAGCTCAAGCACCGCATGGCATCTTTTGGCCTGCGTGCTTGCGTAGCCCCTTGAACGCCTACGGAGCACCGCTGGTTCTGAAGTCAAACCAGCACAGGAAGAGGCCATGGAGGAAGAAGAAGAGGAGGGGGTGGAGGAGAGAGGTGTGGCAGAATCACCACTAGTAGTATTTTGGAGGCATGGTGGCAGAACAACCTCCAACACTACTGCACCCTGTCCTGCATCCTTCCCAGCTGCCAGAAGAGTCACCCAGTGCGCGGTGAAAAATAGGTAATGTCCCTGTCCATGCCTGCTGGACCATGAGTCAGCAGTAATATGCACCTTACCGCTGACCGCCCTGTCCAGCGAGGCCAAGATATTGCCTTCCACATGCCGGTAGAGAGCCGGAATCGCCTTCTGTGAGAAAAAGTGGCGTTTGGGAACCTGCCATTGAGGAACCGCACATTCCACAAACTCACGGAAGGGGGCAGAGTCTACCAACTGAAAAGTGCTAACAATTTAGCCAAGCTAGCATTCAACCGCTGGGCATGTGGATGGCTGGGAGCGAACTTCTTTCGGCGGTGCAGCAGCTGGGGCAGGGAAATTTGCCTGGTACAATCTGACGTCGGTGTACCAATAGCAGATTGCCCACAAGTATTTAGCTGTGATACACCTAATTCTACACCTTCATTCCTCTCAGTGCAGGTCTCAGAGAGGACTGAAGGTATAGTGGGGTTGGAGATCCCAGCTGATGAGGAGCAAGGAGAGGTCCTCTTTGTTCTTTGGTGTGGGTCTTTTAGGTACACTTGCCAACGAACTGCATGGCAGGTCAACATATGTCTGGTCAAGCATGTGGTACCCAAGCGGGAGATGTTTTGGCCACGAGAGATACGCTTGAGACATATGTTGCAAATAGCAGCGGTGGGATCTGATGCACTCGTCTCAAAAAAGGCCCACACCAAAGAACTTTTGGAATAACGCACAGAGACATCAGCGCCCTGCACATGCGGAGCTCTGCGGTGTGATGTAGTCGGTGTGCTGCCCTTAAGCTGGCCCCTGGAGGGCATCCTGCCTCGTTGATGATGTGCCCCCTCCTCCTCCTCCACCTCTCTCCTATCAGGCACCCAAGTGGAGTCAGTGACCTCATCATCCCCTCCCTCCTCATCACTGGAGCAAAGCTGGCAGTATGCTGCAGCTGGGGGAACATGACTGCCAGATTGCTATCCTTCTTGGCCACCCCCTCTCTCTGGGCTCAGGTTACTGCCTTTCTCTAGCTGGGTACCGTCATCGGAGCCTTCAAAACGCTGGGCATCCTCCTGGAGCATGTACTCAACACTGTGGTCAAACAGTTCGGGGGACTCCTCAGGAGGACATGGGGGGGCTAGGGAAGGAGTGACTGATGCCATTGAGACAAGGGAAGAGGCCGCAATGGCAGCTGCTTTGCCAGACAAAGTATCCTGAGCCTGGGTGAGAGAGGATGAGGAGGATGAGGACGGCTTGGTCATCCAACACGGCCAGCTGCCGAAAAAAAGGACAAGCGTGTCCCACGGCCACGTGCTGATGAGGATGCACCGTCTCCATGACCAGCACTGTTGCCTCTAGACACAGAGCCTGCTTGCCCTCTTTTATTGGTTTGTGACTGTCTGCCTCTCCTTGTTGGCCTTCCAGACATACTAATGGCCTGCAGTGAGTTGTAGCTGCACAAAGCAGTACACTATATATATATATATATATATATATATATAGTATTACTATATTGATACTGCAGCTAGCAGAATCAACTGCCTGCCTGTAGTATTATTAGTATGAGAACACCAGTAATTGTCTTCAGGTAGCTTTAGGTGCACACTGTGCAGAGGACGCAGTACACTCACTGTAAATACCGTAACTGCCTGCCTGTGGTATTAACCACTTGCCGACCGCCTAACGCAGATATACTGCGGCAGAATGGCACGGGCAGGCAGAATCACGTACCCGTACGTGATCTGCCTCCCGCGGGCGGGGGGTCCGATCGGACCCCCCCCCGGTGCCAGCGGCGGTCGGCATTTGACTGGGAGCGTCGGGAGGCAAGGGGGAGACCATCCGATCGTGGCCCCCCCTCGCGATCGCTCCCAGCCAATCGAATCCTCCCCTGCCTGTGTGTAGTTTCACACAGGCAGAGGATGTGATGTCATCTCTCCTCGGCTGGGCAGTTTCCGTCCCAGCGCAGAGGAGAGAAGACAAGTAAGTGCACAACACACACACACACACACACAGTAGAACATGCCAGGCATACTTTACACCCCCGATCCCCCCCCGATCCCCCCCCGATCCCCCCCAATCACCCCCCTTCTGTCACAAACTGACAGCAAGCAGTATTTTTTTTTTTTTTTTCTGATTACTGCATGGTGTCAGTTTGTGACAGTTACAGTGTTAGGGCAGTGAGTATTACCCCCTTTAGGTCTAGGATACCCCCCTAACCCCCCCTAATAAAGTTTTAACCCCTTGATCACCCCCTGTCACCAGTGTCACTAAGCGATCATTTTTCTGATCGCTGTATTAGTGTCGCTGGTGACGCTAGTTAGTGAGGTAAATATTTAGGTTTGCCGTCAGCGTTTTATAGCGACAGGGACCCCCATATACTATCTAATAAATGTTTTAACCCCTTGATTGCCCCCTAGTTAACCCTTTCACCACTGATCACCGTATAAGTGTTACGGGTGACGCTGGTTAGTTCGTTTATTTTTTATAGTGTCAGGGCACCCGCCGTTTATTACCGAATAAAGGTTTAGTCCCCTGATCACCCGGCGGTGATATGCGTCGCCCCAGGCAGCGTCAGATTAGCGCCAGTACCGCTAACACCCACGCACGCAGCATACGCCTCCCTTAGTGGTATAGTATCTGTACGGATCAATATCTGATCCGATCAGATCTATACTAGTGTCCCCAGCAGTTTAGGGTTCCCAAAAACGCAGTGTTAGCGGGATCAGCCCAGATACCTGCTAGCACCTGCGTTTTTCCCCTCTGCCCGGCCCAGCCCACCCAAGTGCAGTATCAATCGATCACTGTCACTTACAAGGCACTAAACGCATAACTGCAGCGTTCGCAGAGTCAGGCCTGATCCCTGCGATCGCTAACAGTTTTCTTGGTAGCGTTTTGGTGAACTGGCAAGCACCAGCCCCAGGCAGCGTCAGGTTAGCGCCAGTACCGCTAACACCCACGCACGCAGCGTACACCTCCCTTAGTGGTATAGTATCTGAACGGATCAATATCTGATCCGATCAGATCTATACTAGTGTCCCCAGCAGTTTAGGGTTCCCAAAAACGCAGTGTTAGCGGGATCAGCCCAGATACCTGCTAGCACCTGCGTTTTTCCCCTCCGCCCGGCCCAGCCCACCCAAGTGCAGTATCGATCGATCACTGTCACTTACAAAACACTAAACGCATAACTGCAGTGTTCGCAGAGTCAGGCCTGATCCCTGCGATCGCTAACGGTTTTTTTGGTAGCGTTTTGGTGAACTGGCAAGCACCAGCCCCAGGCAGCGTCAGGTTAGCGCCAGTACCGCTAACACCCACGCACGCACCGTACACCTCCCCTAATGGTATAGTATCTGATCGGATCAATATCTGATCTGATCAGATCTATACTAGCGTCCCCAGCAGTTTAGGGTTCCCACAAACGCAGTGTTAGCGGGATCAGCCCAGATACCTGCTAGCACCTGCGTTTTGCCCCTCCGCTCGGCCCAGCCCAGCCCACCCAAGTGCAGTATCGATCGATCACTGACACTTACAAAACACTAAACGCATAACTGCAGCATTCGCAGAGTCAGGCCTGATCCCTGTGATCGCTAACAGTTTTTTTTGTAGCGTTTTGGTGAACTGGCAAGCACCAGCGGCCTAGTACACCCCGGTCGTAGTCAAACCAGCACTGCAGTAACACTTGGTGACGTGGCGAGTCCCATAAGTGCAGTTCAAGATGGTGAGGTGGCAAGCACAAGTAGTGTCCCGCTGCCACCAAAAAGACAAACACAGGCCCGTCGTGCCCATAGTGCCCTTCCTGCTGCATTCGCCAATCCTAATTGGGAACCCACCGCTTCTGCAGCGCCCGTACTTCCCCCATTCACATCCCCAACCAAATGCAGTCGGCTGCATGAGAGGCATTTTCTTTATGTCCTCCCGAGTACCCCTGCCCAACGAACCCCCCAAAAAAGATGTCGTGTCTGCAGCAAGCGCGGATATAGGCGTGACACTCGCTATTATTGTCCCTCCTGTCCTGACAATACTGGTCTTTGCATTGGTGAATGTTTTGAACGCTACCATTCACTAGTTGAGTATTAGCGTAGGGTACAGAATTGCACAGACTAGGCCCACTTTCACAGAGGTCTCCCAAGATGCCATCGCATTTTGAGAGACCCGAACCTGGAACCGGTTACAGTTATAAAAGTTAGTTACAAAAAAAAGTGTAAAAAAAAAAAAAAACACGCAATCAAAAATATAAAATAAAAAAAAATAGTTGTTGTTTTATTGTTCTCTCTCTCTCTATTCTCTCTCTATTGTTCTGCTCTTTTTTACTGTATTCTATTCTGCAATGTTTTATTGTTATTATGTTTTATCATGTTTGCTTTTCAGATATGCAATTTTTTATACCTTACCATTTACTGCTTTATTGTTAACCATTTTTTTGTCTTCAGGTACGCCATTCATGACTTTGAGTGGTTATACCAGAATGATGCCTGCAGGTTTAGGTATCATCTTGGTATCATTCTTTTCAGCCAGCGGTCGGCTTTCATGTAAAAGCAATCCTAGCGGCTAATTAGCCTCTAGACTGCTTTTACAAGCAGTGGGAGGGAATGCCCCCCCCCCCAACGTCTTCCGTGTTTTTCTCTGGCTCTCCTGTCTCAACAGGGAACCTGAGAATGCAGCCGGTGATTCAGCCAGCTGACCATAGAGCTGATCAGAGACCAGAGTGGCTCCAAACATCTCTATGGCCTAAGAAACCGGAAGCTACGAGCATTTTATGACTTAGATTTCGCCGGATGTAAACAGCGCCATTGGGAAATTGGGAAAGCATTTTATCACACCGATCTTGGTGTGGTCAGATGCTTTGAGGGCAGAGGAGAAATCTAGGGTCTAATAGACCCCAATTTTTGCAAAAAAGAGTACCTGTCACTACCTATTGCTATGATAGGGGATATTTACATTCCCTGAGATAACAATAAAAATGATTTAAAAAAAAAAAAAATGAAAGGAACAGTTTAAAAATAAGATAAAAAAATAATAATAATAAAGAAAAAAAAAAAAAAAAAGCACCCCTGTCCCCCCTGCTCTCGCGCTAAGGCGAACGCAAGCGTCGGTCTGGCGTCAAATGTAAACAGCAATTGCACCACGCATGTGAGGTATCACCGCGAACATCAGATCGAGGGCAGTAATTTTAGCAGTAGACCTCCTCTGTAAATCTAAAGTGGTAACCTGTAAAGGCTTTTAAAGGCTTTTAAAAATGTATTTAGTTTGTCGCCACTGCACGTTTGTGCGCAATTTTAAAGCATGTCATGTTTGGTATCCATGTACTTGTTCTAAGATCATCTTTTTTATTTCATCAAACATTTGGGCAATATAGTGTGTTTTAGTGCATTAAAATTTAAAAAAGTGTGTTTTTTTCCCCAAAAAATGCGTTTGAAAAATCGCTGCGCAAATACTGTGTGAAAAAAAAAATGAAACACCCACCATTTTAATCTGTAGGGCATTTGCTTTAAAAAAATATATAATGTTTGGGGGTTCAAAGTAATTTTCTTGCAAAAAAAAAATATTTTTTTATGTAATCAAAAAGTGTCAGAAAGGGCTTTGTCTTCAAGTGGTTAGAAGAGTGGGTGATGTGTGACATAAGCTTCTAGATGTTGTGCATAAAATGCCAGGACAGTTCAAAACCCCCCCAAATGACCCCATTTTGGAAAGTAGACACCCCACGCTATTTGCTGAGAGGCATGTCGAGTCCATGGAATATTTTATATTGTGACACAAGTTGCGGGAAAGAGACAATTTTTTATTTTTTTTATTTTTTTTTGCGCAAAGTTGTCACTAAATGATACATTGCTCAAACATGCCATGGGAATATGTGAAATTACACCCCAAAATACATTCTGTTGCTTCTCCTGAGTACGGGGATACCACATGTGTGAGACTTTTTGGGAGCCTAGTCGCGTACGGGACCCCGAAAACCAAGCACCGCCTTCAGGCTTTCTAAGGCCGTAAATTTTTGATTTCACTCTTCACTGCCTATCACAGTTTCGGAGGCCATGGAATGCCCAGGTGGCAAAACCCCCCCAAATGACCCCATTTTGGAAAGTAGACACCCCAAGCTATTTGCTGACATTTTTTCTACCAAAGACATGTGGCCGAATACATTTTGGCCTAAATGTATGACTAAAATTGAGTTTATTGGATTTTTTTTAGAACAAAAAGTAGAAAATATCATTTATTTTAAAAATTTTCAGTCTTTTTCCATGTATAGCGCAAAAAATAAAAACGGCAGAGGTGATCAAATACCATCAAAAGAAAGCTCTATTTGTGGGAAGAAAAGGACGCAAATTTCGTTTGGGTACAGCATTGCATGACCGCGCAATTAGCAGTTAAAGCGACGCAGTGCCGAATTGTAAAAAGTGCTCTGGTCAGGAAGGGGGTAAAACCTTCCGGGGCTGAAGTGGTTAATAGGAGCAGAACAACAGCAATAGTCTCCAGGTAGCTTTAGGTGCACACTGTGCAGAGGACGCACTACACTAACTGTAAATACTGTAGCTGCCTGCCTGTGGTATTAATAGGATCAGAAGAACACCACTAATTTTCTTCAGGTAGATTTAGGTGCACACTGTGCAGAGGACACAGTGCACTAACTGTAAATACTGTAGCTGCCTACCTCTGGTATTAATAGAAGCAGAACAACAGCAATTGTTTCCAGGTAGCTTTAGGTGCACACTGTGCAGAGGATGCACTACACTAACTGTAAATACTGTAGCTGCCTGCCTGTGGTATTAATAGGATCAGAAGAACACCACTAATTTTCTTCAAGTAGTTTTAGGTGCACACTGTGCAGAGGATGCACTACACTAACTTGTAAATACTGCAGCTGCCTGCGGTACTGTACTAATAGGATCAGAAGAACACTACGTTTCTTCAGGTAGCTTTAGGTGCACACTGTGCAGAGGACGCATTACACTAACTGTAAATACTGTAGCTAATAGGACTAACAGGATTAGAAGAACACCATCAATTTTCTTCAGGTAGCTGTAAATACTGTAAAAACACCTGCCTGCCTGTCAGTAGTAGGAAGAGAATAACAGGAACGGATCTAGCTAAACTGAATATAGTGTATATATATGTATATGGCCATAGTGCATGCTTGGCCAATCATCAGCCGCCAATGCACTGCGATGCCGCAGTGATTTATGGGCCGTGACGTGCCACACGAATTTGGCGTGAACAGCCCATATTGTTCGTAATTCGGCGAACGACCAAACAGGCGATGTTTGAGTCGAACATGTGTTCGATTGGAACACGAAGCTCATCCCTAATAAATAAATATATATATATATATATATATATATATATATTAATACATGTATATTAATACACTGCCTGAAGTGCATTAGAAACAGTACACCACTGCATGCACTGTAGATATAGGCTACACTGGATGCAGAGTGTGTGTATGTGTGTGTGTGTATATATATATATATATATATATATATATATATATATATATATATATATATATATATATATATATATATATACACTGCCTACACTGACTGAATATAAAGTAAACACTGATTATAAAGTCTATGCTAAATGCAGAGTATTTATATATATATATATATATATATATACTACACTGACTGAATAACCTGCCTGCCTAATCTAACTAAAGCTATCTCTCTGTCTACGCCAACAACACTACACACGTCTGCTATTTAAGCAGCCTTATATAGTGTGGGGCGTGGACTTAGTCCCCCTGAGCCATTATTGGCCAAAGGCACCCAGCCTTTGACCAATTATGGCTCTCTCAGCAGAGTTGTGATTGGCCAAAGCATGCAGGTCAATGGCCAATCATCTAACAGCAATGCACTGCGATCTCGCAGTGCATTATGGGGCGTTCTGCGGCAAACATATTTCCCGCAAACAGTCCATGTCTTCGGTTTGTTTTACAACAAATGAACACCCGATGTTCGAGTCCAACTTATGTTTGACTCGAACTGCTGGCTCATTCCTAATGATTACAAACCAAAGTAACGTTGAGGTTTCAATGTTCTTTCGTTACAGCAATAGTAAGCTGATACTGCCTCTTTCCCTTGTGTTTAAAATGGGGTGTATCGAAGAATAAAGAGCATCATATCTAACTTGAATTCGTACTGTAATGTTTGGGTCTGTAAATCTGTGTCATCTAGGGGCTTGGGTGTAAACCCAATCGCAATGGTTCATGTGTTTATTGTACGTGTATGTGTTATAAGCATATAATTCAGTGTGGTTTGTCTAGTGTGTGGTGGTAACAATGATTATCTGCCTGGAGTCTCAAAAATTGTCTGTGACTTGAATGGATGCAGTCACCGGACATCTAGCAACCAATATGGAGGGAGGAGTGTCTGAAAGGCTTAGTTTACACTTAAGTTGCTGGAGCAAGATAATGAGGAGTATTTGCTACATACTCTGGAGGGTATAGGGGGTAATCAGAAGAGTTCCATACAGGGGCGGATCCAGAGTCTAGTCTCGGGAGGGACACTGCCAGAAAATATATTTTTTTGGGGTACATTTATCGGGGAAATGGCTGGTGTTGGCGCTTCAATCATCACGGCACCATGGTTGTTATGGTGTCAGGATGATTGAAGCGCATTATTACCATAATTACATTGTTATAAAAAATTAAATAGTTTAACTCACCATAATGCAGAATCAGTGGGAGCCCCGAGTGTGTCACTTGCCACGTCAACTGTCACTAGATGCAGATTGTCACTTGCCACGTCGCCTGCCACGTTGCAGATTGTCATTTGCCATGTCACTTGCCACGTCGCCGGCCACTGTGCGGATTGTCACTTTCCACGTCGCCTGTCACCAGATGCAGATTGTCACTTGCCACGTCGCCTGCCACGTTGCGGATTGTCATTTGCCATGTCACTTGCCACGTTGCTGATTGTCACTTGCCATGTCACTTGCCACGTCGCCTGCCACGTTGCGGATTGTCACTTGCCACGTCACCTGTCACCAGATGCAGATTGTCACTTGCCACGTCGCCTGCCACGTTGCGGATTGTCACTTGCCACGTCGCCTGGTCACCAGATGCAGATTTTCACTTGCCACGTTGCGGATTGTCACTTGCCATGTCACTTGCCACGTCGCCTGCCACGTCACCTGTCACTTGCCACCTGCTAAGGTGGTCTCTTGTGTCCCAGAGACAGGCAGCAGAGAGATGATGTAATCTCTCTGCTGCCGCAGCTGCCTGCATGGAGGGGGGGGAAGTTGAACTGCAGGGATGCAGGGCGGGCGCCGGGCGGTGAGAGATGATGTCATCTCTCTGCTCCCCCGCCCGCCGGCTCCCTGATTGGCCAGCAGGCAGCAGCCCGCCCACAAACACATTGAGCGGCGGCTCTCTCTCGCCAATGGAGCCGCCCGGCGGCTCCCTCAGTCACCGAGCCGCCCAGCGGCTCCTTCAGTCACCGAGCCGCCCAGCGGCTCTCTCTGTCACCGAGCCGCCCAGCGGCTCCTTCAGTCACCGAGCCGCCCAGCGGCTCTCTCTGTCACCGAGCCGCCCAGCGGCTCCTTCAGTCACCGAGCCGCCCAGCGGCTCTCTCAGTCACGGAGCCGCCCAGCGGCTCTCTCAGTCATGGAGCCGCCCAGCGGCTCTCCCTGTCACCGAGCCGCCCAGCGGCTCTCTCAGTCATGGAGCCGCCCAGCGGCTCTCTCTGTCACCGAGCCGCCCAGCGGCTCCCTCAGTCACGGAGCCGCCCGACGGCTCTCTCACACACACCCTGCTCTAAGTCACCTGCATTTCTCGGAGGGGGCAATTGCCCCGTTGCCCCCCCCCTGGATCCGCCCCTGGTTCCATATGGGGTGGGGGGCAGGGGCGGACTGATAACTCATGGGGCTCCCGGGCAATAGGAGATTATGGGGCCCCCAGGCAATCAGAGAGTATGGGGCCACACAGTATACACACACACAGTATACAATCACACAGTATACACATACATGTACACACAGTATACACAGACAGATGTAAAAAAAACACAGATTTATACATACTGTCCCTGGTTTTACTGAGGCTGGCAACCCTGATGGGGCCCCCTAGTGGCCCAGGGCCCTCGGGCAGTGCCCTAATCGCTCAATGGTCAGTCCGCCCCTGGTGGGGGGACATAAAGAGGCACAGTGGGTATAGGGGAGGGAGGGGAAGTAGTATATGGTTAGGTAAATACTCTCTGTGGAAGAGAAGATATGTAGGGAGTCCTTCAGTGGTAGAAAGAGAGGGAAGTCAAGATGGAAGAGAGGCGAGAGATGGGGGGAGTCCTTCCTCCTCCTCCGCTCTGATAAAATTTATAAACAACCTTCAATTTGGGAGTATTCGTTGGTTGTTTTGAAGTGTTGCCAACAAGACCATGTTTTCCGAAACTTGGAAGATGTCTTGTTGGCTTCCATTTCCTAAACTTTGTTTATGCGCCGGAACAATCCACTATTGCTGACGGGTTGGGTGATTTCCACTTGGTTGGTATATTACCGAATAAAGGTTTAGCCCCCTGATCGCCCGGCGGTGATATGCATCGCCCCAGGGAGCGTCAGATTAGCGCCAGTACCGCTAACACCCATGCACGCAGCATACGCCTCCCTTAGTGGTATAGTATCTGTACGAATCAATATCTGATCCGATCAGATCTATACTAGTGTCCCCAGCAGTTTAGGGTTCCCAAAAACGCAGTGTTAGCGGGATCAGCCCAGATACCTGCTAGCACCTGCGTTTTTCCCCTCTGCCCGGCCCAGCCCACCCAAGTGCAGTATCGATCGATCACTGTCACTTACAAGGCACTAAACGCATAACTGCAGCGTTCGCAGAGTCAGGCCTGATCCCTGCGATCGCTAACAGTTTTCTTGGTAGCGTTTTGGTGAACTGGCAAGCACCAGCCCCAGGCAGCGTCAGGTTAGCGCCAGTACCGCTAACACCCACGCACGCAGCGTACACCTCCCTTAGTGGTATAGTATCTGAACGGATCAATATCTGATCAGATCAGATCTATACTAGCGTCCCCAGCAGTTTAGGGTTCCCAAACACGCAGTGTTAGTGGGATCAGCCCAGATACCTGCTAGCACCTGCGTTTTGCCCCTCCGCCCGGCCCAGCCCACCCAAGTGCAGTATCGATCGATCACTGTCACTTACAAAACACTAAACGCATAACTGCAGCGTTCGCAGAGTCAGGCTTGATCCCTGCGATCGCTAACAGTTTTTTTGGTAGTGTTTTGGTGAACTGGCAAGCACCAGCCCCAGGCAGCGTCAGGTTAGCGCCAGTACCGCTAACACCCACGCACGCACCGTACACCTCCCCTAGTGGTATAGTATCTGATCGGATCAATATCTGATCTGATCAGATCTATACTAGCGTCCCCAGCAGTTTAGGGTTCCCACAAACGCAGTGTTAGCGGGATCAGCCCAGATACCTGCTAGCACCTGCGTTTTGCCCCTCCGCCCGGCCCAGCCCAGCCCACCCAAGTGCAGTATCGATCGATCACTGACACTTACAAAACACTAAACGCATAACTGCAGCATTCACAGAGTCAGGCCTGATCCCTGTGATCGCTAACAGTTTTTTTTGTAGCGTTTTGGTGAACTGGCAAGCACCAGCGGCCTAGTACACCCCGGTCGTAGTCAAACCAGCACTGCAGTAACACTTGGTGACGTGGCGAGTCCCATAAGTGCAGTTCAAGATGGTGAGGTGACAAGCACAAGTAGTGTCCCGCTGCCACCAAAAAGACAAACACAGGCCCGTCGTGCCCATAGTGCCCTTCCTGCTGCATTCGCCAATCCTAATTGGGAACCCACCGCTTCTGCAGCGCCCGTACTTCCCCCATTCACATCCCCAACCAAATGCAGTCGGCTGCATGAGAGGCATTTTCTTTATGTCCTCCCGAGTACCCCTGCCCAACGAACCCCCCAAAAAAGATGTCGTGTCTGCAGCAAGCGCGGATATAGGCGTGACACTCGCTATTATTGTCCCTCCTGTCCTGACAATACTGGTCTTTGCATTGGTGAATGTTTTGAACGCTACCATTCACTAGTTGAGTATTAGCGTAGGGTACAGAATTGCACAGACTAGGCCCACTTTCACAGAGGTCTCCCAAGATGCCATCGCATTTTGAGAGACCCGAACCTGGAACCGGTTACAGTTATAAAAGTTAGTTACAAAAAAAAGTGTAAAAAAAAAAAACCACGCAATCAAAAATATAAAATAAAAAAAAATAGTTGTTGTTTTATTGTTCTCTCTCTCTCTATTCTCTCTCTATTGTTCTGCTCTTTTTTACTGTATTCTATTCTGCAATGTTTTATTGTTATTATGTTTTATCATGTTTGCATTTCAGATATGCAATTTTTTATACCTTACCATTTACTGCTTTATTGTTAACCATTTTTTTGTCTTCAGGTACGCCATTCATGACTTTGAGTGGTTATACCAGAATGATGCCTGCAGGTTTAGGTATCATCTTGGTATCATTCTTTTCAGCCAGCGGTCGGCTTTCATGTAAAAGCAATCCTAGCGGCTAATTAGCCTCTAGACTGCTTTTACAAGCAGTGGGAGGGAATGCCCCCCCCCCCCAACGTCTTCCGTGTTTTTCTCTGGCTCTCCTGTCTCAACAGGGAACCTGAGAATGCAGCCAGTGATTCAGCCAGCTGACCATAGAGCTGATCAGAGACCAGAGTGGCTCCAAACATCTCTATGGCCTAAGAAACCGGAAGCTACGAGCATTTTATGACTTAGATTTCGCCGGATGTAAACAGCGCCATTGGGAAATTGGGAAAGCATTTTATCACACCGATCTTGGTGTGGTCAGATGCTTTGAGGGCAGAGGAGAAATCTAGGGTCTAATAGACCCCAATTTTTGCAAAAAAGAGTACCTGTCACTACCTATTGCTATGATAGGGGATATTTACATTCCCTGAGATAACAATAAAAATGATTTAAAAAAAAAAAAAAAATGAAAGGAACAGTTTAAAAATAAGATAAAAAAATAATAATAATAAAGAAAAAAAAAAAAAAAAAAGCACCCCTGTCCCCCCTGCTCTCGCGCTAAGGCGAACGCAAGCGTCGGTCTGGCGTCAAATGTAAACAGCAATTGCACCACGCATGTGAGGTATCACCGCGAACGTCAGATCGAGGGCAGTAATTTTAGCAGTAGACCTCCTCTGTAAATCTAAAGTGGTAACCTGTAAAGGCTTTTAAAGGCTTTTAAAAATGTATTTAGTTTGTCGCCACTGCACGTTTGTGCGCAATTTTAAAGCATGTCATGTTTGGTATCCATGTACTCGGCCTAAGATCATCTTTTTTATTTCATCAAACATTTGGGCAATATAGTGTGTTTTAGTGCATTAAAATTTAAAAAAGTGCGTTTTTTTCCCCAAAAAATGCGTTTGAAAAATCGCTGCGCAAATACTGTGTGAAAAAAAAAATGAAACACCCACCATTTTAATCTGTAGGGCATTTGCTTTAAAAAAATATATAATGTTTGGGGGTTCAAAGTAATTTTCTTGCAAAAAAATTATTTTTTTATGTAATCAAAAAGTGTCAGAAAGGGCTTTGTCTTCAAGTGGTTAGAAAGAGTGGGTGATGTGTGACATAAGCTTCTAGATGTTGTGCATAAAATGCCAGGACAGTTCAAAACCCCCCCAAATGACCCCATTTTGGAAAGTAGACACCCCAAGCTATTTGCTGAGAGGCATGTCGAGTCCATGGAATATTTTATATTGTGACACAAGTTGCGGGAAAGAGACAATTTTTTATTTTTTTTATTTTTTTTTGCGCAAAGTTGTCACTAAATGATACATTGCTCAAACATGCCATGGGAATATGTGAAATTACACCCCAAAATACATTCTGTTGCTTCTCCTGAGTACAGGGATACCACATGTGTGAGACTTTTTGGGAGCCTAGCCGCGTACGGGACCCCGAAAACCAAGCACCGCCTTCAGGCTTTCTAAGGCCGTAAATTTTTGATTTCACTCTTCACTGCCTATCACAGTTTCGGAGGCCATGGAATGCCCAGGTGGCAAAAAACCCCCCCAAATGACCCCATTTTGGAAAGTAGAGCTAAAAACCCCAAGCTATTTGCTGACATTTTTTCTACCAAAGACATGTAGCCGAATACATTTTGGCCTAAATGTATGACTAAAATTGAGTTTATTGGATTTTTTTTAGAACAAAAAGTAGAAAATATCATTTTTTTTCAAAATTTTCGGTCTTTTTCCATGTATAGCGCAAAAAATAAAAACGGCAGAGGTGATCAAATACCATCAAAAGAAAGCTCTATTTGTGGGAAGAAAAGGACGCAAATTTCGTTTGGGTACAGCATTGCATGACCGCGCAATTAGCAGTTAAAGCGACGCAGTGCCGAATTGTAAAAAGTGCTCTGGTCAGGAAGGGGGTAAAACCTTCCGGGGCTGAAGTGGTTAATAGGAGCAGAACAACAGCAATTGTCTCCAGGTAGCTTTAGGTGCACACTGTGCAGAGGACGCACTACACTAACTGTAAATACTGTAGCTGCCTGCCTGTGGTATTAATAGGATCAGAAGAACACCACTAATTTTCTTCAGGTAGATTTAGGTGCACACTGTGCAGAGGACACAGTGCACTAACTGTAAATACTGTAGCTGCCTGCGGTACTGTACTAATAGGATCAGAAGAACACCACAAATTTTCTTCAGGTAGCTTTAGGTGCACACTGTGCAGAGGACGCACTACACTAAATTGTAAATACTGCAGCTGCCTGCGGTACTGTACTAATAGGATCAGAAGAACACTAAGTTTCTTCAGGTAGCTTTAGGTGCACACTGTGCAGAGGACGCATTACACTAACTGTAAATACTGTAGCTAATAGGACTAGTAGGATTAGAAGAACACCATCAATTTTCTTCAGGTAGCTGTAAATACTGTAAAAACACCTGCCTGCCTGTCAGTAGTAGGAAGAGAATAACAGGAACGGATCTAGCTAAACTGAATACAGTGTATATATATGTATATGGCCATAGTGCATGCTTAGCCAATCATCAGCCGTCAATGCACTGCGATGCCGCAGTGAATTATGGGCTGTGACGTGCCACACGAATTTGGCCTGAACAGCCTATATTGTTCGTAATTCGGTGAACGACCAAACAGGCGATGTTCAAGTCGAACATGTGTTCGATTGGAACACGAAGCTCATCCCTAATAAATAAATAAATATATATATATATATATATATATATATATATATATATTAATACATGTATATTAATACACTGCCTGAAGTGTATTAGAAACAGTACACCACTGCATGCACTGTAGATATAGGCTACACTGGATGCAGAGTGTGTGTATGTGTGTGTGTGTATATATATATATATATATATATATATATATATATATATATATACACTGCCTACACTGACTGAATATAAAGTAAACACTGATTATAAAGTCTATGCTAAATGCAGAGTATTTATATATAACTAAAGCTATCTCTCTGTCTACGCCAACAACACTACACACGTCTGCTATTTAAGCAGCCTTATATAGTGTGGGGCGTGGACTTAGTCCCCCTGAGCCATGATTGGCCAAAGGCACCCAGCCTTTGACCAATTATGGCTCTCTCAGCAGAGTTGTGATTGGCCAAAGCATGCAGGTCAATGGCCAATCATCTAACAGCAATGCACTGCGATCTCGCAGTGCATTATGGGGCGTTCTGCGGCGAACATATTTCCCGCAAACAGTCCATGTCTTCGGTTTGTTTTACAACAAATGAACACCCGATGTTCGAGTCCAACTTATGTTTGACTCGAACTGCTGGCTCATTCCTAATGATTACAAACCAAAGTAACGTTGAGGTTTCAATGTTCTTTCGTTACAGCAATAGTAAGCTGATACTGCCTCTTTCCCTTGTGTTTAAAATGGGGTGTATCGAAGAATAAAGAGCATCATATCTAACTTGAATTCGTACTGTAATGTTTGGGTCTGTAAATCTGTGTAATCTAGGGGCTTGGGTGTAAACCCAATCGCAATGGTTCATGTGTTTATTGTACGTGTATGTGTTATAAGCATATAATTCAGTGTGGTTTGTCTAGTGTGTGGTGGTAACAATGATTATCTGCCTGGAGTCTCAAAAATTGTCTGTGACTTGAATGGATGCAGTCACCGGACATCTAGCAACCAATATGGAGGGAGGAGTGTCTGAAAGGCCTAGTTTACACTTAAGTTGCTGGAGCAAGATAATGAGGAGTATTTGCTACATACTCTGGAGGGTATAGGGGGTAATCAGAAGAGTTCCATATGGGGTGGGGGGACATAAAGAGGGACAGTGGGTATAGGGGAGGGAGGGAAAGTAGTATATGGTTAGGTAAATACTCTCTGTGGAAGAGAGGATATGTAGGGAGTCCTTCAGTGGTAGAAAGAGAGGGAAGTCAAGATGGAAGAGAGGCGAGAGATGGGGGGAGTCCTTCCTCCTCCTCCGCTCTGATAAAATTTATAAACAACCTTCAATTTGGGAGTATTCGTTGGTTGTTTTGAAGTGTTGCCAACAAGACCATGTTTTCCGAAACTTGGAAGATGTCTTGTTGGCTTCCATTTCCTAAACTTTGTTTATGCGCCGGAACAATCCACTATTGCTGACGGGTTGGGTGATTTCCACTTGGTTGGTATAACAATTTTGGCTGCACTGACAGGGAAAAGGGATTTGGGACTTTAAATGAAGCCATGGCCTGGTATGGTTCTGTGCTTCCATCCCTGTCAATATGAAAAGAGAAAAAAGGGGGCAGGGGGGTGGGACTTTATATGAAACGCATAGTAGCAATCGAATAAATAGGTGAATATATAGAAAAGATATTTACTAGTATGTAACATTTATATACACACATAATATACATAAAGGTTGGATTTTGATTTCCACATGGTAAAACATGATAATAATATGAATATCAAATTGCATTGTATAATAAAATTCCAGAATTCACCAAAATTGATATATATACACATAGTTGATTACAAGGTAATGCCTGCATGGCCTATGGCCTACCCGTTCCCTGTCATAGTTGATATAGGTATAAACATAAATACATAAAAATCTGATAATCACATGATTGGTACAAAACATGGCATCCGGTAGCTCTACGCTTTTCATGGGTTGTAGATACTTGTCAGGAGCAGGCACGTGATGAACCTAAAATTACAAAAAGTAGTCTATCATATACCGATATCGAAGAGGAAAACCCCCCCTACCACATGTTACTGAAAAAATAGGTGAAGTGAAGTTAAGCCACTAAGCCGCAAAACCAACTAGAAACCCGAAAGAGGGGTGTGAAAAGCAGGAAAAAAGGTGACTGTTGGAAACCAAAGTACCTGGTGCTAAGAAGAGAAGAGGACCTGAGTCCAAGGTGATGTATGGGGTCTGGTATGAGAAGTCTATGTAGGCGCCAACAAAGGACAAACCATCAATGCCACGTACGCGTGTACAATGGGGGAGGAATGGAGGTGCCATCACCTGGTGATGATTCGCCCGGCAATCATTGCCATCACAGTCTCCCAGGTTGCCACGAGTATGGAAAAAAAACAGCATAGCGGCATCACAAGGACACCGCACATCCGGCATGGATGACGTGACATTGATAATAACGGTGCATCCGCCCCCTCAAACGTGAACAGCGGAGGAAGGGAGGAAGCCCACAGTGTGCATCGCAGCTCCTGAACCTGATGAAAAACAGGTGGCCCAACAAGACCACAGTGAACCACCAATTAACACGGAATGATTGTTATGATAGCCTGATAAAAATGTAAAAAATACTACAAATCACTAAGAGTATGTATGTTTTATTTCCCTGATGAAAAGATATAAAAGGTAAACTTGGGGAAACTAACATAGGACCGGCTAGTTGCAGGAATCGTAAGGTTTAAGAATTGTACCAGTTTGGAGCTACTGCGTGCTTCCATCCCTAAATTAGATAATACAGGGGAAAAGGGATTTGGGACTTTAAATGAAGCCATAGCCTGGTAAGGTCCTGTGTGTTGACTAAGTGTAAGGTCAGGGAACGCTTGTAGTCTTTTTGAGGAAAAGAAGAATGATGTAGGGCCGAGGAGAAGTCAATCGAGTAGGCGGTGATCTGAGTAATTAGGCGGTGTACTTCTGTTCAGAAGAGTTGGATTATAGGACAGGACCACCATATGTGTAGAAGTGATCCTTCCTTGTCTGTGCATTGCCAGCAGTTTGGGGGGATAGCAGGGGATATTTTGTGAAGTCTCAGGGGGGTTATGCACCATCTAGAAAAGCCATTTTCTTGTGTAGAGACGTTGATTGTACCCTTATGTATACAAGAGAATATGTTCTCCCAGTCTTCATCTGAAAGGTCTATCGCAAGTTCTCTTTCGCTCTTTCAGCTAGCTATGTTGGATTTGGGATTGATATCAGAGAATAAGATGTGTCTTTGCAACTCTTTTCTTGTGCATAATGCTTTGAATGGTGTATGTTGTCTAGAATATTCAGGACGTAGTAGGGGTTTGTCCAGAAAGTGTCTTAATTGGATATATGACCAGAAGGGGAAGGAATGACCTGGCATCTGCTCAGATAATGCGGGTAAGGTCAGGAAGGCATCCTTTGAGAAAAAGTATTCAGCTTTGATGTTGGGATGGGGGCCGAAGTCAGATAGAAAGGCATCTGATAGGCCTGGGGAGAATGTCGGGTTGTGACAAATAGGGGTTAGCAGGCCCAGAGAGGAAGATATGTTCAGTTTGTGGTAAGCCAATTTAAAGATGTGCAGCGTGTTGCCAATTAACAGATGTTGTTTATACTCTTGTGGTATGTGGGTTGTAGCAATCCATGCAAGTTTGTGTAGAGGTAGAATAGAGAACACATGTTCGATTTGTACCCATGCTTTGAGCTGAGAATGGACGTTCCAGTCTATAATTCTTGTTAGCTGACAAGCCCAGTGATATTTTTCAATGTCTGGAAGGCCAATACCTCCCTTTAGTTTGGGAACTATTAGCCTTTTAAAGCCTTTTCTAGGACGTGATTTGCACCAAATAAATTCTCTGCAGGCTCTGCAGTAGGAGCCAAAAAAGCCTGTGGTATTTTTATGGGTACTGTCTGCATAACATATAATATTCTAGGGGGAATGTTCATCTTAACAATCGATGCCCTGCCAAACCATGAGAAAAGGCCTGCTGACCAGGACTTTAAGTTCCGTTGAATGTTTTGGAGAATCGTGAGATAGTTTTTAGCATATAGGTCTGATAATTTGGAAGGTAATTGGACCCCCCAGTGTGTGATCGTTTACCTGCTCCATCTGAATGCATAATTCGATGGCATTGTGCGAGCGTATCTGTTTGTAGGGAAATATTCAGTGCTTGCGATTTGGAGAGATTTATTTGTAGATTCAAATTTGAAGAATTTGAATGTAGAGAATTCCTTAAGCAAGTTAGGTAATGTAATATGTGGTTCCGTGAGAAATAAAAGAATATCATCTGCGAAAGCAGCTAGTTTAGTAGTGGTTTGGTAAATCGAGACCCCTTTTATATCGGGGTTAGACCTGAGGTGGCATAGTAGAGGTTCAAGGGTGAGGACGAAGATTAGGGGGGAGAGGGGAATCCTGTCCTGTTTCATCCAATATTGACAAGGCATTCAATAGGTGGCCGTTGACTTTGGCTGTAGGATAGGAGTAAAGGGCTAAGATGAATTGTAGCATACGTTCCTGAATGGCGAGTGTTTTAAGAGCTTTAGACATATGGTTCCTGGCCACTCTATCGAATGCCTTCTCCGCATCCAGGGATAGGAAGAAGCCGCTTTGGTGTGTTGATGTAAACTATTTATGTATATTTATTTCTTTCAGGGTATTGTCTCTCGCCTCACTGCCTGGTATGAAGCCTACCTTGTCTAGAGAGACAAGTTTAGATAGTAAGGGGAATATTCGGTTAGCTAGGATTTTGTCAAAAAGTTTGAGGTCCACGTTCAATAAGGAAATAGGGTGG
This sequence comes from Lithobates clamitans, assembly GCA_037952925.1. NCBI lineage: Eukaryota > Metazoa > Chordata > Amphibia > Anura > Ranidae > Lithobates > Lithobates clamitans. Next base: position 1,121,051 of record JBBGZY010001615.1, on the reverse strand, counting down.
TAGTTTGTGACTAGGGAGGGTTCTTTACCAGGTTTAAGGATCACTGTTATGTGGGTGGTCAGCAGGTCTCGTGGGGGATGCATGTCAGAGGATAGTAAGTTGAAAGCTCTTAAGAAGTGTGGTTTCAGCGTTTCTGTAAAGGTTTTAAAGTATCCAGTCATTAGGCCATCTGGGCCCGGGCTCTTTCCTGTTTTAAGTTGTTTGAGTGCAGAGTTGACTTCTGGAGAAGAAAGGGGGTGTTCCAGTCCTTTCGCTTCTGCATCGGATAGTGGTTTGGGGCTGTATTTTTGTAGGAAATCCTTAATCAGTTGGGTCCTGGTAGTGTTGTCAGTTTGTGGATCTGCCAGACCCAGATTGTAGAGGTGCATATAGTATTGGAAAATTGGTCTGCTATTTTGTGATTGGATACTATTTTGCGACCCATGGGGTCAATAAGAGTGTGCACTGTGGTGGTCGATTTTTTGGACCTGAGGGCTCTTGCCAGGAACTTTCTGGATTTGTTTCCATATTAGTAGTATAGTTTTTGGGACAGTATGTAGTTCCTTTTGATTTTTTTATCCAATTCCTCCAGTAGTTCTGTCCTGATGTGGATGAGTTCCTGGAGGGAGGATAAAGCCTGGGTGGATTTATGTGCTTGTTCTAAAGTGTGTACGTGGGCCATCAGGTTATTTATGCAGGCTAGCCTTTCTTGTCTATGTTTTGCGGAGATTGCGATCAGTTCCCCTCTTATGACGCATTTGTGTGTTTCCCAATATGTCATTGGTGATGTTTTGGGAGAGTCATTCTCTCAAAAGTATTGAAGGAGGCATTTGTGCACCTTGGAGACAGATGTTTGGTCTGTGATCAGGGAGGGGTCTAGCCGCCACATCAAAGGTTGGGTCAGAGTGTCTGAGTATTCTATGGACATAGAAATAGGATGATGGTCCGACAGAAACATGGGGTCTATGGAGGCTGTCCTTAGCATCTGTAAATCTCTTTGTGAGATGAATAGGTAATCAAGTCAGGAATAGAGATTGTGAGGTGCTGAGTAGAATGTGTAGTGTTTTACGTTTGGATGTAACGTGCGCCAGGTGTCGTGCAGTGTGAGTTCCTGTAGTTGCGTTTTGATTGCTCGCAGTGCTTTGTAAGGCAGTGTGGATGTTCCCGTTGAGGTATCATGTAGGTGATTCAGGGGGACATTGACAACCTATAGCTAGCATACCTTTTTGGAAAGTTGAGAGCAATTGTGTCATGTATCGAAAGAAAGGGACTTGTTTCATATTAGGTGCGTAGATGTTTGCTAGAGTAACCGGTTTTCCATGTAGGGAGCCCTTTACAAAAAAGGAGCGACCTTCCTTATCCAGATAGGAGTCAGATAATTGGAATGGACAATGTTTAGCAAAAAGGATATAAACCCTTTTCGACTTTGATATGTATATGGGTGCGTGAATGGCTGTAACAGGAGTTGAATAATTTTGGGATGGTATCTGTCTTAAAGTGTGTTTCCTGTAGGAAGATAATGTCTGCTTTATTTTTATTCATTGAGAGAAGCAGTTGGGAGCTTTCTTCTGGGTTGTTAAGGCAATGTGTGTTCAGGGAGGTGATTTTTAGGGTGAATTTGGTATGTTTGGATGTTGAAGCTGAAGCCATTTTATGGGAGGAGGTTTATCCACTGTTTGGGCAGCTGGGTTACTCAAAGGTACTTTGTATGTTCACGTCAGAGGAGGGGGAAGAGGGATGGTTTCTGATGGGGGAATGTAAATTGGGATGGTTGAAAGTGATGTGGAGTAGGAGGAAAGAGGAGGAAAGAAAGGGTAATGAGCACAAGAGGGGGAAAGAAAAGGAGTGAGGGGTGATCCGTAGAAGGGAGAGTAGTAAGGTCAGGGTATGTTGTAGGATGAGAGTGAGTCCAGTGATTTGCGAGAACCTGCTCGCTGGTCTGGATGAAATGTACACCTGTAATAGGGTGTGTCCGGATGGGGTCAGTGATATTGTCTTAGATAATGAGTAGGTTAAAGCAAGGGTCATAGTGGTCCCCACTGTGTGGGAGGAGGTTGTGAGATGGTTGAAAGTAGGTCCTTTAATCAATAGAAAACATGCAGCCAATTAGAGGTGGCAATGGAGCATGTCTGAGGAGGTTTGCTGGGATAGAGTCGGGGGACATAGAGGAGGAGAGTGTATCCGTAAAATGGGCAGCATGTTGTCAAAATGGGAATGGGGTATCTAAGCATTATGGGTGTCGGGGCCGGAGTCAAGTAGGTCAAAAGTGAGCAGCAAACCTGTCTGTGGCATTCTGCTGTGTCAAGATGTAACACGTTGAATACTAGATCGAAAGTTGAGTCTAAATAGAATATCAATAATACAGATTTCAATAAAACGAAAAATGACTGGAACAAGAAAGTGATTAAATACAACTATAAACCCAACACCAGGATTGATAGGATCTTAATCCTGTTGCAGCAAAACAAAATGCAAACATATGAACCAATCTGTGAAAACTTTCCTATATCTGTCCCTGCCTAGAACCTTGTATAGCATCATACATGGGTATTAATATGATTGGCACAGCAGGGTTTGGATATGGGTATCACTTATTAGTATTATATTGGTGGACAAAAGCAGTGGGAGGATAGAAAGGTATCTGCAGCCATTGGTAAGCTTGCCGGTTTAATAGATCTCCTGCGGGTAGGGTGTGAACCCTGTTAGTTTAGAAATTGGAGTGTCTTATGCCACGTACACATGAGCGGACTTTCCGGTGGACTAGGTCCGATGGAATTAGTCCGGCGGACAATCCGATAGTGTGTGGATTAGTCCTATAGCTTTTCGGGATAAAAATCCGACGGACCTAGAAATAGAACATGTTTCAAATCTGTCCGACGGACTCAAAGTCCGACAGACTAAAATTGGGAAAACTGTTTGTCTGTGTGCTGGTCCGACAGACTAAATACGACGCAAGGGAAGCTATTGGCTACTGGCTATTCAACTTCCTTTTTTAGTGCCGTTTACGTCATCACGTTCAAACCGAACGGACTTATCCTTAGTCCTATCATGTGTGGCCAAGTCCATTGGTTCGGAAAGTCTGTTGACCTAGTCAAAAAGTCAGTCGGACCTAGTCCGCCGGAAAGTCCGCTCGTGAGTATACAGCATTAGGATGAATGAGACCTGTGATAGCTCCTCCGACTGTTTTAGGCATTTTTTAGTTTAACTGGTGATCTAGTCTAAGCTCACGTGTAAATGCATATCCGTTGCAACTCAACCTGCATAACCCAAGGCTGAATGTTATGAGTTAGAGGTTTAGCTGGGCATATATATGTCTGTGAGGAGTGAGCATAAGCTGGAAAACCGGTGGGGTAGAGTATAGGTGGAAGGTAGGATACATAGTTACATAGTAGGTGAGGTTGAAAAAAGACACAAGTCCGTCAAGTCCAACCTTGTGTGTGATTATGTCAGTATTACCTTGTATATTCCTGTATGTCCTGGATGTTCAGGTGCTTATCTAATAGTTCATTAAAAACTATCAATGCCCCCCCCCCGCCGAGACCACCGCCTGTGGAAGGGAATTTAACATCCTTGCCGCTCTTACAGTAAAGAACCCACTACATAGTTTAAGGTTAAACTTCTTTTCTTCTAATTTTAATGAGTGGTCATGTGTCTTGTTAAACTCCCTTCGGTGAAAAAGTTTTATTCCTATTGTACGGTCACCAGTACAGTATTTGTAAATTTAAATCATATCCCCTCTCAAGCGTCTCTTCTCCAGAGAGAATAAGTTCAGTGCTCGCAACCTTTCTTCATAACTAACCTCCAGACCCTTTATTAGCTTTGTTACCCTTCTTTGTACTCACTTTATTTCCAGTACATCCTCCCTGAGGACTGGTGCCCAGAACTGGACAGCATACTCTAGGTGCGGCCAGACCAGAGTCTTGTAGAGTGGGAGAATTATCAATTTATCCCTGGAGTTAATCCCTTTTTTAATGCATGCCAATATTCTGTTTGCTTTGTTAGCAGCAGCTTGGCATTGCATGGCATTGCTGAGCCTATCATCTACTAGCACCCCAGTTCCTGTTCCATCCTAGATTCCCCCAGAGGTTCTCCCCCTAGCGTATAGAATGCATTCATATTTTTGCCACCCAAATGCATTATTTTACATTTTTCTACATTAAACCTCATTTGCCATGTAGTTGCCCACCCCATTAATTTGTTCAGATCTTCTTGCAAGGTTTCCATATCCTGCGGAGAAGTTATTGCCCTGCCTAGCTTAGTATCGTCTGCAAATACAGAGATTGAACTGTTTACCCCTTCCTCCAGGTTGTTTATGAACAAATTAAATAGGATTGGTCTCAGCACAGAACTCTGTGGGACCCCGCTACCCACCCCTGACCATTCCAAGTATTCCCCATTTATCACCGCCCTCTGAACTCGCCCTTGTAGCCAGGTTTCAAGCCATGTACTCACCCTATGGTCCATGCCAACTAACCTTATTTTGTACAGTAAACGTTTATGGGGAACTGTGTCAAATGCTTTTAAAAAAATCCAGATACACCACGTCTACGGGCTTTCCTTTATCTAGATGCCAACTCACCTCCTCATAGAAAGTTAATAGATTGGTTTGGCAAGAACAATTCTTCATGAATCCATGTTGATTACTGCTACTGATACTGTTTTCATTACTAAAGTTTTGTATATAGTCCCTTATCATCCCCCCCGAGAGCTTGCATTCTATTGATGTTAGGCTAACTGGTCTGTAATTCCCAGGGATATATTTTGGGCCCTTTTTAAATATTGGTGCTACATTGGCTTTTCTCCAATCAGCTAGTACCATTCCAGTCAGTAGACTGTCAGTAAAAATTAGGAACAATATTTGGCAATTACTTGACTGAGTTCCCTAAGTAGCCTCGGGTGCAAGCCATCCAGTCCCGGTAATTTATTGGTGTTAAGTTTCCCAAGTCTAATTCTAATTCTGTCCTCTGTTAGCCATTAGGGTGCTTCCTGTGATGTGTCATGAGCAGTGGCGGCTGGTGAAGTTTTAGGATGGGGCGCCAGACCCTGCCCTTCCTTTTTAACCCCTCCCACTTGGTGAAAATGGGCGTGGTTTCAGCAAGATAGTGGGCATGGCTCTAAGGTAGCATGGTTAGCATCTGAGATGAATGAGGGATGGAGGTAGAGGGAGAGAGGGATGGAGGGACAGCAGGCCCAGATCCTACACAACAATAGAAATATATGTATTCTAGAAAGTTTAACAATCAGCAGATAAAGATACTCCAAACACCTGATGTTAGCACTTCAATCATCCCGGCACCTTGGTTGTTATGGTGTCAGGATGATTGAAGCGCATTATTTCTATTGTTACATTGTAATATAAAATGAAATCATTCAACTCACCATAATTCAGAATCAGTGGGAGCCCTGAGCGTGTCACTAGCCACATCGCCTGCCACCGGATGCCATCAGGTGTCCCCAGCGGAGTCTGTCCTTACATCAGATGCCCCCAGCAGAGTCCCTCCTTACATGCAGCCTGACCCATCAAATGCAGCCTGTGTCACATCAAATGCAGCCTATGTCACATAAAATGCAGCCGGTGTCCCATCAAATGCAGCATGTGTCCCATCAAATGCAGCCTGTGTCCCATCAAATGCAGCCCGTGTCCCATCAAATGCAGCCCGTGTCCCATCAAATGCAGCCCGTGTCCCATCAAATGCAGCCCGTGTCCCATCAAATGCAGCCCGTGTCCCATAAAATGCAGCCCGTGTCTCATAAAATACAGCCTGTGTCCCATTAAATGCAGCCTGTGTCCCATTAAATGCGGCCTGTGTCCCATTAAATGCGGCCTGTGTCCCATTAAATGTGGCCTGGGTACCATTAAATGCAGCCTGTGTCCCATTAAATGCAGCTTGTGTCCCATTAAATGCAGCTTGTGTCCCATTAAATGCAGCCTGTGTCTTATTAAATGCAACCTTTGTCTTATTAAATGCATCCTGTGTCCCATTAAATGCAGCCTGTGTCTTATTAAATGCAACCTGTGTCTTGTTAAATGCATCCTGTATCTTATTAAATGCATCCTGTGTCTTATTAAATGCATCCTTGTCCCATTAAATGCATCCTGTGTCCCATTAAATGCAGCCTGTGTCCAAATGCAGCCTGTGTTCCATTAAATGCAGCCTGTGTCCAAATGCAGCCTGTGTCCCATTAAATGCATCCTGTATCCCATTAAATGCAGCCTGTGTCACAAACCCCCCCTTCTCATACTTACCTTGCCTTACCTTACTTACCTTGCTGTGTTGTCCTCCCCTGCGGTGCTTCCTTCCATTGGCAGCGGCGATGGAGATGTCCGCTCCTCATATTTCTGATTTTCTCTCTCTCGGGCGCAATGGGAGTGAGAAAACTGGAAGTGACATCTAACTCAGATGTCAATCAAACCGCCCGGCCATAGTAATAGATACTATGAGCACCGGGCAGAAGCTACTCGGAAAGCACCGCAAGGCGGGACAAAAGCCTGCAAATGAATCTCATGATTGCATAGGCGTGGCGCTTCCCATAGACGCTCTCCGGCGTCCGAACACAGTGCACTTAAGGATCTTTTTTTGTATCTTACTCCAAGCTTGTCCTCAGCACTGATTTTTGCGCCAAAACAAAACTCTGCAACAGCGCCACTGATAGCCTATTATTCATAGGAAATATACAGTGGGGACAGAAAGTATTCAGACCCCCTTAAATTTTTCACTCTTTGTTATATTGCAGCCATTTGCTAAAATCATTTCAGTTCATTTTTTCCTCATTATTGTACACACAGCACCCCATATTGACAGAAAAACACAGAATTGTTGACATTTTTGCAGATTTATTAAAAAAGAAAAACTGAAATATCACATGGTCCTAAGTATTCAGACCCTTTGCTGTGACACTCATATTTAGCTCAGGTGCTGTCCATTTCTTCTGATCATCCTTGAGATGGTTCTACACCTTCATTTGAGTCCAGCTGTGTTTGATTATACTGATTGGACTTGATTAGGAAAGCCACACACCTGTCTATATAAGATTTTACAGCTCACAGTGCATGTCAGAGCAAATGATAATCATGAGGTCAAAGGAACTGCCTGAAGAGCTCAGAGACAGAATTGTGGCAAGGCACAGATCTGGCCAAGGGTACAAAAAAAATTCTGCTACAGTAAAGGTTCCTAAGAGCACAGTGGCCTCCATAATCCTTAAATGGAAGACATTTGGGATTACCAGAACCCTTCCTAGAGCTGGCTGTCCGGCCAAACTGAGCTATCTGGGGAGAAGAGCCTTGGTGAGAGAGGTAAAGAAGAATCCAAAGATCACTGTGGCTGAACTCCAGAGATGCAGTCGGGAGATGGGAGAAAGTTGTAGAAAGTCAACCATCACTGCAGCCCTCCACCAGTCGGGGCTTTATGGCAGAGTGGCCCGATGGAAGCCTCTCCTCATTGCAATTCACATGAAAGCCCTCATGGAGTTTGCTAAAAAACACCTGAAGGACTCCAAGATGGTGAGAAATAAGATTCTTTGGTCTGATGAGACCAAGATAGAACTTTTTGGCCTTAATTCTAAGTGGTATGTGTGTAGAAAACCAGGCACTGGTCATCACCTGTCCAATACAGTCCCAACAGTGAAGCATGGTGGTGGAAGCATCATGCTGTGGGGGTGTTTTTCAGCTGCAGGGACAGGACGACTGGTTGCAATCGAGGGAAAGATGAATGCGGCCAAGTACAGGGATATCCTGGACGAACACCTTCTCCAGAGTGCTCAGGACCTCAGACTGGGCCAAAGGTTTACCTTCCAACAAGACAATGACCCTAAGCACACAGCTTAAAGCAAAATAATGAAGGAGTGGCTTTACAACAACTCTGTGACTGTTCTTGAAAGGCCCAGCCAGAGCCCTGACTTAAACACAATTGAGCATATCTGGAGAGACCTAAAAATGGCTGTCCATAAAACGTTTACCATCCAACCTGACAAAACTGGAGAGGATCTGCAAGGAGGAATGGCAGAGGATCCCCAAATCCAAGTGTTAAAAACTTGTTGCATCTTTCCCAAAAAGACTCATGGCTGTATTAGATCAAAAGGGTGCGTCTACTAAATACTGAGCAAAGGGTCTGAATACTTAGGACCATGTGATATTTCAGTTTATATTTTTTAATAAATCTGCAAAAATGTCAACAATTCTGTATTTTTCTGTCAATATGGGGTGCTGTGTGTACTGAGGAAAAAAATGAACTTAAATGATTTTAGCAAATGTCTGCAATATAACAAAGAGTGAAAAATTTAAGGGGGTCTGAATACTTTCCATCCCTACTGTAGCTGTGGGCATGTAGCCAGCCTGATAGGGATGTACAATTATCTTTGCTTTTCCATACTATTCCGGCCCCGTATCTTGGAGGGGGGGTCATCATAGGGGTTTTAAGACTATAGAGGGAGTGGTTCACTGCGGGTTATTTGTTTTAATAACAAGAGCTTATGTCTGGTGTGTGCAGTAAGAATAGGACCAAATGTGGCTGATTGTATATGTGTATTTGATCCCTATGAGGCTGTGCATCACACTTCACATTTCAAATTGATAGTTTCGTATATGCATGTAGGTCATACATGTATGTTACTGCCAGTAGAATATTAGCATGCATAAACAACAAAGATAAAACTATAATCCTACCACTTTATAAAACTCTGGTTAGGCCACATCTGGAGTATTCTGTCAAGTTCTGGTCACCAGTCCTCAGAAGGGACCTGCTGGAGGTGGAGAGAGTCCAAAGAAGAGCAACAAACTTAATAAGGGGATTGGAGGACCTCAATTATGAGGAACGACTATGAGCACTAAATTTATTCTTGCTGGAGAAAAAAACTCTTGGGAAGGGACATGATAGCGATTTAGACAAAAAGCAAAAGGGTTCCCCTAGGTGGACTTTACTGGCACTTGCAAGAGTAAGAAGTAATAAAGTGTATAAAAGATAGAGAGCAATATAAAAAGATTTAAATTTTATTCAAAATCACAGGTACATTGAGATAAAAACAAGCAGTAAATATATGGACTAACATAGTATAAACTACATAATAGCCATCATAAGCAATTAGGACAAAACAAATGTGGTGAAAGAAGCTCTTCTCAAGCCCTACGCGTTTCGGGGTACTTAATATCTGTACAATCCTTCTTCAGGGGCATAATCAGAGAGAGATGTTCATCTAGGCTAATAAAGAGAAAAGTAAAAGAGGCAGAAAAAATAATAAGATAATGGGAAAATCTCAGAGTAGTATGCAAAAAAGGAGGGTATCGGGGTGGTGAATACATCACCTACCTGAGAATGTTTGCTTATTTGCTTGAGAAAAACTTATTATTCTAAAAACAAGAAGAATCATGGAGGAAGGGCATGGTGTGGCAAGAAGTTTAGTACATATTGTAACTGGTGTAAACCAGAGTATTTAAATAATGATGAATGCAGGTTGGTGGGCTGCAGTCACCATGGGGGGAATTTTTTGGCAACACTCCCGTCTCGCCCGACCAGTGCGCGTACAAACCAGAGCGGCGTGCTGAGGTCACAGCACAGCACGCCGCTCTGGTTTGTACGCGCACTGGTCGGGCGAGACGGGAGTGTTGCAATATGTACTAGACTTCTTGCCACACCATGCCCTTCCTCCATGATTCTTCTTGTTTTTAGAATAATAAGTTTTTCTCAAGCAAATAAGCAAACATTCTCAGGTAGGTGATGTATTTACCACCCCGATACCCTCCTTTTTTGCATACTACTCTGAGATTTTCCTATTATCTTATTATTTTTTCTGCCTCTTTTACTTTTCTCTTTATTAGCCTAGATGAACATCTCTCTCTGATTATGCCCCTGAAGAAGGATTGTACAGATATTAAGTACCCCGAAACGCGTAGGGCTTGAGAAGAGCTTCTTTCACCACATTTGTTTTGTCCTAATTGCTTATGATGGCTATTATGTAGTTTATACTATGTTAGTCCATATATTTACTGCTTGTTTTTATCTCAATGTACCTGTGATTTTGAATAAAATTTAAATCTTTTTATATTGCTCTCTATCTTTTATACACTTTATTACTTCTTACTCTTGCAAGTGCCAGTAAAGTCCACCTAGGGGAACCCTTTTGCTTTTTGTCTATAGACTATTGGACGTGGCACGGCTCCCTTGCCTAAAACTGGTTGGTCACCCCCCTTTGTTGCTGATAGCGATTTACAAATACCTTAATGGTGATTCCAGTGTAGGAAAAAAAAACTATTCAGTCTCAGGGAATGTAAGAGGACATGGGGCCACACAATGAGATTAGAGAAGAAGTGGTTTAACCTTAACCACTTCAGCCCCGGAAGATTTTAACCCCTTCCTGACCAGAGCACTTTTTGCGATTCGGCACTGAGTGGATTTAACTGACAATAGCGTAGTCGTTCAAAGCTGTACCCAAACAAATTTGACTTCCTTTTTTTCCCCATAAATAGAGCTTTGTTTTGGTGGTATTTGATCGCCTCTGTGGTTTTTAGTTTTTGCGCTATAAACAAAAAAAGAGCTACAATTTTGAAAAAAGTGCAGTATTTTTTACATTTTTCTATAATAAATATCCCTCAAAAAGTGTGGTTAAGTGTGTCCTAGGAAGTGATTCTAATTCTGTGAGGGGGCTGGGCTTGACACACAGGACAGTGATCACTGCTCTTGATCACAGAGAGCAGTAAATCACTGTTCTGTGATTAGGCAGAACGGGGACTGCTTTGTTTACATAAGCATCTCCCCGTTCTTCCTCTCCGTGACACGATCGCTAGCACTCGGGGGACATCGAGTCAACGGGACCCTTGGTCACAGAGACTGCAGCGGGCATGCACGCGCGCCGCTACTTAGAGGGGACGTACCTGTATGCCCTTTTGCCTGCCAGTGCCATCCTGCCGACGTACATCAGCGTTCGCTGGTCGGCAAGCGGTTAAGCTGTGAAGGGTTTTTTTCACAATCAGGGCGGTAAGGATGTGGAACTCTGTTCCACAATTGGTGGTGTTAGTGGGGAGTATTGATATTTTTAAAAGACTCACCCGAAGCCTGCTGACAACTGAATAAAAGAAAAAACATTGCCGAATTTGTCGGCAAAAGAAAAAGAAAAAGAAATGGCGTTGGGGCCAGGCCCTTTGGATCTGGTATGGATTTTAAGGGGAACCCTATGCCAAAATGTAAAAAAAATGGAGTGGGGTCCCCCCAAAATCCATACCAGACCCTTATCCAAGCACGCAGCCTGGCTAGCTAGGTAAGAAGAGGGGACAAGTGAGCACCCCCCCTTCTGAACCATACCAGGCCACATGCCCTCAACATGGGGGGGTGCTTTAGGGCAAGGGGGCCTGGTATGCATGGGGGGGCCCCACACCATTTTTTTTATTTTATTTTGTATTGCAGGCAATGGCTTGCAGCCATGGTAATCAGTTTAAATGTAATTTGTTTTTTTTTCTTTACAAATGTCAGTTTTGCTGCAGCAGGTTCTATACATGGTCCCAATGTGTCAATTTACAGGCAGACTAAGGGGACCCCCCAGGCACTATATTTAAAGGATTTTTTTTTATCTTAATTGTTTCACTTTAAGCATCATTAAAATCACTGCTCCTTTAAAAACAATATTTTTAAAAAGTTTTTTGAATTGATACATGTCCCCCAGGGCAGTACCCAGGCCCCCAAACCTTTTTTATTGCCAATATAAGCCTTCAAAATGGGGACTTTTGATTTTTCATGTTCGGGTCCCATAGACTTTAATAATGTTTTCAGCTCGGGTCCTAACTTTTTCTCTGTTTGGGAGTTCTGAACCAAACTGGGGGTATGCTTGGCCCGTCACTATGTAGGAAAAGTATTATCCTGCTAAGTGCTCACCTCCATGCTTGCAATAGTAGCAGAGTCTCCATCTGATTCACTGTGAGGTCTGGACTTTGCTGGGCTCCATGTGGATGAGGTGGAGAATGCAGATCCACAGAGGCCCAGTATGGAGGATGTTGCCCACTTCTCCTTCATAGTACCTGGTGCTAGAGTTCGCTTAAGGAAAGGCTCAAGCAAGAGATGTGTTGCGGCAGCCACCGCCATTCTGTTGTGGTCTCCAGGGCAGCATCAGGAAGAACCCATCCAGCTTCTGAGGCTGTTGGTTCTCCCACTGTCTCCAAGGCATGCTGGAGGTAAACAGAGGTGCAGAGAGTAGAGAAAGCCACTGTGCAATGTGCATGTGGTGGGTCCAATGTAGGTTGTGATCTCTGATGGTGTAGCAGAGAGCTCTCTATGAGGCCATCTTCAAGTGGGGTTGCTACACTCCCCTGGCTGTGTTTAATTCATTATTGCAGGGATGGCCTTCTGAGGAAAACAAATAAAATAATATAATAAAGCTTCAAAACAAGAAAATCTGTAAATAACTGTTAACAAAAAGAAAATACATACAAACAAAAAGGTGATGGTGGGAAGAAATGTGCAGCTCCCCACTTTTCATTCCCTATGATTCCATAGTATCTGAATCTGGTTCTCTCTGCACTCCGTAAGCCACATTGTTAAACCCATTAGAGATATTTGTCTCTCTACTTTCACCTACACGATAGTATTCTTGCAGCTATCACATCAGCAAAGTGAATGTCTGAGTTGGTGGTCTCATCCTGCCAAGGAACACTGTTTTTTTTTTTTTTTTTTTACTAAAATTGTAGAGTGCAAAATCTGGTGCAGCTCTGCAGAGAAACCAGTCAGCTTCCAGGTTTTATTGTCAAAGCGTTATTAAGCAAGCTGAAGTTAGAAGCTGATTGGCTATCATGCACGATTGCACCAGATTATGAGTGCACCTGTTTTAGTAAATCTCCCCCACTGTTTGGTTTTGCGTAGGGACAAGATGGTGTTGAGGCCTAGGACTTCCTTCTTTCCAGTTTGCATTGCTGTGCCTGCCTGTTTGCTTGATCTGGGTAAGGTGGGCCTTATGAAAAGCCAAGAACTTTATCATAAATATGCGAGGAGTTGCAATGAATATTTCTTGAGTGATCAAAAATTTTTGTGATAAACTTTATAGCAGTTTTTACTAGGTTTGGTTAAGAGGGTTTATTAGTTCCTCCTGCCACTGCACTACAGGCACTGCTGACATTTTCTTTGCTTAACCAGCGTGTTATGGTAGTTATGCCCAACAGCTCATCAGATGCAACAGATAAATGATCAGATTCTTTTTAAACCTGCCACAAAAAAACTGTACACTATGATAGTGGATTTCAGCCTCCACGGTGCCTCAGTGTCATAAACAGAGTGAACCAGACATAAATAGGTGAAAGTAAGTTTATTAACCACTTCAGCCCCGGAAGGTTTTACCCCCTTCCTGACCAGAGCACTTTTTACAATTCGGCACTGCGTCGCTTTAACTGCTAATTGCACGGTCATGCAATGCTGTACCCAAATGAAATTTGCGTCCTTTTCTTCCCACAAATAGAGCTTTCTTTTGATGGTATTTGATCACCTCTGCCGTTTTTATTTTTTACGCTATACGCGGAAAAAGACCGAAAATTTTGAAAAAAAATGATATTTTCTACTTTTTGTTCTAAAAAAAATCCAATAAACTCAATTTTAGTCATACATTTAGGCCAAAATGTATTCGGCCACATGTCTTTGGTAAAAAAAATGTCAATAAGTGTATATTTATTGGTTTGCGCAAAAGTTATAGCGTCTACAAACTAGGGTACATTTTCTGGAATTTACACAGCCTTTAATTTATGACTGCCTATGTCGTTTCTTGAGGTGCTAAAATGGCAGGGCAGTACAAAACCCCCACAAATGACCCCATTTTGGAAAGTAGACACCCCAAGGAATTTGCTGAGAGGCATGTTGAGCCCATTGAATATTCATTTTTTTTGTCCCAAGTGATTGAATAATGACAAAAAAAAAAAAAAAATTACAAAAAGTTGTCACTAAATGATATATTGCTCACACAGGCCATGGGCATATGTGGAATTGCACCCCAAAATACATTTAGCTGCTTCTCCTGAGTACGGGGATACCACATGTGTGGGACTTTTTGGGAGCCTAGCCACGTACGGGGCCCCGAAAACCAAGCACCGCCTTCAGGATTTCTAAGGGCGTACATTTTTGATTTTACTCCTCACTACCTATCACAGTTTTGAAGGCCATAAAATGCCCAGATGACATAAACCCCCCCCAAATGACCCCATTTTGGAAAGTAGACACCCCAAGCTATTTGCTTTGAGGCATGTTGAGTCCATGGAATGTTTTATATTTTGACACAAGTTGCGGGAAAGTGACAAATTTTTTTTTTTTTTTTTTGCACAAAGTTGTCACTAAATGATATATTGCTCACACAGGCCATGGGCATATGTGGAATTGCACCCCAAAATACATTTAGCTGCTTCTCCTGAGTACGGGGATACCACATGTGTGGGACTTTTTAGGAGCCTAGCCGCGTACGGGACCCCGAAAACCAAGCACCGCCTTCAGGATTTCTAAGGGCGTACATTTTTGATTTTACTCCTCACTGCCTATCACAGTTTCGGAGGCCATGGAATGCCCAGGTGGCACAAACCCCCCCCAAATGACCCCATTTTGGAAAGTAGACACCCCAAGCTATTTGCTGAGAGGCATGGTGAGTATTTTGCAGCTCTCATTTGAAAATAAAGAAAGACGAGAAAAAATTTTTTTTTTTTCTTTTTTCAATTTTCAAAACTTTGTGACAAAAAGTGAGGTCTGCAAAATACTCACTATACCTCTCATCAAATAGCTTGGGGTGTCTACTTTCCAAAATGGGGTCATTTGGGGGGGTTTTGTGCCACCTGGGCATTCCATGGCCTCCGAAACTGTGATAGGCAGTGAAGAGTGAAATCAAAAATTTACGGCCTTAGAAAGCCTGAAGGCGGTGCTTGGTTTTCGGGGTCCCGTACGCGGCTAGGCTCCCAAAAAGTCCCACACATGTGGTATCCCCGTACTCAGGAGAAGCAACAGAATGTATTTTGGGGTGTAATTTCACATATTCCCATGGCATGTTTGAGCAATATATCATTTAGTGACAACTTTGCGCAAAAAAAAATAAAAAAAATAAAAAATTGTCTCTTTCCCGCAACTTGTGTCACAATATAAATTATTCCATGGACTCAACATGACTCTCAGCAAATATCTTGGGGTGTCTACTTTCCAAAATGGGGTCATTTGGGGGGGGTTTGAACTGTCCTGGCATTTTATGCACAACATCTAGAGGCTTATGTCACACATCACCCACTCTTCTAACCACTTGAAGACAAAGCCCTTTCTGACACTTATTGTTTACATAAAAAAATAATTTTTTTTTGCAAGAAAATTACTTTGAACCCCCAAACATTATATATTTTTTTTAAAGCAAATGCCCTACAGATTAAAATGGTGGGTGTTTCATTTTTTTTTTTCACACAGTATTTGCGCAGCGATTTTTCAAACGCATTTTTTGGGGAAAAAAACACACTTTTTTACATTTTAATGCACTAAAACACACTATATTGCCCAAATGTTTGATGAGATAAAAAAGATGATCTTAGGCCGAGTACATGGATACCAAACATGACATGCTTTAAAATTGCGCACAAACGTGCAGTGGCGACAAACTAAATACATTTTTAAAAGCCTTTAAAAGCCTTTACAGGTTACCACTTTAGATTTACAGAGGAGGTCTACTGCTAAACTTACTGCCCTCGATCTGACCTTCGCGGCGATACCTCACATGCATGGTGCAATTGCTGTTTACATTTGACGCCAGACCAACGCTTGCGTTCACCTTAGCGCGAGAGCAGGGGGGACAGGGTGCTTTTTTTTTTTTTTTTTTTTTTTTTTTCTTTATTATTATTATTTTTTTATCTTATTTTTAAACTGTTCCTTTCATTTTTTTTTTTTAAAATCATTTTTATTGTTATCTCAGGGAATGTAAATATCCCCTATGATAGCAATAGGTAGTGACAGGTACTCTTTTTTGCAAAAATTGGGGTCTATTAGACCCTAGATTTCTCCTCTGCCCTCAAAGCATCTGATCACACCAAGATCGGTGTGATAAAATGCTTTCCCAATTTCCCAATGGCGCTGTTTACATCCGGCGAAATCTACGTCATAAAATGCTCGTAGCTTCCGGTTTCTTAGGTCATAGAGATGTTTGGAGCCACTCTGGTCTCTGATCAGCTCTATGGTCAGCTGGCTGAATCACCGGCTGCATTTTCAGGTTCCCTGTTGAGACAGGAGAGCCAGAGAAAAACACGGAAGATGTTGGGGGGGGGGGCATTCCCTCCCACTGCTTGTAAAAGCAGTCTAGAGGCTAATTAGCCACTAGGATTGCTTTTACATGAAAGCCGACCGCTGGCTGAAAAGAATGATACCAAGATGATACCTAAACCTGCCGGCATCATTCTGGTATAACCACTCAAAGTCGTGAATGGCATACCTGAAGACAAAAAAATGGTTAACAATAAAGCACAGTAAACGGTAAGGTATAAAAAATTGCATACCTGAAAAGCAAACATGATAAAACATAATAACAATAAAACATTGCAGAATAGAATACAGTAAAAAAGAGCAGAACAATAGAGAGAGAATAGAGAGAGAGAGAACAATAAAACGACAACTATTTTTATTTTATATTTTTGTTTGTGTTTTTTTTTTTTTTTTTTTTTACACTTTTTTTTGTAACTAACTTTTATAACTGTAACCGGTTCCAGGTTCGGGTCTCTCAAAATGCGATGGCATCTCGGGAGACCCTGTGAAAGTGTACCTAGTCTGTGCAATGCTGTACCCTACGCTAATACTCAACTAGTGCATGGTAGCGTTCAAAACATTCACCAATGCAAAGACCAGGATTGTCAGGACAGGAGGGACAATAATAGGGGGTGTCACGCCTATATCCGCGCTAGCTGCAGACACAACATCTTTTTTGGGGGGTTCATTGGGTAGGGGTACTCGGGAGGACATAAAGAAAATGCCTCTCATGCAGCCGACTGCATTTGGTTGGGGATGTGAATGGGGGAAGTACAGGCGCTGCAGAAGTGGTGGGCTCCCAATTAGGATTGGCGAATGCAGCAGGAAGGGCACTATGGGCATGACGGGCCTGTGTTTGTCTTCTTCTTGGTGGCAGCGGGACACTACTTGTGCTTGCCACCTCACCAGCTTGAACTGCACTTATGTGACTCGCCACGTCACCACGTGTTACTGCAGTGCTGGTTTGACTACGACCGGGGTGTACTAGGCCGCTGGCGCTTGCCAGTTCACCAAAACGCTACAAAAAAAACTGTTAGCGATCACAGGGATCCGGCCTGACTCTGCGAACGCTGCAGTTATGCGTTTAGTGTTTTGTAAGTGACAGTGATCGATCGATACTGCACTTGGGTGGGCTGGGCCGGGCCGGGCGGAGGGGCAAAACGCAGGTGCTAGCAGGTATCTGGGCTGATCCCGCTAACACTGCGTTTTTGGGAACCCTAAACTGCTGGGGACACTAGTATAGATCTAATCGGATCAGATATTGATCCGATCAGATACTATACCACTAAGGGAGGCATATGCTGCGTGCGTGGGTGTTAGCGGTACTGGCGCTAATCTGACGCTGCCTGGGGCTGGTGCTTGCCAGTTCACCAAAATGCTACCAAAAAAACTGTTAGCGATCGCAGGGATCAGGCCTGACTCTGCGAACGCTGCAGTTATGCGTTTAGTGTTTTGTAAGTGACAGTGATCGATCGATACTGCACTTGGGTGGGCTGGGCCGGGCGGAGGGGCAAAACGCAGGTGCTAGCAGGTATCTGGGCTGATCCCGCTAACACTGCGTTTTTGGGAACCCTAAACTGCTGGGGACGCTAGTATAGATCTGATCGGATCAGATATTGATCCGATCAGATACTATACCACTAAGGGAGGTATACGGTGCGTGCGTGGGTGTTAGCGGTACTGGCGCTAACCTGACGCTGCCTGGGGCTGGTGCTTGCCAGTTCACCAAAACGCTACCAAAAAAACTGTTAGCGATCGCAGGGATCAGGCCTGACTCTGCGAACGCTGCAGTTATGCGTTTAGTGTTTTGTAAGTGACAGTGATCGATCGATACTGCACTTGGGTGGGCTGGGCTGGGCGGAGGGGCAAAACGCAGGTGCTAGCGGGTATCTGGGCTGATCCCGCTAACACTGCGTTTTCGGGAACCCTAAACTGCTGGGGACGCTAGTATAGATTTGATCGGATCAGATATTGATCCGATCAGATACTATACCACTAAGGGAGGCATATGCTGCGTGCGTGGGTGTTAGCGGTACTGGCGCTAATCTGACGCTGCCTGGGGCGACGCATATCACCGCCGGGCGATCAGGGGGCTAAACCTTTATTCGGTAATAAACGGCGGGTTCCCTGACACTATAAAAAATAAACGAACTAACCAGCGTCACCCGTAACAGTTATACGGTGATCAGTGGTGAAAGGGTTAACTAGGGGGCAATCAAGGGGTTAAAACATTTATTAGATAGTATATGGGGGTCCCTGTCGCTATAAAATGCTGACGGCGAACCTAAATATTTACGTTCCTAACTAGCGTCACCAGCGACACTAATACAGCGATCAGAAAAATGATCGCTTAGCGACACTGGTGAGGGGGGGTGATCAAGGGGTTAAAACTTTATTAGGGGGGGTTAGGGGGGTATCCTAGACCTAAAGGGGGGTAATACTCACTGCCCTAACACTAACTGTCACAAACTGACACTATGCAGTAATCAGAAAAAAAAAAAAAAAAAAAATACTGCTAATGTCAGTTTGTGACAGGGGGGGGGTGATTGGGGGGGGATCGGGGGGCGATCGGGGGGGGGATCGGGGTGTAAGGTATGCCTGGCATGTTCTACTGTGTGTGTGTGTGTTGTGTGCACTCACTTGTCATCTCTCCTCGGCGCTGGAACGGAAACTGCCAGACCGAGGAGAGATGACATCACATCCTCTGCCTGTGTGAAACGACACACAGGCAGAGGAGGATTCCCATTGGCTGGGAGCGATCGCGAGGGGGGGGCCACGATCGGATGGTCTCCCCCTCGCCTCCCGACGCTCCCAGTCAAATGCCGACCGCCGATGGCACCGGGGGGGGGGTCCGATCGGACCCCCCGCCCGCGGAAGGCAGATCACGTACGGGTACGTGATTTTGCCTGCCCGTGCCGCTCTGCCGCAGTATATATGCGGTAGGCGGTCGGCAAGTGGTTAAGGAAAATGCATATGTGAACACACCACCAATACAGAGTGAACAACCAAATAATCAGTGATATAAAACCAACCAGCATATGTAGCAAGAGGGAGTACCAGAATTGTAGTCAAGCCAGGCCGGGGTCATAAACAGGGAATCAGTAGCTGGGAAGGGAGATAAACAGGACAAGAGAGCATGGATGGATCACAGGAGGGACGGGTCAGGTACAAGGCTCAGAGTCCAGAGTCCAGGGTTCAGGTAACAGACAGGAAACAGGATCAACAGGTTCCAGGAATCAGGCTTCAGGTTCAGGCTACAGGATCAGGATCAGGAATCAGAGTAACAGGATACAGGTCAGGGCTCAAGGAACAATACCAGGGCAACATAAGTCTGCAATTGCTGGGTATTTATACTGCAGCTCTGCTAATTAAGGTCAGGTGATACCTGTCTGCAGAGGGGAATACCTGCTCCATACTGCCAGGTTTCCTCCGCTGGTGGACTCCAGTACTGCGGCCCAAAGGTGACAGAATACTTGCAGGAAAGAGCAGCTCTGAACTGCCAGGAGACACCTGCTGGTGGACCTCAATACTGCACGACAAATGATCGATATTACCAGCGGAGAAGACCTTTCCTGACACTCAGTCTAGGGCAGTAGGTTTTCCCAATAGAACTATGCCTACAGTTCCCTGACATTAATGAAATAAATAAATGTGAATATGATGCCTGACCCATTTTCTCTTCCTATTCACCTCCAGCAACCCAAGCTTCCTTCTTCTCATATTCCTCCACTGCCTCTTTCTTTTTGATTGCATTCCATACACTGCTGGAGGGCAGGGATGGTGTTATGGGGAAATCATGGGAGCCGGGTACTTGCCACTGTAGTGTAGCTCAGGCCACAAGTATCCATGAAGGAGTTATTCCACAAGCTAGAATGGGAGCAGCAGTGAAGCCAGCAGCTTGACCTAGCTGGTATTAAGCCACTAAGCAAAGTTGTGATTAGGAGACATGCATTTGTTCCATTTGGTCCACTCCAACAGCAGATATGTTCAGTGGCCTGTAATTCTGCCAATTCCTTATAGCAAGTTTGCTGGGTTATTGTTGGATTAGGAGACTAGAAGAAGGCAAATGGTGCATAAGCAGCAGGTTCAAGTGGCTGTTCTGCACCTGGGAAGAATAGGAAGAAAAAGCCTTTGTGAACCACTTAACTCAGAAAAGGGTCTGATATTGTTATATTTTGGGGGGGGCTACATCTTTTTCTTTTGCCTAGGGTACCACTTAAAATATATACCAAACTAAAAGACCCAGTATGAATTTTTGGGGTAGGCCATGATTTTTTGGAGGAGGGTTGTCAATCTGGCTGTAAAACATACTATAGCAAAAGTGAAAAGTTTAGAAAGAAGAAAAACATTTGCTGGTAATTTGGTGTCCCATGCCACCCATTTTTTGTATAAAATGCCAGAGACCCTCCTAAATGGCATACCAGAACCTTAAGGGCCTGGAACACATGTTGGGGAGGTCATTGTGTCATTTTCTGCAAAGAAAACCAGTCTGGCAGGGAAATTTCATTTATGGTCAATATATATATATTTTTTAAAGGTATGTTTTTCATATACTGCCATACCTACTATTAGGTCAAGCCTTTAAATATGGGACACAGTTAAGAAAATGATGAGGTTTTCCTATCCTACCAGATATACCCCCATATGGGGTAACAATAGATTTCCCAAAGTTCTGACTCTTCAGGGTTTTCAGAGATGGGAAAGATCCGGAGTAACTACTCTAATTCAGCTGTATGAGAACGGTCTTATCAAATCTTTTAAAGAGTTGAGGGGAGAGTTTTCTCTCCAGTCGACTTGTTTTTTTCAATTTCTTCAACTGTGCCATGCCTTGAGGGTTCAATTTTCTTCAGCTGAATTGTTTTTTTCTTCTACTCCTGTTTTGGATAAAATAGTACAAGTTAGGTCAACTAAGGGTCTTATTTCTGTAATATATAGGGCACTGTTAGATACATTTTTATTAAACTCTCCCATTCAATTTATTGAAGGGTGGGAACAGGATCTTGGCCCTATTCCTGAAGATGCTTGGGATAATATTCTTTGATTCACGCCCCGCGTTTCTCTTTCCCCATCACATAGATTAACTCAGATTTTCATCCTTCAAAAGGTTTACAGAACCCCTGAATATTTATATAATAATGGTTTGCGACCAGATTCAACCTGCAAGGTGTAGCAACAAAGGCACATTGATACATCTCCTGTGGCGATGCCCTAAACTTCGGAGATAATTGGCAGAGGTGGTTGGTACTCTTAATGGGCTATTGGATGTCAATATCTTGGTTGAACCACTCACGTGCTTATTGGGCTATCATGATTCCCATATTTATAGTTCTCCTATTGTAAATACCATTAGACGTGCACCTTTTGTGGCCTGTAGACAGATTGCCCTTAAGTGGACCTCTCCTTATCCTCCCACTCTATCTGATTGGATCTTTAACTTAAAAAGGATTCTTTTCTTGGAAAGACACACCTATTTTCTAAGGTAGTGGTATAGACCAATCTGCACAAATTAGTACTGCTCTATATAGATATGGATATATCAGATTAATGGGTATATCCTATTGAGATGATTTGTTGATTTTATTTAGCAAGCATCAATTGTACTTTATTGAATTTTTCTCTTTTCATTGGCTTCATGCTTCAAAGGTGGGTGTCTGCTATGGGGGTGGGGGTTGTTTTGTTTAGTTTTCTTGTATTTGTGGTGATTTATGGTATGTATTTTGTACAATGTCTTTGTATTGATTGTAAATAGCAAAAATAAATAGAATCTGATTAAAAAAAAAGAAAAAGATATGTTTATTGTGTTTTAAGGGACAGACATACAGAAAGAATGCAAAAACAAAACAAAATACACCTATTCCAGTGTACATAAAAAAAATATACTAAATAAACAATATTTTGACAACCGTAACACACGTCTCATGTAGTTATTAATCATGTAATGTAACAGAGTTCCAAACAACATCCAAACTCATTCTAATAGAACATATGTTAAAGCAAGATATCGAATCAGCATAAATGCAATGTTATATGCAATCATGGTAGTATAGGGGATAGTGTTAGTGGACTGGCTAGCCATCTACCCCATACTTTCTGAAATGTTTTACTCCTTTTTCGAATATCAAAAGTGAGCTTATATAGAGGTAAAGAATAATTGAGCAATTTCAACCAAACAGTTTGTGTTGAGGTCACTGATCCCTTCCATGTCAGTAGAAGTAGGCACTTCCTTGCATAAAAGTAGAGGATACAAAGCAGCCTCTTGGCCTGGGAAGAGATAGTGAGGTCACCAAAGATGCCCAAAAGACAGTTTTTGGGATTGACAATATTTGGGAGACCCAATACTGAAGATATAAATGAGCCTATGTTCACCCAGAAGTCTCGAACTATGGGACAGGTCCAAGAAATCAGCAGTTTGTCCGCATCCCCTTAAACAGTTGGCTGAGGGGGACAGTCCCATTTTATACATTCTAACAGGAGTAAGGAGAAAGTGGTGGAAGACCTTAAGCTGAATAATCCGGTCTCTGGAGGAGATAACAGAGGTCTTAAACATGTTGCTAAATCAAGACCAGTCCTCCTCCATAAATGGTATATTCAGGGAAGCTCATTTTACCTGTGCAGTCCGGAATCTAGGGTTAGTGTGCGCCATGAGTGCAGAGTAATAAGTGGAGATAAGCTTTGTAGGGTCTGGGGTTCTTAACAATTTTTCCAGGGCTGGCATCCTGATGGGATTTTTTAAGGAGCCAAATTGCGCACATATAGCATGCCTAAGCTGATAATAGTAAAATAAGTACACTGTAAAAAATATTGTGCTGGGTTTACTCCAAAAAATTGAGGCAATTTTCGCATAATATTTTTAAGTACTCTCAACTAAACTTATTTTTGTCTGACTCATTAGACTTTTCATGTTTTCAACTTTGTTGTTTTAAGTAAAGCCAACTCAATTTTTTTCAGTTTATAGACCATAATGTTTTAAGTTAGGAATATATTTCTTAACTTGTCTGGAGCTATAGTTTAAAGTAAAGCCAACTGAATTTTTTCAGTTTATAGACCATAGGTTTAAGTAAAGCCAACAAAATGTTTCCAGTTTCTAGAAAAGTTTAATTTAGGAACATGTACATTAACTTATTCATTTCAAATACTTGTATAGAACCGTCAATTTACACACCGCTTTATATATACATCAGTAAATATAAGGGGTTATACCATGTTAGAGCATGCAATAAACATATACGACAGCAACAAAAACTATCAGATATCTTTACAGTGCAAAAAATGTATATAAATAAGTTGCGCTCATATACAGCATGATTGATCACAAAAAATGATTAAAAAAAGAAATAAAGTGAAATAAAGTGCAAGTGTAACACAAATATAAGTCTATAAGTAAAGACTCTGCATAAAAAGAAATAAAAAAAAAACATATTGGGTCCACACATAAAGGATTCCACAGTGTGCGAGGGGTGATTCCAATGAGGTGATGAACTCCAGGTCACTTCCACCGTCACCAAGGCGATGGGGGTATCTTGAATGGAAAAAAAACCCACTCGATACGTATGGAACTCTTACCGGAACTGGTCGACCCCCTAAATAGCAAGGTCATATACATATATATCTGCAGGGTCTATAGGCCCTCCTTGTCACTGGAGCTCTCCAACAGTGGCTGGAAGTCCTCCTCAATATCCAACTTGAAAATGGGAAATCACGTCTAAAAATGGGGGGGGGGGGGGCACTCACTATAGTATGAAATCTCCTGCCCCACATCACAAAGTGCACAGACAAACACACATGGATTTCTTCAGAATAACAAAAGTGATGGATGTTACAGTTGTCGATGATAATAAGTGATAGTAATACAAGATTAGCTGCTTTGTGATGTGAGGCAGGAGATTTCTTGCTTAGAAAATACTATAGCTAGTGCGCCCCCCCTTTTTTAGATGTGATTTCCCATATTTAAGTTGGATATTGAGGAGAACTACCAGCGACAAGGAGGACCTATAGACCCTGCAGAGGGCTAAGTATGCTGGCGTATATGACCTTGCTCTTTAGGGGGTCCACCAGTTCCAGTGAGAGTCCCCACGTATCAAGTGTTTTTTTTCTATTCAAGATACCCCCATCTCCTTGGTGACAGTGGAAGTGACCCGGAGTTCATCACCCCCTCTCACACTGTGGAGTCCTTTATGTGTGGACTCAATATGTTTTTTTTTTTTTTCATTTCTTTTTATGCAGAGTCTTTACTTATAGACTTATATTTGTGTTGCACTTGCACTTTATTTCATCATTGTTTGTGATCACTCATGCTGTATATTAGCACAAATTATTTATATACATAAGTCTCTGCCCTCAAGGAGCTTACAATCTGTGATCTCTAACTCACATTCATACATATACTAGGGCCAATTTACACAGGAGCCAATTACCCTACCAGCATGTCTTTACCCTTTACCACTGTGCTGCCCTATTATTTAGTTAGTTAGTTTTAAGTGATATTAACTTGAAACTTACTCTTTTTTTAAGTTGGTAAAATTTATTTCCAAATGTATTTGATACATGTTTGAAGGTTTTTATATAAAAATAATATAATAATATGTTTTTTTATTTATAAAGTGTTACAAATGTAATATTATTAAAGCAGCATCAAATGTAAATATACACATTTAAAAAAAGAAAAAGAAAAAAATGCCTCTTTCTCAGCTAACAAATCAAACTGAAACTTTCCCGGAAGGATTTGCCCACTTAACCGCTTACTGACCAGCCACTGCAGTTTTACTGCGGCAGAATGGTACGGCCGGGTGAGGCGACATTACCTTACGTCGCTTCTCCTTTTGGCCACTAGCGTGTGCCCAACCCCGTTGCGAGTGCCCGGCGGGCGTGATGACCGCCGGGCTCCCGCGATCGCTCATTTACACACACCAATCCTGGTTCTTTCAGAGGAGACGAGACAGATTGTGTGTTCATACTATGTATGAACACCGATCTCTCTCTCCTCCTAGACAGTCCCATCCCCCCACAGTTAGAAACACACATAGGGAACACGATTAGCCCCTTGATCTCCCCCTAGTGTTAACCCCTTCCCTGCCAGTGACATTTACACAGTAATCAGTGCAATTTTATAGCACTGATCGCTGTAAAATTGTCAATGGTTTAAAAAAATGTGTCAAAAGTGTCCGATGTGTCCGCCATAATGTCGCAGTCCTGATAAAAATCACAGATCGCCTCCATTACTAGTAAAAAAATTAATAAAAAATGCCATAAATCTATCCTCTATTTTGTAGATGCTATAACTTTTGCGGAAACCAATTAATATACGCTTATTGCGATTTTCTTTACTAAAAATATGTAGAAGAATACATATTGGCCTAAACCAGGGGTGTCCAAACTACGGCCCTCCAGCTGTTGCAGAACTACACTTCCCATGAGGCATTGTAAAACTCTGACATTCACAGACATGACTAGGCATGATGGGAGTTGTAGTTCCTTAACAACTGGAGGGCCATAGTTTGGACACCACTGGCCTAAACTGAGGAAAAAAATTGTTTTTTTGATCAAAAATTCTATTTGTGGGAAAAAAAGGACGTCAATTATGTTTGGGTACAGCTACGCACGACCGCACAATTATCAGTTAAAGTGACGCAGTACCGAATCGCAAAAAATGGCCTGGTTATTGAGCAGCCAAATCTTCTGGGGCCGAAGCGGTTAATGACCAGGCCATTTTTTACGATCCGGCACTGTGTCACTTTACCTGACAACTGCGTGTTCGTCATTGTACCCAAACAAAATTGATGTCCTTTTTTCCCCACAAATAGAGCTTTCTTTTGGTGTTATTTGATCACCTCTGCAGTTTTTTTTTTTTGCTCTATAAACAAAAAAAGACAGACAACTTAAAAAAAAAATTACTTTCTGCTACAATACATATCCCAAAAAAATATACATGTATATAAAAACAAATTTATTCACCAGTTTAGGCCGATATATATATTCTTCTACATATTTTTGGTAAAAAAACGCAATAGGCGTATATTGATTGGTTTGCGCAAAACTATGGGATAGATTTAGGGACTAACTATGGGATAGATTTATGGGACTCTTATTTTTTTTTTTTTGTATTGTTTTTACTGGTAATGGCAGTGATCTGCGATTTTTAGTGGAACTGCAACATTGCGGCGGACATTAATATATAAAAATGCACTGATCAATGTATAAATGAAACTTTCGGGGAAGGGGCTAAGTGTGTTCCCTGGGTGTGTTCTAACTGTAGGGGGGTGGGCTACCTGGAACATGACAGAGATCACTATTCCCGATCACTGGGAACAGAAGATCTCTGACATAATCTGGTAGAACTGGGAATCGCCTTGTTTACATAGGCAGATCCCTGTTCTACCTCTGTATACAGCGATTGCGGGTCGACGGCCGACATCAAGTCCATCAGACCCGCGGGTACGTTCCCAAAGCATGCGGTGTGCACGCCCACTATTTCCAGTGCAGAGACAGATGTACACCTACGGTGGTTTGCGCAGGAGAGCCATTCTGCCACAGTATAATGACAGTGGCTGGTCAGCAAGCGGTTAAGGTGTGAACTTTTGAAGATAGATTCCTCATGTCTAGCTCTAAAAATATCTTCATTCTTTCTGATACAAAATGAGAGTGCTATATGAAAAAAATACACTATACCAATATGCTTGTTTTTCCTACCAATGCAGCATAAATATGGTATATTTGTTTTTGAAATGTAATAGCATAGTGAAAAGTAGGCGGGGCTTTAGGTTACATAATCTAACGTTGAATGTCCAATATCTCAAAAACCGAACGAACAGAAAGTTTGTTTTTTGTGATATAAATCAGCACAAACGCAGCACAAACAAATTATATAATATTTTTAAAATGTAATAACGTGGTTCAAAGTGGGAAAGGTTTCATCAACTATAGTGCACAATATCTCTGAAACCAAACCAGCACATAGTACTGTATCTTTTTTTTAATAACATTGGGTGCAAAGTGGGCTGGCGGTCCCTCACCCTACATCCTGGTTGCGTTTTGCCGCATTTAGTAAGTGCAAACTTTGCGTGCGCACAAGTGAGTTGTCTCAATAGATGTATACAACTGACGTATGTCTATTTCTTATAAATATATTAATCTGCAAATAAAATAAACATTTTGGATTGTATGTTAAGCAACATTTAAAGCGGTTGTATACCCACAGACAAAAAATGTAAAAAAAACCCTGTAAGACAAAGGCATAATGAGCTAGTATACACCACATACTAGCTAATTATGAAATACTTGGACCAGAAGCAATCTGTGCTAACCCCAAAACCCCACCGTGATGTGTGATTTAAGTGAACAAATTTATAAATACAAATACAAATGATCTCAAAATATCAAAGACTGGTGATGAACAAAACACTGACAAAAAGGGCTGCTCACAAAAAAAACTTGAATATCTAGTTCTGGCAATAAATAAAAATAAATTAAGGTGCGCTACAAATGTCAGAAAAATAGTTTAAAAGGACACCTTCAACCTAAAAACCATAATGTAACATAGTGTGATCCTGATGGGTGAATGTTAAATGAAAATAAATAGCGTCCTGACAAATTAAAAAAAACAAAACAATGTAACGTCCTGAAAAAACAATCAAGCACTGTGTATCTGGGTAAGTAGTCCTTCTTTCATCTAATGAAATTCCATCTCCTTTGGTGTTGGCACAAACTGAACAACAGAAAGAGAAGGGGGGGCGCTTACCAGATGTGATGACCCCTATCACGGGGGTCTTACGAGCTCACAGATACCGGATCCAGCAGGCGGGAACAGCTGATTCAGCAGGCAGGAACAGCTGATTTTACTTGCGGGCTTAAATCCACCTTCAGTCCTTCCCGAGCACTGGGATCACTGTATGATGAACTGTGCCTCTGAGATCGCTCATTATATGTAGGGAGAGATCAAATAGACAGAGGATCCTCCATGGTGTAGTACATAAAAACTCTTTATTAAAAAGTGATGGATGGCTGACATCAAGAGTAAAACAGAAAGTTCAAACGAAACAAACAGTTCAGCCGTGGTGAAGCTAGCCAGCTGATGTGTGGTGACGACGCAGCGTTTCCCCGTAAGAGGCTTCGACTGGGAGAGGAGGCTGTCGAAGCCTCTTACGGGGAAACGCTGCGTTGGACAGAGCCACGGACCTGACGTCACCACACATCAGCTGGCTAGCTTCACCGTGGCTGAACTGTTTGTTTCGTTTGAACTTTCAGTTTTACTCTTGATGTCAGCCATCCATCACTTTTTAATAAAGAGTTTTTATGTAATACACCATGGAGGATCCTCTGTCTATTTGATCTCTCCCTACATATAATGAGCGATCTCAGAGGCACAGTTCATCATATGGTGATCCCAGTGCTTGGGAAGGACTGAAGGTGGATTTAAGCCCGCAAGTAAAATCAGCTGTTCCTGCCTGCTGAATCAGCTGTTCCCGCCTGCTGGATCCGGTATCTGTGAGCTTGTAAGACCCCCCTGATAGGGGTCCATCACATCTGGTAAGCACGCCCCCCCCACCTTCTCTCCGTTGTTCGTTTTGTGCCAACACCAAAGGAGATGAAATTTCATTAGATGAAAGAAGGACTACTCACCCAGATACAGTGCTTGATTATTTTTTCAGGACGTTACTTTGTTTGTTTTATTGATTTTTCAGGACGCTATTTTGTTTCATGTAACATTCACTCATCAGGATCACACTATGTTACATAATGGTTTTTGGGTTGAAGGTGTCCTTTTAAACTATTTTTCTGACATTTGTAGCGCAACTTAATTTATTTTTAATTATGAAATACTTACCTTAGAATGAGGCGTCGGTATCTAATCCCGGTCCACGCCGAGGGAGCTGACATTTTGCTCACAGCGTGTCTTTCGGTTTCGGGGCTCCGGACATGTGAGTGGCTGGAGGTGCGATGACGTCACTCCCGTGCATTACAGCGTCTGCTGGACCTTCAGCTGGACATTCACAGCGCATGCACTGCTGACGTCAGCGGCTGCATGCAAAGTGAATATCTCCTATACCGTACACGTTTAGGAGATATTCATTTTACCTACAGGTAAAAATTTAAAAAATGGGTATACAACCGCTTTAAAGCATGTGAACGATAATTTATTCAATATTCACTTTTACCTTTCAACGGCATTACATGGCTTTGTAGTGACTTGGAAACATTCTTATAACTGGTGGTGCTCTTTTGTCCTGATGGGCCTCAAACATATGGGAACAGCCTTGTGCAGGCTTTCAAAGTTCCAAAAGACGTCAAACTCTTTAAAATATACAGCATCAAAACTTGTGCAGTTGCATGTTTGGCAAATATTGCATCCCATAATTTCAGTCAAATGAAAAGATATTTTTTTTAGGTAAATGTAATTCAATTAGAATATGGAAATGCACATACCTTAAAAGTTTTCTTTAGGTTTTCTCTAGATTACTCAATATTTTACATTATTTTTGTAAATGTAAAAGGTGTGTTTTAAGAACTAATGAAAATTAAGTAAGGTACTTAAAATATCAAAGAAAATTATTTAACATTTATTTTTATGTTGAAAATTATAAAATTTGTATGTTAAAATTACAAGCCAACAGAATAATTTTTATCAGTGTAGGTAGGTGGCAAGTCAAAGCCCATACTCATTTGATAAAAGGATTTAAAACTCTGTGGAGTATATACAGTATGTGGCATAAATATTTAACTCCTTAGAGGACCATCTTAGGGGGTTGGGCAGGGAATATAACTCCTTAAAGGTAGGGTTAAACCACAAGCGACTATTTGGGGAGGTTAACCAAGAGTCTGTAGAGATCTTTGCAACTACAGCTTGAAATAGGGAGAGGGAGGTGCGTATAATTAAAGGGGTTGTAAACCTACGTGTTTTTTCACCTTAATGCATCCTATCCCCTTGACGCCGAGCGTACACAGATACACGGCCTCAGCTTTCGGGGGTTATACCGGGATGATGCCCGCAGCTGCAGGCATCATCCCGGTACCGTTTTTTAAAGCGATCAACTATCCAGGGATAACAACCGATGTGGCTAAAAGCCGCTCGGTTGTTAACCCGGAGGAGCAGGAGGGGACATCCCCCCTCCCTCTACCTTCCGCCGCTCTTACAGGCTTCCCATCCCACCGGGTGTCCTGATCATCGATCTGCCTCTTCCAGCGGATAGAGAGAGACTGGCACGAAGCCGAAAACAGCTTTGTTTCAGTCTTCTCTCTGTAAACACGGAAGTGATGTCACAACGTCACTTCCTGTTTACTTGGCTGCCAATGGAGCTGGTTTTTAAAAAACATACAGTTTTCAGAATCGTCGTTTTCAGCGATTTGAATACTTTGAAGTGCAAAGGAGAGATTTGGGGTCTTTTAGACCCCAATCTCTCCATAAAGAGTACCTGTCACCACCTATTACAGTCACTAGGGATGTTTATATTTCTTGTGACAGCAATAAAAGTGATCAAAAGTGATCAAAAATTTTTTTAAACAAAAATCACAATGTAAAAAAATAAAAATAAATGAAATTTAAAAAAAAAAAAAAAATTTTAAAGCGCCCCCGTCCCCGCGATCTCGCGCAGCAAAGAAAATGCATACGGAAGTCCCGCATATGTAAACGGTGTTCAAGTCACACATGTAAGGTATCGCCGCGATCGTCAGAGCGAGAGCAATAATTCTAGCACTGGACCTCCTCTGTAACTCTAACCTGGTAACCGTTATTTTTTTTTAAATGTCTCCTATGGAGATTTTTTTTTTTTTAACATTCAAAGTTTATTGAACATCAACATTGCACAGAATTGTTACATATTCATATTGGAGATACATGTATTTATCCTTAGTTATTTTTGATAATTCAACTAGCGATGAACATTGTGGTAATCATTGATGGTTGAATCTTTTAATACTGTGCAACCTATCATCGCTATAAATCCATTTGTTACTCGTATCTGTATGTTAGTTCCATCTATGTCAAATCAGTTTATAACATCGTCTACATCAGTGTTTCTCAACTCCAGTCCTCAAGGCGCACCAACAGGTCATGTTTTCAGGATTTCCACTATTTTGCACAGGTGATTTGATCAGTTTCATTGCCTTAGTAATTACCACAGCCGTTTCATCTGAGGGAAATCCTGAAAACATGACCTGTTGGTGCGCCTTGAGGACTGGAGTTGAGAAACACTGGTCTACATTATGAACTTGTGTATCGACTATCATTCTTAAACTGTAGGTAGACCTATACCAATGAAGATATTCAATCATAATAACAGAAGTTAGAGAAAAGGGAAAGAAGTATATTAGAGAGTAGAATTAAGGGGGGGGGGACAGTAAAGGCGTATACCATTAGAGTCTAGTAACAGATAAAACTATCTGTTCCTCATGTGTTTGAAAACTGACTTATCAAGTTTTACATAGTTCTTTGTATGCGTCAGAATAACGAAATTCTATCCAGGGATACCATGTTTTGTGAAATTTGTCAACTGCATCAGAAGCTTGAGCCAAGGTATCTTCCATTTCGTGAATCATTGAGATCTTTGCTAGCCATTGCGAGATAGTGGGTGCCTGCGTGGTCCTCCAGAGGGTTGGGATTAGCGTCTTTGCTGCGTTCAGCATATGTTTAGTTAGAGAGGTCTTGTACTTTTTCAGAGGTCGTGGAGAGATGTGTAGGAGGCAACAGGCAGCATCCAGCTTTAATTTTGTTTCAGTTATCGACTTTATCAGTTCTCTGACTTTACACCAGTATGTGGTCAATTTAGGGCAGTGCCACCAGATGTGTAAAAGCGTGCCTGTATCCCCTCCACATCTCCAACAAGTATTTGGGGTATGAGCACACCAGGAGTGTAGTTTAGCAGGTGTAACATACCAATCTGTGAGCAGTTTATATGATGTTTCCTGCATTTTGGTACTTATTGAACATTTATGTGCCAGAATACAGGCTTTTGTCCATTGTTTGTCAGTGAAAGTTTGGTTGAGTGCCGCAGACCAGTGTTTTCGGAATCTGTCTGTTTTTTCAAGGGAGTGGTTTTGTAGCCATTTATATGTTATTGACGTGGCTTTTTGGAGTTGCTCACCTTGAGAGCAGACTGTTTCAAGGTCTGTCAAAGGTCTAGAGAAATGGTCTTTTGTATTCGCGCTGTTCACGTAGCTGCGAATCTGGAAATATGTCCAGATGGGCAAATGGTGTAACTCGCTAATTCTTTTTAGTTCTATGTGGTCTAATAGTCTACCTTTTTGGAAGCAGTCACCTGCTAGTACGGTTCTGTGAGTGTGGGGTCGACGTAGTAACCTGTTGCCCATTCCCGGGCTAAATTCTGAATTGTCTGATAGTGGGGTAAGAGGGCTTAGTGGTGTGGTCAGTGTGGATCCAGCAGACGCTTTTGTGCAAATATTCAATGTGTGTTCCATTAAAGGTTGTTGTTTCAGTGTGTTATTATTTTTCAGTCCTGGATTCCACGGGGAAAACAGGAGAGGGAATGGGCTTAAGCTTTCTTCTAATACTACCCAGTCCTTAGTTCCTCTATGGCAGTGCCAGTCAATCACCCTTGTAAGGTGTGCCGCTTGACAGTATTTCTGGAAGTCTGGGATGCCCATCCCTCCCTGTTCCTTCGGCCTAGTCAGGAGTGTAAATTTAATCCTGACTTTTTTGTGTGCCCAGAGAAAAGCCAGTAGGGCGGATTGTAGTTTTTTGAAAAATATCTGGGGTATTCTGACCGGCAGGGCCCTGAGGAGATATAGAAGTCTGGGTAACATCACCATCTTTAAGATTGCTGCCCTTCCAAACCACAAAAAGTAGCCCGAATTCCAGAGTTTTAAATTCTTCTCTATCTGCTGGAGTAAGGGGGGAAGTTTGCCTCATATATCTGTGATATTTTAGGGGTCAGCCAGATCCCTAAATATTTCATAGCTGTCCTTTCCCATTTAAAAGGGCAGTTGGCTTGTGTTTTATCTAGGTCCGTAGGGGATAAACTAATATTCATGGCTTCAGATTTTGTTAGGTTTATTTTAAGGTTAGAAAGGTAACCATAGTGGGCAAAGGCTTTCATAAGGTTAGGGACAGTAATATGTGCGTTTGTCACAAAGAATAATAGGTCATCGGCATGTGCTGCCGTTTTGTATACCTTGTCTTTAATGGAAATGCCTTTGATTGCATTATCTTTATTAATCATACGGATGAATGGTTCCAGGGATAGTATAAATAATAATGGGGATAAGGGGCAGCCCTGTCTGGTACCATTCGTTATTTCTATTGTTTCTGATAAAGATCCGTTGATCCTTATCCTAGCTGAAGGTTGCTGGTAAAGGGATTTGATCCATGCCATCATGCGTGTGGGTATCCCTATGTGTGCGCAAGTCGTAAACATAAAGTCCCAAGCTACCCTATCAAAAGCCTTCTCCGCGTCCGTGGACAGGAGAAGACTCTCGATATTCAGGGTATGTGATGCTTGTGTAAGTAATAATGCCTTAATTATATTGTCTTTGGCCTCACGTCCCGGCATAAAGCCTACTTGTTCAGGTCCTATTATGGATGTCAGAAATGGTCTGAGTCTGTTCGCTAGTATTTTGGCCAGTATTTTCATGTCTAAGTTCAGTAAGGAAATAGGTCTGTAGCTGGAGCAGTCTGTGACGTCCTTATGTGGTTTGGGTATAACTGTTATGTGGGCGGTAAGCAAGTCCGGTGGTATGGTTCCTGTTCCTGTCAAGGAGTTAAATGTTTTTTTGAGTGGTTCTGTCAGTATATCCGTAAAAGTTTTGTAATATATGGAAGTGAACCCATCTGGTCCTGGGCTCTTTCCAGGTTTTAAGGCTTTGATAGTTTGTTGTATTCCTGCTGAGGTAATTTGTTCTTCTAATATGGCAGCGTCTTCCTTTTCTAGTTGTGGTAACCCACTCTTTGTTAAGTAGTCGTGTATAGCCTTTGTTCTGTCTCCTAAGATGTCCGACGGTCTGTGTTGTGTTGGTAAATTATATAGCTTGGAGTAATACGTATGGAAGTGTTGCGCTATTTCTTCCGTTTTAACATCTAGGGTACCATTTGACCCTTTGATGCCCAGTATATGGTTAGAAGTGTTGGGTTCTCGTAGAGCTCTAGCCAACAACCTGCCAGATTTGTCGCCTGCTTCGTAGTATACTTTCTTTTTAAAGAATAGGAGACGTTTCGTTTTAGTCTCTAAGATTTGTTGCAGATTTTTCCATGCCTCTAGTAAAGTAACAGCCGAGGATTCTGATAGGGACTGTTTATGAGTGGTCTCTAATTGTGTGATTAGTTTTGTCAGTTTCACAATCTCAGCCTCCTGTTTCCTTTTGCGTTGAGTCCCCATTCTTATCAGATCTCCTCTGATAGTACATTTATGTGCTCCCCAAATCATTAGGGGATTCGCATCTGGGGTCTCATTTTGTTGAAAAAATTCTTTGAGCTTAGTTGTGATTTTGGGTAGTAATTCAATGTCCGTCAGAAGTGACGCATTTAGTCTCCAGGAGGCTGTATTGGAAGGGGGTGTATTTCCTATTATTGTCATGGACGTGGGGGCGTGGTCCGAAATGGACTGGATTCCAATTTTTGCTTCAGTTATTCTACTTAAATCTCTTTGAGAGATATAAATGTGGTCTATGCATGAATAACGGTTATGTGGGATCGAATGGTGTGTGTAATCCCTGCTTGTCGGCTGAAGGAATCGCCAGGTGTCAATTAATTGTAAAGATTGCAATTGCAATTTGATTTTTTTTTAATATCTTATATGTGATACAAGATTTTCCTGTGGATGTGTCTACTAGTGGGTTGAGTGGGATGTTAAAATCTCCGCCTAGGATTAGGCATCCTGATGTGAAACCTGTCAGGGCATTTATCATTCTTTGGCCAAAGTTTACATGTGCCGAGTTGGGGTAGTAGACATTTGCAAGGGTAATGGGTGACCCTTCATATGTGCCTTTTAGGAAGACATATCTTCCTTCTGGGTCTATTAATTTGTCTGTTAGGTTAAAAGGTGCATCTTTGCTGATCAGGGTTGTAACTCCCTTTGTTTTGGCATTGTTGTTAGTGGCGTGTATAGCTTCTGTGAAATATGGGCTGGTCAGCTTTGGAACGTGGTTGGTTTGGAAGTGTGTCTCCTGCAAAAAGACAAAATGAGGCCTACCTTTTCTGAGTTCCCTCAAGAGTGTGGATCTCTTTTCTGGTGTGTTCAGCCCCCGTACATTATGTGATATGATAGTGGGACTTCGTCCCAAGGATGAATAAGCCATCCGGAAGACCAACAAGCACCCCTCGCTTCAGTATATCTGTGGACGAGACTTCAAATTGGTTAAAGAACAACAATCGATACAACAATAGTATAATATATGGAGAGGGGAGAGGTAGGTGGATAGATAAGGATGTGGAGTAGGGAATGGAAAAGGGGATCAGGTGATAGAAAATAGATGGTAGAGAATACGGAGAAATAGTAATACCCTTCAGAGTATGTTCACCTACTCTGAAGTAATTAGTTAGTGGACTTGTGAACAAGAGATTGTATCCTGTTCTGCAAATGCCACTCTGTGGTAGCGTGTTAGGACTGCTCTCTGGCGATTGGAAAAAATGAGAAATAAAAAATTAGTTATCTGTATCTGTCGTCCAGAGAGAAAAGAGGAACCAGGCCTATAAAATCAAAGTAGTCTAGCCTGTGTACAGTATCTGCACCCAGGTTAGAGTGTAGACATTATAACCCTGCAACTTAACTTTTGGAACTTAAAATTGGAAGAAAAAATAGAAAAAACTTAAAAACAAAAAAAAAGTTATTGGACATTATCCATATTGGTGTCCTGTGTATCCCTTCGGCGTTTTATGGTTAATGGGATATAGTAACTGTAAGACATTTCTACTATATAAATCAACACTCAGCTTTCTGCATTGTAGTGAAGCATAATCTAGCAGAGTGTCCAGCTAGTTTACAACTATAACTCTAAGCAAGTACATTCAAGATGATGTGTGGAATGTGAACCCAGAGTTCTTTCAAGCTTCTCTTGTGGTTTCCGTTATTCGGATCTGATTAAACAGTTTTTGCCTCCTGTAAGAATAGTGAGTGTGACCCCAACAGTGGTCCGTAGACAACAATTAAACAGGGGGGGTAAATGTTCCTTCTCACTAGCAACACTCTGCCAGAAAGGCATTATCAGATCTTTAAGTCAGAGTGTTCGAGGTCAATTTCAGTGACTGATTTCCAGATGGGGTTATTTTAGGTTTTTGTGGTTATATGTAGTCAGTTACCAGGTTTGTAATTCTCCTTGATCCTCATCTGATGCTCTGGAGGTGGATTGCCTGGCTTTGGGTGTTCCTCCCTGAGGATTAGGGCCTCGATTGTGCTTCATTTTTTGGACGATCTTTTATCCGGAGAGGCAAATGGGGATCTCTGTGTCCCTCCGTCTACTCGTGGGAGAAGGAATTCTTGATACCACTCTGGTAGGGCAATAGGATCCATTTGCAGCGAATCAAAAAATGCCGGCAAATCTGTAGGAGTGCGGAGCACGTGTTGTTTCCCTGCATGTGTCACACTGAGGGCGAAAGGGAAGCGCCATGTGTACTTTAAGTCCTGTGCCCTTAATTTATCCAGAAGGGGTCGCAGAGCCCTGCGATTTTTCAGGGTAATTTGTGAAAGATCATGAAACAGCATGATCGTCTCACCGTTAAACACAATGCTGTCATTTCTCCTGGCTTTGTTCATTATTGCTTCCTTAAGAGGGAAGTTTTGCAGGCAGCAGATTATGTCCCTGGGTGGAGCGGTGTCAGGGCCCTTAGGCCTCAAGGCTCTATGAGTTCGTACAAAGTCAATTGCTGTGTCCTCTTGCCTTTCTAGGAGGCTATTAAATACCCTCTGTAAAGCTGGTATTATTTGTACTGTGTCTACCGACTCAGGGATCCCCCTCACCCTAATATTACACCTTCTGCCCCTGTTGTCCAGGTCTTCCAAGTGTCTATTTATTTCAATCAGGTGAGATGAGTGTGTCAGCGCCACATTTTTAAGAATATGCAGCCTTTTGTCTCTGTGTTTCCCATTTGTTTCTACAGCAGAAAGTTTTTCAGTCAGTACTAGCAGATTCGATTTAAGATCTGCTATGGCTGCTGAAAAAGTGGATTTTATATCTGCAGCAAAGCCTGACATGTCCGCATAGGTTAGGGGCTGGTTTGTGTGGGAATATCCCCTACCTGTGCCTCCTGTCGCGGATAAAGAATCTTCGCTGGAGTCCTCTTCCTCCTGTTGTGACCGCGCCATTTTGTTCCCCGCCATGCTGCCTCTGGAGATCACTTGATTTTTGAAGAGATCTGTTATATTCCTGGCCAATGTGGTAATGGTGGATCTTTTCGATTGGGTCTGTGGGGTCTGGAGAAGCTTTTTGCCCATAGCTGGAACGCTGAAAGCAGGGTATCTCGCTTCAGGCCGGGATCCCTCATGG
Organism: Lithobates clamitans; assembly: GCA_037952925.1. Classification (NCBI taxonomy): domain Eukaryota; kingdom Metazoa; phylum Chordata; class Amphibia; order Anura; family Ranidae; genus Lithobates; species Lithobates clamitans. The sequence goes on along the minus strand of JBBGZY010001615.1, from coordinate 1,083,435 downwards.
AGCTTTGCTAATGTGCGTCCGTCGCCATCGAGCTCCAAGCCACGCCCCTCCTATGGAGATTTTTAGGTACAGTAGTTTGTCGCCATTCCACTTGTGTGCCCAATTTTAAAGCGTGACATATTTGGTATCTATTTACTTGGCGTAACATCATCTTTCGCAATATACAAAAAAATTGGACTAACTTTACTGTTCATTTTTTTTTTAAATTCATGACAGTGTCTTTTCCCCCAAAAAGTTGTGTTTAAAAGACCGTTCCACAAATACAGTGTGACATAAAATATTGCAACAATCACCATTTTATTCTCTAGATTCTCTGATAAAAAAATATACATAATGTTTAGGGGTTCTAAGTAATTTTCTAGCAAAAAATACAGATTTTAACTTGTAAACACCAAATGTCAGAAATAGGCTTAGTCATGAAAGGGCTATGCATTAAGGTGAAAAGACACCTGGCAGTGACCGCCCCCCCCCAGCCCCCCCCCCCCGTTCTACTTACCTGAGCCCTGAAACTTGACTCACGGGGACGCGCTGTCTTTTTGCCCGGGGTTCTCGGCTCCTAATTGGATAGATTTATAGCAGTGCAGCCATTGGCTCCTGCTGCTGTCAATCAAATCCAATGACGAGGCCGTGGGGGGCAGGGCCGAGTCCTGCATTCGGCCTCTATGAACTCCGAATACTGGACTCAGGAACGCGCTCGCAAGGTAAGCGCTTCTCCCAGGGGGTTATCTGATGTAGGGAGGAGCTGCGAGAGCCGCTGGGAGACTCCAGAAGAGCAGGTTCAGGGACACTCTGTGGAAAACGAGCTGCACAGGGGAGGTAAGTATGATATGTTTGTTATTTTAAAAAAAAAACCCTTACAATCACTTTAACGTACCCAGATGGGCCGGTACACAACCCCTATAGATTACATTGTGGAGGATCTCTAATGAGGAGGCAAAAGCCCCCTCAGTAGTGGTACAGGCATTAGCAGAAGCTGGATGCAACCAGTCATGAATATGAACTAGTTGGGATGCCAGGTAGTATAGTTAGAAATTGGGGAAAGCCAGGTCTGCCAAATGGGATGGGAGTCTTAATATTTCACGTGCTACTCTAGGAGGTCGCCGTTCCAGAGAAATAGTGCAAATTGTATCAATATGTTTAAAGGTGGATCTAGTGATCCTGCAGGGAGAGTAGTTTAGTAAGATAAATCATTTTAAGAACATTGACCCTTCCAATGAGATCCAGGGGGAGATCCATTCACTGTTTGGTCTGCACTTGTAATTGCGACAGTAGTGGACACAAATTATTAGTAATATATGAAGATAAAGGTAGTTGAATTATAATACCCAAATATCTAAAGGAAGGGGCAATCTGTAATCTAGAGTCTGAATGGATCAGGGGTATAGCAGTTTGATCTAGAGGAAAAAAGGATGGACTTGTCCCTTGAATCCCGAAAAATCCCCAAAGATGTTGATTTCAGATAGAAGGTTTTTAAGAGAGTCATGGGGATCACCCAGGTATACTAAAGTGTTGTCCACATATAAGGAAATACATTTCTATATAGTATGAATGGGGAGGCCTCTAATTAAGGGGGACCTACATATCCGTATAGCAAGGGGTTCCATAGCTAGAGAAAATAGGAGGGGTGACAAAGCACATCCCTGCCTAGTGGCCCTGTTTATCAGGAAGGCCTCAGTAACAAGGGAGTTACTGTAACCCTGACATGAGCCAGCGGTGAAGTGTAGAGGAGTCGTATGCATGCTATGAGTCGAGGACTAAATCCGTACAGCAGTAACATTCAAAATAGATATGGCCATTGACACAATGACACGAGTGGGGGGACAATCGTGGGGATATTGTAAGTTGTGAACTAGTCTACGGATATTCATTCTAGTTGATCGGCCGGGTATAAAACCACCCTGGTCACTCCCAACCAACTTTGCAACCACTGTATTAAGACGACTGGCCAAAACTTTAGCTGGGATCTTTACCTCCACATTGATAAGGGGTATCGGGCGATAAATATCACACTTAAGAGGATCTTTACAGGGTTTTAGTATCAAGATAATTAATGCCTCTCTCATAGAGGGGGGAAGGATTAAGGATTCCAAAGCCTTAATATATGTATTGAGAAGGAGGGGACTTAAGAGATGGTGAAAGTGGGTTTACCACTCAGCCGGAAAGTCGTCTAGGCCTAGTGTCTTATGGGCTGGTAGCTGCAAAATTGCAAGGGTGAGCTCTTCAACAGAGAGGGTGCGTCCAACTCCTCATGGTCATGGTCTGACAGAAGATACCCATCTAGTTGAATGTCAGAGTATTGCACTCTGGAAGCATAGAGGTCTTGATAAAAAGATAGAAAAGCCTCCATTATATTCTGAGGAGCTTCACTGATCTGATCTTGGGAGGTCAGGATCCTAGGGATAGACAGAGTGCAGTCAGGCCTAGTCAGGTAGGCAAGTAAATGACCAGCCTTGTTACCATGTTCAAATGTTTCTGAGGGACATAAAGCATGCATTTTTAAGTAAGATCCAGCAAGCGGAGCTCGTACTCTACATTTATGAAGCCACGAGTTTCGCATAGCAGAATCAGGATTTTCAACATAAGCAGCCTCTGCCACTACCATAGCATCCTCCAACTGTTCAGTACACTCCTGAGTATTCTTATACAATACGCTTGTAATCAGGTCCAGACTGGGACAAAAAAATAGGCCCTGGCATTTTAGACTGAGCGGCCAATTTTTCCAGGGACCTCCATGCTGTAATGCAGGGACACTGTGATATAAATATAAATAAATATATTTACTGCACTGTAAAGGATTGAAGTGCAACTTTACAAAGCAGTCCCCTTTATATTACAGTGTCCCTGCAATCATGCCCCCCCCTTTCCTCTCTGCCCACTGTGCAGATCTGCTGCTCCTCCCGCCCCTCCTGCCCCCTGCTTCCTTACATCAGAGTCCGCACAGACCCCCCTATTACATCGGACTCCACACAGACACCCCTTATATCAGAGTTTACACAGACCTCCCTTACATCAGAGTCCGCACAGACCCCCCTTACATCAGAGTCCACACAGACCCCCCTATTACATAAGAGTCTGCAAAGACCCCACTTACATCAGAGTCCACACAGGTCCCCCTTACATCACAGTCCGCACAGGCCCCCCTTACATCAGAGTCCGCAAAGACCACCCTTACATCAGAGTCTGCACAGGCCCACCTTACATCAGAGTCTGCAAAGATCCCCCTTACATCAGAGTCCACACAGGCCCCCCTTATATCAGAGTCCGCATAAGCCTCCCTTACATCAGAGTCTGCACAGGACCCCTTTACATCAGAGTCTGCAAAGACCCCCCTTACATCAGAGTCTGCACAGCCCCCCTTACATCAGAGTCCGCACAGGCCCCCTTACATGAGAGTCCGCACAGGCCCCCCTTACATCAGAGTCCGCAAAGACACCCTTTACATCAAAGTCCACACAGGCCTCCCTTACATCAGAGTCCGCACAGACCTCCCTTACATCAGAGTCCTCACAGGCCCCTCTTACATCAGAGTCTGCACATGCCCCCTTTACATCAGAGTCCACACAGGCCCCCCTTAGAGTCTGTAGAATTTCCACTTACTGTAAGGGGGAGCTCTGTGGACTATAATGTAAAGGGGAACCCTAATTTAAGGAGGGATCTGATGTAAAGTGTTGTTCTGAGAACCCTGATTTAGGGGGAATGCTGTGGACTTTGGTGTAAAGGGGAACTCGGATGTAAGGGGTCCTCTGCTCACCAAAGCCCCCCCTTGCATCAGAATCCACAGAGCACCTCTTAAATTTGTTTTATATATACACTGGGAGGCAGGAGAGGGGGTGAGCTTACTCACCCCAGGATGGAGGCTCAGACGCAGACTTTTATCTTGTGTTCAAACTTCCTTCACATCTCCCTGGGAATGTGTGGGCAGGGCAGACACAAGGGTGTGGGCGGGGCAGATACAGGGGGTGTGGGTTGGGCAGGCAGGAGGAAGAGGAGCAGTGCTAGAGCAGAGAGTGGAACTGTCAGCGTTGGCTCTGAGGCTGAGCTGTGTGTGAGAGAGACACACAGCTCAGCCCATTAGCCTCTAATGTAATCTGTAGCTGCGCCGGAGCCCGGAGATGACACAATCATGGCCGCATAGTTGTAGGTGAGCGGCAGGCACAGCCTGTGTTAACCCTGTCCAGGCCACGGGCGCCACTTATGTCCCGCTGTGCGGCCTGATCATCATCAGGCTGCGGAGCTGGCAGCCCCGACCCACCAGGGAAAATGCCTCGTCTGCCCTATGGCCAGTCTGGGCCTGCTTGTAATGGACATTAAGGTGCCTGTCAGCACAGCCTTAGAGGGCCCAACAGTGTCCTGGTTGGTACGCCAATAGTCCACAATATCTTTCTGGCGTGCACTCTGTAGCATGAACTCTGCACCACCTCATCCTTCATTCAATGATGCTAAAACGCCACAAAATAGGGCCCGCGTTTGGGAGAAGTAGGAGGTCCACAGGTAGAGGGGCATGGTCAGATACACCCCTGGGCAGGTAAAACACCGCTGAAACAATAGGAAGCACATCAGCGGAGGTAAATGCCATATCTATTTGAGACATGGTGTGGAAGGAGTCGGAGTGACAGGAATATCGACGCACATCCGGATGCTTTCACCGCCATATCTCAGTAAGACCATACACCTGAGTCCAATCTGTAAAAAAGGTATAGGATCTGCCCCCACCCCCCAAGCGGTCCAAGGCAGGACCAAGGACAGCATTAAAGTCCCCTACATAAAGTAAGGGACCAGGTGATCTTGATAAAAGTAGAAGGGACAATTTGGAGAGTAAATCCAGGAAAAATGGAGGGGGGACATAAATATCAACCAGTGTAAAGACTACAGAGATAATCCATAGTGTGACTATAACAAATCTCCCTTCCGGGTCTGTCTTAACCATCAGAACCTCCGCCGGGTGGGATTTTGCCAATAAAATATAAACTTCTCGGAAGTATGCAGTGTGGGTGGTACAAGGTAGCCAGCCAGGGATGTTTAAGGGGCAATAATTTTGCATTGGTGAGATGTGTCTCCTGATGACAAATAATATGGGGCTTATATTTCTTTAAAAAGGAAAATACCAAGGACTGCTTCTGGGGCGAGTTCATACCCCTAACATTCCAAGAAATTATTTTTACTGATTTAGCCAAAAAACAATCAGGGTATAACAGACACAATGAGGATCTAGAACATAAACATGATGGTGTAAAATGACATCACTCGTAACATGCACAGATGAGAACGTGCAAAGTCAAAAATAAAAGAGCACAAAAAAAATAAAAAACTTAAAAAAAAACTCATAAATCCAGCCGCTCTCATCAACCCAAACATGATAAGGGCCATGAAGAAAAAATCCAACCATCCCACCCTGCTCAACCATCCCAAAGACAGCGAGCCTTGTATGCCTTAACAGAAAAAAAAAACAGCAACTGTCATTAGAGGTGACAAAAAAACGGTGGCCTCACCGCTAACTGGTATGGGGGAGGTGGTAGGTCCAGAACGGCTCACATGAAGGCAGTAGGCATCCATGTAGAAGGATATGAGATACAACAGTATTATAAGGCACAAACAGCAACTATCATATAAATCAGAGCTGGAGGGAGTGTAGGGGAAAATAGTATACAAAGCAGGCCCAGGTTTTACATCCAGGCCTGTTGAAGGCACAATATATAGCTAAAGAAGGGACAGGATATGAAAAATGTCTTCCATATGATACACAAAGTGGTAGGGGCTGAGATATTGTCTGCAGTAATGCCTCTTTGGTCGTTCAGATAGACAGATCGACACCACAGAAGAATGAGGACAGGAAATGGAGGGACGACGGTGCATCATCAGTAATATTTAGTTGCAACGGCCTCCAGATTGTGTTCCAAAGCAGTCATCCAGCCAGGCCATAGCCTTTCTTGGACTGGAGTAGAAGTGAGCTTTACCATCATGGATGATTCTCAGCTTAGCAGGGAAGAGCATAGCATATTGCATACCTTCAGTGCGCAAACGGTCTTTCACTGATGCAAAGGAGATGCGTTGACATTGGACCTCAGCCGAGAAGTCAGGATATATGGAAATAATATTGCCATTAAATCCCTTTTTTCTCTAGCAAAACACAGGATAGGGACTTTGTGTTGAAAGTTGAAGATCCGTGCAATCAGAGATCGTGGAGGGGCCCCTGAGGGAGGAGGACGTGAAGGGTTGCGATGTGCACGCTCGATAGCGAAGGCATGGAAAAGCGCATTGATTCCTAAGACATCACGCAGCCAGGAATGGAGAAACTGTTCAGGGCGGGATCCCTCAGAATGATCTAGGAATCCTACAAGGCAGAGCTTATACCGGCGGGAACAGTTCTCCAGGTTATCTAATTTGGCTTTGAGGGTCACCCGCTCATTCGTGGCGGTGCGCACTGTGGCAGATAAGGGGTTCACGGTGTCTTCCAGAGAATTAATGCATTTCTCTGCCCCCCTGTTCTCTCCCCCATGTTTTGTACATCCTGTTTTGGCAGAAATCAATATGGATGTTTTCCATTTGGATTGTGAGGGAGGCTTTACAATTTTTTTATAGCCAGCTTGATTTCTGCTTGGGTAGGCTCTGCTAGAGGGGGATCAGAAGAATAGATGTCCTCTGAGAAGGAAGGGGGAATAGGAACAGTAGGTGATCTAGCTAGGTAGAGAAGGCAGCAGGGATAGACTCACTTACCCCCTGTGTGGATAGCTGCGCTGAGGAGAGAGAAGGCTGCAGCATGGCTTCAGGCATGGCCGGGGGATCAGCGCCATTGTGTCTGCAGAACTTAGCCAGTTGTTCTGCCGTAGACTGGGGCACAGGTGGCCCGTATTTCACCATCATTCCAGCGTCAGAGTATGACCACAACCATAGGGAAGGATATGGTGCTTTTAGGGAGTGGATCGGACACAGGATGCCTGCAGGATGGATGAAGAGAGCAAGAGCAGCAGATCTAAGCAGCCGCTCGCTCTGACATCAAGCCACACCCCATTTATGGTCAATTTAATCAGCATTGTTTTTTTCTTTGTAAATGTTGTAGTTACTGGTGCACCACTTCACAGTTGGAATTTAGACATTCCCAGACATTTTTTTTTTTAATAATTTGACATTTTTTATTGCTTCACATGTGCATTATTAAAATTGCTGCTCCCTGCAAAACATTTTTTTTTTGTCCAGCCCCCATACCATTTATGTGACTATACCTTGCCTGTTAACCTTGAAAATAGTTAGAATTGATTTTAAATATCTGGCTTGTATTGCCTTCAACAGCTCAACATGTAAAACTTGTGAGCTGTTTGTCAAAAATCCTGTGAACCGAGCCCAAGTTCGTTTAGCCTATCTCTAGTGGTGATCTCTAAAAGGCGACATTTCCAGCTTCATTTTACCAGAGGTATCACAGATAGTGGTGAAAATACAACTCACAAAAGGGAGTAAATGCAGTGAAATTAGAGTTTTAAGGCCAGAGGTACAAAGCTTCAATTAGGAAAGCAACATAAGACCTACCTAGTCATGGACTTTTTTGACTCATGCTGCAGTACAGCCACCAGCAATGGTCCCATGCTGTGTCTGACACCTAGACATTTTAAATAGTGTCAGCGCGCCAACACAAGCTTGATACTTCACTAATATGTACACAGTTAGTTGTTTCATTGGCTGTACACATGCCAAAACAGCAGATGCCTAAAATACAACCCTGTGTAACAACAGGTCCGTGGCTGCACTGTTCCTGGATGTTCTGCACTTACATGAGTTCAGGGACATATGCACTCCAGCTGACTTTGCCCTACTCACAGCGCAGACCCCTCTGTGGAAACACCACCATCTACAAGGGCCACGCCATAGCTCACTATACATTTAGCAAGGCATCCACTCTTACCTCATATCTGACTCTCATCACAAAGGTTACATAATGTGTGCTTTTAACCACTTGCCTACTGGGAACTTTTATCCTCTTCCTCCCCAGGCCAATTCTCAGCTTTCAGTGTTGTCGCACTTTGAATTACAATTGTGCGGTCATGCAAAACTGTATTCAAACAACATTTTTATATATTTTTTAACACAAATAGAGCTTTCTATTTACGGTATTTAATTACCACTGAATCTTTTTATATCTTGCTAAATAAATAACGAAAAAAGACCAAAAATTTTGAACAAAAAACATTTCATAGTTTCATAATTTTGTTATAAAATTTTGCAAACAGGCAGTTTTTCTCCTTCACGGATATGAGCTGATGAGGCTGCTCTGATGGGCATTGATAGCCTGCATTTATGGGCACTGATGGGCACTGATAGGCTGCACTGGTGAGCACTGATGAAGAGGCACTGATGAGGCTGAACTGATAGGTGGCACTGATGGGCACTGATAGACGGCACTGATAGGCAGCACTGATGGGCACTGGTAGGTGGCACTGATAGGTGACAATGATGAGGCACTGAGTGACAGCACTGATGGCACTGATTGGCAGCACTGGTGGGTACTGCTGAGACTGCACTCATAATCAGGACACTGATAATCATAATCAAAACTGTACATGTCCCCTTTACAGAAGTCGGTTATTGGCTCTCTTCTCTCTTGCTCACGCTGTCAGTGTGAAGAAAGGAAAGCTGATATCCGGCTTCTGTTTACATCATGATCATCTGTGATTGGACACAGCTGATCACATGGTAAAGAGCCACACGTTACCTCAATCTGTGATCAGCAGTGTCCAGGAGACATTGTGATCACAGAGCGTGCTGCACTCACACCGCTGCGGGAGTGATCACGGGGGGCCATCATATGACAGCCACCCAGAACAGGTCATTCACACTGTCCCAGTAATTTGGCTATAGCACAGATTGCAAGTGGTTAAAGGATAAGTTCACCTATAGGAACATTCCATATGTTCCACCTGTTTTTTAGGGAGGAACATGTAACATGTTCCGGCTCCTGCAGCCGCTCGGGAATTTGCTACCTCTGTGTGAGAGCAGTATGGGAAGAAGTTCCCCATACCAGCTGTCACTTTTTGAAAAGAGCGCAGCCGTGTGAGTATCTGCCTATGCGACTGTGTCATTCATTTACAGAGTTCTGTGAATGAATGAACTACAAGTACCAACATCCTTTGTGGTTGTCGCCTTATAGTTCTGAATGAACTACCATGGCGTTGTTGAGCACTGTGGTAGTTTATTGATTTTTCCTTTCAGTGTGAAACTGCTTGCCCATAAGATGCATGGGCAGACAGCCTACACAAACAGTCTGTAGAAGTCTGGCATGGCACCAGCATTTAGCAATGCTTTCCAGGCTCCTAAAAAAAATAGTAAATGCACATTTTTTTACCTTAAAAAATCCTTTAATCTAAAAACCAAGTATTCAGGCTCCACATCAGTCTAACTTATAATCACAGGATTAGTGGGGTTAAGTTTAATCTTTCACATAAACCAGACTCAGGCAAAATAGAGAATATACAGTATAGTGCTCACTGCTGCATTTATTAACCACTTGAGCCCCGGACCATTATGCTGCCTAAGGACCAGAGGTCTTTTTCCAATTTGGCACTGCGTCGCTTTAACTGCTAATTGCGCGGTCATGCAATGCTGTACCCAAACGAAATTTGCGTCCTTTTCTTCCCACAAATAGAGCTTTCTTTTGATGGTATTTGATCACCACTGCGGTTTTTATTTTTTGCGCTATAAACGGAAAAAGACCGAAAATTTTGAAAAAAAATGATATTTTCTACTTTTTGTTATAAAAAAAATCCAATAAACTAAATTTTAGTCATACATTTAGGCCAAAATGTATTCGGCCACATGTCTTTGGTAAAAAAAATGTCAATAAGCGTATATTTATTGGTTTGCGCAAAAGTTATAGCGTCTACAAACTAGGGTACATTTTCTGTAATTTACAAAGCTTTTAGTTTATGACTGCCTATGTCATTTCTTGAGGTGCTAAAATGGCAGGGCAGTACAAAACCCCCCCAAATGACCCCATTTTGGAAAGTAGACACCCCAAGGAAATTGCTGAGCGGAATGTTGAACCCATTGAATATTTTTTTTTTTTTGTCCCAAGTGATTGAAAAATGACAAAAAAAAAAAAAAATATTTACAAAAAGTTGTCACTAAATGATATATTGCTCACACAGGCCATGGGCCTATGTGGAATTGCACCCCAAAATACATTCAGCTGCTTCTCCTGAGTATGGGGATACCACATGTGTGGGACTTTTTGGGAGCCTAGCCGCGTACGGGGCCCCGAAAACCAATCACCGCCTTCAGGATTTCTAAGGGTGTAAATTTTTGATTTCACTCTTCACTGCCTATCACAGTTTCGGAGGCCATGGAATGCCCAGGTGGCACAAAACCCCCCAAAATGACCCCATTTTGGAAAGTAGACACCCCAAGCTATTTGCTGAGAGGCATATTGAGTCCATGGAATATTTTATATTTTGACACAAGTTGCGGGAAAGTGACACTTTTTTTTTTTTTTTTTTCATAAAGTTGTCACTAAATGATATATTGCTCACACAGGCCATGGGCCTATGTGGAATTGCACCCCAAAATACATTTAGCTGCTTCTCCTGAGTATGGGGATACCACATGTGTGGGACTTCTTGGGAGCCTAGCCGCGTACGGGACCCCGAAAACCAATCACTGCCTTCAGGATTTCTAAGGGTGAAAATTTTTGATTTCACTCTTTACTGCCTATCACAGTTTCGGAGGCCATGGAATGCCCAGGTGGCACAAAACCCCCCCAAATGACCCCATTTTGGAAAGTAGACACCCCAAGCTATTTGCTGAGAGGCATGGTGAGTATTTTGCAGCTCTCATTTGTTTTTGAAAATGAAGAAAGACAAGAAAAAACATTTTTTTTTTTCTTTTTTCAATTTTCAAAACTTTGTGACAAAAAGTGAGGTCTGCAAAATACTCACTATACCTCTCAGCAAATAGCTTGGGGTGTCTACTTTCCAAAATGGGGTCATTTGGGGGGGTTTTGTGCCACCTGGGCATTCCATGGCCTCCGAAACTGTGATAGGCAGTGAAGAGTGAAATCAAAAATTCACGCCCTTAGAAAGCCTGAAGGCGGTGCTTGGTTTTCGGGGTCCCGTACGCGGCTAGGCTCCCAAAAAGTCTCACACATGTGGTATCCCCGTACTCAGGAGAAGCAGCAGAATGTATTTTGGGGTGTAATTTCACATATTTCCATGGCATGTTTGAGCAATATATCATTTAGTGACAACTTTGTGCAAAAAAAAAAAAAAAAAAAAAAAATGTGTCTCTTTCCCGCAACTTGTGTCGCAATATAAAATATTCCATGGACTCGACATGCCTCTCAGCAAATAGCTTGGGGTGTCTACTTTCCAAAATGGGGTCATTTGGGGGGGTTTTGAACTGTCCTGGCATTTTATGCACAACATTTAGAAGCTTATGTCACACATCACCCACTCTTCTAACCACTTGAAGACAAAGCCCTTTCTGACACTTATTGTTTACATGAAAAAGTTATTTTTTTTTGCAAAAAAATTACTTTGAACCCCCAAACATTATATATTTTTTTAAAGAAAATGCCCTACAGATTAAAATGGTGGGTGTTTCATTTTTTTTTTTCACACAGTAATTGCGCAGCGATTTTTCAAACGCATTTTTTGGGGAAAAAACACACTTTTTTAAATTTTAATGCACTAAAACACACTATATTGCCCAAATGTTTGATGAAATAAAAAAGATGATCTTAGGCCGAGTACATGGATACCAAACATGACATGCTTTAAAATTGCGCACAAACGTGCAGTGGCAACAAAATAAATACATGTTTAAAATCCTTCAAAAGCCTTTACAGGTTACCACTTTAGATTTACAGAGGAGGTCTACTGGAAAAATTACTGCCCTCGATCTGGCCTTCGCGGTGATACCTCACATGCATGGTGCAATTGCTGTTTACGTTTGACGACAGACCGCCGCTTGCGTTCGCCTTAGCGCGAGAGCAGGGGGCGACAGGGGTGCTTTTTTTTTTTTTTTTTTTGCTCTATTATTTTTTTGCTTTTTTAATCTTACTTTTAAACTGTTCCTTTCATATTTTTTTTTTAAATCATTTTTATTGTTATCTCGGGGAATGTAAATATCCCCTATGATAGCAATAGGTAGTGACAGGTACTCTTTTTTGAAAAAATTGTGGTCTATTAGACCCTAGATCTCTCCTCTGCCCTCAAAGCATCTGACCACACCAAGATCGGTGTGATAAAATGCTTCCCCAATTTCCCAATGGCGCTATTTACATCCGGCGAAATCTAAGTCATAAAATGCTCGTAGCTTCCGGTTTCTTAGGCCATAGAGATGTTTGGAGCCACTCTGGTCTCTGATCAGCTCTATGGTCAGCTGGCTGAATCACCGGCTGCATTCTCAGGTTTCCTGTTGAGACAGGAGAGCCAGAGAAAAACACGGAAGACGGTGGGGGGGGGGGCATTCCCTCCCACGGCTTGTAAAAGCAGTCTAGAGGCTAATTAGCCGCTAGGATTGCTTTTACATGAAAGCCGACCGCTGGCTGAAAAGAATGATACCAAGATGATACCTAAACCTGCAGGCATCATTCTGGTATAACCACTCAAAGTCGTGAATGGCGTACCTGAAGACAAAAAAATGGTTAACAATGGTTAACAATAAAGCACAGTAAACAGTAAAGTATAAATAATTACATACCTGAAAAACAAACATGATAAAACATAATAACAATAACAATAACAATAACAATAAAACATTGCAGAATAGAATACAGTAAAAAAGAGCAGAACAATAGAGAGAGAGAATAGAGAGAGAGAGAACAATAAAACGACAACTATTTTTTTTTATTTCATATATTTTTTTTTTTTTACACTTTTTTTGTAACTAACTTTTATAACGGTAACCGGTTCCAGGTTCGGGTCTCTCAAAATGCGATGGCATCTTGGGAGACCCTGTGAAATGGCGCCTAGTCTGTGCAATGCTGTACCCTACGCTAATACTCAACTAGTGAATGGTAGCGTTCAAAACATTCACCAATGCAAAGACCAGGATTGTCAGGACAGGAGGGACAATAATAGTGGGTGTCACGCCTATATCCGCGCTTGCTGCAGACACTACCTCTTTTTTGGGGGGGTTCGTTGGGTAGGGGTACTCGGGAGGACATAAAAATGCCTCTCATGCAGCCGACTGCATTTGGTTGGGGATGTGAATGGGGGAAGTACGGGCGCTGCAGAAGTGGTGGGCTCCCAATTAGGATTGGCAAATGCAGCAGGAAGGGCACTATGGGCACGACGGTCCTGTGTTTGTCTTTTTGGTGGCAGCGGGACACTACTTGTGCTTGCCACCTCACCAGCTTGAACTGCACTTATGGGACTCGCCACGTCACCAAGTGTTACTGCAGTGCTGGTTTGACTACGACCGGGGTGTACTACGCCGCTGGTGCTTGCCAGTTCCCCAAAACGCTACCAAAAAAACTGTTAGCGATCGCAGGGATCAGTCCTGATTCTGCGAACGCTGCAGTTATACGTTTAGAGTTTTGTAAGTGACAGTGATCGATCGATACTGCACTTGGGTGGGCTGGGCTGGGCCAGGCGGAGGGGCAAAACGCAGGTGCTAGCAGGTATCTGGGCTGATCCCGCTAACACTGCGTTTTTGGGAACCCTAAACTGCTGGGGACACTAGTATAGATCAGATCGGATCAGATATTGATGCGATCAGATACTATACCACTAAGGGAGGTGTACGGTGCGTGCGTGGGTGTTAGCGGTACTGGCGCTAACCTGACGCTGCCTGGGGCTGGTGCTTGCCAGTTCCCCAAAATGCTACCAAAAAAACTGTTAGCGATCGCAGGGATCAGGCCTGACTCTGCGAACGCTGCAGTTATGCGTTTAGTGTTTTGTAAGTGACAGTGATCGATCGATACTGCACTTGGGTGGGCTGGGCTCGCCTGGGCGGAGGGGCAAAACGCAGGTGCTAGCAGGTATCTGGGCTGATCCCGCTAACACTGCGTTTTTGGGAACCCTAAACTGCTGGGGACACTAGTATAGATCTGATCGGATCAGATATTGATCCGTTCAGATACTATACCACTAAGGGAGGTGTATGGTGCGTGCGTGGGTGTTAGCGGTACTGGCGCTAATCTGACGCTGCCTGGGGCTGGTGCTTGCCAGTTCACCAAAATGCTACCAAAAAAACTGTTAGCGATCGCAGGGATCAGGCCTGACTCTGCGAACGCTGCAGTTATGCGTTTAGTGCCTTGTAAGTGACAGTGATCGATCGATACTGCACTTGGGTGGGCTGGGCTGGGTCGGGCGGAGGGGCAAAACGCAGGTGCTAGCAGGTATCTGGGCTGATCCCGCTAACACTGCGTTTTTGGGAACCCTAAACTGCTGGGGACGCTAGTATAGATCTGATCGGATCAGATATTGATGCGATCAGATACTATACCACTAAGGGAGGCGCATGCTGCGTGCGTGGGTGTTAGCGGTACTGGCGCTAATCTGACGCTGCCTGGGGCGACGCATATCACCGCCGGGCGATCAGGGGGCTAAACCTTTATTCGGTAATAAACGGCGGGTCCCCTGACACTATAAAAAATAAACGAACTAACCAGCGTCAACCGTAACGGTTATACGGTGATCAGTGGTGAAAGGGTTAACTAGGGGGCAATCAAGGGGTTAAAACATTTATTAGGTAGTATATGGGGGTCCCTGACGCTATAAAACGCTGACGGCGAACCTAAATATTTACCTCACTAACTAGCGTCACCAGCGACACTAATACAGCGATCAGAAAAATGATCGCTTAGCGACACTGGTGACAGGGGGTGATCAAGGGGTTAAAACTTTATTGGGGGGGGTTAGGGGGGTACCCTAGACCTACAGGGGGGTAACAGTAACTGTCCCAACACAGTAACTGTCACAAACTGACACCTAGCAGTAATCAGAAAAAAAAAACAAAAAAAAAAAAAAACCTGCTGGTGTCAGTTTGTGACAGGGGGGGGGGTGATTGGGGGGGGATCGGGGGGCGATCGGGGGGGGGGTCGGGGTGTTTTGTATGCCTGGCATGTTCTACTGTGTGTGTGTAGTGTTGTGCACTCACATAGATGTCTTCTCTCCTCGGGCCGGAACGGAAAATACCGACCCGAGGGGAGATGACATCACTTCCTTTGCTGCTGTTTAGCATACAGCAGCAAAGGAGTGTTTTCATTGGCCGGCGGCGATCGCGAGGGGGGGGCCACGAACGGATGGCCTCCCCCTCGTCTCTGATCGCCGGGGGACAGAACGGGACCGCCTCGGGCGGCGGGGGGGGGTCCGATCGGACCCCCCACCCGCGGGAGGCAAATCACGTACCCTGTACGTGATTTTGCCTGCCCGTGCCGCCTTGCCGACGTACATCGGCGTGAGGCGGTCCTTAAGTGGTTAAT
Source organism: Lithobates clamitans (assembly GCA_037952925.1). Taxonomy (NCBI): domain Eukaryota; kingdom Metazoa; phylum Chordata; class Amphibia; order Anura; family Ranidae; genus Lithobates; species Lithobates clamitans. The sequence continues at coordinate 1,068,023 of JBBGZY010001615.1, read as the reverse complement.
AAAAACAGTTATGCCCTGTACACACGGTCGGACATTGATTGGACATTCTGACAACAAAATCCATGGATTTTTTCCGACGGATGCTGGCTCAAACTTGTCTTGCATACACACGGTCACACAAAGTTGTTGGAAAATCCGATCGTTCTAAACGCGGTGACGTAAAAAACGTATGTCGGGACTGTAAACGGGGCAGTAGCCAATAGCTTTCGTCTCTTAATTTATTCTGAGTGTGCGTGGCACTTTGTGTGTCGGATTTGTGTACACACGATCGGAATTTTCAACTATGGATTTTGTTGTCGGAAAATTTTATAGCAAGCTCTCAAACTTTGTGTGTCAGAAATTCCGATGGAGAATGTGTGAAGGAGCCTACACACGGTCGGAATTTCCGACAACAAGGTCCTATCACACATTTTCCATCGGAAAATTCGACCATGTACAGGGCATAACAAATAAATTCCATTGACAATCTCAAATAGTAACTGGGCTCAAATACAAAATGCCAAATCATTGGGTAAGCTCATGTGCAAAGTCACTACAGAAATGCATAATTTTTGCTTGAAGCATACCTGTTCATGCTTATGATGTCTTGAATTTTAACTGAGGAAAAGACTGGTAACAGGTATGAAGAGGAAGTACTTGTTATAGTTGTCCACTGTGTGTATTGTCTCAGTCACTTCACGTTCACCCCTTCTTTACTTAGGAATGCCTAAATCTGGCCCTGCCTAACTGTATTGCTTGTATGCATGATGAGGGGATAAAGTATTGACATATAACACTGACAATGAGCAAATGCCATTTTTAAAGAATATGGAGGTAAGCAACATAATGCCAAAGCAAAAAATTAAGCAAAGATCTCAGTTTACCAAAAATGACTAAATGCCCAATTGGTGAGATCTGTATTGAATCTTGAAGCAGATTAATGATTTTATTTGTCTCTGTTCATGACTTTTCAAATATTCAAATATTTAATGCATTATGAGAGGCACAAGGAATTTCTTTATCTACTGAAACAACTATTGTAACCGGTTGCTAATAACAACTCATCAAATTCATATTTCATTAAATAAAATTCTGCAATATTTCACTGTACATTTGAAATTAAAAAGGGGCTTTATATTAATTCAAGCCTCACCGAGCTTAAGTATGCACCCAATAACCGCTCAAAATTCTAGAGAAAGGTCAGGGAGCTGGGGAATGGCAGAGCCTAGTTTGTACTATTATGGGATCAATCTAAATATCATAACAAAGGCAAACAAACAGTGGTTCATTAAAATATTGTCCCTGATGTGCTAATATAAAAAGCTATTAACTCCTTGTAAGACTGAAATATTCCACTTTTTTGTGAGTTTCTTTTCATACAACTGGATAGCACTACTTCTAGACATCTTCTTGAAATTATTGCTTCTAGGCAAAATAATATTTTTGCTAATACCAAAAGGCACATTAGGCATCTGTAGCACAGCTGTTCTGTGTTATTTGTGACAAGCTTACTTCTAGGCTAGGAATTCAATAGCATTGTAAAAACCTAAGTAGGAAGATTTGGGTCATAAATTTAAAGATTCAATACTTCAACAAATGATTACCCAATACAAAAGGATCAGAGGCGTAACTAGAATCTTCAGGGCCCCAATGCAAGAAACCATTAAGGGCCCCCCTGACCCTCGGACAGGGCTCTTTTCTCCGAGCCCGATGGCGGAACACCAGGGTCCGGTCGCAAGTGGGTGGCTGCATGTAAAGGAATAGATTTCTCCCCCCAGCTTCTCCTCCTCTCCCTCCCACATGCATTCAGCGGCTGCAGGAGGAAAATGGAGAGATGGGTTCCTCTATGAGGAACCCATTGTTGTTTCTCAATCTTTTTCCAGTCAGGGCACCCTTGAAGTGGCTGCACTGCAACCACCCTGCAACTGTGTGCATTGCATGCAGTTGCAGCATAGTGATGATGCATTTAAGGGGTTAAAACAGGCGGTCAGGAGGCAACATATTGCCTCTTTACCGGCTGTCAAATGCCTCTGAAAAGCGATCTGAGCATGGATCACTTTTCAGAGGAACAGCATTTTTTTTTTGCTGGTACTATAAACAAGCAAAAAAAAAAAAATCGGTTCTAATGGGACACATATTGGGGGTCAGGATTAAAAGCGCATACATAAAATGTGCATATATACATGTAAACACACATACATACACACACACACACACACACACACACACACACACACACACACACACACACATAAACCAGTGGCAGATGGTGCTCAAAATTTTTTGGGGGGCGCAAGCAAACTGAAAAAATCTTTAAAAAACGCATCACTTGCAGCCTCACTGTGCTCATCAAACGCAGCCACTGTGCACATCAATTGCCACCACTGTGCCCATCATATGCAGCCACTGTGCCCATCAAACGCAGCCATTGTTCCTATCAAACGCAGCCACTGTGCCCATCAAACGCAGCCACTGTGCCCATCAATTGCCACCACTGTGCCCATCAAACGCAGCCACTGTGCCCATCAAACGCAGTCACTGTGCCCATCAAACGCAGCCACTGTGCCTATCAATTGCCACCACTGTGCCTATGAAACGCAGCCACTGTGCCCATCAAACGCAGCCACTGTGCCCTGAAACGCAGCCACTGTGCCCTGAAACACAGCCACTGTGCCATCAAATGCTGCCACTGTGACCCCCCTGCCCGCTCGCAAACTGCCCGGCACTTACCCTGTCTCAGTGGGGCAGCAGGTGACGTCGACGAGCGGGGTCCTCCATGCGTCTCCTCCCATCCTCTCCTCCTGATAGGCATCCAATAGTGGCGCCTGTCGTTTCAGCCAATCAGGTGACGTGTAACAGGCCCGAGCACCTGATTGGTGGAGAGGCGGTTCAGTGTTAGGAAAGCAAATATTTATTCGCTTTTCTAACACACCTGGGTGGACTGTGAGTGCCCAGCATGGCACTCACAGTTCACCTATTTTGAAGCCTATTAGTGCTTTAAAAACACCCCTGCCGATGTAATTCAAGCGCCCGACGTCCAAAAAGGGGCCAGGAGTCTGAATAGGGGGGGCAATGGCGGCCATAGATAGATTAACACTATGCATGAATCTATCTATTTGTGATAGAGGGGTGCCTGGAGAGAGGGGGTGGCGCCCATGCGCCCCTATGGACGCACCGCTACTACATACATACGCACACATGCACATATACATAGATGCACACACACTCACACACATACATGCACACACACATGCACATACACACACACATACATACATACATACATACATACACAAACATGCACATACACACACACACATACATACATACATACATACACACACATGCACATACACACACACATACATACATGCACATACACATAAACACACATACAGTAGATAAAAAACGGCAGAACTTTACCTTAGCTCTTCCTGTCGGGGGAGACAAAGAGCACAGCAACACACTGCTTTCACTTTGTAATCAATGTGAGCAGCTCCCTGCACAGTGCCGAATACAGTTCGGCTTAGGATCGAGGAGCTTGTCTCCGCTCCCCTATCAAACTAGTGTATACAGGGGGGGGGCGTGGCCGGCCGGAGAGGAAGATGGACGCCTAAGCTCACAGCTCGCCAGCCAGGGGACACAATCCAGCGCAATCGGCCGCAACAACGACGCCATCCTCACCCATCCTCACTCCTCACCTTCAGGAGACAAAGATGCAGGCATCCAGAAAGAGATTTACCGACCACAGGCCCCAGAAACTGACCGAATTTGCCTATAAGCCGGCGGGCTGGGATATCCAAGATGGCGCCGACCAGGCCGTGCCGCGCGGACCTTACACGGACCTCCCGGACGCCTCCACGGCTGATTACTCGGATCAAGGTACTGTACCTGACCCATCCCAGACTCCAGAGGGTGACCCCCTTCCCAGCAGCCCAGCCAAAGCTAAAATGCGGCTGGACACGCCGCCGCACCGGTCACAACACCAACAAATTGAGGCCCAGGCTCCTACTCCCTTCTCCCTAGACCAGGCCCTGAACTCCTCTATGGCATCCTTCCCTACATCAGGGCAGCCAGTCATGGATACCACACTGAAAGACATGCTGATCTCCCTCCAGACCTCCCTCATGATGGACCTCTCATCCATGTTCCACAGAATCACCTCTGATATTCACTTGCTAGATAACAGGGTGACTAACACTGAGAGAGGGATACAGGCATGCACATCCACAGTAAATGAAATCATTGATGCCTATGACACAGTTAAAGAAGAACAGGCATGGATGCGGGCCAAGCTGGCCGACTTAGAAGACAGGTCCCGCGGGAACAACATAAAGTTGAGGGGTGTCCCCGAAACCATACTCCCCGCGGACCTGTCGAGATACGCAAAAGAACTGATGCATATTGTGATTCCTGAAGCGTCCCCGCGTGATGTAATCATAGATAGGATTCACAGAATTGCCAAGCCTGCCCACCTAGCAACCTCGGTCCCCAGAGACATCCTAATGAGGGTCCACTTCTACCACATTAAAGAGAAACTCCTCATGGGGCTCAGAGCTAAATCACCCTTGCCTGCTCCCTATACTGGCATCCAACTCTTTCCCGACTTGTCCAAGTACACCCTCCAATCGAGAAGACATCTTAACCCGATAACCAAAAGCCTGCAAAACCACAAGCTACAATATAAATGGCGCTACCCTGCAACCATCCTTATTGTACACAATGGCCAAACGCATGCCATTGGGGATCTAGAAAAGGGCCTAAAGCTTCTCCACTCTTGGCGGATAATCCCCGAGTTATCCAAACCGCCTCCTTCAGACAGAGGACCCAATACGTCCCGCAACTCGCAAAACCGCAATCCCAACTGAGGGTGTATACACCACTACCACACTTGGCCGCTAACACCCATTATGGCTCCCCTGAGCGCTGGCAACCTGATTCTCTTGCCTTCTTCTCCTGGTATCACTGACTCTCTGTACCCCCTAATAGAGGTTTACACGGTGTCCTTCACACCCTCTAGAGATTCTTCTACCACTAGAAGCACCACCTCCAACAACTAAACCGAACTTCCCACTATTGGATCATATCGACAAGCCTCACCACCTGTATTATACTATACAAGTTACTGTTCTACCACTGACTTTTTTTTTTTTTTTTCCTTATCTCCTTTTCTTATCATTTTTACGGCATTCTAACACATTGCTCTATTCGCAGTATTCTAGTCCTATCTTGTTTCAGCCGTCCAGTCTGCCACGAAGTTATCACCAATCCCTTGACCCAGGATCCTCCTGCACCTACCTCCACGACCAGTCTACTACCGCTGCAATCTACCCTCAAGTCTCGTACTTCTGCTACCCACCTGCTGAATCCCAACGCCAGGTACCTCCGGACCTACCCACCGACAACTAACTGTAAGTGTTGTGCACAACTCACACCGCAAGATGCCAATCACCATTCTCTCCTTGAACGTCAACGGGCTGAACCATCCCGCCAAACGTCACTTACTGTGGAAAACCGCCTCGGCTGCTACATTCCAATACACCCTTATGCAACAACCACCAATATCCACACATCTTCCATGCCACACACCCCACTAAATCAAGAGGAGTCATGATAGCATTTCGGGACACTTTAGACTTCCAACTCCTTGACTCATTATTAGACCCAGAAGGTCGGTTTATTATCCTAATCTGCACAATCAACAAAGCCACCTATACCCTAATCAATATATACGCCCCGAACTCCCACCAAATGAGATTCCTCCACAAAGTTCTTCGCTCTGCCAACACCATCCGAAAAGGCCACCAGATCATCTGTGGCGACTTCAATCTAGTCCCAGACGTCTTGATGGACTCCACCTCACCGACTAAACGCCGGGAGTCTCCTTTAAAGAAATTCATCGCCTCCCAGGACCTGTATGATGTCTGGAGATGTCACCACGGCTCTGAACGTGACTTTACTTTTTTTTCACCCAGACACCGCTCGTATTCAAGAATAGACCTGTTCCTTTCTGACAAATGCATTTTGCAAAAAATCTCTGCCTCTCAGATCCACACCACGACATGGTCGGACCATGCCCCCATATCTATCACATTACAAGACACCAATTTTCAACAAAATACGTTTCTCTGGCGTGCTAACAACTATATTATACAAAACGACACATACGCCCCAGAAATTTCAAATCACATCAATGAATTCTTTTCCTTGAACAAAGGCTCGGTACCCGACCCTGCCGTGGTGTGGAGCACTCACAAAGCATTCATGCGAGGGATGTTAATTAAACTTGGTTCTCAGCATAAGAGGAAGAGGACGCAGCAGATAGACAAACTGACAACCCAGATAGCGACCCTAGAGGACAGGCTCAAAAAAGACCCCCGAGACCCACAGGCCAACCAACTACTAAACCTCAGACAGGAACTTAGAACTCTACTTCTCCACTCCTACGAATTCCTTCACAGGAAAATCAAAGCGTCTTCATACTCCACCTCCAACAAAGCTGGCAAGAAACTCTCCCAACGACTAAAAGGTAGACGCACCAAAACTAAAATAACCCAACTCATTCACCCCCATACCCACACCCCCTTAAGCAACCCCCAAGACATAGCTGATGCCTTCAGCACATACTATGAAGACCTCTACAACCTGAAACAGGACCCCCATACCCCGCAACCCTCCCAGGACGAAATAGATCATTTCCTCTGCAAACTAAATCTACCCAAACTGACTGAGAAACAACTGACCTCCTTAAATGCCCCATTCACTGACCAAGAAATTAAAAAAACCATAGACTCCCTCCCCAGCGGGAAGGCACCAGGCCCCGACGGAATAACCGGGGAATATTACAAACAATTTCATTCACAATTGATCCCACATCTTAGTGACCTATTCAATCATGCTGCCTCCTCTTCTACCTTTTCGCCAGAATATTTAATAGTGTTAGTTATCACGATACCGAAACCAGGGAAACAGTCGAATGTCCCCCAAAACTTCCGTCCCATCTCCTTACTCAACCTCGACCTCAAACTATACGCCAAATCTATAGCGACAAGATTACTCAAAATTATGCCCACAATTATAAACCAAGACCAAACAGGATTCACAAAAGGCAGACAAGCCTCAGATGCCACCAGGAGGATGATTAACCTTATTCACCACGCTGAATCCACCGGAACGCCTTCTCTGCTCCTTTCCCTGGATGCAGAGAAGGCGTTCGATAGGGTTCACTGGTCCTACCTAGTGTTGGTCCTCCGGAAGTTTGGATTTCAAGGCCAGATTCTCGGTGCCATTATGGCTTTATATTCCAACCCCGAAGCTCAGGTTTACATGGAAGGCATGCTATCCCGACCATTCCCAATTACAAACGGCACCCGCCAAGGTTGCCCCCTATCCCCCCTCATATTCAACATGGTCATGGAACCCCTAGCAGAACATATTCACTCTAATGCCGACATCTCGGGCTTAAAGATTGGCCCTCATCACCACAAAATTAGCCTGTTTGCGGATGATGTTATCCTCATCCTCACCAACCCGACTGTTTCATATTACAAAATCAATACGACTAAATCCTTCATACTAGACATCAAGGTGGACGCTACTATAAGAAACCTCCTACAAGCCCAATATTCATTCGCCTGGGCAGACTCCGACATATCATATCTAGGTATACAACTACCGAGGACGACTAAAAAACTCTATACATGTAACTTTCTGCCACTCCTCCAAAACATTCAAGCGACCACACAAAACATAGCGAAACACGAACTCTCCTGGACAGGTCGCCTTGCGGCCTTTAAAATGATCTGCCTTCCCCAGATACTCTACTACTTCCGAACCATACCTATTCCCCTGCCCACCACATTCTTCAGGTCCCTTCAGATGCTGTTTAATAAATTCCTCTGGAAAGAAAAGAGACCCAGATGTGCCCACACAAAACTGATCAAACACAGACTGGTAGGAGGCTCGAGCTCAATAGACTTTGAAGACTACCACTTGGCAGCTATTCTGGCCCAACTACCCTGCTGGTTTAAACCATCCCCGTCCACTCTATGGGGCCACATTGAACAATCTTCACTCATAAGACCAAACCTACAAACATGGCTGCTAAGCATTCCCCTAGGCGCTCCAATCCCGAAATCCCTGTCTCCCACCGTGAAAGCCTCAGCACAGGCATGGAAAAAAGCGTCATCCCAAATGCAATACTCTCCCACCACATCACAATCCCACATCCCCATAAAATCCTTACTCCTTCTAATGCCAGAAATCTCACTTTCATCTTGGATCCTTAAAGGTATAAACTACATACAAGACATACTACAAGGAAACCACATCAAATCATTTCCTCAACTTCAAACCACATACGACATACCCGCATCCGAATACTTCACCTACCTCCGTATACGTCACTGCCTGCAAAATATACCATTCCCCATCTATAATATACACCCCAAGACTTGGGAATACCTCACCGACCCCGACACAAAAATCAAAGGCATCTCATATTTTTATAATAATCTACACCAAAAACGTACCTTTACCAAAATGCCACCCCACCACACCTGGGAAAAAGACCTTGACAAAAAGTTTACAGACACACAATGGCAACAAGCCCTCAAGACTATTTACAAATCCACCAAATGCGCGGCCCTATGGGAACTTACACAGAAGATTACACTAAGATGGTATCTGACCCCTGCCCGCATAACTTCTTTTAACCCTCAAATCCCTGATACTTGCTGGAGATGTAAATCTTCCACATGCGACCTATTACATGTCTTCTGGTCGTGCACCAAACTCCACAAATACTGGGAAGACACCTTCCACGTAATCTCGACCATCACCCAAATCACGACCCCACCAACACCGGCCCTAGCGATCCTTAACCTCACTATTGAGGACTTTCCTCACCCCCTCCAATCCACAATCACCCACATCCTCATGGCAGCCAGACTCAATATAGCTAGACACTGGAAATCTGACACACATCTGACGCTTACGCAAGTCACAGACTTGGTATCACTACACTACAGCTACGAGACCACCACAGCCACACTATCTGGGCAAGCCACTAAAATACGTACAGCATGGCAACCTTGGACCGACTGGACTAGAAACTGCGCACCCTGCGCACAAACAAACGGCTGTTCTGATCCTCCTTCTTGACCGAGCAATACCCATCACTACCTAGGAATGTTATGTTACCTTTGTAACTGAAAAATTTCTGTTCTTTTCTTTTTCCAATGATTGGAACTTTCGTGTCCACCACAGAAGGGTCCGCTTCACTCCTGTGCCACTAAAGGTCCCACATGGGGTGACACACTTGTGAAGTGGACCGAACACGACCTATCAGAGTTTTATTCCTGTTAGCATTATACGAAATGACACGACTATTACTTACCTTAGTATATACATGTTTCTACTAGATCCCTGTTTGTGGATAGAAGTTCATATCTATGATTGTTATACAGACGTCGTTGCACGACGTACAATGTTTAATTGTACAATGTATTCTTTAAAAACCTAATAAAAATATGGAATAAAAAAAAAGTAGTGTATACAGGGGGCCCTCAAGGGCCCCCTGCAGCAAGGGGCCCGGTCGCCATGGCAACCTCAGCGACCCCTATAATTCCGCCACTGAAAAGGATACAAGAATTATTAGATGCTTATGAGAGTGGTAGAAAATGTTTTCAAAAACCTCTGAGAGGCAGGGGTTTTTATAACAGAAGGGACCCATGAGGTCTATTCTGTCATTAATAACCCCCCTGCCTGTCAGTGGTAATATATATATGTGCATGTATGTGCACAGCTCAGACCACATTTGTGATGTGACTTCCGTATCCATTAGTAGAAATTATGTCACTGTGGCCCAGCCATTCAAGCAGCCAAAGATATGGAACCCAGAAGGAAGACCGGGCAAAGATAGAAGAGCCGGGAATCAGGGGGAGCAATGACAGCACTGTGCTGAAGGGTTCTGTCTGTAGGTAAGTCTGTCATAATAAGCTAGTATGCCGTGCATACTAGTACATTATGGCTTAAACATGCAAGAGGCCTATTTTTTTTTCCATCTCAAGCATTATTTTACTACCACTTTAAATAGTGATAGACCATTTTGTTTGTTAGCAGGAAAAGCTCTCCATGGGAAGGGGTCTGGTTGCAACCACAGACCTCGCTACCACTAAAATCAGAAAGCACAGTGCAATGTATACAATGTGGCTGATTAACAGAGCTTAAACTCTCACTCTTTCTGAACCTAATAAGATAATAAATGGTCGCATTAGGACATTTATCCTAAGCAGTATTTTGAAGTGATTTTATAATGTGTACAACCTTAGCGATATCAACCTTACCTTCAAGTCCTTTATATCATATTTTATGGTTAATTTAAAGAAATTCACCAAGGAGTGAAGAATGAAGTTTTTATTGTATTCACTTTCATTTCTGCCCTTGGCCCTCATTAAAACCCTCACATAGTATATGTTATGTCAGTTCATCTATACCAACTTCCCGCCCGGCCTATAGCAAAATGACGGCCAGGAAGAGGTTCAGTTATCCTGACTGGGTGTCAAATGACGTCCAGCAGGATAAGCCGCGATTGTGGCGATCTCTGATTGTGGTAAAGAGCCTCTAACAGTGGCTCTTTACCACTTGATCAGCTGTGACCAATCACAGCTGATCACAGCGCGAACCAGAAAGTGTCAGTAATCAGCTTTCCTCAGTTCACACTGACAGGGAGAGCCGATCGGCAGCTCTCCTGTTAGAGGAGGGGGGTGTACACTGATAATCAGCACATTCATTATCAGCACAGCCCCCATCAAAGGTGCCCACCACAATGCCAATCATTGCCCATCAGCTGCCAGTCTGTGCCCACCAAAATCGCCAATCAGTGCTCATCAAAGTGGCAATTAGCGCCCATCAGTAACGCCTGTTGGTGCCTTTAACAGATGCCCATCAGTGCTGCCTATCAATACCTCCTCATCAGTGCTGCCTATCAGTGCCATCTATTAGTGCCCATCAGTGCTGCCTCTCAGTGCCCATCTGTGCCACCTAAAAGTGCCAGTGTCCATCAGTGACACCTATCAGTGCCACCTATTAGTGCCCATCAGTGCTGCCTATCAGTGCCCATCAGTTCCCATCAGTGCCACCTATCAGTGCCCTTCAGTGTTGCAAATCAGTGTAGCTTATCGGTGCCCATCAGTGCTGCATATCAGTGCCTCCTCATCAGTGCCTTCTCATCAGTGCCCATCAGTGTCACCTCATCAGTGCCCATTAGTGCAGCCTCATCAGTGCCCGTCAGTGAAGAAGAAAACAACATTTTATAACAGAAACAAAGAAAAATTTTTTTTTTCAAACATTTCGGTCTTTCTTAGTTTGTTTAGCAAGGAATTAAAAACCCAGTGGTGATCAAATACCACCAAAATAAAGCTCTATTTGTAGGAAGAAATGATAAAAATTTTGTTTGGGTACAGTGTAGCATGACCGTGCAATTATCATTCAAAGTGTGACAGTGCTGGAAGCTGAAAATTGTAATGGGCAGTAAGGGGGGAAAACGCCCTGTATTGAAGTGAATACTGAAGTCTTATACACTATATTGTCAAAAGTATTGGAACACCTGCCATTACACATGAACTTAAATGGCATCCCAGTCTTATGCCCCATACACACGGTTGGATTTTCCGATGGAAAATGTGTGATAGGACCTCGTTGTCGGAAATTCCGACCGTGTGTAGGCTCCATCACACATTTTCCATCGGATTTTCCGACACACAAAGTTTGAGAGCAGGCTATAAAATTTTCCGACAACAAAATCCGTTGTCGGAATTTCCGATCGTGTGTATGCCAATCCGACGCACAAAGTGCCACGCATGCTTAGAATAAATAAAGAGATGAAAGCTATTGGCTACTGCCCCGTTTATAGTCCCAACGTACGTGTTTTATGTCACCGCGTTCAGAATGATCAGATTTTCTGACAACTTTGTGTGACCGTGTGTATGCAAGACAAGTTTGAGCCAACATCCGTCGGAAAAAATCCTAGGATTTTGTTGTCGGAATGTCCGATCAATGTCCGACCGTGTGTACGGGGCATTAGTCCGTAGGGTTCAATATTGAGTTGGCCCACCCTTTGCAACTATAACAGCTTCAACTCTTCTGGGAAGGCTGTCCACAAGGGTTAGGAATGTGTCTATGGTAATGTTTGACCATTCTTCCAGAAGTGCATATGTGAGGTCAGGCACTGATGTTTTATCAGAAAGCCTGGCTCACAGTCTCCGCTCTAATTCACCCCAAAGGTGTTCTATCGGGTTGTTCTCTTTAGTTTGAGTTTGGGGTAGAGGAACTTGACTGGCCTGCACAAAGTCATGACCTCAACCCGATAGACCACCTTTGGGATGAATTAGAGCAGAGACTGCGAGCCAGGCCTTCTCGCCCAACATCAGTGCCTGGCCTCACAAATATACTTCTAGAAGAATGGTCAAACATTCCCACAGACACACTCCAAACACTTGTGGACAGCCTTCCCAGAAGAGTTGGAGCTACTATAGGTGCAAAGGGTGGGCCAACTCAATATTGAACCCTACGGACTAATGCCCTGTACACACGGTCAGACTTTCCGACGGAATATGTGCGATCGGAGCGTGTTGTGGGCTCCATCTGACTTTTTCCATCGGAATTTCCGACACACAAAGTTTGAGAGCAGGCTATAAAATTTTCTGACAACAAAATCCGTTCGTGTAAATTCGTGTGTGGACAATTCCGATGCACAAAGTGCCACGCATGCTCAGAATAAATTAAGAGACGAAAGCTATTGGCTACTGCCCCGTTTATAGTCCCGACGTACGTGTTTTACATCACTGCGTTCAGAACGATCAGATTTTCCGACAACTTTGTGTGACCGTGTGTATGCAAAACAAGTTTGAGCCAACATCTGTCAGAAAAAAAAACATGGATTTTGTTGTCGGAATGTCCGATCATGTGTACAGGGCATAAGACTGCTATTAAAGTTCATGTGCTTGTAAAGGCAGATGTCCCAATACTTTTGACAATATAGTGTATATCTTCCAGCCAACATAAAAAAAAAGTAAATGCATATGAACCCTAACTGAATTACATTGAGTTTGATTGAGCCTTGTGCATCATAAACACGCCATTTATTTATTTTTTTGACATTAAGAATTTTCACTTCTTTCATCCTTTGTTGCATACCATTACTGCTGATACCCTACACAGCCTCCTTCCAGCAACTTTCTGCTGATAAGTATCTGCCCCAGTGAAGGATGCATGGCATTTCTCAGGGCATGTATCCTGATGGTAGTGCATGCCTGCACAATGTTCATTGATGTAGTCTTTTAGACTTGGCAAGCATGTGACTGGGTGACACACAATTAAAAGATAAAGCGTATGCAAAGCAATTGGTAATAGTTGACCATAAGACAACAAGAATATTATATGTGTAAGTAACAGGGAATTAGATGTCCAAATGGGTTATAGTGTTACTAAAGCCACAACCGTAAAATCAGTCTGTACTGTATATGCAGTAAAGCATGCTTGTTATACTCACTGTGGATCCTAAAGGGTTACTTTTGAGCATTGTGTAAAAAGGCTGTTTGATCCTGTCGTCTCTAATCCTCCCCTTTTTCCACAGTCCCCAAGCCATCTCCAGATAGTATAGAACCTTGGTGTCACCCTGCACATGCTCAGCATGCTCAGTTTGGTGTGTATTGCTAGAGAGTTTTTTTTTTCTTGGGAGCGTGAATGTAATTGGCACAGGGCCAATCAGCACTGTCCAGACAAAGGGCCAGGGGTCCTGCAGCCTCATAGGACAGTCAGAGTAGAATGAAAGCTCCTCCTACAAGCTTTAACCAGACACTGACAGAAGTCATAAGACTGCTAATACTGCTGATGAGAAAAGGTATTTAGCAATTCATATTTACTAAAATAATTGCATTTCCATGTTCTGTGTACTGTGGGAGGCCAGATATAGTGAATGCAGGGTCCTGGGTTTAGGAACTTTCCACTTTAACTACAAACATACATACCTCCCAACTTTTGAACTTCAGAATGAGGGACAAATGAGGGAGTAAGTGAGCAAAGTGTGGGTGTGGCCAATGTCTTAATGGTGGGAGGGGCTTAAGGGGGTAGTTAAACAAAACCCAGCTCTCTCACCTCTCACAAATGTCCCCCCAGCTCTCTCACCAATGCCCCCACCCTAGCTTTCTCAGCACCCCCCCCCCCAGTTCTCTCACAAATGCTGCCGGCAGCTATCTCACCAATGCCCACCTCCTCTCTTAGCAATGCCCCCCAGCTCTCACCAATGCCCCCCTCGTCTCTTAGTAATACCCCCCAGCTCTCTTACTAATTTCCCCACAGCTTTCTCACCAACTCCCCCCTCTTCTCTTACTAATGCCCCCCCCCCCAGCTCTCTCTCTCTATTTTTTTTCAAAATAGAATGCACTCCAATGACATTTACACTGACTTACCTGATTCCTACAATGACCACTACACTGGCCTACCCAATTCCTTCAATGACCACTACACTGACCTACCTGATTCCTACAATGACCACTACACTGACCTACCTGATTTCTATACTGACCACTACACTAACCTACCTAATTCCTATACTAACCACTACACCGACCTACCTGATTCCTACAATGACCACTATACTGACCTACCTGATTCCTATACTGACCATTACACTGCCCTACCTGTCCACTATACTGACCATTACACTGCCCAACCTGTCCACTATACTGACCAACCTGATCTCTACACTGACCATTACACTGACCTACCTGATTCCTACCCCTCCATTGGGGGGTATGTCACACCCTTAGCTCTGAAGGGCTCATGCTGGGACTTGCAGTCTAAGGACTACAAGTTCCAACATGAACTCTTCAGCTCTAAGAATGTAACTCCCTCCAAAATGGAAGGACTACAAGTCCCAGTATGAACCCGTGAGATCTAAGGGTGTATCTCCCTTATATCTCACTGGTTCATGCCGGGATCCATAGTCCTTCATTAGGAGGATGGGATCAGTTGCAGTGGTAGGGAGATCGGTTCAGAGGCAGAGCTTCTCTGGCACTTTTTGTCACCTGTTAGTCAGTGGTTGGTTCCCCCTGCCTGCATGCAAGGGAGGGGAGGAGTGGGAGAGGGTGTGAGAATGGGGTGGAAGAGGAGGTGTGAAAGAGAGGGGGGGAGAGAAAGAGGGAGGGGTGAGAGAGGGGGAGTGAGAGAGGAGGGTGGGAGAGAGAGAGAGAGGGGGTGAGAGAGAGATAGGGGGTGAGAAAGAGAGGGGGGTGAGAAAGAGAGGGGGGTGCGAGAGAGGGGGGTGAGAGAGAGGGGGTGAGAGAGAGGGGGGTGAGAGAGAGGGGGGGTGAGAGAGAGAGGGGGGTGAGGGAGAGGAGGGGGTGAGAGAGAGGGGGGTTCAGTGAGAGAGATGGGGGTTCGGTGAGAGAGAGGGAGGTGGGTGAGAGAGAGGGGGGGTTGGGTGAGAGAGAGAGAGGGGGGGTTGGGTGAGAGAGAGAGATGGGGGTGGGTAAGAGAGAGAGATTGGGGTAGGTGAGAGAGAGATGGGGGTGGGTGAATGAGAGAGAGGAGGTGAGTGAGAGAGAGGGGGTGAGTGAGAGAGGGTAAATGAAAGAGAGGGGGTAAATGAGAGAGAGGGGTGAGTGAGAGAGAGGGGTGAGTGAGAGAGGGGGTGAGTGAGAGAGAGGGGGTGAGTGAGAGAGAGGGGGGTGGGGGAGTGAGAGGGGGGGTGGGGGAGTGAGAGGGGTGAGTGAGAGAGGGGGTGAGTGAGAGAGAGGGGGTGGGTGGGTGAGAGAGAGGGGGTGGGTGAGAGAGAGGGGGTGGGTGAGAGAGGGGGTGATGAGAGAGAGGGTGGGTGAGGGAGGGGGGTGAATGAGAGGAGAGGGGGGTGAGTGAGAGAGGGGGTGGGTGAGTGAGAGAGAGGGGGTGGGTGAGTGAGAGAGAGGGGGGTGAGTGAGAGAGATGGGGGTGGGTGAGTGAGAGAGATGGGGGTGGGTGAGAGAGAGGGAGGTGGGTGAGAGAGAGGTAGGTGGGTCAGAGAGAGGGAGGTGGATGGGAGAGAGGGAGGGGTGAGAGAGAGGGAGTGAAAGAGAGGGTGGTGGGTGAGAGATTTGGGTGAGTGAGGAGAGAGGGGGTGGGTGAGTGAGAGGAGGGGGTGAGTGAGAGATAGAGGGTGAGAGATAGAGGGGTGGGTGAGAAATAGGAGCTGAATGGGAGAGAGGGGTTCGGTGAGAGAGATAGGGGGTTCGGTGAGAGAGAGGGAGGTGGGTGAGAGAGAGGGAGGTGGGTGAGAGAAAGGGAGGTGGGTGAGAGAAAGGGAGGTTGGTGAGAGTGCGAGGGGAGGTGGTTGAGAGAGAGGGGGGTGGGTGAGAGAGAGGGGGTTTGGTGAGAGAGAGGGGGCTGGGTGAGAGAGAGGGTGGGTGAGAGAGGGGGTTCGGTGAGAGAGAGGGGGTTTGGTGAAAGAGAGGGGGTTCGGTGAGAGAGAGGGGTGGGTGAGAGAGAGGGGGTTCAGTGAGAGAGAGTGGATGGGTGAGAGAGAGGGGGTTTGGTGAGAGAGAGGGGATGGGTGAGAGTGAGAGGGGAGGTGGGTGAGAGTGAGAGGGGAGGTGGGTGAGAGAGAGGGGAGGTGGGTGAGAGAGGGGGTTCGGTGAAAGAGAGGGGGTTCGGTGAAAGAGAGGGGGTTTGGTGAGAGAGAGGGGATGGGTGAGAGAGAGAGGGTTCAGTGAGAGAGAGGGGATGGGTGAGAGAAAGGGAGGTGGGTGAGAGAAAGGGAGGTGGATGAGAGTGAGAGGGGAGGTGGGTGAGAGAGAGGGGAGGTGGGTGAGAGAGAGGGTTCGGTGAGAGAGAGGGGGTTCGGTGAGAGAGAGGGGGCTCAGTGAGAGAGAGGGTGGGTGAGAGAGAGGGTGGGTGAGAGAGGGGGTTCGGTGAGAGAGAGGGAGTGGGTGAGAGAGAGGGGGTTCGGTGAGAGAGAGGGGATGGGTGAGAGAAAGGGGATGGGTGAGAGAGAGGGGGTGGTTGAGAGAGAGAGGATGGGTGAGACCCCCCAGCCCTGCCTGCAGTCCCTGTTGTGCCCCCCTGTTTGTGCGTAGGTGTGTAATTACATATGTAAATGAAAAGCTGAATGGTGATGCAATGCATGGTTTTGTACTTTCCTCTATATTACTTTAAAATGCTGGGTGCACAATGCATTAAAATAAAATTGTGTGATGTATAGCTACTGCACTGAGTAATATTAAAATGTGTGTATATATATATATATATATATATTAGAATCCCTTGTTAGATTTTGTTGCCGCCTATGTCCCCGCTGAGGAGGATTGTCACTGAGACAAAAAGTGATGGAAAAAAATGTAGTTGTCCCTAGAACATGATTTGAAGGTAAATCCTCCAATGTGAACAACTGTTTTGCCCCGTACACACGGTCGGATTTCCCGATGGAAAATGTCCGATCGGAGCGTGTTGTCGGAAATTCCGACCGTGTGTGGGCTCCATCGGACATTTTCCATCGGATTTTCCGACACACAAAGTTTGAGAGCAGGATATAAAATTTTCAGACAACAAAATCCGTTGTCGGAAATTCAGATCGTGTGTACACAAATCCGACGGACAAAGTGCCACGCATGCTCAGAATAAATAAAGAGATGAAAGCTATTGGCCACTGCCCCGTTTATAGTCCCGACGTACGTGTTTTACGTCACCGCGTTCAGAATGATCGGATTTTCCGACAACTTTGTGTGACCGTGTGTATGCAAGACAAGTTTGAGTCAACATCCGTCGGAAAAAATCCTAGGATTTTGTTGTCGGAATGTCCGATCAATGCCCGACCGTGTGTACGGGGCATTTCAATGACAACTAAGAGAAAAATTCCCATAACTAGACAGATTTCTTCTTACCTGTTGCATCTCCAGGACAGGAAAAAGAAGAGAAATGTCCCTAATAGAACACAAACAACAAGAAATAAACTAACAGAGGTTTTAACCCATCACTTTGTTATATATATATATATACATACATACACTTTCATTTGAAACCAGTGACAATGTGGATAGCAATTGACCTAGGCATTCCCTTCCCAAATATGAGTTGGCCCAAAACAAAATCATTTTAATACTTTAAACAAATTCAACTGAGTAAACAAGAAGTGGATTATTTAGAGGCATGCGGTTATTTACTAAAGGAAATTAGACTGCTGGGAATTTATACTTAGCTTAGTGAATGATTCAAAGTTCTGCTGACTTCTATCTTCTAACCAAGTGCAAGCAAAAATTCATTTTTTTAAATTTCATTGAATGTGATTGAGTTTTCTTTGCAAAATACATTTTCACCACATTCTCTAAGCTAAAGGAAAATCCCCTTGCTTGCAGCAATCAAGAAGAGATAGATAAACAATTATTCTACTTCTATGGGAGTCATTTGCAATAACTACAGTTCTTCACCAAAAACAAGTTCATGCACAATGCCTTAAAAAAGTATTCACACCCCTTGACATTTTCCATGTTTTGTCATGTTACAATCAAAAACGTAAATGTATTTTATTGGGATTTTATGTGATAGATCAACACAAAGTGGCACATAATTGTGAAGTAGAAGGAAAATGATAAATGGTTTTCGGAATGTTTTACAAATAAATATGTGAAAAGTGTGGTGTGCATTTGTATTCAGCCCCCTTTACTCTGATACCCATAACTAAAATCTAGTGGATTGTCTTCAGAAGTCATCGAATTAGTAAATAAAGTCTACCTGTGTGTAATTTAATCTGTTCTGTGAAGCCCTCAGAGGTTTTTATAGAGAACCTTAGTGAACAAACAGGTTCATGAAGGCCAAGGAACAGACCAGACAGGTCTGGGGGTAAAGTTGTGGAGAAGTTTAACCACTTCAGCCCCGGAAGAATTTACCCCCTTCCTGACCAGAGCATTTTTTGCGATTCGGTACTGCATCGCATTAACTGACAATTGCGCGGTCGTGCAACATTGCTCCCAAACAAAATTGATGTCTTTTTTTTCCCCACAAATAGAGCTTTCTTTTGGTGGTATTTGATCACCTCTGTGGTTTTTATTTTTTGCATTATAAACAAAAAAATAGCGACAATTTTGAAAAAAAAACGCATTATTTTTTACTTTTTGCTATAATAAATATCCCCAAAAAATATATATAAAAAAATGTTTCCTCAGTTTAGCCCGATACGTATTCTTCTACATATTTTTGGTAAAAAAAACCGCAATAAGCGTTTATTGATTGGTTTGTGCAAAAGTTATAGCGTCTACAAAATAGGAGATAGTTTTATGGCATTTGTCACAGACCTAGCCGGGACAGAGGCTGTTGGAGAGGACTGTATGCAAGCCTGTTGCCTTTTGATTATGGGCCCTGGATTTTCAATGGATTCATTCTGTTGGGACACATCCTGTGAGGAGATGCTGGTGTCATCAACCTGTGTTTATGTTAATTGAATGAGCTAATGACATTGTCCTCTATACAATGTAGGAGACGGGACGACTGCATTGTGTTGATATAACTGTGTGAAACTCGGTGCCCACAAGTCTGGGCGAAAGGTCATGTCTCAGTCACCTAGGCTGTATAGAGGATTAGATAATTAGCTCATGTTAATTAGGTGACATTTGTATTGTTAGAGTAATCTTCTCCTGTGTATATGAGACTGTATTCTGGTTCTGAATAAAGTGAGTTCTTGGTAGCAACAAGCAAGTGTCGCCTTGTTTGTGCTCAGAGAGGTTGGGATATCTGTATACAGACTGGGAGGAAGTGGTATATGACGGAAGCACTCAAGCGGAGTGTGGGACGTTCCGTGACAGCATTTTTATTGATAATTTCTTTTTTACTAGTAATGGCGGTGATCAGCGATTTTTATCATGACTGCAAAATTATGGCGGACACATCGGACAATTTTGACACATTTTTGGGACCATTGGCATTAATACAGCGATCAATGCTAAAAAATTGCATTGATTACTGTAAAAATGTCAGTGGCAGTGAAGGGGTTAACCACTAGGTGGCGCTGTAGTGGTTACGTTTGTCCTAGGGAGTGATTCTAACTGTGGGGGGGGCTGTGTGTGACACATCACTGATCACCGCTCCGGATTACAGGGAGCTGTGATCAGTGACAGTGTCATTAGGCAGAACGGGGAGATGCTTGTTTACATTGGCATCTTCCCGTTCTTCCTCACTGTGAGACGATCGCGGGTATGCCCGCAGACATCGAGTCTGCGGGACCCGCGATCATCGAGTCCACGGGACCTGCGATCCTGGTCACGGAGCTCCCGTCGCGTGCGCGCCACCTCTTAAAGGGCAGCGTACAGGTACGTTAATCTTCCTGTACATGCCCTTCTACCGCAGTATATCTGCGTGAGGCAGTCGGGAAGCAGTTAAAGCAGGGTTCGGTAACAAAGAAAAATATCCCAAACTTTGAACTTCTCAAGGAGCAGTTTTCAATCCATCATCCAAAAATGGAAAGAGTATGGCACAACTGCAAATCTACCAAGACGTGGCCATCCCCCTAAATGGACAGGCCTGGCAAGGAGAGCATTAATCAGAGAAGCAGCCAAGAGGTCCATAGAAGAAATAGATAAACAATTTTCCTGGTGCCTCCATGGCAGCATACCAATGGTTGGTTGCTCCGCCCCCTACCAACCCACAGGACAACTTTAACTCTATAAAAAAGAGTTGCTCCCCTCAGTCCGTATTCTTTTCTCTGTCCTCATCCCAGCAGGTCATTATCAGCCTTACCTCACCGCTTTATGGTGTGACCGTTGCAGGTTCATGCTCTCCTGCAGTATGGAGTCCCATTGCTTGGGCTGCTAAATGCGCCAGATAAGTATGGGAGGCCGTTTTTTTCTGTGGATCTTTTTTTGGGGCCATATTGGAAGATTAACAGGAGCCTATCCCTCTCCTCTATGCTCATCCCTGATGGCATGCCTCATATCTTTGTGTGAGCAGGCTGTTACCTGCCTTTCAGCGTTCCTCCATGGATAATGTTCCCCCCTCCTCCTGTAGCAGTGTGCGGCGCTTTCGCGCGCGCCGATCTGCTCTGTTTTACCCGGCGGGGGGACGGAGTCACGGAGTGATGTCATGTGTCGATACGGCGCATACGAAGTAGCGGACTGAAGCCGTCGGTGGCCATCTTGGAACTCCCAAAGCGCTCTCAGCATAAATAGAGAGCCTTGGATTCATTACATTGCCAGCTATCAAGGAGAAGACATCTCCCAAAGTGTCTTACCTATTGTGCAAAGACAATGGAGCCTGGCCAAGGTATTTAGGGGTATTACTGGCTTGAATATGTGTACATGTGTTTGTATGCATGTATATATATATATATATATATATATATATATATATATATATATATATATATATATATATAGTTATATAAAGTTGAAAAAAAAAATCAATCCTTTTTCTTCTTGGTTTCCAGCTGCCCATAGTAATGTGATACCGCAACAAAAAGATACTCATCATACCACTAGGTAAGGGCTGCAACAATCAGGTAAGTTTTTTTTTTTTTTTAAAAGAGCACTCTGGGCAATTTAAAACATATTTTTTGTTTCTACAGCCCGCACCAGGGATCATCCTGCAGATCATCCCACCGAAGCTCTCCAGATAGGAGATCAAGGGGTCATAGGAGCTCGGGCCACTTCCATTCATCCTCAGCTCATGCCTCCCGCAGTGGCCAGAGGTCACCCTGACATATCCCTAGCAGACACGAATCCTACAGACCGTGTATCCAAGAGAGAAGACCTGTTGGGTATGTGGAAGACAAGTGCTGCTGGGAAAATTGGTATGCGAGAAGTGTCTAAGTGTACTAGAGGCTACAGGGGACAAGGAAAAAGACAAGCAGCAGTCTCTAGAATCAATTAAGAGCCTGATCAAGGATTCAATCAGGGAGTTGGCCCTCTCCCAACACCAAGTTTACCCATCCTCGGCCAAAGCAGCAATAAATGCGCCCACTTCTCTTTCGGACACAGAGGTGAATTCTGATGACGAGGCAGAAGGGGTGGATAGCAATATCTCAGCTTTTGACTTCGCTCTAGTTGAGCCTTTCATCATCGTGGTCAAGGATGCAATCCAGTGGGAGGAAAATCCGGAGCCCCCTTCTAAAATAAAGAAATATTTCCCACATCTGAAAAAGAAGTTATCAACCTTTCCCTTGATGGAAGAAATCAAGGAGGTGGTAACAGACAAATGGCAGAAGGTGGACAGAAGACCTATTGCGCATAATCGGTTTCTTAAGTTATATCCACTAGCAGAAGCAGACGCACAGCTTTTTGATACTGTACCAACTGTGGACGCCTCAGTTATGAGATTGGCTAGAAATTCGACTTTACCACTAAAAGACGCAGTCTCCTTTAAAGATGCCCTTGACTGAAGGATTGACTCAGACTTGAAAAAGACTTATCAGGCGGCTGGAGGAGCATGCAAATTGGCGGTAGCTCTGACCTCGATCTCAAGGGCCACCAGAATTTGGAAAGAAGAAGAAATCATTAAGGCACTGGATAAATTAAAATTGGCCTCAGATTTAATAGCAGAAGCAGCTATTGATGTCTTAAAATGTTCTTCCAGGGCCATGCTGTATTCCATCACCGCCAGAAGAGCGTTGTGGCTAAAACCATGGTCGGCCGACCCAACGTCTAAACAATCATGGTGTCGTATTCCATACGATGGAAAAGCCCTGTTCGGCGAAAAGATGGATACGGCAATTACCAGAGTCACAGGGGGGAAAAGTGGTTTGATTCCCCAGGACAGAGGCAGCATCGCTAGTCGTCCAGCGAGCCAGCTTAGAAGGAAGGATTCCAGATCCTACCGCCCAGGAAGGGAATACAGAAGGGGCTGGAAAGGTTCACAAGCTACTTTTCTGAGGTCAGCAAAACCAAAAGCCTCTACATCCACGGTTGAGAGCCTGAAGTCCTTTTGACGCCCTCCCCACCCAAACTGGTCCGGTGGGAGCCCGTCTAAAGGCATTTGCCCAGGTTTGGGTAGAAGATTGTGCAGACCAGTGGGCAGTGTCCACGGTCTGTCAAGGCCATTTCTGGAGATTCAAAAGGCAGCCCCCCTCTATTCCTTTCAGCCCACCATGATCTTAACCTCCAGAATCAAAGGAGGCCCTTCTTCAATATGTCAAAATTCTTGTTCTCCAGCAGGCAGTGGTACCAGTTCCAGACTCGGAGAAATGCTTAGGCTTTTATTGCCCGGTCTTCTTGGTCCCCAAAAAATCAGGGGGTTGGAGGCCAGTGCTAGACCTGAAGAGACTGAACAGGCATATCTGTGTGGAACATTTCAAGATGGAGTCCTTAAATACGGTCATTCTATCGGTTCAACCAGGAGATTGGATGGCGTCCATAGACCTTCAGGATGCGTATCTTCATATACCTATCCACCCTCAGTTTCAGCCTTTTCTCCGTTTCAGAATAAGCGACTTACATCTTCAATTCCAATGCCTTCCCTTCGGGATTTCTACAGCGCCCAGAACCTTCACCAAAGTGCTAGTAGCGATCTTGGCTCCTCTTTCAGAGAAGGGAATTCGAGTACTACGCTATTTGGACGATATTCTAGTTCTATCCCAGCACAGACAGACCTTGGTGATACATGTACAATTGGTCCTAGACACACTGATAAAGTTCGGTTGGCTAATCAACTATGCCAAAAGTCAACTTACGCCCACACAGGAGATAACTTACCTAGGAGCATTCTTCAACACTCCAGGAAGAGCAGTCTCACTTCCATCAGAAAAGATCCCTTCATTGATAGGGAAGGTGAAAAGGGCACTAGCGAGCCATTCCATGTCAGCGTCAGACTGTCTGAGCCTGCTCGGTTCGATCTCTTCATGCATACCCATGGTGAAATGAGCCAGATGGCATCTACGGACTTTCCAGGTGGGCTTTTTATCACAGTGGAAGAAAAATCACCTAGATCAGAGGATATCAATTACGCCTGCAATGAAATCCAGCCTTTGGTGGTGGACAAGGCCATCCAACCTTCTCCTTCATTGTCCCCTTGGCCCTATCCCATGGACTGTTCTGACGACAGACGCGAGTCAGTTAGGATGGGGGGCACATTACCAAAACCAGTTGGTACAGGGCAGATGGCAATTCAATGCAACAGAGGTAGTGTCAAACACCTTGGAGCTAAGGGCAGCTTGGTTGGCAATCTTGTCTCTGGCCACCTTCCTCAGGGGCAAATCCATCCTTCTCCAGATGGACAACAGAGCGGCAGTGGCTTATGTTCAGAATCAAGGGGGAACGCACAGCAGGTCCCTCCTGAACGAAGTGACACCCATTCTGACATGGGTCGAGAGGAATTTAGTCAACCTACGGACCTCATATATCCCAGGACCAGAGAACCAATTAGCCGATCAGCTTTTAAGATCTTTCAGCCACAACAACAAGTGGTCTCTGAATCCGAGGGTCTTCTCCTGGATATGCCAGCAATGGGGCACTCCCCAAATAGACCTATTTGCCTCCCTGCTCAATGCGAAGACACCGCTTTTTTTTTCGAGATCCCGATCTCCGAAGTCAGCAGGGGTGGATGCCCTAACCCAGCCATGGAATTTTCAGGTGGCATACGCATACCCCCCAACTCCACTGATACTGCGGTTTCTCCAACGCCTAACAACAAAAGCAATCACAATTTTGTCAGTGATTCCATACTGGCCCAAGAGACCGTGGTTCACGCTGCTAGTCAAGATGGCCTTGTGCAAACTGCTTCCGCTTCCATGCATAGACAACCTTCTGTCTCAGGGCGAGTTCTGTCACCCGCACCCGGAGATCCTGGACTTGAGGGTTTGGAAGTTGAATAGAAGAGGTTGGGTGAGTTAGGATGTTTGCATAATGTCATTCAAACACTACTGAAGGCCAGAAAAGCATCTACGAATTCCACATACTATAGAAGTTTACAGAATTGGCAGATACTAACCATTTCGATCCTCTAAACCCCGGAATCCAGAACATACTCCTCTTTTTACAGAGTGGATTGGACTTGAACACGCTTAAGGTCCAAGTTTCAGTCCTTTCAGCTCTAACAGATACCCGGTGGGCACTAGACCCTCTTGTGGAACGTTTCTTGAAAGCAGTTCTAAGATTGAGACCTTCCAGAAAGACGCTATACCCCAAATGGGATTTAACTATCGTGCTTAGTGTCCTTTCAAAACCTCTGTTTGCTCCCACAGAAGAATTCACCTTGGAGGATATTTCTCTGAAGGCAGTCTTTCTAGTTTCCATCACTTCGGGTCGCAGGGTATCAGAGATCCAAGCATTAGGGTCACAAGAACCCTACATTATCTTCTTCCCAGACAGGGTGGTGTTGCAGCCTATTCATCAGTTCATCCCTAAAGTACCTTCAGTCTTCCATCTGAACCAAGAGTGGGTTCTTCCAGCATTCGGGGAGGATCCAGCCTCCTCAAAACTGCATGAGTTGGATATAGCCAGATCCCTAAGTCACTACCTAAATTTGACGCAGCAGTTCAGGAAATATCAGCGGCTATTTGTTATCCCAAAAGGTGCCAGGAAGGGAATGGCGGCATCCAAGACGACCTTGGCAAGTTGGATTGTAAGGTTGATCCAAAGAGCATATCGGGCTAGTGGTCTCCCAGTTTCAGATGCGGTCAATGCGCACTCAACACGTGGAATAGCTTCCTCCTGGGCAGTTTTGGCGCGGGTCTCCCCTGAGACAATTTGCCGAGCGACCAGCTGGTCGTCCTTTAGCATGTTCATGTCCCACTATAGTGTAGACCCGGCAGTCCTTACTTCCCGAGAGTTTGGGAGAAGGACCTTGCGGTCAACTGTACTTTAGTTTTTCTTATTAAATTTCTTTATTGCAGTACCCTCCCTGTAAGTGAGTTATTTACCCTTGGTATGCTGCCATGGAGGCACCAGGAAAACGGAAAATTGAATACTTACCTTTCTGTAATTTTCCTTTCCTGGTGCCTGCCCATGGCAGCATACACCCTCCCTTCAATGATCCTTAGCGTTATGAGATCTAGTTACAAGAATACTGACTGAGGGGAGCAACTCTTTTTTATAGAGTTAAAGTGGTCCTGTGGGTTGGTAGGGGGCGGAGCAACCAACCATTGGTATGCTGCCATGGGCAGGCACCAGGAAAGGAAAATTACGGAAAGGTAAGTATTCAATTTTCCATTATTCTACTTCTGTAGGAGTCATTTGTAATAACTGCAGTTCTTCACCAAAAACAAGTTCATGTACAATGCCTTAAAAAAAGTATTCATACTCCTTGACATTTTGCACATTTTGTCATGTTACAACAGTGGCAGAGGGATGGTGGGATGGAAAGGATCAGGAGCAAAGAGATGGTGATGGGGGGATGGGATCAGTGGTAGACATGTTTGGACAAATTAAATTTTTTTGGAAATTTGGATGTATCTGAATTTCTAAATTACAATACTACTGAATTTAAACAAATCCGAAATAATGAAAAAAACATTTGGACGGAATTCGAATTTGAATCGTTCTTGAATCATTTTTGAATCATTTTCGAATACTTTTCGAATTCGAATAATTTTCAAATTTCAAATAGTTTTCGAATTTCCAAAGCGAATAAAATAGAATAGAGAATGAAGGAATAGAAAATAAAAATAAAATAAAAGTATAGAGGACAATAGAATATAACAGAAAAAAATATATAATATGATATAATATAATATAGTAAAACAGAACAAAACAGAATAGAAAATAAAAGAACATAACTGACTAGAATATAATAGAAACAAATAGAATAGAATAGAATAGAATAACATAAAAAGAATATAACCATCTTCTGAAATTAGAATTTCAAATAGAATACATTTGAATTTGAATACATAATAATAAAATAGAAAAAAAAAATAGAATAGAATAGACTATAATAGAATAGGTGCCGAACAGGAATGGCTGCCTGACTTCCTCGCTCTGTCCCATGGAGGCCCTGCTAACTGACTAACGGAGCCCTTCATTACCGCAGACATGGGGAAACTGAAGGACAAAGCATCGCAGTCCCGATCCCCTAGAGGCGCGGATTCGCTTTCCAGGTATAACATACCGGAAATATTTCAAGCCCGATCACACGAGGCCCCGGCTTTAACTCCGGCCTACTCCGGAGCACGCTCCCCCAGCCTCAGCCCTGCCAGGAGAAGCCCTCAGCGCACGGAGAGCCCCTCTGCCGCTCGCCCACTAAATATGAGCGATCTCAGATCAGTAGCAGCAGATATAAAAGAATCTTTTGCTGCTGTATTTACAGATCTCAGGAGAGATATTCAATCGATGCATATGCGGATTGACGATCTAGAAGTAACCACAACCCGCCATGACACCACCTTACAACAGCTACAGCATTCATCGCAGACGTACAACAGCCAGCTCAGAGACTTACATAGACACATGGAAGATTATGATAATCACGGATGCCGCCATAACCTACGGGTAAGGGGCATTCCCGAATCCGTAGAACAGAACCACCTAACGCAAGCCACAATCCAGATCTTCAACGATCTGCTAGGTAGACCCCCTGAGACCCCCATCGAATGTGAGCGTCTACAGAGAGCTCTCAAACCCAGAGGCAGGGACACAGATCCTCCCAGGGATGTGGTATGCTGCCTAGTAAATTTCAGATTAAAGGAAGACATCTTGAGAAGAGCTAGGGAGCGCCGCAGTTTGCTGTATCAGGGAGCAGAAATCAAGATTTTCCAAGATCTGTCCCCCATAACCCAAAACAGAAGGGACCTGCGCCCGCTGCTCGATCTGCTACGCCATAAAGGGATCCAAAACCGCTGGGAATTCCCCTTCTGCCCATCTGCATCAAATGCTGGATGCACTGCCAATCTGAAAGTCCCAGAAGATCTCAGGGGGTTCTGCAACACACTACAAATACCACTCATCGAGCTCCCGGACTGGTACAGAGCCTTCCGTACCCCCCATCTCCAAAGAACCAGCTCTATGGAAGCTATGGCGCAGGTCATCCTTCCCAAGACCACTTCCACAAAGGGATCAGCGGGATAGAGATCGACAAAGCCCGACAGCATCCCCTGCCCACAGGCGGGCCAGGCCAGACAAGTCTCAATGATTTCCCTTCAAACCCACGATGATAGCATAACTCATACTCAGAGTTGCCGTCTTTTCCAGGTGGCCCCCCCATCCCAAACACCTGCCCCATCTAACCAGGACAGGATAATAAGCTGACCATCGCCTCAAATCTGAACTGAAATGGCCTATTTAGCACATGACTCGGACCTACCCCCCATGTATGGATGGACATTATTGCCTCTCTACAATTGTAGAACTCCCTGAGGATCTCATGCATTCTCCCTCCATATAAGCTCAACAACAAAACTTCCTCTCAGGAGAAATGACCCTCTTCCACAGACCCCCACAGATTCTAAAGTACCTAAGATGTAAGATCAAGCTGAATCCAACACCAATGGAACATTAACTGAACAAATAACTGGCTACCATACGATCCACCAATGCCCTTATCCAACCGTTAGCCGGCATTCAGCCTACGAATAACAGCATGGGACGGATCTCCATCATCCAAATGGAGCCCTCCTCTGATGTTATCAACACCCCATGGGACCCCTTTCTCCCCTTCCCCCCCTCTCCCCCCCTTCCTCCCATCCCTAACCCCCCCACACGCCCAGGTACCCTCTTCAGACCAAAGGAGCTGCACCAATGTGACGGAACGAGTGCTTGAGACAAGCATAAGCAAGGTTCTTAACCAACTGTATCCCACTCTGTTCCTATTTACATATGTGGTTCTCTTTTATCCTTATTTGTATTTCCTTTTCTTGATTTTTTTTTTTTTTTTTGTTAATTTACCTGCTACATATGTCTGTGAAGGGGGGGCCCATCCCACATGAAAAATATCTCTCTCCTTGAACAACACACTATCACACGATGTACCCACATCAGAGACCTCCATGTGGGACGAACCTCCTAATGGTACCTTTGAGCTAATAACCCTAGGGCTAACACCGCTGAGTTATGTCCTAGCCACTGTATACTCTTAAGATGCCACTATGTACCTAACTCATTGATGATTATTACTTTACGCAGCTTTAGGCCACTATTAGAAAACACAACCACCTGAGGTGAGGTTTTGTCTTATCCCTCCGAACTGTCCAAATCTTGACCAGTTCACAGACTTAAACCTCACTGATTCCACACTCCCCCTCCCCAAAACCAAATTACCCCTCTAGCCTTTACAAAAATGCTCCCCCTCACGCTCCTAATGCCCTCACAAACCCTCATAGCCAAATACGAGGTTATATATTGCACTGAGTCCGACTTATTAAGATATGTTTGTATATGGCATAGTTCTGCAACTCTTCCTGTTCCATAATGTTTGCTCTCAGGATGGTGACCTCTCCGAGTTTACCAGCACAGCGCAACATCCTCTCTGTACATAGCCTAAAGTTTACTGTTTCTATTGTCTATAATGTTGACTGTTTATGATACCACAACATTGATCTGAGATCCCTTACTACTTCTCTCTCCTCTGCCACGAAAGCAGGCTCCCTCTCCACAAGTTAAGTAGACCTATGATGACCTCCCATGGACCAGACATCCTATAAACCTACCTCCGGACACTTTCCACTCCTCCACACAACGGGACAGTGACTATCCTTGTTGACCCATACCAGACGTTACAACCTCCAACAGGGTAAGGTAGCTGGACTACTTATACCTCCGGTAAGTACATCCTATTCCTCGCTAACAACCCCCACATGACTAACCTCCTTCCCTCTTTCTCTCTATCCCCTCCCCCTTTTCCTACCCTCTCCCCCCTTTTCTTTACCTGGGTCTCGCCTCCCCTGATCTCCACTGTAGCATCCCCCACAGTAACGACTGAGAACTCATCAAGGGCGTACAATCCTCCACAGATTCCACCTACCCACATCAGCCACGTTTTTAAAAGGCAGTTCCACCTTGTGCCTAATCCATCAACTCGATAACACCCAAATACCATGGCTTCCCTACATTCTAGTCCGCAACACACCACACTTAAAGTGGTCTCTCAAAATGTTAAAGGGCTAAACATCCCTGAGAAGCGAAGTCAAATCCTCAACATGATGAGTAAATTGAAGGTAGACGTGGTGTTTCTGCAAGAAACTCACTTCCGCACGAA
Source organism: Lithobates clamitans (assembly GCA_037952925.1). NCBI lineage: Eukaryota > Metazoa > Chordata > Amphibia > Anura > Ranidae > Lithobates > Lithobates clamitans. The sequence goes on along the minus strand of JBBGZY010001615.1, from coordinate 1,037,906 downwards.
CAACATCCCTAAACTCGCAAGCCGTATGTACCCAACATCCTTCCATGCCACTAACTCACTAGCCACAATGAAGGGAGTATCGATTTTGCTATCTAAAAACCTTCCATGGCAACTGACAAATTCCCTCGTAGACCCAGAGGGCCGCTATCTATTTTTAAAGGGCGTTATTCATAATCGGACGGTCACTCTAGCAAACATATACAGCCCCAACACTGCCCAGGTCAGTTTCTTCCGCTCTATCGCAACCATCCTCGCAGGCTTCCAATCAGGGACTACAATCCTCGGGGGCGATTTTAATGTGACACTACAACCCCTCCTAGACTCCTCATCGGGGTCCCTGCCTTACAGAGCACTAAGACAAATCAAGATACAAATGCAAGAACTCCTTCTACACGATACATGGTGTACCTTACACCCGAATGAGAAAGATTATTCATTCTTCTCTGCACCCCATAATAGGTATTCTAGGTTAGATGACTTCTTTCTCTCCCAAAAAGATCTTCCCTTCCTAAAATCTGCTACCATTGAACCCCTACTTCTTTCAGATCACCACCCGATAACCCTCTCCCTAACATTCCCAGAGAGGAATTTGGTCACGAAGATCTGGCGACTAGATTCCTCACTCCTCACTTCAGAAAGTGATATCAACCACATCCGCACCAGCCTAGGTAACTACTTCCTGGAGAATGACAACTCCGAGACAGCACCTCTCACCCTTTGGGAGGCACACAAGTGTGTCATCTGAGGGGAATTTTTAACACTTAAGGCTCCCTGGAAAAAAGCACAACAGACAACAATGCTAGAACTAACCAACAAAATAAGGAGCCTAGAACTAGTTCACAAGCAGTCACAAACACAAGACACATACCTGGAACATACACAAACTAGGAAGCTTCTCCTGGAAGTTCTCGACCGCAAAACCCGACGCAAATTTATGTTAAATCAAAAACTCTTTTATGAACAGTGAAACAAGTGCGGGAGATTATTAGCCAGAGCTATCCAAACTAAGAGAGCTAACACCAACGTCCACACCATTAAAGATTCCTTAGGCAACTCGGGTTTGACTGCAGCTGACATAGCGTCTCAATTCGAACGCTTTTACACAGAACTTTACAATCTACCCCACCAACCCGAAGCGCCTGTAGGCCAAAATCCTAGAAAAGCCCTTATCACAGACTTCCTTAAAAAGTACAGCCTCAAGGCCATACCCCGGGAAGATGCCCGCAAACTAGACAATCCCATATCTGAGGATTGACTCAAGAGAGCGATTAAACAACTAAAAACGGGCAAAAGCCCGGGCCCAGACGGCTTTTCGGCACCCTATTTCAAGACATTTGTAGATATACTTTCAGCCCCGTTCCTTAAGGCATTTAACTCCCTTACCTCAACAACACTACCATTCCACAGATTACTAGAAGCGCATATCACGGTCACATCAGTCACCAGTTACAGACCAATTTCCCTACTCAATGTAGATATCAAATTATTTGCCAAAATTTTAGCAAACCGTCTCCTTCCCCTCCTACCCTCAATAATAGGGAAAGACCAAGTAGTATTTGTCTCTGGCAGAGAAGCCAGGGACAACACCATTAAGGCAATCAACTTACACCATTGGCTAACCACCCAAAAACAAGGAGACTTCTTTCTATCACTGGATGCTGAGAAGGCTGTCTTGCGCCACTTAGGACTACAGAATCGAATGTTCAACTTGATTATGTCTTTATACACCACACCAACAGCAAAAGTCAAGGTCAACGGCCACCTGTCAGATGCCTTCTCTATCCGGAATGTAACGAGACAAGGATGCCCATTATCCCCTATCCTTTTCATTCTAACCCTAGAATCCCCTACTACATTGCCTACGATCGAACAAGAACATTAACGGCATACCCATAGCAGGACATACTTACAAGTCAGTGGCTTTCGCTGACGACATCCTGCTATTCTTAAGTGACCCACTAACCTCGATCCCAAACCTGCTTAGAGATTTTGACTTATTCCGGCAAATATCTAACCTAAAGATCAACTTCTCAAAATCCCATGCTCTCAATATATCTCTCTCGAAAGACCTAGTCTCCCAATGCCAAAACAATTTCCCCTTCCTATGGAAACAGGACGCTATCACATACTTAGGAATCCAATTGACCACACACTTACCGGACCTTTATACAAAAAACTTCATCCCATTGATTCGCACAATCTCAGATGACCTGCGCAGATGGGATAAACCCCATTTCTCATGGTTCGGTCGTGCGGCCATCCTGAAGATGAATATTCTCCCCCGTATCCTATACCTGCTACAAACAATCCCCATCAAGCTCCCCGCAGCATTCTTTCAGACACTCAAACAGCAATCTCTGAAGTTTCTATGGAAACACAAGCGCCCAAGGATAAGTTTCGCCCAACTCTCGAAACCCAAAACCAAAGGGGGTATTGGTCTCCCAGACCTTCGAAATTACTCCCGAGCTTGCCATCTGGGAAGAATTGTAGACTGGGCAGTACACGAGGGGGTTAAAGATTGGGTGAGACTAGAAGACTCTTTTTGTCACCTGTCCATAAGAAACACCCCCTGGATTCTCTCTTGCCATATTCCAAGAACCCTAAAAGAGCATCCCCTTATAGAAGGCACCCTCAGTAGCTTCAGAGAGGTATGTAAGAAACTCCAACTTTCCTCTAACCCGGGGCCCCTTACACCTATTGGACTTAACCCAGCCTTTACTCCGGGGATGTCCAACCACTTCCTCACGGATACTTGGCCACACAAAGACATATTAGCCCAACACTTCTTTCAGGATGGTAAATTTCTAGACCGTACTTCACTCCCAACAAATCTAGAGGGCGAACCTCTCCCTCTATGGAATTACTTCCAGATTCGCCATTTTCTTACAACAATGAACCGAAACCCATCTCTATCCCAAGATCTAACCCCATTTGAAAACCTATGCTCCCAAACTACACAGCAACAACATATGATTGCGAACATTCACTCTATGCTTTATGCCTCGACTTCCCTTAAAGACACCAAAGCATGCCAGGTTTGGGAAAGGGAGCTTCAAATAGACCTAACAGAAGAGAACTGGGAATGCATTTTCACAATAGCGCACAAAGGCTCACTCAATGTCACGACACAAGAGAATAACTACAAAACCCTATCCCGGTGGTACCGTACACCTGAATTACTAAATAAATTTAATCCAGACACGTCAAACAAATGTTGGAGATGCTCTAATGAATGAGGTACATTCTTACACATCTGGTGGTCCTGCCCACTTCTCCAGACTTTTTGGACACAGGTACATGACATCACCTCTCAAGTGACCACATACCCTCTGGATTATACTCCAGCTAGGCTTATTCTCCACCACTCCTCCACTTCAGTCCACTCATACAGGAAATCTTTGGGGGTACATATGATCAATGCAGCTAAACTATGCATCTCAGCCCACTGGGGATCTCCCCTTACCCCAACTATATCTGAATGGCTTACCCGTGTGGGTAGGGTGGCTGAAATGGAGGAACTAATCCACATTGCACGAGACTTACCATCGAAATACTCCCGGACATGGGCCTGTTGGACCCACTTCTGCACCACAGAGAGATATACCTCTATCATGGGGCTAAACCGTCCCGAACCCTCTAATGGCTGACTGAGATACCCCAAGTAACTCTTCCTAGAAACATACTTAGTCAATAAGACCCACAGATTTTTCCACTATCGCCCTAATGCAGATCCCGGTGGGAGACCCCTTCATACAGGGATCTTCTCACGAAACCCTTCATACCCTTAAAGCTCGGTGGAGAACCATAGCTTATACGATCTCCTACTGACCTGCACTATGTTGCCACATTGCTCCGCCAAACTTTCGCCCACAATGAAGGCATCCATAAACACTTGGAAGGCATTCCTAAACACTCCCATCAATGACTATCCTTCCAAATCCATTGCCCTCCCCATTACCAGTTTACAACTGTTGATACCTAATATCAACATTAAACATTGGGAATCCAAAGGCTTAAAAACAGTCGAAGACTTCTACATAGGACCCACAATAAAGACCTTCCGAGCACTTCAAATAGAGCATAACTTAGACTCTAAAGAATACTACACGTATTTACAAGTATACCATCTACTATCATCGATTAACAACACTCATATAAACATTATTTGGAAGGCATACTTATATTTCTCGAACCCCACTACCTCTATCAAAAGTATCTCCCTATTTTATAACCTTTTAAACCAGAAATCAATATTTAACAAGACACCCTCTATGAGAACTTGGGAAATAGATTTTAATATATCCTATACCTTAGAACAATGGAAACAAGCAATATCATCCATATACAAGGCCTCTAGAAGTGTTAATCTGTGGGAGTTATACCAAAAACTACTCTTGAGATGGTACCTGACTCCCACACGATTGGCAGGGTTCAACCCACAAATATCGCCACTTTGTTGGAGAAATTGTGGTCAAAGAGGATCTATCACCCATATTTTCTGGTCATGCCCACGATTGAAAACCTACTGGACCAATATATTCCATCTCATAAAACAGGTCACTAAAACCCAAATATATAATACACCCAATATGGCTATCCTGTCCTTGGGAATAGATGTGGTACCCCACTCCATGAGACAAATAGTTACCCAGATTCTTACTAGCGCTCGCCTCGAAATAACGAGACGATGGTTAAAGACCGAAATACCATCTATTAATGATGTAATCAAAACCACTAATCTCCATATATCATACGAACTTATGTTTGCCGCTTCTCAAGGCAATTACACAGCTAAAAGCCTGATTTGGAAAACATGGACAGATTGGCACCATACATTATATACCAAATGAAGACGTGTCTACCTCATAGAACTACACTAGATATCCCTTTACCCTCTTACTCGATTCACTTATTTCACAATTTTTACGGCAGTTCCTGTAAGTATAACCTCCTATTTACTATATCTTTGTATAAATAATGTCCTACATGAAGATGAAATGTAATACTACCCTGAAACACAATCTTAGTTTATAAATAACAAAGACAGAATAAAAATATTAGGTGTGCGTCTGTTGACCGAGGCACAGAAAGTTCCCATAGGGGTGCCGGAAGACAGATGCGCACTTGGAAATATAACGAAATATAACGATGTTATAAACGTCTTGTTATCTTCTACAAGTATATATGTTCATAAAGATAATGCTCTCAAAATAACGTTTTCATAAATGGAGCAATAACAACAAAGTATTATATATAAGCTTCCTATGTATACGGCTATTTTCTTCCTTTCTGTACTATTTACTATTGGAAAATTTAATAAAAATCTATTGAAAATAAAGCTCGGTGGAGACCAGGGAGGGGATACCTCAGGGCCTTCCTTTCCTTCCCTATGTTTGTTTTTTTTTTTTTTTTTGCTCTTTACCCAAGTCCCCCTCCCCTTGATGTCTTTCCCCCTTCCTACGCCCCTACCCCACCCACCCAGACGACGATAACCACTTATTTATCCCCATGACTACTCCAGCTCATGTGTCTGACTTTTCCAATTACTCCCCACACTAAAAAGACTGATGAGACTGCCCCCCACACAGATACACCCCACTTTAAAAAACCAACACTTCCATACGTGCTCAGGAATAAACGAACAGATATATACTTAAATGCCTACTGCCACTTCTATAAATAGCCCCTTACCCTTGGAGCTATGATCAAAGTGGCTTTCCTGCATTATACAGTTCTAGATCTCGGGGAAGGCCTTGAGTTCGGGGTTGTTTTGTTCCTTTATTTGTTTGTTTCGTTTTCTGATAAACATATCTGACTCGCTATGTTTCAGTGAGTAAAGTTATATCAATAATGTTCATGTTGTCTAACTACCTTTTGTTTGTAAAAACTGTGTATCAACACTTTGTTCAAAATAAAAACTTTTATGGAAAAAAATAAAAAAAATAAAATAAAAAATAGAATAGAATATAAATATAATAATATAATATAACCATTTCCCAAAATTCAAATAGAATCAATTTGAATTTGAATACAATAGAAAAAAAATAGAGTAGAATAGAAAATAACAAAATAGTATAGAAAAAACAACAGAATAGAATAGAAAGAATATAACCACCTTCCGAAATTCGAATTTCGAAAAGAATAAATTTGAATAGAAAAGAATAGAATAGAAAATTATAGAATATAATAAAAATATAATAGAATAGAAAAGAATAGAATAAACAGATAGAAAAAGAATACAATTAAAAAAATTGAATAAAATAGAATAGAATAGAAAGAAAATAACCATTTCCCAAAATTCAAATAGAATCAAGTCAAATTTGAATAGAATAGAAAAAAATAGATAAGAATAGGAAGATGGTTATATTCATTCTATTCTATTATGTTGTTTTTTTCTATACTATTGTGTTGTTTTCTATTATATTTTACGCTATTCTTTTCTATTCTATTCAAATTCGAATTGATTCTATTTGAATTTTGGAAAATGGTTATATTATTTATATTCTATTCTATTCTGTGCTAGTGTTTTTTTTTAATTCTATTATGTTCTATTCTATTCGAATCTCAGAAGATGGTTATAATCTATTTAATTATATTCTTTTTTTTTTTATTCTATTCTATTCCTTTCTATTCTATTATATTCTCTTCTTTTATTTTCTATCCTATTTTGTTCTGTTTTACTCTATTTTATATTCTATTATTTTATTTTTTGTTATATTTTTTTCTATTCTATTCCTTTATTTCTTATTTTATTTTTTCTCTTTGGAGATTGGAAAAATATTCAGATCCGAAAACTAATTTAAATTGATTTGAAAACTTTTCAAATCGATCCGAATTTGAAACGATTTGAATACGAAAAAACTAAACGAATTCCGAAAACAAATTAAACAGATCTAACAAATTTAACTAAACAAATTTATGTAAATGACAAATTGAAACAAAACAAATGTTTTCATTCTGCAAATGTCTAATCAGTGGCAGAGGGATGGTGAGATTGATGGGCTCAGGGGCAGAGGGATGGTGGGATGGATGGGATCAGGGGCAGAGGAATGGTGGTGGAGGGGGTGTGATCAGTGGCAGAGGGATGGTGGGATGGATAGGATCAGGGGCAGAGGGATGGTGGGATGGATGGAATCAAAGGCAGAGGGATGGTGGGATGGATGGGATCGGGGCAGAGGGATGGTGGTGGGAGGATGGAATTAGTGGCAGAGGGATGGTGGGATATTCGGGACCAGGGGCAGAGGGATGGTGGTGGGAAGATGGGATTAGTGGCATAGGGATGGTGGGGTGGATGGGACCAGGGGCAGAGGGATGGTGGGATTGATGGGATCAGGGGCAGAGGGATGGTGGGATTGATGGAAAGCGGGATGGTGGGATTGATGGAATCAGGGGCAGAGGGTTGGTGGGATGGATGGGATCAGGGGCAGAGGAATGGGTGGAGAGGGTGAGATTAGTGGCAGAGAGATGGTGGGATGGATGGAATCAAGGGCAGAGGGATGGTGGGATGGATGGAATCAAGGGGAGAGGGATGGCGGGATGGATGGGATCAGGGACAGAGCAATGGTGGGATGGATGGGATCAGGGGCAGAGCAATGGTGGGATGGATGGAATCAGGGGAAGAGGAATAGTGGGATGGATGGGATCAGGGGCAGAGGAATGGTGGTGGAGGGGGGTGGGATCAGTGGAAGAGGGATAGTGGGATGAATGGGATCAGAGGCAGAGGAATGGTGGTGGGGGATGGGATCCATGGCAGAGGGATGGTGGAATTGATGGGATCAGGGGCAGAGGGATGGTAGTGGAGGGATGGAATCAGTGAAACTGGCACTCATCTGCTCTCAGTGTCAGTGGATTTCCCCTCCTCCTTGCTCAGTGCGTCTCTGCCACTCTTCTCCCTTCCGGGGCCTCCAGTGGTGCCTCTCTTGATGTTGGGTCTCCTCGAACTCACTCCTCTTCACTCTACAAGCTGTCAGCTCATCAGCAGACTTTCTGCTCCAGTGTCCATCTCACTGCATACTGCGGTGGGCGGGGGCTTTATTCACCAGGCAGGCTCTAACTCTATGCTTCTCCAGGAGAGGCAGAGCACAGCGCGGCGCGCTGGATGACATCATCAGTGATTGATTCAGCTGACTCTCAGCATTGATGCAGTGATGCAGGGATTATATTCAACACCCCTAGTGTTAGAACTACAAAACTGCCCCTCCCCCCATCCATGTTATGGAGAAGAATAGGTTTGTTCTGTTTTCCTCCAATGAAGAAAAAGCATTCAAGAGGTGCTGGGATTCATACTGGGATCCTGCTAGAGTTCATAGTGCAAGGGTAAAAACATTTTCAGAGCTCAATGGCTCAGGTTAAGCTGCTTACAAAGGACAAAGCTACCCTCCAGTGGGTGCCCAGCAGTTAACCGGAAAAAAAAAAAACATGCACCAATGGAAGGGGCACCGACTGAATGATAAAAGAGCCCATGTTCATTTATTAGTTTGTACTAGAAAACAGCCATGTTTCAGGGATCAGAAAAACTCCCCTTCATCAGGGCTACAACAAAAAAAAATTTAATGTAAATTATATTCTGAGTGGAACTTGTCCTGTTAAACCTCCGTATGGTCTTGGCCACCATGCTGCAGCTCAGTTTCAGGGTCTTGGCAATCTTCTTATAGCCTAGGCCATCTTTATGTAGAGCAACAATTCTTTTTTTTTTAAATCCTCAGAGAGTTCTTTGCCATGAGGTGCAATGTTGAACTTCCAGTAACCAGTATGAGAGAGTGAGAGCCATAACACCAAATTTAACATACCTGCTCCCCAGTCACACCTGAGACCTTGTAAACACTAACGAGTCAAATGACACTGGGAGGCAAAATTGTTAATTGGGCCCAATTTACACATTTTCACTTAGGGGTGTACCGACTTTTGTTGCCAGGGGTTTAGACATTAATATATAAAAACAAGAGAGAGCGCACGCCAGCCCTAGTGTGTTATTGTTTAATAGATGAAGGTAAGTGTATAAAAAACGAGGGTTGCATGGCATAAACAGCTCCATAATAGCCTCCTCTCCTGGTCTGTAGGGATCAGTTGGCTCACAGCAACTAGCAGCGTGGTAAAGTATTCCAGTAAGCACAGACTGTCTGCTTGCTTGTAACACACACCGCCCAAAGCACTCGCACAGACCAGCCGGCGCTGCCTGACGTCACTCGTGGCCAAGGAGGGGATGCACAATGATGCAGCTGACTCCTCTCGTAAGCTTCATGCAACTGCTAGGACAACATGTTTCGGAGGCGTGGCCTCCTTCATCAGGTAACGTCCTCATCTCCTCTAGTGATAATATATGCTTAAACCCCCCGCCCCTCCTATCTATGAACCAATGGCATCATAACAGACCAGGAGCACGGAGTACACAGCAAGAGGTATCTACAAGACGGAGGGGGTTATATAGCAACAGCATCCTAAAATGGTGTTTAGTACAAATAAACATAGAGAATTAGCACTATCTTTAATGTAAATCTAAATAAAAAGAATTCTTGTCATATGTAATTAAAACTTATTAAAAAGTACTTATGTGAACAGTACTATAAAATATACTATAAAATATACACTGTATATTAGTTAATATCATCAACAACAGAAAATCACGATGCAAGGGCATAATCATACATATCAAAATACATGAATAAATGATATATAATATATACATAATACAACATCATATCAATAAAGATGCAAGACGTCATGGCATAGCCAATGTAGAAATTCATTGTATTATATTATATGGTTTTTAGGTGGTGAAGAAATAAAATTATATTAAGCTATAAAATATATGGTGGGGTCCCATACTAAAATGGACCCCTATCTGATTTTTATAAAGTGAGTAAGTATTCAGGGCAGCACAGTGGTGTAGTGGGTAGCACTCTCAACCGGCAGCATAAAGGGTCACCGGTTCAACTCCCATCCACAACACCACCCGAATGAAAGGCCAAACAATGTCAAACAGAATTACATCTATAACATCATATGAGAGTACCTATTTCAAGCTCTTCGTTTAACCCTTCTGGTGCCATACTGTTTAGAGTGAAAATCCAATAGGATTCACGTTTGCATAAACGAGCAAAACGTTCACCTTCCGGGATAGACATAGGTATGGATTCTATACCAAAAAGTTCCAACCCTGTAGTGCTGCCATCATGTTTATGCTTAAAGTGACGTGGCACACTATGCTTCTCAATCTTTTTTTCTATGAACCTACGGTGTTCACCTTCACCAAAGCGGGTCCTCATTGCACGCACCGTTCTACCTACATAGAGGTACCCACATGGACACCTCAACCCATAGATAATAAACTGGGTATTCCAACATATAAATTGTTTAATGTAGAAGGTACGGCCATCTTTACAACTAAATGACTTCTGGCCATGAGAGATAAATTTACACGCTTTGCATTTAATGCCTTTACATCTATAACATTCCAGTAATGTTAAAGAATTGAGGGATGTTTTGCATTTTCAAGCTTTGTTTGTCTTTAAGGCGACTGGGGGCAATTAAACTTTTCACATTTTTCGCACGTCGGAATACTACCCGAGGTTTATTGGGGAGGATTTTTCCAAGTGTATTGTCCTGCCCCAAAATTGGCCAGTGCTTCTGGACAGCTCTTTTTATAGCCCAGTGCTGATCGTTGAATGTTGTAATAAAGAGAATGTCATGTTGCTCTTTTGCAGATGTAGTCATAATCTTGTTCTGAATGCCTTCTCTATATTGGTCTCTCGCCTTTCGAATGTGATGATCTGCATATCCTTTTTCCAAAATCTTTTTTGACAATATGGTTGCCTGATCATCATAATCTTTGGTGCTACTACAATTCCTGCATAGCCTACAGAACTGACTGTAGGGTATGTTATCTTTCCATTTAGGGTGGGGGCAACTTCTCTGATGCAAATAGGAGTTGCCAGCAGATTCCTTGAAGTGGGTTTTGGATGTGATGTTGCCATCTCCATCACTACCCAGTTCAAGGTCCAAGAATACTAGAGAATGAGCGTCTAGTACATGGGTAAATTGGATAGGATACCAAACATATTGTTATTACAATATGAGACAAATTTGTCAATAATATCAGGTGGTCCATCCCAAATAATCAGTATATCATCGATATACCTCCCATAGTATACCAGATGTTTGGCAAATGGATTGTGCTGCCAAATACAGGATTTTTCCCAATACCCCATGAACAGATTTGCATAACATGGTGCAAAATGTGCCCCCATAGCTGTGCCAGCTATCTGTCCATAAAATTTGCCCTGGAAAGAGAAATAATTCCTCTCCAAGGCAAACTTAATGCAATGGCAGATGAATTTGGATTGATTGGGGTTCATATAATCTGCTTCGGATAGGAAGTATTCGACTGCCCTTAGACCACCCTCATGGGGGATTGACATGTAGAGTGAACTCGCGTCCAAGGATAACCATAAATACCCTGGCTCCCATTTGTATTGCTTTAAGGTGTCCAAGACATGTGCAGAATCCTTTATGTATGCAGGAAGGGAAGTAACAAGAGGTTGGAGGAAAGCATCCACATATTGAGAAACTCGACTAGTAATGCCATCCATACTGGCCACTATCGGTCTACCAGGTGGGCATACCGGGTCCTTATGGACCTTCGGAGTGTGGTAGAAATATGGCATCTTGAAATAATTCATTAGGAAGAATTGTTTCTCTGATGTTTGTATTAGACCCCGGGCAAAGGCTTGATTTATCAATTCCATTAGTTCCACTTTGTATTCTGGTAGGGGATCATTTTGCAGTATTTCATATGTAGCATTATCAGATAGGAGCCTATATGCTTCCTTGAGATATTCCACTCTATCCTGAATAACAATACCTCCTCCTTTGTCCGCTGTGCGAATAACCAGATCATGATTCTCTTAAAATGCAAGTAGAGCGTCTTTTTCTTGCTTGGAGAGATTATGCATATTTACTTTTCCATGTGGTGACTCACAGAGTTTTCTAAAGTCTGCATACACCATGGCGTAGAAAGTTTTGATGTATTCATTTTTAACATGGTGCGGGTAAAACGTGGACTTCGGACGAAATGTGGACTGTATAATCCCATTGGAAAAAGGTGTCGATATAGGGATCTCCATCTCTGATCCTCCCTCTAGAAGTAGTTCTTCAAGAATATTAATTGCCTCTTCATCAATATTATTGCCCATACTCTGGTCACAGCTTTCTTCTAACTGAGGTTTATATTCTTTCTGGGTGCTGTTTGGTGATATATTGACTATATTGGCTACATTCTCACTAATCTTCGGGTCCTTGGCGACTTTTAGACCGTAGAATCGCTTCACTGTAATATCACGGATGTACTTGTGTAAATCTTTAAACAGTTCAAATAAGTTAGCATTACTAACTTGTAAATCTATTTTATTCCTGCGCTACCATGTACAACTAAAATAAAAGGATAAAGGAGAAGCAGCTTGCACCGAATAGGGTTCAACCTGACCCTAGCGGCAAATGAGATGTATTAAGTAGAGGTGGTGCTGCGCTAATCCTCATAAACCCCACAGTGCCTAGTTAATAATGGGCAATCACTTACTCCAGTGATACAAAACTCACTACAGTGTGCTAGTGTATAATGAGGCCGAGCGGTGCTAAAACACCTAGAGTGCTGTATAAAGGAAACAATCAACGTGTGTAAGCATGTATACAATAAATCCTGTGTAGAAACTGGTGATCGACCTCAAACATAAATGTATATGTGACATATGTAAACTTCTGAAGCAGAAGCGAAAATTCTAAAGAAAACCAAAAAAATCAAACAAAGTTACACTAGATGTCCGTGGAGATCTGCAATCGCTACAAAAGGGTGTCCGATGCCTATAGCGAGTACTAACAAATAAATACAGTGATAATACAATAATATGTGCAATAAAGTATCCAATGCATTCAGTAAGTGCTCACACTTAGATATAACATCAAATAATTTGTGCAACACAAAACATATACAAAAGTGACAAGTGCAATATAAGCTAATTCCAATAATCGTCCAACGTGCCACACGGTGAAGGAAAAATGTTCAACAGTAATTATAGCCAAAGAAATAACTCAGCGTGCAAGGTTACAGTGAATGTCCATGGGGATCAATAATACTGTATATGCAAAAAAGTGTCCAATGCCAACATTAAATACTTAATCTTAGAATGCAGCAATGTACAAGGTGAATAAGAAAAAGTGACTTATGCCACACTAAGTATTTCACAGTTCAAAAAGTGACTTGTGCAGTGTTTAGCAGCTCCAATAGTTCTTAAGGCATGCCAAACAGTGAAAAGAGACGAGCAGTGATAAATCAATTTCTTGCATTTAGATAGCGTGGATAGAGATGTGAAGTGTATACAGGTGCTCTTCGTACAGATAATCCTCCAATGGAGGGTAATGGCCCCTTACCTCATTAACCTGAGGTTACAGCATAGGGCCAAACGGGCGCTGTTGGTATCTCCTGTGGGGATGGGTCCTGCGCTCCAGGCTGTCTTTTAGTTAACCTCCAATCCTCCTTCCCCTGATGAAGCCACGTGACCCGTGACGCCACGCGTAGGGAAAAGGCACACCTTCCACTGTCAGCAGTGTACGAGTTTGCCGCTCGTTGGGATGCACTGCACTTTCTGTTTTTAACTGTGTGAGTACCATTTCTTTTACTAATAAAGCTCGGTTTTATTAAAAATACTACACTATATGGCATCCTTGTCTCCCTTTGGTTACTATACTCCGGGAGGATTGGAGGTTAACTAAAAGACAGCCTGGAGCGCAGGACCCATCCCCACAGGAGATACTAACAGCGCCGTTTGGCCCTATGCTGTAACCTCAGGTTAATGAGGTAAGGGGCCATTACCCTCCAACGGAGGATTATCTGTACGAAGAGCACCTGTATACACTTCACATCCCTATCCACGCTATCTAAAAGCAAGAAATTGATTTATCACTGCTCGTCTCTTTTCACTGTTTGGCATGCCTTAAGAACTATTGGAGCTGCTAAACACTGCACAAGTCACTTTTTGAACTGTGAAATACTTAGTGTGGCATAAGTCACTTTTTCTTATACACCTTGTACATTGCTGCATTCTAAGATTAAGTATTTAATGTTGGCATTGGACACTTTTTTGCATATATTATTGATCCCCATGGACATTCACTGTAACCTTGCACGCTGAGTTATTTCTTTGGCTATAATTACTTTTGAACATTTTTCCTTCACCGTGTGGCACGTTGGACGATTATTGGAATTAGCTTATATTGCACTTGTCACTTTTGTATATGTTTTGTGTTGCACAAATTATTTGATGTTATATCTAAGTGTGAGCACTTACTGAATGCATTGGATACTTTATTGCACATATTATTGTATTATCACTGTATTTATTTGTTAGTACTCGCTATAGGCATCGGACACACTTTTGTAGCAATTGCAGATCTCCACGGACATCTAGTGTAACTTTGTTTGATTTTTTTGGTTTTCTTTAGAATTTTCGCTTCTGCTTCATAAGTTTACATATGTCACATATACATTTATGTTTGAGGTTGATCACCAGTTTCTACACAGGATTTAGTGTATACACGCTTACACACGTTGTTTCCTTTATACAGCACTCTAGGTGTTTTAGCACCGCTCGGCCTCATTATACACTAGCACACTGTAGTGAGTTTTGTATCACTGGAGTAAGTGATTGCCCATTGTTAACTAGGCACTGTGGGGTTTATGAGGATTAGCGCAGCACCACCTCTACTTAATACATCTAAGTTAGCATTACTGCTTGGGGCAAAATTCAGGCCTTTCTGCAAAAGACTAATCTCACTCTCTACCAGTGGGTGTGATGATAGATTGAAGATGGATGGATCTTAGTTCTCTATCTTGGATTTTAGTTCTCTATCTTTCCCCTCTTTGATAATTTTGCTTTTTCTCCCTCCTGCCCCTCCTCTGTTTCCTTTTCCTCTTCTATTTTTCTTTTTTCGGGGAGAGGAGGGGGAAGCACAAAAAAATTATTAGCCATATCACTAATCAGTTCTATCGTACCATCTGTGCCTCTTGGTGGTACTTGGGTAAGATGACTATTACTGGCAGTAGCCGCTAGTGGTGTGCTCAAGTCCACAGTGGTGTCCAACTGATTGGGTGACCTCAGAACATCGAATGGATTAGAGTTCGGAATGTTAATACTGTAACTGTCCTCCTTAGTCCCTTATTGTAATGGGACCGGGAGGGCATTTTGTACAGATGGAGGCAACTGGGGATTCTTGTCGCCCTGTACAGGTCTTATATTTGTCTCCTGGTTGTCCCAGGGTCTAATACAAAAATCAGAGAAACAATTCTTCCTAATGAATTATTTCAAGACGCCATATTTCTACCACACTCCGAAGGCCCATAAGGACCCGGTATGCCCACCTGGTAGACCGATAGTGGCCAGTATGGATGGCATTACTAGTCGAGTTTCTCAATATGTGGATGCTTTCCTCCAACCTCTTGTTACTTCCCTTCCTGCATACATAAAGGATTCTGCACATGTCTTGCTCACCTTAAAGCAATACAAATGGGAGCCAGGGTACTTATGGTTATCCTTGGACGTGAATTCACTCTACACGTCAATCCCCCATGAGGGTGGTCTAAGGGCAGTCGAATACTTCCTATCCGAAGCAGATTATATGAACCCTAATCAATCCAAATTCATGTGCCATTGCATTAAGTTTGCCTTGGAGAGGAATTATTTCTCTTTCCAGGGCAAATTTTATAGACAGATAGCTGGCACAGCTATGGGGGCACATTTTGCACCATGTTATGCAAATCTGTTCTTGGGGTATTGGGAAAAATCTTGTATTTGGCAGCACAATCCATTTGCCAAACATCTGGTATACTATGGGAGGTATATCGATGATATACTGATTATTTGGGATGGACCACCTGATATTATTGACAAATTTGTCTCATATTGTAATAACAATATGTTTGGTATCCAATTTACCCATGTACTAGACACTCATGCCCTGGTATTCTTGGACCTTGAACTGGGTAGTGATGGAGATGGCAACATCACATCCAAAACCCACTTTAAGGAAACTGCTGGCAACTCCTATTTGCATCAGAGAAGTTGCCACCACCCTAAATGGAAAGATAACATACCCTACAGTCAGTTCTGTAGGCTACGCAGGAATTGTAGTAGCACCAAAGATTATGATGATCAGGCAACCATATTGTCAAAAAAGATTTTGGAAAAAGGATATGCAGATCATGTCAGGGGATGTTATACACAACATCCAATGCAGGTGATCAGATCGCTGGGCTGCACCAAGGAATCAGGGACAAATGAGTAAATAAAGAAAGTATGTTTATTATTAATGATAAAGATACATGTGAAAACAAGACAGCAAACCAAAAACAAGAAAATGGTGAAAACACAGCAAACCCCCAAACCCACCTAACTATCTATCTAACTAATATAATACACAAGCAAGGAAACCAACATGAAATAAAATATAAGGCATGGGCCAAAGCGACAAGGGAACAGAAACCAGGAATAATGAAGCAGACCAAGGAGCAGGGAACAGGAAACAGGGTTCAAGGTCAGGATACACAAACGGGGTTCAGGAACAAACAGGAACAGGCTGGAACAAGAGCAGGTACTGGCAGGGACAAGGGCTTAGCAGAGGAATACTGAAGCACTGGAGGTTAGTTCAGGGCGGGTTTATATAGTCCAGCAAAACCATGACAGGTGTGCTTGATGGCAAGTCTGCAGTCCAGGCAGGGAGACCCCCGCTGGTGGCCACTGGAATTACACCCTTTTGGTACTGAATGTAATAGTGCCACCAGCAGGAGAAACCGGAGATGACACCGTTCCTGACAGTTCCCCCTCCTAAAGGAGTGGCCTCCGGACACTCCATTCAGCCCTGGGAACGACAGTCCGGGTGGGTGCAGAAACACCTTAAAATGTTTCCCTACTGAGTCTGCGGACTTCTTCGCACTTCCAAGGCCAGAGTCTTTTAGTTCACTGGGGGACGTGCCATCAGAGTCTGAAAATAGGACACGTACCCCACCACCCGGGTCAGGAAGTTTGGATCTGGAAATGAAAATTAGCAGGGTAACAAGAAAGAAACCATCGGAGGCAGACCACACAGGAGTATTACATTTAAGCCAGGCAACAGACAGGACTGACCCAGCGGCAAGATGGCCATCAGTCAGGAACAGTTTTAGCAGGCACCATGTCATCAGGCTGAGCAGAAAGCAGAGGTACATCACGCTGGGCAGTGGCACATCCGCATCAAGCTGGGCAGCAGGCAAAAGCACATCGAGCTGGGCAGCAGGCAAAAGCACATCGAGCTGGGCAGCAGGCAAAAGCACATCGAGCTGGGCAGCAGGCAAAAGCACATCGAGCTGGGCAGCAGGCAAAAGCACATCGAGCTAGGCAGCGGGCTCATCAAGCTGGAGAGCAGGCACTGGTACTTCCAGGTGGAACACTGGCACCTCAGACTGGAACACTGGCACCGAGACATCAGGCTGGAGGGCTGGCACTGAGACATCCGACAAGGCGGCAGGTACTGGAACTTCAGACTGGGCAGTAGGCCCATCAGGCAGAACAGCAGGTGCTGGCACAACAAGCTGAACAGCAGGCACATCGGACTGGATAGCAGGTACTGGAACTTCAAACCGGGCAGCCGGTATTGGAACTTTAGACTGGGCAGCAAGCACAGACACTGGCACATCAGGCAGAACAGCAGGTGCTGGAACAACAGGCAGGACAGCAGGTGCATCGGACTGGATAGTCGGTACTGGAACTTCAGACTGGGCCGTGGGCACAGGCGCTGGCACGTCAGGCAGAACAGCAGATACTGGCACAACAGGCAGAACAGCAGATACATCGGACTGGATAGCAGGTACTGGAACTGCAAACCGGGCAGCTGGTACTGGAACTGCAGACTGGACAGTGGGCACAGGTGCTGGCACATCAGGCAGAACAGCAGGTACATCGGACTGGATAGCAGGTACTGGAACTGCAAACCGGGCAGCTGGTACTGGAACTTCAGACTGGACAATGGGCACAGGCGCTGGCACATCAGGCAGAACAGCAGGTACATCCCACTGGATAGCAGGTACTGGAACTTCAAACCGGGCAGCTGGTACTGGAACTGCAGACTGGACAGTGGGCACAGGTGCTGGCACATCAGGCAGAACAGCAGGTACATCGGACTGGATAGCAGGTACTGGAACTGCAAACCGGGCAGCTGGTACTGGAACTTCAGACTGGACAATGGGCACAGGTGCTGGCACATCAGGTAGAACAGCAGGTACTGGCACAACAGGCTGAACAGCAGGTACATCGGACTGGATAGCAGGTACTGGAACTTCAAACCGGGCAGCTGGTACTGGAACTTCAGACTGGACAGTGGGCACAGGTGCTGGCACATCAGGCAGAACAGCAGGTACTGGCACAGCAGGCTGAACAGCAGGTACATCGGACTGGATAGCAGGTACTGGAACTTCAAACCGGGCAGCTGGTACTGGAACTTCAGACTGGTCAGTGGGCACAGGTGCTGGCACATCAGGCAGAACAGCAGGTACTGGCACAGCAGGCTGAACAGCAGGTACATCGGACTGGATAGCAGGTACTGGAACTTCAAACCGGGCAGCTGGTACTGGAACTTCAGACTGGACAGTGGGCACAGGTGCTGGCACATCAGGCAGAACAGCAGGTACTGGCACAGCAGGCTGAACAGCAGGTACATCGGACTGGATAGCAGGTACTGGAACTTCAAACCGGGCAGCTGGTACTGGAACTTCAGACTGGTCAGTGGGCACAGGTGCTGGCACATCAGGCAGAACAGCAGGTACTGGCACAGCAGGCTGAACAGCAGGTACATCGGACTGGATAGCAGGTACTGGAACTCCAAACAGGGCAGCTGGTACTGGAACTTCAGACTGAACAGTGGGCACAGGTGCTGGCACATCAGGCAGAACAGCAGGTACTGGCACAACAGTCTGAAAAGCAGGTGCATCGGACTGGATAGCAGGTACTGGAACTTCAAACTGGGCAGCTGGTACTGGAACTTCAGACTGGACAGTGGGCACAGGTGCTGGCACATCAGGCAGAACAGCAGGTACTGGCACAACAGGCACATCGGACTGGATAGCAGGTACTGGAACTGCAAACCGGGCAGCTGGTACTGGAACTGCAGACTGGACAGTGGGCACAGGTGCTGGCACATCAGGCAGAACAGCAGGTACTGGCACAACAGGCTGAACAGCAGGTACATCGGACTGGATAGCAGGTACTGGAACTCCAAACCGGGCAGCTGGTACTGGAACTTCAGACTGGACAGTGGGCACAGGTGCTGGCACATCAGGCAGAACAGCAGGTACTGGCACAACAGTCTGAACAGCAGGTGCATCGGACTGGATAGCAGGTACTGGAACTTCAAGCCGGGCAGTTGGTACTGGAACTTCAGATTGGACAGTGGGCACAGGTGCTGGCACATCAGGCAGAACAGCAGGTACTGGCACAACAGGCTGAACAGCAGGTACATCGGACTGGATAGCAGGTACTGGAACTCCAAACCGGGCAGCTGGTACTGGACATTCAGACTGGACAGTGGGCACAGGTGCTGGCACATCAGGCAGAACAGCAGGTACTGGCACAACAGGCTGAACAGCAGGTACATCGGACTGGCTAGCAGATACTGGAACATCAATCCGGGCAGCTGGTACTGGAACTTCAGACTGGACAGTGGGCACAGGTGCTGGCACATCAGGCTGAAACAGATCAGCTGGTGGGGAGGCAGGATTGGATACTGGCAGAAAAAACAGGACAATCACCGCGCTATATTAAACTAAATAATGCAAAACCACCTATTGACAAATAAAGAATATTGTGAATTAAACCCAATCTAATGTGACAAATAAGTGATCAAATATATAAAGCAGCTGCTAAAACGTGAGATACACACATAACAAAATAGGTAAAAGAGGAGCAGCGCTGTGAGAAATGTTCCATGTGATAAACAGAATTAGTACATAGGTAAAAAACCAAAAATTTTAAAATTGGGATAAGCTCCAAGTTCATAGATATTATAAACAACTGGACTGTCCTATTGAGAACCAATCTTGATGGTAAATACGGGACGTGAATATGGGAATCAATGAGTCCTTCACCACACCACTGTGATAGTAAAATTGTGCGCTTACCAAATGGCAAGCTTAGAAGAGCTTGCGACCTTAACCCGGTCGGGGCCTTTCAAGGTGGAACCATCAAGGAGAGACACACCTCTTGGTTTGAATTAGGCACACTGTTCTTCCAGTTACCACTCTAAATGGAGATGTGACCCCAGGCTAGGGATAAACCTCCAAGGAGGTGTACCAGAGAAAAAAAGGAAAGCAACATAGCGTAATCCTGCTTCCACTTTTAATAAAATCAAAAGAAATGCACTTACATGTAAAAGGATAACAATAAAACATTAAAGCCGGCCGGCTAGAAAGCGAACGCCCGTCCTGTAGACTGTAGACGGTAAATGCAGCACGTCAGCACGTCAGCACGCCCGACGTACGTTTCGTCACACTCTGACGTCGTCTGGGGCACGGGCGACGCACTGACGTGTCGCATTAATATACTGAAGCAACGTAACCAGACCTCGTACTGAGGACGGGACCGGAAATCACCTTGCGTTCCACCAGTTTAGGGCGGATGGCACAAAAACGCCATCTTAAATGTGGGAATGTGCGTAACATTCTATAACGATTTCCGGTGTAAACAGAGGAAAACCAACTTCCGTTCCTAAATGTAATTAACCACAGTAAGTGGGATTCCTCGTTATCGAAAGTGTAAATAGAAATATATTAATTAAAATTAATTAAATAAATGAATTAAAATCAAGCAACTTATTCCACAAGAAAATATGAGTGGGAATAAAGGGGAATAGAGAAATATCCCATCAAATCCCATGCCACGTAGCTAATAGACAGGAAAATCATTCGCTGCATATATAGGGGCGTCCCAGAGCCTTTCATAGCTCTGTGAACGCCCTGAACTGTATAAATAAATGACTAATCTAATTGAGGATAGATATACCTAGAGGAAAGGAAGGTGATTTCTCCCATCTCTGGAGAGCATTAGGAACACCATATACAAGCAGAGGGATATATACATTGTGAAATAAACCAAATTGGGAGAATAAAGAAGTACTATATAGCATTTACTAGTCCCAGATCCACGCAGGTACTAATATGACACATACCCCCTTAGACGGACACAATTCTTCAATGAAGCATCTACCATCCCAACAGAGGTACAAATCCAATAGGTCTAATTAACAGTGTAAAGAGAGACCTATACTCCTTTGGATTCTGACCCCAAAATTCCCTATCTTAAGGAATTGAGAAAGTTGGTGGATTGGGGACACACTCAAGGAATTCTCAATAAAAAGGAGAGGGCCTATCTGATACCTAAAGCCCCCCGGACCCCTGTGATCTACTATCTGCCTAAAGTGCATAAACATCCTACCTGCCCCCCGGGACGTCCCATTGTAAGTGGGATTGATTCCCTTACGTCCCGGGTGGGCAGGTATATAGACTTCTTCTTGCAACCTCTGGTGAGCAAGATGCCTTCCCTCATTAGGGACTCTAAACACACCATTAATATATTGGCTAAATGTACTCCCACTCCCAACATGTGGATGGTGACGGCGGACGTTTCGTCCTTATACACGATTATTCCCCATGAGTTGGGTCTTTTCGCGGTTGAGTATTATTTAAGGAGGGACTCCGGCTTGTACGATGAGCAAATCAACTTTATTTTGGTACTTTTAAGGTACGCCGCGTCCCACAATTATTTTTGGTTTAATAAATGTTTCTTTCGACAGGACCGTGGAGTCGCGATGGGGGCTAAATATGCCCCCAGTCTCGCGAACCTATTTATGGCCCTGTGGGAGGAGGATGTCGTCCATGTTTGCCAGAGGCCCCAGTTAAAACTGTGGGCCAGGTACATTGACGACATCCTCCTCCTGTGGGATGGCAGTCGCAGTGACCTCGACCTCTTTATGGAGGAACTTAATTCCAACAATAGAGGCATTGTACTTAATTTTGAAGCCAGTCAGTCCAATATCCATTTTTTGGACCTCAATATTGGCATACAAGGGGACCGGTTTGTAACCTCTACTTATTTCAAACAAACAGACCGGAATTCATACATTCCTTTGAGCAGCTGCCATCATAGCTCCTGGCTCCGGTCCGTTCCTAAGAGCCAATTCCTACGTCTCAAACGGAACTGTACGGATAACTCACAATTCCTGGAACAAACTGAAGTCCTGATGAACCGTTTTGTGGAAAAAGGGTATAATAGGGAATTCCTAACCCAAACTCTGAATGTCGTTAAGGGTATCGATAGGGAACAGTTACTTAATCAAAAAGCACCCCCTAGAGAAAGGTCTGTCACTCTCCCCTTTATCACCACTTATTCTATACAGCATACAAATATAAAAAGCCTACTCAAGAAACATTGGCATCTATTGGGGAATGATCCGATTCTGAGAACTGTTATTCCAGATAAACCACAAGTGATCTTTAAAGGGGCATCATCACTTAGGAATAGATTGGCCCCCAATGTTCTTGATCCACCCACTAGAGGCATTCAGGGCCTTTTTGACAATCTGAAGGGGTACTATAAATGTGGGAGATGTCGTGTCTGCAGGCTCAACTCCGCAACATCCAGACGAACCCAGAAATTCACCTCTAATAGCACTCACGAGGAACACGATATTAGGCCCTTCATTACATGTACAACGGAGGGGGTCGTCTACTTACTGCAGTGCCCTTGCGGCCTACAATATGTGGGTAGGACTAGGCGACCACTCTCCGTTCGTCTAAACGAACACATCACTAACATTTTGAATGGCTTCCCGAAACATTCTGTTTCTAAGCACTATCTGACCACACATAATAAAGACCCCTCTAAAACACTTTTTTTAGGAATCGATAGATATCGTCCCCATTGGAGAGGTAGTTCTTTGGTTAGGAGCATCTCAAAACTTGAGATGCTCTGGATACATAAAATCAAGTGCTATGCCCCCTATGGGCTTAATATTGACACTGACACTAATGCCTTTATCGATAATTCATGAATAAGGCATGATTCTCAGAACTTCCGGCTTGTACTCATTTCCACCCCTTTAGTGTTCCTGGATGCCTCTAATGAATGGTCTTTACACTGTTAATTAGACCTATTGGATTTGTACCTCTGTTGGGATGGTAGATGCTTCATTGAAGAATTGTGTCCGTCTAAGGGGGTATGTGTCATATTAGTACCTGCGTGGATCTGGGACTAGTAAATGCTATATAGTACTTCTTTATTCTCCCAATTTGGTTTATTTCACAATGTATATATCCCTCTGCTTGTATATGGTGTTCCTAATGCTCTCCAGAGATGGGAGAAATCACCTTCCTTTCCTCTAGGTATATCTATCCTCAATTAGATTAGTCTTTATTTATACAGTTCAGGGCGTTCACAGAGCTATGAAAGGCTCTGGGACGCCCCTATATATGCAGCGAATGATTTTCCTGTCTATTAGCTACGTGGCATGGGATTTGATGGGATATTTCTCTATTCCCCTTTATTCCCACTCATATTTTCTTGTGGAATAAGTTGCTTGATTTTAATTCATTTATTTAATTAATTTTAATTAATATATTTCTATTTACACTTTCGATAACGAGGAATCCCACTTACTGTGGTTAATTACATTTAGGAACGGAAGTTGGTTTTCCTCTGTTTACACCGGAAATCGTTATAGAATGTTACGCACATTCCCACATTTAAGATGGCGTTTTTGTGCCATCCGCCCTAAACTGGTGGAACGCAAGGTGATTTCCGGTCCCGTCCTCAGTACGAGGTCTGGTTACGTTGCTTCAGTATATTAATGCGACACGTCAGTGCGTCGCCCGTGCCCCAGACGACGTCAGAGTGTGACGAAACGTACGTCGGGCGTGCTGACGTGCTGACGTGCTGCATTTACCGTCTACAGTCTACAGGACGGGCGTTCGCTTTCTAGCCGGCCGGCTTTAATGTTTTATTGTTATCCTTTTACATGTAAGTGCATTTCTTTTGATTTTATTAAAAGTGGAAGCAGGATTACGCTATGTTGCTTTCCTTTTTTTCTCTGGTACACCTCCTTGGAGGTTTATCCCTAGCCTGGGGTCACATCTCCATTTAGAGTGGTAACTGGAAGAACAGTGTGCCTAATTCAAACCAAGAGGTGTGTCTCTCCTTGATGGTTCCACCTTGAAAGGCCCCGACCGGGTTAAGGTCGCAAGCTCTTCTAAGCTTGCCATTTGGTAAGCGCACAATTTTACTATCACAGTGGTGTGGTGAAGGACTCATTGATTCCCATATTCACGTCCCGTATTTACCATCAAGATTGGTTCTCAATAGGACAGTCCAGTTGTTTATAATATCTATGAACTTGGAGCTTATCCCAATTTTAAAATTTTTGGTTTTTTACCTATGTACTAATTCTGTTTATCACATGGAACATTTCTCACAGCGCTGCTCCTCTTTTACCTATTTTGTTATGTGTGTATCTCACGTTTTAGCAGCTGCTTTATATATTTGATCACTTATTTGTCACATTAGATTGGGTTTAATTCACAATATTCTTTATTTGTCAATAGGTGGTTTTGCATTATTTAGTTTAATATAGCGCGGTGATTGTCCTGTTTTTTCTGCTATTTATCTTGATACCCTCACACCGCTGCTTTTATTGTGTATGTAATTGGTGTCATTTTACATTAAGATGGACATCTTTGAATATAGGACCTCTAAGAAGGTTAATACCAGCGGGGTATTTGAACCTTACAAAAATGAAGAAGGTGACCTTAATGGCCTCTTCACCAGGTTAAAAAATCTTACCATCTCTGAGATTCATACTAAATGGGATGTCGCATACTTAGAGACATATGTCAAGGCAAACATGGTACCCCGTAGCTTGAGATGGGAGGTCAGTCCTCAGAAAGGGGATATTCAACTCGAGGAATGGTATAAATACTTCAACGAGGCAGGTGTTGCTCTTCTCAGATTCCTCATTGAAAGAAAGATACAAAAATTATCTAGATTAGACGAAGAGATCAAAACCCTTCGAGATAAAGTTATCCCCCTACAGGATACACCTGAGTACAAAGACAAATCACAAACTTTACTAAATATATTAGAAAAGGAAGATAGGGAACAAACCTATAAGAAAAAGAAAAAATTCAATAGGGATCTGGCTGATTATCAGGGTGGGATTGTGTTCGAGTGGCAGAAAAAATTGTTGACAGCTAATGGAAACAATTCTGCTACAGACACTAACACTATGGAGATTTCTACCTCCACTATTCCCAATGAGGGGAAAGGACCTAATTTGAACAATACACAAAAGGTTAGAGATTCCCACTCACGGGGCCCTCGCCAATCACCCCGTAGACAGTCCAATTATAATAAGGGAGGACCACCGCCACCACCTTACTACCAAGTAGGACCCCCACGACGTCACCCCAAATCTACCACTGAAAGTAGAGGGGGGCGGCATCATAACGCCCCATACACCAATCCCAATTATTATTGGAATCCCCCCTACACACAACGGGAATCTAACCCCAATCGGGGTTGGGGCCCTCATACCCCCTATGTTCCACAAGATAGGGGATCCAACTCCAGAAGGGGCCCCCCACCTTGTGTGGAGAATTACCCCACTGGTAGACCTGTAGGAGGCCCCCCTCCTCATATGAGTCATTCTAATAACTACGATGGAAGATATTCTCACATGACAGGAGGTCCAATGATTAGTTCATCGGGTGGCCCCAACATGGATGAATACTTTGGATACGGTGGGATCACACAGAATTGTTTTTTCCCTCTGCGTGACCTTGATGGGCCGGGAGAGGGGGATATCAACCCTATAGATTCCCCCTACCCAGCCGATGGAGGCACCCCTGGACCTATGCCCTACTATACCAATGATAGGACGGGACCCCCTCAATATTCAGGGGCTTCGGGCCCTAACCCCCATGAGTGGGGTTTTCACAGGCCAGGCCAGGGCACCAAAAGATTGGCAGACCAGGGAGAGGGACCCGAGGAGGCAGACGCTCTAGAGCAAAAAAGAAAAAAGCTTTAGCTGGGACAGGGATTTTTAATTTAAGTACCGTGACCCTCAGCCAAGAAGAAAAACTGGTGCTTGATAGGGGCCTAAAGTTCGCACCACCCAGGAAACTTAACAAGTTCGAAACCTATATGGACATTCACAAATTCATACGAAAAATTAACATCAAGAGATACCTACTTTCCAATCCCATTCAGGAGAGGAATGTGTTTACCGATGATTACCAACACTCTGGATTGGCCAATGCTTCTTTATTTAACCCCCCTGGGGCTATGGCGCCCTCTGTTAAAGTTTTTAAGGAGGTACTTCTGAGGGATCTAGATACAATGCCTGTCAAAAAGGTTAAGTTTGATCGAGATCTTCACATTGGACTGGACGCCCTATGTAACAACAAAGAAATAGTCATTAGACCCGCTGATAAAGGGGGAGGGATTGTGGTTCTGAATAGAGGCGACTATCTCCAGGAAATGTCTAAGATCTTGGGTGACAGAGAGACCTATACTCCTTTGGATTCTGACCCCAAAATTCCCTATCTTAAGGAATTGAGAAAGTTGGTGGATTGGGGACACACTCAAGGAATTCTCAATAAAAAGGAGAGGGCCTATCTGATACCTAAAGCCCCCCGGACCCCTGTGATCTACTATCTGCCTAAAGTGCATAAACATCCTACCTGCCCCCCGGGACGTCCCATTGTAAGTGGGATTGATTCCCTTACGTCCCGGGTGGGCAGGTATATAGACTTCTTCTTGCAACCTCTGGTGAGCAAGATGCCTTCCCTCATTAGGGACTCTAAACACACCATTAATATATTGGCTAAATGTACTCCCACTCCCAACATGTGGATGGTGACGGCGGACGTTTCGTCCTTATACACGATTATTCCCCATGAGTTGGGTCTTTTCGCGGTTGAGTATTATTTAAGGAGGGACTCCGGCTTGTACGATGAGCAAATCAACTTTATTTTGGTACTTTTAAGGTACGCCGCGTCCCACAATTATTTTTGGTTTAATAAATGTTTCTTTCGACAGGACCGTGGAGTCGCGATGGGGGCTAAATATGCCCCCAGTCTCGCGAACCTATTTATGGCCCTGTGGGAGGAGGATGTCGTCCATGTTTGCCAGAGGCCCCAGTTAAAACTGTGGGCCAGGTACATTGACGACATCCTCCTCCTGTGGGATGGCAGTCGCAGTGACCTCGACCTCTTTATGGAGGAACTTAATTCCAACAATAGAGGCATTGTACTTAATTTTGAAGCCAGTCAGTCCAATATCCATTTTTTGGACCTCAATATTGGCATACAAGGGGACCGGTTTGTAACCTCTACTTATTTCAAACAAACAGACCGGAATTCATACATTCCTTTGAGCAGCTGCCATCATAGCTCCTGGCTCCGGTCCGTTCCTAAGAGCCAATTCCTACGTCTCAAACGGAACTGTACGGATAACTCACAATTCCTGGAACAAACTGAAGTCCTGATGAACCGTTTTGTGGAAAAAGGGTATAATAGGGAATTCCTAACCCAAACTCTGAATGTCGTTAAGGGTATCGATAGGGAACAGTTACTTAATCAAAAAGCACCCCCTAGAGAAAGGTCTGTCACTCTCCCCTTTATCACCACTTATTCTATACAGCATACAAATATAAAAAGCCTACTCAAGAAACATTGGCATCTATTGGGGAATGATCCGATTCTGAGAACTGTTATTCCAGATAAACCACAAGTGATCTTTAAAGGGGCATCATCACTTAGGAATAGATTGGCCCCCAATGTTCTTGATCCACCCACTAGAGGCATTCAGGGCCTTTTTGACAATCTGAAGGGGTACTATAAATGTGGGAGATGTCGTGTCTGCAGGCTCAACTCCGCAACATCCAGACGAACCCAGAAATTCACCTCTAATAGCACTCACGAGGAACACGATATTAGGCCCTTCATTACATGTACAACGGAGGGGGTCGTCTACTTACTGCAGTGCCCTTGCGGCCTACAATATGTGGGTAGGACTAGGCGACCACTCTCCGTTCGTCTAAACGAACACATCACTAACATTTTGAATGGCTTCCCGAAACATTCTGTTTCTAAGCACTATCTGACCACACATAATAAAGACCCCTCTAAAACACTTTTTTTAGGAATCGATAGATATCGTCCCCATTGGAGAGGTAGTTCTTTGGTTAGGAGCATCTCAAAACTTGAGATGCTCTGGATACATAAAATCAAGTGCTATGCCCCCTATGGGCTTAATATTGACACTGACACTAACGCCTTTATCGATAATTCATGAATAAGGCATGATTCTCAGAACTTCCGGCTTGTACTCATTTCCACCCCTTTAGTGTTCCTGGATGCCTCTAATGAATGGTCTTTACACTGTTAATTAGACCTATTGGATTTGTACCTCTGTTGGGATGGTAGATGCTTCATTGAAGAATTGTGTCCGTCTAAGGGGGTATGTGTCATATTAGTACCTGCGTGGATCTGGGACTAGTAAATGCTATATAGTACTTCTTTATTCTCCCAATTTGGTTTATTTCACAATGTATATATCCCTCTGCTTGTATATGGTGTTCCTAATGCTCTCCAGAGATGGGAGAAATCACCTTCCTTTCCTCTAGGTATATCTATCCTCAATTAGATTAGTCATTTATTTATACAGTTCAGGGCGTTCACAGAGCTATGAAAGGCTCTGGGACGCCCCTATATATGCAGCGAATGATTTTCCTGTCTATTAGCTACGTGGCATGGGATTTGATGGGATATTTCTCTATTCCCCTTTATTCCCACTCATATTTTCTTGTGGAATAAGTTGCTTGATTTTAATTCATTTATTTAATTAATTTTAATTAATATATTTCTATTTACACTTTCGATAACGAGGAATCCCACTTACTGTGGTTAATTACATTTAGGAACGGAAGTTGGTTTTCCTCTGTTTACACCGGAAATCGTTATAGAATGTTACGCACATTCCCACATTTAAGATGGCGTTTTTGTGCCATCCGCCCTAAACTGGTGGAACGCAAGGTGATTTCCGGTCCCGTCCTCAGTACGAGGTCTGGTTACGTTGCTTCAGTATATTAATGCGACACGTCAGTGCGTCGCCCGTGCCCCAGACGACGTCAGAGTGTGACGAAACGTACGTCGGGCGTGCTGACGTGCTGACGTGCTGCATTTACCGTCTACAGTCTACAGGACGGGCGTTCGCTTTCTAGCCGGCCGGCTTTAATGTTTTATTGTTATCCTTTTACATGTAAGTGCATTTCTTTTGATTTTATTAAAAGTGGAAGCAGGATTACGCTATGTTGCTTTCCTTTTTTTCTCTGGTACACCTCCTTGGAGGTTTATCCCTAGCCTGGGGTCACATCTCCATTTAGAGTGGTAACTGGAAGAACAGTGTGCCTAATTCAAACCAAGAGGTGTGTCTCTCCTTGATGGTTCCACCTTGAAAGGCCCCGACCGGGTTAAGGTCGCAAGCTCTTCTAAGCTTGCCATTTGGTAAGCGCACAATTTTACTATCACAGTGGTGTGGTGAAGGACTCATTGATTCCCATATTCACGTCCCGTATTTACCATCAAGATTGGTTCTCAATAGGACAGTCCAGTTGTTTATAATATCTATGAACTTGGAGCTTATCCCAATTTTAAAATTTTTGGTTTTTTACCTATGTACTAATTCTGTTTATCACATGGAACATTTCTCACAGCGCTGCTCCTCTTTTACCTAGGATTGGATACTGGCATGATGGTATGGGTTGGAAAAAACTTCCGCTTCTTTTTGCTTTTAGCCACTGGGGATCTATAAGTGGGTACAGGGCTGTAGGTAGGGAATGCAGCTGGTAGAAGCGAAGAGTGAAAGGATGGCAAGACAGAGGGAGTAGGTTTTGAAGGGAGATTTAGTGGAGCTGATGGAGGCAGTTGAGAAGCAGCAGGGGAGTTAAAGGCAGGGTAGGTGCAACAGGAAGAAACAGGGTACTGGTATTTCATTGGTAGAGAAGTATATTTGGAGCTAACAGATGCTGAATGCAACAGACTTGACCAGGCCTGTATTAAGGATTGCACTGAATCAGGTTTGCACTTGGCTTGTCTGACCAGAGACTGCACTGATTCAATGCATTTTGCAAGCACCTGCCGAGGACAAGCTGAATAGTGTTCAAAAAAGAATGCTGAGTCATCCTCCAACAGCCAAACTAAAGATTCTACCTGAGCTGCACTAAAAGGGGGTGTATAGTCATCACCTCCCTCAGCGACATTAGACAGGGCCAACTCAGTACAGATCCAAATTAATGGTTGCACATCTTCAAACAAAAAACTGCCTTGCTCAATAAAAACATGAGCTAGGCGGATGCCTTCTAACAACTGTTCCCTAGTGTATGCAGCCAATGTCTGATAACAAAGGTCTCTGTCATCAGTTGCCAAGAGCGATAAATACAAAATACTTTCAAAATCCATATGTCAACAATAGCTGGGACTCAGGTCCCAATTCCCAGGTGCAACCGATCTGATTGTATGGCTTCAGTATTCTGTCAGGGGATGTTATACACAACATCCAATGCAGGTGATCAGATCGCTGGGCTGCACCAAGGAATCAGGGACAAACGAGTAAATAAAGAAAGTATGTTTATTATTAATGATAAAGATACATGTGAAAACAAGACAGCAAACCAAAAACAAGAAAATGGTGAAAACACAGCAAACCCCCAAACCCACCTAACTATCTATCTAACTAATATAATACACAAGCAAGGAAACCAACATGAAATAAAATATAAGGCATGGGCCAAAGCGACAAGGGAACAGAAACCAGGAATAATGAAGCAGACCAAGGAGCAGGGAACAGGAAACAGGGTTCAAGGTCAGGATACACAAACGGGGTTCAGGAACAAACAGGAACAGGCTGGAACAAGAGCAGGGACAAGGGCTTAGCAGAGGAATACTGAAGCACTGGAGGTTAGTTCAGGGCGGGTTTATATAGTCCAGCAAAACCATGACAGGTGTGCTTGATGGCAAGTCTGCAGTCCAGGCAGGGAGACCCCCGCTGGTGGCCACTGGAATTACACCCTTTTGGTACTGAATGTAATAGTGCCACCAGCAGGAGAAACCGGAGATGACACCGTTCCTGACAGATCATCACATTCAAAAGGCGAGAGACCAATATAGAGAAGGCATCCAGAACAAGATTATGACTACATCTGCAAAAGAGCAACATGACATTCTCTTTATTACAACATTCAACGATCAGCACTGTGCTATAAAAAGAGCTGTCCAAAAGCACTGGCCAATTTTGGGGCAGGACAATACACTTGGAAAATTCCTCCCCAATAAACCTCGGGTGGTATTCCGACGTGCAAAAAATGTGAAAAGTTTAATTGCCCCCAGTCGCCTTAAAGACAAACAAAGCTTGAAAATGCAAAACATCCCTCAATTCTTTAACATTACTGGAATGTTATAGATGTAAAGGCATTAAATGCAAAGCGTGTAAATTTATCTCTCATGGCCAGAAGTCATTTAGTTGTAAAGATGTTGGTACCTTCTACATTAAACAATTTATATGTTGTAATACCCAGTTTGTTATCTATGGGTTGAGGTGCCCATGTGGGTACCTCTATGTAGGTAGAACAGTGCGTGCGATGAGGACCCGCTTTGATGAACAGGTAGATTCATAGAAAAAAAGGTTGAGAAGCATAGTGTGCCACGTCACTTTAAGCATAAACATGATGGCAGCACTACAGGGTTGGAACTTTTTGGTATAGAATCCATACCTATGTCTATCCCGGAAGGTGAACGTTTTGCTAGTTTATGCAAACGTGAATAATATTGGATTTTCACTCTAAACAGTATGGCACCAGAAGGGTTAAACGAAGAGCTTGAAATAGGTACTCTCATATGATGTTATAGATGTAATTCTGTTTGACATTGTTTGGCCTTTCATTCGGGTGGTGTTGTGGATGGGAGTTGAACCGGTGACCCTTTATGCTGCCGGTTGAGAGTGCTACCCACTACACCACTGTGCTGTCCTGAATACTTATTCACTTTATAAATCCTCCATATTCATTATTTTAGTTTTAGACTTCTGTTTTGTATGAATCAGATCATAATTTTATCAGATAGGGGTCCATTTTAGTATGGGACCCCACCATATATTTTATAGCTTAATATAACTTTATTTCTTCACCACCTAAAAACCATATAATATAATACAATGAATTTCTACATTGGCTATGCCATGATGTCTTGCATCTTTATTGATATGATGTTGTATTATGTATATATTATATATCATTTATTCATGTATTTTGATATGTATGATTATGCCCTTGCATCGTAATTTTCTGTTGTTGATGATATTACCTAATATACAGTGTATATTTTATAGTACTTCACATAAGTACTTTTTAATAAGTTTTAATTACACATGACAATACTTCTTTTTATTTAAATTTACATTAAAGATAGTGCTAATTCTCTATGTTTATTTGTACTAAACACCATTTTAGGATGCTGTTGCTATATAACCCCCTCCGTCTTGTAGATACCTCTTGCTGTGTACTCCGTGCTCCTAGTCTGTTATGATGCCATTGGTTCATAGATAGGAGGGGCGGGGGGTTTAAACATATATTATCACTAGAGGAGAAGAGGGCGTTACCTGAAGAAGGAGGCCACGCCTCCGAAACATGTTGTCCTAGCAATTGCATGAAGCTTACAAGAAGAATCAGCTGCATCACTGTGCATCCCCTCTCTGGCCATGAGTGACGTCAGGCAGCGTCAGCTGGTCCGTGCGAGTGTTTTGTGTGGTGTGTGTTACAAGCAAGCAGGCGGTCTGTGCTTACTGGAATACTTTACCACGCTGCTAGTTGCTGTGAGCCAACTGATCCCTACAGACCAGGAGAGGAGGCTATTATGGAGCTGTTTATGCCATTTAACGCTGGATGTTTGTGAGTGCAACCCTCGTTTTTTATACACTTACCTTCATCTATTAAACAATAACACACTAGGGCTGGCATGCGCTCTCTCTTGTTTTTATATATTTTCAGAATCATGTCTATCACCCAGTGGACTCTTGGGAGAGCTGCAACACCTTAAGCGAGGAATATACATACAGACTGTTTACTGTTGGAATAGGTATAGTGGGGACAGCGCTAAACTTGGTTTATTGTGTGTGTTTAGACATTAATGGCTGCGTGTTGAGTTATTTTGAGGGGACAGCAAATTTACACTGTTATACAAGCTGTACACTCACTACTTTTCATTATAGCAAAGTGTCATTTCTTCAGTGTTGTCACATGAAAAGGTATAATAAAATATTTACAAAAATGTGAGGGGGGTACTCACTTTTGTGAGATACTGTACATATACTATACACATGCATAGAAATGAAGACAAAGAAATATCAGATGGTAAGTGATAACATGTAATAGGTTAATTTTTGGAATTATCAGATGCTACATGGTTAGCCACATATCTCTAAAAAAAATAGGACTCACAGGTTAAAAAAAAACACTTTTTTAAGTTTAGCATGTACTGTATCTTTTGAGGTTTAGACAAACTATTTTTTTTTATTTTGTTCATTGATGGTTGTGTGACAGTACGAGGCTCTGTAATCATGGAAAGGAAACAGGGTTTGCACATTTGCTGAGTGCAGAACAACTAAACATTATTTTTAGCGGAGAAAACTGCTTTTGCAGATTTCTCTAGATTTTGATAATTCTGGATGGGCCTCTGAAGTTTGGAGATTTCGGAGCATGTTGAGAGGGAAGAAATCTCCAACCCAATGTCTGGGTTTTGTAGTCAACCAGCACACAGCACCCTGGACACTACCTTACATACTACTGACCTTTGTAAACTGCCCTGCGTATGGTATTACTGACCTCTGTACACTGCCCTACATACTACTGACCCCTGGACACTTCCTTACATACTACTAACCTCTGTAAACTGCCCTGTGTATGGTATTACTGACCTCTATACACTGTCCTACATACTACGGACCCCTGGACACTGCCCTACATCCTACTGACCTCTGTACACTGCCCTGCATCCTACTGACCTCTGTGCACTGCCTTACTTACTACTGGCCTCTGTACACTGCCCTACTTACTACTGACCTCTGTACACAACCCTACATACTACTGAACTCTGTACATTGCCTGCATCCTACTGACCTCTGTACACTGCCCTACATTCTACTGATCTCTGTACACTGCCCTACATACTACTGACTTCTGTACAGTGCCCTACATCCTACTGATCTATGTACACTGCCCTAAATCCTACTTACACTGGCCAGGAATCAGAGCTGATAGCCAGGCCTGAAACTAGTCGAAGAAATCAGCCTGCTGTACCAGATATTCTGCTTTGCGGGGGTAACCAATTACTCCCCAGAAATGAAAAAAATTGTGATTGAAAGTGAATGCTAAGTTTCTACCTGAAGCTAAATTTTAAGGTAGGCTAAGTTTATATTTCTACAGTGACATTAGTTTTATAAGATTTTCTAAGTTTTCATTATGTCGCCTCTACTTTTCATTAGAGGCTTGCTAGTTCATCACTTTTTCTTTTTTTTTTTTAAAGGTGCAGCACCCAACGTTCTTTGACCCCTTCCATGTTGCCCTGGTAGATCTCCACCTCTCAAAGGTTGCCTACCCCTGCTGTAGGTAATATCCCCGCATCTCCCTCATTATTATATCACCTCTCGTTTTATTTCCACCCACTTTCTGTACAATCTGATTGTACAATCTCCTTTAGATCTGCCATTAGCTATGTAGTGAAAAATCTTGTCTAAATTGATACAAATTGAATGACATGTTCAGGTGGGTCCTCCATTCTATAGTTCTAGTAAATCTAAAGAAAATTGTACAGGAATTGCACAGTCAGACTGCATAGTGTATGGCCAACTTTATACAAGTACCCAAAGTGGGGAGACTCAGTTGTCAGGCCTTGTTCACAACTTCACATAGTGGGAACTGATATTTCTGCATATGTTTTTCTTGGGGGGGCGTTTTGGAGTGTTTTCGCTCATCACACATAAGAGCAGTCTATTCACTTGAATGGGCTGCCCTATATGTGACAATTGCCCCAAGGAATGGAGCAGAGTGTGATGCCATTTTACTGCACTTTTTGGTGCATTTGCAGCATATTTTTCATATGGCAAATGCATGCCTGCTACCCGTGGTTGGGGTGCCATAAAGATTTAGTGACAACACAAAAATGATGCTCCTTTGCAACGTGTTTCTGAAATGCATGGCAAAATGTGCCCTTTCTGTGCAGTTTGCCATGCAGGTGTGAATGGAAAATCCTTGTTCTTGTGTAAACACACCAATTTCACCCTGAGGTCCCATTCACAATTTTTTGGCTCTTTTTTTTTCCCCCACAACCTGCATAAGACAGTCCATTGATTTGCAAGTTTTTACTTAGCATTTTGCTGCGTTTGTCGCTCATTTATTCACGTGGCAAAATGTGTGTTTGTTTCTACGTTTGGGGTGGCGTCAACAATTATTGACACCAAAACCACCAGTTCCTTTAGTTTTTCTTCTCCTGTTCTCATTAGCTCTGTTCCACGTAGGCTATTATCTGATTGCTCAGCTCCTGCACACGCTGCCAAATAAACAAACTATGCAAGATGATGGTAAGGTAGAAAAAAATGATGGCTGTGTATTTAGTGAGAACAGTGATTGGTGATTGCATCTGCAGAGGTGGGTGGAAGTGATCTCCTGGAAGGCCAGGGCAGGAGCAGGGTGTCTGTTAATGAGGTCAGCTGGTGAACTGCTTCCTGTGTCTTAACAATTTTCCTAAACTAAGGGCCATCCAGGAAGGAATGGAGACATATATTAGACATGTGCAGAGTGGAAAAATGTGTTTAAAATTTTGGATATATTTGTTATGTTACTAATTTCATTTAGTTTTCGGAATTTGTTTAGTGTTGTTTTGGAATTTGCTTAGTTTTGTTTAGTTTGTATTAAATTTTGTTTTGTTTATTCATTTTGTTCTTAAATTGAAATAATAAACATGAAAAATAACTTTAAATATAGTGCCTGGGGTGGGGTCCCCTTAGTCTGCCTATAAAGTGGCACATCTGTACCATGTTGCAGCAAAAACTGAGGTAAATCACATTTAAATTTACTCGCAGTTGCAATTGT
Source organism: Lithobates clamitans (assembly GCA_037952925.1). NCBI lineage: Eukaryota > Metazoa > Chordata > Amphibia > Anura > Ranidae > Lithobates > Lithobates clamitans. The sequence goes on along the minus strand of JBBGZY010001615.1, from coordinate 1,001,642 downwards.
TGGTCTGGCTATTTAAAAAAAAAAGAAGACCAGGATTCACTGCCACCACAATCCCCAGGTACTGACTTTCCACCCTTGTCCCTGGCCACATCTCTCTCATCCACGGAGTCCCTGCTGGACAGATTAGGCTCCGGCCTCCCCACTACTACTATGATGGACCCGCATACAGGCCTATTATTGTCAGTGACTGAAGCAAACGCTGTCACCCCTGTGCCCACTGATTTCCCTTCCATGATGGAAGCTTTCTACCAACTTCTCTCCAAAAGCTTGGCCCTGAATGCAGCCCAAATAACCTCATCCATCCATGCTGATCTGCAGCAATTAGGGCTGAGAATGGACACAATTGAAAAGATTGAAAAGTAGGCTGATCAAGCAGTGTCAGGTATTAATCAAAACTCGGCCAGAATACAAGACATGCAGGACCAGCTTGAAACAGCTTTTGCAAAAATCGATGACCTCGAAAGTAGATCGAGACATTATAACTTTCTAATTTGCGGGCTCCCCGAATCTGAAAAAGATGTACATGCTTCTGTGAAAACCCTGCTGAGGGGCCTTATCCCAGATATTACAGAGCAACGCCTGGAGCTTGACAGAGCTCACAGAGCCCTGAAATCCCCTCTATCGGATGGACTCCCAAGAGACATAATTGTGAAAACCCATTTCTGCTCCGTTAAGGAGAAGGTAATGAGAAGGTCCAGGGGTTCAGATAACCTCAAATTGCTTGGTCACAGGATCCAGATTTTTGCAGATCTATCACAATACACGGTGCAGAAAAGACGCTCTCTCAAACCGTTACTCCAACTTCTGATTGAGAAAGAAATCACATATCGCTGGTCATTTCCCCTGTGACTGAATTTCTCCTACAGAAATAAAAGTCGCGGCTTCACCGCATTTGCATAGGGAGAACGTCTTCTGCTTTAATTGGGCTTGATTACACAGGAACCGTCCCCCACCCAGACAGGCCGGAGCACCCCCTTATCTACGAAGAAGCCCTCTCCGGCGAGCCCACTGCAACCTACCTGGCTGAAACAAAGCTCCAAACGCTCCAAAGAAAATCTCCCGCCATGATGTTCTGGCCCCCTTTAGGATCAGGGCCCTGATCTGAAACTCTCCTTATGCCAACTCCCGGTCCACAGTGACCTTTCTGGGTCCTCTAATTGTCTATCCTTCCATGTTGTCCCCATACTGGAACTGACACCCCTCCTACACGGACTCAAGCATAAACCGGCTAACTGTTTTATCGGGACAGGCAGCAGCCATTTATATGAGTATACAGGGCTGACTCAGGGGAAAGGGGGTATCTACTCCCTCACTAGTCCTGGACCACTAATAGATAGACGAGAGCATTAATGGGATACTATCGCTGGATTGTTCTTATCCCCTCAGTTGGACTTTTAGCTTGTGTTAATTATGGATAGTCTTGTGGGCACCAGATTACTTAAATTTTACTGTTTAGGCTTGCTCCCCTTCATTCTCTCATCACGCAGCAGGAGATCATCGCATACATAAAGCCTTAGGTCATAAATATTTCACTGTATTGTGTCTACCTGCATGGGTCGGACATGATGGGAAGCTCTCGGTCATTTATATGTTTGTATGTTGATTTCCCAGTTAGAAAGATCTGTTTTTAGGACATAGTAGACTGCTTAATTGTCTTTAGTTGCCTTGAACTACAGGTGGCGGGGCTGTGGTGGACCCAGTGCACCTGCACTAGGAATCAGGAGCACCGTTAGCACCCTTGATTTCTTACCCAGCTGCCCGACAGTAGGGGTGCCGGTCCTCTCAGGTTAAGGGGTAAGGTATGGCTAGTCCATCCTGCCCTGGGGATTGGGGGGGGTCTGGGGACCCCTGAGTTCTCACTTTTTGTTATTGTTACATGCAGGAATGTTTAATGACTCAGGTCGCTGTAACTTCCTTGTTTTCTCTCCTTTTCTCTTTCACCCCTTTCCTCTCCTTCTATTCCACTACTCATCTGAGTGTTCCCAGGCTCCACGTTCACCTCTGGCCACTCCTCCCAGGTCTCACTTCTACGGCGAACACACCCCTCGGGCTCCTCGGGGTTCACCCCTCACATCGGCAAGGTAAGTCTCGTAACATAAGCATAGCTTCACACCTCCCACATCATGCCTAACCCTCGTAACATGACTCCCACCCTCAAAATTGTATTGCATAACACACAGGGTCTTAACTCCCCCATCAAACGTAGAAAGCTCTTCCAACTTTACCAGTCCATGCACGCGGACATCCTCTTTCCCCAAGAGACTCACTTCCCCATATCCTATCAAACTAAATTCCTCCATCAGCACTTCCCTCAATTTTTTGTTTCCTCAGCGACCAACAAAACAAAAGGCGTTGCCATTTGCTTTGCTAAACATATTAATCTCTCCCAACCAGAGACTGTTGTAGACCCTCTGGGATGTTACATTCTAGTCTCGGAGAACATTGATGGGGAATTATACACCTTTGTCTCTTATTACTCCCCTAACAAGGGACAGAAAGACTTTTTTGACACATTGATGCACAAACTCCAACCACACCTTAAGGGCACAATCTTTTTTGGTGGGGACTCTAACACAGCTTTTGATTTCTCCCTGGATAGATCTGGAACTGGATTACCTAAACATAAGTGCCCTTCCAGACAAAGCATTAAAATAGCGAAACTACTACATGACCTGGGATTGATAGACATCTGGAGGGAGACTAACCCTCATTCTAAGGACTACATGCATTTTTCGGCACCCCATAACTCCTATGCCAGGATAGACCACATCTTCATACGCCCCACTAGGATCCCTTTATTGTGAGAACCAAGATTGTGGATACCCCCCTATCAGACCACTATATGGTCACTCTGATCACTCAAAGACCCTTGGGACACAGGGATGCCCCTCGCTGGCGTCTGCAGGAATCCATTCAAAGTGACCCAATACAGTATACCATAATAGAGGAATCCATTAAGGAATACTTCAGCATCAATACTACGAATGATGTATCACTGGCGACTGTTTGGGCCGCGCATAAATTGGTCATCAGGGGAAAACGATTCAATTGACAGCCAAACTTAGAGCGGAACACAAAGCGGACGCGATTAAACTAACTGCAGACTGCCAATCCCTTGTGAAGGCACACAAACTAAACCCTACTCCGGAATCTCTAGCCAACTTAGACAAGGCCCGGGCCCTCCTCAACCTGACCCTAACAACAGCAGCTGAAAAACACCTCAGGTGGACGGGGGCGAAGTTCTCTTCCCAAAAGGATAGGATCGGCTCAAGACTAGCGGTCAAGCTTAGTCCCAAACCTCGCTCCCAAGCATTTCTGAAAATTAGGCTACAATCGGGAGACCTGACCCAGAACCCAACCAAGATCATGGAAGCCTTCCTTCAGTTCTATTCTGAAGTTTATAAATCAAAGCTCCCACCATCAGGGCAGTCACAGCGTGGGTTTCTAGATTCCCTCACTTTGCCTTCCCTGTCTAAAGACCATAGGGACCTACTTGAGAGCCCATTCACCCAAACAGAGGTCCTGGATACAATCAAATCTCTAAAAATGGGATCCTCCCCTGGACCAGATGGGTTCTCAACTAGGTACTATAAAAAATTTGGCCCCACCCTGGCCCCACATCTAACTAAGCTTTTCAACTCCCTTAGGGAGGGTTCTTCTCTGGGGGCAGATCTAAATGCAGCCTATATTTCGTGATTCCCAAACCGGGTAAGGACTCAAGCGAGGTTGGGAATTACCGGCCAATATCTCTGATTAACAATGATATTAAGATTATGACTAAGATACTAGCAAATAGGGTAGCGAGTTTTATCCCCTCATATATTCATGGAGATCAGGTGGGTTTTATCCCTGGAAGACAAGGCCCTTATCAGATTAGACGGACCATAGACATTATTTCACTTCTTAAATCGCAATGGGACGGAGGTCCCCCTCAAAAGGGCTTTCTCTTATCGATTGACCTACACAAGTCATTTGATTCCATAGACTGGGCGTACCTTTCTGATATCCTACGGAGATGGGGCTTTGGCCCATACTTCCTAAATCTAATAAACTCACTGTACTCTACTCCGTCAGCCCAAGTACTCCTGATGGGCAGATACTCGGCCTCATTCCCTATAGGAAGGGGTACCAGACAGGGATGCCCACTCTCCCCCCTCCTCTTTGCAATGGCAATAGAAACCCTGGCCATAGCAATCAGAGCAAATCCCGATATTAAGGGGGTGACCTGCAGGGACCAGGAGCACAAATGTTCACTTTATGCAGATGACCTCATACTGTATATTATCTCCCCCCTAATCTCCACCCCAGGAGTATACAGAGTGCTGAGCTCATTCAGTGAAATTTCAGGCCTGAAGGTCAATATGAATAAATCAACTGCCTTAAATATCACGGTACCTCCTGACCTTCTCTCACAACTTACTAGCAACTTTGACTTTTCCTGGGCCCCCACGGCTATCCCCTATCTAGGGATCAATCTAACCCCGGATATAAATAACCTCGTTAAAGCTAATTATCCCTCTATGATTCTCAAGTGTAAGAGTGAACTTGAAAAGTGGTCTAGATGTGGTCTGTCCTGGCTGGGCAGGGTGCACGCAGTGAAGATGACACTCCTCCCCCATTTCGTATACTTGTTCTGCTCTCTATCAATCCCACTTACGAAGAGTTTCCTCAGTAAATTTTAGTCAGAGATAATACGCTTTGTCTGGGGTAACCAGGGATATAGGTGCCCATCCAGAATAATTCACCGCCTAAAATTCCAGGGTGGTTTGGGCTTACCGCATCTCTGGGGATACTGTCAGGCTGCACAATTGTCACAAATTTCAATGATCTTCTCCAAGGGCACAAAGCTTGACTGGCTCTCCATGGAAAGGGGGGCAACCCCCCTCAACACCATTGATTTTCTTCTGTGGTGTAATCCAAAGAGTAGGCTGGCCATAATGGCTCCCACTGTATCCCACTACATTTCATTAAGCACTAAACTATTCACACAAACCTAAGCTATGCACACAGTGCAGATAACTCTGATATGTGAAAACTTCAATAAGAACAAAGAAACCGTATTCTAGGCAGTATAGCGTCACAGACCCTCAATGCTTACAAAAAGCTAAATAAAATGTGTTCCCCCATCAGGGCATATGTGTCATCCAAAGTGAGAAATAAATTACCAAAATGAATAAATAAATAAAAAAGTAAAAAATTCAAAAATATTGGGACAAAATGGTGCCAGAGGGAACGTGGTCCCTATATAAGGTCTATGTTCTACGTGATATCAGGGTGATGTATGTGTGTCCCTTTAGTATGAATGTGCAGAATTAATTAAATAAGGTGATATTGAATGAATATTCAAAAGTATTGGGACACTAGTAAAAGATGAAACAGATAATGTTACTACTATAAGTCTAAGTGGTGATAGTGTATCCCCTTACGTGTTCAACAAAACATTTATAAATAATAGTGAAATATAGTGGTTGTAATGCCCCAATAACCAAAAGTATTGGGACAGTATGGCGCTATAGGATGTGAGTAATAAAAACTAGATAATCCTCCTATGTAAAAATAGCCAGATAATGGTCATCTACTGCCATATGTAAATTACATTTATATACTATTGTTTCTAATTAGTTCAAATTGCTCATGTTTAAAACCGATGATAAAGTTAAAGAAATCCATATATAAAATCCATGCAGATCAGATGTTATTAGCCAGGTGGGAACAAACAGGGTTCAGCTAAAATGCTATTTGTTTCATCCAGGAAGGTGCAACGTAGTGACTTCTGTGCAGTTTTTCATAAGGTGACTTGAAGTGACTTGCAGTGCTCGCCCCCTATGCTACCCCACTCACCAGAGATAATCACCCCTACAGGGGTACCAAGCGACAAAGTGGGTGCCTGAGGGTGGATGTTTATTCAATTCCGAAGTGCTTCCAGTCCTCTGCTGCTTGCAATCCTTATGGCTGTCCTAGGTGTGTTGTGTACTCTGACATAGCCGTACTGCTCCAGCCGTGTAACCTTAAGTACGCAAGCTGGGACGCACGCTGTTAGTTCGTTGCCGGTTCCCTTCTTGCTCACAGCGCTGTTTATTATGTTCATTGTGGCTTAAGAATCTTCTCTGGATTGGATTTGTTGTGATGGAATAAATGCTTTGACATACTTCACGAAGGCAGCCCCTTGTGTTTCTCTTTTCTCTGGATATCTGGAGTGATTAACAACTTAAGGTTACACGGCTGGAGCAGTACGGCTATGTCAGAGTACACAACACACCTAGGACAGCCATAAGGATTGCAAGCAGCAGAGGACTGGAAGCACTTCGGAATTGAATAAACATCCACCCTCAGGCACCCACTTTGTCGCTTGGTACCCCTGTAGGGGTGATTATCTCTGGTGAGTGGGGTAGCATAGGGGGCGAGCACTGCAAGTCACTTCAAGTCACCTTATGAAAAACTGCACAGAAGTCACTACGTTGCACCTTCCTGGATGAAACAAATAGCATTTTAGCTGAACCCTGTTTGTTCCCACCTGGCTAATAACATCTGATCTGCATGGATTTTATATATGGATTTCTTTAACTTTATCATCGGTTTTAAACATGAGCAATTTGAACTAATTAGAAACAATAGTATATAAATGTAATTTACATATGGCAGTAGATGACCATTATCTGGCTATTTTTACATAGGAGGATTATCTAGTTTTTATTACTCACATCCTATAGCGCCATACTGTCCCAATACTTTTGGTTATTGGGGCATTACAACCACTATATTTCACTATTATTTATAAATGTTTTGTTTTTTTTTTTAATTCCATATTTTTATTAGATTTCAAATGAAATACATTGTACAATTAAACATTGTACGTCGTGCAACGACGTTTGTGTAACAATCAAAGATATGAACTTCTATCCACAACAGGGATCTAATATGTTCAAGTATTAATCGTGTCTTTTGATATCATATTAAGAGAACGGAAAAACAACTGAGAGTGTAAACGGTCCACTTCACTAGTGTGTCACCCCATGTGGGATCTTTAGTGGCACAGGAGCGAAGGGGACCCTCTAGTAAAAGACACGAAAGATGCATTTAACAGAAAAATACCAGTTATATAGGTAACATAAAGATCTTAATGAGTTATAGGTATTGCTCGGTCAAGAAGGAGGATCAGTATATCAGTTCGTTCGTACGTGGGGTGCGCAGTCTTTAGTCCAGTCGGTCCACGGTTGCCATGCTTTGTGTATTTTTGTGGCTTGCCCGGAGAGTGAGGCTGTAATAGTCTCATAGCTGTAATGTAGTGATACCAAGTCAGTGACTTGGGTAAGCGTCAGTTGGGTGTCAGACTTCCAATGTCTGGTTATATTTAGTCTGGCTGCCATGAGGATATGGGTGGTTATGAACCTGAGGGGGTGGGGGATGTCCTCAATGGTGAGATTGAGGATCGCTAAAGCCGGTGATGGAGGGGTCTTGATTTGGGTGATGTTCGAGATTAAGTTGAAGGTGTCATCCCAGTATTTTTGTAAGTTGGCGCAAGACCAAAAGACGTGTAGTAAGTCGCTTGTGGAAGATTTACATCTCCAGCAAGTATTAGGGATTTGAGGGTTAAAGGATGTTATTCGGGCTGGTGTCAGGTACCATCTTAGTGTAATCTTCTGTGTGAGTTCCCATAGGGCCGCGCATTTGGTGGATTTGTAATTAGTTTTGAGGGCTTGTTGCCATTGTGTGTCCGTAAAGTTTGTGGCGAGGTCTTTTTCCCAGGTGAGGTGAGGTGGCAATTTGGTAAAGGTTCGTTTGTGTTGGAGGTTATTATAAAAGTATGAAATCCCTTTAATTTTTGTGTCGGGGTTGGTGAAGTATTCCCAAGTCTTGGGGTGGATATTGTAGATAGGGAGTGGTATAGTTTCCAGGCAGTGACGTATACGGAGATAGGTAAAGTATTCTGTTGAAGGTATGGCATGTGTGACTTGTAATTGAGGGAATGTTGAGATGTGGTTGTCTTGTACTATGTCTTGTATGTAGCATATGCCTTTGAGGATCCATGGAGAAAGTGAGATTTCTGGCATTAGATGGAGTAATGATTGTATGGGGATGTGGGAATGAGGCGTGTTAGAAGTGTATTTCATTAGGGATGTCGCTTTCTTCCAAGCCTGTGCTGAAGCTATCACAGTGGGAGAAAGGGATCTTGGGATTGGAGCGCCTAGCGGGGTGCTTAGTAACCATGTTTTCAGGTTGGGTCTTGTGAGTGAAGATTGTTCGATGTGACCCCACCGAGTGGATGGGGATGGTTGAAACCAGCAGGGTAGTTGGGCTAGGATAGCAGCCAGGTGGTAGTCTTCGAAGTCTATTGAGCTCGAGCCACCCACCATTCTGTGTTTGATCAGTTTTGTGTGGGCGCATCTGGGTCGTTTGTCTTTCCAGAGGAATTTATTAAATAACGTCTGGAGGGATCTGAAAAATTTGGCTGGCAGGGGAATGGGTAGGGTTCTAAAGTAGTAGAGTATTTGGGGGAGGCAGATCATTTTAAAGGCTGCAAGCCTACCTGTCCAGGAGAGTTCGTGTTTCGCTATGTTTTGTGCGGTCTTTTGAATATTTTGGAGGAGTGGAAGGTAGTTGCATGAATAGAGTTTTTTAGTCGTCCTCGGTAATTGGATGCCTAGATATGAAATGTCAGAATCTGCCCAGGCAAATGGATACTGCACTTGGAGGAGGTTCCTCAAAGTAGCGTCTACATTGATATCTAGCAGGAAGGATTTGGTCGTATTGATTTTGTAGTATGAGACCGAGCTAAACCAATTCAGTATCTTTTGTACTTCTGCCAGGGAAACAGTCGGGTTGGTGAGGATGAGGATAACATCATCCGCAAACAGGCTAATTTTGTGGTGATAAGGACCGATTCGTAGGCCCGAGATGTTGGCATTGGAGCGGATATGTTCTGCTAGGGGTTCCATAATCATATTGAATATGAGGGGGGATAGGGGGCATCCTTGGCGGGTGCCGTTTGTGATTGGGAATGGCCGAGATAGGATGCCTTCTGTGTAAACCTGAGCTTCGGGGTTGGAATATAAGGCCATGATGGCTCTGAGAATTTGGTCTTGGAACCCAAACTTCCGGAGGACCGACTCTAGGTAGGACCAGTGAACTCTGTCGAACGCCTTCTCTGCATCCAGGGATAGGAGCAGAGAAGGCGTTCCGGTGGATTCAGCATGATGAATAAGGTTAATCATCCTTCTGGTGGCATCTGAGGCTTGTCTGCCTTTTGTGAAGCCTGTTTGGTCTTGGTTTATAATAGTGGGCATAATTTTGAGTAGTCTTGTCGCTAAAGTTTTGGCGTAAAGTTTGAGATCAAGGTTGAGTAAGGAGATGGGGCGGAAGTTTTGGGGGACATTCGACTGTTTCCCTGGTTTCGGCAATGTGATAACCAACGCTTTTAAATATTCTTGTGAAAAGGTAGAAGAGGAGGCAGCATGATTAAATAGGTCATTAAGATGTGGGATCAACTGTGGGTAAAATTGTTTATAGTATTCCCCTGTTAGTCCATCGGGGCCCGGTGCTTTACCGCTAGGGAGGGAGTCTATAGTTTTTTTGATTTCTTGCTCAGTGAACGGGGCATTTAAGTCGGTCAATTGTTTCTCGGTCAATTTGGGTAGATCTAGCTTGTGGAGGAAGTGGTCTATTTCCGCTTGGGTGGGTTGAGGGGTCTGGGGGTCCTGTTTTAGGTTGTAGAGGTCTTTATAGTAAGCGCTGAAGGCATTGGCTATGTCTTGGGGGTTACTTAAGGGGGTGTTAGTATGGGGGTGAATGAGTTGGGTTATTTTAGTTTTGATACGTCTACCTTTTAGTCGTTGGGAGAGTTTCTTGCCAGCTTTGTTAGAGGTAGAGTATGTAGATGCTTTAAATTTCCTGTGGAGGAACTCATAGGAGTGGAGGAGTAGGGTTCTAAGCTCCTGTCTGAGGTTTAGTAATTGGTTGGCCTGTGGGTCTTGGGGGTCATTTTTGAGCCTGTGTTCTAGGGTTGCTATCTGTGTTGTTAATTCGTCTATCTGCTGCGTCCTCTTCTTCTTGTGCTGAGAGCTAAGTTTAATTAACATTCCCCGCATATATGCTTTGTGAGTGCTCCACACCACGGCAGGGTCGGGTACCGAGCCTTTGTTCAAGGAGAAGAATTCAGTAATGTGTTTCGATATTTCTGGGGTGTACGTGTCACTTTGTAGAATATAGTTGTTAGCACGCCAGAGAAACGTGCTTTGCTGTAAATTGGTATCTTGTATTGTAATTGAGATGGGGGCATGGTCCGACCATGTCGTGGTGTGGATCTTTGAGTCAGATATTTTTTGCAAAATACATTTGTCAGACAGGAACAGATCTATTCTGGAATACGAGCGGTGTCTGGATGAAAAAAAGGTAAAGTCGCGTTCAGAGCCGTGATGGCATCTCCATACATCGTATAGATCCTGTGATGCGATGAATTTTTTTAGAGGAGAGTCACGGCGTTTCGTGGGTGAGGTAGAGTCCATCAAAACATCTGGGACCAGGTTGAAGTCGCCACATATTATTTTGTGGCCCTTTTCAATGGTGTTGACAGAGCGAAGGACTTTGTGGAGGAATCTCAGTTGGTGAGAGTTTGGGGCGTAGATGTTGATTAAGGTATAGGTCGCTTTGTTGATTGTGCAGATTAGGATAAGAAAACGACCCTCTGGGTCTGATTTTACATCAAGGAGTTGGAAATCTAGAGTGTTCCGGATCGCTATCATGACCCCTCTTGTTTTAGTGGGGTGCGTGGCATGGAAGATATGTGGATATTGGTGGTTGTTGCATAAGGGAGTATTGGAGTGCAGTAGGTGGGTTTCCTGGATACATAGCACGTCGCTGTGGAGAGCCGCAGCGGTTTTCCACAGTGAGTGACGTTTGGCGGGATGATTCAGCCCGTTGGCATTTAAGGAGAGAATGGTGAATGGCATCTTGCGGTGTGTGTAGTGCACAACACTTACAGTTAGGCGTTGGAGGGTTGGTCCGGAGGTACCTGATGTTAGGATTCAGTTGTTGGGGAACGGACGTCCGAGACTTGAGTGTAGGTTGAGGTGGTAGTAGGCTGGTCTTGGAGGTTGGTGCTGGAGGATCCTGGGTCAAGGAGTTAGTGGTTGCTTCGTGGCAGTCTGAGTTTCTGTAAAAAGATTTGGACTAGAGTGCTGCGAATAGAGCAATGTGTTAGATTACAGGTAATATAAAATAAAAACAACAAAAGGAAAAAAAAAAAGAAAAGAGTCAATGCAGTAACAGAGCGTGAAGAATATAATACAGCTGGTGGAGCTTGGCGAAGTGATCCAGTAGTGGGAAGTTCGGTGTAGTAGTTGGAGGTGGTTCTTCTCTTGGTAGAAGGAAAAGCTAGAGGGGGTGTTGAACACCTTATATGCCTCTATATGGGGGTGCAGGGAGTCAATAATACCGGAAGGAGAAGGCAGGAGTAACAGGTTGCCAGAGCTCAGGGGAGCTAAGTTAACTGTTAGCGGCCAGGTGAAGTAATGAGGTATGCATCTTTCAGGTGAGATTGCGATTTTGTAAGTTGCGGGACGTATTGGGTCCTCTGTCTGAGGAAGGTGGTTTGGGTAACTCAGGAGTTATCCGCCAGGAGTGGAGGAGCTTTAGGCCTTTTTCTAGATCTCCAATGGCGTGTGTTTGGCCGTTGTGTGCAATAAGGATGGTTGCAGGGTAGCGCCATTTGTATTGCAGCTTATGATTTTGCAGGCTTTTGGTTATCGGGTTGAGCTGTCTTCGCATTTGGAGGGTGTACTTGGACAGGTCGGGAAAGAGTTGGATGCCAGTGTAGGGAGCAGGTAGGGGTGATTTAGCTCTGAGTCCCATGAGGAGTTTCTCTTTGATGTGGTAGAAGTGGACCCTCATTAGGACATCTCTGGGGACCGAGGTTGCTAGGTGGGCTGGCTTGGCGATTCTGTGAATCCTGTCTATTATGACATCGCGCGGGGACGCTTCAGGAATCACTATGTGCATCAGTTCCTTTGCGTATCTCGACAGGTCCGCGGGGAGTATGGTCTCCGGGACGCCTCTCAACTTTATGTTGTTCCTGCGGGACCTGTCTTCTAAATCGGCCAGCTTGGCCCGCATCCATGCCTGTTCTTCTTTAACTGTGTCATAGGCATCAATGACTTCATTAACTGTGGATGTGCATGCATGTATCCCTCTCTCAGTGTTAGTCACCCTGTCTTCCAATAGATGAATATCAGAGGTGATTCTGTGGAACATGGATGAGAGGTCTGTCATGAGGGAGGTCTGGAGGGAGAGCAGCATGTCCTTCAGTGTGGTGTCCATGACTGGTTGGCCTGAGGTGGGGAAGGAGGCCATGGAGGAATGCAGGGCCTGGTCTAGGGAGAAGGGGATAGGAGCCTGGGCCTCAATTTTTTGGCGCTGTGAGCGGTGTGGCGGCGTGTCAAGCCGCATCTTAGCTTTGGCTGGGCTGCTAGGGAGTGGGTCACCCTCCAGTGCTTGGGATGGGTCAGCTACAGTACCTGGATCTGTGCAGACATCCGTGGCGGCATCCGGGAGGTCCGTGTAGGGCTCGCGCGGCGCGGCCTGGTCGGCGCCATCTTGGATATCCCATCCCGCCGGCTTGTAGGCAAATTCTGTCAGTTTCTGGGGCCTGTGGTCAGTAAATCGCTTCCTAGATGCCTGCATCGTCGTCTCCTGGGTGCGAGGAGCGAGGATGGCTGTGGATGGGGTTATATTTACGGCCGATTGCGGTGGATTGTGTCCCCTGGCTGGCGAGCTGTAAGTTTAGGCGTCCATCTTCCTCTCCGGCCGGCCACGCCCCCTATAAATGTTTTGTTGAACACGTAAGGGGATACACTATCACCACTTAGACTTATAGTAGTAACATTATCTGTTTCATCTTTTATTAGTGTCCCAATACTTTTGAATATTCATTCAATATCACCTTATTTAATTAATTCTGCACATTCATACTAAAGGGACACACATACATCACCCTGATATCACGTAGAACATAGACCTTATATAGGGACCACGTTCCCTCTGGCGCCATTTTGTCCCAATATTTTTGAATTTTTTACTTTTTTATTTATTTATTCATTTTGGTAATTTATTTCTCACTTTGGATGACACATATGCCCTGATGGGGGAACACATTTTATTTAGCTTTTTGTAAGCATTGAGGGTCTGTGACGCTATACTGCCTAGAATACGGTTTCTTTGTTCTTATTGAAGTTTTCACATATCAGAGTTATCTGCACTGTGTGCATAGCTTATGTTATTTTCCCTGATACTAATTAATTTTCAGAGGGCAGCGCCGCTTACTGTCTCATTCTATTCATCTACTATATAATTGTACCCTTAGGGGTACCAATTAGAGATAGGCAGCAGCCCTTACTCTTATCCTAAGCACGGACACACTCTCTTATATATTCACACAAACCGCCCTGACCTCCCCTCTAAAACCTCTGTCTCATATTTTTCATAATGCTAACTTCCACCCGGGACTAAATATACAGGCGTTCAGATGGTGGACAGACAAAGGTCTCTACCGTATAGGACACTATCTTACCCCAGCGGGTCCCCTTACCTTGTCCTACTGCAAACGTTAACTGGATATGCCTGAATCCGAAAGGTTCAGATTTACCCAAATCTCGCACTTCCTACACTCCATCTGGATTTCCAACCTGGAACCTCCTTCAATTACCCCTTATGAGCATTGGTGCTCCAATATTTCGATCAGAAAGGAGGTATCTGCTTGATATACATGGCACTCCTGATGAATCTGGACAAGCCGACATACGCTAGGACCTGGGAGGAGGACACAGGCAGAACATGAACAGCAACTGCAACATTTCCCTTGTAGAAGCCAGTCTAAAGGTTTTGACTAGGTGGTATGTTCCCTCCAGATTGTCATCGATTTACCCAGGGACATCTCCACTATGCTTTAGAGGTTGTGAGCATGAGGGCACAATGCTACATATTTGGTGGACCTGCACCCGCATTAGAGCCTTTTGGCAGAAAACCTTCCAAACTATTAGTACTTTAACAAACGGAACAGTTGCTCCCAACCCTCACATAGCCCCACTTAACCACACTATCCTTAATTTACCTAAACACTTACATGCCCTATCCTTCTTCATTTTGCTAGGAGCTATAATCACTATAGCTAAATCCTGGAAGAGGCCCACAGTCTCCTTTCAGTGTTGTAGGAGGAAAGTGTCATGGATTATGTCTCAGGAGCAAATAGTAGCAAAGCTTAATGACAAAATTGGGATGTTTAATGCCACCTGGGAACCCTGGGCCATGTTCTGTAACATACCACTACTCCCAGGAATGGCATATGGAACTGGTAATGTTCCTTCTCCTCCTTGAACCAAACTCTGTTCTTTTCTTCTTTTCTCCTTCCATTTCACATGTTTCTTCTCTCTCCTTTCTGGGACTGCCTAGTCCCTTCCATTCCTCTAGTGCAGAATGACCTGTAGTTCCTCCTGCGGGGAACACATTGGAGATTGATGTCCAGGCTGTCAGCAGGATCTCGTTCTCTCTATTATACAATTATTTCTCCGTCACCATGGTTGTAATTTAGAAATGGAAGGCTCTGCTTTTATAGCCTTTTCATTCTACCCATGGCGACCTCAGCTACGGGAGTGGCCGTGGATTCTGGGAGGACCCTGTACACACCTACTGGAAGGTCCCACAGGGGTGGTGTGTGTGGGACCTCTCGGTCCATCCAGCGTCTATCTCCGGGAGACAAAATCCTTTGTTTAATGTTATTCCCTCAATGTTAGTTCTCCTGACAGCCCTGATCAGACAGTACGAGTACACTGAAAATGATTTATCTTTATTCCTCTCGAGTTCTCCCCTAGAATTATCCTCTGCTACTTTATTCGTAATCCTGTACATGCAATGCTGTTGTCTGGATTCATGATTATCTGTACTGTCCTTAGTCATGTATGATTGCTTATGCAATGGTTATCATATATACTCAATAAAAACATTTTAAATTAAAAAAAGAAAAAATGGTGTGGGGTCCTTTTGGGTCTAGTATGCGTTTTAAGGGGAACCCTGTGCCAAAATTGAAAAAAATGTTGGTCCCCCCAAAATCCATACCAGACCCTTAAAATGAGCAAATGAGTGCCCCCCCCTCCTGAACCATACCAGGCCACATGCCCTCAACATGGGAGGTGGGTGCTTTGGAGCATGCTTGGATAAGGTGCATGCTGGGTCGTGACATTACAAGGAGGGTGGGCCATGTATAGGTGGGCTCCCAAGTGTAGGATGATAGCATTTCCAACAGGTGTATGCCATACTGAATATATGATGGTAGTTGTTGCACAAGTGGTTGGAGGAACTGGTCTATGTATATAGAAAAACCACTTGTTACACTATCCATTGCTGCCACGATTGGACCTTGCCTTGCTTTTCTCTCACTTGTCAGCGATCACTCAACTCCACTGATGATGTCATACCCGCGGGATAGTCCACGCCTTACAGCGCAACTTCCTGATTCCTTTGAGGCTCCAGGGATTGCCTCTCTCCTTACAACTGAGCAGGCGGAACCATCACATTTACCGACGGCATGCACCATGATGAGATCCATATACAGGTGAGCCCATTTACACTGTGTTCTTAATCTCATTTTATTTAACATCTGAAAAACTACACTTAGCTGGCGCATCCTTCTCTCAGATCTTGATACAAAGCTTTGGTGACATGCATGGGCTGTCTTCTGGACCCTCACACACAGCATGAGGTTGAAAAAAGAAAGGGAGCATCTAGAAGCCAGTGATAACATTATGATCTTCACAAAAAGTATGTTTTTAACAAGTGGAGCCGTTTTTCACAAAAAAGAAATACAGCATTGTGAATAGGGAGGTCAGGGGGTTCAAGGAATGCATTTTTTTTATCAGATTACACTTCATTTTTAAGCATCCCATACTTTCAGGTGCATCAAATGCCTGTGTCCGATGATGCACTTAGTGGTTTCACTTACTAGCTGCTACATGACTACAGCTCTGCGAGGACAGAGTAGTGACAAGAAAGAAAGTGAAGGCAAATCTCCCTAATGGGACACAGATGTAAAAAATAACTGATATGGATTTTATCAATCCTATATTCTATCCTAGACTAAAACGGGTTTTGGAAAAAGAAAGACTTTGACATCACCCATGAAATATACAGAAAGGGTATGCAAAATGTAAATCGCCCAATTACATTTATCAATATCCTCTAACCAATTCAGAGAATCCTAATGTTTGCAAAACTGTTAGCAGTTTTGGGTATGTGTGTGGGTCACATGTGTGTGTTAAATGTATGTATGTATGTATGTATGTATGTATGTTTATGTTATGTGTGTGTATGTTGTGTGTATGATGCCCATTTTTATATTATATTTGGTTTTTATTTTTACTTTGTATTGCTCGGATTTCTTTATTTTTACAAGGGAGCAGATATATACTCATGAGAAAATGTATTTTTCTCAGAGGAGCTACTTGAAATGAGTCAATCATATGACTGTTAAATAAGACAAAAAAGTCTAAATACAACTTTTAAATCAAGAAAATTAAAGGCATCTAAAAATGTTCCTGTATGTTTTTACAAAAGCTAACCAAAACATTATCATTATATAGAAATAGATTCACTGAATACTGAAGAACAACTTTGTTCTGAGATCACTCATCTTTCCCTGGTCAGCACAAGAAGGGTCTTGAGCCAAAAGCTTATCATTTTCTGAAATGCCCTCATTTACATAATACAAAATCATGGAAAAAAAGCGAAATATGAACAGTCTATTCTGAAAACGACATAGGAGTTCTAGTGCATGTGAAATATAATAAAAACACAACAAATCAACATCATTAAAAGTACACATCATGCATACTACAAAATTGTTATTTTTTAAAACATTTGTAGGTATTTTACAACATTTATAGGTTTCAAGTTTTGAAATATACAGTGGTTGTCTAGAATAATGACTGTGAATAAATACTGTATATAAACATTTAACAGATGTTACCAGTATTTTTAAAGCTCTCCTGGCATGTCTCCCTGTGTATGAATGCCTCTGAGAAAGTCAGGAAAAATAAACACCAATTTGGGCAACACTACCATAATTGGCTGTAGCACAGGCTCAAAAGTGGTGAATTACTAAGTGAGCATATACTGTATATAACTTAGACAAGCTAAACTATGCATAGAACCTAACTCAGGACTGTTTAATTTATTAGAAATTGTTTATTCAATAACTTCTATAAACACCTGATGTCTCCTTATCACCACAATGGAAATTTAGCAGGCTATTAAATATTTTGTAAACAACAAAAACCCAGGTTCTGAAGACAACCTGACTGATTTCTCTAAAATATCCCCTGGTACTCACTTATCTCTATACCTCTATCCTCCCCATCATATCCAACACATCACATACTGAACTTAAGAAAGCCTACTCCACATTAAGCACAAATATGGCCAAGCAGTGTAATATAGAAAAAAGTTTATTGAAAAATGTTGTTAAAAATATATGGAATAACATCCATATGAATGAACCAATCTCCCAAAGTTGGAGCTAGCACAAAGCATACAAACATACAATAATAAAAACAATCCCAGTGATTACTCAGGGTGATGAAAATTCCAAAACAATCATCAAATGATGGATAATGATTGTGAATAAGTTCTGGTATCCAATGTAGATAAAATGATTAATTCCTAAGTTGGCTGCTATATATCGCAGTGTAACCCAGATTAATTGCTGTAATACATTGGGATTTCAGTGCAGTCTCAGTGAATTCAAGATGATTATTTTTCCAATGAAAAGATGATAGAGAGTATATCTCAACTGATAGTGTGGGTAGAATTGAAGAAAGCTATGTATACCAATCAAATAATTTCAATGTTCTTAGGAAGTCCGCGGATTGGCGGACAAAACGCAAGCATCAACAGACGGAGTGATGTCATCATACCCGAATGTGTAACCAGGGTTTCCCAATACCACGCTGATACACACACACTGACAGTCTACTGCATAGCCGACCGGCTTCTACTGTTAACCGCGATCTGTGAGGATACATCGGCTATTGGGACAAAAGAAGGGAGAGTGCCTGAGCCATTCAATTCTGGCAAAAACAGCCAATAACCATCGAGCAATTGCTCAAAAGGGACTGGCAATCGGAACTATATGGAGAAGATAGAGCAGTAAGTCAATCTTATCATTCCATTTTGACACGAACATCTGCAGGTTGCAGTTTCTTTCACTATTTGACTTGCTCCCTTCTTGAATACCGTGTGAAACGTATCTGAGACATTATAAGTAAGGAAGATTGAGCTACATACCATCACACCTCATAGAGGTAACATTAACACAGATTACTGTACTAAAATCACCTCATGCCATCTCCTACACCTGTCTCTGCAATTGCCTCTCATTACTAATAAGGATATTGCCATTAACCAGCACTAGCCCTATTTTTCACCTTAGGCTACAGGAGATTACTCTTATACCATTTTCCATTCTTTTCCATTTATCTCTAATGATTTTCTGGATAATATTATGTTCTTGAGCAGCACTACGATGTGATTCTTGATATATACTTATCATTGAAATTATTTGATTGGATACATAGCTTTCTTCAATTCTATCCACACTATCAGTAGAGATATACTCTCTATCATCTTTCCATTGGAAAATAATAATCTTGAATTCACTGAGACTGCACTGAAATCCCAATGTATTACAGCAATTAATCTGGGTTACACTGCGATATATAGCAGCCCACATAGGAATTAATAACTTTATCTACATTGAATAACAGAACTTATTCACAATCATTATCTGTCATTTGATATGTTTTTGTGAATTTTCATTACCCTGAGCAGCCGCCGGGATTGTTTTTATTTTTTTCATTTATTGTATGTTTGTATGTTTTGTGTTATCTCCAATTTTGGAAGACTGGTTCATCCATATGTATGTTATTCCATATATTTTTAACTGAATTTTTCAATAAACTTATTTCTATGTTATACTGCTTGGTCATATTTGTGCCTAATTTACAGTCTGTACTTCACAGCTGTCCCCTTTTTGTCAATTCATTTCCTGTTTTGGCATAGACCACACCCTGGGTTCCACCTACCCACCATATTATATTCTTCTACTCCACGTTAATCTTAGTGTTAATTCTACACTATTCACCTTCACCAAATTGGATTCCTCAATCACAAATACTCTACCCTGGGTATACAAACTAATATTACAGCTACAGTACAAGAAAAACAACACTTTTTTTCTTCTTTTCCCTCCATGATGCTTCTAAGTTTTCATAAGTAGACTTTTAGGAGGAGCCACCGAGAGTGGACTGAGATATAGTTGCCAGAAATCTCCAAGTGTCAATCTCTTGAACCATAGTTTATTTATATACTGTATACTGCAAGTGCTACATTTGAAGTAATTGTGTCTTAGGAAATCATAGGGAAAATCCTGAAAACACATCCCTAAAAGGACTAGTAAAAAATACTTTCAAAACTCATAATCTTGATTATATCTTTCTAGGTGAGTTGAGGGACGTGTTCCATTCATTTTGTTAGACCCACAATGTGAGACATATATTATTTTGTTGCTATAAAAATGGAACCCCCCTGTAAATAACTTCAAGGCATCATCCCCTAGTTATATACCATATCAAAAAAATCCAGTCGACCAATGGAAAATGAATAGTTAAAAATAATTACAGCTTTATTTGTACATTAAATGTGTCTAAAAGCCATATCCACAGAATCACCATATCAAATGTATAATACTCATCATATAAGACTTGGTAGATGCAATTTGTGTGCAGTCTTGCTACCTCAGGGTGAACTTGCTTGTGTAGTCTTAAGATAGGATAGATAATAGGAAACCTACAATGAACAAACATTATAATATGTTCAACACAATACAATATATCAACCCCTAAAGAGGTATTACACAATCCATGTGAAAACAAGTGTTATATCTTAACAGTCCATTATGCCAGAGGGGAGAGGGACAGAGAAGAGAAACAGGAAAGAAAAACAAATCTTTGCCACATTCAAATGGCCAAAGCCCGCAAACCCAGAAGGAAGACCAAGTGAAAATGGAAGCGCCAGGAAACCATGACAATGCTGTGCTAGAGGGCTCAGTTTGCATTTAAGTCTGTCATAATATGCTAGTATGCGGTGCATACTAATACATTAAGACTTAAACCTGCAGGAGGGCCCAACTTTTTTATTTTTGTGGCGGTTTACTACCGCTTTAAGTGTAAAAAATGATTAATCCCGCGCCTAAATTGAGTAAAATATCAAAACTAGTGAAATATGTGAAAAAATAGCAGCTACACCCAAGCTAAGTGAAGGATCACTAGTGCACATGTAAAAAAGGAATTGGTGGGGAGCGCTAAAGTGACATAGTAGTTAAATAATTAATTTGAAATTATATGTGTAGTTAAAAAATACAATGAAAAACCACTGCACACCAGCCTGCCTATATATATC
Organism: Lithobates clamitans; assembly: GCA_037952925.1. Classification (NCBI taxonomy): domain Eukaryota; kingdom Metazoa; phylum Chordata; class Amphibia; order Anura; family Ranidae; genus Lithobates; species Lithobates clamitans. The sequence goes on along the minus strand of JBBGZY010001615.1, from coordinate 981,146 downwards.
CAAAACATCAACTTTAAGTATTATATATTGTGCCTAAATAGATATCAGTGATTACACAGGCAAAGTGCTTCAATTCCCAAACAAACAAAAAAATGATCATAAATGACCCAAATATGACCATGTAGCATAATAGATCATATAACATATAACATAACATGTGATTCACACGTAAAACATAAATCCATAAAAGTCCATAAGTGAAAATAAGTCCTTTTCTGGATCTGGAAATCAAACGAACAGTGGAACCCCTTCTCCGTCTAGAGATATCACCCAAAAGTGCTCATGGAATGGGTGTCAGCTTACCAGATGTAGTTGACCAATTTAGTGAAAAAAAGGTCAACTAGGCTTTAGCAAGATAATGCTTGCTGCAATGGAGAAATGTAGACCGGACTCCTGTCCTTGCACCAAAGGGTCTCACGAATGGGATATAAAACAAATGTGGATCACATGTTATGTTATATGTTATATGATCTATTATGTTACATGATAATATTTGGGTCATTTATGATCATTTTTTTGTTTGTTTGGGAATCGAAGCACTTTGCCTGTGTAATCACTGATACCTATTTAGGCACAATATATAATACTTAAAGTTGATGTTTTGGATATATATAGGCAGGCTGGTGTGCAACAGTTTTTCACTGTATTTTTTAACTTCACATATAATTTCAAATTAATTATTTAACTACTACGTCACTTTAGCGCTCCCCACCAATTCCTTTTTCACATGTACTACCGCTTTAAGACTACACAAGATGTGGATCCTGAGGAAGCAAGACTGTATACAAAATGCGTCGATCCACCAAGTCTTATATTATGTGTATTATACAGTATATTTGATATGGTGATTCTATGGATATTGTTTTTAAGTATATTCTAATGTACACATAAAGCTATAATTCTTTTAAACTATTCATTGTTATGTTAGCACACATAGAATCTCCATTTTCCAGTCCTCCTGTTGGTCGACTGGAATTTTTTAATAGAGATATATTATTTATTGCTGTATATGATTGTTTTCTTAAAAAAATAAATAATGAATTATCTAAACTGAATTAAAATGAACAAATGCAGATCAATTTAATGAATACATTAATTTTATAACATATCCATTGACATAAAAGTTAAACTGGCTGCAAAAATTGCAAATAAGAATAGTTGATATGGGATCTGCCTACAGCCTGCTAGCATCTCTGATATAGGATCCAATTGCAATCTATAGCATCTCTGATAAGCAAAATAGATTTTTAAAAATAGGCTAATGTTTTGCTAGGAGGTCACATGAAATAATATTTTAAGCATGGTTGGACAGTGAAAAAAGCTGAAACTACCTCAATCTACAGTAGATATGTAAAAAAAGAACGTTGCTATTTATAGGATGCATTTATCCTTTAAAAATGTACATTATTTCACTATTGAGCGAATAGTAATTTTAAATTAATTACTGCATGAAATTAAAAATGAATATCAAATATTTATTAACATTTTTTATAATATGTATTATATTCTGAGGATGATATAGGGCATTCGTGAGTCAATTTTACTGCATTAATTTTACCTTTCCAGAATATTTATGAACTTGAACAAGTATTTCAATTTATAGAAGGTCTTTCTCTATAAATATTTCACTATTTGTACAGTATAGTATATAATAGAAGCTTGACATTTTTAAGGCTATATGTTAAAAGTAAGTTTTGTCCAACAGACAGGGAATAATATATAATTAGGCTGAATGAAAAATATGATTTATACATCTGGTGTATAGAATATTTCTGAAATCAAGGTTAACTGCCAATAATTTAGTACAAGATATCAAGCAGCAAAGAAACCATTCTTTACTGTTACAGTGGACTTAAAATGGCCATAAATATTATTCGATAATTGATTTAATGATAATTATGTTTACTGAAACTAACACAAAAGTTAAGCATACATCCAGCCTTTTTTCTTTGTATTGGAAAGAGTTGGGAAATATTAGAACCCCTGCTTTGTTTTTGTTTTTTAAATAACAGTTTTTATTATTGTTATCATTCTTGGTTGCGATATAGAATAAAGGAGCATGGAAATTTGTAAATATTATTTAACATATCTTATCCACAATCAAACATATACTTATGATATAGAGGTTTTGAAATCATATTAAGTTTCAAAGATATCTCATTGTTTAACTGCTAGCAATTCCTTTTGTAAATAGAGAATGTTAATTCAATTACATTAATGTAGAATAATGCCTATGAGAATTCAAATCTTTAATAACTGTATTGTAGAAGAATGAGTAGAAGGAAAGGAAGAGAGTAAGAGGGAGAGAGGGGGGGAAATATAAGGTAGGCCATCTGAGTAAGGTTGGTACCTGGTCATGGTGGGTCCTCCCGGAGATGCCACAGCTCCCATACCCCATTGTGTGCCTCCAGTCTGTCCTGCATTCTAGCCGTCATTCTCTCCATCAGTTCAACATCTTTAATTCTGGAGTAAAGATCTTCAGGAGAGGGTGGGGAACGGCGTTTCCAGTTTAGGGCTACTAGACATCTGGCTGCTGTGAGTATATGCCTTACTAGTTTCTTATATGGTGTGCGAAGCTTGAGTGGTGATAGTCCTAGTAAAAAGAACTTTGGAGAAGCTCGAACCTGCAGTTCTAAAAGGTGGGACAATAGATGCTGGACCTTATCCCAAAAGGGGACAATCAGTGGACACTCCCAATAGATATGTATGAGGGTGCCCCTTGCTCCCTGACATCGCCAACACCGGTCTGAGGTAGTGGGGAAAATTGCATGGAGTACATCTGGGGTCATATACCAGAAGAACAAAATTTTGTATGCATTTTCCTTATAAAGGGTGCACATTGAACTCTTTGCTGTTTGGTTCCAGATCGCCTGCCATTGTGCTAGAGGTAGTTCTTCTTCAAGGATTTTCTCCCATTTAAGCATGTATGAGTGTTTTCCCTGCTCCTCTAGGGAGATGGCATTTAGAATCTTATAAATTCCCGAAATGACACCTTTCTGTGCATTCCCCTCTAATATTATAGAGTCAAAGGAGGATGGGGGAGAGAACTGCAGGTTCGAGGTTATAGTCAGTGCGTAGTGCCTAATTTGTAAATATCCATAGAATGCCTGTTTTGGCAAATCGTATTTTGCTTGTAATTCTGAAAAAGATAATAATTTACGAGTTCTAGGTTCCACTATACTTCCGAAATGAAATAAGTTTCTAGAGGACCAAGGGTAAGACATCTGGTGTGTAAGGCTAGCTGGCACTTTAGAATTGCAGATAAAAGAGGTCAGTGGTGATCTCTCTGAGGACAATTTGTGAGGTCGGGCCAGTGTACGCCAAGTTCGTCGTAACAATGACATGGGGCCCAGCATCCGACCGGGGGGCACCTCCGCCTCCGCACTCCATAGAAGGTTGTTCGGGTGTATTGGAGCTAGCCAAAGCTTTTCGATTTCGGTCCATTTATTATATGATTTTTGAGTGAACCATGAGGCTATTGCTCTTAATTGCGCAGCCTGATAATATTTAACAATATCAGGGAAAGCTAGTCCTCCCTCCCTGCGTGATGCCAGCATTACTGTCTTTGGTATCCTATGCCTTTTATAGTTCCAGACGAATTGGAGTAGGTCTGACTGGAGTTTTTTCAAGTGTTTAAGTGGTATAGGGATAGGAAGGGTTTGGAAAAGATATAGGAGCTTCGGGAGGATGGTCATCTTAATAGAGGCTATACGGCTTAAAAGGGAGATATGATGCTTTTTCCACTGTGTCAGTAAAGCTCTGATAGAGCGGAAGAGGGGAGGGAAGTTTTCTTGGTATAGGGTGTCAAATTTTGGGGTGATATAGGTCCCCAGGTACTTTAGAGCGGTCGTTTTCCAGTTGTAATGGAAGTTGGCTTTTAAAAGTGCGAGTTCAGCTTCAGGGATATGTAAAGGTAGGGCTTCTGATTTTAATGCATTGATTTTATAGCCTGAGAGAGCTCTAAAATTGTCTAATTCCCTATGTAGGACCGGGAGGGTGATATGAGGTTGGGTCAGTGTAAGGATAATGTCATCGGCAAATAGGGAAATCTTAAATTCCCTATCCCTAACCATTATCCCCCGTATGTCCGGATTGTTTTGGATCGAGGCGGCCAAAGGTTCCACGCACAGTGCAAATAGTAAGGGCGACAGTGGGCACCCCTATCTGGTGCCATTCGCCACTGCGAAAGGTGTGGAGAGTGCAAAGGGGGTTCTGACCTGTGAGGAGGGGTTGGAGTAGAGATGCCTGATCGCTCGCATAAAGGGTCCACAGAAGCCCATGTGGGTCAGTGTAGCGAACAGGAAGGGCCACCCCAAACGGTCAAAAGCCTTTTCGGCGTCAAGGCTCAGTAGCATGGAGGTGGATCCCTCCCTGTCCGCCACGTCCACCAGGTCAATCACCCTTCTGGTGTTATCACTTGCTTGCCGCAGTGGGACAAACCCCACCTGATCCTTGTGGATCAGTGACGGAAGAATCATATTTAGGCGGTTAGATAAAAGCTTGGTGAAAATTTTCAGGTCCGAGTTCAGGAGTGCAATGGGTCTGTAATTGGCGCAGAGGGATGGATCTTTGTCTGGTTTGGGAATTAGGGTGATAAAGGATCTCTGCATGTCTACTGGGATAGGGGTGTCATGGAGGAAGGTATTAAACAGCTTACACATATAGGGAAGCAGCTGAGGGAGAAATGCCTTATAATATTCATAGGGAAAACCGTCTGGGCCAGGGGCTTTATAGGATGGTAGGTTTTTGACAGTCAGTTCTAATTCCTCTTCTGTTATCTGTACATTAAGCGATAGCAGGTCAGATGATTGGAGATGTGGAATTCCACTTTGTTCCAAATATTGTCGTATCTTTTGAGTCAGGTCTGGGGAAGGAGGGTTACTGGGTATGTCGGGGCTGTTGTACAGGTCTTTGTAGAAGTCTGCAAAAGTTCGGGCAATGTCCACTGGGTGAGATAACAGCTGACCCCCTTTATTTTTAATCTGATTCGGGGATAGCATGTGGGTGCGTTCACGGAGTTTGTTGGCCAGAAGAGAGTGGGCCTTATTACCCTTATCATAAAACATTTGTTTTAGTCTGGTCAAGGCCCTCTCTACCTGACCTAAGGCCAGGTCCCTAATGGGGCGTACACACGGTCGGACTTTTCGTCTACAAAAGTCCAACGGACGCCGACGGACTAAAGCTGGCTGGTAATCCGATCGTGTGTGGGCTTCTTTGGACTTTCAGCGGACTTTTTCAGCCTCAAATCCGACGGACTTTAGATTTGAAACTTGCTTCAAATCTTTACGTCGTAACTACGACGGACCCCGAAGTCCGCTCGTCTGTATGCTAGTCCGACGGACAAAAAAACGACGCATGCTCATAAGCAAAAACTAAACGGAAGCACTCGGTCTAGTAAAACTAGTGTTCGTATTGTAGGTAGCACATTCCTCATGCTGCAAAATCTGTGATCGTTGAATGCAGGGCATTTAATGTCTTCTTTACGAATGCTATAAAGAACGAAGATGTTTTGCTGTTCATATTCAAACAGAGTTCTCCCAAACAGATTTCTGGATTCTTTTTCTGTTTGATCTCATGAATGACATGGTATGCTTTTTCAAAACAATGTTTCCATAGTAATAATACTTTTAATTTTTTATTTTTTTGGTGGAGTCATTTTTTCTTGTAATTTTTATCCAGATATTTATTTTATGATTGTTGTGGAACTTTTTTTCTGTTTATCTCTAATTTTTTTTTTAAAGTTACCACAGGGAACCCATTTTTATATATATTTGTTAAATTTTTTTTAATGTTTGTAAAGTTACCACAAAGAACCCTTTATATTTTTTGTTTTTATAGTGATTTTTTTTTTGTTTTTATATAAAGTTAACCCAAAGCACCGTTTTTGGTTATGTATCTTTTTTTTTTTAAATACTTACCACTCGAACATTATTAACATTATTTTAATCTATTTTTGGTGTGTTTTTGCAAAATCAATGAGATTGTTGTCCCTTGTTAATTTAAAACATTGTGTCTAAAATCTATGATTTAAAATAAAAAAACCTAAACTCAAAAAAGATCCATTTATTTATGGTCTAAATAAAATAAAGAGGAAGTCAACGCTGGAAAAAGTATGTGTACAAGAAAATGGGGATCTTGAGGAGTCCATATAAGAGGGAGCACAATCTGGTCCAGGAATCCCAGAGATCAACAGCACCAGCAGATGATATAGATGTCCCCAGACTGTGGTACTACAACAGCCTGCGTCTTCTGTCAGACCAGACTGAACCCAAGTCATCACTTTCTTCTCTTCCCTGCAGCCTTTCCTCCACGCTGCCCTGCTGCCTTCCCTGCAGCCTTCCCTGTAGCCTTCTTTGGAGGCTGTGGCTCTGGTGTTTCAGTTGTGGCAGGAGGAGGAGGAGGAGGAGGAGGGGGGGCTGCCTCATGTAGTTGGGTGTTTCGTGTTAGCGTGCCCTGCAGCCCCTTCTGGATTGTTTCCCCAAATAGGCGCTCACAAATGAGGCGCTGCTCCCAATCCATTTGAAGAAGCCTGCTGGCTAAGTAGCAGCCATAGGACTCTTCCGCTTCGGGGGGGCTCCTTAAAAAACGGGTGGCCTCTTGCATGAGGCGCAGGGATGCCTCCTGTGTGACCGTCCCCTTCCTGGCCCTTTTTTTGGAAGGTGGAGGGGAGGCACTTGGGATTCGGTCAGGCTCCTACTGGGCCCAGCCACCTCACTTGGCCCAGCCACCTCACTGGGAACAGCCACCTCCTGCCTGACACTGGGCCCAGCCTCCTCCAGGATGATGGTGAATCCGGCCTCCTCCAGGCTGTCCATGGGCCCGGTCTCCTCCTGCCTGCCACTTTCCCCACATTCCTCCTGGATGGACTCATCCTGTGTATAAAAAAAGGACATAGTTTTAGTATATTTTTTTGGGTTCATCAATGACACACAGTTTGCTTCTCATGACTAGCAAATTCAATGTGAATACATCTCTTTAATAAAAGAGTCTAATCAGACACCCTAATTATTTCAAGCAGGTGCCAAACATATTTAGCCACTACTGTCAATTTATATGTATACACAATTTTGAGGGCTAAATTATTGTAGACAATTATAACATCCAGTTAACATCATTAATATTAGTACAGTAAATATTTGTTAAAATAATTTACCTGACTCCAGATGGTCATATCCGGTTCATCCAGGATGGAAGACCCAGCTTGCTCCTCATGAGCCTCTGCTGGGGTGGAGGGAAGGGTGGAGGGAAGGGTGGAGGGAAGGGTTGAAAGTGATGCCCTGGCTTCAGTCTGGTCATCAAGAAAACGGAGTTGATTGTAGTACCACAGCCTGGGTACATAAACATCATCTGCTGATGCTCCTGATCTCATTGATTCCTGGATCTTCTTATGTTCCCTCTTATACATGTTCCTCAAGACCCCAATTTTCTTGAGCAATGTCTCCATTGTTGCTTCCGGGATGGTCGCCTGGACAAAGGACAGAAGTCTCTCCAGCGTTGACTTCCTCACATGCTTTGCATAATACTGTGGGTGTTTCACCTCCCACAAATTCCTCATCTCTCTATATTTAGAAATAAAAGCAGTAAGGAACTCTGGATCCTTAAATAGGGGATTCATAATGTCTGTATAAAAGATAAAGTCACAAGACAAAAAACACTTATTAGGTTTCTGCTAAACCCTCATCATCTTATCCCTATGTAGGCCTCATCAATCTGTCAAGCCATATAGGCTACAAAGTCTTGACCAAAAGTATAAATTTTAAATTACCTTCGTTTAGTAGCGTCCCGGTCCACTATCACCTACGCACAGAACGTACGTACGACACAATACGTAACAGCGCTTTATACACTGCACATGCGTAATACTACGCCTATTTGGCCCGCCCCTGACGTTCTTTTTGTTTACGCATATAACCCGCCCTTGACTCTACGCACAGAACATACGTACGACACGTGCACAAGGCCCCTCTTTATACACTACGCATGTGTGAAACTCTGCCTGCGTTGCCCGCCCCTGACATTCAATTTTAACTCATGTTCTCCGCCCCTTAATTCTACGCACAGAACGTACGTACGACACGTGCGCGAGGCCCCTCTTTATACACTACGCATGTGTGAAACTCCGCCTGCGTCGCCCGCCCCTGACGTTCGATTTTAACTCATGTTCTCCGCCCATTTTTAGTGACGGCGCGTAGTGGGGTGAATAATGGCGGAGACACATGACATGTTAACTACTTCAGGTAGCGAAAAAAGCCCGGAGGCTGGAACGTCAACAAGATCTGTGAGGCCTAGATTTAAGGCCTCCAATATGAGTTTTGAAGAGATGGTGGAGATGGTGGCCATTCTTCAAAAAAAGGACTATGATGGGAAGTATGGGCCGTACGCCCGGCCAAATTTGCGCAAGGCCCAAATAATGGCGAAGGTGGTGGACACTTTACAGGCTTCTTTTGGGGTACAGCGCTCCAAGGATCAACTTCGAAAATGGTCTGACCTGAAACTCAGGGAGCTGGATCAGTTCAGACGGATCCGTAAAGTGTTGCAAAAAAGTAAGTACCTGTGTTTTCATCTTGTGTTGATTACCTCGTATACCGCTCCATGTGCTTTTCATTCCTATACGATTGTTTGCATCGTTTGAAACGATTGTTTGCATCGTTTGAAACGATCTTTTAATAAACATCGTTACATATCTATATATAATATATACATATATCTCTCTCTATATATATACACATAGACATATATATATATATATATATATATATATATATATATATATATATGTATATATATGTATATGTGTATATATATATATATATATATGTATATATATATATATATATATGTATATATATATATGTATATATGTATATATATATGTATATATATATATATATATATATATATATGTATATATATATATGCTGTATTGTATGCTGGAGAGGTTATTGAAGGCAAATATACATGCATGACAAAAAAGAACATGAAACAAATCAAGCATGCGTGAGAAGAAAAAGGGGACATTCAAACTATATTACAATGATGGTAAGTAGTGTTTGAGCTAAGAAATACATTACATTATCAAAGAATAAATAAAAGAACATGTGATGCTAATAAAAGAAAACATTCTTACCTTAATATAGTCCTTCTGCAGGACCTGGATGATGGCAGAACAGGTCTCTGGGATAATGATCCCCAGAGCCTGGGGGGAGATGCCTGTCGAGAACTTGAGGTCCTGCAGGCTTCTCCCCGTCGCCAAGTATCGCAACGTGGCAACTAGCCTCTGCTCCGGAGTGATGGCTTTCCTCATGCAGGTATCCTGCCTGCTGATATAGGGGGTCAGCAAAGCCACCAAACGATCAAAAACGGGGTCCGTCATCCGGAGAAAGTTCCTGAAATCCTCAGGATTATTCTCACGGATCTCACGGAGCAATGGACTGGTCTTGGTCTGAAGAATAAACTACAGCACCAAGCACATACAATGCACGAGCTCGACGACGAGTACGTACAGGTAACATGGCTTCAAAACGGTCGGCTGGTCAGAACGCACTTAACAGTACGCACTGAAGAACAGCAAGGCCTGTGAAGAACGACCTGAAAATCAGGAACGAGCGGCCAATAAAACAAAGATTTCTCAATGCCAACTGACCAAACGCACTGAAAAGCAGATACAAACCTCACAAGCACAGACTGAACAACAGTTAAAACGAACTGAAAAATACGAGTCTCACTCCAAACTTCTACTAACACGAGATAAACACGAGATTAGCAGAAGGAGCCCAAAGGGTGTCGTACGGGCTATTGAACTTCCGTTTTATAGTCTCGCCGGACTTGATGTACGTTACCGCGTACTAGGCTGTCAAACTTTTGTGTTGTCGTGTGTAGGCAAGTCCGTTCGTTAGAAAGTCTGCCGCAAGTCCGCCGAAAGTCCGCAGGAAGTCTGTCGGACCGGCTGTCGGACTTTTGTAGATGAAAAGTCTGACCGTGTGTATGCGGCATAAGAGTCATACGAAGGTTAGTTATTTTTTTAAGTAAAGGTATTGTGGGGTTAGTTTGGAGCTTGTGTTCCAATACTCTAAGTTCTTTTTCCGCTTTCACTTTTGCAGTTAGGGCGTCTTTTTTTAGCGCTGTGGAGAGCGCTATACATTTACCTCGGAGAACCGCCTTATGGGCTTCCCAGAGCGTGGTAGATGAGACCTCCTGGTTATTATTCTCTTTGAAATAGAGTTGTAGAGTGGAATTTAATTCTGTCAGTGAGGGCTGGTGTTGGAGGAGGAAGGTATTAAGCTTCCAATTATAAGGCCTACGGAAGGCAGTGCCAAGGTCTATGGTGAGCAGGATAGGGGCATGGTCAGACCATGAAATCGGGAGAATTTGAGCCTTGCGGGTGAGCTGTAGAGTGTGGTTATTAACAAAAAAGTAATCTATCCTGGAGTGAGTGCGATGAGGGGCTGAGTAGAGCGTGTACTGTCGATCGCCTGGACGGAGAGCCCTCCACGCGTCAAAGAGCGCATATCGTCTGGAGATTTGCCTGAATAGTCTCGAGTCTCTGAGTACTCTGGGCGAGGTTGTTTGGGGGCCCACCATCTGGCGATCTGTGTAAGATGAGTGGGTAAGATTGAAGTAGCCCCCTATTACAAGAACCTTGGGTGTTGTTTTAAAGAGGCGGGCATACACCCTGGACAGAAAACTGTGCTGTTTGACATTCGGGGCATACAAAGTGCATAGGGTAATGTCCTGTGACTGCCATTGTCCCTGTAGGATTATGAAGTGGCCATGTGGGTCGCAATGCTGGGTCACGCAGGTGAAGGGGGCCCCCCTCTTAATAAGTATGGCCACTCCTGCCTTTTTATGGGTGCCCGAAGCCATATAGATCTGAGAGTAGTGCCTGGAGGCGAACGCAAAGGAGCCCCCCCTATCATAGTGGGTCTCCTGGACCATAATAATATCAGCCCCTGACTGTCTGAATTCCCTCAGTGCCAGATGTCTTTTTTTATTGGAGTTTAATCCATGTACATTTAGTGAGAGTATCTTAGCCATGGTAATGTGTGCGGTGGTGTGAGTAGACGCTCACCTGATGTTGATGCACCAGCATTCAGGACTGGGGCTCGGGGCAGGCACTCTCCGGGAGGAGACCAGGACTTTGCACGGTGATTGCTGGGTAGGTTTGGTGATGGCTGGATAGTAAAGGAAGGAGGATAGTCAGAAAGAGAGAAAAACACTGTTAGTGTGTAAGGAACATGGAGAACATACATTCCTAATAAACCTATATAGGCCAACAGGCCCAGGTCTGGACGGATTCCCCTGAGCCCCCCCACCCCAGGAAAGAGGAGTGGGAAGGGGCACCCGGGAGCCCGTAGCCAGCCAAAAACAACTATTCTACAGCACATAGTCTACGACCCTGCACTGATATCTATCTAACTATCAGGAGGGGGGTGGTAGTGAACGGAGTTTATACCTATCTCTCCGGAGCTCATCTGAGTTAAGCCCTAGGTGATAAAGTGAAAATCAGCATGGGGGGTCAATCTTGGGGGTCCTAAGCTGAAGTTGCTTAAAACAAACTAAAGTAAACTGCAGTCTAACTGGGTGTATATATTGAGCCTAAGTGCTCAGGTCCTGCAGATATAAAGAGTCACAGTATTTGCATCTCAGCGGTTCTTTTGCTTGGTGGGCTTGCGTTGCGGGTCGGAGTCCCGGGACCGGTTGGAGGGAGGCACTCTCAGCCAAATTGTAGGCGGCGGTGGTGGGGTTGCTACAATGTCCCAGTCCGGTAGATTTGGTGCCGGGATTTCAAGAATGTTACAAAAGGTGCGCAGATCTTCTGGATACCTCATTACCGCGGATTTGCCCTGGTGTTTTGCCGTGAGGCTGAAGGGGAAACCCCAACGGTAGGTGATGTTCTCTTTCTGCAGTAACTGTAGTAGCGGCTGGAGAAGTCTGCGTTTTTGCAGGGTGATCCAGGAGAGATCTGGGTACAGTTGTATCTGGACATCATCAAAAGTCACTTTACGCGCCAAGCGTGCCCGCTTCATGATTTCTTCCTTGATGGGGTAGGAGCTGACTCTACAAATAATATCTCTCGGTTTAGCGGTGGCGCCTTTAGGGCGAAGCGCTCTGTGAGCTCTGTCCATATCAATGTGTTTGTTAGGCGGCTCCCCAATTAAATTATTAAAGACAGATTGTAGGATTGTTTGCAGGTTCTCGGGTCCCTCCGCCTCTGGGATGCCTCTCACTCGTATGTTGTTGCGGCGTCCCCGATTGTCCAGATCTTCCACGTGTCTTTGCATATCTCTCAACATTTCTCTGTGGTCTGCTCCCTGGAGTTGTGTTCTATGGACCGCCAGTTTGGTTTCTTGTATCTCTTCTTCAGCCATTTCCATCCTGTCTGCCAGGTGTTTGAGCCCCGTTTGGAGTACTTGGATTTCCGTGCGGCAGGTGGATTTCACGTCTTCAATGAGTTGTCTGAAATCTTCCTTTGTGGGTATGGCTTGTAAATATGCTTGCCACTGAGGATGTAGAGGTGGATCCTTTGTGGTACCATAATGCTGGTTGGGCGATGATCTGCCAGGTGGAGTGGGATTGGGGTATGTGGTTCCCTTCTCCCAGTTTGATTGTGTTCCAGTTGCTGGGGAGTCCCATGGGTCTGACCAGGTTTCAGCCTGTCGCTGCTGGGGGGGACTTGTAGAGCTAGCCCCTGTTGGAAGTGAGGTCAGGGCTCCTGCCTTCTGTGCATATGAAGGTATGGAGGATGGGTGGTGTCTGGATGTGCTGGAGTCTCTGGAGCGAGATAACCTCTGCGCTTTAGGTGAAGGGGATGTGACCGTGATGGCCCAGGCTAAATCTTGTGTTCCCTCAGGGAGCTGATGCGCTCTGGCAGGGGGGCCTGCAGGACTAGGTAACGGTGGATAGTCCTGGGAGAGGTCTGAGGAGAGCGGGGATGCGGGGTCCTGGCTCTGGATCTGGGGGTCAGAAGCCGTTCGCAGCAGCCTTGGAAATGCTGCTGAGCATTGTGTGTATGGCGGGGCGGAGATAGGGAGCATGGCTAATGGTGGCCCATGTGTCTGTTCCATCTGGACGCCGGCGTGTAGGGAAGAACTCACCGCTTCGGTGTGAGGGATGCGCTCCTGGGAGATCGCCTCCTCCAGTGGAGGGTCCCCCGAGTGTTGGAGTCGGTCTGGAGCGGGCTGTGAGACCTGAGAGGAGCTCCGGTGGTGAGGCGCGGAAGTGACCGGCGCCATGTTGGCCTCCTCGTTCCGAGATGCGTCCGGCTGGGTAAAGAAGGAGCGGAGGTCTGTGGAGGCACCCGGAGGGGGATTCGATGATCCCCTGTATTTGGAGGAGCGGGTGGTCCGTGATTTGCCCATAAAACTGCGGATGATCGCCCCCAACATTGCCTTTCTCGCTGCGGGCTCAGAGAGCAGGGAGATCAGGCTTCCATCTTGCTCGGCTTCCGGTAACGCCCCCCCTGCTTTGTTTTTATTGCTATATAGCCAACATTTACAGAGGTTTCCCCTCACATCCTGTCCTGGTGACAGTAGTTTCATAAGAGAAGAAGTGAGGCAAAAATCTCTAACAGCAGATACACAGTATAATGATAAAGTAGGGAAAGATACATTTCCTGTCAGCTTTTTATTGCTGCTTTGTGTTCATATTGTAATTTTTCCCTCATTTCCTGTCTGGTAAAGTCATTGTTCACTTTGACAAGAATAGGTTGATTTACTAAAGGCAGATAGGCTGTTTACTTTGCAAAGGATTTTTCCCCAGGCCAGAGGTTAGTGAATGTGGTAGCATTTCACTTTGCCAAGGATACCAAATTACATGCAAGGAAAAAAAAAAAATTTTTTTCACATGATTGGATGATGGAAGCCAGTGGAACTTCACCTCATTCACTAACCTCTCGGGAAAACTCCCTTGCAAAGTACAACTTTCCCTGCAAAGTTAGGCTGGTTTTCACATACAGTGCCTTGCAAAAGTATTCGCCCCCCCCCCCCCCCGGCGTTTTACCTATTTTGTTACATTAGAGCCTTAAGTTCAATGTTTTTTTAATCTGAATTATATGTGATGGATCATAACACAATAGTCTAAGTTGGTGAAGTAAAATTAGAAAAATATATTACATAAAACAATTTTTTAGAAATAAAAAACTGATAACTGGCATGTGTGTATGTATTTACCCCCTTTGTTATGAAGCTCATAAAAAGCTCTGGTGCAACCAATTACCTTCAGAAGTCACATAATTAGTGAAATGATGTCCACCTGTGTGGAATCTAAGTGTCACATGATCTGTCATTACATATACACACCTTTTTGAAAGGCCCCAGAGGCTGCAACACCTAAGCAAGAGGCACCACTAACCAAACGCTGCCATGAAGACCAAGGAACTATCCAAACAAGTAAGGGACAATGTTGCTGAGAAGTCCAAGTCAGGGTTAGGTTATAAAAAAATATCCAAATCTTTGATGATCCCTAGGAGCACCATCAAATCTACCATAACCAAATGGAAAGAACATGGCACAACAGCCAACCTGCCAAGAGACGCACACCAAAACTCACGGACTGGGCAAGAAGGGCATTAATCAGAGAGGCAGCACAGAGACCTAAGGTAACCCTGGTGGAGCTGCAGTGTTCCACAGCAGAGACTGGAGTATCTGTACATAGGACGACAATAAGCGGTACGCTCCATAGAGTTGGGCTTTATGGCAGAGTGGCCAGAAGAAAGCCATTACTTTCAGCAAAAAACAAAATGGCACGTTTTAAGTTTGTGAAAAGGCATGTGGGAGACTCCCAAAATGTATGGAGGAAGTTGCTCTGGTCTGATGAGACTAAAATTGAACTTTTTGTCCATCAAAGAAATTGCTATGTCTGGTGCAAACCCAACACATCACATCACCCAAAGAACACCATCCCCACAGTGAAACATGGTGGTGGCAGCATCAGGCTGTGGTGATGATTTTCAGCAGTCGGGACTGGGAAACTGGTCAGAGTTGAGGGAAAAATGGATGGTGCTAAATACAGGGATATTCTTGAGCAAAACCTGTACCACTCTGTGTGTGATTTGAGGCTAGGATGGAGGTTCACCTTCCAGCAGGATAATGACCCCAAACACACTGCTAAAGCATATAATAGAGCAGGGAGAAGGGGATTATAGCGGTGCCAAAAACAATTAGAACACAATCAATATTATAAAAATATATGAAATCTTTAATAGTATACAATTCTAAAAAACTTGATTCATACACATATATTTTATGTAAACAAATACACAAGGAGCGCTTTACAATTCTTATATTGACCAACACCAATGATGTTGAAAGGTAGTAGCAGGTCAATTCATCCCTACTAGTTTCGCCAAAACATTGGCTTCATCAAGTTAATAGAAATGTAGTAGAAAAGAATAAAGACACTAGAAAAAAAGAGAAAAGGTCAGTCACAAAGCAAATATATTGTAACACAGATCAATGAGCGATTGAAAAACAGGGAGATCACACTATTGTCTGACTAAAACCTCACACTTCCCAAGCAACCACATCACAGACATACCGAATCAAGCCCCCAGGACACAGAATAGACACCATCAGGCAACCGGGGATGATAGTCAAACTCAGCCCTGTAATTGGCTACAGGGGGCCCAAAAAGGGTGCCTGTAAAAACTGAAAATTAACAAATTAATGAAAGCTTAATTAATTAATTAGCCAATCGGGAGTGGACAGGAGGTGGCCCGGGCGCATGCGCAGTGTCCGATATCAGATGCCCACCATGCCCAGAATGCTGTGCGCAACCCGTGTCACATGGTGGAAAAAACGGTGACGATGATCGTATAGGGCGCAATCATGGCATTGGGCCTGACAGTGAGTGAGGGGAGGAGCCCAAAGCAATCCGCCCATTCAAGGAGGAAGGAAAAAGAGGCCGATGTACATTAGAGCGGATCAGCTGTGGAGGCACGGGCCTGAAGGGGCGGGCTGACTAAAGTATTAATCAGCCCTTGGGTGTCCAAGCAGCCAAAGTATCTGTAGAGGGACAATGTCCCCAGATAGCATGGAGGAGCAACCCTGCAAGAACCAGGGTCGATGGGGCAATCCGGAAGTGATAGAAGGGAAATTAAAACAGTGAGATTAATCAGAAAGACAAATAATCAGGTGGTCAGATGTTGCAACACACACCCGATAGTGACTCCCTGGATACAACGCTCACAGGAGAAAAACAGAAAATAAATATATAGAAAAATTGAAAATATTACAATATATTACTGGTGCCTTGAGTCAAGATTAGTTTAAGTATACAAATAAAAATAAAAAACACATTTTATTGATGTATATACCATTTGACAAAGACATATGTAAATTGCATGTAACAAAGTTAGCTTAAATCAATCCATAATATAGCTAAGATTGAAATAGTCCCTAAAAATATAAAGGGACAGAGAAGCAGTGGGCAATTAGGTAAGGCGAAAAGTGGGGAGGAGATGGAAACAAAGAAGTGAGAACCTAGTGGCAACGGACGGTCAGATAATATAGAGGTCCAAGATAAGTACACAGATGGGACGCGACAATGACCAAATAAAATTTTATTTATATCTAAGTCAGAGAAAAGATTTAAAGCTAATATATTCATTTAACCCAGGAAATTTTCTAGCATCCAACATGTGTATCCATCTAGTCTCCAATTGGAGCAAAGTAATGTCGATATTACTACCTCGAGCATGTAGAGGTACATAAAACTGTGAGTGAACAAGAGAAAGGCCACCAAATCTCGTCCTACTACTACTGCGCTCTGTATACTACAAACGTCCTAGTGCTAGCTGCCACTTTAAAAATTAAATGATAAAATGTGGGTCATCTCTAAGGTCAAAACACAAGAAGATGAAGAGTGGCGCTACCCCCCTTCAATGGGGCTTGAGGTAGGTGACCACACCCCCTCTAATATAATAAAAAGATCCTAAATCACAGTAGTTGAAAGTGGATTACCACTTTTGGAACCCCATGATTAAGTCCGTATGACAAAACATGTCGGTGCGTGGCTACACGGCAATCATAGAAGTCTGATAGAGGGAGATTTGACGGGAGACGGAGCGGGGACCAGCTGAGAACGTGAGCGGTGAACGGGTGAGACGATTGCCGGCGTCCACACTCCCTGGGTCCGCTGTGGCCGTCCCTGATAGTGTTACTGCGTGCTATGTTATACTTTGCTGTGATACAGTTCCATTTGCTGTGAAGTGCCGAATTGATTTTAGTTACCATGTGAGTGCATATGTGTGGGTTTTAGTTTTGATTAAATGTTTTAAAAAACGGTATCACGCTATTTGGAGCATTTCTTCCTTTATACGTGGAGTCATTTTCTCAAGGAAAAGTGTTCGGCACACTTAACAGTGGATATCGGTGGCTGCATGATAACCCCCATGATAGTGGGTTGAGGTGTTTTGCCGGCCAAACACGAGAGTATGAGGCCTTATCAGCTGGTGAATGAGCAATTCACAAGGGAGTGGAATCACGGCATTGAGGTGTGGTGTACACGGTGCAACAGCATTTGTAGATTGAAGACACTTGCACTTTTTGAACTTTTTTCTTCACCATTCAATATATTTGTTTTTCATCATTCTTAACAGATGTGGACTTACTTTTTATTATATATATTTTTTATTTCACATGTTTTATTCTATAGTTTTCCATCGTATATTTTGCACATGATCTGCGTATCTTGTATTTTTTCCTATTTTTATGACTAATTGGTCTATGTTTCTGGTATTACAATACCGTTTTTTCTCACTGTTCATGGGGTGTCACTTGTAATAATTTACATGTCACTTTTTGTTAAGGTAATGCTATATTATGTTCAACACTTTTAGGTTATTTTATTATTTATTATTTTTTATCACATTAGGAATTACTATCACATTAAGCAATTGATGTTTTTGTGTGACTACTATTATTGAATATTGGTAATCCACTTTCAACTACTGTGATTTAGGATCTTTTTATTATATTAGAGGGGGTGTGGTCACCTACCTCAAGCCCCATTGTAGGGGGGTAGCGCCACTCTTCATCTTCTAGTGTTTTGACCTTAGTGTAGAGGTACATGCTCAAGTGCAGCAAAGCGAACAAAACCAGGGTCATAATTATGTTCTCTTGCAATGTGTCTATTTAAGGCAGTTGTGGTTAGATGTTTGTATAGAGGTGTAATGTGGTCTTTGATACATTTAAGGAAGGGACGCTTCGTCTTCCCAACGTAAAAACAACCACATAGGCATAGAGCCAAATATACCACTCCAACTGTTTTGCATGTGACTCTGTGTTTAATACGGTGAATCTGGCCATTAGGAAGTACAACATCTCTCGAATTTAAAATGAAGGGACAGGTATCGCAACCAGCACATGGAAAGGTGCCAACAGCAGAGTAATACACCGAGCCTCGAACCATGTGGTGGCTGTGAACTAGACGGTCCCTCATGGAGGGAGCACGTCTGTATGTAATTTCTGGATAGGATTTTAAGAATTTTTTAATAATATTGTCTTCCTTTAAAAGTAGCCAGTATTTTTGAAAGATGCTTCTCATTTGGCTATGTTGTTTAGAAAATTGGGTAATAATCCTGACCAAATGATTCGATTTAGCAGGTTTAGTTGAATGGATGAGATCATGTCTATTTTGTTTGGTGACTCTGTTAAAGGCTCTCTTCAGCAGGGAACGGCTGTATCCTCGCTGGAGAAGTCTTCCATATAGATCATTGGCTGCGAGATGAAAATCAGAATCAAATGTACAATTCCTCCTGAGTCTTAAAAATTGACTGAAGGGATACTGTCCAGTAAGGACTGGGGGTGTGCACTAGTGGCATGTAAGATAGTGTTACCCGCAGAAAATTTACGATACAGGGATGAGTGTAGAATTCCATCCTCACCCACATGTATTTACAGATCCAAAAAACTTATTTTGGACTGACTACATTCCATTGTAAAACTTAAATTGTAAACATTAATAGCCAGTGGGTCCACTACCCGAGAGAGTTCATCTCGACTACCAGACCATAAGATGAAAACATCATCAATATACCTGTACCAGGCGATAACATGTTGGAGTAATCCTGATAAGGATTCTTGAGAAAAAAGATCGCTCTCCCACCACTCCAGGTACAGGTTGGCATATGAGGGGGCACATTTGGTCCCCATAGCCACCCCCTGCACCTGGAGGAAGTGGGAGGAACCAAACATAAACACATTTCTAGTCAAGATGAACTCAAGCAACTGAAGGACAAACTGGCTATAATTATTGACCAAGGATCCGCGCTCTTGAAGATGAGTACGAATTACTTCAATTCCCTTGGCATGTGGAATTGAGTTGTATAGACTTTCAACGTCCAAGGCTACCAACCATGTGTTGGGAGGCACCTGTTTTCCATCTATATTGCGAAGCAGGTCAATAGTATCCTGAACATAAGAAAAAAGGGCAGTTACGTGAGGTGTTAAATACTTGTCCATGAGAGTGCTAGCGTTTTCCGTTAAACTCTGACAGCCAGAGACGATAGGTCGTCCAGGTGGCTGTTGCAGTGACTTGTGCACTTTTGGTAAGGAATAGAAAGTTGGAATTTTTGGATTTTTTACATTCAAATAATTCCATGCACTGGAGTCAATTATACCTAATTGGTAGGCCTCAAAGATTAAGCCATAATATTCACTGTTAAAATTCTGTATCAATGTTTTGGAAATAGGGCGGTACCAATGCCTGTTGCCAAGGATGTCCAAGCACATGCGCTCATAAGCGTGGACATCCATGACAACGACATTGCCGCCCTTATCCGCAGGTTTAATGACACTGCTAAAGCAACACTTGAGTGGTTTAAGGGGAAACATGTAAATGTGTTGGAATGGCCTAGTCAAAGCCCAGACCTCAATCCAATAGAAAATCTGTGGTCAGACTTAAAGATTGCTGTTCACATGCACCAACCATCCAACTTGAAGGAGGAGCAGTTTTGCAAGGAGGAATAGACAAAAATCTCAGTGGTAAGATGTGGCAAGCTCATAGAGACTTATCCAAAGCGACTTGGAGCTGTGATAGCCGCAAAAGGTGGCTCTACAAAGTATTGACTTTAGGGGGGTGAATAGTTATGCACATTGACTTTTTCTGTTATTTTGTCCTATTTGTTGTTTGCTTCACAATAAATAAAAAAATTTTCAAAGTTGTAGGCATATTCTGAAAATTAAATGATGCAAATCCTCAAACAATCCATGTTAATTCCAGGATGTGAGGCAACAACACAAAAAATTCCAAAGGGTGAATACTTTTGCAAGGCACTGTATATGTGAATTGGATGCAGAGGTGTCCGCAACCTATTTGCATGACAAGAGAGTGTGAATGACTTTCAATGAAGCCAGTTCACACAGCTCCAGGGCGGCCGCGGTCTGAAATTGGAAAGGGTCAGGGCTGTCTTAATGGCATCATGGGCCCCTGGGCAAAGTAATACTCTGGGGCCCCTACAATGGCAATAGGGCAGGTAAACAGACATCAAGTAGGTAGGAGGCAGACAAGCGAAGCTTCCCATTTTGGGTGGAGCTCCACATTAACTACATGAACAATCATTCTGTACAGCAAAGAAACAGTGGGAAAATACTACATACATAAAGTAACAAAGCTGTCATGTGCATATAATATATCTGCTAGATTGATGCCTCCCAAGCACTCTGGCCCCTCTACACCCCAGATATCCCCCTAGCACTATGGCCTCTCTACACCCCAGATATCCCCCTAACACTATGACCCCTCTACATCCCAGATATACCCCCAGCACTCTGACCCCTCTACGTTCCAGATATCCCCCCAGCACCGTGACCCCTCTACACCCCAGATATCCCCCCAGCACTCTGACCCCTCTACACCCCAGATATCCCCCCAGCCCTCTGACCTCTCTACATCCCAGATATCCCCCCAGCACTCTGACCCCTTTACACCCCAGATATCCTCCCAGCACTCTGACCACCTCCAGCACTGGAGCCACCTATACCAATCAAGCAGACAGAAGGAGGGACGGAGGAGGGAGCATCCCTCCGGGCATTCCAAGCCCTTCAGTGCAAACAGTGTTGGACAGCTGGGCTCACCATGACACCATCCACAATGCTACTTCTGCAGGTGGGCTCTTAGTGCTGCCGACTCAGCAGCTCCCACTCCAGCTCCTACCCTGCAGCCTTTGAGTTCCAAGCATTCAAGCTGCATGGGGTGGGGTCAGAGCAACACTGGTGCTCTGGCCCTGCCCCTCCCTGCTGGCTGTAAAATAATAGGTATAATTCTGCACAACATGGCGCACCACTGCCAGCCTGCCTCCCCTGTGTATCCATCACTCTCAGTGCCATCATGGGGCCCCTAATTTTAAGGCAGCATGGACTCAAGGACCAGCTGCTTTGGGGAAAGTGCAGGGGACCCCTATGCAGCTGGGGCCCCTGGGCAGTGCCCAGGTGTGCCCACTCATTAAGACACCCTGGAAAGGGTCCAGTGCCTCTTTGGTTCTGAGTCAGGTGCGAATTCAGGCAAAAAATTCAGACCTGATTTGCACCTGAATCGTTGAACAGGGATGCGCTGGACCCCCTGCTGTAAACCGCAGCTGCAGCATGTGTGAGCCTCAAAGTGGTTCTAAAGTTAAAAGTTTTTTTCAGCTGGCATTTTTTCAGGCATTTTCAGCTGTAAAATACTAAACCTCTACAATTTATATATTGGTAAACTAGACCAGTGTTTCTCAACTCCAGTCCTCAAGACGACCCAACAGGTTATGCTTTCAGACTTTCCATTCTTTTGCATAGGTGATTTGATCAGTTTTACTGCCTTAGTAATTACCACAGCCGTTTCATTTGAGGGAAATCCTGAAAATATGACCTGTTGGGGAGCCTCGAGGACTGGAGTTGAAAAAAAAATGAACTAGACAATATATAGGTTGATGTGTATGGTGGCCTGAATTTATGGGAGGAGCCCAAGTCATATATATTCAGCCCACTCACCTGTATCCCTTGTTGTTTCCTGTGGGCGATTCGTTATGTCACTAGAAACAGGGAAATAGTGCTGCGCAAATATAAGAGTCCTTAAAAGTCATAAATCAGATGTGAGGAATAAATAATATGGAAGACAGGAACCACCAGTGGACACTCCGGGTAACAGAAAACAACTACTTGGTGACTGTGATCCCTCCACCGGACATGGATGGCCCCTCACCTTAATTATTTGACCTGAAACAGAATCCACCTGAGGGTTTGGATGCCAGGATGTGTCTCCACGTGGCTGCCTTCTACATACCAGTGTGACATCAGCTATACAGTGCTTTTTATCTTCTCAACAATTATCTGTTATCATTAAGTGCAGGGGCCTACGGTATGTTTTGCTGAAATAAAAAATGTCATGACCTTGGGACCTTTGGGCCTTCCTTCTACCATTATACTTGAATGTGGAGGTTATACCATCATCACCTGGATGTATCCACCCAGTGTATGCTGTCCATGCTATGTGACCTGTTTCAGGTCGAATAATTAAGGTGAGGGGCCATCCATGTCCGGTGGAGGGATCACAGTCACCAAGTAGTTGTTTTCTGTTACCCGGAGTGTCCACTGGTGGTTCCTGTCTTCCATATTATTTATTCCTTACATCTGATTTATGACTTTTAAGGACTCTTATATTTGCGCAGCACTATTTCCCTGTTTTTATGTCATTGAGGTGTTGTTGAATTAGCCTTAGTGTCTGCTTGCATTTATTCTTTGGTGTCCGTTTGATCAGTCAGCACTGAATTTATTTATATATTTTCCTGATCATTATGTCACTAGGCCAAATCTTCTCAGCTCACTTTGTGGTTGGTGAGACTGAGTGTATGATTCTCCAAGTGTTGTGGCTCTTCCGTTCAGGGAGATCATTGACTTTTCTCTCTCGCTTTCGCAGGTAGGATTCAAACCTTTTTCGTACCACACGCGATGTTGCGATTCATTGTATTTCCTATCTTGCAAACTTAAAAACTCATTCGTACTTTTGCAAGCCTCCGTTGTCCGTCACGACTCGGCACAGGCTTCATTGATTCGTAGTTTGTAATTTCTGCAGCCTTGTTAGATTACCTATCCTGCAAACCTAAAACTCATTCATAGTTTCATAAGCCCCAAGTTGTTGTTGGTCGTTGTCCGACATGACTCGGCACAGGCTTCGTTGCTTCGTAGTTTATCATTTCTGCAGTCGTTGGATTACCTATCCCGCAAACTTAAAACTCATTCATAGTTTCGCAAGTCTCTGAGTTGTTGTCGGTCGTTGTCTGATATTACTCGGCACAGGCTTTGTTCATTCGTAGTTTGAAATTTCTGCAGCCTTGTTTGTTAAATCCACAGATACATGCATGACAGCCAGGTCGCTTCGGCAACACAGCAATTCGAATCCTCGGCACAATTCGATACAACCTGTCTTACACATACACCACAAGCTCCCACAGCTTGGCCTCCCCCTCGAGGCACCTGCCACAAGCACCCAGTCACTTCTCGTACCACTTATTTGTACGTTCGCACTCACTCGCAACTCCTGCGATGCCCCAGTTTGCAGTTCCGATGCAAGCTGGCACGTTCCATTCTCATTTTACAAACATACATTCATTACACAAGACTAGCATGGTTTATGGTTCCTCTCCACATACATCCCGACTTCTTTGCTTTCTTAGTTTTCCGCCTTCCTCATGGGATTCCTTTGTGCAACATGCTTTTGCAACTTATCTACCAGTGGCACAAGTTCATAGCCACTCATTCGCATGCCTGTCTTTTCTCTCTTTAGGTCAGTTGAGTGCAATCCTGCACAAGGTTGGAAATTTTCTTACAGGAAAAAAAATATATATACAAAGGGGGGTCATATACAGTATATATGCACACACAGGGGAAGGGGGGTCTAGGGGACACTTCCACACCAGGTTTAAACCTGGGCCTCTATATCACCCTTTCCACAGGTTTCCCGGTCATCTACAACCACGACTTTCGATACCAGGGTTTTGAGTCAGGTGTGTAGTTCACAGGTTTCCGCTCTAACAGCACCTTTACACCTCGTTGACTTCACATACATGATTTGGCTGCTTGTCTGGCATTTAGCTACTGTCACATTCTTTTCTCACTTTGCTATCTTCTGAAGGTCACCACCTTTTTCTCACGCAGACATGGTTGTAAAACGGTTGCTTGCAGACAGTACAAGCTTTAGCATTCCTACCATATGTCACGTACTACAGAACGCAACATTCCTACTTAGGCTGCAACCAGACACCAGGTTCTCACCCCAGCATGCCCTGGGGCTCTGGTTTCACAGGTCTGTGCATGACTGGGCATCCAAGCTATTGGGTCTCTGGCAATTTACCCCCTGGCCAATCTCGGTGGCCCTGCACCCTTGAGTTTTCCAAGTTCCCACTTCATCAAGCGTTTGCAAGAATGCATCATTTTGCCTGTCGCTCTTTTCTCTGTCTTTCACGACTGTCTTATCTATTCTTGCGTATCCCAACTTCTTCTCTCCTTGCCTTCTCTCACTCTTCTTAACACATTTCACCCACCCTTTCTTTTCTCATAGCCAGGGCCATGTCATGGCAGACAGCGAGGACCTCGCCTCCGCCCCTCTGTCACCCTTTGCGAGTTCAGAGCATGACATCGCTGAGTCCTCGAGGGGATGGACCATCCCCAAATTTACAGTGGAACTATGGTGCAGAGCCATTCCCTTCCTCGCTGCAGCCAGGAAAGCTGAGCGGTTCATGCTGTTGTTCCCACCACCAACAGCAGCAGCTGGACCCTGAACTCAGCAGGCGTCCTTATAGTCCATCTCCTCAGTTCTCTCCCAGTTGCACACCATGGTTGATACTTTGACCACATCTATATCCGATCTTTGATGTCCAGGCAAGAGTGACAGTCCTGGAGGTGTGCCCAGCAGTGGTCTCCCCAGGCACGGTTACAGCCCCTACCACAGTACTCCCTCCTTCAGGTACGATGGATGGCAGTCCCACTCTCAACCCTGCACATTACATCCCAGTAGGTATTAGGAAGGTCATTTTAGAGGGCAAGGATGTGAACTTGGCCTCTCTCCTAATTTCAGTTCATGACACATCCAAGAACAAGTCTTATGCCTATCTCGGTGGTGGTGAGGTCCAAAGATCCCAGACTCAACCGGAATTTTTCCATTCCCGAGTTTGTGCTGCCTCTTGGCATTTTCAGAGATGTTCTATGCTTGGTCAGTCCTAGCAGGAGGGAAGAGCTGGACATGTACCTCCATGCCTTAGTTGACCTAAAATACAAGTACAGGGGCTTTGCCTTCTATGACTACCATTGGTCATTCGCAGCAAAGCCAGCAGCCAAAATCTCCCTGTTCCAAGTCGACACTAATTGGAGTGTTATGGACACTGAGCTCTTCTGCCGACACTTTGAGGGCTTATGTTCCCCGCTCTACTCCATTTGCCAGTCCTCTACACACACGGCAAACTGGTGTTCGAACACAGGTTCAAGATGTGCCCTGACCCTCTCCTCCACCTCCAGTGCGGCCCTTACTCAGCATTCCCTGGTGGACAAACTGGGGAGGCCTGTCCAGTCGCTAGGTAAAGCACAGATCTGCAACAACTACAACTATGCAACCTGCATGTTCAGGCAATGCCTGATGCTCCCTATCTGCATCATCTGCCACAGAGCACATCCCAAGACCGCGTGCACCCTCAAACACTCCAACGCTTCATGACTAAGAAGAGTGGACATACGGTGGTTGGGGTTTTACTTCTCCTCTCACCAATCTCCCTCGCACTCTTCCTGGTGTGTGGATTTACCTTCGGGTTCCACACCGGGCTCATCACCCTGCCTCAAACCACCCACAAGTGCAGAAACCTTTGGTCGGCCTCCACTGATAAGCAAGCCCTAGACACTCTGCTACAGACTGAACTGAACTCCACTGAAATGATACATACAGTAAAAATGTAATTACACGTATCATGGTATAAAATGTAAATTGGAAAGTACACAGGCATGAAAAGTATCCCAATGCATTTCGCAAGACCATGCTCGCTTCATCAGGGGTAGATGCATGTGTAGTACATCCGTAGGGGGTATAATGAGCCAAATAAGTATCAACACAGAGATGGTATCGTGATAATTAGTCAAGAGGGTCGAAAACGCATGGCCCTATACTCGCCAAAGGCTGGATCAGACTACCAAAGAGTAACCATGAAGTATACAATATAATGAAAAATATATACATACATATGAATCAATGTTGTTCAAAGCTAGATGGACTTGGAGACTTGAAGACAGTGAAATAAAGGAGATGAATGTGTAATGGTGTGTGCATGAATGAACCATGTGAGTGAACATAATAATGTGTGTATGGCAGACCATGCTAAAGTTAAGTGCTCAAATTTGAAGGGAGCGAATGGATGATTAGCACGCATCAAGGAGTGTGGACTCATCTTGAATGAAGTGAAACTGCTGCGTGTGAGTGAAACAGGAAACAGGAAGTGACAAATAGATTCCAGCCATGACTAGCCCCCACTTTATGTCCCAGAGGGCCCAGTGAGCTCTGCCTTCAACTCCATGTGTGCATGACAAGGCACGCAAACGCAGATGACGCTCGCCGCCAAAAGGGGGTGTGCCTGCGCAAATGCCCCCAATCGCGCGTGCTGACATACCACAAAATAGCGAGCCAATGCCGCAGCTGTGGACGTCGCCTGGTGGGCGTGGTTGCATGGCGCCAATGTGTAGGTGGCCCCGCTCGTCCGGCACAGTCCATCACTTTTTTAGGCATTAATCTTGACACCCGCTCCATGCAGGCAAGCTTACCCCCCAACAAGTTGTCCCGGATCAGGTCAGTCACCCATGCCTTCACCCATTCACGAATCTGCACCAAGAAACTACAGTCCTTGCTAGGGATGCTTAATTTCGCAATGAGAATTATTCCTTCAAAATCCCGGAGTTGACCTGACTGCTTTTCCTGTCCCACCTTGGTTGCAGCCAGTGGCATATCCAGGGTATGGTAGATATGGCAGGTGCCATGGGCGCCATATGAAGTGGGCGCTCGTGAGTGGCTGGGCAGCAAGGCACACAGGGTGTGTCGAGCCTGGTGTGCCTGGGTCCACACCCTAATCAACCAAGGTGTCATGGCTTTTTTTCTTGTGGAGCTGCCAAAAATCTATTCCAGCATCCCAATGGAAACTCAGACACCGGACAGGATCAGCCGGGATCCTGCAGGGGGAGGAGATGAAGTGCCTGGCAGACACCGATAGCACCCCAGCCCTGAACAACTTTACTGAGAACTCAGCTTATGCTGAGGAAGAAGCCACTGAAGAAGAGGGATTCTGGCAGTGAACTCCAGCCCTGCCCTCTCCCCCTTTAGAGCCTGACCGGCAACCTGTCAGATCACTCTGCACAGTGCTGAGGTGTCAGCGAAGAATTATGGGATATCGGCGCTGGATCAGAGATGGAAGCTCCATGATTGGCTGACGAGCATGTTGTTTATGTACAGATGGCCGGCCAGAAACAAAACTTGCAAGAGACCAACTGCAAAGTCAGCCACATTAAGAGAAACAACTAATTTAAGAGCAGGGGGGGCAGGTGAGGGGGAAATTCTGAGCATTCTTTGTGATTACTGTGTGTTGTGTGTGATATAAGGGCCTCTTCCTCTTCTTATCCCCCTTCCTGTCACACTGCCCAGGTACCTCCCCTCCAGTCACACTGCCTAGGTACCCCCCCTCCTGTCACACTGCCCAGGTACCCCCCCTCCTATCACACTGCCCAGGTACCCCCCTCCTGTCAGACTGCCCAGATAACCCCCTGCTGTCACACTGTCCAGGTTCCCCCCCTTCTGTCACAGTGCCCAGGTAGCCCCCCAGTCACACTGCCCAGGTACCCCCCTCCTGTCACACTGCCCAGGTACCCCCCTCCTGTCACACTGCCCAGGTACCCCCCTCCTGTCACATTGCCCATGATCCTCCCTCCTGTCACACTTCCCAGGTATCCTCCCTTCTGTCATACTGCCCAGGTACCCCCCTCCTCCTGTCACACTGTCCAGGTACCCCCCCTTCTGTCACACTGCCCAGGTACCCCTCCTCCTGTCACACTGTCCAAGTTCCCCCTCCTTCTGTCACACTTCCCAGGTACCCCCCCTCCTGTCACACTACCCAGGCACCCCCTCCTGTCACACTGCCCAGGTACCCCCCTCCTGTCAGACTGCCCAGATAACCCCCTGCTGTCACACTGCCCAGGTTCCCCCCCTTCTGTCACAGTGCCCAGGTACCCCCCCAATCACACTGCCCAGGTACCCCCCTCCTGTCACACTGCCCAGGTACCCCCCTCCTGTCACACTGCCTGGGTACCCCCCTCCTGTCACACTGCCCTTGACCCCCCTCCTGTCACACTGCCCAGGTACCCCCCTTCTGTCACACTACCCAGGTACCCCCCTCCTCCTGTCACACTGTCCAGGTACCCCCCCTTCTGTCACGGTGCCCAGGTACCCCCCCAGTCACACTGCCCAGGTACCCCCCTCCTGTCACACTGCCCAGGTACCCCCCTCCTGTCACACTGCCCGGGTACCCCCCTCCTGTCACACTGCCCTTGACCCCCCCTCCTGTCACACTGCCCAGGTATCCCCCTTCTGTCACACTACCTCCTGTCACACTGCCCAGGTATCCCCTCCTGTCACACTGAGCAGGTACCCCCCCATGTCACACTGCCCAGGTCGCCCTCCTCCTGTCACACTGCCCAGGTCCCCCTCCTGTCACACTGCACAGGTACCCCCCTCCTGTCACACTGCCCAGTTACCCCCCTCCTGTCACACTGCCCAGGTACCCCCCTTCTGTCAAACTGCCCAGGTATCCCCCCTCCTGTCACACTGCCCAGGTATCCCCCCTCCTGTCACACTGCACAGATATCCCCCTCCAATCAAAATTGTATGTCTCTCTCTCCAATTGCAATGCCAATGTGCCATCTGTGTCATAGTGAAGAGTCACCCCAATTCCTGTGCCCTATCCTTGGTGTAAGCCGTGTGTTCAGCTCATACTGCCCAAGTAACCAGTACACTGAGCCACTGCACATTGGGATAGAGATCACCTTGCTAATCCTTCTGGCTCCCAAAGAGGGAAGAGCAAATGTTTTACACAGGACAGTGCACAGTGTACATATAGCAAGTCTGTTCTGTGTGGCTTTCAAAAAAGTGGACCTTCATATGCTGAGATGTACTGATATATATATATATATATATATATATATATATATATATATATATATATATATAAATGATGTGCACCTGCTGTTTATTCGTGGTCCAGCAAAAGGCATGACATTTTGTTTGAGCTGCCCTTCACCATTGACATGCAGGAATATGTAGGGTCCCATTCACATGTGCATTTGAGAGGGGGTGAGGAGGCGTTGTATCACCTCCACACTGTGTGCTTCAACCCCTTGAACTCCACACTGCACACAGTTTTGGAGAGCTTGCAGAGAGCCGCCATTCATTTGAATTTATCACTGTCAGTGGGTACTACACAAGCAGCCCACTCACCTGTATCCCTTGTGGGTTCAGGAGCGCGATACCCTCCCACCCATTCCCATTTTCAGGGTACTTTCCTTGCACAATCTACAATCATCCATTACTTATCATTGAGTATGCCCCCTTTTTTCGTGTACTAACCAGCTGACCAGGGCACACCTCAGGTCTGTGTTATGTTGTGAGTCTTGTAGCAACTTTATGTGGTTCCATATCTGTCTCGGTCAGGGGACTCTGATCATAAATATATTATATAAATATACAGTATGTTGAAAAGAGAAGGACAAGGAGGCAACATTGTGCTGACATGGTGAGGCACCTGGAAAATTAGACGGTATATGACAACAAATATAGTGGGAACTTAATATTAAAAAAAATAGGGAGAGTATTGCACATATCACTTTTTTTATTCCACAGAGTTACACACTGTTATCTGTTATGCCTATATTACAATCTGCTTCGGAGGTGCGGAAGCTCTGTATAATACATATAATACATGCCACTTTGTAAGAACAGAGATTTTGTGATTGCGGGGACACGAGATGTGCGCAGGCACGTCGGTGCTTCTCCGATCAGGTGATAGCGGGAGGAGATAAAAGCAACTAGTGTCATACCATACAGCCAATCCCATGATTAAGTCAGTGTACAGGGCGGGATTTCCCACAAGGCCACCGAGGCCAGGTCTCGGGGCGGCCGTGGTACAGGGGCGGCGCCGCTCCTGCAGCGACTTCACACTAACATAGCAGCATGCAGCGCACCCGGGCACCAGAGAGGTGGGGGCGCTGAAGAGCTAGAGTGCTTCTCTCCCTCCTCCTCCTCTCTGTGTCCAGACTGAGGCGGCTCCCTCCACAGGTCACCGCCGCTGCTGCTGTTTTTTTTGAGGCTCAAGCATGTCCCCACTCCCTCCTCCTGTCAGAGTAGGAGAGCAGCTGCCGGAGATCGGAGCGGCTGGTCTCTGTGCAGGGCGGGGGGGCGGCATGTGTTCTCCTGTGTCTCTCACTCCCGCCCAAGCCTGTCTCCATCTGTTCACTTATGGAGGGGGGGTTGTCCTGGGAGGTCTGTACTAATGAAGGGGGGGTTGTCCTTGGGCTCTGTACTAGTGAAGGGGGGTTTGTCCTGGGATGTCTGCACTAAAGGAGGGGGGTTGTCCTGGGGGTCTGTACTAGTGAAGGGGGGGTTTGTCCTGGGGGGTTTGTACTAATGAAGGGGGGATTTGTCCTGGGATGTCTGTACTAATGAAGGGGGGGTTGTCCGGGGGGCTTTGTACTAATGAAGGGGGGGTTGTCCTGGGGGGTCTGTACTAATGAAGGGAGGGGTGGTTTGTCCTGGGGGGTCTGTGCTAATGGAGGGGGTGGAGATTGACCTGGGGGGGTTTGTACTAATGGAGAGGGGGTTGTCCTGGGGGGAGTTGTACTAATGGAGGGGGGTTTGTACTAATGGAGGGGGAGTTGTCCGGGGACGTTTGTACTAATGGAGGGGGGGTTGACCTGGGGGGGTTGTACTAATGGAGGGGGAGTTGTCCGGGGGGGTTTGTACTAAGGGAGGGGGGGTTGACCTGGGGGGGTCTGTACTAATGGAGGGGGGGTTTGTCCTGGGGAGGAATGTACTAATGGAGGGGGGGTTTGTCCTGGGGAGGTCTGTACTAATGAAGGGAGGGGTGGTTTGTCCTGGGGGGGTCTGTGCTAATGGAGGGGGTGGGGGTTGACCTGGGGGGGTTTGTACTAATGGAGAGGGGGTTGTCCTGGGGGGTTGTACTAATGGAGGGGGGGTTTGTACTAATGGAGGGGGAGTTGTCTGGGGGGGGTTGTACTAATGGAGGTGGGTTGACCTGGGGGGGTTTGTACTAATGGAGGGGGGTTGTCCTGGGGGGGTTTGTACTAATAGAGGGGTGCTTGTCCTGGGGGGGTCTGTACTAATGAAGGAAGGGGGGTTTGTCCTGGGGGGGTCTGTACTAATGAAGGTAGGGGGGTTTGTCCTAGGGGGGGTCTGTACTAATGGATGGGGGTTTGTCCTGGGGGGGTCTGTACTAATGGAGGGTGGTGGTTTGTCCTGGGGGGGTCTACACCCAGGAAAGTACACCCAGGGCTCCAGAGGGAGAGGGCAGTGCTGAGAGAAAACCATTAGAGAGAGAACCCCGCTGCCCTGCACCACCAGAGGGAAAGCCACACAGCCTGGCGCCATCCCTGGCGGAGAAAAGAATGGAGTCATTGCAGGAATACAGATCTGGGTGCTACCCAGCGGAGTCGTTACGGGCAATTCAGAGTGAGCTGACTCCTGATCAGGGGAACCATCACTGTATCGCTGGGTCAGGTGAGAGGGCTGATCGGCCATTATCTACTAATGTCCATAGGAACTGCAGTCTCTGACCGTCTCCTATACTATGTCTGCAGTCTCTGACCGTCTCCTGTATCATGTCTGCAATCTCTGACCATCTCCTGTACTATAAATTGCAGTCTCTGACCATCTCTTGTATCATGTCTACAGTCTCTGACCGTCTCCTGTATCATATCTGCAATCTCTGACCATCTCCTGTACTATGATTGCAGTCTCTGACCATCTCTTGTATCATGTCTGCAGTCTTTGACCGTATTATGTCTGGGGGCTCTTTCTGGTGGTGTGTGTGTGTGGGGGGGGGCATTGAAGGGCCCGGCCTTGGTGCGGCAAAGGGAGTAAATCCGGGCCTGTCGGTGTATGACGAAACATGTCGGGGCGTGGCTGTATGACGTACCCCACCAGTGACGAGTGACGCTGCCGCATCGTATGAGGTAGTAACACATCAATAGAGCGGGGAGGCGCCGGGGAGGCACCAGAGAGGTGGGGCGCTGAAGAGCTAGAGTGCTTCTCTCCCTCCTCCTCCTCTCTGTGTCCAGACTGAGGCGGCTCCCTCCACAGGTCACCGCCGCCGCTGCTGTTTTTTTTGAGGCTCAAGCATGTCCCCACTCCCTCCTCCTGTCAGAGTAGGAGAGCAGCTGCCGGAGATCGGAGCGGCTGGTCTCTGTGCAGGGCGGGGGGGTGGCATGTGTTCTCCTGTGTCTCTCACTCCCGCCCAAGCCTGTCTCCATCTGTTCACTTATGGAGGGGGGGTTGTCCTGGGGGGTCTGTACTAATGAAGGGGGGGTTGTCCTTGGGCTCTGTACTAGTGAAGGGGGGTTTGTCCTGGGATGTCTGCACTAATGGAGGGGGGTTGTCCTGGGGGTCTGTACTAGTGAAAGGGGGGTTTGTCCTGGGGGGTTTGTACTAATGAAGGGGGGATTTGTCCTGGGATGTCTGTACTAATGAAGGGGGGGTTGTCCGGGGGGCTTTGTACTAATGAAGGGGGGGTTGTCCTGGGGGGGTCTGTACTAATGAAGGGAGGGGTGGTTTGTCCTGGGGGGTCTGTGCTAATGGAGGGGGTGGAGATTGACCTGGGGGGGTTTGTACTAATGGAGAGGGGGTTGTCCTGGGGGGAGTTGTACTAATGGAGGGGGGTTTGTACTAATGTAGGGGGAGTTGTCTGGGGGGGTTTGTACTAATGGAGGGGGGTTGACCTGGGGGGGTTGTACTAATGGAGGGGGGTTGACCTGGGGGGTTTGTTCTAATGGAGGAGGGGTTGACCTGGGGGGGTCTGTACTAATGGAGGGGGGGTTTGTCCTGGGGAGGTCTGTACTAATGGAGGGGGGGTTTGTCCTGGGGAGGTCTGTACTAATGAAGGGAGGGGTGGTTTGTCCTGGGGGGGTCTGTGCTAATGGAGGGGGTGGGGGTTGACCTGGGGGGTTTGTACTAATGGAGAGGGGGTTGTCCTGGGGGGGTTGTACTAATGGAGGGGGGGTTTGTACTAATGGAGGGGGAGTTGTCTGGGGGGGTTGTACTAATGGAGGGGGGTTGACCTGGGGGGGTTTGTACTAATGGAGGGGGGTTGTCCTGGGGGGGTTTGTACTAATAGAGGGGTGTTTGTCCTGGGGGGGTCTGTACTAATGAAGGAAGGGGGGTTTGTCCTGGGGGGGTCTGTACTAATGAAGGTAGGGGGTTTGTCCTAGGGGGGGTCTGTACTAATGGATGGGGGTTTGTCCTGGGGGGGTCTGTACTAATGGAGGGTGGTGGTTTGTCCTGGGGGGGTCTACACCCAGGAAAGTACACCCAGGGCTCCAGAGGGAGAGGGCAGTGCTGAGAGAAAACCATTAGAGAGAGAACCCCGCTGCCCTGCACCACCAGAGGGAAAGCCACACAGCCTGGTGCCATCCCTGGCGGAGAAAGGAATGGAGTCATTGCAGGAATACAGATCTGGGTGCTACCCAGCGGAGTCGTCACGGGCAATTCAGAGTGAGCTGACTCCTGATCAGGGGAACCATCACTGTATCGCTGGGTCAGGTGAGAGGGCTGATCGGCCATTATCTACTAATGTCTATAGGAACTGCAGTCTCTGACCGTCTCCTATACTATGTCTGCAGTCTCTGACCGTCTCCTGTATCATGTCTGCAATCTCTGACCATCTCCTGTACTATAAATTGCAGTCTCTGACCATCTCTTGTATCATGTCTACAGTCTCTGACCGTCTCCT
Organism: Lithobates clamitans; assembly: GCA_037952925.1. Classification (NCBI taxonomy): domain Eukaryota; kingdom Metazoa; phylum Chordata; class Amphibia; order Anura; family Ranidae; genus Lithobates; species Lithobates clamitans. The sequence goes on along the minus strand of JBBGZY010001615.1, from coordinate 947,137 downwards.
GTATCATATCTGCAATCTCTGACCATCTCCTGTACTATGATTGGAGTCTCTGACCATCTCTTGAATCATGTCTGCAGTCTTTGACCGTATTATGTCTGGGGGCTCTTTCTGGTGGTGTGTGTGTGTGTGGGGGGGGCATTGAAGGGCCCGGCCTTGGTGCGGCAAAGGGAGTAAATCCGTGCCTGTCGGTGTATGACGAAACATGTCGGGGCGTGGCTGTATGACGTACCCCACCAGTGACGAGTGACGCTGCCGCATCGTATGAGGTAGTAACACATCAATAGAGCGGGGAGGCGCCGGGGAGGCACCAGAGAGGTGGGGGCGCTGAAGAGCTAGAGTGCTTCTCTCCCTCCTCCTCCTCTCTGTGTCCAGACTGAGGCGGCTCCCTCCACAGGTCACCGCCGCCGCTGCTGTTTTTTTTGAGGCTCAAGCATGTCCCCCCTCCCTCCTCCTGTCAGAGTAGGAGAGCAGCTGCCAGAGATCGGAGCGGCTGGTCTCTGTGCAGGGCGGGGGGGGGCGGCACGTGTTCTCCTGTGTCTCTCACTCCCGCCCAAGCCTGTCTCCATCTGTTCACTTATGGAGGGGGGGTTGTCCTGGGGGGTCTGTACTAATGAAGGGGGGGGTTGTCCTTGGGCTCTGTACTAGTGGAGGGGGGTTTGTCCTGTTATGTCTGCACTAATGGAGGGGGGGTTGTCCTGGGGGTCTGTACTCTCTTATGGTCATATTTTATGAGGTTGTCTGCATAACTATCAGTAGGGAATATATCCTTAGGCTGTATTCAGCTTGGAGCAGTTTTGTCGTTATTTTTTTTTAATTATGTATTACAAGTATTTCTGATGCACTTCTTTTAAGTGATGGTATACTCCCTCAAGGGTAAGCAGAATCTGTCTTTTAATTGTTTTTTTGCTGAGTCAAAAAACGTTTTATCGTTTTTTGTCTATGGAAAGCATTGTTAATGATCCTGACCAATCATGGCCATTTTTGCTGCTATTTAGGCTCTGAGAAAATTGAGTCAGATCCACTTCCTGATGACACGCGCTCTAGCATGAAATGCATAGAAGTGAGGCCTGACACTTACAACTAGGGATGAGCCGAACACCCCCGGTTCTGTTCGCACCAGAACCTGCGAAGTATTGCATCAAAAATTGTAATTACATGCCCCTGTTAAACAGGGGATGAAAAATTGCCACAACACTGCAACCCCTCACAGATGCTATAGTTGGAGTGCAGGAATGAGCACTGCTGCAAAGTATTGCATCAAAAATTGTAATTATACACCCCTGTTAAACTAGGGCTGAAAAATTGGGCCTTGGGCACTGGTGCTGGTGCCACAACACTGCAACCCCTCACAGATACTATAGTTTTGAGCGCAGGAATGAGCCCTGCTGCAAAGTATTGCATCAAAAATTGTAATTACATGCCCCTGTTAAACAGGGGCAGAAAAATTGGGCCTTGGCCACTGGAAAAATTGGGCCTTGGCCACTGGACACAGAACCAAAAATGTTTTTACAAGCTATCAGCATAAAAATTGAGGAGGAAGAGGATTGTCACTCAGCATAACAGGATAGTCACTCAGCATCAGCATAGGCAGTCTTGAAGGGATCTCACATTAAAAAAAAAACAATCGGTTACATCAGCATCAGGTGCTTGGTAGCTGGTGATCCAAGACTGATTCATTTTTATGAAGGTCAGCTGATCGACCAATTCGGTGGACAGGCGCACCTTGTGATCGGTTACAAAGCCTCCAGCAGCACTTAATGTGTGTTCCGAAAGAACGCTGGATGCAGGGCAGGGCAGGCCAGTAGCTCAATTGCATACTGTGCAAGCTCTGGCCAGTGATCCATCCTCAAGACCCAGTAACCCAGAGGATTTTCGGTGGGAAAGGTGTCCAAGTCTGATCTTGCCCCTAGGTAATCCTGCACCATGTGAATCAGACGCTGGCGATGGTTGCTGGAACCGATCAGACCTTGAAGCTGTGGACTAAAAAATTGTCTGAACACATCGGTCAGACGGCCACCTTCTCCACTGCTCCTTCTGTGACTGACCGAAGCCTCAGCAACACGTTGTCCAGGCGGACCAGGAAATTGTAATCTCCCTGCGTGCTTGCGTAGCCCCTTAAATGCCTACAGAGCACCGCTGGTTCTGAGGACAAATCAGCACAGGGAGAGGCCATGGAGGAAGAAGAAGAGGAGGGGTGGAGGAGAGAGGTGTGGCAGAATCACCACTAGTAGAATTTTGGAGGCGTGGTGGCGGAACAACCTCCAACACTACTGCACGCTCTCCTGCATCCTTCCCAGCTGCCAGAGCAGTCACCCAGTGCGCGGTGAAAGATAGGTAATGTCCCTGTCCATACCTGCTGGACCATGAGTCAGCAGTAATATGCACCTTACCACTGACCACCCTGTCCAGCGAGGCCAAGACATTGCCTTCCACATGCTGATAGAGAGCTGGAATCGCCTTCTGTGAGAAAAAGTGGCGTTTGGGAACCTGCCATTGAGGAACCGCACATTCCAAAAACTCAAGGAAGGGGGCAGAGTCTACCAACTGAAAAGGCAGCAGTTGAAGTCCTAACAATTTACCCAAGCTAGCATACAACCGCTGGGCATGTGGATGGCTGGGAGCGAGCTTCTTTTGGCAGTGCAGCAGCTGGGGCAGGGAAATTTGCCTGGTACAATCTGACATTGGTGTACCGATAGCAGATTGCCACAAGTACTTGGCTGTGACACACCTAATTCTACAACTGCATTCCTCTGAGTGCAGGTTTCAGAGAGGACCTAAGGTATAGTGGGGTTGGGGATCCCAGATGATGAGGAGCAAGGAGAGGTCCGCTTTGTTCTTTGGTGTGGGTCTTTTAGGTACAATTGCCAATGAACTGCATGGCAGGTCGACATTTGTCTGGTCAAGCATGTGGTGCCCAAGCGGGTGATGTTTTGGCCACGTGAGATAAGCTTGAGACATATGTTGCAAATAGCAGCGGTGGGATCTGATGCACTCATCTCAAAAAAGGCCCACACCAAAAAACTTTTGGAATAACATGCGGAGCTCTGCGGTGTGATGCAGTCGGTGTGCTGCCCTTAAGCTGGCCCCTGGAGGGCATCCTGCCTCGTTGGAGATGTGCCTCCTCCTTCTCTCTCCTATCAGGCACCCACGTGGAGTCAGTGACCTCATCATCCCCTCCCTCCTCATCACTGGAGCAAAGCTGGAAGTATGCTGCAGCTGGGGGAGCATGACTGCCAGATTGCTGTCCTTCTTGGACACCCCCTCACTCTGGGCTCACGTTACTGCCTTCCTCTAGCTGGGTACCATCATCGGAGCCTTCAAAACGCTGGGCATCCTCCTGGAGCATGTACCCAACACTGTGGTCAAACAGTTCGGGGGACTCCTCAGGAGGACATGGTGGGGCTAGGGAAGGAGTGACTGATGCCATTGAGCCGGGGGAGGAGGCCGCGTTGGCAGCTGCTTTGCCAGACAAAGTACCCTGAGCCTGGGTGAGAGAGGATGAGGAGGATGAGGACGGCTTGGTCATCCACTCTACCAAGTCTTCACTATGTTGCAGCTCAACATGGCCAGCTGCCAAAAAAATGGACAAGCGTGTCCCACGGCCACGTGCTGATTAGGAAGTACCACAACCAGCACTGTTGCCTCTAGACACAGAGCCTGCTTGCCCTCTTTTATTGGCTTGTGACTGTCTGCTTCTGCTTGTTGGCCTTCCAGACATACTAATGGCCTACAGTGAGATGTAGCTGCACAAAGCTGGGATGTATATATATACTGATACTGCAGCTAGCAGAATCAACTGCCTGCCTGTAGCATTATTAGTATGAGAACACCAGCAATTGTCTTCAGGTAGCTTTAGGTGCACACTGTGCAGAGGACACAGTACACTAACTGTAAATACTGCAGCTGCCTGTCTGTGGTACTAATAGGATCAGAAGAACACCACCAATTTTCTTCAGGTAGCTTTAGGTGCACAATGTGCAGAGGACACAGTACACTAACTGTAAATACTGTAGCTGCCTGCCTGTGGTACTAATAGGATCAGAAGAACACCACCAATTTTATTCAGGTAGCTTTAGGTGCACACTGTGCAGAGGACACAGTACACTAATTGTAAATACTGTAGCTGCCTGCCTGTGGTATTAATAGGATCAGAACAACATCAATTGTCTTCAAGTAGCTTTAGGTGCACACTGTGCAGAGGACACAGTACACTAACTGTAAATACTGCAGCTGCCTGCCTGTGGTACTAATAGGATCAGAAGAACACCACTAATTTTCTTCAGGTAGCTTTAGGTGCACACTGTGCAGAGGACACAGTACACTAACTGTAAATACCGTAGCTGCCTGCCTGTGGTATTAATAGGATCAGAAGGACACCACCAATTTTCTTCAGGTAGCTTTAGGTGCACACTGTGCAGAGGACACAGTACACTAACTGTAAATACTGCAGCTGCCTGCCTGTGGTATTAATAGGATCAGAACAACAGCAATTGTCATTAGGTAGCTTTAGGTGCAAACTGTGCAGAGGACACAATACATTCACTGCAAATACTGCAGCAGCCTGCCTGTGGTACTAATAGGATCAGAAGAACACCACCAATTTTCTTCAGGTAGCTTTAGGTGCACACTGTGCAGAGGGCACAGTACACTAACTGTAAATACTGCAGCTGCCTGCCTGTGGTATTAATAGGATCAGAACAACAGCAATTGTCATTAGGTAGCTTTAGGTGCAAACTGTGCAGAGGACACAATACATTCACTGCAAATACTGCAGCAGCCTGCCTGTGGTACTAATAGGATCAGAAGAACACCACCAATTTTCTTCAGGTAGCTTTAGGTGCACACTGTGCAGAGGGCACAGTACACTAACTGTAAATACTGCAGCTGCCTGCCTGTGGTATTAATAGGATCAGAACAACAGCAATTGTCTTCAGGTAGCTTTAGGTGCACACTGTGCAGAGGACGCACTACACTAACTGTAAATACTGCAGCTGCTTGCCTGTGGTAGTAATAGGATCACAACAACAGCAATTGTCTTCAGGTAGCTTTAGGTGCACACTGTGCAGAGGACGCACTACACTAACTGTAAATACTGCAGCTGCCTGCGGTACTAAAAGGATCAGAAGAACACCACCAATTGTCTTCAGGTAGCTTTAGGTGCACACTGTGCAGAGGACGCACTACACTAACTGTAAATACTGCAGCTGCCTGCGGTACTAATAGGATCAGAAAATCACCACCAATTGTCTTCAGGTAGCTTTAGGTGCACACTGTGCAGAGGACACAGTACACTAACTGTAAATACTGCAGCTGCCTGCCTGTGGTACTAATAAGATCAGAAGAACACCACCAATTTTCTTCAGGTAGCTTTAGGTGCACACTGTGCAGAGGACACAGTACACTAACTGTAAATACCGTAGCTGCCTGCCTGTGGTATTAATAGGATCAGAACTACAGCAATTGTCTTCAGGTAGCTTTAGGTGCACACTGTGCAGAGGACACAGTACACTAACTGTAAATACCGTAGCTGCCTGCCTGTGGTATTAATAGGATCAGAAGGACACCACCAATTTTCTTCAGGTAGCTTTAGGTGCACACTGTGCAGAGGACACAGTACACTAACTGTAAATACTGCAGCTGCCTGCCTGTGGTATTAATAGGATCAGAACAACAGCAATTGTCATTAGGTAGCTTTAGGTGCAAACTGTGCAGAGGACACAATACATTCACTGCAAATACTGCAGCAGCCTGCCTGTGGTACTAATAGGATCAGAAGAACACCACCAATTTTCTTCAGGTAGCTTTAGGTGCACACTGTGCAGAGGGCACAGTACACTAACTGTAAATACTGCAGCTGCCTGCCTGTGGTATTAATAGGATCAGAACAACAGCAATTGTCATTAGGTAGCTTTAGGTGCAAACTGTGCAGAGGACACAATACATTCACTGCAAATACTGCAGCAGCCTGCCTGTGGTACTAATAGGATCAGAAGAACACCACCAATTTTCTTCAGGTAGCTTTAGGTGCACACTGTGCAGAGGGCACAGTACACTAACTGTAAATACTGCAGCTGCCTGCCTGTGGTATTAATAGGATCAGAACAACAGCAATTGTCTTCAGGTAGCTTTAGGTGCACACTGTGCAGAGGACGCACTACACTAACTGTAAATACTGCAGCTGCTTGCCTGTGGTAGTAATAGGATCACAACAACAGCAATTGTCTTCAGGTAGCTTTAGGTGCACACTGTGCAGGGGACGCACTACACTAACTGTAAATACTGCAGCTGCCTGCGGTACTAAAAGGATCAGAAGAACACCACCAATTGTCTTCAGGTAGCTTTAGGTGCACACTGTGCAGAGGACGCACTACACTTACTGTAAATACTGCAGCTGCCTGCGGTACTAATAGGATCAGAAAATCACCACCAATTGTCTTCAGGTAGCTTTAGGTGCACACTGTGCAGAGGACACAGTACACTAACTGTAAATACTGCAGCTGCCTGCCTGTGGTACTAATAAGATCAGAAGAACACCACCAATTTTCTTCAGGTAGCTTTAGGTGCACACTGTGCAGAGGACACAGTACACTAACTGTAAATACCGTAGCTGCCTGCCTGTGGTATTAATAGGATCAGAACTACAGCAATTGTCTTCAGGTAGCTTTAGGTGCACACTGTGCAGAGGACACAGTACACTAACTGTAAATACTGCAGCTGCCTGCCTGTGGTATTAATAGGATCAGAACAACAGCAATTGTCATTAGGTAGCTTTAGGTGCAAACTGTGCAGAGGACACAATACATTCACTGTAAATACTGCAGCAGCCTGCCTGTGGTACTAATAGGATCAGAAGAACACCACCAATTGTCTTCAGGTAGCTTTAGGTGCACACTGTGCAGAGGACGCACTACACTAACTGTAAATACTGCAGCTGCTTGCCTGTGGTAGTAATAGGATCATAACAACAGCAATTGTCTTCAGGTAGCTTTAGGTGCACACTGTACAGAGGATGCACTACACTAACTGTAAATACTGCAGCTGCCTGCGGTACTAATAGGATCAGAAGAACACCACCAATTGTCTTCAGGTAGCTTTAGGTGCACACTGTGCAGAGGACGCACTACACTAACTGTAAATACTGCAGCTGCCTGCGGTACTAATAGGATCAGAAGAACACCACCGATTTTCTTCAGGTAGCTTTAGGTGCACACTGTGCAGAGGACGCACTACACTAACTGTAAATATTGTAGCTAATACTGTAAATACTGTAAAAACACCTGCCTGCCTGTCAGTAGGAAGAGAATAACAGGAACGGATCTAGCTAAACTGAATACAGTATATATATATATATATATACAACACCTAGGATGCATATATATACACACAATACACTGTAAGTGCAGTTAACTGACTCTCCTGCCTAATCTATCTAACTTAAATCAAATGACACTGTCTCTTTGTCTATCTCTCTGCCACAACACACTACACAAGGCCGCCACGCAGGAGGCCTTATATAGTGTGGGGCATGTACTAAACCCCCTGAGCCATAATTGGCTAAAGCCACCCTGGCTTTGTCTAATTACGGCTCTCTGTACAGACGGCGCTGTGAATGGCCAAGCATGTGGGTCATAGTGCATGCTTGGCCAATCATCAGCCAGCAATGCACTGCGATGACGCAGTGAATTATGGGCCGTGACGCGCCACTTGAATTTGGCGCGAACGACACATAACGTTTGAAATTCGACGAACGGTCAAACATGCGATGTTTGAGTCGAACATGGGTTCGACTCGAACTCAAAACTCATCCCTACTTTCAACCATAGGAGCCCTATACTATTGCTTGCACAGCTGATATGCACCACACATATTGCGAGTCTGGACCAGTTTCTGCTTCCTACTGAGCTGATTGTTTGTGATTTCATACTGGACTATGTAAGTGCTCTTTTTAAGCAATAAAACATAAAGCGGTATTATACTATATCCTGGTTCTGTGGCTCTTTGTTGGGGAGCCATTTCATAGACCTACTTTATGCAAGTTGATATATGTAGTGGATGCAAGTTGATATATGCAGTGGAGAGATGTTGTAAGGTGAAGACATTTGTATACCTGCAAAGTAGATTGTGATCCAACTTTCTCCATATGATTACTTGATTGGAATGGGATGCACAAAGGAGTTACGGCATTGAATGAAGGAGTTATCTCTTCGGGTGAAGCACTTTATTGAAGCACATGTGCACTTTATTTTTCACGGTGTTGGAGCATAAACAAGAAGATTTGTTCACATATGATTATGATGGACATTTCTGATGGTTTATTTTATTGTGCACTTTATTAATCAGATACACAGTGTATATTATTAATTTGACATTTGATTTTTGTACTGATTCCTTTGTGCCTTTTTATTTATTTATGCTCTGTGAATGGCCCAAATTATCCAGGAGGCTATCATTCTAGATTTAGCTGTGTGACCTTTGGCCTGATGTTAAAATAAAACCATCTTTCTGATAGATGAATACAAGTAGTTCTCCTCAGGTAAGTCAAAATGAGATGAGATTTTGTAAATATTTTAATGGGGACCCTTCAAAATACATACAACGCCCTCATCAAGGAGAATAAGGCTCTGGTATATGTTTTGAGGAGGTTGCTATGGCATTATTTATAAAAAAAGGGAAGTTAGCAGGGAAAAGTGAATTAACAACTTTTTTTCTAGATGTCACTTTTGCTATACATGTTAATAAAAATGACACGGTATCCCCTCAAAATCAACACCAGACCACTCAAATTGGATATGGATTTTAGGGGACCCCCAAATACAAAAATAAAAAAACAAAATTCATATGTTCATCCAAACCGCTGCAATCTGAACCAAGGTATGTTTGGCTCATTTTGCCTTTAAAAGAGAAGTGCGATAAAAAAGATGGAAAAACTGTCATGACTCTGCAGTAGGGATGAGCTTCGTGTTCGAGTCGAACCCATGTTCGACTCGAACATCGGCTGTTCGACCGTCCGTCGAATTGCGAACGATATGGGCCGTTCGCGCCAAATTCGTGTGGCGCGTCACGGCCCATAATTCACTGCGGCATCGCAGTGCATTGCTGGCTGATGATTGGCCAAGCATGCACTATGACCCGCATGCTTGGCCAATCACAGCGCCGTCAGTAGAGAGAGCTGTAATTGGCCAAAGCCAGGGTGGCTTTGGCCAATTATGGCTCAGGGGATTTAGTACACACCCCACACTATATAAGGCCGCCTGCACGGCGGCCCTGTGTAGTGTGTGTTCCGGTGTGCTGAGCGATAGAGAGAGAGAGAGACAGTGTCATTTGATTTGAGTTAGATAGATTAGGCAGAACAGTCAGTCAGTTAGCTGCACTTACAGTGTATTGTGTATATATATGCATCCCAGGTGTTGCATATATATATATACACTGTATTCAGTTTAGCTAGATCCGTTCCTGTTATCTTCTATCTAGACTATTTACATTCAGTGCAGTGTGTCCTGCTCACAGTGTTCAGCTAGATCCGTTCCTGCTATTTACATTCAGTACAGTGCTTCCTGCTCACAGTGTTCAGCTAGATCCGTTCCTGCTATTTACATTCAGTGCAGTGCGTGCTGCTCACAGTGTTCAGCTAGATCCGTTCCTGCTATTTACATTCAGTGCAGTGCGTGCTGCTCACAGTGTTCAGCTAGATCCGTTCCTGCTATTTACATTCAGTGCAGTGCGTCCTGCTCACAGTGTTCAGCTAGATCCGTTCCTGCTATTTACATTCAGTGCAGTGCGTGCTGCTCACAGTGTTCAGCTAGATCCGTTCCTGCTATTTACATTCAGTGCAGTGCGTGCTGCTCACAGTGTTTAGCTACATCCGTTCCTGCTGTTTACATTCAGTGCAGTGCGTCCTGCTCACAGTGTTCAGCTAGATCCGTTCCTGCTATTTACATTCAGTGCAGTGCGTCCTGCTCACAGTGTTCAGCTAGATCCGTTCCTGCTATTTACATTCAGTGCAGTGCGTCCTGCTCACAGTGTTCAGCTAGATCCGTTCCTGCTATATACATTTAGTGCAGTACGTCCTGCTCACAGTGTTCAGCTAGATCCGTTCCTGTTATCTTCCTACTGACAGGCAGGCTTGTCTGGTTACAGTATATAAAGCTACCTGAAGAAAATTACAGGTGTTCTTTTTGATCCTATTAGTACCACGGTCAGGCAGCTAGACTATTTACATTTAGTACAGTGTGTCCTGCTCACAGTGTTCAGCTAGATCCGTTCCTGTTATTTACATTCAGTGCAGTGCGTCCTGCTCACAGTGTTCAGCTAGATCCGTTCCTGCTATTTACATTCAGTGCAGTGCGTCCTGCTCACAGTGTTCAGCTAGATCCGTTCCTGCTATTTACATTCAGTGCAGTGCGTCCTGCTCACAGTGTTCAGCTAGATCCGTTCCTGCTATATACATTTAGTGCAGTACGTCCTGCTCACAGTGTTCAGCTAGATCCGTTCCTGTTATCTTCCTACTGACAGGCAGGCTTGTCTGGTTACAGTATATAAAGCTACCTGAAGAAAATTACAGGTGTTCTTTTTGATCCTATTAGTACCACGGTCAGGCAGCTAGACTATTTACATTTAGTACAGTGTGTCCTGCTCACAGTGTTCAGCTAGATCCGTTCCTGTTATTTACATTCAGTGCAGTGCGTCCTGCTCACAGTGTTCAGCTAGATCCGTTCCTGCTATTTACATTCAGTGCAGTGCGTCCTGCTCACAGTGTTCAGCTAGATCCGTTCCTGCTATTTACATTCAGTGCAGTGCGTCCTGCTCACAGTGTTCAGCTAGATCCGTTCCTGCTATTTACATTCAGTGCAGTGCGTCCTGCTCACAGTGTTTAGCTAGATCCGTTCCTGCTATTTACATTCAGTGCAGTGCGTCCTGCTCACAGTGTTCAGCTAGATCCGTTCCTGCTATTTACATTCAGTGCAGTGCGTCCTGCTCACAGTGTTCAGCTAGATCCGTTCCTGCTATATACATTTAGTGCAGTACGTCCTGCTCACAGTGTTCAGCTAGATCCGTTCCTGTTATCTTCCTACTGACAGGCAGGCTTGTCTGGTTACAGTATATAAAGCTACCTGAAGAAAATTACAGGTGTTCTTTTTGATCCTATTAGTACCACGGTCAGGCAGCTAGACTATTTACATTTAGTACAGTGTGTCCTGCTCACAGTGTTCAGCTAGATCCGTTCCTGTTATTTACATTCAGTGCAGTGCGTCCTGCTCACAGTGTTCAGCTAGATCCGTTCCTGCTATTTACATTCAGTGCAGTGCGTCCTGCTCACAGTGTTCAGCTAGATCCGTTCCTGCTATTTACATTCAGTGCAGTGCGTCCTGCTCACAGTGTTTAGCTAGATCCGTTCCTGCTATTTACATTCAGTGCAGTGCGTCCTGCTCACAGTGTTCAGCTAGATCCGTTCCTGCTATTTACATTCAGTGCAGTGCGTCCTGCTCACAGTGTTCAGCTAGATCCGTTCCTGCTATATACATTTAGTGCAGTACGTCCTGCTCACAGTGTTCAGCTAGATCCGTTCCTGTTATCTTCCTACTGACAGGCAGGCTTGTCTGGTTACAGTATATAAAGCTACCTGAAGAAAATTACAGGTGTTCTTTTTGATCCTATTAGTACCACGGTCAGGCAGCTAGACTATTTACATTTAGTACAGTGTGTCCTGCTCACAGTGTTCAGCTAGATCCGTTCCTGTTATTTACATTCAGTGCAGTGCGTCCTGCTCACAGTGTTCAGCTAGATCCGTTCCTGCTATTTACATTCAGTGCAGTGCGTCCTGCTCACAGTGTTCAGCTAGATCCGTTCCTGCTATTTACATTCAGTGCAGTGCGTCCTGCTCACAGTGTTCAGCTAGATCCGTTCCTGCTATTTACATTCAGTGCAGTGCGTCCTGCTCACAGTGTTTAGCTAGATCCGTTCCTGCTATTTACATTCAGTGCAGTGCGTCCTGCTCACAGTGTTCAGCTAGATCCGTTCCTGCTATTTACATTCAGTGCAGTGCGTCCTGCTCACAGTGTTTAGCTAGATCCGTTCCTGCTATTTACATTCAGTGCAGTGCGTCCTGCTCACAGTGTTCAGCTAGATCCGTTCCTGCTATTTACATTCAGTGCAGTGCGTCCGGCTCACAGTGTTTAGCTAGATCCGTTCCTGCTATTTACATTCAGTGCAGTGCGTCCTGCTCACAGTGTTCAGCTAGATCCGTTCCTGCTATTTACATTCAGTGCAGTGCGTCCTGCTCACAGTGTTTAGCTAGATCCGTTCCTGCTATTTACATTCAGTGCAGTGCGTCCTGCTCACAGTGTTCAGCTAGATCCGTTCCTGTTATCTTCCTACTGACAGGCAGGCTTGTCTGGTTACAGTATATAAAGCTACCTGAAGAAAATTACAGGTGTTCTATCCCAGCTTAGTGCAGCTACAGGCCATTAGTATGTCTGGAAGGCCAAGAAGGAGAGGCAGACAGTCACAAGCCAATAAGAGAGGGCAAGCAGGCTCTGTGTCTAGTGCTGGTCGTGGAGACGGTGCATCCTCATCAGCACGTGGCCATGGGACACGCTTGGCCTTTTTTTCGGCAGCTGGCCGTGTTGAGCCGCAACATGCGGAAGACTTGGTCGAGTGGATGACCAAGCCGTCCTCATCCTCCTCATCCTCTCTCACCCATGCCCAGGGTGCTTTGTCTGGCAAAGCAGCGGCCTCTTCCCTCAGCTCAATGTCATCAGTGACTCCTTCCCTAGCCCCACCATGTCCTCCTGAGGATTCCCTCGAACTGTTTGACCACAGTGTTGGGTACATGCTCCAGGAGGATGCCCAGCGTTTGGAAGGCTCTGATGATGATACTGAGCTCAATGAAGGCAGTAACATGAGCACGGACAGAGGGGGTGCCCAAGAAGGACAGCAATCTGGCAGTCATGCTCCCCCTGCTGCAGCATACTGCCAGGTTTGCTCCAGTGATGAGGAGGGAGGGGATGATGAGGTCACTGACTCAACGTGGGTGCCTGATAGGAGAGAGGAGGAGGAGGAGGAGGAGGAGGAGGTGGCACATCACCAACTAGGCAGGATGCCCTCCAGGGGCCAGCCTAAGGGCAGCACATTGACTGCATCACACCCCAAAGCTCCACATGTGCAGGGCGCTGCAGTCTCTGCGCGTTATTCAAAAAGTTCTTTGGTGTGGGCCTTTTTTGAGACGAGTGCATCAGATCGCACCGCTGCTATTTGCAATATATGTCTCAAGCGTATCTCGCGTGGCCAAAACATCTCCCGCTTGGGTACCACATGCTTGACCAGACATATGTTGACCTGCCATGCAGTTCGTTGGCAAGCGTATCTAAAAGACCCACACCAAAGAACAAAGACGATCTCTCCTTGCTCCTCATCAGCTGAGATTTCCAACCCCACTAGACCTTCAGTCCTCTCTGCGACCTGCAGTGAGAGGAATGAAGGTGTAGAATTAGGTGTGTCACAGCCAAGTACTTATGGGCAATCTGCTTTGGGTACACCGACGTCAGATTGTACCAGGCAAATTTCCCTGCCCCAGCTGCTGCACCGCCGAAAGAAGTTTGCTCCCAGCCATCCACATGCCCAGCGGTTGAATGCTAGCTTGGCAAAATTGCTAGCACTTCAACTGCTGCCTTTTCAGTTGGTAGACTCTGCCCCCTTCCGTGAGTTTGTGGAATGTGCGGTTCCTCAGTGGCAGGTACCCAAACGCCACTTTTTCTCACGGAAGGCGATTCCGGCTCTCTACCGGCATGTGGAAGGCAATGTCCATGCCTCGCTGGACAGGGCGGTCAGCGGTAAGGTGCATATTACCGCTGACTCATGGTCCAGCAGGCATGGACAGGGACGTTACTTAAGTTTCACGGCGCATTGGGTGACTCTGCTGGCAGCTGGGAAGGATGCAGGACAAGGTGCAGTAGTGTTGGAGGTTGTTCCGCCACCACGCCTCCAAAATGCTGATTGTGACACACCTCTCTCCTCCACCCCCTCCTCTTCTTCTTCCTCCATGGCCTCTTCCTCGGAACCAGCGGTGCTCCGTAGGCGTTCAAGGGGCTACGCAAGTACGCAGGCCAAAAGATGCCATGCGGTGCTTGAGCTGGTGTGCTTGGGGGACAGGAGCCACACTGGGGCAGAGGTTCTGTCAGCTCTGCAGGGGCAGGTTCAGAGGTGGTTGACGCCACGCCAACTTAAGGCAGGAATGGTGGTTTGCGACAATGGCACCAACCTCCTCTCTGCCCTCCGACAGGGACAACTGACCCATGTGCCCTGTTTGGCTCACGTCCTTAACTTGGTGGTGCAGCGGTTCTTGGGCAGGTACCCGGGCTTACAGGATGTCCTGAGGCAGGCCAGGAAAGTCTCTGTGCATTTCCGCCGGTCATATAATGCCAGTGCTCGGCTGACGGACCTCCAAAAGGAGTTTAACCTGCCCAAGAACCGCCTAATCTGTGACATGCCCACCAGGTGGAACTCGACGTTGGCCATGCTGCAGCGGCTGCACACGCAGCAGAGGGCCATCAATGAGTACCTGTGCGACTATGGCACCAGGACAGGGTCAGGGGACCTTGGTTTTTTTTCCCCACGCCAGTGGGCCATGATCAGGGATGCATGCACTGTCCTGTCACCATTCGAGGAGGCCACGAGGATGGTGAGCACTGACAGTGCATGCATCAGTGACACTGTCCCCCTTGTCCACCTGTTGGAGCACACGCTGCGTGGGATAATGGACAGGGCACTTGAGGCAGAACAGAGGCAGGAAGAGGAGGACTTCCTTAGCTCTCAAGGCCCCCTTTATCCAGACAGTGTTCCTGCGTGCCCGCCGATCACACAGGAAGAGGACGAGGAGGAGGAGGAGGAGGAGGAAGATTGTGTCAGTATGGAGGTGGAGCCTGGCACTCAGCATCAGCAGTCTTTAAGGGATCAGTCCCAAGGAACACATGGACTTGTACGTGGCTGGGAGGAGGTGGCTGCGGACGTTGTTGTCCTTAGTGACCCAGAGGACTCCGGACCGAATGCCTCAGCAAACCTACGCTGCATGGCCTCCCTGATCCTGCAAAGCCTGCGTAAGGATCCTCGTATTCGTGGTATCAAGGAGAAGGACCAATACTGGCTGGCAACCCTCCTTGATCCACGTTACAAGGGTAAGGTTGCGGACCTTATCTTGCCATCGCAGAGGGAGCAGAGGATGAAACATCTTCGGGAGGCCTTGCAGAAAGGTCTGTGCAACGCGTTCCCAGAGACTGGGAGGTTACAAACTCCTGTTTCTGGACAACGTGTTGCTGAGGCTTCGGTCAGTCAAAGAAGGAGCGGTGGAGAAGGTGGCCGTCTGACCGATGCGTTCAGACAATTTTTTGGTCCGCAGCCCCAAGGTATGATCGGTTCCAGCAACCATCGCCAGCGTCTGTTTTACATGGTGCAGGAATACCTAGGGGCAAGATCAGACTTGGACACCTTTCCCACCGAAAATCCTCTGGGTTACTGGGTCTTGAGGATGGATCACTGGCCAGAGCTTGCACAGTATGCAATTGAGCTACTGGCCTGTCCTGCATCCAGCGTTCTTTCGGAACGCACATTCAGTGCTGCTGGAGGCGTGGTAACCGATCACAGGGTGCGTCTGTCCACCGACTCGGTCGATCGGCTGACCTTCATAAAAATGAATCAGTCTTGGATCACCACCAGCTACCAAGCACCTGATGCAGATGTAACCGAATAATTTTTTTTGAAATCTCAGATCCCTTCAAAGACTGCCTATGCTGATGCTGAGTGACTATCCCTGAGTAATTATCCTCTTCCTCCTCAATCATCACGCTGATAGCTTGTAAGAACATTTTTGGTTCTGGGCGCCACCACCAGTGCCTAAGGCACAATTTTTCAGCCCCTGTTTAACAGGGGCGTGTAATTACAATTTTTGATGTAATACTTTGCAGCAGGGCTCGTTCCTGCATTCCAACTAGAGTGTCTGTGAGGGGTTGCAGTGTTGTGGCACCAGCACCAGTGCCTAAGACCCAATTTTTCAGCCCCTGTCTAACAGGGGCGTGTAATTACAATTTTTGATGCAATACTTTGCAGCAGGGCTTGTTCCTGCATTCCAACTAGAGTGTCTGTGAGGGGTTGCAGTGTTGTGGCACCAGCACCAGTGCCTAAGACCCAATTTTTCTGCCCCTGTCTAACAGGGGCGTGTAATTACAATTTTTGATGCAATACTTTGCAGCAGGGCTTGTTCCTGCATTTCAACTAGAGTGTCTGTGAGGGGTTGCAGTGTTGTGGCACCAGCACCAGTGCCTAAGACCCAATTTTTCTGCCCCTGTCTAACAGGGGCGTGTAATTACAATTTTTGATGCAATACTTTGCAGCAGGGCTTGTTCCTGCGTTTCAACTAGAGTGTCTGTGAGGGGTTGCAGTGTTGTGGCACCAGCACCAGTGCCTAAGACCCAATTTTTCAGCCCCTGTCTAACAGGGGCGTGTAATTACAATTTTTGATGCAATACTTTGCAGCAGGGCTTGTTCCTGCGTTTCAACTAGAGTGTCTGTGAGGGGTTGCAGTGTTGTGGCACCAGCACCAGTGCCTAAGACCCAATTTTTCTGCCCCTGTCTAACAGGGGCGTGTAATTACAATTTTTGATGCAATACTTTGCAGCAGGGCTCGTTCCTGCGTTCCAACTAGAGTGTCTGTGAGGGGTTGCAGTGTTGTGGCACCAGCACCAGTGCCTAAGGCCTAATTTTTCAGCTCCTGTTCAACAGGGGCATGTAATTACAATTCTTGATCTAATATTTCACAGCAGGGCCCTGTGAGGGCTTACAGTGTTTTGGCCACAGCAACACCTAAGGCCCAAATTTCTGCTGAGTATATAGGGTAGGACCCTACTTTCAAACATCTAACTTACAAACGACTCCTACTTGCAAACGGAAGGAGACAACAGGAAGTGAGATGAAATCTACCCCTAAGGAAGGGAAATTCTCTCCTGTAAGAGTTAATATGGGAAAACAATTTTTCCTTTCCACTGATGCTTTCCAATCCTTGTTCCACAAAAAAAAAAAATTTTCAAAAAACATTTTTCATTGGGACAAAAAAGTGAGGTGAAATCTTCTGAAGAGGAGGAAAGACGCAAAACAAATGTCACAGGGGTGATAACCCTTCCCTATGTTTTCCAAAAAGCTTAGAAAAGATTTTTTGGCTGGAGCTAAACACATTAAAAATGTTCAAAATTACAAACAGATTCTACTTAACAACAAACCTACAGTCCCTGTCTTGTTTGCACCGCCTGTATACTGCTGTTCAGAGTATATAGGGACCTTTCCTTATTTTAATTTGGGTGCGGGGTTCCCCTTAATATCCATACAAGACCCAAAGGGCCTGGTAATGGACTGGGGGGTACCCATGCCGTTTGTCTCACTGATTTTCATCCATATTGCCATGACCCGACATGACATTAAACCCGCAAGCAGTTTTAAATGAGATTTTTTCCTTTAAAAATGACATTTGGTGCAGGGACTGTTCTAAACATGGGAAACACGCGTCACTTTACAGGCATACTATAGACACCCCCCAGGTACGATATTTAAAGGAATATTTCACTTTTTTTTTTTTACTTTAAGCATCATTAAAATCACTGCTCCCGAAAAAACGGCCGTTTTTAAAAGTTTTTTTTGCATTGATACATGTCCCCTGGGGTAGGACCCGGGTCCCCAAACCCTTTTTAGGACAATACCATGCAAATTAGCCTTTAAAATGAGCACTTTTGATTTCGAACGTTCGAGTCCCATAGACGTCAATGGGGTTCTAACGTTCGTGCGAACTTGCGGTCCGTTCGCGGGTTCTGGTGCGAACCGAACCGGGGGGTGTTCGGCTCATCCCTACTCTGCAGTAATACTTTTATGCCTTGTCTGCCTCTTACCTGGTCTGTTGCATGGTTAAGTAATCTTTCCACAGTGTGGCTCCACCATAGCCTAAACAGGAACCACTATTTAACACTGCGTTCTCCAAGCCTGCCTTGCTGAGCAATAGTGTGTGTTTGATTTCCTGTATCCTGCTTGCCATGTGCTCTACGTCTTTCTCTGTTACCGATTTTGACTTGTTCTTTGATTATCCCTGCCTGCTTCTTACCCTGACCTTTGGCATGTTCTCTGTCTATCCTTGTCTGATAGTTGCCCCAACCTTTGGCTTAGCTCCTGACTATCCCTTGTTGTCCTGGGCTGCAACTTCCTCTCTATCCTCCTGTAGCTGACCGTAGCCTGGGGGCCGCTACCTGGATCCAGTTGCAGCGCAGTCCATCCTCACCACTAGAGGCTCTGGGGAACACCTGCTGGCTCTTAAACTATGTGCCCTGGGGAATCTATGCTCTAGCTCCCAGTGGGATCTCTGTTGGTGCTCCAGTGGACCTGCCTTCCTGAACCTCCCAGGGTTCCATCTGCAGCAGTTAGTCGTAGGGTCCACTACCTTAGCTGTGCACTCCTCACTCGGTTGGTCAGGATCGGTGTGCATCTGTCACCTGGACTTAAATGGTTCTCATGAGTCTGCAAGAAATGAACAAAGGAACCACAACAAAATATATAAAACCCCTGCTGGCCCACATAGTTCTCCCCGGGAGTAGCGAAGGGGAAGGGTGACAGTGGAAGGAAACCAGGGCAAAATCCTGAAAAGTGCCCAGAATCACGATGCCAGATATCCATAGGCATTGGAAACTGGAAAAACAAAGAGCCTCTGAGAAAGGAAGATCGGCAGACAGAAGTGTGAGAAAGTATTGTTTGAACACTTAACCCCAGAGACATGTATATAGTGAGAAACCAACTGTTAGTCAAAATACTGGAGACCTATTGCCACATCCCAAATATTTGGAAAGAAAAACAGGAGAAAGCCCCTGGGATTTTTTGGGCAGTGGTCATAACCAGATGAAAGAGTAAAAAGGTGTGATAAAAGTACAACATTTTATTATAAGATAGCTAGATATAAATATGAATAGCACAACTGTTTTCTTGAAGAAAATAAAAAAGTTAGTCAATAGTATACAATACAGAACTGTTGTCTTAGGCATATGGTTGCTCTCTAGGTGGGAGGCCAAACCGCACACAATTAAAGAGAAGATCCCAACATGTTTCCGAATATAATGAATTTCTTCTTCAGGGGACTGTCAAAATGGACTGTATATTCTTGTGGTACAATAACAAGATGTCAGCATAAACATATAATATACAAATTTATAATATACAATTTATAAAGGGAGTAATATATGGGTGGGGATAAGCAATATGGCATCATATAGACAAGCCTTGAGGTCTGAACATTCTCACATAGTGACTACCCTTCGAAAAACCCAACATGGTTTTTTGGATATTTCCAAAGTACCCCATCACATCTAAATTCACCCCAAAAGGGGAATATGCCTGATGGTAAATGGGGTGATGTTCCTGATCCAGGACAAACTCCACATGAGATAAGGGAAGGAGATGTGTGAGGTAGTGCTGCCGCAGTTAGATAGGCGCTCACAAGGTTTGAAAATGCGGAGACGGTCCTGGCATTAAAAAACATATGCTCTAAGGGCTGGAACACAGAACCCCACATTCAAAATAGCATTCAAAAGAGTAAGGATTAATTGGACAAAATAGACTTTATAAAAACTGCCAAGGTTACAAAGATTATCAAAGTCCATGAGCACACAGGCCTAGTAAAAAAGACCAAGAGGTTTGCAGAGGAACGAGTGCCTCTGGGGGATACAGTGTAAACAGATATAGCTTACTTACAGTGCACATCCAAAAAAAGTAATTTGTCCTGGTTGTGGGAGACTTTGGAGTCTCAAGTTGTCTTGCTTATTGGATGATTGGTCCGTTTTATATATGGGTTGAAGTGCAGCTGGCGTCCACCCACAGTGTATGTGTGGGCCAATAAAAAGACACGTTAATCCCGGACCATCGCCGCTGGAACTGGACAGGGCTCATAGAGCCTTACAACTGCCACGTACAGATGAGCTCCTGAGGGACATCATAGTCAAGCCCCACTTTTATGAGGTGAAGAAAGAAGTGATGAAAAGGTCACAAGCAGTGGAAACGCTTGTCTTCCAAGGTCATCCAATCCAGATCTTTGCAGATCTCTCCCCTTACACTGTACAGAAACGGCAGTCACTAGAACATCTCCAAGTACTGGCACAAAAAGAAATCTCCTACAGATGGTCCTTTCCGTTACGTCTGAATTTCTCCTACCGCAACAAAGGCTATGGCTTTGCCTCTTTTCAGGAAAGAGAACATCTGCTTCTACAACTGGGCCTAATATCGCAGGAAATCCATCTTTCATCGACCAGCAGAGGTTCATTCTTATCTACAAAAAGACCATCTCCCCCCAGTCCTCTCACCCCAGTCTGGCAGAAGCACAAGCCCAAGAGGTCGAAGGAATCCCAGCCACCATGAAATCATCGAACCAGACAACGTCGTCGCATTCATGGCTTCATCCTTCCTTGAATGGACCATTTGGAGGTCCTTACTTACTTGTTGACTGCCGCTCCATCTCCACCCTGGATGTCTACTAACTCCCCTCTATTTTTTTTTCTAAGAGACATCACTGTGTGGTGGGTTAGGGTGTGAGAATTAAGTTAAAAAGTTTTGAATTCAAAAGTTTTATTTCTCTTTTCTCCAAAAGTCTAGTTACATGTTGCTTTACGGTTGCAGGAGAGGATCAGTACCATATAGGTCTGGTTCTCATTAATACTCTCTCTGTGTGACCACAATGAGCTGCCTGGTAGGTTCCAGGGCCTTCCCCTTCTTCGTGGGGAGTACTGGGCTCAACTATAGGTCACCAGATGTTCTTCAGTTACACTGGAATGCTACTTAGGGCCTGATGTGGTGGTTTACTTGTCGCCCTGGATCACCTGGAGGGGACTATATTTTGCGGTGGTGTAATGAAGATCCTGCCAGTAATCGGCGCCCAGGCACACTGGAACACGGCCACGGGCACTACCGTGCATGCACGCGCGTTCACGGGGGCTATCACGCATGGGCACGCGTGTGCGCACTCCCGCTGGTGTCAGGCGGGCTATTTAAACCTGCCTGTCACACTCAATCCTCGCTGTCTGCTCTGCTGCGTTCTTTGTGCCAAACCTGATCTGATCTGAATCCTTCTGTTATCTGACCCTGCTTCCTGTTGTGACTATCCAGCTATCTGCCTGCACCGACCCCTTGGCTTGCTTGACCATTCTCCTGTGTTATCCCTGGTACCTCTGCTGTCCGCCCAATACCGACCACCGGCTTGTTTGACCATTCTTTTGCCTGATACCAGTATCCAGTCTGTTACCTGCTGCTTGTTCCTGGTTCCAGTCCAGTGCTCCAGTATCCAGTCTGTTACCTGCTGCTTGTTCCTGGTTCCAGTCCAGCGCTCCAGTATCCAGTCTGTTACTTGCTGCTTGTTCCTGGTTCCAGTCCAGCGCTCCAGTATCCAATCTGTTACCTGCTGCTTGTTCCTGGTTCCAGTCCAGCGCTCCAGTATCCAGTCTGTTATCTGCTGCTTGTTCCTGGTTCCAGTCCAGCGCTCCAGTATCCAGTCTGTTACCTGCTGCTTGTTCCTGGTTCCAGTCCAGTGCTCCAGTATCCAGTCTGTTACCTGCTGCTAGTTCCTGGTTTCAGTCCAGCACTCCAGTTCCTGCCTACTTACCTGCCATGGTTCCTGGTTTAGTCTGCATTCCAGTCTCCAGTCTTCTCTTTAGCTCCTGGTTCCAGAGGTTTTCACCACTACTGAACTTCTGGTGACTGTTGACCCTGCCAGGCACCCATACCACTCCTCACTCCTGTGTCCTCTGTCTCCATTCCAGAGGAATGAGAGTGGGAGCTGTAGGGGAGATCTTTCTCTGCACTTCAGGCTTAAAACCTACCAGGTACGTGACAGGTGGCTGCCCGTGATGTTCCCTTTCGAAGGGTCATTACCCTTTTCAGGTCATGGGCTGGGGAGTGGCAGGTCCTTTCCCAGGATTTCTGGTTTTGGGGATCATAGGAGAATAAAATGAAGGGAGTGGCGATATGCTTCTCCAAACGCATACATTTTTCCCCTTCTAGGTTGCTCAAGGACCTGAAGGGATGGCATATTTTAGTTGTATGTACTATTGATGAAGAGAAATACACATTCATATCTTATTACACACCAAATAAAGGCCAAAATCAAATGGCCACCTTGACAAAGCTTAAAAATAGCTCAGCTCTTACATTCACTCGGATTAGTTGATATATGGAGAGAACTGAAGCCACACGATAAAGACTAGGGATGAGCTGAACACCCTCCGGTTCGGTTCGCACCAGAACCTGCGAACGGACTGAAACTTCGCACAAACGTTAGAACCCTATTGAAGTCTATGGGACTCGAACGTTCGAAATCAAAAGTGCTAATTTTAAAGGCTAATTTGCATGGTATTGTCCTGAAAAGGGTTTGGGGACCCGGGTCCTGCCCCAGGGGACATGTATCAATGCAAAAAAAGTTTTAAAAACGTACGTTTTTTCGGGAGCAGTGATTTTGATGATGCTTAAAGTGAAAAAAAAAAGTGAAATATTCATTTAAATATCATACCTGGGGGGTGTCTATAGTATGCCTGTAAAGTGGTGCGTGTTTCCTGTGCTTAGAACAATCCCTGCACAAAATGACATTTTTAAAGGAATAAAAGTCATTTAAAACCGCTTGCAGCGAGGTCGTGGCTTGGCGCATGGAGGAGTAAGACGCTCTCTCCCGGAGCTACCGCACACGCTGGCTCATCCGAGGCTCTCAGTGCTTCCCAGAACTGCCATCCAGGTCTGTTATGGGGAGAAGGGGTGGGGGAGACAGGCACTGAACCCCCGATCCACATCTAGAAGGGGATATTGACCGTTTTTTTACACATTTGGGCCACAATCGCTCTGACCCCCCCGTCCAAGATAACGCCCGGACCCCTGGCACACATGCTGCCTCACAGGGAGCTGTTCCACAGCGCTCCACGCCACACATGAAGACCAGACAAAGACCCCGGTCTCCCCTGACTCTGAAACAGGATCGGTCCGCTCTGCATGTCATTCCCCTGAATCTCATAGATCCTATAGTGGATGGGACATGGAAGCATATATTAAAGCTCTCCCTACCAGACATGATTTTGAGGCCTGTGTGCAATGCTTAGAGCGCTCATACAAACAAGAGATGTCTGAACTACGCAGAGACATTACTAATAGAATTGAGGAAGTGGAACATAATATGGAGGAGACTGCATCCACCTTGCAAGTGCATGACACTATTTTGCACGAACATACCCTCCAGATTCAGCAATTGATGCCATCAGGATGACCAGGAAAATAGGGCCAGACGTAATAACATACACATACGCGGTCTCCCTGAATCGGTCGAAACCAAAGATCTGGCACCGACAGTCGCTGCCATGTTCAACAAATTGCTCCAGAAAGATAAAGATGCCCCACTGGAACTCGACCGTGTCCACAGAGCTCTTGGCCCCAAGAACCCGAATCCAGAACACCCCAGAGATGTGATCTGCAGAGTGCACTTCTATGCGGTTAAAGACGCCATCATGCAAGCTGCACGCTCTCAATCAGCCATATACTTCAACGACACCCCCGTGTCTCTTCTCCCTGATATCTCCAAATTGACTCTGGACATGCGGCGGGCTCTGAGACCCCTAACCGGAGCCCTTCAAGCTAAACAGATCTAATACCGCTGGGGTTTCCCCTTTAAACTGTCTGCATCTCATGAAGGAAAGTCAGCGATGTTCCGCACACTAGGCGATCTCCCCAAGTTCCTTGGAACTTTTGAACTGCCACAGATCTCCATTCCTGATTGGCCTCTTCATGCAGCCACCCCTGGCTTCAAAGCCGCACCAGGTTGACAGAAACGATCAAAGAAGAACAAACGGCCCACTTTTCCTCTGCGACTGATGGATGAGCTCCCTCCTCTGACATTTTGCTAATGTTCTTTTTCCCACAGGTTTCTGGCCAGTCGTGACGTCCCTGGTTGCAGTTTCTTTGGGACACTTGACTTCTAACCTAATTTGTCTTACTCCCTTAATACAGGTTTTATGTTCTTGTTTGCATCTCCTGATCCTTTTGATGAGCGACGGCCCGTTATACGGACACCGTTCATCAAATTTCACATTTCTCCCTAACCATGTCTCATCCCTTCCCTTCCCGCTCCCCCCCTCCCCTCTCCTCCCCTCCCCTCGTTACCCCCTGCCATATAGGTTTATGACTTATTGCTGGGAAAATGGCTCTGCATGCTGTTCATTTATTTGGGTATCTATAGAGGACATGTTCTTCTGAGATATTATCTGTAATGTTTCTTGCTTACACAAGCAATGCAGAGCCCTGAGATGTTATACTTATTGTTATCTGCTTTTGTTTTTTTTTCCAAAATTTTTGCCCGGCGTGTGCGGGCTCCTCTCTTAGCACCCTTAGGGGTTTTAGCTGACATGTTGTTTACAACACTAGTAGTGAGGCTGTTCCAGCCTCTTTTCCTTTTCTCTACCTCTTTTCTTTCTCTTTTCCTACTTCTCTTACATTCCTTTCTTTATTTCACCACTAGATGTCCTCCTTCTCCCTCTTCATTCCCCTACACCCAATCCTTTGAGACGGCGAACCTCCCTCTTATCTGTTCATTTAAGCCATAAAAATTTGTTTTCTTATGGCAGCACAACCTGCCTTGAAAGTCTCCTCATTGAACTGCAGGGGTCTTAACGTCCCTGAGAAGAGATGGCAAATACTTTATCATTTTCACAAACTGCGAACGCAAATCCTTCTTTTACAGGAAACCCATTTTAGATCAGATAAAATTCCACAACTCCTTCATAAACAATACCCGGTTTGGTTTCACACTACCAACCCCTCTGCAAAATCTAAAGGGGTCTCTATAGCCTTCCATGTATCTTTTACTCCAGTTGTCCTTGACACTTATATTGACCCGTTAGGCAGGTATATTTTCCTTAAATTGTCTTACATGAATGTAATTTACACTGTTATTAATGTATACTCTCCTAACCAGAACCAACAACAATTCCTCTCTTCTGTGATCGCCCGGTTGAAAAGATTCTGCACAATCAACATGATCCTGGGAGGGGACTTCAATGCCACCTTGATACCTCATCTTGACTCCTCAACTGGTAAGTCCTCGATTTCCTCAACCTCCCTGACCAAAATGAGAACACTCCTATCTGACTTATCCCTTGTAGATGTATGGAGGATGCTACACCCTACTACCAAAGACTACACTTTTTACTCACCTGCACATGCCACTTACGGTAGACTGGATTATCTCTTTATTTCTCAATCTCTATTAGATTTTTCACCCTCCGCTTCTATCGGTATCACTCTTTGGTCAGACCACGCCCCCATTCATATGAGTTTTGGCCTTACTCCTACACGTAATCGAAACTCATCATGGAGACTAAATGACAACCTCTTAAATGACTTGGTATGCTCTCAGGACATAACACAGACCATTAAACATTTTGTTTTGGATCGCGCTCATGACACCACTAATTCAGTTACGAAATGGGAGGCTCTCAAATGCGTACTTAGGGGCAAATTTATTCAACACGGTGCTAGACTGAAGCGTGCGCGTATTGCAGATACGACGCGTCTCCTTGCCACCATTGCCAACCTAGAAGAATCACACAAAAATAACCTCATTAACTCGACTCTCCTGGACCTCACTAATGCGAGAAGAGACCTCTTGCGTATTTTCGCTGAGAGATCTCTTATATCCAGAGACAAAGCCCGATTTATTTATTACTCTCAAGCTAACAAATGCGGCAGACACCTTGCATCTACCCTTCAGCCCCGCAAATCTAGAAGGCCCATCCCGTTTATAAACTCCCCCACCAAAGGTAAAATCAGGTAGAATTCGGCTATTGCTGAAGAATTCCGCCAGTACTACTCTACACTATATAATCTCACCCCTCAGACTCCGTCAACTACACCTACCTCGCAAGATCTATCCTCCTATATTCAGGAGATGGCACTTCCTCCTCTTCCGGTATCAGATTCAGAGGATCTGGAGGCCTCCTTGTCTGACACGGAATTCCTTTCCGCCATAAAAAAATGGCAAGAGCCCAGGCCCAGATGGATTTTCTTCCCGTTTTTACAAACTTTTCGTACCACAACTTTCCCCTCTGTTAGCGAAAGCTTTTAATGCACTTGAGGGGATTGCCGTTCCTTTATCTTCCATACTCCAAGCCCAAATAGTAGTCATCCCCAAATCCAGAAAAGACCCGTCCATCTGCTCCAATTACAGATCAATATCCCTTCTAAATATTGATTTAAAATTATACGCCAAAATCCTCGCTAACCATCTCTCCCCTCTGTTACCGAAATTAATACACAAGGATCAGGTGGGTTTTGTTCCTGGTCGAGAGGCCAGGGACAACACCACTAAGACCATACATTTAATCACCTTTGCTCAACGTCATCAGATACCGGCCTGCCTCCTTTCTTGTGATGCAGAGAAGGCCTTTGATAGGGTCAGTTGGTCTTTTCTCCGATCCACACTCGTCCAAATAGGTCTAGTTCCGAAAATGTTGACACGTATTATGTCGCTCTACTCTACACCCTCTGCAATGGTTATAGTTAACGGTACCCAATCACATAATTTCACGATCGCTAATGGCACCAGGCAGGGCTGTCTTCTTTCCCCTCTCCTGTTTGCCCTGGTGATTGAACACCTTGCCCAGGCTATTAGATCGAATCCCAATATACAGGGCATACAGACCCCCTCATCTCATTGTAAACTCTCTCTATACGCAGACGATTTACTCTTGTACGTAACCAAACCTCACATTTCCATACCCTCTATACTGACAGAGATAGATAGATTCGGTCGCTTTAGTAATTACAAATTAAACATCTCCAAAACGGAGGCCTTAAACCTATCTTTATCACAATCCACACTCTCTGCCCTCCAATCTAATTTTTCATTTCAATGGAAACCAAACTCTATTTCTTATTTAGGCACGGCTATACCGAAACACACCTCGGATATTTACTCCCTGAACTTTAGCCCACTACTCCAAAAACTTAGACACCTAACGGAAGAACAAATGGACTGTGTAGGACGTATTAACGCACTAAAAATGGATATACTCCCCAAACTCCTATACTTATTTCAGCCCCCCCCCATAGCCCTCCCTTCGGCCTTCTTCTGCTCCCTCCAGTCAATGGCCATTCGATTCACCTGGAGGGGTAGCCACCCTAGATTGAGACATAAACTATTATGCTCTCCTATTACAAAAGGCGGGTTAGGCCTACCTGACTTTGAGTTATACCATACGTCAGCAGTTATCTCCTGTATCCTCGAGTGGTTCCCCCGCCCCATGACCAAAGCTACCACATTTGTGGAGCAAGACCTATCTACGTACGACTTAAGAGAGCATCTCTGGGGATATGATCATTTGTTTAAATCAATTACAACACTGTCCCCCCTTACTAGGGAAGCCCTGACGATTTGGTACCGTAGGAAATATACCTATTCACTATCTTCTGAACCCAGCCCCCTTACCCCTTTGTTTGACAACCCAAAATTCCCGGAAGGCCATTCCACCACCTTATAGACAATTACAATAGAGACTCATGGCCCACGGCACAACATTTTGTTGACATCACCCTAGGCACCTTTACATCTACCCCAACAGATGCAGCTTCCAGAGTGACTTGGCTCACTCGTAGACACCTGAACTGCAAACAGATCCACGAATCTGAACAAATTCATAGGCCCCTGACTGGGTTTGAACAACTCTGCACTCTATCAGAGACTCCATGACACACTTTATCACTTATATACAAACTAATTTTAGAGCACACCCATGGAGTCATTCCTAATTATACTACAAAATGGTCAGCGGAGGTTGGGATTGAAATAACTGAGGCAGATTGGAGTAAAGCCTTTCTTTTCATGAATAAGACCTCAATTTCGAGTTATATGCAGGAGAAAAATTAAAAAATCCTATCAAGGTGGTATCGGGTCCCCACAACCCTCAGGGTCATGTTGCCTTCTAGTTTAGATACGTGCTGGAGATGCAACTGAATGAAAGGTACGTATATCCATATCTGGTGGGAATGTGATGTGCTTCTACCATTTTGGACACAGATCTTCCAGATCTATACAGATATTTATGACAAGCCTTTAATGCCTTCTCCTACCATTGGATACATGCAAAAAATGTGTAGCGCTAAGACAACACACTATCTTAAAAACAGTAAGTTGAAAAGGCCTGAACATAAATAGTAATAAACACAAATAAATGTATCATATATAGTTCAAATAGGCAAACAGTGAGTTACTCCCAAAAGTGAGGTAAGGAGCGCCTTCACCAAAATACAGCAAAAAAATGATGGAAGATATTACTCTGTAGTCAATTAAAAAGTCTCATTAATATATTGAATCCTCATATCACACCACTGTGTCTTTTCAAAACATGCAGTGCCCTTGGATGTTAAGATGGGAGCTTACCGGAGGGTTTGAACCCAAAGCAGCGTATGCTGTGAGGGTCAAACCGGCTTTTATTGCACCCTGGCAATGGTGGGAAGATCTCAGCAGTCTGATGGTAATGAAAGAAGCTGATCCAAAAACGTATCTTCTCCACCCGTATTAATGGATCTCTCCATGTGTTCAGATTAAAATCTCCTACCATTGCCCTCCTCTCCATTCTACCCGGGACCATAAAGTCACAAAAAAATAGTTTATTGAAGTTTTTCATTAGCGCAGGGAGGCAACTCATACCCAGGCACTGGAAAACCGCTATGCCCCCGTCTCTAATAGAATGGGTCAGTGAAGTAAACAGCATTATGCTAATGGAAGAAATGCAGGCCAATGTTCTGGAAAAACAAGCTAAATTTTCCTATCCCTGGAGTGTATGGAGGCATTACTCCACTTCGGACAAACTCAAACAGAGACTTATGGGGACAAATTCCTCCTAAGCGTTACAAATGACCTTTCCGTAAAACCACGGTCTGGCGCCATGGCTACACTTATTGACCGAGGTTCGCTGTCTCCCCTTCCCCTCCCCTTCCCTGTCCTTCTACGATCTATTCTATTCTTTTCCTTCTCACTTATTTCCTCTTATTCCTATCCTCTCTTTCTATGTCTCCTACGATCTCCCATTGATGCAATCTACCCTACAAATCAGCCCTCCCTTCGTGGGGGATTATTTTTGTCCTTTAACCTCTACACGTTAAAATTTATTGCACCTTATTTTAGATAATATATTTGACAGTAACTCATCTCAGTGTTTCTATTCATTCTCCCTGTGTCCGAGGGTGCAGAAGGTTCCCATTGGGGCTCCCTGGACTGGGTTATATTACTCCTACGAGTCAAATGTCATACATGTACGGGTTTCATACAAAGTTTTATTTTAAGTGATCACTGTTCAATTACTTGATTGCACTACTCTGACTTTTGTATTTTTATATGTTGGTATACCAGGAGACCTGATGTCAGGTTACTGGCATTGTTTATACTTTTTCTTTGTTACTTTGTCTTATATATTTGTTGAAAAAATTAATAAAATCTAATTGAACCATAAAACCGCTTGCGGCTTAAATGTAATGTCGGGTCCCGACAATATGGATGAAAATCAGTGAGACAAACAGCATGGGTACCACCTCCCCAGTCCATTACCAGGCCCTTTGGGTCTTGTATGGATATTAAGGGGAACCCCGCACCCAAATTAAAAAAAGGAAAGGCGTGGGCCCCCAGGCCCTATATACTCTGAACAGCAGTATACAGGCGGTGCAAACAAGACAGAGACTGTAGGTTTGTTGTTAAGTAGAATCTGTTTGTAATTTTGAACTAGTACATTTTTAAAGTGTAGCTCCAGCCAAAAAATCTATTTTTAAGCTTTTTGGAAAACATAGGGAAGGGTTATCACCCCTGTGACATTTGTTTTGATGTCTGTGCTCCTCTTCAGAAGATTTCACCTCACTTTCTGTCACAATGACAAATGTTTTTAGAAAATTTGGGTTTTTTAGTGAAACAAGGATTGGTGATAAAGCATCAGTGGAAAGGAGAAACGTTTTTACCATATTAACTCTTACAGGAGAGAATTCCCCTTCCTAGGGGTAGATTTCATCTCACTTCTTGTTGTCTCCTTCCATTTGCAAGTAGGAGTCGTTTGTAAGTTGGATGTTTGAAAGTAGGGGGCTGCCCTATATACTCTGCAGAAATTGTGGCCTTAGGTGTTGGTGTTGCCACAATACTGTAAGCCCTCACAGGGCCCTGCTGTGAAATATTAGATCAAGAATTGTAATTACATGTTGAAGAGGGGCAGAAAAATTGGGCCTTTGGTGATGGTGGTGGTGCTGGTGCCACAACACTGTAAGTCCTCACAGTTACTCTTGGTGGGTGCTGGAATGGGCCCTGCTGTGAAATATTAGATCAAGAATTGTAATTACATGAACCTGTTGAATAGGGGCAGAAAAATTGGGCCTTTGGTTGTGGTGGTGGTGGTGCTGGTGCCACAACACTGTAAGTCCTCACAGTTACAATTGGTGGGTGCTGGAATGGGCCCTGCTGTGAAATATTAGATCAACAATTGTAATGACATGCACCTGTTGAACAGGGGCAGAACAATTGGGCCCTTGATGGTGGTGCCACAACACTGCAACCCCTCACAGATATTCTAGTTGGAACGCAGAAACGAGCCCTGCTGCAAAGTATTGCATCAAAAATTGTAATTACACGCCCCTATTAAACAGGGGCTGAAAAATTGGGCCTTAGGCACTGGTGCTGGTGCCACAATACTGCAACCCCTCACAGATACTCTAGTTGGAATGCAGAAACGAGCCCTGCTGCAAAGTATTGCATCAAAAATTGTAATTACACGCCCCTATTAACAGGGGCTAAAAAAATTGGGCCTTAGGCACTGGTGCCACAACACTGCAACCCCTCACAGATACTCTAGTTGGAGTGCAGAAACAAGACCTGCTGCAAAAAATTGCATAAAAAATTTGTAATTAAACACCCCTGTTAAACAGGGGCAGAAAAATTGGGCCTTAGCCACTGGTGCTGGTGCCACAACACTGCAACCCCTCACAAATACTTTAGTTGGAGTGCAGGAATGAGCCCTGCTGCAAACAATTGCATCAAAAATTGTAATTACACGCCCCTGTTAAACAGGGGCTGAAAAATTGGGCCTTAGCCACTGGTGGTGACACCCAGAAACAAAAATATTCTTACAAGCTATCAGCATGATCATTGAGGAGGAAGAGGATAGTCACTCAGCATAACAGGATAGTCATTTAGCATCAGCATAAGCAGTCTTGAAGGGACCTGACATTTCAAAAAACAATATTCGGTTACATCAGCATCAGGTGCTTGGTATCTGGTGGTGATCCAAGACTGATTCATTTTTATGAAGGTCAGTCGATCGACCGAGTCAGTGGACAGACGCACCCTGTGATCGGTTACAAAGCCTCCAGCAGCACTTAATGTGCGTTCCGAAAGAACGCTGGATGCAGGACTTGCCAGTAGCTCAATTGCATACTGTGCAAGCTCTGGCCAGTGATCCATCCTCAAGACCCAGTAACCCAGGGGATTTTCGGTGGGAAAGGTGTCCAAGTCAGATCTTGCCCCTAGGTATTCCTGCACCATGTAAAACAGACGCTGGCGATGGTTGCTGGAACCGATCATACCTTGGGGCTGCAGACCAAAAAATTGTCTGAACGCATTGTCCAGATGGCCACCTTCTCCACCGCTCCTTCTTTGACTGACCGAAGCCTCGGCAACACATTGTCCAGGAACAGGAGTTTGTAACCTCCCAGTCACTGGGAACGCGTTATATATATATATATATATATATATATATATATATATATATATATATATATATATATACCGATTATACTGCATCTAGCAGAATTAACTGCCTGCCTGTAGTATTATTAGCATGAGAACACCTGAACTTGTCTTCATGTAGCTATACTGTAGGTGCAACTGTGCAGGGTACACAGTACAGTAACTGGAAATACGTCAAGAGCCCACACAAGCACCTGGCTTCGGATAGCTATACTATAGGTGCAACTGTGCAGGTACACAGTACAGTAACTGGAAATATGTCAAGAGCCTACACAAGCACCTGGCTTCAGGTAGCTATACTGTAGGTGGAACTGTGCAGGGTACACAGTACAGTAACTGGAAATACGTCAAGAGCCTACACAAGCACCTGGCTTCAGGTAGTTATACTGTAGGTGCAACTGTGCAGGGTACACAGTACAGTAACTGGAAATACGTCAAGAGCCTACACAAGCACCTGGCTTCAGGTAGTTATACTGTAGGTGCAACTGTGCAGGGTACACAGTACAGTAACTGGAAATACGTCAAGAGCCTACACAAGCACCTGGCTTCAGGAAATTATACTGTAGGTGCAACTGTGCAGGGTACACAGTACAGTAACTGGAAATACGTCAAGAGCCCACACAAGCACCTGGCTTCAGGTAGCTATACTGTAGGTGCAACTGTGCAGGTTACACAACACAGTAACTGGAAATACGTCAAGAGCCTACACAAGCACCTGGCTTCAGGTAATTATACTGTAGGTGCAACTGTGCAGGGTACACAGTACAGTAACTGGAAATATGTCAAGAGCCTACACAAGCACCTGGCTTCAGGTAGCTATACTGTAGGTGCAACTGTGCAGGGTACACAGTACAGTAACTGGAAATATGTCAAGAGCCTACACAAGGACCTGGCTTCAGGTAGTTATACTGTAGGTGCAATTGTGCAGGGTACACAGTACAGTAACTGGAAATACATCAAGAGCCCACACAAGCACCTGGCTTCAGGTAGTTATACTGTAGGTGGAATTGTGCAGGGTACACAGTACAGTAACTGGAAATAGGTCAAGAGCCCACACAAGCACCTGGCTTCAGGTAGCTATACTGTAGGTGCAATTGTGCAGGGTTCACAGTACAGTAACTGGAAATACTGTAAAAACACCTGCCTGCCTGTCAGTATATTAGGAAGAGAAGAACAGGATCTAGCTAAACTGAATAAATTGTATATATATATATATATATATATATATATATATATATATATATATATATATATACATATATATATATATATATATATATATACATACCCTGTTTCCCCGAAAATAAGACCTAGCGTGTATGTCGGTGATGGCTGCAATATAAGCCCTACCCCCCAAAGAAGCCCTAGTTAAAGTCCTTGTAGGTCTTATTTTCAGGGTAGGGCTTATTTTTGGGGGAAACAGGGTAGGGCTTATTTGGGGGGTAGGGCTTATATTGCAGCCATCACCGACAACCACGCTAGGTCTTATTTTCGGGGGAAACAGGGTATATACAACACCTGGGATGCATATATATACACAATACACTGCAAGTGCAGCTAACTGACTCGACCTGCCTACTCTATCTAATTTAAATCAAATAACACTGTCTCTCTGTCTATCTATCTCTCTCCACTGCAACACACTACACAGGGCTGACGTGCAGGCGGCCTCATATAGTGGGGGGCGTGTACTAAACCCCCTGAACCATAATTGGCCAAAGCCTCCCTGGCTTTGGCCAATTACGGCTCTCTGTACACACGACGCTGTGATTGGCCAAGCATGCGGGTTATAGTGCATACTTGGCCAATTGTCAGTCAGCAATGCACTGCGATGCCGCAGTGAATTATTGGCCATGACGCGCCGCTCGAATTTGGCGAACGACCAAACACACAATGTTCGAGTGGAACATGCATTTGACTCGAACACGAAGCTCATCCCTAATAAAGACTACACACATTTTACTGCTCCACACAACACCTATGCCAGAATTGACCACATCTTCCTGCAGTCCACCTATATTCCTATGGCCATGACTTCCAAAATTAGGGACACTCTGCTATCCGATCATTCCATCATGACCCTATCTATCAAACGATCCTTAGGGGGAAGGGCATTTTCAACTGGTGATGTTACAAAGGCCTATTAAGTGACACAGTTCAGCGTATGGCTCTAGAATCTGCTTTGGCAGAATATTTTGTAAACAATGACCGCTACTAAGTGAATCTGGAAACTCTATGGGCGGCTCATAAAGCAGTCATGAGGGGTAAACTCATTCAGATCGCTTCCAAATTAAAACGTGAACACAGAGCTGACACCCAGAAACTGAAGGAGGCTTACCTCTCACTAAGTGCGCAACATAAACGTAATCCCAACCCAGACACCTTAGCTCAGCTAGAATCTGCAGCTCTTCTTAACCTTCCCTTAACCACAGCAGCAGAGAAACAGCTTAGATGGACAGGGGCTAGATTCTACTCAAAGAAAGACAGGGTAGGGTCTAAACTGGCAACCAGACTCAGCCCCAAAACCCGCACCCTAACATTCCCAAAAATTTGCATCGCAGCAGGAGACCTGATTCAAAAACCGACTCGGATTATGGCAGCATTCCAAGGCTTCCATTTAAAACTCTACAGCACCAACTCTCCCCTCTCCCCTCATAAATTGGAGAACTTCTTGGGGGACCTCCTCATCCCCAAACTCACCAATAGCCATAGGGATTGCCTTGAGAAACCAATTACGTCAAAGGGAATTCTAGAAACAATGACATTTTTTTAAGTCAGGCTCCTCTCCAGGACTGGATGGCTTCTCGGTCTGCTATTACAAGAAATTTGATCAGTGCCTAGCTCCCTACATGACCCGGTTCTTCAACTCTCCCAGAGATGGAGCCCCGTTACACAGAGATCTAAATTCAGCTTATATTTCAGTCATCCCCAAACCAGATAAAAATACAAGCGAGGTTGGTAATTATCGCCCTATCTCCCTCATAAACAATGATCTCAAAATTATGACCAAAATCTTTGCCACAAGAATGTCTAGTTTTATTGCTAAATATATATACACAAGGATCAGGTAGGCTTTATTCTGGGAAGACAGGGCCCAGATCAAGTTAGAAGAGCCATTGATGTAATTTCCCTACTCTACTCCCATTGGGACGGGGGACCACCGCAAGAAGGCTTCCTCCTCTCAATTGACTTTTAAAAAGCATTTGATTCTGTGTCCTGGCACTCTCTTTGAAATTCTGGAGAGGTGGGGGTTTGGCCCTAGATTTAGAGGTATTATCCACTCACTGTACTTGACTCCGAGTGCGCAGGTATGCCTAATGGGCAGATACTCGGATACTTTGGATACTAGAAGAGGAACCAGACAAGGATGCCCCTTTTCCCTTTAATTTTTGTGATTGGGATCGAAACACTGGCTATCATAATCAGGACTCATCTTGACATTAGAGGAGTGTGCTGCGGCCTTCAAGAACACAAATGCGCTCTTTTCACGGATGACTTACTCCTATTTATCACTTCTCTGATGACATCCACCCCCATATTACATCAGCTACTTAGGGACTTCGACACTGTCTCTGGTATCGGTATATGCTGATTTGATGGAACAATTAAAACAACATTTCACTTTTACATGGTCCTCTGACTCCATTCCATACTTGGGGCTTTTACTTCCACTGAACATAAGCAACTTATATTCTGTCAACTACTCCCCATGTTTCGAAAATTAGAGGGTGACTTACAAACATGGTGAAGGTGTGGTCTCTCCTGGCTGGGTAGGATAAATGCCATCAAAATACACTGTTACATAGTTAGTAAGGTTGAATAAAGACACCAGTCCACCCAGTTCAACCTGAGTGAGTACACACTCACATCAGTCCCTACCCTCAAGGAGCCCACAATCCAAGGTCCCCAACTCTTATTCAAATACCAGGGCCAATTATTGGACAGAAGCCAATTAACCTACCAGCATGTCTTTGGAGTGTGGGAGGAAACCGGAGTACCCGGAGGAAACCCACGCAGGCACAGGGAGAACATGCAAACTCCAGGCAGGTAGTGTCGTGGTTGGGATTCGAACCAGCGACCCTTTTTACTGCTAGGTGAGAGTGCTACCCACTACACCACTGTGCCGCCCACTGTTATCACGTCTTTTATACCTCTTTAGATATCTCCCTATACCTATAAAGAAACAGCTGCTCCTCAAGTTCCAATCACATATCACTCGCTTTGTATGGGGGAACAAGGGTTATTGGTATGCGAAGGAAGTGCTCTTTCGCCGGAAAAAACAGGGAGGTCTAGGTCTCACCAACCTTTGGTGGTACAACCAAGCTACCCAATTAGCACAGTTCTCCATAGTGTACGCTGGTGGGCCTAAACCTGACTGGGTCTCAATGGAAAGGCAAGCGATCCCCCTCAACACAATTAATTATCTGCTGTGGTGCAATCCCACATCAAGACCTTCAATTTTAGCTCCCACCTTATCCCATTCTTTCACCTTGTGTGACACATTTCACAAACTATCTTCACCAGGGATGAGCCGAACACCCCCCTGTTCGGTTCGCACCAGAACATGCGAACAGGAAAAAAATTTGTTCGAACACGCGAACACCGTTAAAGTCTATGGGACACGAACATGAATAATCAAAAGTGCTAATTTTAAAGGCTAATGTGCAAGTTATTGTCATTAAAAGTGTTTGGGGACCTGGGTCCTGCCCCAGGGGACATGAATCAATGCAAAAAAAGTTTTAAAAACGGCCGTTTTTTCAGGAGCAGTGATTTTAATAATGCTTAAAGTCAAACAATAAAAGTGTAATATCCCTTTAAATTTCATACCTGGGGGGTGTCTATAGTATGCCTGTAAAGGGGCGTATGTTTCCCGTGTTTAGAACAGTCTGACAGCAAAATGACATTTTGAAGGAAAAAACACATTTAAAACTACCGCGGCTATTGCATTGCCGACAATACACATAGAAGTTCATTGATAAAAACGGCATGGGAATTCCCCACAGGGCAACCCCGAACCAAAATTAAAAAAAAAAAATGATGTGGGAGTCCCCCTAAATTCCATACAAGGCCCTTCAGGTCTGGTATGGATATTAAGGGGAACCCCAGCCAAAATTTAAAAAAAAAATTGACGTGGGGTTCCCTCTAAATTCCATACCAGACCCTTCAGGTCTGGTATGGATTTTAAGGGGAACCCCGCGCCAAAAAAAAAAAAAAAACGGCGTGGGGTCCCCCCAAAAATCCATACCAGACCCTTATCCGAGCACGCAACCTGGCAGGCCACAGGAAAAGAGGGGGGGACGAGAGTGCGGCCCCCCCCCCCTCCTGAACCGTACCAGGCCACATGCCCTCAACATTGGGAGGGTGCTTTGGGGTAGCCCCCCAAAACACCTTGTCCCCATGTTGATGAAGACAAGGGCCTCATCCCCACAACCCTGGCCGGTGGTTGTGGGGGTCTGCGGGCGGGGGGCTTATCGGAATCTGGAAGCCCCCTTTAACAAGGGGACCCCCAGATCCCGGCCCCCCCCTGTGTGAAATGGTAAGGGGGTACTTACCCCTACCATTTCACTAAAAAACTGTCAAAAATGTTAAAAATGACAAGAGACAGTTTTTGACAATTCCTTTATTTAAATGCTTCTTCTTTCTTCCTTCATCTTCTTCTGGTTCTTCTGGCTCTTTTGGTTCTTCCTCCAGTGTTCTCGTCCAGCATCTCCTCCGCGGCGTCTTCTATCTTCTTCTCCTCGGGCCGCTCCGCACCCATGGCATGGGGGGGAGGCTCCCGCTCTTCTCTTCATCTTCTTCTCTTCTTCATCTTCTTCTTCTTCTTCTTCTCTTCTTCCTTCTTCTCTTCTTCATTTCTTCTCCGGGCCGCTCCGCAGCCATGCTGGCATGGTGGGAGGCTCCCGCTGTGTGACGGCGTCTCTTCGTCTGACGGTTCTTAAATAACGGGGGCGGGGCCACCCGGTGACCCCGCCCCCCTCTGACGCATGGGACATGACGGGACTTCCCTGTGGCATTCCCCGTGACGTCACAGGGAAGTCCCGTCAAGTCACCGTGCCAGAGGGTTGGAATGTTAAATGAAGATAGCTTTGAGGCGTGTCTGTGATTAGATTTTTTTCTACACAATTAAACAATTGAATGAACATTTTCCAAGAGTGGAGATTCCATACTTTTTGTAAGAGGTTGTAGCTTTAAGAACAGCCAGAATGTGGCCATGAATGTGGCCACAAACTCATGAGGTTCATTAAAGGAAAGAAAGCCTGGCACAGAAAATCACATATTACAAATAATACATGGTCCTGGGAAAGCACTTACAGGTGGAATGGTGTGCTTAAAACCTATCCCAGTTTTGGTGATTGTCAGGGCTATTTGTGGCACACATTTGGCCAGACAACATTGGCAGTCCTGACAGACACCAAAACTGGGACCAGATGCAAGCACACCATTCCACCTGTAAGTGCTATCCCAGGCTTGTGAATTATTTGTAAATAGGTGATTTTCTGCACCAGCCTTTCTTTCTTTTTTATAAAAATTGAGGAGTGGGTATTTGCCCCCTATGAAAAGTTGCTTTGAATTTCACATGTATATGGTGCAGTGGCAGCCCTGGAGACTGCCCCCCAGGCAGTCTCAAAAAATATATTTTTTTAAACATGGCCCTTTAAAAAAAAGTCCTTAAGTGCACTGTGTTCGGACGCCAGACACAGAGCACTATGGGAAGCACCACATCTATGCAATCATGAGATTGCAGACAAGGCCCTTCATTTGCAGGGTTTGGAGCTGCTTTGTGGCACAGTCCATCGCGCCAGACAAAGCACCGGGTGCTTTGTTCTTAGTGTGAGACCAGACGTCACTTCTGGCGGGCTACAAAAAGATGTCTGCCACCACTCCCGTGAGGACTAATCCCCTTGTGTTTAGTGGAGAGGGGAGGCCCCGGAAACTAGCTGCCGCTGAAGGGAACAGAGACAGATGCGGCATGAAGGAGGGCTGAGCTGCCGGGGACACATGTGAGGAGGACTCTGCTCTGCTAATGGGACACAGATGTAAGTAGGGACTCCGCTGATGGGGACACAGATGTAAGGAGGGACTCCGCTGATGGGGACAGAGATGTAAGGAGGGACTCTGCTGATGGGAAAACAGATGTAAGGAGAGACTCCTTTGATGGGGACACTGATATAAGGAGGGACTCCTCTGATGGGGATGGGACACCTCTGATAGGGACACAGATGTAAGGAGGGCGGACTCTGCTGGGGGCACCTGATGTAAGGACAGACTCCACTGGGGGCACCTGATGTAAGGACGGACTCTGCTGGGGGCACCTGGTGTAAGGAGGGACTCCGCTGGGGGCACCTGATGGCATCTGGTGGCAGGCGACATGGCAGGTGACACGCTCAGGGCTCCCACTGATTCTGCATTATGGTGAGTTGAATGGTTTAATTTTATATTACAATGTAATAATAATAATGCGCTTCAATCATTCTGACACCATAACAACCATGGTGCCGAGATGATTGAAATGCTAATGCCGCGTACACATGGTAGGACTTTTCAACCGGACTTGTCCGACGGACGCCGATGGACCAAATCCGGCAGACAATTCGATCGTGTGTGGGCTTTACCGGACCTTCAGCGGACTTTTCCAGTTGCAAATCTGATGGACTTTAGATTTGGAACATGCTTCAAATCTTTACTAACTAACTCTTTACTAACTAGCTAGTCCGACGGACAAAAACCCACGCTAGGGCAGCTATTGGCTACTGGCTATCAACTTCCTTATTTTAGTCCGGTGTACGTCATCATGTACGAATCCATCAGACTTTGGTGTGATCGTGTGTAGGCAAGTACGGTCGTTAGATAGTCTGTTGAAAGTCCGCCAAAAGTCCGTCGAAAGTCCGTCGAAAGTCTGTCGAAAGTCTGTCGAAAGTCTGTCAGACAGGCTGTCGGACTTTTGTAGCTGAAAAGTCCGACCGTGTGTACGCGGCATAACACCAGATGTTTGGAGTATCTTTATCTGCTGATTGTTAAACTTTCTGGAATACACATATTTCTATTGCTGTGTAGGATCTAGGCCTGCTGTCCCTCCATCTCTCTCCCTCTTTCCCTCCCTCTCCCTCCACCTCTCATTAATCTCAGATGCTAACCACACCCCTTTAGAGCCACACCCCTTTAAGTCATGCCCACTACTTCACTGAAACCATGCCCATTTTTGCCAAGTGGGAGGGGTCAAAAATAAAGGGCAGGGTCTGGCACCCCCATCCTAAAACTTTACCAGCCGTCACTGATATGGTGTAAAGCTATTAGACCGCATACAATAATTATATGGTCTAAATTTCAACAGTATTATTGCATTAGTGATCCTAAAGTGTATGAGTAAGTCAAAACCTGTCCACTATATATACGTTTCTCTTTATAAGTGATCCAAGTCTTAAAAAAACAAATGTGTTTTAATGTGCTTTATGCAATTGCTTTTGTGCACTTTGGACACACGTATTTGTTATATACAATAACTGTGCAAATTAGGGAGAAATATTCAGTATAAGATTTTCCATGATGCACAACATTCTATGATACATGCATTTTTGTGATTTAAGATGTACAAAAATTATGAATATAGTTTAAAATGCTCTAAACTGCAGTGCATTCATATAAACTAGCCACATACAAATGGGTGGTATTTCTCCATGAAATACATTTTCATCAATAAAATGCATACATCTTTCAAAAAAGAAGTGTGAATGACTTTTAGACAGCCAAATGTTTTATGGATACTGACTCACTCTTGACATCTCTTAAGTTCTAGTGTTCTTAATGTTGAATTTTAAGACTTTAGTATATTACCACACTGTCTAAAGTGAACATGGGGCCTTGCCATAGACATTCACATGCTGTACATACATATTTGTAATGCCGCGTACACACGATCGGACTTTACGGCATACTTGGTCCGGCGTACCAGATTTCGTCGGACAGTTCGATCGTGTGTGGGCTCCAGCGGACTTTGTTTTCTCAAAAGTTTGACGGACTTAGATTTGAAACATGTTTCAAATCTTTCTGACGGACTCTGCTTTCTAGCGTACAAACCGTTCGTCTGTGTGCTAGTCCGACGGACCCAAACTGACGCATGCTCTGAAGCAAGTACAAGACGGAAGCGATCGGTCTGGTAAAACTAGTCTTTGTATTGAAGCTAGCACATTCCTCTTCTGTGATCTTCTAATACAGCGCATTCTTTTTTTCTTTAAAATGCGAGAAGAAGGAAGTTGTTTTGCTGCTTATATTCACACAGAATTCTCACAAACTACTTTCTTTATGATTTATCCTCATGTCATGACTAATATGATATTTTTTAAAAGCCAGATCTCCAGAACTAAAGTAGCAACTTTTTTTTTTGGACTCATCTTTATTTTTTACAGATTTCAACAATATAGATTTTACAATGTGTGCTAAATTATACAAAATGTTTCATTTTAATTTTTTTTGTTTTTGGATTTTGAGTTTCAAGTTACCACAATAACCTTAATAATTTTTATTGTTTTAATGAACCTTAATGAGGTTGGTGTCCCTTGTTAATTAGACATAGGGGGGGGGGGTATTTTAAAAAGGCAAAATCATCTTTCACTACAAGTGCAAATTGTACTTGGAATTGCCCTGAAAGAGCATTTGGAAGTGCATTCGCTGTGGATCCAAGAGGCACATGCAAGGAACCCCCCCAAAAAAAATTCTCTTGCACATGATTGTATGATAAAATCAGCAGAGCTTCCCCTCATTTCAGATCTTCCCCTCAGATTTACAGCGACTGCACTTGCAGTGCAATTTATCAAGTGCACTTTGCAATAGAACTTTGCACTTGAATTACAAAATGATTTAGCCTTTTGTAAATAACCCACATATAGTCTTTTTGACCTGTACCTGCCTACTCACAAACCAAATGTCCTTTTTGAATCAAAACACATAGTCAATAATGTAAGGTAATGAAAATATCCATTTATCTTGGTCAAAACAGAAATGAGGAAGGCAACACTGGAGACACTTTTGGAATGTGTGAAGCCTTTTGTCCCCCAGGACACACATTAAGTTAGAGGACAATAAAATTGGTATCTTGCGACTAGGGAGCACAGGGAGCAAAGTCAGAAGTCAGACCAGACAGAAGCCAGACAATCACTTTCGACTCTTCCATGGAGCCTTCCCTGCATGCTGCCCTGCAGCCTTCCCTCCACGCTTCGCTGCAGCCTTCCTTGGAGGCTGTGCCTCTGGTGGTGTACTTGGGGCAAGAGGAGGAGGAGGAGTAGCAGGAGGAGTGGCTTCATCTGCTATATATGTTTTTTCAGTAAGCTCTCCTCTCAAGCCCTTCTGATATGCTTGAAAAATAAGACCCTCCGCATTGGGTGGTGTGCTGAGGATTTGGCTGGCTTCGCAAATGAGGGCTAGTGATTCCTCTGTTTGGGTCATCTTTCTGGGCCTTTTGGTGGTAATGTGGAGGGGAGGCACCTGATACTCCATGAGGCATCTACTGGGCCCAGCCACGGCCTCCTCCTCTCTCCCACTGGGCAAGGCCTCCTCCTCTATACCTCTGGGCACGAACTCCTCCTGGCTGAGCTCATCCTGGGTAAAAAAAAGGGACATACCGGTAGTCGTAATTTTTGCTTACGCAATCACACACAATTTTCAGCTCATGTCTTGCAAATATAATTCTAAACAAATATTAATAGCTGCTCACCAATATTTGAAGTATATTTTTGGCCACTACTGTCTAGTGATATGTCTACATATTAATAATTGTGATGAAGTCATTTTTGGTGAAGCACTTCAAAAATTTTTAGGTTTACATCATTAATATTTACACAATCCCAAATTCACCAAAAAAGTATACCTGGCTGAAGCTGTACGCATCCACTTCATCAAGGATGAAAGGGCCCAGTTCTTCTTGGGACTCCTCAGCTGGGGTGGAGGGAAGGGTGGAGATGGAGGGAAGGCTGGAGGGAAAGGTGGAGGGAAGGCTGGAGGGAAGGGTGGAGGGAAGGGTGGAGGGAAGGCTGGATGGAAGGCCTTGCTTTTGTCTGGTCATCCAGGAATCACATTTTTTGGTAGTACCACAGCTTGGGGACATTAACCTGGTCTGCTGTTGCTCCGGATCTGCGCGACTCCTGGATGTTCTTGTGTTCCCACCTGTACATGTTGTGCAAGATACCAATCTTATTGTCATCAAACTTAAGGTCTGCCTGGGGGACTCGAGTCTTCACAAATTCCAAAAGTGTGCCCGGTGTCGCCTTCCTTACATCTCTATTAAAATACAATGGGTGCTTGACCACCCACAGGTTTCTGTTTTCTTGATACAAATCAAGAAAACGTGTCAAAAATTCTTCCTCCTTAAAGGGATTAATTTTTGCTGAAAGACAAGACACAAGATAAAAACTGTAATGTCAGTCCAAACTCCCAGTATTATATTTGGCTCAATCTAGGGTACACACACACACCAAACACATTCACCAAACACACACCCATGTTTAATCTTACCTTCGTTTCTGACGCTCGCTACTTCCGCTCGGACATACGTAGGCCAGCGTAATAGCTTTATATACACTGCGCATGTGTCATGCTACGCCTGCGTCGCCCACCCCTGACGTTCTTTAGTACGATTTGTTCCCACCCTTTCACTCTTCGTTGCGCAGTGGCAGGATGTAGAGAAAGATGGCGGAGAGATTATCTGCAAGTAGCGAGGAGGAAAGCCCGGAGCCACAACCATCCAGATCCAGGAGGAGATATAAGGCCACCAACTTGGCCATTGAAGAGATGGTGGAGATGGTGTCCATATTGAGAAGGGAGGACTATGATGGCAAAAAAGGACCGTACACCCGACCCAATATGCGGAAGGACAAAATAATGTCCTCAGTTGTCACCGCTCTTGAACAAAAATTTGGCAATAAACGGGCTAAAGAACAATTGAGGAAGCGGTGGTCTGACCTCAAAAGTAGGGAGCCTGAACAATATTGGCGAATAAAGAAGCAGCTTAAAAAAGTAAGTACTTGTTGTGTGTTCCTAATGAGATACTTAACTTACATGCTGATCTATATGCTTTTCGTTTATACAGCATCCTTCGTAAAGACAATTCTTTTGATAATTTGTCATATTCCAAAAATGTGGTGATGTTTTGTAGATGTGTTTGAAAATATAATGCTTCTTCAAAAATAATTCAGTGTAATGTAAGCACAGGACACAGCAGCTGTTTCCACATCTGGACTCACGAGCACTAGTGTACAGTGACATCAGAGAACATTTTTGGGGCTAATACATATAGGGGCTCCAGGGGATACTTGAGGTCTCTGCATCTGTGAAACTTGCATGAAAATGTGTATTGTTTGACATTTTTGGGCAGAGTGATTTTTAATCCTGTCTTCAAAATTTTTGGTGC
This sequence comes from Lithobates clamitans, assembly GCA_037952925.1. NCBI lineage: Eukaryota > Metazoa > Chordata > Amphibia > Anura > Ranidae > Lithobates > Lithobates clamitans. The sequence continues at coordinate 902,924 of JBBGZY010001615.1, read as the reverse complement.
AAAAAAATGACTGAATTGTCCACAACTTCTAACGAATGTTTCATATTCCTTTTTCAAGACTGAAATATCACTGTGTTTAAACTATACCTTTTGTTTAATTATCATAGGGGGGAAAAGAGTCAGACAACAGTCCAAGGATCCCAGGACCCCCCAAGTCACCAGCCTGAAGCTGAAATTACCCCAAGCCCCAGCCCAAGACCACGCCCACCCGACGATCTGGAGGAAGGAGAGATGGAGGAAGTGTGCGATTTTTCCACCCCACCAAGTGAGTGACTGCCACCCCAGCTTAAGTTCATCTATTTAGGCGTGCATATTTTACAATAATTTTTTATCCACAAATCTTAGGTGATGTTCTGGTTGTGGAAGGCCAAGCGGCGGAGCCATTTAGCACAGACAGTGCACAAAGACTCATTGGCCAGATAATGGTGTGGAATGGCCAAATTGATAGAATGCATGACCAAATTGACAGCATGAGAAAATGGCTGGACGGAATGCAACAGGAAATGAAAAACATGATTGATGTTTTGGGCAGAATCTAATAACTTTTTCCCTAAAAACATCAATCATGTTCTTCATTTCATTGTCAAGTTTTATTCTTCTAAAATGTTTTAACTTGCTAAATACTAATGTAAAAATTTTGCAGATGCACACGGCGTGTCATCATGTGCTATCTTCCATCAGGGGATATCAATGTACTTGTTTTGTGTTTGCAACCCCTTCATCAGAATAATGTTAGTTTGTGAGAGGAACAAAGGGATTGCACACACAAAACACGTCCATTGCTCCCCCATGATGGGAGATAGCACATGTTGACTTGAACCTTTTTTCACCAGAAATTGTGAGCATCTGCAATTTTTTTATTTTACATAGGTGACATCACCAGCACCGTTATTAACATGTTGAACTTTGTAAGTTCCTGTTATTTTTTGTTCTAATGGTTTTTAAAACCATGTTGTGAAGCCAAATTTTGTAAACAATGTATATTTTCTACAAATATGCCTAAACTAAAAACATTCAAAAAAATATTGCTAAAAAAATACAAAAAAAACACGTTCAAACAAAATGCACCTTTCAATGTGCACACAGTAAAATGTTTTTACTACTACAATGTGTGTGGCTTATTATTTATCAATAACAGTTTGTTATTTTTTTGTGTGGTTACAGTGACAAAGGGCCTTATTAACTAAAGGGAAATGCACTTGCCACTACAAAACTAAATGCAAACAAGAATCAAAACAAGAGATTGTTGCAAAACATTTTTTATTTATTTTTCAAAAAATCTTAAAGATCTTGTTGCATTACATTGGCCCTCGACCATTAAAATAATTGACATATCTGTCACGCACTTCATGGGCGGTTTGGGGGGCAAAGCCAATACAGCCACTTTCCAGGCCTGTGAGTGGTTCATCAACACCAAGTCCAGCCTCAGGCCCAACAGAAGATAGATATGTCAAAGAATGACGTCTCAAGAAATTATGCAGAATGCAGCAAGCAAAGATCACATAATTGATTTTGTATTCTGCTAGATTTATTGCGGCGAGGAACAAACAGAACCGGCTGGCCAGAATCCCAAAGGCATTCTCCACAACTCTTCTTGCTCTGGCCAGCCGGTAATTAAATACCCTCCTCTCCAGCGTGAGGGTCCTTTGGGGCAATGGCCTCATCAAGTGCTCGCCGAGAGCAAACGCTTCATCAGCGATGAAAACTGAGGGGAGTCCATGCACATTCTGGTCATCAGGTGGCAGTCCCAGGCCACCAGTCTGGAGACGCTGGCACAGCTCGGTCTGTGCAAAGACTCCTCCGTCAGACATCCGGCTGTTCTTCCCCATGTCCACGAACATAAATTCCAATTGTGCCGAGACCACCGCCATCAAAACTACACTATGGAACCCCTTATAGTTGTAGAAATAAGACCCTGAATGGGGTGGTGGCACAATGCAGACATGCTTTCCATCGATCGCCCCGACATCGATCACCCCTACACAGTTGGGAAAGTCCCAATGGTCAGCGAACTGGGAGGCCACAGTCTGCCATTCCTGTGTGTTTGAAGGAAACTCTGGAGTCAAACAAGAAAAAAAAAATATAAGTACTTTTAAACATAACTTGGATATCAGATTACACAAAAACATTCTTGAACAACAGCAGTTGAACATTATTAATATGTGTTATTTTTAGAAAAAAAGGCCCACTTATAAGATTACTCACCCCCTCTGATGGACCATTGATCAACTTGTATGTGGGGGGAGGGGTACTAATTGGGGCCAAGAACACACCTGACAGTTGCAAACATTTGAGGGGGTGGGGGAGGGTAAAACAGTACAATGGAGCTGACAATATACATTGTTCAAAGGACTATAGGCTAGAGGTATAAATGGACCCAGGATTGCATGGTGAAGAGGTTATTGAAGGGACATATGCATGTAGGCCAAAAAATGATTAAGGTAAAGAAACAGGCATGCATGAAGTTAAAGGGGGCATTCCCAGCATATTCAAAGCATGGTAATTAGGTAACGAGGACATTTAGACATTATATATATATTTATACATTAGCAAACATTAAATACATATCATGTAATGTTAAAGGAAAAAACTTACCTTCATATAGTCCTTCTGCAGGACCTGAATAATAGCAGAACAGGTCTCTGGGATTATGATCCCCAGAGCCTGGGGGGAGATGCCTGTCAAGAATCTCAAATCCTGAAGACTTCTTCCAGTCGCCAAGTAACGTAAAGTGGCAACTAGCCTCTGCTCCGCAGTGATGGCTTGCCTCATGCAGGTATCCTGCCTGCTGATATAGGGGGTCAGCATAGCCAGCAGCTGTTCAAAAACGGGGTCCGTCATCCTGAGAAAATTCTTGAAATCCTCAGGATTATTCTCACAGAGCAAAGGCATGTGCGAGAATTGGTCACGCTGGCGCAACCAATTCTTCATCCATGAACTCCTCCTCACCCTGTTCATGGACTGGACTCAGGTCAAAGTATTAACCCCAACACCAAGTCCCCACGCAGAACAAACTCGAGATCGAGTACGTCCACGCAACATGGCTTCAAAACGGTCAGCTGGTCAAACAAACTTAGAACAAACGCACTGAAGAACAGCAAGGCCTATGAAGAGCGTCCTGAAAATCAGGAACGAGTGGACCAGAACGGCCTGCTAGGCAGGTTATGAACTGACTAACACTCACTGAAAAGCAGATACAAACCTCACAAGCACAAACTGAACCGCAGAAAACGATTGAAATAAGTTGAAGTGTGAAAAGCGTGAATCGTCTCTAACCAAACTTCTACTAACATGAGATAAACACGAGATTAGCAGAAGGAGCCCAAAGGGTGGCGTAGTGGGGCTTGAACTTCCTTTTTCTAGTTCCGTTGTACGTGCTATACATCACCGCGTTCAAAACCATCAGACTTTTGGAGTGATTATGTGTGTCCAAGTCCATCCGTTTTTAAGTCCGGCGCACCTAGCGTACAAAGTCCGTTGAAAAGATCGCCAGACCAAGTATGTAAGTAAAGTCCAATCGTGTACGCAGCATAACTAGCAGCAAATTAGCTTTAAATGAAGTTCTTTCTCACCTCTGTAGCTGCAGGTACTTTGAAGCAATTTATTCACAAAGTTTACTGCAAAAGCACTGAAGTCCTTATCTCCAATCAGCTCAGCTCACCCTGCCCACTCCACAATTAAACTCCAGCCTTCAAATCTCATTTGTACATACAGAGCAAGAGGAACTGATCTACTGAAAGAACTGTCTTGAACGACTTTAGTGATCCACTTATGATCTTTAAGGGTGAATTGCTCTGAACTGTCCGCAGCTACAAAGGTAAAGGCTTTTTACAGAGCCCATTAACTGCTTGATACAAGTAGATAAATAGATGTTCATAGTCTGGCTACACATTCATTTTAAATTGTAGATGCATAAAAAATGTTGAACTATTTATGAAAATGCAAAATATCTCATTTAAGATTTTGATTTACCATGTTTAGTATAACTTAATATGATATGAGAATAAATGTGTGACTGTTGGGAAATTTCACCCTCAGGATGGTATAGTCAGTTATTTAACTTTTGAAAATGTCTTTAGCACATTCCACTTTGTATTCAGTTTCATCAGCCTGAAATTGGCACATTAAGTATTACTAAGAAATGTAAGCAAATGCGTTTATATGAAATAACAGCTGCAAAAATAACAACCAATGGTTGACTTTGGCAAAGTAAGCTTCATAAAATGTTATCTCATGACATTCACTGTGCAACAGCATATTTCATTATTATTTTGATACAGTTTGTTTCATTCCTATTAAAGTGGTATCCATATGTATATATTTTTTCACTGAGAAATTTATAAGACGTTATGTGCAGCAGGTGTCATTAAAATGATTTACATTTAAAATTCTATAAGCATTAATAAATGTAATCTGCGAATGTTGTTTGATGGAAGTTTTTTATTTTTTTAACAGATGGAAATTAAAAAGAAACTGGCTAAAATATTGACGCATATTACTCACACCCAATGATTCTTTTTGTAGACTACACTGCATACTTTGCACACCTATTATTTTGGCTAATTCTACTAAGGTTACCATTCACCCTTGCCCATGGTTGGATCACCACAGTACTTCCTTGTCCACCACTTTTATTATCCTAGCTGATACATCCTATTCCTGGGGTGTGAATGCTAGGCTAATAAAAGTCCACGCTGATTCAGGTATATGTCAGGAGATGTCTACCATAATATAAGAATATTTTACAATTAATTCCTTTCCAGAGATGGCACTCACTACACCATGGATATCTCACAAGGCATTACTCAGAGGCCGTCTCCTTAGCATTGCTGCTGCTAAGAATAAAGAACATTGGCACAAAATTGTTTCCCCTTTACTAAAAAGCTTGAAGAATTATATAGAGCTCAAGTTAGTAAGCATTTGCCATCCTCTCTTCAGATTAATAACTCAGAAGCTGTTGGAGCTGGACACCTTACTATCAAACATAGCAACAGCAGCTTGCTGTTGCTTCCAGTCTGATTCTCTCCTCTCACTGACATCATCTCCACCCTCAAGTGTGTGCCTCAAGCCAGGTAGAGATTCCTCCAGGATCCCTTCCAGCATCCCCAGCTCCATGTAGCACTGCTGACAGCTGCTCCATTGCTCCAGGTAAACCCGTCAGGACAGTAGAACAGATGCTTCCTCACATTATGATGAGTGTGTCTTACATTTTTATCTTGTACATTTTCATTACTGTTACTACATTAAATTAACTGAACTACTGCACTTAGATGGCGCTTCCTCCTTTCTCCCTTTGTTTGTGTCCTTAAAGGGGTTGTAACCCTTGTGTTTTTTTCACCTTAATGCATGCTATGCATTAAGATGAAAAAACACCTGGCAGTGACCGGCCCCTTAGCCCCCCCCCATTTTACTTACCCAAGCCTTGGAACTTCATCCGGCGGGGGCTCGCTCTTCCTCTGCCTGGGGTTCTCGGCTCTTGATTGGATAGATTGATAGCAGCACAGCCATTGGCTCCCACTGCTCTCAGTCAAATCCAATGGCGCAGGTGCCGGGGGGTGGGGCCGAGTCATACATTAGGTGGCTATGGATGCCAAATGATGGACTCGAAGGCGCACCCGCAAGGTAACCCCCCGGGAGAGCGCTTATCCTAGGGGGTTATCTGATGTGGGGAGGAGCCGCAAGAGCCACCGAGGGACCCCAGAAGATGGGGTTCGGGGCCACTCTGTGCAAAACAAGCTGCACAGTGGAGGTAAGTATGACATGTTTGTTATTTTTTAAATAAACAAAGCTTTACAATCACTTTAACATAGTTGGCTTACTGTTAGGATGGTAGCTTATTAATGAGTACATTGTACTTAAATGGACTACTTTTATGTATGGACTCTGCTTCACCCTTTTTGCGCCATTTCTATTTGTTGTATTACTCTTCATCAGAACAGGATACTTGTAATTAGAGATGGGCCGAACACCCCACGGTTCGGTTTGCGCCAGAATTCTCGAACATTGCAAAAGTTCGAACCTGAACCACGAACCCCATTGAAGTCTATGGGACCCAAATTTAAAAAATCTAAAGTCCCCATTTTGAAGGCTTATATGTAAGTTGTTGGCCATAAAAAAGGGTATGGGGCCAGGGTACTACCCTGGGAGACATGTACCAATGCAAAAAAAGAAAAAAAACTTTGAAAGTTTGTTTTTAAAGAAACAGTGATTTTAATGATGCTTAAAGTGAAACAATAAAAATTTTAATTTCCTTTAACACTTCCCGCCCGCCGGCCATCATATGATGTCCTTGACTTTGTGCGGGTACATCTGAATGATGCCTGCAGCTACAGGCATGATTCCGATATTGACTTTTTCAGCCGGCGATTCCCTACACCATAAGAATGATCATAGCGGCTGTTCTACCGCTTGACTGTTCTTATGGGTGGCGAGAGGGGATGACCCCCCTCCCACCGCCCTCCAGTGCTTCTACCGACTCAGTGCTTCCATCGGTGAGTCGGACACAGGATTCACCAGCCTCAGATGTTTACCAAAGAGATTTCTGGTGGACCTGATGGTTGCCTTTGTCTCTATGATTGTTCGGAGGCCGGGCGCGATGTTATGACGTCATGCCTGGCCTCTGCATTCAAACAAACAGCACCGCCTCGGCTGGGAAGCCGAGATCGTTTTTTTTTTTTTATTTAATGCTTCACAGCCTAGAGGTGAGATGTGGGTCTTATTTAGGGATGAGCTTCGAGTTCGACATCAGCTGTTCGCAAGTTCGCCGAACAGCGAACAATTTGGGGTGTTCGCGGCAAATTCGAATGCCGCGGAACACCCTTTAGAAGTCTATGGGAGAAATCAAAAGTGCTAATTTTAAAGGCTTATATTCATGGTATTGTCATAAAAAGTGTTTGGGGACCTGGGTCCTGCCCCAGGAGACATGGATCAATGCAAAAAAAGTTTTAAAAATGGCCGTTTGTTCGGGAGCAGTGATTTTAATAATGCTTAAAGTGAAACAATAAAAGTGTAATATCCCTTTAAATTTCATACCTGAGGGGTGTCTATAGTATGCCTGTAAAAGGGCACATGTTTCCTGTGTTTAGAACAGTCTGACAGCAAAATTACATTTCAAACGAAAAAAAGTAATTTAAACTACTCACGGCTATTAAAGAATTGCCGGTACGACAATACAGATAAAAGTTCATTGATAAAAACGGCATGGGAATTCCCCACAGGGGAACCCTGAACCAAATTTTTTTTTTTTTTTAAAAATGACGTGGGGGTCCCCCTAAATTCCATACCAGGCCCTTCAGGTCTGATATGGATATTAAGGGGAACCCCGGACAAAACAAAAAAAAATGGCGTGGGGTCCCCCTCAAAATCTATACCAGGCCCTTCAGGTCTGGTATGGATTTTAAGGGGAACCCCGTGCCAAAATTTAAAAAAAAAACGCCGTGGTGTCCCCCCAAAATCCATACCAGACCCTTATCCGAGCATGCAACCTGGCAGGCTGCAGGAAAAGAGCCGGTGGTTGTGGGGGTCTGCGGGCGGGGGGCTTATCAGAATCTGGAAGCCCCCTTAACAAGGGGACCCCCAGATCCCGGCCCTCCCTCCTGTGTGAAATGGTAAGGGGGTACTTACCCCTACCATTTCACTAAAAAACTGTCAAAGATGTTAAAAATGACAAGAGACAGTTTTTGACAATTCCTTTATTTAAATGCTTCTTCTTTCTTCTTTCTTCTATCTTCCTTAGGTTTCTTCCTCCATCTTCTTCTTCTTCTGGTTCTTCTGGTTCTTCGTCCGGTGTTCTCGTCCGACATCTCCTCCGCGGCGTCGGCGTCCGCTTCCCTTCTTCTCCTCGGGCCGCTCCGCATCCATGATGGCATGGAGGGAGGCTCCCACTGTGTGACGCTTCTCCTCTTCTGATGGTTCTTAAATAACGGTGACCTCACCCCCCTCTGACACACAGTGATTTGACAGGGACTTCCCTGTGGCGTCACGGGGAATGCCACAGGGAAGTCCCATCAAGTCACCAGAGTCTTGTAGAGTGGGAGAATTATCGTTTTATCTCTGGAATTGATGCCTTTTTAATGCATGACAATATTCTGTTTGCTTTGTTAGCAACAGCTTGGCATTGCATGCCATTGCTGAGCCTATCATCTACTAGGACCCCCAGGTCCTGTTCCATCCTAGATTCCCCCAGAGGTTCTCCCCCCAGTGTATAGATTGCATTTATATTTTTGCTACCCAAATGCATTATTTTTTTCATTTTTCTACATTGAACCTCATTTGCCATGTAGTTGCCCATTCCATTGATTTGTTCAGCTCTTTTTGCAAGGTTTCCACATCCTGCGGAGAAGTTATTGCCCTGCTTAGCTTAGTATAGTCCGCAAATACAAATACTCTTCATCTTCTTCTCTTCATCTTCTTGTCTTCATCTTCTTTTCGGGCCACTCCACATCCATGATGGCATGGAGGGAGGCTCCTGCTCTTCTCTTCATCTTCTTCTCTTCATCTTCTTCTCTTCATCTTCTTCTCTTCATCTTCTTCTCTTCATCTTCTTCTCTTCATCTTCTTCTCTTCATCTTCTTTTTGGGCCACTCCGCATCCATGATGGCATGGAGGGAGGCTCCCGCTGTGTGACACTTCTCCTCTTTTGACAGTTCTTAAATAACGGGGGGCAGATCCACCCGGTGACCCCAGCCCCCCTCTGACGCACAGTGACTTGACGGGACTACCCTGTGGCATTCCCCGTGACGCCACAGGGAAGTCCCGTCAAGTCACCATGCATCAGAGGGGGCGGGGTCACTGGGTGGCCCTGCCCCCGTTACCCCGTTATTTAAGAACTGTCGATAATAATAACTGACGATAATTCTCCCACTCTACAAGACTCTGGTGACTTGACGGGACTTCCCTGTGGCATTCCCCATGACGCCACAGGGAAGTCCCTGTCAAATCACCATGTGTCAGAGGGGGGCGGGGTCACCGTTATTTAAGAACCTTCAGAAGAGGAGAAGCATCACACAGCGGGAGCCTCCCTCCATGCCATCATGGATGCGGAGCGGCCCAAAAAGAAGATGAAGACAAGAAGATGAAGACAAGAAGATGACGACAAGAAGATGAAGAGAAGATGAAGAGAAAAGCTGGAGCCTCCCTCCATGCCATCATGGATGCAGAGCGGCCCAAGGAGAAGAAGGAAAGAAGACGCCGACGCCGTGGAGGAGATCCTGGATGAGAACACCAGAGGATGAACCAGAAGAACCAGAAGAAGAAGAAGATGGAGGAAGAAACCGAAGGAAGATAGAAGAAAGAAGAAGCATTTAAATAAAGGAATTGTCAAAAACTGTCTCTTGTCATTTTTAACATTTTTGACAGTTTTCTAGTGAAATGGTAGGGGTAATTTTGTACCCCCTTACCATTTCACACAGGGGGGAGGGCCGGGATCTGGGGGTCCCTTTGTTAAAGGGTCTTCCAGATTTCGATAATCCCCCCACCCGCAGACCCCCACAACCACCGGCCATGGTTGTGGGGATGAGGCCCTTGTCCTCATCAACATGGGGACAAGGTGTTTTGGGCGGCTAACCCAAAGCACAAATACCGTGTGACATAAAATATTGCATTTTATTCTCTAGATTCTCTGCTAAAATACATATATATATAATGTTTGGGGGCTCTAAGTAATTTTCTATCAAAAAATACAAATTTTAACTTGTAAACACCAAATGTCAGAAATAAGCTTAGTCATGAAAGGGTTTAAATACAATATCTCACAAAAGTGAGTACACCCCTCACATTTTTGTAAATATTTTATTATATCTTTTCATGTGACAACACTGAAGAAATGACACTTTGCTACAATGTAAAGTAGTAAGTGTACATCTTGCATAATAGTGTAAATTTGCTGTCCCCTCAAAATAACTCAACACACAGCCATTAATGTCTAAACCGCTGAAAACAAAAGTGAGTACACCCCTAAGTAAAAATGTCCAAATTGGACCCAGAGTGTCAATATTTTGTTTGGTCACCATTATTTTCCAGCACTGCCTTAATCCTCTTGGGCATGGAGTTCACTAGAGCTTCACAGGTTGCCACTGGAGTCCTCTTCCACTCCTCCATGACAACATCACGGAGCTGGTGGATGTTAGAGACCTTGTGCTGCTTCACATTCCATTTGAGGATGGCCCACAGATGCTCAATAGTGTTTAGGTCTAGAGACATGCTTGGCCAGTCCATCACCTTTACCCTCAGCTTCTTTAGCAAGGCAGTCGTCATCTTGGAGGTGTGTTTGAGAACATTATCATGTTGGAATACTGCCCTGCGGCCCAGTCTCCAAAGGGAGGGGATCATGCTCTGCTTCAGTATGTCACAGTACATGTTGGCATTCATGGTTCCATCAATGAACTGAAGCTCCCCAGTGCTGGCAGCACTCATGCAGCCCCAGACCATACCACTCCCACCACCATGCTTGACTGTAGGCAGGCCACACTTTGTACTCCTCACCTGGTTGCTGCCACACACGCTTGACACCATCTAAACCAAATAAGTTTATCTGTCTCATCAGATGACAGGACATGGTTCCAGCAATCCATGTCCTCAGTCTTCTTGTCTTCAGAAAACTGTTTGTGGGCTTTCTTGTGCATCACCTTTAGAAGAGGCTTCCTTCTGGTATGACAGCAATGCAGACCAATTTGATGCAGTGTACGGCATATGGTCTGAGCACTGACAGGCTGACCCCCCACCCCTTCAACCTCTGAAGCAATGCTGGCAGCACTCATACGTCTATTTCCCAAAGACAACCTCTGGATATGACGCTGAGCATATGCACTCAACTTCTTTGGTCGACCATGGCGAGGCCTGTTCTGAGTGGAACCTGTCCTGTTGAACTGCTGCATGGTCATGGCCACCGTGCTGCAGTTCAGTTTCAGGGTCTTGGCAATCTTCTTATAGCCTAGGCCATCTTTATGTAGAGCAACAATTCTTTTTTTTAGATCCTCAGAGACTTCTTTGGCATGAGGTGCCATGTTGAACTTCCAGTGACCAGTATGAGAGAGTGAGAGTGATAACACCAAATTTAACACACCTGCTCCCCATTCACACCTGAGGCTTTGTAACACTAATGAGTAACATGACACTGGGAGGGAAAATGGCCAATTGGGCCCAATTTGGATATTTTCACTTAGGGTTGTACTAACTTTTGTTGCCAGTGGTTTAGACATTATTGGCTGTGTGTTGAGTTATTTTGAGGGGACAGCAAATTTACACTATTATGCAAGCTGTACACTTACTACTTTACATTGTAGCAAAGTGTCATTTCTTCAGTGTTGTCACATGAAAAGATATAATGAAATATTTTTTAAAAATGTGAGGGGTGTACTCACTTTTGTGAGATACTGCATAGTGCCTGGGGGCCCCTATAGTCTGCCTGTGAAGTGGCGCATCTGTACCGTGTATAGAACTAGCTGTAGCGAAACTGACATTTATAAAGAAAAAAAATTACATTTAAGTTGATTTTCCCTGCAAGCTTTCTTTATTTTGTAAACTATAGTTTGGGGAGCCAGTCTGTATGATGAGGCCACAATTTAGTGCACTCGGAGGAATCACCTCCAGGTGAGCGGAGGCGATTGGATCCTCTTCCGTGTGTGGTATGGAGATGAGTGAGGGGAAGATGGCCCACACCCATCTCCATACCATTACAGGATGGAAGCGACGTCAAAATGTTGCTTCCGCCCATAGCTGTTAAAGAGACATTTTTTTTTAAATGACATTTAATTTTTTTTTATTGCATTTTTAGTGTAAATATGAGATCTGAGGTCTTTTGACCCCAGATCTCATATTTAAGAGGTCCTGTCATGTTTTTTTTCCTATTACAAGGGATGTTTACATTCCTTGTAATGGGAATAAAAGTGACACATTTTTTTTTTAAAAGAACAGTGTAAAAAAAAAAAAAAAAAAAAGGTAAAATAAGTAAGAAAAAAAATTTTTTTTAAAAGAGCCCTGTCCCACCAAGCTCGTGTGCAGAAGTGAACGTATACGTGAGCAGCGCCTGCATATGAAAATGATGTTCAAACCACACATGTGAGGTATCACCCCGATAGCTAGAGCGAGAGCAATAATTCTAGCCCTAGAACTCCTCTGTACCTCAAAACATGAAACCTAAAAAATGTTTTAAATGTTGCCTATGGAGATTTTTAAGGGTAAAAATTTGTTGCCATTCCATGAGCGGGCACAATTTTGAAGCGTGACATGTTGTGTATCAATTTACTTGGTGTAAAAAGTGCGCTTTTAAGACTGCTGCGCAAATACGGTGTGACAGAAAGTATTTCAATGACAGCCATTTTATTTTCTAGGGTTTTAGAAAAAATATATATAATGTTTGGGGGTTCTAAACACCGAATCTCAGAAAGAGGCTGGGTCCTTAAGTGGTTAAAGTCTACAGGACCCGAACTTGAAAAATCAAAAGTCCCCATTTTGAAGGCTTTTATGCAAGTTATTGGCCATAAAAAGGGTATGGGGCTCCAGGTACTGCCCTCAGGGACATTTATCAATGCACTTTTTTTAAAAAAAGGCCCTTTTTACAGGAGCAGTGATTTTAACCACTAGCCGACTAGGTCACGCAGATATTCTGTGGCAGGTCAGCTCTCCTGTGCAAACTGACGTACCTGTACGTACAAGGAGGATAGCGAGCGCACCCACCGTGGGAGCATGCCCGAGGGTCCAGCGGACTCGATGTCCACCAGAAACCCCCGCTCGCAGTGAGGAGAGGCAGAATTGGGAACTGTCTATGTTAACAAGGCGATTCCCCGTTCTGCCAGATGACATGACAGAGATCTACTATTCCCAGTGATCGGGAACAGTGATTTCTGTCATTTTCCAGTAAGCCCATCCCCCCTACAGTTAGAACACACCCAGGGAACGGAGTTAACCCCTTGATCACCCCCTAGTGTTAACCCCTTTCCTGCCAGTGTCATTTTTACATTGAACATTGAAAATTGTCTTTTGTGTCTTCTGGTTGCCATAAAGCTCTTCATATCCAAGCTGTTAGCCTACTAAATAGCCTATGATGCGCTACGTCGGGCCGTGGCATAGCACGGCACCGCGAGATGACATCATAACCAGGCACCGACCCCAATGTGATAATTGCGTATGTGTCACACCTGGTATTGTGGTATTGCAGACAGTATGTGGTCAGTTAATTCCGACCCAGGTGTCTGCAATCCTCTCTCACTTTCCAAATTACATATATACAGTGGAGACGGAAAGTATTCAGACCCCCTTAAATTTTTCACTCTTTGTTATATTGCAGCCATTTGCTAAAATCATTTAAGTTCATTTTTTTCCTCATTAATGTACACACAGCACCCCATATTGACAGAAAAACACAGAATTGTTGACATTTTTGCAGATTTATTAAAAAAGAAAAACTGAAATATAACATGGTCCTAAGTATTCAGGCCCTTTGCTCAGTATTTAGTAGAAGCACCCTTTTGATCTAATAAAGGCCATGAGTCTTTTTTGGGAAAGATGCAACAAGTTTTTCACACCTGGATTTGGTGATCCTCTGCCATTCCTCCTTGCAGATCCTCTCCAGTTCTGTCAGGTTGGGTGGTAAACATTGGTGGACAGCCATTTTTAGGTCTCTCCAGAGATGCTCAATTGGGTTTAAGTCAGGGCTCTGGCTGGGCCATTCAAGAACAGTCACGGAGTTGTTGTGAAACCACTCCTTTGTTATTTTAGCTGTGAGCTTAGGGTCATTTTCTTGTTGGAAGGTAAACCTTCGGCCCAGTCTGAGGCCCTGAGCACTCTGGAGAAGGTTTTCTTCCAGGATATCCCTGTACTTGGCCGCATTCATCTTTCCCTTGATTGCAACCAGTCGTCCTGTCCCTGCAGCTGAAAAACACTCCCGCAGCATGATGCTGCCACCACCATGCTTCACTGTTGGGACTGTATTGGACAGGTGATGAGCAGTGCCTGGTTTTCTACACACATACCGCTTAGAATTAAGGCCAAAAAGTTCTATCTTGGTCTCATCAGACCAGAGAATCTTATTTCTCACCATCTTGGAGTCCTTCAGGTGTTTTTTAGCAAACTCCATGCAGGCTTTTATTTGTCTTGCACTGAGAAGAGGCTTCCATCGTGCCACTCTGCCATAAAGCCCTGACTGGTGGAGGGCTGCAGTGATGGTTGACTTTCTACAACTTTCTCCCATCTCTCAACTGCATCTCTGGAGCTCAGCCACAATGATCTTTGGGTTCTTCTTTACCTCTCTCACCAAGGCTCTTCTCCCCCGATAGCTCAGTTTGGCTGGAGGGCCAGCTCTAGGAAGAATTCTGGTTGTCCCAAACGTCTTCCATTTAAGGATTATGGAGGCCACTGTGCTTTTAGGAACCTTAAGTGCAGCAGAAATTTTTTTGTAACCTTGGCCAGATCTGTGCCTTGCCACAATGCTGTCTCTGAGCTCTTCAGGCAGTTCCTTTGACCTCATGATTCTCATTTGCTCTGACATGCACTGTGAGCTGTAAGGTCTTATATAGACAGGTGTGTGGCTTTCCTAATCAAGTCCAATCAGTATAATCAAACACAGCTGGACTCAAATGAAGGTGTAGAACAGGGGTCTCAAACTGGTGGCCCTCCAGGTGTTGCAGAACTACAAGTCTCATTTTACCTCTGCCTGTGGGAGACATGCTTGTAACTGTCAGCATTGTAATGCCTCATGGGACTTGTAGTTTCACAATAGCTGGAGGGCCACCAGTTTGAGACCCCTGGTGTAGAACCATCTCAAGGATGATCAGAAGAAATGGACATCACCTGGGTAAATATATGAGTGTCACAGCAAAGGGTCTGAATACTTAGGACCATGTGATATTTCAGTTTTTCTTTTTTAATAAATCTTCAAAAATGTCAACAATTCTGTGTTTTTCTGTCAATATGGGGTGCTGCGTGTACATTAATGAGGAAAAAAATGAACTTAAATGATATTAGCAAATGGCTGCAATATAACAAAGAGTGAAAAATGTAAGGGGGTCTGAATACTTTCTGTCCCCACCATCACCACTGTGCCCAGTGTCTCTATCAGCCCCTGTTCCACCCGGCAGACGCAAACAGCCACACTATTCCATCTTAGATATAAGATAAGCTTATCATGCGGTTGGGTTGCTGGGGCTTGCCATTCTAAATGTTTAACTTGAGGGTCACTGTACCGCAAGGTTAACGGCGACACAAGGAGTTTTTTGTATTTTGTGTGACAAACTGATTTTCTCTGTGGCTATTTTTAGATCAATAGGACTTCTTCAGCCTTCAGGTAGATCCCTGCACTAGCTCATAGCCTGCAATGGTTCGGATGCCTGTATCCAAGACAAAGATTCCATCCCACACTGACCCAATTTGTGTTTTTGGGGGATAATCACTATACATCTCCTCTAGAGTCACTATGAATGTAGGTATGACGTTTTTGTTGCTTGATATGTGGTTCTTGTTCATTTATTTTAGGAACATGATTTTTTGCCAATAGTTTAGGATAGTACATCTATTTATCTATATAGATGTACCACAGTCAAACATGTAGGCTATTGGCCTCTCTTCAGTGGGACTACTCTGTCCTATGTGGATCACCAGTGGCGGTTAGGGATGAGCCGAACACCCCCCAGTTCGGTTCGCAGTAGAACATGCAAACAGGCAAAAAATTTGTTCGAACACGCAAACACCTTTAAAGTCTATGGGACATGAACATGAAAAAAGTGCTAATTTTAAAGGCTTATTTGCAAGTTATTGTCGTAAAAAGTGTTTGGGGACCTGGGTCCTGCCCCAGGGGACATGTATCAATGCAAAAAAAAGTTTTAAAAACATCAGTTTTTTCAGGAGCAGTGATTTTAATAATGCTTAAAGTGAAACAATAAAAGTATAATATTCCTTAAAATTTTGTAAATGGAGGGTGTCTATAGTATGCCTGTAAAGTGGTGCATGTTTCTCGTGTTTAGAACAGTCAGAGCAAAATTACATTTCTAAAGGAAAAAAAGTAATTTAAAAGTACTCACGGCTATAATGAATCGTCGGTCCCCGCAATACACATAAAAGTTAATTGATAAAAACGGCATGGGATTTCCCCACAGGGGAACCTCAAACCAAATTTTTTTTTAAAAATGCGTGGGGTCCCCGCAAATTCCATTACAGGCCCTTCAGGTCTGGTATGGATATTAAGAGGAACCCGTGCCAAAATTAAAAATAAAAATGGCGTGGGGGTCCCCCTCAAAATCCATACCAGACCCTTATCCGAGCACGCAACCTGGCAGGTTGCAGGAAAAGAGGGGGGCAAGAGAGCGCCCCCCCTCCTGAAGCGTACCAGGCCACATGCCCTCAATATGGGGAGGGTGCTTTAGGGTAGCCCCTCAAAGCGCCTTGTCCCCATGTTGATGGGGAGAAGGGCCTTATCCCCACAACCCTTGCCCGGTGGCTGTGGGGGTCTGCTGGCAGGGGGCTTATCGGAATCTGGAAGCCCCCTTTAACAAAGGGACCCCCAGATCCCGCCCCCCCCGTGTGAAATGGTACCGGGGTACAAATGTACCCTTACCATTTCACAAAAAATGTGTGAAAATGGTTAAAAAAAGACAATACACGCCTTGGGACAAGTCCTTTATTAAAAAAATAAAAAAATAAAACTGTCCCACATAGTCTTCTTCTTCTTCTTCTCTCGCTCCGATGGACCAAAAAAAAAAAGCCGCACGCCGCCTACGATCTGCCTTCATGGGAGGCACCCGACGAAATGACCGGCCTCTCAGGTGACAGCTCTTTTATAACTCAGGGCGGGGCCACAAGATGATGTCACCGGGTGACCCTGATCCCCTCTGTCACACGGGGACATCCCTATGACTTCCCCGTAGCATCAGCGGGGGGCGGGGTCACCCAGCGACTTCATCCTGTGGCCCGCCTTCAGTTATAAAAGAGCTGTCACCTGAGAGGCTGGTCATTATGTGGAGTTCCTGACTGACCACTTCCTTCCCTGGTACAGAAGGATAAAATTCCGTAATAAAATCATCTTCATGCATGACAATGCACCATCTCATGCTGCAAAGAATACCTCTGCATCAATGGCTGCTATGGGGATAAAAGGAGAGAAAGTCATGGTGTGGCCTCCATTCTCCCCTGACCTCAATCCTATTGAGAACCTTTGGAGCATCCTCAACCAAAAGATCTATGAGGGTGGGAGGCTGTTTACATCCAAACAGCAGCTCTGGGAGGCTATTCTGACATCTTGCAAACAAATTCAAGCAGAAACTGTCCAAAAACTCACAAGTTCAATGGATGCAAGACTTGTGAAGCTGCTATCAAATAAGGGTCCTATGTTAAAATGTAACGTGACCTGTTAAAATGTTTAAAAAGTTAAAATGTTGTTCAAAGTTTGATTGAAATAGCTTTTGATTTCAGTAAATATGCTGCAAACACAACAAATGACAATTTTCAGTTCTTTACAACCTATAAAGTGTTTTGAAACTTACTGTGCATAATACCTTGGAACAATGCATTGTAAGTTTTTTATTTTGAAAAAAAAAACTGTTATCATTAGGAGGTTTGTTCAATAAAATTTGAATTGTGCTGTTAATAGTTGATAACATGAGAATTATGCTGACTGTTGTTTACATCAAAAATTTAGGTAAATGAGAAAAATATCATTGGCATAATAATTTGGAACAGGGTATAAGCCTTTAAAATTAGCACTTTTGATTTCTCCCATAGACTTTTAAAGGGTGTTCTGCAGCTTTTGAATTTGCCGCGAACACCCCAAATTGCTCGCTATTGGGCGAACAGGCGAACACCTGATATTCAAGTCAAACTTACATTCAACTCGAACATCGGGCTCATCCCTAGTGGCGGTGCATCCATAAAGGGTGCAGGAGCACCGCTGCCTCTCTCCTGGCACCACTCTATCACCATAGATAGATTCATGCATTGCACAAATCTATCTATGGTTGCCGCTGACACCCCCTATTCAGGTGTCTGGCCCCTTTTAGGGTGCCGGGCACCTGAATTACAGAGGCAGGGGTGTTTTTTGGAAGCACCTGATTAAAGCCATAGGCTCTAATAGGTGCCCAAAAAGGTGAACAGTGGGCGCAATGCTGTGCGTTCGCTGCTCACTCAGCTGTGCGTTAGTAAAGCGAAAGAATGATGCTTAAAGTGAAACAATAAACATGAAAAATTCCTTTAAATATACTGCCTGTGGGGTCTTCTTAGTCTGCCTGTAAAGTGATGCATCTGTACAATGGATAGAACCTACCATAGCAAAACTGACATTTCTTAAAAAAAAAAAACGAGTCAAATCAAATTTAAATTCCTGGCAATACAATACCATTGCCGGCAATAGAAAAACGTTATAAAAAACAGTGTGGGGGTCCCCCCTCCAATTCATACCAGGCCCAGTCTGGTATGGATTTAAAGGGGAACCCCATCCCATTATTTTTAAATGGTGTGGAGTCCCCCCAAAATCCATACCAGACCCTTATCCGAGCATGCAGACCAGCAGTTCAAGTAAGACTCAAGTAAGAGCCCCATCCTGAACCATACCAGGCCCCATGCCCTCAACATGCTTTCAGCCCCCCCGACCGAAAGCACCTTGTCCCCATGTTGATGGGCAAAAGGGCCTCATCCCCACAACCCTGGCCACTAGTTGTGGGGGTCTGCGGGCAGGGGGCTTATCAGAATCTGGAAGCTCCCTTTAACAAGGTCTATGTGAATGAGTATGGGGTATATACCCCTACCCATTCACCAAAAAAGTGTAAAAAATGAAATAAAAATAGGAGGAAGTTTTTGGCAATTCCTTTATTAAAAATAAAAAAAGCTTTACCCAATAAGGGGTTAGAATGCACAGTGCAGGAGGCAACACCCATCGAACGCCCTGCAAATTTGGTTATTCGCCAAATAGGTGAAGTGGTGATGTTCGGGCCGAACTTTTGCTCGACCCAAACCATTTGCTTTACTCTACTCTTAGACCACACATTTGGCCCCTACATATAATATTGAGTTTGCCCACCCTTGGCAGATATAACAGCTTCAACTCTTCTGGGAAGGCTGTACACATAGTTACATAGTTAGTCAGGTTGAAAAAAGACCATCTAGTTCAACCAAACAAAAAAATATACAATCCCTTATAAACAATCCTTCACCCACAGTTGATCCAGAGGAAGACGAAAAACCCCAGCAAAGCATACTTCAATTGGCTACAGCAGGGGAAAAGTTCCTTCCTGATCCCATAGGAGGCAATCGGGTTTTCCCAGGATCAACTTTACCTATAAATGTCAGTACCCAGTTACATTTAGGAAAGAATCCAGGCCTTTTTTAAAGCAATCCACTGAGCTAGCCAGAACCACCTCTGGAGGGAGTCTATTCCACATTTTCATAGCTATTACTGTGCAGAAACCTTTCCGTATTTGGAGGTGAAATCTTTTTTTCTCTAGACTAGGCATGAGTTTGTGTTCGAATCAAATGCATGTTCGACTCGAACATTGCTTGTTCGGTCATTTGCCAAATTCCGAATGAAATGGGCCGTTCGCGCCAAATTCCAGTGGTGCATCACGGCCCATAATTCACTACGGCATCGCAGTGCATTGCTGGCTGATGATTGGCCAAGCATGCACTATGAACTGCATGCTTGGCCAATCACAGCGCCGTCTGTACAGAGAGCCATAATTGGCCAGAGCCAGGGTGGCTTTGGCCAATTATGGCTCAGGGGGTTTAGTACACGCCCCACACTATATAAGGCCGCCTGCACGGTGGCCCTGTGTAGTGTATTCCGGCTTTGAGAGGGGGATAGATAGACAGAGAGACAGTGTCATTTGATTTAAGTTAGATAGAGTAGGCAAACGAGTCAGCTGCACTTACAGTGTATTGTGTATATATATACATCCTAGGTGTTGTATATATATATATATATATATATATATATATATATATATATATATATATACACTGTATTCAGTTTAGCTAGATCCGTTCCTGTTATTCTCTTCCTACTACTGACAGGCAGGCAGGTGTTTTTACAGTATTTACAGCTACCTGAAGAAAATTGCTGGTGTTCTTCTGATCCTATTAGTCCTATTAGCTACAGTGTTTACAGTTAGTCTAGTGCGTCCTCTGCATGGTGTGTGCACCTAAAGCTACCTGAAGAAAATTAGTGATGTTCTTCTGATCCTATTAGTACAGAGCCACAGGCAGCTGTAGTATTTACAAGTTATGTAGTGTGTCCTCTGCACAGTGAGTACCTAAAGCTACCTGAAGAAAATTAGTGGTGTTCTTCTGATGCTATTAGTACAGTACCGCAGGCAGCTGCAGTATTTACAAGTTAGTGTAGTGCATCCTCTGCACAGTGTGCACCTAAAGCTACCTGAAGAAAATTAGTGGTGTTCTTCTGATCCTATTAGTACAGTACCGCAGGCAGCTGCAGTATTTACAAGTTAGTGTAGTGCGTCCTCTGCACAATGTGCACCTAAAGCTACCTGAAGAAAATTAGTGGTGTTCTTCTGATCCTATTAGTACAGTACCACAGGCAGCTGTAGTATTTACAAGTTAGTGTAGTGCATCCTTTGCACAGTGTGCACCTAAAGCTACCTGAAGAAAATTAGTGGTGTTCTTCTGATCCTAATAATACCACAGGCAGGCAGCTACAGTATTTACAGTTAATGTAGTGCGTACTCTGCACAGTGTGCACCTAAAGCTACCTGGAGACAATTGCTGTTGTTCTGCTCCTATTAATACCACAGGCAGGCAGCTACAGTATTTACAGTTAGTGCACTGTGTCCTCTGCACAGTGTGCACCTAAAGCTACCTGAAGAAAATTAGTGGTGTTCTTCTGATCCTATTAATATCACAGGCAGGAAGCTACAGTATTTACAGATAGTGTAGTGAGTCCTCTGCACAGTGTGCACCTAAAGCTACCTGGAGACAATTGCTGTTGTTCTGCTCCTATTAATACTACAGGCAGGCAGCTACAGTATTTACAGTTAGTGCGCTGTGTCCTCTGCAAAGTGTGCACCTAAAGCTACCTGAAGAAAATTAGTGGTGTTCTTCTGATCCTATTAATACCACAGGCAGGCAGCTACAGTATTTACAGTTAGTGTAGTGCGCCCTCTGAACAGTGTGCACCTAAAGCTATCTGGAGACAATTGCTGTTGTTCTGCTCCTATCAATACCACAGGCAGGCAGCTACAGTATTTACAGTTAGTGCACTGTGTCCTCTGCAGAGTGTGCACATAAAGCTACCTGAAGAAAATTAGTGGTGTTCTTCTGATACTATTAATACCACAGGCAGGCAGCTACAGTATTTACAGTTAGTGTAGTGCGTCCTCTGCACAGTGTGCACCTAAAGCTACCTGGAGGAGACAATCGCTATTGTTCTGCTCCTATTAATACCACAGGTGGGCAGCTACAGTATTTACAGTTAGTGCACTGTGTCCTCTGCACAGTGTGCACCTAAAGCTACCTGAAGAAAATTAGTGGTGTTCTTCTGATCCTATTAATACCACAGGCAGGCAGCTACAGTATTTACAGTTAGTGTAGTACGTCCTCTGCACAGTGTGCACCTAAAATTACCTGCAGACAATTGCTGTTGTTCTGCTCCTATTAATACCACAGGCAGGCAGCTACAGTATTTACAGTTAGTGCACTGTGTCCTCTGCACAGTAGAATTAGGTGTGTCACAGCCAAGTACTTGGGGGCAATCTGCTATCGGTACACCAACATCAGATTGTACCAGGCAAATTTCCCTGCCCCAGCTGCTGCACCGCCGAAAGAAGTTCGCTCCCAGCCATCCACATGCCCAGAGGTTGAATGCTAGCTTGGCTAAATTGCTAGCACTTCAACTGCTGCCTTTTCAGTTGGTAGACTCTGGCCCCTTCCGTGAGTTTGTGGATTGTGGGGTTCCTCAGTGGCAGGTTCCCAAACGCCACTTTTTCTCATGGAAGGCAATTCTGGCTCTCTACCGGCATGTGGAAGGCAATGTCTTGGCCTCGCTGGGCAGGGTGGTCAGCATTAAGGTGCATATTACCACTGACTCATGGTCCAGAAGGCATGGACAGGGACGTTACCTATCTTTCACCGCGCACTGGGTGACTCTTCTGGCAGCTGGGAAGGATGCAGGACAGGGTGCAGTAGTGTTGGAAGTTGTTCTGGCACCACGCCATCCAAAATACTACTAGTGGGGATTCTGCCACACCTCTCTCCTCCACCCCCTCCTCTTCTTCTTCTTCCTCCATGGCCTCTTTCTGTGCTGATTTGACTTCGGAACAAGCAGTGCTCTGTAGGCATTCAAGGGGCTACGCAAGCACGCAGGCCAAAAGATGCCATGCAGTGCTTGAGCTGGTGAGCTTGGGGGACAGGAGCCACACTGGGGCAGAGATTCTGTCAGCTCTGCAGGGGCAGGTTCAGAGGTGGTTGACGCCATGCCAGCTTAAGGCAGGTAGGTTGGTTTGCGACAATGGCACCAACCTCCTCTCCGCCCTCCGACAAGGACAAATGACCCATGTACCCTGTTTGGCTCATGTCCTTAACTTGGTGGTGCAGCGGTTCTTGGGCAGGTACCCGGGCTTACAGGATGTCCTGCGGCAAGCCAGGAAAGTCTGTGCATTTCTGCAGGTCATATAGTGCTCGGCTGGCTGACCTCCAAAAGGAATTTAACCTGCCCAAGAACCAGCTAATCTGTAACATGCCCACCAGGTGGAACTCAACATTGGCCATGCTGCAGCGGCTGCACATGCAGCAGAGGGCCATCAATGAGTACCTGTGCGACTATGGCACCAGGACAGGGTCAGGGGAGCTTGTTTTTTTTTACCCACGCCAGTGGGCCATGATCAGGGATGCATGCACTGTCCTGTCACCATTTGAGGAGGCCACGAGGATGGTGAGCACTGACAGTGCATGCATCAGTGACACTGTCCCCCTTGTCCACCTGTTGGAGCACACGCTGTGTGGAACAATGGACAGGGCACTTGAGACAGAACAGAGGCAGAGGAGAAAAGGAGGACTTCCTTAGCTCTCAAGGCCCACTTTATCCAGACAGTGTTCCTGCGTGCCCACTGATCACACAGGAAGAGGAGGAGGAGGATTGTGTCAGCATGGAGGTGGAGCCTGGCACTCAACATCAGCAGCAGTCTTTAGGGGTCTTTTACAGTCCCAAGAAACCCATGGACTTGTACGTGGCTGGGCGGTGGTGTCTGTGGATCATGTCGTCCTTAGTGACCCAGAGGACTCCAGACCGAATGCCTCAGCAAACCTATGCTGCATGGCCTCCCTGATCCAGCAAAGCCTGCGGAAGGATCCTTGTATTCGGGGTATCAAGGAGAGGGATCAATACTGGCTGGCAACCCTCCTTGATCCACGTTACAAGGGTAAGGTTACGGACCTTATCTTGCAGAGGGAGCAGAGGATGAAACATCTTCGGGAGGCCTTGCAGAAAGGTCTGTGCAAGGCATTCCCAGAGACTGAGAGGTTACAAATTCCTATTCCTGGACAACATGTTGCTGAGGCTTCGGTCAGTCAAAAAAGGAGCGGTGGAGAAGGTGGCCGTCTGACTGATGCGTTCAGATAATTTTTTAGTCCGCAGCCCCAAGGTATGATTGGTTCCAGCAACCATCGCCAGCATCTGTTTTACATGGTGCAGGAATACCTAGGGGCAAGATCTGACTTGGACACCTTTCCCACCGAAAATCCTCTGGGTTACTGGATCTTGAAGATGAATCACTGGCCAGAGCTTGCACAGTATGCAATTGAGCTACTGGCCTGTCCTGCATCCAGCGTTCTTTCAGAACACGCATTCTGTGCTGCTGGAGGTTTTGTAACCGATCACAGGGTGCGCCTGTCCACCGACTCCGTCAATCGACTGACCTTCATGAAAATGAATCAGTCTTGGATCACCACCAGCTACCAAGCACCTGATGCTGATGTAACCGAATCATTTTTTTTAAATGTCAGATCCCTTCAAGACTGCCTATTCTGATGCTGAGTGACTATCCTGTTATGCTGAGTCACTATCCTCTTCCTCCTCAATGATCATGCTGATAGCTTGTAAGAATATTTTTGGTACTGGGTGCCGCCACCAGTGGCTAAGGCCCAATTTTTCAGCCACTGTTTAACAGGGGCATGTAATTACAATTTTTTATGCAATATTTTGCAAGGAGGGTTCGTTGCTGCACTCAACTAGAGTATTTGTGAGGGGTTGCAGTGTTGTGGCACCAGCACGAGTGCCTAAGGCCCAATTTTTCAGCCCCTGTTTAACAGGGGCGTGTAATTACAGTTTTTGATGCAATACTTTGCAGCAGGGCTCGTTCCTGCGCTTCAACTAGAGTATCTGCGAGGGGTTGCAGTGTTGTGGCACCAGCACCAGTGCCTAAGGCCCAATTTTTCAGCCCCTGTTCAACAGGGACATGTAATTACAATTCTTGATCTAATATCTCACAGCAGGGCCAGTTTCTGCGCCCACCAAGAGTAACTATGAGGACTTACATTGTTGTGGCACCAGCAGCACCACCACCAAAGGCCCAATTTTTCTGCCCCTGTTCAACAGGTTCATGTAATTACAATTCTTGATCTAATATTTCACAGCAGGGCCTGTTCCAGCGCCCACCAAGAGTAACTGTGAGGACTTTACAGTCCCCTTGTCCTCTGTGATGACCTTAAAGTGAAAAATTCAACACCAAGTTTACTATATGGACCACTTATGTATTTCTACATGTTGATTATATCCCCCCTTAATCTCCTCTTCTCAAGAGAGAATAAATTCAGTTCCTCTAATCTTCCCTCATAGCTGAACTCCTCCATGCCTCCTATTAGTTTGGTTTCCCTTCTCTGCACTTTCTCCAGTTCCCCGATATCCTTTTTGAGAACAGGTGCTAAAAAATGAACTGCATATTCCAGATTAGGTCTTACCAATAATTTGTACAGGGGCAAAATAATATCTCGCTTTCTGGAGTCCATACCTCTCTTAATACAAGAAAGAACTTTGCTTGCTTTGGAAACCACAGCTTGGTATTGCATGCTATTATTGAGCTTATGATCTAACAAAACACCCAGATCCTTCTCCACTACGGATTCCCCCAATTGTACTCCCCCTAGCATGTATGATGCATGCGTATTCTTAGCCCCAAGTGCATAACTTTACATTTAACAACATTTAACCTCATTTGCCACTTAGTTGCTCAATTAGAAGTGAATTGAGGTCAGCTTGTAAATTGAAGACATCCTGTAAGAATGTTATTCCACTGCATAGCTTGGTGTCATCTGCAAAGACAGAAATGGTTCTTTTAATCCTAGACCCTATATCATTTATAAATATATTAAAAAGTAAGGGTCCCAACACTGAACCTTGGGGTACACCACTGATAACCTTAGACCATTCAGAGTAAGACAAAATAACCACTACTCTCTGATTTATTTTTTTAGCCAGTTTACTATCCATTTATAAGCTGACCTTTCCCAGCCTGTAGACTTGTCAAAAACTGTTTCCTGTGGTTATTGCTTTTTGACACTTTTTTTTGGTGAATGGGTAGGGGTACGATGTATCCGATACGCATTCACAGGGGGGTGGGGGCCTGGATCTGCGGACTCCCTTGTTAAAGGGTGCTTCCAGATTCTGATAAGCCCCCCGCCCACAAACCCCAACAACCACAGCCCAGTGTTGGCTGGAAGAGGCCCCTGTCCCCATAAACATACCAGACCCATTTTGTTCAAATGGTAACCTCCCAGTTTCTGGAAAGGCGTTACACATATTTTTCTTCAAGGTGTCCTAAAGATGTTTAATACTCTGCACTCTCTGCAAAGGCAGAATGAGCTCTGCAACTTTACCCTTATAACGTGGATCAATAAGTTTAACAATTAAAAAGGCGCAATGCTCAGATACCTCAATATCACTGATGTAAGGTCAATAATAGTCCAAAAGGCAGGTATCAGGGGAGAAAAATTAGGTGAGTCTGTCAGGGCTGCCACCAAGGGAGACCATAAGCAAATTCCAGTAGAGCAAGAGAGTAGAAACAAGGAGAGGGGCGCCTCTGAGTATATATCAAAAACACTTTATTATAAAAGCAATATCCACTCCCATGGAAGTAAATGACGTTGGGTACATCTCTGGGATGAGCAGGTGGGACAACAGGTAGCAGAGAGTCCGTTTCTAGCTGGCAGGAAGCAGCACGTCAGATCCCAGGAAAGATGAGGTCCATGAGTCGTCTAATCCGGCAGAAGACACTGCTGCAGCTTCAGAACTCCCATCTGGTCACCGCAAGGATGGAAGACAGCTTTGCGGTGTAGGAACCAAAACGAGCAAACAGCGTGGCACAGGATAGCGATGTCACTATACTGCGACATGTTTCAGAGCGTGCGTGCTATGAGTGGTACATTAGCCACGCTCCTTTGTCAAGCATGATGGATGGGGTGAAGGGACAATGTTTTATAGTGGAGCGGGGGGTGGAGTCAGGGGGAATACAATACATTAATGACAGTGGCAAACAGTAAAAAGATCGGGCAAGATACTAGCAGTACATAAATGCAGATCAAACAAAGAAAATGAAAAGATAATACATTGATAATAAATAGTACTGAAAACTAAATATAAACTATAAAGAGATAAAAATTATAAGCAAATAACAAAAAACAAAACATGGACATTAGCACTATAGCAAGCACATGATGATGTGAAGATTTATACATAATTAAGATGTGTATTATATACCTAGCTTATGTGTATGGTATATAATGATATAAAGATGTATAGATATATAATAGATATATAGATATATAAATGGATGATGAATTGATAAAATAAATATTTTAGAATAAAATTTTGTCAAAAGATTTTTCATGGGGGGTCGGAAGGGAATTGATGGAAAAAAAATATATAAAAACAATATTATTTATTCATTAAATAATCAGAGAGGAGAATAAATAAACAAAAAATAGGGGTCATTTAATTAATTGGTAAATAAATATATAATCCATTCAATTTATATTTTCCGTTTTAAACGGTCAAGAGCAACCTTGAAATCCATGGATAGAGAATTACTACAAAGGAAATGTATATGGTATGGATTAGTTGGAAGAGGAAAAATCTGTTGGTAGAACAAAGACAGAGGGATGAGGAAGAATAAGGAGGAGAGGAGGGGGGGAGGGGGAAAAAAGAGGGGGGAGGCCTCGCACAATACATAATGTTCTATACCATCTCTAGTGTCAGGGCCAGATTACCATATACTCACATGAATGCGAACCCGCCACCCCCATATAAGATAAAGAAGGATATGGGAACCTATGATAATGATAAACAAAAACAAGGTTAAAAAGAATGACGTTCAATGGTCTATATTAGAAGAACATTCGCTATCTAGATGCCCTCGTTAAGGCCACCTGGTGAAAGGACTTCGAGATTATATATCCAGCAAGTCTCTCTGGCGCATAGTTTTTTTAAGCGTTCTGCTGCTGTCAGGGATTTTGGAATGTGTTAAATTACCAATGCTGTTAGGCCAATGATTGATTTTTTTTTATGGAACTCAGCAAAATGCTGTGGGACACTTTGCATATCTTTACCCCCTTCAATGAGTCTTCTATGTTGGTCGAACCGCTGCCTAATAGGGTGTACGCACGGTCAGACTTTGTTCGGACATTCCGACAACAAAATCCTAGGATTTTTTCCGACGGATGTTGGCTCAAACTTGTTTTGCCTACACACGGTCGCACAAAGTTGTCGGAATTTCCGATCACCAACCACGCGGTCATGTACACCACGTGCGACGAGACTAGAAAAGGCCGGTTCAGAACCAAGCGCGGCATCCTTTGGGCTCCTTTTGCTAATCTCGTGTTAGTAAAAGTTTGGTGAGAGACGATTCGCGCTTTTTCAGACTCGTGGCTTTCAGATCGTTTTCTGCCGTTCAGTTTGTGCTTGTGGGTTTGTATCTGCTCTTCAGTGCGTGCAGTCAGTTCGTATCAGAGTTTTCTGTGTGATCTTGCCTGCTCGTTGCTGTTTTTCAGGTCGCTCTTCACAGGTCTTGCTGTTCTTCAGTGTGTTCTGTTACTTCGTTCTGAGCAGCCGACCGTTTTCTAGCCATGTTTCGTATGCGTACTCCTCGTATAGTTCGTGCTGTGCGGGGGCTTGGTGTTGGGGTCCTGACCTTGACACAAGTCCAGTCCATGAACAGGGTGGGGAGGAGTTCATGGACCAAGAATTGGTTGCTTCAGCGTGACCAGTTCTCTCATATGCCTTTGCTCCGTGAGATCCGTGAGAATAATCCTGATCATTTCAGGAACTTTCTCAGGATGACGGACCCCGTGTTTCACCGTTTGTTGGCTTCGCTGACCCCCTATATCAGCAGGCAGGATACCTGCATGAGGCAAGCCATCACTCCGGAGCAGAGGTTGGTCGCTACCCTGTGGTATTTGGCCACAGGGAGAAGTCTGCAGGACTTGAAGTTCTCGACAGGCATCTCCCCCCAGGCTCTGGGGATCATTATCCCAGAGACCTGTTCTGCCATCATACAGGTCCTGCAGAAGGAATATATGAAGGTAAGATTTTTATCCTTTTATATCCCATTTTAGTGTATTTAATGTTTGCTAATTTATTGTATTTCTTTCCTCATTCCCTAATTACCATGATTTTAATATGCTGTGAATGTTCCCTTTGTTCTCATGCATGCTGGATTTTTATGTAATTATTATTTTAGGTCCTTCATACATATTTGCCCTTCAATAACCTCCCCAGCATGGTGTCTCTTGGCCCTATATTCACCTCATGTAGTCACTTAACAATGTATTTTATCTGCTCCATAGTAGTGCTTTACCCCAAACACCCCCTAAAATATTTGGTAATGTTATTTTTGATTTAAATTCAGGCAGAGTGCCAGAGGCTTTTTTTTGTGGTGTCCCCAAATAATTTTTAGTAACCCTCCCTTCCCCAACTGCTAAGTCAGCTGATCCCAATAGTCTATCCTCAATCATCTATCTGCTGACTTTGCCAAACCCATACACACTATACCCACCTCTTTACTGGTCAGATTTATGAATGAATTCCCCAAAGCATGTAGTGCAAGGGCCTTCCTGTATACTTTCAAATTGTACTGTTTAAAGTATTTGAATCCTATTATTATCTTGATAGGTAATAGCAGAATGTCCAAATGTGTACAGTGTGTATTTATATCTTTGTATTATGACACTTCTTACCTGTCCAGTGGGCTGCCAATAGTGTAACTAAGGAGGGGCTGTTCCAAGTAATACCCATTATTTAGGCATTCATCTCTAAATGAAGTGAAGAGGGTTACCTGTCCAAGAGCTCCCCCCCTATAATTTTAGAAATGGCCCATGAGAGGGGGGGGGATATGATAAGTCTTATGATGATGAGTCTTTGATAATGCCCTGGGGGAGGGGCGAAACACATCGACGCAACATCCTGCTTACGCCTGAGAATCCGAGATCCAGTGACATCACTTCCTGGAGTCGGTGGAACGAACGCCGTTCAGCAGCGAACACCGACTGAATATCTGAATGCCTGCTCTGCACATCGGTTCCGTGAGTAGCGCTGTTATGCGCAGGTGATCTCACGGTGTCATAGGTTTTACACTATATGCTTTCTCCTTTATTTTTGGGTGGAATGTGAGGTTTGTGGTTCCCAAAGTCTCTTCATAATTATTACCAGCACTAGTCTACCTTCATGCCCAGACTTAGTATGTGGATGGAAAAGCTTGAAGTCTGTTGATTGATTTTGTGAAGAAACACCTTGATGTAAAGGACTCTCCGTTAATAGAAATTTATGATTTAATCTCTATACTCTTTGGCATTTATCTAATAAGAGGTTCATACACCTGTATTTGTGGTCACGATTGTCAATCTATATGTCACATTTCTCAATTGCACCAGTGTAGCGACATCTAATTGTTTTCTAGTCGCATAGCTCTTAGTGGCTTTTTTGCCAATCTTACACAGTCTACATCATTTTGTGCATATTCAAATTTATCTGCCTTTTATTTTTCATTATTTATCATTCTTTATATATATTTTTTATGGTGAGTTGCCAGCGCAGGGTTTTTTTGTTTCATTTATTACCAAAGAGAGATTATATTGACTGGATGGCACCGTAGAGGATGACTGGGAAGGCTTGAGGATATCAGCATAAACCACTCTATAAAAACTCTCAAGATAGGGACCTTTTGATTGGGCAGGATAAAAAATTGATTTGGGTCTAAAAGATGAATGGTCTATAGGGGGAGAGGTTGCAAGGTACTGTGTGAAGGGGCTCAATGAGCCATCTTCCTCAGCTAATGATTCCAGAGCGTCTATGATGTCACCATCATATTCAAAGGAACTGGGAGAAGGGATGGGTAGGAGCGGATCAACACAGTCAGGGATTGGGTTTATTTTGTTTTATATGAAAAAACTTTTTGAGGGTGAGATTGTGGATGTAACTATTGAGGTCTTTAAACAACAAAAAGGGGTTGGGTTTGTTAATAGGAGCAAAATTAAATCCTCAGCTGAGCAGAGTGGTATCAGCAGTAGAGAGGTTGAAGGATGAGAGGTTCAATATTTTTACAGCTTGAGGGATTTCAGTACATTGGTTTTTGGACTTTGTTTTCCTCCTTTACAGCCTCTCCTGTGAGTTTTCTTTTTTTGAAGTTGACTCGAGGAGGACTTTGGACTAAAAAAGTGGGGTCTACAGGAGGAGGTGAGGATGGGTCATGGAGTGCAGGGGTGGTAATCACTGGGGAAAATATGATATTGGGGGGATGAGCAACCGTGGATAACTCAAGAACGTCCACAGAACTGTAATGGGTCAGGTGGACAGCTGCAGATAAGTCAGAAATATTCAAGGAACTATTAGTAGGCAGGTGAACATCCATAGATTGGTCAGAAGAGTCCACAAGGATGTTATCTGCCAAAACATTTAGAGAACAGATGGACCACTCAACCAGATTCATTACAACTTTCCACTTTTAATACAAGTAAATGGAAAAAATACTCCCCAAACAAGGGAACATTCTGCAACAAGACCCCTTATCGAAAAGCACCTAACCTTAAAAATAAGATTGCCCCCAGTAAACTAAAAACCATCCACACCAGCCCTAGTACTATCACTCTCATACCCCTTGTGGGCATGTATCAGAGTAAAAAAGCCCTATGCAAAACCTGTGTTTTTGTCCAACACGGCAAGAAATCTTTCTGCTCAAAGGGCAAAACAGCTTAGGCAGTGGTTCTGCCAATATAGAAGACTCATTGAAGGGGTAAAAACATGCACAGTGTCCCACGGCATTTTGCAGAGTTCCATAAAAAATCAATCATTGGCCTAACAGTATAGGTATTTGAACAAATTCCATAATCCCTGACAGCAGCTAAATGCTTAAAAAAATGATGTGCCAGAGAGACTTTCTGGATATATAATCTCAATGTCCTCTCACCAAGTGGCCTTAACGAGGGCATCGAGATTGCGACTGTACTTTGATTTCTCTAATATAGACCATTGAGTGCCTTCTTTTTAACCTTGTTTTTGTTGATTATTATCACAGATTCCCATATCCTTCTTTAACTTATATGTGGGTGGTGGGTTCGCATTCCTGTGAGCATATGGTAATCTGGCCCTGACACTAAAGATGGTATAGGAAATTATGTATTGTGCGAGGCCTCCTTCTCCCACCTTCCTTTTTTTCCCCTCTCCTTATTCTTCCTCATCCCTCTGTCTTTGTTCTCTACCAGCACATTTTTCCTCTTCCAACGAATCCATACCATATACATTTCCTATGTACTAATTCTCTATCCACGGATTTCAAGGGTGCTCTTGACCGTTTAAAACTGAAAATATAAATTAAATGCATTATATATTTATTTACCAATTCATTAAATGACCCATATTTTTTGTTTATTGATTCTCCTCTCTGATAAAATGTATCAATTAATGAATAAATAATATTGTTTTTATATATTTTTTTTCATTGTTCCCCCCTCATGAAAAACCTTTCATCCATTTATATATCTATATATCTATTATATATCTACATATATATCTATATCATTATATACCATACACATAAGCTAGGTATATAATACACATCTTCATTATATATAAATCTTCACATCATTATGTACTTGCTATAGTGCTAATGTCCATGTTTTGTTTTGTTGTTATTTCTTTATAATTATTAACTCTTTATTAGTTTTCAGTACTATTTATTATCAATGTATTATCCTTTTATTTTCTTTGTTTGATTTGCATTTATGTATTGCTAGTATCTTTTGCCTGTATTGTATTCCCCCTGACTCCACCCCTCGCTCCACTATAAAACATTGTCCCTTCACCCCATCCATCATGCTTTACAAAGGAGCGTGGCTAACGTACCACTCATAGCACGCACGCTCGGAAACGTGTCGCAGTATAGTGACATCACTATCCTGCGCAACGCTGTTAGCTATCTAAGCCTCCTTTTGGTTCCCACACCACTCGGCCGTCCTCCATCTTTGCGGTGACCAGACGGGAGTTCTGAAGCTGCAGCGGTGTCTTCTGCGGGATTAGATGACTCACTGCCCTCATCTTCCCTGGGATCTGACATGTTGCATCCTGACAGCTATAAACAAACTCTCTGGTACCTGTAGTCCCACCTGCTCATCCCAGAGATGTACCCAACGTCATTTACTTCCATGTGAGTGGATATTGCTTTTATAATAAAGTGTTTTTGATATGTACTCAGAGGCGCCCCTCTCCTTGTTTCTTGTGTGGATCAAGAAGGGTTGCCAGCCAGTAATGATCCCTCCCCTTGATGCTACAAATCCCTGAGTCCTTTTGAAGGCTTTGCAGAATCAGGGAGCCCATGCAGCATAAGTTTGAAGAAGCATTAGTCCTCTGGGTCACTAAGGATGACATTGTCAGGAACTACCTCCTCCCAGCCATGTACAACTCATTGGGTTTCTGGGGACTGAAAAATATCCCTTGAAGACTGCTGTATGCTATCCTCTACATCCATGCTGACAAAATCTTTCTCCTCTTCCTCCTGTGTGTTTGGCAGCCCCACGAGAATGGTGTCTACATAAAGGGGGCCTTGAGAGGAAGTCCTTTTCTTCCTCCCTCCCTCCCTCCCCGTTCTACCTCAAGTGCCCTATCAATGATTCCACAAAGCTTGGGCTTCCAGCAGGAAGACTAGAGGGATAGTGTCACTGATACATGCATTGTTGTGGCTCACCATCCTTGTGACCTCTTCAAATGGTGACAGGACAATGCATGCATTCTTTATCAGCAGCCACTGGTGTCACACTCACACAGGTACTCATTGATGGCCCTCTGCTGTGTGTGCAGCCACTGCAGATTTTCCAATGTTAAGTTCCACCTGGTGGGCATGTCACAAATGAGGTGGTTAGTGGGTAGGTTCCATTCCCATTGAATGCCAGCCAGCCAAGCACTGTCATTGTATGATGAAGTAGTAAGAAAAACATCCTGGACAGCCACACTCAAAATTATGTTTTGCCTTTATTGAATAACGATCATCAAAGATACATGCCACAGCAGAAAAATGCAGGAAACTGACGCGTTTCACACTGTAATCAGTGCTTAATCATAAGCTAACCTGTTTAAGAAATGCTGCACCACCAAATTCAGGACATGTGACAAGCATGGAACATGTGTCAAGTGACCCTTTCAGAGGGTCACCTGATGTACTGATGGCCTCTCATTTCTTGAGGTCCTGAAATGTCAAGACTGTACAAATACCCCCCAAATGACCCCTTTTTGGAAAATAGACAGTCCAAAGTATTTAGTAATAGGCATGGTGAGTTTTTGAAGTTGTAATTTTCCCCTCAATTCTTGTAAAATGAAGAAAAAACATTTATTTTAACAAAATTGACACAACAAGTTAATTTACACATAGCATATGCATACTTCCAATTACACCCAAAAACACATTCTGCTACTCCTCCTGAGTATGTTGATACCACATCTGTGAGACTTTTTCACAGCCTGGCCACATAGAGAGGCCCAACATGCAGGGAGCACCATCATGTGTTCTAGGAGCATAAATTACACATCTAATTTCATTCCTACCTATGACACTTTTGAAGGTCCTGAAGCACCAGGACAGTGGAATTACCCACACAATGACCCCATTTTGGAAAGAAAACACCCCAACTTATATTCTATGAGGCATGGGCTGCAGATAGGTACTTGGGTACTCTGATGGGCTGCAGATAGGTGTTTGAGTACTCTAATGGGCTGCAGAAAGGTACTCGGTACGGATGAGCCAAACACCCCCCTGTTCGGTTCACACCAGAACATGAGAACAGGCAAAAAATTTGTTCGAACACGCGAACACTGTTAAAGTCTATGGGACACGAACATGAATAATCAAAAGTGCTAATTTTAAAGGATTATATGCAAGTTATTGTCACAAAAAGTGTCTGGGGACCTGGGTCCTGCCCCAGGGGACATGAATCAATGCATAAAAAAGTTTGAAAAACAGCCGTTTTTTGGGGAGCAGTGATTTTAATAGTGCTTAAAGTGAAACAATAAAAGTGTAATATTCCTTTAAATTTCATACCTGGGGGGTGTCTATAGTATGCCTGTAAAGGGGCGCATGTTTCCAGTGTTTAGAACAGTCTAAAAGCAAAATGACATTTCAAAGGAAAAAAAGTCATTTAAAACTACTTGCGGCTATTAATGAATTGCCGGTCCGACAATACACATAAAAGTTCATTGATAAAAACAGCATGGGAATTCCCCAAAGGGACACAGCGAACCAAAATTTAAAAAAAAATGGCGTGGGGGTCCCCCTAAATTCCATACCAGGCCCTGCAGGTCTGATATGCATATTAAGGGGAACCCCGGCCAAAATTTAAAAAAAAATGGCATGGAATGCCCCCAAAAATCCATACCAGACCCTTATCTGAGCACGCAACCTGGCAGGCTGCAGGAAAAAAGGGGGGGACGAGAGAGCACCCCCCCTCCTGAACCATACCAGGCCACATGCCCTTAACATTGGGAGGGTGCTTTGGGGTCCCCCCAAAGCACCTTGTCCCCTTGTTGATGAGGACACGGGCTTCATCTCCACAACCCTTGCCCAGTGGTTGTGGGGGTCTGCGGGAGGGGGGCTTATCAGAATCTGGAAGCCCCCTTTAACAAGGGGACCCCCAGATCCCGGCCCTCCCCCCTGTGTGAAATGGTAATGGGGTACAAAAGTACCCCTACTATTTCACAAAAAAGTGTCAAAAATGTTAAAAATGACAAGAGACAGTTTTTGACAATTCCTTTATTTAAATGCTTCTTCCTTCTTCTATAATCTATCTTCTTTCTTCTATCTTCCTTCGGTTTCTTCCTCCATCTTCTTCTTCTTCTGGTTCTTTTGGTTCTTCCTCCAGTGTTCTCGTCTGGCATCTTCCTCCGTGGTGTCTTCTTCCCTTCTTCTTCTCGGGCCGCTCCACATCCACCATGATGGGAGGCTCCCGCTGTGTGACGCTTCTCCTCTTCTGATGGTTCTTAAATAATGGAGGGCGGGGCCACCTGGTGACCCCGCCTTCTCAGATGCACAGGGACTTGACGGGGACTTCCCTGTGGCATTCCCTGTGATGTCAGAGGGGGGCGGGGTCACCCATTACGTAATAGAAGATAGAAGAACCATTTAAATAAAGGAATTGTCAAAAACTGTCTGTTGTCATTTTTAACATTTTTGACACTTTTTTGTGCAATGGTAGGGGTACTTTTGTACCCCCTTACCATTTCACACAGGGGTGAGGGCTGGGATCTGGGGGTCCCCTTTTTAAAGGGGGCTTCCAGATTCCGATAAGCCCCCCGCCCGCAGACCCCCACAACCACCGGGCAAGGGTTGTGGGGATGAGGCCCTTTTTATGACAATAAACCCCACGCCATTTTTTTTTAAAATTTTGGCTGGGGTTCCCCTTAATATCCATACCAGACCTGAAGGGCCTGGTATGGAATTTAGGGGGACCCCCCACTTCATTTTTTAAAAAAAATTTGGTTCGGGGTTCCCCTGTGGGAAATTCCCATGCCGTTTTTATCAATGAACTTTTATGTGTATTGTCGGACCAGCAATTCATTAATAGCCGTGAGTAGTTTTAAATGACTTTTTTTTCCTTTGAAATGTCATTTTGCTGTCAGACTGTTCTAAACATGGGAAACATACGCCCCTTTACATGCATACTATAGACCCCCCCCAGGTACGAAATTTAAAGGAATATTACACTTTTACTGTTTCACTTTAAGCATTATTAATATCACTGCTCCCGAAAAAACAGACGTTTTTAAAACTTTTTTTTGCATTGATCCATGTCCCCTGGGGCAGGATCCAGGTCCCCAAACACTTTTTATGACAATACCATGTATATAAGCCTTTAAAATTAGCACTTTTTATTTCTCCCATAGACTTTTAAAGGGTGTTCCACGGCTTTCGAATTTGCCGCGAACATCCCAAATTGTTCGCTGTTCGGCGAACTGGCTAACAGCCGATGTTCGAGTCGAATATGAGACATCCCTAGTACTCGGGTACTCTAATGGGCTGTAGATAGGTACTCAGGTAGTCTAATGAGCTAGAGACAGGTACTCAGTAGGGTTGAGCTTCGTGTTCGAGTTGAACCCATGTTCGACTCGAAACATCATCTGTTCGGTCGTTTGCCGAATTGCAAACGATATGGGCCATTCGCGCCAAATTCGGGGGGCGCGTCACGGCCCATAATTCACTGTGGCATCGCAGTGCATTGCTGACTGATGATTGGCCAAGCATGCACTATGACCCGCATGCTTGGCCAATCACAGCGCCATCTGTACAGAGAGCTGTAATTGGCCAAAGCCAGAGTGGCTTTGGCCAATTATGGCTCAGGGGCTTTAGTACACGCCCCACACTATATAAGGCCGCCTGTACATCAGCCCTGTGTAGTGTGTTCCGGCATTGAGAGACAGAGACAGAGAGACAGTGTCATTTGATTTAGGTTAGATAGATTAGGCAGGACAGTCAGTCAGTTAGCTGCAGTGTATTGTGTATATATATATATATGCATCCCAGGTGTTGTGTATATATATATATATATATATATATATATATATATATATATATATATATATATATATACATATGCACTGTATTCAGTTTAGCTAGATCTGTTCTTGTTATTCTCTTCCTACTGACAAGCAGGCAGGTGTTGTTACAGTATTTACAGCTACCTGAAGAAAATTGCTGTTGTTCTTCTGATCCTATTAGTACCAGAGTCAGGCAGCTACAGTATTTACAGTCCTCTGAACAGTGTTCAGCTAAAGCTACCTGTAGAAGATTGGCGGTGTTTTTCTGATCCTATCACTACCGCAGGCAGCGACATTATTTACAAGTTAATGTAGTGCAACCTCTGCACAGTGTTCAGCTAAAGCTACAAGTTAGTGTAGTGCGACCTCTGCACAGTGTTCAGCTAAAGCTACAAGTTAGTTTAGTGCGACCTCTGCACAGTGTTCAGCTAAAGCTACAAGTTAGTGTAGTGCGACCTCTGCACAGTGTTCAGCTAAAGCTACAAGTTAGTGTAGTGCGACCTCTGCACAGTGATCAGCTAAAGCTACAAGTTAGTGTAGTGCGACCTCTGCACAGTGTTCAGCTAAAGCTACCTGTAGAAGATTGGTGGTGTTTTTCTGATCCTATCACTACCGCAGGCAGCGACATTATTTACACGTTAGTGTAGTGCGACCTCTGCACAGTGTTCAGCTAAAGCTACCTGTAGAAGGTTGGTGGTGTTTTCCTGATCCTATCACTACCGCAGGCAGCTACATTATTTAAACATTAGGGTAGTGCGTCCTCTGCACAGTGTTCAGCTAAAGCTACCTGTAGAAGGTTGGTGGTGTTTTCCTGATCCTATCACTACTGCAGGCAGCTACATTATTTACAAGTTAGTGTAGTGCGACCTCTGCACAGTGTTCAGCTAAAGCTACAAGTTAGTGTAGTGTGACCTCTGCAGTGTTCAGCTAAAGCTACAAGTTAGTATAGTGCGACCTCTGCAGAGTGTTCAGCTAAAGCTACCTGTAGAAGATTGGTGGTGTTTTTCTGATCTTATCACTACCGCAGGCAGCTACATTATTAACACGTTAGTGTAGTGCGTCCTCTGCACAGTGTTCAGCTAAAGCTACCTGTAGAAGGTTGGTGGTGTTCTCCTGATCCTTTCACTACCGCAGGCAGCTACATTATTTAAACGTTAGTGTAGTGCGTCCTCTGCACAGTGTTCAGCTAAAGCTACCTGTAGAAGATTGGTGGTGTTCTCATACTAATAATACTACAGGCAGGCAGTTGATTTTGCTAGCTGCAGTATCAGTATGTATATATATATATATATATATATATATATATATATATATACATATCACATCTCACTGCAGGCTATTAGTATGTCTGGAAGGCCAACAAGGAGAGGCAGACAGTCACAAGCCAATAAAAGAGGGCAAGCAGGCTCTGTGTCTAGAGGCAACAGTGCTGGTCGTGGACAAGGTGCATCCTCATCAACACGTGGCCATGGGACGCACTTGGCCTTTTTTTCGGCAGCTGGTCGTGTTGAGCCGCAACATGTGGAAGACTTGGTCCAGTGTATGACCAAGCCGTCCTCCTCCTCCTCATCCTCTCTCACCCAGGCTAGGGTACTTTGTCTGGCAAAGCAGCTGCCAACCCGACCTCTTCTCTCAGCTCAATGGAATCAGTCACTCCTTCCCTAGCCCCACCATGTCCTCCTGAGGAGTCCCCTGAACTGTTTGACCACAGTGTTGGGTACATGCTCCAGGAGGATGCCCAGCGTTTTGAAGGCTCCGATGAAGGTACTCAGCTAGAGGAAGGCAGTAACGTGAGCCCAGACAGAGGGGGTGCCCAAGAAGGACAGCAATCTGGCAGTCATGTTGAACCTGCTGCAGCATACTGCCAGGTTTGCTCCAGTGATGAGGAGGGAGGGGATGATGAGGTCAATAACTCCACGTGGGTGCCTGATAGGAGAGAGGAGAAGGAGTAGGAGGCACATCACCAATGAGGCAGGATGCCTTCCAGGGGCCAGCTTAAGGGCAGCATACTGACTGCATCACACCGCAAAGCTCTGCATGTGCAGGGCACTGCTGTCTCTGCGCGGTATTCCAAAAGTTCTTTGTGTGGGCCTTTTTTGAGACGAGTCCATCAGATCGCACCACTGCTATTTGCAACATATGTCTCAAGCATATCTCGCATGGCCAAAACATCTCCCGCTTGGGCACCACATGCTTGACCAGACATATGTTGACCTGCCATGCAGTTCATTGGCAAGCGTACCTAAAAGACCCACACCAAAGAACAAAAAGGACCTCTCCTTGCTCCTCATCAGCTGAGATCTCCAACCCCACTATACCTTCAGGCCTCTCTGAGACCTGCACTGAAAGGAATGAAGGTGTAAAATTAGGTTTGTCACAACCAAGTACTTGTGGGCAATCTGCTATTGGTACACCGACGTCAGATTGTACCAGGCAAATTTCCCTGCCCCAGCTGCTGCACCGCAGAAAGAAGTTCGCTCCCAGCTATCCACATGCCCAGTGGTTGAATGCTAGCTTGGCAAAATTGCTAGCACTTCAACTGCTGTCTTTTCAGTTGGTAGACTCTGCCCCCTTCTGTGAGTTTGTGGAATGTGCGGTTCCTCAGTGGCAGGTACCCAAACGCCACTTTTTCTCACGGAAGGCGATTCTGGCTCTCTACTGGCATGTGGAAGGCAATGTCCATGCCTCGCTGGACGGGGTGATCAGCGGTAAGGTGCATATTACCGTTGACTCATGGTCCAGCAGGCATGGACAGGGACGTTACCTAAGTTTCACCGCGCATTGGGTGACTCTGCTGGCAGCTGGGAAGGATGCAGGACAAGGTGCAGTAGTGTTGGAGGTTGTTCCACCACCATGCCTCCAAAATGCTACTACTGGTGATTCTGACACACCTCTCTCCTCCACCCCTTCTCTTCTTCTTCCTCCATGGCCTCTTCCTGTGCTTTGTCCTCGGAACCAGCGGTGCTCCGTAGGCGTTCAGGGGGCTACGCAACTATGCAGGCCAAAAGATGCCATGCGGTGCTTGAGCTGGTGTGCTTGGGGGACAGGAGCCACACTGGGGCAGAGGTTCTGTCAGCTCTGCAGGGGCAGGTTCAGAGGTGGTTGACGCCACGCCAACTTAAGGCAGGAATGGTGGTTTGCGACAATGGCATCAACGTCCTTTCCACCCTCCGACAGGGACAAATGACCCATGTACCCTGTTTGGCTCACGTCCTTAACTTGGTGGTGCAGCGGTTCTTGGGCAGGTACCCGGGCTTACAGGATGTCCTGAGGCAGGCCAGGAAAGTCTGTGTGCATTTCCACCAGTCATATAATGCCAGTGCTCGGCTGGCTGACCTCCAAAAGGAATTTAACCTGCCCAAGAACCGCCTAATCTGTGATATGCCCACCAGGTGGAACTCAACGTTGGC
This sequence comes from Lithobates clamitans, assembly GCA_037952925.1. Classification (NCBI taxonomy): domain Eukaryota; kingdom Metazoa; phylum Chordata; class Amphibia; order Anura; family Ranidae; genus Lithobates; species Lithobates clamitans. The sequence goes on along the minus strand of JBBGZY010001615.1, from coordinate 862,526 downwards.
CATGCTGCAGTGGCTGCACATGCATCAGAGGGCCATCAATGAGTACCTGTGCGACTATGGCACCAGGACAGGGTCAGGAGAGCTTGTTTTTTCCCCACGCCAGTGGGCCATGATCAGGGATGCATGCACTGTCCTGTCACCATTTGAGGCAGCCACGAGGATGGTGAGCAGTGACAGTGCATGCATCAGTGACACTGCTCACAAGTGGCAGATTAGGACGATCTGTCTAGCAAAAGCCATTTCTGGATCCTCCTGCTGATGCAGCTCAAGCCTGGGAACACAAACCTTGCTGGAACGAACACCGGGCACGATCCACAGATATCTCTGAGGATTTGGGGATTGTCACTTCCCTAATCTGCCTGCGGCCACGCCGCTAGAGGTATGCCCTGATGCTGGTTGGATACCCAGGTCTTCACTTCACCCAGTTTACCTGCTGCCTGCCATAAGTACACAGAGTGATGCTTCAGATCCATGTCCATCTGGCTTTTGGTTTATTCAACTAGCTTATTTAAGCTTGCTATCTGGTAAGCGTGCACTTCAGGTGGTGGAGAATCACTATGATAGGTGTTTCCCTAATTTCCCCCTTTTCACACCGATCCCTATGAACAGTGATCAAGGTCTTCTTCCCACTGCCTAGTGGACTATCTGTCCATTTGATTTATGGACTTTGTGTTTCAATTTCGTTTTCACTATATGCTTTTTGGTATTGGTTTATATACATCTATTAACAGCTATACACCAGTCTGATTTTTCATAATTTCACCTTACTCAAGGATTTTATATTACTATGTTCACATAGTGTACAGCGCAGTTCTTTTTTTCTGTTCATCAGTGACACTGTCCCCCTTGTCCACCTGTTGGAGCACACGCTGCGTGGAATAATGGACAGGGCACTTGAGGCAGAACAGAGGCAGGAAGAGGAGGACTTCCTTAGCTCTCAAGGCCCCCTTTATCCAGTGTTCCTGCATGCCTGCCAATCACACAGGAAGAGGACGAGGAGGAGGAAGAAGAGGAGGATTGTGTCAGCACGGAGGTGGAGCCTGGCACTCAGCATCAGCAGCAGTCTTTAAGGGATCATTTACAGTCCCAAGAAACCCATGGACTTGTACGTGGCTTGGAGGAGGTGGCTGCTGATCATGTCGTCCTTAGTGACCCAGAGGACTCCGGACCGAATGCCTCAGCAAACCTATGCTGCATGGCCTCCCTGATCCTGCAAAGCCTGCAGAAGGATACTCGTATTCGAGGTATCAAGGAGAGGGATCAATACTGGCTGGCAACCCTCCTTGATCCACGTTACAAGGGTAAGGTTACGGACCTTATCCTGTCATCGTAGAGAGAACAGAGGATGAAACATCTTCGGGAAGCCTTGCAGAAAGGTCTGTGCAACGCGTTCCCAGAGATTGGGAGGTTACAAACTCCTGTTCCTGGACAACGTGTTGCTGAGGCTTCGGTCAGTCAAAGAAGGAGCGGAGGTGGCCGTCTGACCGATGTGTTCAGACAATTTTTTAGTCCACAGCCCCAAGGTATGATCGGTTCCAGCAACCATCGCCAGCATCTATTTTACATGGTGCAGGAATACCTAGGGGCAAGATCTGACTTAGACACCTTTCCCACCGAAAATCCTCTGGGTTACTGGGTCTTGAGGATGGATCACTGGCCAGAGCTTGCACAGTATGCAATTGAGCTACTGGCCTGTCTTGCATCCAGCGTTCTTCTGGAACGCACATTCAGTGCTGCTGGAGGTTTTGTAACCAATCACGGGGTGCGCCTGTCCACCGACTCGGTCGATCGATTGACCTTCATAAAAATGAATCAGTCTTGGATCACCACCAGCTACCAAGCTCCTGTTGCTGATGTAACCGAATAATTTTTTTTGAAATGTCAGATCCCTTCAAGACTGCCTATGCTGATGCTGAGTGACTATCCTGTTATGCTGAGTGACTATCCTCTTCCTCCTCAATGATCATGCTGATAGCTTGTAAGAATATTTTTGGTTCTGGGCGCCGCCACCAGTGGCTAAGGCCCAATTTTTCAGCCCCTATTTAACAGGGGTGTGTAATTACAATATTTTGCAAGGAGGGTTCATTGCTGCACTAAACTAGAGTATTTGTGTGGGGTTGCAGTGTTGTGGCACCAGCACCAGTGCCTAAGGCCCAATTTTTCAGCCCCTGTTTAACAGGGGCGTGTATTACAATTTTTGGTACAATACTTTGCAGCAGGGCTTGTTCCTGCGCTCCAACTAGAGTATCTGTGAGGGGTTGCAGTGTTGTGGCACCAGCACCAGTGCCTAAGGCCCAATTTTTCACCCCCTGTTTAGCAGGGGTGTGTAATTACAGTTTTTAATGCAATATTTTACAGGAGGGCTCATTCCTGCGCTCCAACTAGAGTATCTGTGAGGGGTTGCAGTGTTGTGGCACCAGTGCCTAAGGCCCAATTTTTCTGCCCCTGTTCAACAGGGACATGTAATTACAATTCTTGATCTAATATTTCACAGCAGGGCCCGTTTTTGCGCCCACCAAGAGTAACTGTGAGGACTTATGCCCCGTACACACGGTCGGATTTTCCGATGGAAAATGTGTGATAGGACCTTGTTGTCGGAAATTCCGACCGTGTGTAGGCTCCATCACACATTTTCCATCGGATTTTCCGACACACAATGTCTAAGAGCAGGCTATAAAATTTTCCGACAACAAAATCCGTTGTCGGAATTTCCGATCGTGTGTACACAAATCCGACACACAAAGTGCCACGCATGCTCAGAATAAATAAAGAGATGAAAGCTATTGGCTACTGCCCAGTTTAAAGTTCCGACGTACGTGTTTTTCGTCACCACGTTCAGAATGATCGGATTTTCCGACAACTTTGTGTGACCGTGTGTATGCAAGACAGGTTTGAGCCAACATCCGTCGCAAAAAATCCTAGGATTTTGTTGTCGGAATGTCCGATCAATGTCCGACCGTATGTACGGGGCATTACAGTGTTGTGGCACCAGCACCACCACCAAAGGCCCAATTTTTCTGACCCTGTTCAACAGGGGCATGTAATTACAATTCTTGATCTAATATTTCACAGCAGAGCCCGTTCCTGCGCCCACCAAGAGTAACTGTGAGGGCTTACAGTGTTGTGGCAACACCAACACCTAATGCCCCAATTTCTGCAGAGTATATAGGGCAGGCCCCTACTTTCAAACATCCAACTTACAAACGACTCCTACTTGCAAACGGAAGGAGACAACAGGAAGTGAGATGAAATCTATCCCTAGGAAGGGAAATTCTCTCCTGTAAGAGTTAATATGGGGAAAATGTGTCTCCTCGTCACTGATGCTTTATCACCAATCCTTGTTTCAGTAAAAACCCCAAATTTTCATTAAAAAATTGTCATTGGTACAGAAAGTGAGGTGAAGTCTTCTGAAGAGGTGCACAGACAGCAAAACAAATGTTACAGGGGTGATAACCCTTCCCTATGTTTTCCAAAAAGCTTAAAAATAGATTTTTGGGCTGGAGCTACACTTTAAAAATCTACCAGTTCAAAATTACAAACAGATTCTACTTAACAACAAACCTACAGTCCCTGTCTTGTTTGCACCGCCTGTATACTGCTGTTCAGAGTATATAGGGCCTGGGGGCCCCACGCCATTTAAATTACTTTTATTCCTTTAAAAATGTCTTTTTGTGCAGGGACTGTTCTAAGTACGGGAAACACGCGCCACTTTACAGGCATACTATAGACACCCCCCAGGTACGATATTTAAAGGAAAATTTCACTTTTTCTTTTTTTCACTTTAAGCATTGTTAAAATCACTGCTCCTAAAAAAAACGGACGTTTTTAAAAGTTTTTTTTGCATTGATACATGTCCCCTGAGGCAGGACCCAGGTCCCCAAACCCTTTTTAGGACAATACCATGCAAATTAGCCTTTAAAATTAGCACTTTTGATTTTGAACGTTCGAGTCCCATAGACTTCAATTAGGTTCTAAAGTTCGCGCAAATTTTAGGTCCGTTCGCAGGTTCTGGTGCGAACCGAACCGGGGGGTGTTCGGCTCATCCCTAGTACTCAGGTACTCTGATGGTCTGCAGGTGGGAGGAAGTGATCCTGCTGGCGTCATTTTACAATGCGCCAGTAGGAAAGTGGTTAAAATCCATACCAGACCCAAAGGTTCCCCCATGCCGTGTTTTTCCCCAATTGTTTTTAATTTACATTCTATTTTTACAATTTTTTTTAAACTCAGCCTTCAGCAGGGATGCCTTAACAACCTATTGACTCTGCGCTCAGCGGGCGATAAAGTTTGGGTGTTAAGCGAGTACCTGAATGGGCAATGTTCAGGCCAAACTTATGCTTGGCTCAAACCATTCGCCCATCCCTAGTGGTGCCTAAACACTGTAACTACTCACAGGTACTCTTGCTGGGCACAGGAACAGGCCTTCTGTTCAAAATGTGAAAAAAATTGAAATTACATGCACCTGTCAAACAGGTTCAGAAAAATTGGGCCTTGGGTGTTGGTGGTGCATGAACACTGTAACCCCTCACGGTTACGCATTCTGGGCACAGGAATGGGCCCTGCTGTTAAAAACTCTATAAGAGAATTGAATTGACATGCACCTGCCAAACAGGTGCAGAAAAATTGGGCCTTAGGTGTTGGTGGTGCCTGAACAGTGTAACCCCTCACAGTTACTCTTGCTGGGTGCAGGAATGGGCACTGCTGTTAAAAATTTGAAAACATTTTTTTAATTACATGCACCCGTCAAACAATTGCAGAAAAATTGGGCCTTGGGTGTTGTTAGTGCCCTAAACCAAAAATATTGTTGGAAGCTAGCATAATCCACATTTAGGAATATGATAGGGAGCATAGGCAGTCTTCAGGGGATCCCAGATCCCTAGCAAATTCAAGTAGTTACATCAGCATTAGGGGCTTAATAGCTGCTGTTGATCCAGGACTGATTCATTTTGATAAATGTCAGCCGGTCAACGGCGAACTCTTTTATCCATCACAAAACCTCCAGCAGTACTGAATGTCCGTTCGGAAAGCACGCTGGATGCAGGACAGGCCAGTAGCTTGATTGCATATTGAGCAAGTTCTGGCCGGTGGTCCATCCTCAAGACCCAGTAACCCAATGGATGCTCAGTTGGAAATGTCTCTGTCACGGAATGTCCCTCACTCCACTTGAGTGCTTCCGTCAGTATACCGCTTCCTAAGTTCTGGAACACGAGTCCAATGGATCTGGCTATAGGAACCCCCAAGAACTAGACAACACCAGTCTTGGAGTACATCAGGATTAACCCTTTATTTGAGATCTCACACAAATTTATACAGCAGGATGACTCAAAGCTAACGTAATTAACATGAGCTAATCATTTACCCAGACCAGATGACTCAGAGACAAGACCTGTAGGACACAGTAGTATAAACACAATAGCAGGAGCTAATTACAATTGACAATACAAACAACAATCTGCCCCCTCCTCAGCCTAGTCATCAACAGTTCGTCTCCTAGCCAGTCCTGGAGGCTAATGTGATCAGCTCACTCAATTAACAGGTTGAGTTCAGAATCAAACAAACCAATAATAGTCTCTACATACATCCTGGGAAATATTGTGGACAAATATTACTGTCCCATTTTAAGTAGTCCAAGATATATTTTCTCACTCACCCTGTGCCAGGATAGCACAGAGTGACTTAGACATAAGATTTGTATGGGGAGCTGAAACACACACACCCGTCACAGTCTCCAAGTCTGCTCTTGCCCCTAGATAATCCTACACCAGATGCTGCTGATGATTGCTTAAACCTAACAGCCCTGTGTGCTGAGGACTAAAGAATTGTTTAAAGGCATCGGTCAGCCAGTCGCTTTCTCCACCGCTCTTCCTCTGACCAAACGAAGGCTCAGCAACACATTGTTCAAGAAATGGTAACCTCCCAGTGTCTGGAAAGGCATTACACAAATTTTTCTTCAAGGCGTCCTGAAGATGTTTAATCCACTGCTCCCTCTGCAAAGGCAGGATGAGCTCTGCAACTTTACCCTTGTAACGTGGATCAAGAAGGGTTGCCAGCCAGTAATAATCCCTCTCCTGAATACTACGAATCCTCTGGTCCTTTCACAGGCTTTGTAGAATCAGGGAGCCCATGCAGCGTAAGTTTGAGGAGGCATTAGATTCTGAGTCCTCTGGGTCACTAAGGATGACATTGTCAGGAACTACCTCCACCCAGCCACGTACAACTCCTTGGGTTACTGGGGACTGAAAACCATCCCTTGAAGACTGCTGCATGTTATCCTCTACATCCATGCTGACAAAATCTTCCTCCTCTTCCTCATCTGCCTTGAGAGGAAAGGAAGTCCTTCGCTTCCCCCGTTGTTCTGCTTTAAGTGCTCTGTCAATGATTTCAGGAAGTGTTTGGGCTTCATTCTAGAGGGATAGTAGTTACATAGTTACATGGTAGGTGAGGTTGAAAAATAACACAAGTCCATCAAGTCCAACCTATGTGTGTGATTATTCATCAGTATTACATTGTATATCCCTGTATGTTGCGGTCGTTCAGGTGCCTATCTAAACGTTTTTTGAAACTATCGATGCCCCCCGCTGAAACCACCACCTGTGGAAGGGAATTCCACATCCTTGCCACTCTTGAAGTAAAGAACCCTCTACGTAGTTTAAGGTTAAACCTCTTTTCTTCTAATTTTAATGAGTGGCCACGTGTCTTATTAAAATCCCTTCTGCAAAAAAAAGTTTCATCCCTATTGTGGGGTCACCAATATGGTATTTGTAAATTGAAATCATATTCCCTCTCAAATGTCTGTTCTCCAGAGAGAATAAGTTCAGTGCTCACAACCTTTCTTCATAACTAATATCCTCCAGACCCTTTATTATCTTAGTTGCCCTCCTTTGTACTTGCTCCATTTCCAGTACATCCTTCCTGAGAACTGGTGGCCAGAACTGGACAACATACTTTAGGTGAGGCCGGACCAAAGTCTTGTAGAGTGGGAGAATTATCGCTTTATCACTGATGCATGCATTGTTGCGGCTTACCATCCTTGTGGCCTTCTCAAATGGTGACAGGACAGTGCATGCATCCTTTATCAGCAGCCATTGGCGTGGAAAAAAGAAGCCAAGCTCCTCTGAGTTTGTCCTGGTGCCATACTCTCAGAGGTACTCATTGATGGCCCTCTGCTGCATGTGCAGCCACTGCAGCATTGCCAATGTTAAGTTCCACCTCGTGGGCGTGTCACAAATGAGGTGGTTGGTGGGCAGGTTGAATTCCCATTGAATGTCAGCCAGCCGAGCACTGTCATTGTATGAAAGCCAGAAATGGCCACAGATCTTTCTAGCCTGCCTCAGGTCTTGTAAGCCTGGGTACCAGTTCAGGAAATGCTGCACCACCAAATTCAGGACATGTGCCAAGCATGGAACATGTGTCAAGTCAGACACTGGGAGGTTAGCATTTCCTGCACAATGTGTTGCTGAGGCTTTGTTTGGTCAGAGGAAGAGCGGTGGAGCAGGCAGCCGGCTGCCCGATGACTTTAAACAATTCTTTAGGGAAGATCACAGTGTCATCCCGGTTGGACTCGTCACCTGCCTCCTAAGGTAAGGAGGCTTTCCGCCTTCCTGTCCATCTGTCTCTAACTGGGGGGGTTGATGATGCTGGTGATCGCGGCCTTCATATCTGACTGCCGCCGGGAGGGGAGGGTGGTTGGTGGTGCTAGTGATCGCTGGCTTCATGTCCGTCTCCCACCGGGGGGGGGGGGGTAGTGTTGATTTGCAGATTGGGTGCAAGTACCTGTGGAACCCACTACTATACCAGCATCCCTCTCAGTGGAGGTTTTTGAGAAAACTTCAGGTATAGTAGGGGTAGTGATTGCAGATGGGGAGCAAGAATTAGTCTGTATTTTTTATGATGTGGGTCTTTCAGGTGCTGTTGCCAATGGACTGCATGGCAGGTCATTATATGTCTTGTCAAGTATGTGGTGCTCAAGTGGCTGGTGTTCTGGCCACACTTGATCAGCTTTAGACAGAGATTGCAAACAGCAACACTGCTGTCTGCTGTACAAGTGTTGAAAAAAGCCCACACCAATAAACTTTTGGAAGTCAGCAGGGAGTCAGCAGCACCCTGCACCTGTGGAGCTCTGTGGTGTGATGCAATAGGATGGTTGCCCTTAAACTGGCCCCTGGAGGACATCCTGCCTCCTCACTTCCCTTCTCTGTTCTCTCAGGCACCTAAGTATAGTCAGTGTCCTCATCATCCCCTCCCTTCTTGTCACTGGAGAAAACTTGGCAGTATGCTGCAGCTAGGGGAACATGACTGCTAGGAGGACAGACACCTCCACCAGCAGACTTTACTTTCTGGACATGATTCCTGTATCACCGACATGATTGTGATTGCTTGCTTGCTCTGTAGGAATTGACACCTGTAGGAATTCAACTAACCACTGACTAGTGCTGCCTAATAACATTATAATAGCCTTGTGAGCTTTATTTTTTCTATGTAATTATTACATGGCATGCACTTACTATGTATTTTGAGATGACATTCTAACTTTGTGCCCTGGTTACCAACCTTCTCACTCCTTTGTGTGCTGAACTGCCTACATAGAGAAATTAAACCTCTTGGCCTTTTTATATACGTACACTTACTCTTTGTGAAAAATATTGATAAGCTCCCAAAGAAGTAATATCGTGAAACATGTCAAGCTTGTACCTCTAAAAATGGTATTCTGCTCCCACTCTGTTCAGGAAACTCCCAGTGGTCATTAAACCTATTGACCTGGGCCCAGCGGTTAGAGTTGGATGTGCGGATTACCGCCTATATACAGTATCTCACAAAAGTGAGTAAATCCCTCACATTTTTGTAAATATTTTATTATATCTTTTCATGTGACAACACAGAAGAAATCACACTTTGCTACAATGCAAATCAGTGAGTGTACATCCAGCTTGTATAACATTGTAATTTGCTGTCCCCTCAAAATAACTCAACACACACAGCCATTAATATCTAAACTGCTTGCCACAAAAGTGAGTACACCCCTAAGTGAAAATGTCCAAATTGGGCCCAATTAGCCATTTTCCCTGCCCGGTGTCATGTGACTCGTTAGAGTTACAAGGTCTCAGGTGTGAATGGGGAGCAGGTGTGTTAAAATTGGTGTAATTGGGGTAAATCTACGCTTCTACCAATAGATTCAACTATTAATGCCCTGACTGGCTGTATGTCTCGTTTAAGGGTAACAGAGAAAATGAGGTATTTGGGAATAGTGGTATCTAGTGATCCCTATCAATATATTGAAGATAACCTAGTCCCTCTGCTGGAAAAATTTAAAAGGAAAAGTGACATCTGGGGTAAACTCCCTCTATCTAAGGCAGGTAGAACTAACCTAGTTGAAATGATATGGATGCCACAACTCTTGTATGTACTCCATAACTACCCAGTCTGGATTGGGAAGAAATGGTTTCTAAAAATAAATACCTTTTTTAGAGAATTAATCTGGAGGAAAGGGCAGGCAAGGATCATCTTGCAAACTTTTCAACGTCCTACCAGGGAGGGGGGATTGGCAGTGCCCCAACCATAAAACCATACAACTATTTCCTTGCTGCTCAGTTGCAGCATATAGGGGGTGCGAGACTCAAGATTGGAGGGACCCTAGTGGTAAAATTATGTTACAGGACAGCCCGCACAATTCCCTGATAGAGGCATTGGAGGCCGGTTCACTACACGACGGGCCCCCAACATGCAGATTAGTTAACAAAGTCTGGCAGACGACTAAGCGGATTATGGGTTATAGAGGGCTCACTGAATTCTCACCCATATGGCATAACAAATTCTTGCATGAACTGATGGCCTTGGAAAAAAATAGGATTTGTGAATATTATGGAATAAGTAGGCTGGCTCAGCTATATGAAGATAATAATATGTTAAAATCCTTTACTGAGCTAAGGAGTGAATACGGAATCCCTAAAAAAACATTCTACTGCTACCTGCAGGTTAGGCATGCCTTGGACAGCCAATTCAGGAATTGTATAGTGTAAGGTCTCTTTCCTCGAAAGTATAGCTAGAACAAATAGCACTAAGGGCCTGATAGCAATGGCATACGGACAACTGGCTGAAAAACTACTTGCCCCGCAGGTGACTATGGGAGTTAGGGCGAGATGGGAGGCAGATGTGGGGGAGATTGTGGATCACCAGTGGAAGAAAATCTTGGAGTCTGGTCCGCTGGTGTCTGTCTCTCCATCGCAGCAGGCTTTGCATCTCCCCAGGTGCCTGGATATAGGAGATCTTATCCATATGATGTGGCGATGCCCAAAATTAGTAAGATACTGGGGAGAGATAGTAAAGACTATAGAAACTAGGTGGAAAATTAAATTAGCCCTGGAGGCCAGGGTATGTATTCTTGGCCTGACAGGGGAGAATATAGGGTGTAATAGTGCCTCTATCAGGCAAGGAAACTGATAGCCCAGTCCTGGCTCTCTGCCACACCTCCAACCCCGGAAGAGTGGATTGAAGTGATGGACAAGATGGTGTGGACAGAAAAGACAACATATATTAGGAGGGGTAGTTATGGTAAATTTGTAAAGATATGGAGACCATGGTTAAACTGGATGGGTGTTTCCCTTTGAGACATAGAGGAACCCAAATGATAACTTATGCAGAAGAGAACCTGGGAATATAGAGGAATGGTGGTGGGAGGAAATGGATTAGGGATAAAATATTAGTCAGATCGAAAATACCCTCTGCTAAGTCTACTGTTTGGGTGGGGTGGGTACTTCTTGGTGGGTCGAGGGTGGGAGGGGGGTGGTTAGACGCAATATTGGGGAAGGAAGGGGTGGGGAATTAAGAAAGAAAGGGGTGAAAAAGTAATGCAAACTGTATTTATAGCTATCCACTACAGAGCTCACTGGTTAATAATTTATATAATGTATGTAAAAAGGCCTGCAATGGTATGTGTGTTATGTACTATATTTTGCTAATAAAGAACATTAAAATGGAAAATGTCCAAATTGGGGCCAATTAGTCATTTTCCCTCCCCGGTGTCATGTGACTCGTTAGAGTTACAAGGTCTCAGGTGTGAATGGGGAGCAGGTGTGTTAAAATTGGTGTTTTCGCTCTCACTCTCTCATACTGTTCACTGGAAGTTCAACATGGCACTTCATGGCAAAGAACTTTCTGAGGATCTTAAAAACAAAAATTGTTACTCTACATAAAGATGGATTGGGCTATAAGAATATTGCCAAGGCCCTGAAACTGAGCTGCAGCATGGTGGCCAAGACCATACAGTGGTTTAATAGGACAGGTTCCACTCAGAACAGGCTTTGCCATGGTTGACCAAAGGAGTTGAGTGCACTGCTTAGCTTCATATCCAGAGGTTGTCTTTGGGAAATAGACATATGAGTGCTGCCAGCATTGGTGCAGAGGTTGAAGGGGTGGGGGGGTCAGCCTGTCAGTGCTCAGATCATACGCCACACACTGCACCAAATTGGTCGGCAAGGCTGTCGTCCCAGAAGGAAGCTTCTTCTAAAGATGATGCTCAAGAAAGCCCACAAACAGTTTGCTGAAGACAAGCAGACTAAGGACATGGATTACTGGAACCATGTCCTGTGGTCTGATGAGACCAAGATAAACTTATTTGGTTCAGATGGTGTCAAGCGTGTGTGGTGGCAACCAGGTGAGAAGTACAAAGACAAGTGTGTCTTGCCTACAGTTAAGCATGGTGGTGGGAGTGTCATGGTCTGGGGCTGCATGAGTGCTGCCAGCACTGAGGAGCTACAGTTCATTGAGGGAACCATGAATGCCAACATGTATTGTGACATACGGAAGCAGAGCATGATCCCCTCCCTTTGGAGACTGGGCTACAGGGCAGTATTCCAACATAACACCCCCAAACACACCTCCAAGATGACCACTGCATTGCTAAAGAAGCTGAGGATAAAGGTGATGGACTGGCCAAGCATGTCTCCAGACCTAAACCCTATTGAGCATCTGTGGAGCATCCACAAACGGAAGGTGGAGGAGCGTAAGGTCTCTAACATCCACCAGCTCCGTGATGTCATCATGGAGGAGTGGAAGAAAACTTCAGTGGGAACCTGTGAAGCTCTGGAGAACTCCATGCCCAAGACGGTTAAGGCAGTGCTGGAAAATAATGGTGGCCATACAAATATTGACACATTGGGCCCAATTTGGACATTTTCACTTAAGGGTGTACTCACTTTTGTTGCCAGTGGTTTAGACATTAATAGCTGTGTGTTGAGTTTTTTTGAGGGGACAGCAATTTTACACTGTTATACAAGCTGTACACTCACTACATTGTAGCAAAGTGCCATTTCTTCAGTGTTGTCACATGAAAAGGTATAATAAAATATTTACAAAAATGTGAGGGGTGTACTCACTTTTGTGAGATACTGTAAGTCTGTACCTTATATGTTTTTAAGTAATTTTTGTATATCTGTTATTATTAAAAATAGATTTTAATAAATTGGTGCCTGTAAAGTCCCTGATTTCTCCTAAACAAAATTAATCTAGTTAATAGGATGTGGCAATTTTTACTATTATCTATACACCCACAGTTCCATCCTGTGGTGGTGTATTGGTGCTAGTTTATGAACATGACTGCTAGTTTCTTGTCGGTCGTTGGCACTCGCTTCCTCAACCAGGCAACCAACATCAGAACATTCATATTTCTGCGCATCCTTCAGCAGAATGTAACTGACACTATGAGTGAATAATTTAGGTGACTCCTAGATGTATGATGGTGGGGCTATGGAAGGAGTAGCTGTGACATGGAGCCTGTGGAATAGGCCACTTTGGCAGCTGCGGTTGAAGGCAAACTAGTATGAGCCCGGGTGACAGAGGAGGAGGAGGTCGGCTTTGTTATCCCAACTTAGTAAGCCCAACCCCTGAAAAGCAACCCCACACCATAATCCCTCCTCCACCAAATGATTTGGACCAGTGCACAAAGCAAGATCCATAAAGACATGGATGAGCAAGTTTGGCGTGGAGGAACTTGACTTGCCTGCACAGAGTCCTGACCTCAACCCAGTAGAACACCTTTGGGGTGAGTTAGAGTGAAGACTGCAAGCCAGGCCTTCTTGTCCACATCAGTGCCTGAACGCACACATTCACTTCTGGAAGAATAGTCAAACATTCCCATAGACACACTCCTAAATCTTTTAGCCCACCTTCCCAGAAGAGTTTAAACTGTTATAGCTGCAAAGGGTGGGCCAACTCAATATTGAACCCTACAAACTAAAACTGGGATGCCATTAAAGTTCATGTGTGTATAAAGTCAGGAGTCCCAATACTTTTGGTAATATAGTTTATTTCTCCGTTGGATGATTTACCTTCAACTCTAGTGTTGGTAATGACTCTAAAATGTTGCGCTTTCACTCACTTTCTGTTTCAGTGACAATGGTAAATCTGCTCAGTGGGGTCATCAACAGCAAAAAATAAATAAAGAGATTCTAACCGTTCTGTATTCTATACAAAACAAAAAAAAATGCCCTTACAAACATTTAACTCCCCAGCATTTGCAAAAATGGCAATACCAGTTTTGAGTGGACTTTATAAGCATTGCAATTTATGCATAGTAGTATCATATTTAAGACACATTTTGTTTGGTAATTGCACAGTACTCTCACAAGCACTAATTCAAATATGTAAGAAAAAAAAAGGTTTTAGTAGCAAAATGCAGCATGTAATGTCCAATCTTAGCATATAAACAAGGTCATTTGTATACCATGGAGTTAATTAGTGAAAATGTCTGAGAATGATTGAACCTGTATATATCAACATGTGTGATAAATTTGTTGTGAGCACTGGCTAGTGGAAACCCGTCATGATGATAACTGTATTGTGATATGCTCTGAAACATGACAAAAGAATTATTTGAAGGAGGATCTGTACTGTCACTATGTATTACTGCGTTCTTTGACAGTGCTATAAGATGAAGTATAAACATCTGCATACTATTGATTAAAGCGCAGTGCTATGTTAAGTTAATAAACAGAAATGAGTGTTACATGATTAGGTCTTCACGAATCAATAGGGGAAGTCTGCATTTTAAAAGCAGCTGTACAATAAATAGCTCTCCTTTCTCAGAGGAAGGCTTGTCCTTGAGTGTACGGTCTGCAAAGTTATTGAGTTGTCCATGGAGGAATTTGAATAGTAATTCTTGAGTTCCAGTTCTCTGAGTTATTTTAACCTGTCTGCAAAAGCTAATTTCTATTGCAATAAAAAAAAATTAAATGATTATTATATTTTTTTCCTCTGAGCCTGTCCTCATTTGGATATTAGATCATAATTCTTAGTCCATTATTTAGAGCCTAGCTAACTGATTCATTCCTGAATTTTCTGTACAATCTGAAATTTATATTACTTAAGTATTGAGTCAAAACTATTGTCTTTACTACTCAATAACAGGATACCATTTACAGTAAATATAAACTACCATGTAATTATAGTATTACAATTCCATGTGGATCCAGAAAAGGGTAAGTAAAAAAAACACCCACAGAACATGGAAGTGATTCCTCTGGTGAGGAGTCATTACTGTAATCAGACAAAGTGGGGTTGATTTAGTAAAAATGGAGCATGCATAATTTTGTGCAGCTCTGCAAAGAAACAAATCAGCTTCCAGGTTTATTGTCCAATCTTAATTGAACAAGCTGTCGTTAGAAGCTGATTGGCTACCGTGCACATCTGCACCAGATATTGCACTTTCTTGTTTTAGTAAATCAACCCCTGTGAGTTGCAAAGCAAGATTTATTTGCTGGGTTGTCTCTCCAACTCTCATGAGGAGGCTAGTAGTCAGAGGCAGCAGTGCCTTAAAAAGGCGGGTTTTATTGGAAAGTCACTGGAAATGAGTCTTAGCTTATCATCATAATTTCATGATTAAACCCATTATGCAGGTGACGTGAAGGATGGGCGTGTGACGTCGGCACAGGGGAGGAGCTTAGCGTCAGCTCTGGCGGAGGTGCAGAGACAGAGCATCTGGATGTCTCGTGGGGTGAGAGACCACAGAGACGCGGATCTGGCCCGGTGGCACAGCCGTCCTCTGGACTAGAGCGCCTCGCCTTCCGACCCCCCCCCCCTCACTGCGGATGGGGTAGAAGGAGGCTTCAGCCAGCGGAACCCCTGGAGCGGTGGAGCGGAGGAGCAGCGGCCGGGCTCGGAGCTACCAAAACGCATCGCCGGCGGGTGATATACCCGGAAGCTAATCACAGTAAAGGGACCAGAGGCAGGGGGCTCCAACCCGGCAGCAGCAGCGTGCCTCTTCACCGGTATGGTAGAGAACAATCTTTCTGCCTAGCTCTATGCTGCACCCGCTGCAGACCGACAACTTGCCGACAAAAGAGGAAAGGTATGAGAGGACACAATGTTATATATTACATTCTCGGTTACCCATGTCTCACATGAGCAGCACGAATTTTGAAAGTATTGAACTTTGAACTGTGTTTTTTGTGAGTAAAAGAACGGGGCTATCTGATGGGAAGAGAGGAAAGCAGGAAGATATATGACTCCATCAACATAGCTGTGTACTGATATTTTCTTTCCCAGGGCAGTAAAAAGTTGGCCAAAAACCAAGCTCTCCACACATATCTTCCCCCCTTGACATTTTTCTGTGAAATAAAGTCCCATTGAGCTATACCTATTGGAGGGGGAAAGGGGAAGAGGGGGCAAGGAAGAAGGAGGAAGAGGGAGGAAGAAGGGAAGGGAAGGGGAAAGATAAATGCACAGTCCCTTTAGCATTTGTTTCTTTTTTTATTCTTTCCTTCTTTTTTCTTTTATTTTTTTTTTATTTTTCTTTGCTGGTCCTAGAACCACTCACCCCGGGAGCTCTGGGTGTGGGCAGTACTGGGTCTGGAGGATCGCATGAACCTTCCCTAGCACAACCCTCCTGCAAAAATATTTAAACCGGTTAAGGGGGTGACCAACCCTTTTTCAGCATTAAACCGGTCGGACTACCAGAGACTTGAGCCACACAGGTGGACCCGAGGGGTGAGGTACTCTCCCCCCCGCCCCCCCCCTCCCACTTCTAGACTGCCTGACCACCTGGCCCCACAGGGAAGCTACAATGGTAGGACAAACTTAGTCTTTTGGGTGGAGACTTGGAGGCAAATAGTCCCAAATAAGTGGTAGCTGTTAACTGCAGGCAAAGGCGAAAGCATGAGAGGCCGCTCAACGTGAACAACTGAACCCCAGAGTGCCAGAGAGAGTCTAAACACCAGTTCCATCCAAAAATACTTAAAAGAAGTAAGCGCCAAAAGCCCGGGTATGGAGACGAAACAACCATGGACAAAGGACAGAAACAAAGACCAACAGAAGCAAAAAGGGGGTCAGGGGGACAAAACCCGTGACGAACTGGACTTAGAGGGGGCCTCTGCCTGGAGTTCTGTGGAAGAACAAAGGATAATGGCGCTAGTACCAAGCAAAACAGAACTTATTGAAATGTTTACTAAGCTAGAGAACGTGATAAAAACTGAAATATCTAATGTCCGAGCAGATATGGGGCATCTCCTCCGCCGGGTCGAGGAGGTAGAGGAAGTTTCTGTGCGTCAAACCAAAGAAATCTCCGAATTAAAGGATCAAGTCAGCAAACTGCGGAATGAAAATCGCACCATGGTATTTCAGATGGAAGAACAGGAAAACCAAAGTCGGCTACAAAATTTACGCATTAGGTCCATCCCGGAGCAACAAAACGAGGACCTTGGGGAAAAGATGAAGAAAATCTTTAATCCTATTATGGGAAAGCGAGAAGAGTCCATCTCGATAGACAGGGTGCACAGAGTAAGAAGGCCCCCCCATGTAAAGCAAGACACCCCAAGAGACGTGATCGTTAAATTTCACCTATATGAAGACAAGGAGAGAATATGGAAGAAATTAAAGGGGGCCCCCCCATAACGTTCGAAGACAAAGACCTCCCTGCAGGAACCCTCGCTCGTAGAAGACAGATGAAACCAATTCTGGAGCAGCTAAGGAAAGCTAATCTCAAATATAGCTGGGGGTTTCCAACATCCCTGATAGTCTCAAAGGACGGTAGATCAAGTAGGATGAGATATTTGGAAGAGGCACAGGACTTCTGCGACAGTCTGGGTATCCCCATCCCAGTTCTGTCACAGGCTAAAATGATTGAGAGACCTTGAGGGCTAAAATGTAAAAATGCTTTGACCTGTTGGGGGGGTGGGGGTGGGGCGGTCAGTGGAGAGGATCTTCCCCTTTTTTTTTCTCTCTTTTCCCCCTCCTCTTGTCTTCTCCTGGTCGGCCCACCCCCCCTCCCCCTCTCCCCTCTAGGGGGGGGTCGGGGGTTGGCGGCTGGTTTAGTGGAAGAGGGTGGCCTTGAGTCTAGAGCCAAATGTATGGGTTGGTGGTGGCGCCGGGGGGACTGGAGGCGGTTCCACCGGTTCTTGGAGATAAGTTTCACCTCATACACTCTCTCCCTTTGGGAGGGAGGGTAGACGTTGGAGCTTTCGCTGGAGCTTCACCCTGGGGAGGGAGTTCCGTAGATTGGAATGGGAGAAGTTCCAAGCCAGGGGACTCAGGATGTTAATTTCACCACTGGTGGGGGGGGAGGGGGAGGGGGTGGGATAGGGGCGTGGGAGGGAATTGGGAGGGGAGGGCGGGGAGGGGGGTGGGAAAGGGGGGTGGGGGGGTACTACAGGACGTGCTCGGAGGAGGTGGGGATATGATAGAAGATCAGACTTTCAGTTATGCTGGAGCTTAGACTCATTTCGTACAATGTGAAAGGGCTAAACTCGCCATGTAAAAGACATAAAATATTAAAAGAGCTGGAACAGCTGAGGGGAGACTTAATTTTCCTACAAGAGACACATTTGACTCTCGACACTAGAATAAGGCTCTTCTCCTCTAGGTTCCCCCAGTGGTTCTATGGAGACTCTCCCGACAGGGGGTCGAGGGGAGTCGCCATTGGACTTTCAAAGGTCATGAACTTCTCCCTAAGAGAAAGAATGATAGACCCAGACGGTCGTTTCATTTTCTTAAAAGGCAAATTGGGACCTAAACTGGTCAGTCTAGTAAACGTATATTGTCCTAATAAGAAGCCCACGGTTTTTTTGGGTCAGATACTGAAAAAGTTGTCTGAGTTCGGAGAGGGGGAAGTGATCTTGGGAGGGGACTTGAACTTTTGCCTGGACCCGGAGCTGGATGGTACGTCCCGTGCCCAGGGTACAGGAAAGGTGTCACTCAGGGCTATTAGGCGTAAGTTACATCATAGTCATTTAACGGATGTCTGGAGGCTCCAGCACCCTGATGAGAGAGATTACACCTTCTTCTCCCCTGTGCACGGGACCTACTCCAGACTGGATTATTTTTTGGTAGACCATAGTTTGTTGGATTGGATTAAAGAAACAAAAATAGAAGTAACGACCCTGTCCGACCACTCCCCGATCGTGATGCGGATTAAAATACCAGATGCGCAAGGGCGCCTTTGCTCATGGAAATTGAACGAGGGTCTATTGAGGGTTCCCGAAATTGTGGAGAGATTACAGGAAGAGGTAGACTTTTTCTTTAAAACAAATGACACGGGGATGTGTCACCAGCCATACTATGGGACACACATAAAGCCTATATCAGGGGCATTCTGATATCATTAGGTGCAGGTTTGAAAAAAAAGAAAAGAGATGAAAGAGGAAAGTTGATAGAGGAAATCTATTCCTTGGAACAAGCACACAAAAAACAAAGGGCCAGGACCTAGCTGGTTACCAATCACTTGTCGCCAAGAGGGAGGAGCTAAGAGATATGATGGACCTAGAGGCCAAGAGAGCTATAAATGCTATAACTAGGAACAACTACTTCTGGGCTAATAAGCCCAGTAAACACCTGGCCAGGATCATTAGGAAAAAGAGAAGTAGAAATTATGTAGAGAAAATACTTAGTAAAGGAGCGGCAGTGAGAGTGACCAGCAACGCCATAGTAGAAGAATTCAAAAAGTATTACGGGGACCTATACTCGATAGGGCAACGGGGGCCAGGAGACACCTCTCGATCAGATAGAAGCAAGGAATTTCTGAAGGAGGCAGGATTAGGGGGCCTGTCAGCTGAGGATAGTGACCTACTGGACAAACCCTTGGAAGAAGAGGAAATTTTGGCAGCGTTAAGGGATTCTCCGAAGGGGAAAAGTCTAGGCCCGGACGGTTTCACCTCTCTCTACTTAGAAAAAATGAAACATATCCTGGTCCCGAGGCTATGCCGATTTTGGAATGGTCTCAGTATAGGAGGCGAAATGTCAATGGAAGCTTTAACCGCCACAATTACCCTAATTCAGAAGGAAGGGAAAGACGCTAGGCTGTGCGCTAGTTATAGACCAATCTCCCTTCTGAATGCTGACGTTAAGCTATACGCAAAAGTTTTAGCGAACAGACTTAAAGAGAAAATGACAAATTTAGTACACCCAGATCAGGTAGGGTTTGTTAATGGGAGACAGTGTAGGGACAACAGGGTTCGGGCGGTGTTATTATCAGAAGTATGTAAACAGGGTGGGCCCCCAGCTCTATTCTTGTCAATTGATGCTGAAAAAGCCTTTGACAGGGTAGACTGGGGGTTCATGATGAACACTTTGGAGGCCCTGGGGTTCGGTCAGAGGTTTGTCTCCTGGGTCAAGGCCCTATATAGTAGCCCGGCAGGGATGGTGAGAGTATCAAAGCCCTTCAGGATGTTCAACGGAACAAGGCAGGGCTGTCCCCTCTCCCCCCTTCTGTTTGTTCTGACCCTCGAGCCGCTGCTGTCTGCCATCCGTAACAACGCGGACTGCAGCGGCATAAGGGTCGGAACGGAGGAGCATAAACTAGCGGCTTTCGCTGACGATATTGTGTTCTTTATTACAAACCCTAGAATAATCCTCCCCAATTTACTTCAGATTATTAGAAAATATGGAGAAGTTTCGAATTTTAAAATAAACTCCAGCAAATCTGAATGCTTGAATATCAACATACGGTAAGTAAGCAAGAAAAAAGTCACTTGGCTGCTGTCTTCCCTTTCCCTTGGAAAGAGGAGATGGAATATTTGGGGATTCAATTAGCCAATACCTATAACAGATTATTTGTAAAAAACTTTATTCCTATGTTGGATGATATCAGGCGAGAAGTGAGAAGACTTCAGGCCAAACCCCTTTCATGGTTTGGGCGAGTCAATGCGATAAAAATAAGTCTAGCGCCCAAGATCCTGTTCAAATTCCAGATGCTGCCCATCCCCTTACCAGGATACTATTTAAAAGCCCTTAGGAGGCTAATAAGCGAGGCTGTCTGGAGGGGCAAAAAACCACGCATTGCCTTTACAGTATTAAGTAGGGGGAAAAAAAAAAGGTGGAATCGCTTTACCGGACTTCAATAGATATTACAGCGCAGTAGTGCTGTCTAGGATCACGGAATGGAACAAAAAAGACACGGATAAACGTTGGGTTCACATTGAGCACTTCTTAAGTGACACAAATCTAGGACAGGCACTCTGGAATCCCCAGCTTGATAAAAGTCATCACAGGGAAAGAAATAGTAGAAGACCCATGGGCTTGCCTTTTCCATGGGACCTCGGACCCGGTAAAGAACTACAAAACCTCCCTGATCCCTATTATGCTTGATGTAGCTAAGAGACAGATATCGTTGAACTGGATGAACGTCTCGAGGCCCTGTACTCGAGAATGGTTGTTCAGTCTCAATGAAGTATATAACGTTGAGCGTTTAGATAAGGGAGGAGCCGAACCTGATGAAGAGGAGCACCCAGGGAAATGGGCTGCCTGGATTAAGTTTAAAGGGACATGGGATTATCTGAAGGAGATTGTCGGCCCAACATAGCTGCATAAATGTGTAAGCTCTCTCTCCTCGATGAGCATGGTCCTGAGGGGTGGGGGAAGGGGAGGGGGGTTGGGGGGGTAGGAGGGGATATCATGTCATTTGTTATAGATTTTTAAGTGGTTATGTTTGAAGAACTATCCCCGCAGGGAAATGCATTGTTATTCATATAAAATGATAAATAAAGAATTTAAAAAAAATAAATAAATAAACCCATTATGCAGTTTGATGAATACAGCTTCAAACTTTGGAGTAAAGCACATGATTATCCACAGGCTGGTTACCAATGTGTCTTACTCCCACAACAGCACAACAAGGATCCCCAGCAATCTTTCAAGCCAGTCAGCAATAAAAACAAGTTTGTTTCATTACTCTGGCTCAAAACAGCAATTTTAGTTGCTTACATTTGCAAATACTCATGGAAGCCACACCATTGTGTCAAGGCACCTCCAATACAGCTAGTCTCTTACTCTAAACTATCAGAGAACAGGTTCATCTGGAGACAGCCCCCCTCATCCTTAATGGAAAAGCAACACACCAGAAGGCCATACAACACCTTTCCAAGGCAACTGCAGGCTTTCAATGTGTATCTGCTCTTAATCCAAAAAAACAACAGGGCAGGCAGCTGTTCTGATAAGGTTGAGGCTAGCAAAAAAGGGAAAGGTGCGCATGAGCTTATTATATGGAAAACATTACATGGGCATTATATGCAAAAATTACAAAGGGGGTCCCCACCAATTTTTCAAATGTCGGAAGTTTTAGTTACTTATATTTTGGATTTACTGTATGTGTAGCTACTCCCACAGCAATTCCAGCTTTCCAGAAATTGTTTCACTTCACAGTAGGCATATATCACCAATTGTTTGGTGATGGTAAGGGTAAAGACACAGTAGAGGAGGAGAGAAAAGAAGACTTCTATACCATTTTGCTTTTTCTCTTAGATACCAAATCCAATAGCACTGTTTATAATGATATTGCCTCCTTCTGCCTTCTCTAGACATGTCTGGTGCACACCATCATCATTACTGCCTTTTTTACTATTGAAAACCACCAGTTCTTGCTATTACATTCACTTACAAAAGTGGCATTCATTTCAAACATATACCAAAAGTAAACTGGATTTAGGTCACAACATTAAAAAAAACCTCTGCCATGGATAGAAATACTCCAGTAGGATCAATACACTTTTCATCTGATCCTTTTGGATCCTTTCTGGCTCACAGAGTGCAGATCCTGTGATCAACAGGAAAAGTTTGGCCCAAAGAGCTTTGGATATACTTCTCCTTTAAAGTGTTATGTGTATAGGTGGAAGAAATTGAGAGGGCCAGGGCTTTAATGTGCAAGTTCTTGTTTACTCTTCCTTCAGTTATTGATGGACAATCCTAAAGCGTATTGGGTTTCCCCAACTCACTAAGTAGTGAAGGAAAAGATATGCATGTTTACCCAGAAGCATATGTTTTCAAAAATAAATCAGCAGTTGAACTCCATATTTTCTGAAAGATGCCTTTAAATCTTTACTTCTTGAAGATATATTTGTGTGAAAAGGATAACATTACTGACAAAATGTAGTTTACACTTTGTTCTTCTCTTGGTCTGCACTCCAATAAACTATTGCAAATCACCTTAGCAGTACTTCAGAACATTTTTCTTTCTTCTGATGCATATCTTCTAGAAGAGAAAATGTGTATTGCAGCATCCTAAGTGTCCCCTGCTCTCTATCAATGCTAATTAATTTTGTTAATTGTGTTCATTTTTCATTTTTTGGCAACAAATTCCTCCACTATTGCTGACCCAGAAGAAAGCAAAACAAACCAGTTTTGTTGCTCACAGTGGGAAACACAGATTCATTTTATGGCACTTGGGTTAATTTTACCAATTGATCAATTACCACACTCAAAAAAATATAAGAATTACAGCTAGAGATACAATTCATTGTATATAAAGCATTTATTCCATTTTGAATAAGTTATTGCCTTTGTCATGACCACTTCCCTGAGGCTTAAGTTTTTGACAGGTCCATCTGAATACATCACTCTAAAAAGCTTATTGAATAAAATATTTTACTATAAATATAAATAAATGTACAATATACAAGAATGTACTAATTAAAAGTTTCCATGAGTTTTACAATCTCTTGTTTCTACAAATAGAGGTTTACTGTCCCTTAAAATCAAACTGAACTTTCAATTGAAAGTATCATTAAACATAGTTTTAAAAAAAATCATATTCCATGAGAGAATTCTGTGCCTGGTAATATCAGCAACTGTCAGAGCATAAAAAAATATAGATTGTTAAAATGTGTTGCATTGTAAGGGTTGCTACTTGGTCACACTGTGTTTGGGAGCATTGCCACTCTCCTCAGTGCACTCCCAAATTTACATAGCGCATATACTTGAGTATAAGTCGAGATTTTCAGCCTTTTTTTAGGCTGAAAGTGCCCCCCTCAACTTACACTTGAGTCACCGCCATCTGCCTACATGATCAGCGTGTCATGCAGGCAGACAGCGGCCAGCGTGTGATAATATAGTCCTGAGGCTATTCCAGCTTTCAAAAGCCGCGCCTCCTCCTTGTCTGTGATAGGCTGAACACTCCATTTCCCAGCAGTCAGTGTACAGCCTATCATCGAAAATCTCTCATCCTCGTCCGTGGTATGAGAATGAGAGAATGTCCGTGATAGGCTGACCTCTGACTGCTAGGAAATGGAGTGTTCTGCCTATCACAGACGAGGAGGAGGCACGCCTTTGAACAGTGGAATGCCCGCCGAATGGTATTATCACACGCTGATTGGAGGATGGAGATCGCAACAGGAAAGATGGAGATTGCCACAGGGAGGATGGAGATCACCACACGGAGGCTGCACAGGAAACAGTTAGGCTGCACAGGGACACAGGACACATGCACATGCACTTGTACAGGACACAGGACACATGCACATGTACAGGACACAGGACCCAGGACACATGCACATGTACAGGACACAGGACACATGTACTGTACACATGCACATGTACAGGACACAGGACACATGCACATGTACAGGACACAGGACACATGCACATGTACAGGACACAGGACAAAGGACACATGCACAGGACACAGGCCACATGCACAGGATACAGGTAGGCTGCACAGGACACATGCACAGGACACAGTGAGGCATGCAGCTGCAGATGGGCATTGTTGACCCTCTTTTTCCATTTACAGTAGCTGCTGCATTTCTCACCCTCGTCTTACACTCGGGTCAATACGTTTCTCCCAGTTTTTTGTGGTAAATTAGGGGCCTTGACTTATATTCGGGTTGACTTATGCCCCGTACACACGGTCGGATTTTCCGATGGAAAATGTCCGATCGGAGCGTGTTGTCGGAAATTCCAATCGTGTGTGGGCTCCATCGGACATTTTCCATCGGATTTTCCGACACACAAAGTTTGAGAGCAGGATATAAAACTTTCCGACAACAAAATCCGTTGTCGGAAATTATGATCGTGTGTACACGAATCCGACGGACAAAGTGCCACGCATGCTCAGAATAAATAAAGAGATGAATGCTATTGGTCACTGCCCCGTTTATAGTCTCGACGTATGTGTTTTACGTCACCGCATTCAGAATGATCGGATTTTCCGACAACTTTGTGTGACCGTGTGTATGCAAGACAAGTTTGAGCCAACATCCGTCGGAAAAAATCCTAGGATTTTGTTGTCGGAATGTTCGAACAAAGTCCGACCGTGTGTACGGGGCATTATACTCGAGTATATACAGTAAGGGGTTATTGATTCTTACTATGAATGGTGTAAGGTTATCGTTACCTTTTTTTTTTTTTTTTTTTAACAATATGTTTATTGAATTTTTCACAGGGTATCAGTACAGACGGTTGATGTAATAGCAAAGTTATATGGTTTAGTACATAGTGCATTAACCAGTGTTGTTCTGTAACAGATGCATATAGCGAATACATAGTGATTAAAGTTGAAGTTCGATGAATGGAGGCACCATCTCCAATCCCCGGCACCACATCTGGGTACTTACTGTGCCCTGGGACTAGAGGCAGCGCCACCAACCATCCACCTGACAGAGCTAGGTAACTTGTAGAACTACTAACATTCTAGATACATAAAACTGAAAAAAAACTGTAGAGCAAAGGCAACTTGTGGGCCTACTTGTTATGAGTATAGTACATGTGTGCATGTCCCATCCTAAGTAGTAACTGAGAGAAGTGCCCCTAGGTGGAGCGGTGCATGGCGAGGGGGTTCCTACTTTCTGTGCATGTTAGATAAGCGGGGTTGTAGCAAACTACGGGGGTAAAGATGAATAACCTTAGATATGTCACAACATAAAAGAAGAAGACAGTCAGGGTAATGTTGTACTCCTCGGGTCAGTGATCCAGGGTTCCCAGTTGAGACGAAATGTTGCGGTATACATGTTGGCCTTAGCAAAGGAGAATTCCATTAGGAAGTGGTTGTTTAGTAGAGCGATGAGTTCCGATCCAGAGGGGGCTTGTGAGGCTTTCCATTTTTTCGTTAGAGCTAAACGGGCTGCAATGAGTATATGTGTCGCCAGGACTCTGATATTTTTGGGCCAGTTGGGGATGTTAAGACCCAGGAGGAGGTCCAGTGGGGATAGCGGCAAGGGGATTTTGCAGAGCTGTTTAGATGAGGTCAGAGACCTCCTTTCAG
Source organism: Lithobates clamitans (assembly GCA_037952925.1). Classification (NCBI taxonomy): domain Eukaryota; kingdom Metazoa; phylum Chordata; class Amphibia; order Anura; family Ranidae; genus Lithobates; species Lithobates clamitans. The sequence goes on along the minus strand of JBBGZY010001615.1, from coordinate 837,076 downwards.
TATTGGTGGATGTTAGGACAGTCCCACCAAATGTGTCTCAGGGTGCCTTTGCCTGAGCAGTTTCTCCAGCATTGAGAGGAGGTAGCCGGGTAAATATTCGCCAATCTGGCTGGGGTGTAGTACCACTTGTGGAATAGTTGAGGCTGACCACACTCGGATGGCTGCGGTTACCGTAAGTAGGAAGTGTTGATGTGGTTGCAAGCTGAGTAGTGCAGCCATTAGTGTGTGTTGTGGATTCGCGTGGAGGGCCATGGTTTCAATTTGTGTCCAAGTCTTGGTGGAGGTGGGCGCCCACCATTCCCGTAGTTGATCTAGTATGACTGCCTTGTAGTATGCGTGGACGTTGGGGGCTCCCATTCCTCCATTTTGTACAGGAGACAAGAGGATTTCTTTTTTGAGTCTGGGATGTTTATGTTGCCAAATATGTGTATTGAGTATACTTTGTATCTGCGCCAGTTGCTGGGGTATCATAGGTATCGGGATTGTGCGAAACATATACAAAATATGTGGCAGTAAATACATTTTGACTTGAGCTATTCTACCCGCCCAAGAGACAGTATAGTTACACATATTTTTGGAGATGCGCAGAAGCTTTTTCTGTAGGGCAGCATGGTTTAGTTGAAGCATAGATTTACTGGGGAAGGTTAGTTGGATACCCAGGTATCGGAGCGAGGAATTTTTAGCCCAAGTGAAAGGAGTGGTTGTCGAGATATGATGTGAAGTTTGTGAAGTTTGAGGGTCTATCCCTAGGTTCAGCATGGTGGAATTGCTGTGATTTATTTTATATAGAGAGATTGAACTACATTTTTCCAATGTATTTTGGATATTGGGAAGGGAAGATCTGGGATTTGTGAGGGTAATGATAACATCATCTGCGTATAGACAGATTTTATGTTCAACCGTCCCCACAGTAATGCCCAATATTGCTGGTGTGGATCTAATGGCTTGTGCAAGTGGTTCCATTACCATGGCAAAAATCAGGGGGGAAAGTGGGCACCCCTGCCTAGTGCCATTAGTGATGCGAAAGGGGTCTGATATTATGCCTGAGGTCCAAACTCGGGCGCTGGGGGAGGAGTAAAGGTTGAGTATAGCCTGGAGGATATTCCCTGTCAGTCCGAACTTGAGTATGACCTTCTCCATGTATTTCCAGTGCACCCTGTCAAACGCCTTCTCTGCATCCAGTGAGAGGAAGAGAGAAGGCATTTGACTGTGCTCCACCCATTGGATCAAGTCAATAAGGCGTCTGGTACCATTGGAGGCCTGCCTGCCAGGCACAAATCCGACTTGGTCTGGGTGTATGATGAGGGGGACGACTTTGGATAATCGTTGGGCTAATATTTTTGCATATAGTTTGGTATCAGTATTCAAGAGTGAGATCGGGCGGTAATTGGCTGGGTTATCAGGAGATTTGCCTGGTTTGGGTATGGTGACTAGGGATGAGCTTCGTGTTCGAGTCGAACCCATGTTCGACTCGAACATCGGCTGTTCGCCCGTTCGCCGAATTGCGAACGATATGGGCCGTTCGCGCCAAATTCGTGTGGCGCGTAACGGCCCATAATTCACTGCGGCATCGCAGTGCATTGCTGGCTGATGATTGGCCAAGCATGCACTATGACCCGCATGCTTGGCCAATCACAGCGCCGTCAGTAGAGAGAGCTGTAATTGGCTCAGGGGATTTAGTACACGCCCCACACTATATAAGGCCGCCTGCACGGCGGCCCTGTGTAGTGTGTGTTCCGGTGTGCTAAGAGATAGAGAGAGAGAGAGACAGTGTCATTTGATTTGAGTTAGATAGATTAGGCAGAACAGTCAGTCAGTTAGCTGCACTTACAGTGTATTGTGTATATATATGCATCCCAGGTGTTGCATATATATATATACACTGTATTCAGTTTAGCTAGATCCGTTCCTGTTATCTTCTATCTAGACTATTTACATTTAGTGCAGTGCGTCCTGCTCACAGTGTTCAGCTAGATCCGTTCCTGTTATTTACATTTAGTGCAGTGCGTCCTGCTCACAGTGTTCAGCTAGATCCGTTCCTGCTATTTACATTTAGTGCAGTGCGTCCTGCTCACAGTGTTCAGCTAGATCCGTTCCTGCTATTTACATTTAGCGCAGTGCGTCCTGCTCACAGTGTTCAGCTAGATCCGTTCCTGCTATTTACATTTAGTGCAGTGCGTCCTGCTCACAGTGTTCAGCTAGATCCGTTCCTGCTATTTACATTTAGTGCAGTGCGTCCTGCTCACAGTGTTCAGCTAGATCCGTTCCTGCTATTTACATTTAGTGCAGTGCGTCCTGCTCACAGTGTTCAGCTAGATCCGTTCCTGCTATTTACATTTAGTGCAGTGCGTCCTGCTCACAGTGTTCAGCTAGATCCGTTCCTGCTATTTACATTTAGTGCAGTGCGTCCTGCTCACAGTGTTCAGCTAGATCCGTTCCTGTTATCTTCTAGACTATTTACATTTAGTGCAGTGTGTCCTGCTCACAGTGTTCAGCTAGATCCGTTCCTGCTATTTACATTTAGTGCAGTGCGTCCTGCTCACAGTGTTCAGCTAGATCCGTTCCTGCCATTTACATTTAGTGCAGTGCGTCCTGCTCACAGTGTTCAGCTAGATCCGTTCCTGCTATTTACATTTAGTGCAGTGCGTCCTGCTCACAGTGTTCAGCTAGATCCGTTCCTGTTATCTTCTAGACTATTTACATTTAGTGCAGTGCGTCCTGCTCACAGTGTTCAGCTAGATCCGTTCCTGCTATTTACATTTAGTGCAGTGCGTCCTGCTCACAGTGTTCAGCTAGATCCGTTCCTGTTATCTTCTAGACTATTTACATTTAGTGCAGTGCGTCCTGCTCACAGTGTTCAGCTAGATCCGTTCCTGCTATTTACATTTAGTGCAGTGCGTCCTGCTCACAGTGTTCAGCTAGATCCGTTCCTGCTATTTACATTTAGTGCAGTGCGTCCTGCTCACAGTGTTCAGCTAGATCCGTTCCTGCTATTTACATTTAGTGCAGTGCGTCCAGCTCACAGTGTTCAGCTAGATCCGTTCCTGCTATTTACATTTAGTGCAGTGCGTCCTGCTCACAGTGTTCCGCTAGATCCGTTCCTGTTATCTTGTAGACTATTTACATTTAGTGCAGTGCGTCCTGCTCACAGTGTTCAGCTAGATCCGTTCCTGCTATTTACATTTAGTGCAGTGCGTCCTGCTCACAGTGTTCAGCTAGATCCGTTCCTGCTATTTACATTTAGTGCAGTGCGTCCTGCTCACAGTGTTCAGCTAGATCCGTTCCTGTTATCTTCCTACTGACAGGCAGGCTTGTCTGGTTACAGTATATAAAGCCACCTGAAGAAAATTACAGGTGTTCTATTTGATCCTATTAGTACCACGGTCAGGCAGCTAGACTATTTACATTTAGTGCAGTGCGTCCTGCTCACAGTGTTCAGCTAGATCCGTTCCTGTTATCTTCCTACTGACAGGCAGGCTTGTCTGGTTACAGTATATAAAGCTACCTGAAGAAAATTACAGGTGTTCTATTTGATCCTATTAGTACCACGGTCAGGCAGCTAGACTATTTACATTTAGTGCAGTGCGTCCTGCTCACAGTGTTCAGCTAGATCCATTCCTGTTATCTTCCTACTGACAGGCAGGCTTGTCTGGTTACAGTATATAAAGCTACCTGAAGAAAATTACAGGTGTTCTATTTGATCCTATTAGTACCACGGTCAGGCAGCTAGACTATTTACATTTAGTGCAGTGCGTCCTGCTCACAGTGTTCAGCTAGATCCGTTCCTGTTATCTTCCTACTGACAGGCAGGCTTGTCTGGTTACAGTATATAAAGCTACCTGAAGAAAATTACAGGTGTTCTATTTGATCCTATTAGTACCACGGTCAGGCAGCTAGACTATTTACATTTAGTACAGTGCGTCCTGCTCACAGTGTTCAGCTAGATCCGTTCCTGTTATCTTCCTACTGACAGGCAGGCTTGTCTGGTTACAGTATATAAAGCTACCTGAAGAAAATTACAGGTGTTCTATTTGATCCTATTAGTACCACGGTCAGGCAGCTAGACTATTTACATTTAGTGCAGTGCGTCCTGCTCACAGTGTTCAGCTAGATCCGTTCCTGTTATCTTCCTACTGACAGGCAGGCTTGTCTGGTTACAGTATATAAAGCTACCTGAAGAAAATTACAGGTGTTCTATTTGATCCTATTAGTACCACGGTCAGGCAGCTAGACTATTTACATTTAGTACAGTGCGTCCTGCTCACAGTGTTCAGCTAGATCCATTCCTGTTATCTTCCTACTGACAGGCAGGCTTGTCTGGTTACAGTATATAAAGCTACCTGAAGAAAATTACAGGTGTTCTATTTGATCCTATTAGTACCACGGTCAGGCAGCTAGACTATTTACATTTAGTACAGTGCGTCCTGCTCACAGTGTTCAGCTAGATCCGTTCCTGTTATCTTCCTACTGACAGGCAGGCTTGTCTGGTTACAGTATATAAAGCTACCTGAGGAAAATTACAGGTGTTCTATCCCAGCTTAGTGCAGCTACAGGCCATTAGTATGTCTGGAAGGCCAAGAAGGAGAGGCAGACAGTCACAAGCCAATAAGAGAGGGCAAGCAGGCTCTGTGTCTAGTGCTGGTCGTGGAGACGGTGCATCCTCATCAGCACGTGGCCATGGGACACGCTTGGCCTTTTTTTCGGCAGCTGGCCGTGTTGAGCCGCAACATGCGGAAGACTTGGTCGAGTGGATGACCAAGCCGTCCTCATCCTCCTCATCCTCTCTCACCCATGCCCAGGGTGCTTTGTCTGGCAAAGCAGCGGCCTCTTCCCTCAGCTCAATGTCATCAGCGACTCCTTCCCTAGCTCCACCATGTCCTCATGAGGATTCCCTCGAACTGTTTGACCACAGTGTTGGGTACATGCTCCAGGAGGATGCCCAGCGTTTGGAAGGCTCTGATGATGATACTGAGCTTGATGAAGGCAGTAACATGAGCACGGACAGAGGGGGTGCCCAAGAAGGACAGCAATCTGGCAGTCATGCTCCCCCTGCTGCAGCATACTGCCAGGTTTGCTCCAGTGATGAGGAGGGAGGGGATGAAGAGGTCACTGACTCAACGTGGGTGCCTGATAGGAGAGAGGAGGAGGAGGAGGAGGAGGAGGAGGCGGCACATCACCAACGAGGCAGGATGCCCTCCAGGGGCCAGCCTAAGGGCAGCACATTGACTGCATCACACCCCAAAGCTCCACATGTGCAGGGCGCTGCAGTCTCTGCGCGTTATTCAAAAAGTTCTTTGGTGTGGGCCTTTTTTGAGACGAGTGCATCAGATCGCACCGCTACTATTTGCAACATATGTCTCAAGCGTATCTCGCGTGGCCAAAACATCTCCCGCTTGGGTACCACATGCTTGACCAGACATATGTTGACCTGCCATGCAGTTCGTTGGCAAGCGTATCTAAAAGACCCACACCAAAGAACAAAGAGGATCTCTCCTTGCTCCTCATCAGCTGAGATTTCCAACCCCACTAGACCTTCAGTCCTCTCTGAGACCTGCAGTGAGAGGAATGAAGGTGTAGAATTAGGTGTGTCACAGCCAAGTACTTGTGGGCAATCTGCTTTTGGTACACCGACGTCAGATTGTACCAGGCAAATTTCCCTGCCCCAGCTGCTGCACCGCCGAAAGAAGTTTGCTCCCAGCCATCCACATGCCCAGCGGTTGAATGCTAGCTTGGCAAAATTGCTAGCACTTCAACTGCTGCCTTTTCAGTTGGTAGACTCTGCCCCCTTCCGTGAGTTTGTGGAATGTGCGGTTCCTCAGTGGCAGGTACCCAAACGCCACTTTTTCTCACGGAAGGCGATTCCGGCTCTCTACCGGCATGTGGAAGGCAATGTCCATGCCTCGCTGGACAGGGAGGTCAGCGGTAAGGTGCATATTACCGCTGACTCATGGTCCGGCAGGCATGGGCAGGGACGTTACCTAAGTTTCACGGCGCATTGGGTGACTCTGCTGGCAGCTGGGAAGGATGCAGGACAAGGTGCAGTAGTGTTGGAGGTTGTTCCGCCACCACGCCTCCAAAATGCTGATTGTGACACACCTCTCTCCTCCACCCCCTCCTCTTCTTCTTCCTCCATGGCCTCTTCCTCGGAACCAGCGGTGCTCCGTAGGCGTTCAAGGGGCTACGCAAGTACGCAGGCCAAAAGATGCCATGCGGTGCTTGAGCTGGTGTGCTTGGGGGACAGGAGCCACACTGGGGCAGAGGTTCTGTCAGCTCTGCAGGGGCAGGTTCAGAGGTGGTTGACGCCACGCCAACTTAAGGCAGGAATGGTGGTTTGCGACAATGGCACCAACCTCCTCTCTGCCCTCCGACAGGGACAAATGACCCATGTGCCCTGTTTGGCTCACGTCCTTAACTTGGTGGTGCAGCGGTTCTTGGGCAGGTACCCGGGCTTACAGGATGTCCTGAGGCAGGCCAGGAAAGTCTGTGTGCATTTCCGCCGGTCATATAATGCCAGTGCTCGGCTGACGGACCTCCAAAAGGAGTTTAACCTGCCCAAGAACCGCCTAATCTGTGACATGCCCACCAGGTGGAACTCAACGTTGGCCATGCTGCAGCGGCTGCACACGCAGCAGAGGGCCATCAATGAGTACCTGTGCGACTATGGCACCAGGACAGGGTCAGGAGAGCTTGGTTTTTTTCCCCACGCCAGTGGGCCATGATCAGGGATGCATGCACTGTCCTGTCACCATTCGAGGAGGCCACGAGGATGGTGAGCACTGACAGTGCATGCATCAGTGACACTGTCCCCCTTGTCCACCTGTTGGAGCACACGCTGCGTGGAATAATGGACAGGGCACTTGAGGCAGAACAGAGGCAGGAAGAGGAGGACTTCCTTAGCTCTCAAGGCCCCCTTTATCCAGACAGTGTTCCTGCGTGCCCGCCGATCACACAGGAAGAGGACGAGGAGGAGGAGGAGGAGGAAGATTGTGTCAGTATGGAGGTGGAGCCTGGCACTCAGCATTAGCAGCAGTCTTTAAGGGATCAGTCCCAAGGAACACATGGACTTGTACGTGGCTGGGAGGAGGTGGCTGCGGACGTTGTTGTCCTTAGTGACCCAGAGGACTCCGGACCGAATGCCTCAGCAAACCTACGCTGCATGGCCTCCCTGATCCTGCAAAGCCTGCGTAAGGATCCTCGTATTCGTGGTATCAAAGAGAAGGACCAATACTGGCTGGCAACCCTCCTTGATCCACGTTACAAGGGTAAGGTTGCGGACCTTATCTTGCCATCGCAGAGGGAGCAGAGGATGAAACATCTTTGGGAGGCCTTGCAGAAAGGTCTGTGCAACGCGTTCCCAGAGACTGGGAGGTTACAAACTCCTGTTTCTGGACAACGTGTTGCTGAGGCTTCGGTCCGTCAAAGAAGGAGCGGTGGAGAAGGTGGCCGTCTGACCGATGCGTTCAGACAATTTTTTGGTCCGCAGCCCCAAGGTATGATCGGTTCCAGCAACCATCGCCAGCGTCTGTTTTACATGGTGCAGGAATACCTAGGGGCAAGATCAGACTTGGACACCTTTCCCACCGAAAATCCTCTGGGTTACTGGGTCTTGAGGATGGATCACTGGCCAGAGCTTGCACAGTATGCAATTGAGCTACTGGCCTGTCCTGCATCCAGCGTTCTTTCGGAACGCACATTCAGTGCTGCTGGAGGCGTGGTAACCGATCACAGGGTGCGTCTGTCCACCGACTCGGTCGATCGGCTGACCTTCATAAAAATGAATCAGTCTTGGATCACCACCAGCTACCAAGCACCTGATGCTGATGTAACCGAATAATTTTTTTTGAAATCTCAGATCCCTTCAAAGACTGCCTATGCTGATGCTGAGTGACTATCCCTGAGTAATTATCCTCTTCCTCCTCAATCATCACGCTGATAGCTTGTAAGAACATTTTTGGTTCTGGGCGCCACCACCAGTGCCTAAGGCACAATTTTTCAGCCCCTGTTTAACAGGGGCGTGTAATTACAATTTTTGATGTAATACTTTGCAGCAGGGCTCGTTCCTGCATTCCAACTAGAGTGTCTGTGAGGGGTTGCAGTGTTGTGGCACCAGCACCAGTGCCTAAGGCCCAATTTTTCTGCCCCTGTCTAACAGGGGCGTGTAATTACAATTTTTGATGCAATACTTTGCAGCAGGGCTCGTTCCTGCGTTCCAACTAGAGTGTCTGTGAGGGGTTCCAGTGTTGTGGCACCAGCACCAGTGCCTAAGGCCCAATTTTTCTGCCCCTGTCTAACAGGGGCGTGTAATTACAATTTTTGAAGCAATACTTTGCAGCAGGGCTCGTTCCTGCATTCCAACTAGAGTGTCTGTGAGGGGTTGCAGTGTTGTGGCACCAGCACCATTGCCTAAGGCCTAATTTTTCAGCTCCTGTTCAACAGGGGCATGTAATTACAATTCTTGATCTAATATTTCACAGCAGGGCCCTGTGAGGGCTTACAGTGTTGTGGCCACAGCAACACCTAAGGCCCAAATTTCTGCTGAGTATATAGGGCAGGACCCTACTTTCAAACATCTAACTTACAAACGACTCCTACTTGCAAATGGAAGGAGACAACAGGAAGTGAGATGAAATCTACCCCTAGGAAGGGAAATTCTCTCCTGTAAGAGTTAATATGGGAAAACAATTTCTCCTTTCCACTGATGCTTTCCAATCCTTGTTCCACAAAAAAACCCAAATTTTCAAAAAACATTTTTCATTGGGACAAAAAAGTGAGGTGAAATCTTCTGAAGAGGAGGAAAGACAGCAAAACAAATGTCACAGGGGTGATAACCCTTCCCTATGTTTTCCAAAAAGCTTAGAAAAGATTTTTTGGCTGGAGCTAAACACGTTAAAAATGTTCAAAATTACAAACAGATTCTACTTAACAACAAACCTACAGTCCCTGTCTTGTTTGCACCGCCTGTATACTGCTGTTCAGAGTATATAGGGCCTGGTGGCCCCACACCTTTCCTTATTTTAATTTGGGTGCGGGGTTCCCCTTAATATCCATACAAGACCCAAAGGGCCTGGTAATGGACTGGGGGGTACCCATGCCGTTTGTCTCACTGATTTTCATCCATATTGCCATGACCCGACATGACATTAAACCCGCAAGCAGTTTTAAATGAGATTTTTTCCTTTAAAAATGACATTTGGTGCAGGGACTGTTCTAAACATGGGAAACACGCGTCACTTTACAGGCATACTATAGACACGCCCCAGGTACGATATTTAAAGGAATATTTCACTTTTTTTTTTTTACTTTAAGCATCATTAAAATCACTGCTCCCGAAAAAACGGCCGTTTTTAAAAGTTTTTTTTGCATTGATATATGTCCCCTGGGGTAGGACCCGGGTCCCCAAACCCTTTTTAGGACAATACCATGCAAATTAGCCTTTAAAATGAGCACTTTTGATTTCGAACGTTCGAGTCCTATAGACGTCAATGGGGTTCTAACGTTCGTGCGAACTTTCGGTCCGTTCGCGGGTTCTGGTGCGAACCGAACCGGGGGGTGTTCGGCTCATCCCTACAGCTCAGTAGAGACAATGCACGCTGGTTCAGGTCCATCCAGGTATCCATCCAGGTATCGGGTCAGCCGCTGCCTCTTCACCTTGCAAGTTTTGCTACCAGTCATCTTGATTGTCCCTCAGAAGGGGATCCAGTGCCTTACAACATCGCTAGGTGCATCGGGAGCCTGAACCAGCACCTGGGATTATTCTTGTGTCATCGTACAAAGGATTGGTGAGAGGGTGTAAACCCAACATCCTTCTTGACACCATACTGACACCAATTTCCCTTTTTAGTGTCACGGGATGCTTGTTTGGAACTGCCATCTCTAGTAGTTTGCCCTTTTAAATCTCTACCTAACGGAACATTCTAGAGGATTACTGCTCCATGCAAGCTTGTTTAAAGCTACTCTTTTAAAACAAGGGACCCACTGTTTGCTAGCAGAAGACACTAGTATTCTTCACCTCAGGACCTGCAACATTTCAGAACTGTGCTTACTGTACTTGTGTAACCCTTTTCTTTTCGTTGTGTGTTTGCCTTTCAAAGGTGTTTGTGGCCCAGAAGGAGCTGAGGAGTTGACAAGTCTTCTCTCCTCCCTCTCAGTGCCTGTGTTAAGGGCATATAGATTATTGCCCTTTCTATACCTTCAGTTGCTAAATATTAAAGGTTGTCTTTTCTAATGTATTAATTATTTGTAGCAAGGTTTAAAAGTGTTGCACGTTTCCATATACTTTAAACCATGCTAATATATTCAATTTGTTTATCACTACCAGGTGTGTGTCTATTTTTGGTGATAATCACAGCCAGGATAATTTTATTTACCGCATTTGTCCTTAAATGTGTTTGCAGTAATTTTATTTAACCAGGTGTGTCAGAGGGGCTGAGGTCATTCTTGGAGTTGAGGCGGAGATCAGAGAATCCAAATTCACCAAGAGGCTCCTTTGGGGGTGCCGCTACACGTGGGGACTCGTCTTACACGTGGGGACTCGTCTGGGATCCTCTTTTCTACTAGCAAATCTTCAAGAAAACACCCCAGATAGAGTCAAGATGGACCCTGTCACTGCAACCCAGTGGTGTGAGAAGGGAAATGGTGAATGGGAGTCAAGTGTTGTAATTGACATCCCTGGGGTGGGCTGGACTGAGAAATGGATCAGTCAAGCTGTGAAGACACTAGTCCCAGATCAGAAGGCATGGGTGATAGACATCAAACCAGATCAAGAGAACTCCTGCACGTATGCCCTGATGGAGTGGAGGAAAGGGATTCCCTACTTGTTTCAAAAGGGCCAGTGTATGGTTGACTGACGATGTCGAAGCTCATCTGATCCAGCTGAATGCATTGGATGTGAGTCCAGAAAGCTCAGGCCAAAAAGCATCATAGGAAGATGCTACCCCACCGGCCTCTGTAGCAATGATAGGACCAGAGTTTATTGGTGCCTTGGGAGCCTTCATGGAAAAGTGCCAGAAGAGAAACCCTACATACACTGGGTCGGTATATAGAAAACTGAGGGCTTTTTCAGGAAAGTAACCAGTGCCAGCTGGAGAGGACAGCTTTGAGGAGTGGCTGGAGCAAGCCACTCAAGCTTTAGATGAATGGGACATTCCAGAGGCCCAGAAAAAAAGAGACTTACTGAGAGCTTAAGGGAGCCTACCTCAGAAGCCATTCGCAATTTTAAACTCAGCAAACAGGATTGTACTGCTCAGGACTACTTGAGTGTTCTGCAAGACGTGTTTGGGCAAGCAGAAAAGCCATCTGACCTTATGTATCAGTTTGAACATACCTATCAGAATGAAAGGGAAAAGCTATCTGACTATATGAGGCGTCTGGACAAGATAATGCACCAGATATTACTAAAAAAAGGGCTTGGATCCCAGGACAGTAGATGAGGTTCGGGCACAACAGGTCTTGAGGGCAGCTCAACCCCTAGACCCTATCACAATCCAGCTAAAAACTCGAGGAGATGGAGGAATCCTAAAGTATCCTGACCTAATCCGGGTTGTAAGAGAAGAGGAGGCCATGCTGGAAAACAAGAAGGGGACCCAGAAATCAGAGCCTGTTGCTGGAGTTAGAGTAGCTAGTGTGACTAATGGCAACACATAGATAAAGCTTTTAAAAACCCAGGTGTCACAATTGATGGAGATGATAACTCTACTGACAGTCGGAACCACTGTCTCACCTGATGGGGATGTCTCGGAGTCCAAGCTGACTGCAAACCCTGTGGCTGTCCATGGTCAAGAAGCCAATGAATCAAGGGGTTTGCTTCAACTGTCTCAGCATATTGTGTATGCCTTTGGTTGGGGTGTCAGACTTCAATACAAGAGGAGTTAGCAGCCTTCTGACAAGGTCAATGTTCGTTCCTATTATCAGAGAACTCTTGTTGGCTTCTGATGGTTGAGGGCATACAACGGCTAAGGTATCAAACTTTTCTGTTTGTTTGGTCACAGAGGGGTCAAAAATCAACTTGACCGGGGGGCGGAGCTAGCCGGAGTCCAAGATGGACGTGTAAGAGCAGAGCTCCAACACCAGCGGGAACAACGCGGCTCACAGCACCTTGCCTGGGACCGATACTAAGCCCAAACCACGGCGTTCCGGTCCGCAAGATCCCGGGGAACGCACCGATACCATGACCTGGAGAAAAAAGGAAGGGAATCGGCCGATGAGACTGACGGAGTTTTACTCCTATGAGGCCAGGCAAGATGGCGCCGGCCCAGCATCCACGCCGACATCCGCGGTTAATAACAACAGCAAGCAGATGAAATCCCAAAAAAGAAGCAGCCCTCCTAAAGACTCAAGGTCTCCCCCAGCTACCCCATCAACAGGGAGCCCAGAGAAGTCCAGATTCAAGGAGGATGCCATGGATGACAGCACTGAGGTGAGCTCTCCCCCTGACTCAGGTGATGATACCAGGGAGCTACCTGACTCCATTGATTCATTCCCTACAAACGGCCAGCCTGTCATAGACACTATGTTAAAAGAAATGTTAGTATCACTGAGAGGATCACTACACTCAGACATGATCTCCTGTATGCACAAATTCAGCAATGAGATCAAATCAGTAACTAACAAAGTGACCCATATAGAACATAAAATGGGGGAATACGCCACAACAATAAATAACCTGGTAGATGCAAATGAAGCTAGAGATGAAGATTTAGAAGGGATCAAAGCCAAAATGGCGGACATTGAGGACAGATCCAGAAGAAATAATATGAAGATCAGAGGGGTCCCAGAAACAGTTAAACAACAAGATTTGAGGGACTATGCCACCCAGCTATTCACAGCCATCTTACCAGATCTAACAACATTAGACCTCACAGTGGACAGGATTCACAGGTTACCTAAACCCACCTACCTAGGAGATGATATACCGAGGGACGTGATCCTGCACCTACACTTCTACCAAACTAAGGAAAGAATAATGGCGGCTGCAAGACAGAAGGAAGCGATCCCATCGCCATACTCAAACCTGCAATTCTATGCAGACTTATCACAATACACGCTTCAAAAAAGGAGAAATATGACAACCCTAACTAAAGCACTCAGAAACCACAAGATTGGGTACAGATGGGGATTCCCAACCAAACTGATCGTAACAAAAGAAGGTAAGGAGTATGTGATGGACTCCCTAGCTAAAGGCATGGCACTACTCAGCGCCTGGGGGATAATCTCAGACAAACAGTCACCCCCTAGGGCAAGAAGCCCCAACACAAGCCCGGGTCCAGAATGGCGCACGGTCGATCGCAGGAATGCCCGCACTCACCACTAATACCAGCATGGGCAAATCACATTACCAACGACCCGCATTGGAGTACACATTTCCGCTCCGTTAAGTTTGTTTAAACTTATTACCCACAAGTTAATACCTGAGTGACTCAGAGTCACACTTTAACGAACTTACTAGTTGGCACGTAGCTACGAATGTTGAACCTCGGTTCCTACAAGTTTTTTTTTGTTTTTCTCTTCTTTTTTCCTTTTTTTTCTCTTCTCACCCCGACAGTCCAGACCATTGCTTCACACCTGGGAGGATGTCGCATCAATCAAGAACAGACATCTATAGAAAATCTCCAAGCCCAGCAAAAAATCAACATCCAGGTCAGGCATCTAAGTGAAGTAAGTGCAACTTATATTATAAACCATTCACATCATCACATAAACCGAATACATGGCAGTGAATTTCCTGACCATTAATGCAAAGGGACTAAACCACCCGGCCAAGCGAAGGTCCTTATGGAAGGAAGCGATACAAAAAAACAGCGACATTCTATGCACACAAGAAACCCATTTTCATATTGACTCACCACCTAAATGCTCCCATCCGAGATTCCCCCATATTTTCTGCGCAAACGCAAAGAACAAAACGAAGGGGGTGATGATAGCAATTAAGGACACTATCACATTCATCCTACATAAGATCTTACTGGATCCACATGGCCGCTACATAATTATGGTGTGTGACATTAACTCTGAAACTTTCACTTTGGCAAACATTTATGCCCCAAATGCAGGGCAATCCAAATTCCTGCACTCAGTCCTCAAGAAAATTGAACAGATACGCCAAGAGCAACAGTGATATGCGGAGACTTCAACATGGTGCCTGACTCTGTTCTGGACTCAACATCCAATCCTAAAAGATCTCCACCAACCCTACAACCAATACTTCGCAAGTATTCATTGTATGATGCATGGCGATGCCTCAACGCTAATGAAAGAGACTACTCTTTTTTTTCCCACTGCCATAAATCTTACAGTAGAATAGATTTATTTCTGGTTGATAAGCGATTGCTGTTTAAATGTAGAAATGCTAAAATACATAGTATGACTTGGTCGGATCATGCCCCAGTGGAGCTACAAGTGGGGAAACCTTCTACAATTAAAAGCACTTACATATGGAGAGCCAACCCCAGGCTGTTCCAGCATGGCCCGACCAAGCTGTACATAGAGCAGCAGATGAAGGAATTTTTTTCACTTAATAAGGGGTCGGTCTCAGATCCATTCACCCTGTGGAATACCCACAAGGCATTTGTAAGGGGGTTGTTGATGCAACAAGAGGCGAGGTTTAGGAGGATGAGGCAACAGCGGACAACGAAAATCATAAACCAAATTGAAATTTTAGAGAAGCAAAATATGACACTTATCTCTCAAGAATTAATAGACCAACTAAATACGCTTCGTACAGAGCTTAGGCTAACTCTATTGGAGGACTTCGAAAAGGCCTCCAGGAAGCTAAAATTGACATACTACACTAGTGGTAATAGAGCAGGGAAACTGCTTGCCAATCAATTAAAAGGTCACAGACATAAAACACACATACCATATATCACTCATCCAAAAACACAAATCAAACACCAACATCCACAAGAAATAGCCGATGCCTTTAGCCACTATTACGGCTCCTTATATAATCTTAAAAATGACTCCACAATACCGCAACCTAATATAGAAAATATAGAAACATTCCTACAAACTATACATTTACCTAAACTCACCGCAGAACACCTTCAAACATTGAACTCCCCTATAACAGAATCGGAAGTCAGTCTTACCATTCAGTCACTACCAATAAACAAGTCCCCCGGTCCAGATGGCTTCTCAGGGGAGTACTATAAGGCATTTTGTAGTATACTAACCCCACATATGACAGAGATGTTCGGTGCTGCTGTTGCCTCCTCGTCATTCCCTCCGGAGATGTTGAAAGCAACCATAATAGCATTACCTAAACCAGGGAAGGCTCCTGATTCCCCACAGAATTTCAGACCTATCTCCCTATTAAATATGGATATTAAGACTTATGCAAAACTACTAGCGAATAGGTTAATGCACATTCTTCCTGAAATTATTCACATAGATCAATCAGGATTCACAAAGGGTAGGCAAACTTCTGATGCCACTAGAAGACTGATCAACGTAATCCATATTGCGGACAGATGTAGAACGCCTTCTCTGCTCCTCGCTTTGGACGCAGAGAAGGCGTTTGATAGAATCCATTGGCAGTTTCTCTCCCAGGTATTGGGAAAATTTGGGTTTGAGGGTACAGTATACTCTGCCATTATGGCCCTATACACTCATCCATCAGCACAAGTACTCGTAGCAGGAGCGCTTTCTGCCCCGTTCCAGATTACTAATGGGATGAGACAGGGGTGCCCCCTTTCCCCCCTGATCTTTAACTTATTAATGGAACCATTGGCAACCCATCTACGAACACACCAAAACATCTCCGGGGTACAGATAAGCCAAAGAAACCATATTATCAGCCTATTCGCAGATGACATCATACTGATGCTCACAAATGC
Organism: Lithobates clamitans; assembly: GCA_037952925.1. NCBI lineage: Eukaryota > Metazoa > Chordata > Amphibia > Anura > Ranidae > Lithobates > Lithobates clamitans. Next base: position 821,243 of record JBBGZY010001615.1, on the reverse strand, counting down.
AGAAACCTCCCTACCATCAGTCCACAAAGCCCTACAAACATTCAATAGAGTATCGTATTATAAAGTAAACAAATCTAAGTCCTATATCTTAAACCTAGGAATAACACCACAGGTTAGTCATAAACTAGAACAAAATTTCCCATACATATGGAAAAAAGAGGGAATAAAATACTTGGGCATTATACTAACTCCTAAATCTGGAGATCTATTGTCAGCCAATTATACCCCCTTTCTGAAACAACTTCCCGACAAACTAAAAAAACTGGCTAAAACTGAACTCTCGTGGCTGGGCAGACTTGCAGCTTTCAAGATGCAAATTCTACCACAGATACTCTACCTATTTAGGACCCTCCCAATCCCATTACCAAACTCTTTCTTTAATTCCCTTCAACCTATAATAAACAGATACATATGGCAAGGGAAGAAAGCAAGATGTGCTTTCACCAAGCTAATAAAACATAGGACAGCAGGAGGAGTGGGACATGTACACATGCAGGACTATTACTTTGCAACCATATTAGCGCAAACAAGAAATTGGATGACATCGGAGACGGATCTGTCTACATTGTGGGCAGAGACAGAAAAAATCCAAATAAAAAATAAATCATTGAAAGACTTTCTCATGACAGCCCATATGAACTTCTCCCTAGATGCAAAGCTATCCCCAACCATACTAGCAACAATAAGAGCGTGGGGTTACCTTAGAAATCACTCAGACTGGACGGGAGCGGTGGCCCCACTCAAGCTCCAGATTTCCGCACTCAGCCATATCATTCCAGATATTAACTTAAAGATATGGAAGATGAAGGGTATACAACATATTGAAGATCTAGTAGAGGGCAATTCCATCAAAGCATTCAACACGTTACAGGAGGAATTTGGCATACCACACACAGAATATTACAAATATGCACAGATCACTCAACTCCTCAAAAAACACCCCAACATATTTACCAACTTGCCAATAAAGATACTCCAATTTCTATCACAAACCACAACAAAATTAAAAGGGATATCAACCCTTTATTTGGGTCTCCAAGAAAAAAAGGTTTGCACAAAATCCCCAAACATAATAGCTTGGGAAACAGAAATGGGACAATGTAACCCGGCAAAAAAATGGGAAATAACTTTTAACAATATATACAACTCCACTAAAAGCACCAACCTAAGGGAAATGCAGCAAAAAATATTCCACACGTGGTACCTCACACCCAGTCGTATATCTAAAATCTATCACAACTCCTCTCCTGAATGTTGGAGACTATGTGGGGAGTGCGGTACGTTATCCCACATACTATGGAACTGCCCCAAAATAAAACCACTATGGAGGCAAATAGAAAGTTTAATAAGAAATTTTTCGCAACAAACCCCACCTTTAAGCTTATCAATGGCAATACTATCAATGAACCTAGATTCAATTCCAAACCAATTCAGAACAATAATCTCACACATATTGTTGGTAACCAGGCTTACAATTCTTAGACACTGGAAGGAAATAGAACCCCCATCCATATCAGAAGTAATAACCACAGTCCACAATTACGGTACATATGAAGTTTTACACGCATCAGCTATGGGGAATTATGAGAAGTTATCCAAACTATGGGCGCCATGGAACTCATGGTACTCAAGGCGATTGATTTACTGAGAGTAAGAATAAGTTGAATTGAGCCATCTACCTAGGGGAAGCAATAAGTCTGTTGGGTCAAGTTTTATTACTTGTTTTTTCTTTTTTTCTTTCTTTTTTTTTTTTGTTAATTTAATTTCTCTTCCTTATTTTTCTATAAGTTACCTTAAATAAATATTAAGTCCAGAGGTACTCTATCTATAAAGGTACAAGAAAATACTAACTTACCAATACAATCAGTCAGGTATTTGTAACCGCTAAAAGCACTAAGAGTAAGATGAAGCAAACGTGGCCTCAAGTCGGAGGATGCGACCATAATGAGAGATCGCTCAGTCCAAAGATGGAGAGGCCATGAATAAATACCACAACAGGAATATTACATATACTTAACATAACGTAAGATACAGTTATTAAAATGAGAAAAATGTGTAGAATGTTATAGTACTATGGAAAGAAAATCAACAATACACAATTGTATGTATCATATCTTGTACAATGTTCAATAAAAAAAAATATTTAAAAAAAAATCAACTTGACCGGTAAGTATGGAAAATGTTGGGTTCCAATACCCCATATTTCCAGTTCCTCCAATTTCTGCAGGGGTAAGTGTTTGAGGTGCTGGTTGTAAAAGACTCTATATAGCAGGGTATGTGGAGGAGTGGGCCACTACCAACATGTTTGTTCAAGCCCACCAAAGTCTGAAACCCAGCATCCAAAGCCAGTGGGAAACTTTAGAGGGCCCTGGTGAAGGAGCCAACCGGGTGCTCACCTACAATCGTTAGCTCCATATTCAAAGATGCAAAGAAACTGCAGTGGAAGCCAAAATGTTTACAAAGGGCCCCCGCTGCTGTTTCTAAGTGACCATACAACCCTCTCTCTTCGACCTCAGGTGCCCAGTCACCGAGAGTAGATGCACATCAACCCTCTGGGGCCCAATGGAGATGCAAGCAAAGCCAGAAGCTCATGAAGAATTGGGCACGAATACAGATGACAGGACAAAATAACTACCCTACTCCTGGTAGATTCTAAAACAAACTTGTGGGACCTTCTCCCATCGTGTCAAATCAAGTAGAAGGCATCTATACAAAGGCACTTCTGGACACGGGGGTGCAAGTTATCCTGCTATATAGAGACTTTTACGACTGGCACCTCAAACACTTACCCCTGCAGAAACTGGAGGAACTGGACATATGGGGTATTGGAACCCAAAATTTCCCATATGATGGATACTTACCGGTCAAGTTGATTTTTGACCACGCTGTGACCAAACAAATAGAAACGTTTGATACCTTAGCCATTGTATGCCCTCGTCCATCAGGAGCCAACAAGAGTTCTCTGATAATAGGAACAAACACTGATCTTGTCAGAAGGCTGCTCACTCCTCTTGTATTGAAGTCTGAAACCCCAACCAGAGGCATACACCCTATGCTGAGACAAGTGTATCAGCAGCTAGTCGAAGAACAGAGAGCCCCAGCTGAAGGAATGGGAAAGATTTGGCAATTGGATAGAAGTGAGAAGATACTACAACCTGGAGAGGTGGTGTGTCAACAAGCTTCAGTCAAGCTCAATTAGGAACAACCGGGCCCCTTTGTTGTCCTTGATGCTGACTGCCAGGGAGAGGACATGGGAGTGGAGGTAATCCACCAAAGTCATATCAATTAGGGCTCTGCAACAGAGTTCCCTGTCAGCATCCGGAATGTTATGGCCTCGCCATTGAAACTGTGAGCCTGAATGCTGTTAGGACAAGTAAATCCAGCCACACCAGTCTCACCATCTGATTTAAGGTAAGGAAGGATGGAAGAAATCTCCATAGAACAGTTTTACCCACAAAACACCAAACTATTACCTGAGTGGAAAGAAAAAGTCAAAGCCCAGCTCTTGAGATGGCAGAATAGGTTCTCGAAAGATGAGTTTGATGTGGGGTGTGCGAAAAGTGCCCAGCACAGGATTCACCTTAAGGAAGACAGGCCATTTAGGGAAAGAGTCAGATGGATCCCTTTGGGGGACCTGGAAGATTTACATGAGCAGCTGGCAGAATTGAAGAGATCAGGCATCATCAGGGAGTCTAGGAGCCCTTATGCCTCCCCCATAGTGGTGGTGCGGAAGAAAAATGGGTCCCTGAGGCTGTGCATCAATTATCGGACGCTCAAAAGGAGGACCATCCCTGATCAGTACACCACTCCAAGGATAGAGGATGCCCTACAGAGCCTGTCGGGGGCGCAGTGGTTCAGCATGCTGGACTTGAAGAGTGGGTACTATCAAATCCCCATGCACCCTGAGGACAGGGAAAAAACAGCTTTTATCACCCCAATAGGAGTTTGATAGGATGACTCAAGGTCTGTCTGGTGCACCAGTAAGGTTTCCAGAGACTGATGGAGAAGACAGTAGGGGACATGAACCTAATCAAAGTGTTGGTATATCATGACAATATCATTGTCTTCGGCAAAACTCTTGAAGAACATGAAGAGCATCTGGAGAAGGTTCTGAGGAGACTCCATGAAGAGGGATTGAGGCTGTCCCTGGAAAAATGTCAGTTTTATCAGCCTTCAGTTAATTACCTCAGCCATGTTGTCTCTGCTGAAGGAATAGCTACTGACCCCCAAAAGCTGGAAGCTGTCACCTCTTGGCCAACGCCTACCAATGTAACTGAGCTTAGGTCATTCCTGGGATTTTGCTCATACTACAGGAGATTCGTTGAGTGATTTGCTAGAATAGTCCATTCCCTTCATGAGTTACTAAAGAACAAGGATGAGAATGATGACCCAGACCTAACAAAGCCGGTCAAACAACATGGAGGCCCCAGGAAGCCTCAGGAGTCATTACAATCCAGTGGACTGACCCGTGTGAGCAAGCCTTTCAGCAGCTGAAGTGGAGTCTAACAACTGCTCCTGTTCTGGCCTATGCCAATCCAGCTAAGCCATATGAGCTGCTTGTTGATGCCAGTCGAGATGGGCTGGGTGGGGTACTGTATCAGGAGCACGATGGACACCTGCGGCCTGTTGCTTATGTGAGCTGAAGTCTTACATTTGCTGAGAAAAACTACCCTACTCACAAGTTGGAATTCTTGGCTCTGAAGTGGGCAGTGGTGGGCAAGTTGAAAGACTACTTGTATGGTGCAGACCTCATGGTCAAAACTGACAACAACCCACTCACGTACATACCACAGCAAAACTGGATGCCCTATCAGGGTTCTGCTTCAGCCTAAAATACCACCCAGGAATTGGGAACAGAGTTGCTGATGCCCTGTTGAGGAGACCCTATGACTTGGGGATTGCCTCTGAAGAGTGGACTCAACTGACACCAGAAGGGAAACAAATATTGTGTCAGGGAGCGGAACATCAGGCCAGAGGAACAACTGGGGCAGAAGCCATCGGAGAATCAGTGGCAGGTATCTCCAAATACTACTGTGATTTGTCCCAGGTCAGGGATAACAACCTGCCTAAGCTTTCAGATAGGGACTTAAGAAAGGATCAGATAGCAAATCCCCTCTGTAGTTTAACACTGAAGGCCCTGGAGGACCAATGCCCAAATATACTGCTCTATAACAGACTCTCCAACAGGAGCACGACTAATACACAAGAAATGGGATCAACTGCAGTTACGCAATGGGGTGGTCTACCGAAGAGGTCCCTCAGATGATCCTGAAGATAAGTGGCAGCTATTCTTGCCGAGAATGCATATAGAGACAATGCTGACTGCCTTACATGACAATCATGGCCACCTAGGGCCTGAGAATACATTCAAACTGGTGCGAGAAAAATGACAAGAGACAGTTTTTGACAATTCCTTTATTTAAATGCTTCTTCTTTCTTCTATCTTCTTTCTTCTATTTTCTATCTTCTATCTTCCTTCGGTTTCTTCCTCCATCTTCTTCTTCTTCTGGTTCTTCTGGTTCTTCTGGTTCTTCCTCCGGTGTTCTCGTCTGGCATCTTCCTCCGCAGCGTCTTCTTCCCTTCTTCTCCTCGCTCCACTCAAGTCCCCGTGCGTCAGAGGGGGCGGGGTCACCAGGTGGCCCCGCCTCCCTGTTATTCAAGAACCGTCAGAAGAGTAGAAGCGTCACACAGCGGGAGCCTCCCCCCATGCCATCATGGATACGGAGCGGCCCGAGGAGAAGAAGAGAAGAAGACGCCAAGGAGGAAGCTGCCAGACGAGAACACCAGAGGAAGAACCACAAGAACCAAAAGAACCAGAAGAAGAAGAAGATGGAGGAAAAAAACGAAGGAAGATAGAAGATAGAAGATAGAAGATAGAAGGAAGAAGATAGAAGAAAGAAGATAGAAGAAAGAAGATAGAAGATAGAAGAAATAAGATAGAAGAAAGAAGAAGCATTTAAATAAAGGAATTGTCAAAAACTGTCTCTTGTCATTTTTAACATTTTTGACAGTTTTTTTGTGAAATGGTAGGGTACCCCCTTACCATTTCACACAGGGGGAGGGCCGGTATCTGGGGGTCCCCTTGTTAATGGGGGCTTCCAGATTCCGATAAGCCCCCCGCCCGCAGACCCCCTCAACCACCGGGCAAGGGTTATGGGGAAGAGGCCCTTGTCCCCATCAACATGGGGACAAGGTGTTTTGGGGGGCTACCCCAAAGCACCCTCCCAATGTTGTATGCATGTGGCCTGGTACGGTTCAGGAGGGGGGGGCACTTTCTCATCCCCCTCTTTTCCTGCGGCCTGCCAGGTTGCGTGCTTGGATAAGGGTCTGGTGTGGATTTTTGGGGGGACCCCAAGCCATTTTTAAAAAAAATTTTGGCGCTGGGTTCCCCTTAAAATCCATACCAGACCTGAAGGGTCTGGTTTAGATTTTGAGGGGGACCTCACGCCATTTAAAAAAAAAAATTGGCCGGTGTGCTGCCTATGCAAGCTAATTACGTTATAATTACTTATATAAAATGTGTAGTTTACCACTGCCATCTAGTGGCCAAAGTCTGTAGCAGCTTTATCTTCAGTCAGGTAAATTTCTCATACAAGATGTGACCTTTGGTTCAGGAAGTTCTTCAGCCATTTTAGATTGTCATTCTACATGGATGCAGCATGTCTGTTTCTCTCCCAAGGGGCTTGAGACATCATCACCTGTAAGTGTCTTTCTGTTGTGTCATCTGTCATTTATGCTAGATTAGTTATTCTATGTGTACTGATATCTTGTTATTGTATTGTATTGCAGTTTCACAAAAACTTAAAAAAATTAAAAACCTTAAAACTAAAATAAAGTTGGATTACTTCGGTAGACAAATCAAGCATTGGGCTTCCGTTTACTGGAGTCTCTGACAAGTGTTTAGCTGTCCGTTTAGAACCACACAACAGTCAGTGTTTTGAGAGCGGAACAGTGAAAAGGTGTAGCGCAACAAGCCTGGAGATATTAGTCCCTGCACAGACAGAATGAGTCTAAGATCGAGAAGACAGTATAAGGCTGAAGATAAGCTACCCGGGACACATCAAGGCAGGGAGAGCATGCCAAGTGTCCAGCAAGACGATACACGCTCACACTCGTCTAAATCAACAAGGTCCAGTCAGATTTCATCAGCAAGTGCCCTTTTAGTCAGAGCTCGCGCCAAAGCAGAGGCAGCTCGGGTCAAGCTAGAATTTGCCGAGAAAGAGGCTGCCATTATAAAAGAAAAATCAGAGCATGAAGCAAAGTTGCATATACTTCAGTGTCAGTGCACAGCCGCCGCTGCAGCAGCAGAGGCCGCAGCTTATGCTGATATTGAGCGGTCTGGAAGTGGGTCTATCCACAAAGGCCCAGATGTGCCTGAGAAACCCTGTTCCTCAGCAGAACGTACAAAGGAGTATGTCCAAGAACTTTTAAACTGCAATGCAACTAAACAGTTTCCCATTCCAGAGTCAGCTGAATTTAAACCAGAACCAGCAGAACCCCTGAGTGTACGAAAACAAACCCATGAAGCTAGCAATGCCAGAACATTTAAAGATGAACCATTAGAGACATATAGGAACAGGCCTAGTGAATCCTTACTGCAGCAACCCAAACACCAGAGTGCACAAGATGTCACTAAATATCTTATCCGTAAAGAGATGGTTAATTCAGGCTTTCTCAAGTTTAATGACTCCCCTGAGAATTACTGGGCATGGAAGTCTTCTTTTCTCAATGCAGTCAAAGACTTAGAATTACCAGAAGCTGAGATGCTAGACCTGATGATAAAATGGCTTGGGACTGAGTCAGCAGAGCATGCAAGAAGGATGCGCAGGATTCACATATTTAACCCTTCAGCAGGATTTGATATGGCTTGGCAAAGGCTAGAGGAAAGATATGGATCACCAGAAGCAATTGAAGGTGTTCTAATGAAAAGACTGGAGTCTTTCCCTAAGCTAAACAGCAGAGACAATTTCAAACTGCAAGAGCTGGGTGATATACTTTGGGAAGTCCAGTGGGCCAAAGAAGAAGGCTATTTAAGAGGACTTGCACATTTAGATACCGCTAGCGGTACTAAGCCTATAGTGGAGAAACTACCTCACAACCTACAAGAAAAATGGTTGAATTTTGGAGCCAAATACAAAGAAGATTATGATGTCCCTTTTCCCCAATTCTTTGTGTTTTCTAGGTTTGTGCAGCAGCAAGCTAAGATCAGGTGTGATCCTAGCTTTTCCTTCATCACCCACAGTCAACTGCCGAAAGCAGAAAAGCCACCTAGAGCCTTCCATAGGACTTCAGTGATCGCCCATAAGACAACTGTACCCTCTGAGGACCCAGACTGTCTAAGCAGCTACAAAGTAAACACCTTTGAAGACCCTGACACATTTTGCCCTCTTCATAAAAAGCCCCACCCCCTAAACAAGTGCAAAGGGTTCAAAAGTAAACCTGTCAAGGAAAGGATAGCCTTTCTTAGACAAAACGGCATCTGCTTCAAGTGTTGTGGATCCACTAAACATGTAGCCAAAGACTGTAAAATACAAGCGGATTGCTCAGAATGTGGCAGTAATAGACACATCACAGCTTTACACCCTGATACTTTGCACCGACCATTAGAGGTCACAGAAGCCCTGAAAGGTGGGGACAGGGAGCAAAAAGATAATTCATCTACCCCAGTGATGTCCAAATGCACGGAAATCTGTGGTGACAGTATAACTCCACGTTCATGTTCCAAGATCTGCCTAGCAACAGTGTACCCCACAGGGGAAAAGCAAAAAGCAGTTAAGATGTATGTGGTTCTTGATGAACAGAGTAACAGGTCACTGGCAAGGTCAGACTTTTTTGATGCTTTCAACATTACATTGAGTGCAGTTCCATACACCCTAAAGACATGTGCAGGAGTGATGGAAACTTCAGGAAGAAGAGCTACCGACTTTACTATCGAGTCTCTTGACAAGAGAGTCCATCTCTCACTTCCCACCTTGATAGAGTGTGATATGTTACCAGACGATAAAGCAGAGATACCTTCACCAGAAGTGGCCTTTCATCATCCTCATCTCAATTCGATATCACACCTTATTCCAGCTATCCAGAAAGATGCCTCTATTCTTCTACTTCTTGGAAGAGACATTCTACAGGTACATAAGGTACGTCAGCAAATTAATGGGCCCTTCAATGCCCCCTATGCTCAAAGACTTGACCTAGGGTGGGTTATAGTAGGAGAAGTTTGTCTAGGAGCAACACATCGGCCTGACAGCGTCAACACTTCAAAGACATCTGTGCTAGTGAATGGGCGAACGTCCCTTCTTAGTCCATGTCAGAACAGCTTTGTCATCAAAGAAACCCTAAAACCATACTGTGACTCTCCTTCTAATTACAAAAGAGAGATATGTAGTGGCATGAAGACTGACACTTTAGGGAACTCAGTGTTCCAGCGAACAAAAGATGATGACAAACAAGCAATGTCCATAGATGATCAAGCCTTTCTCAATATCATGGATAAAGAGACTTTCCAAGATGAAAACAATAATTGGGTAGCTCCTTTACCTTTTCGCACACCCAGGTGTAATTTACCTAGTAACAGAGAGCTAGCCATAAAGCGCCTGAACGCACTACGTAAAACTTTGCAAAGAAAACCTGAAGTGAAAAAAGACTTTACAGAATTCATCAAAAGGATGCTTGACAACAATCATGCCGAAGTAGCATCATCACTGGACGAAGGTAAAGCACACTGGTATCTGCCAATGTTTGGCGTTTACCATCCACACAAGTCAGAACAAAAATCATGCAGATTATGCTACTAGGCCTACACAGATAGCTTGCCTTCAGGACTCTATATGGTTCTCAGGCCCACATTTTCTGTATCAGACAGTTGTAGATAACCCTGATAACACCAGTGTTTACTCTTTAGTGGAACCCGAAGCTGATCCTGAAATTAGGTCAGAAGTAGTAAGCTTCAGCACTAAAGCTGTTGACACTAGACTGCAATTACATTGCTTCGAAAGATTTTCCAACTGGAGGAGACTAAACAGGGTCATAGCAAGACTAATTCATGTTGCGAAAAGCTTCCAGAAGAAAACCAATGATGATCGACCCGGAAGCTGGGGAGTTTTCCATGAAAGAGTCAGTTTAGAAGAACTTTCACAAGCCAAGACAGTCATAATTTCTTCTGTACAACATACATATTTCAGGCAAGAATATGACTGCATTGAACTACAAAAGACGCTTCCAAAACATAGCCGTCTTACAAAACTCAGTCCCTTTATAGATCAAGATGGACTATTGAGAGTAGGTGGCCGTTTATCCTTTGCCACGCTGTCAGATGAGGAGAAGCTGCCTGTCATCATTCCTCATGATCACCATATTGCTACTTTGATTGTAAGACATTATCACAATCAAATAGTTCACCAAGGGCGCCACATAACAGAAGGTGCAATCCGAGCTGCAGGTTTCTGGATTCTTGGTGGAAAACGTCTAGCGTCTGCAATCATTCACAAATGTGTCATGTGTCGTAAGCTCAGAGGGAGATTGGAAAGCCAAAAGATGGCAGAATTACCAAAAGATAGAGTCAATCCTGAGCCTCCATTCACTAGTGTGGGTGTTGATGTGTTTGGTCCCTGGGCAGTTGTAACACGCCGAACTAGAGGAGGTAGCGCTGACAACAAACGTTGGGCTGTTCTTTTCACATGTCTTTCTACAAGAGCAGTGCATATAATATTGATTGAGTCCATGTCAGCATCCAGTTTCATCAACGCCCTAAGAAGACTATTTTCTGTTTGTGGTCCGGCTAAGTTAATTCGCTCGGACAGAGGTACTAATTTTGTAGGAGCATGCAAGGAACTGCATATATTTTCAAATGATGTAGAACTTCTAGACTATCTTAAAGACAAAGGATGTACATGGATTTTTAACACTCCACACTCATCTCACATGGGAGGTGCTTGGGAAAGGTTAATAGGTGTAGCTAGGCGCATTTTGGATGCAATGTTACTCCAAGCTAAACCTACTCGTTTGACTCATGAGACTTTGAGTACTTTCATGGCAGAAGTTATGGCCATCATTAATGCAAGACCTTTGGTACCAATATCTACAGATCCAGATAATCCAACAGTTCTCACTCCTGCTATGCTCTTGACCCAAAAGGTAGACTCTGTGTCGGCCCCTCGTGGAGATTTTAGTACAACAGAACTTCATGTAAAGCAATGGAAACAAGTCCAGTGTCTGGCTGATACGTTTTGGAAGAGATTGAGGAGAGATTACTTGTTTACCTTACAAAGTCGCAGGAAATGGGATAAGACCAGTCCCAATGTTAAAGTTGGAGATGTTGTGTTATTGAAAGATGGTCAAGAAAGCAGAAACAACTGGCCTATGGGAATTGTCACTAATACGTTGCCAAGTAAAGATGGTAATGTCAAAAAAGGTTGAAGTCAAAGTGACAAAACAAGGGACTGTTAAAGTGTACGCCAGACCAGTTTCGGATATCATTGTTCTCCTTTGAACAGGTACTCTGTTATGTTGTTGACACAATACATAATATAGAGCTTGTCACTGACAGCTTTCAGATGTGACTTTCGCCAAGAGTTAAAATTCATCCTGTGGATTACAATTGGCATTGGAGATAGTTTGGTCTAGTGCGGCTTCTCCAATCTGAAGATGGGTTTAAAGACAAAACTATTTCTTCATGTGGGCTTCCAGCTTGAAGTACCATAGCCAAGAGACACGATATTATGGACTGATGTTTTAGTTTATGTTACCAGTTCTAGACAGGAACATATTTTCTTATGAGTGTGTTTTTCCCTGTACAGTAGATATGTATAAGTAGTGATATAATGTATTATATCAGACAGGGAGTGTGCTGCCTATGCAAGCTAATTACGTTATAATTACTTATATAGAATGTGTAGTTTACCACTGCCATCTAGTGGCCAAAGTCTGTAGCAGCTTTATCTTCAGTCAGATAAATTTCTCATACAAGATGTGACCTTTGGTTCAGGAAGTTCTTCAGCCATTTTAGATTGTCATTCTACATGGATGCAGCATGTCTGTTTCTCTCCCAAGGGGCTTGAGACATCATCACCTGTAAGTGTCTTTCTGTTGTGTCATCTGTCATTTATGCTAGATTAGTTATTCTATGTGTACTGATATCTTGTTATTGTATTGTATTGCAGTTTCACAAAAACTTAAAAAAATTAAAAACCTTAAAACTAAAATAAAGTTGGATTACTTCGGTAGACAAATCAAGCATTGGGCTTCCGTTTACTGGAGTCTCTGACAAGTGTTTAGCTGTCCGTTTAGAACCACACAACAGTCAGTGTTTTGAGAGCGGAACAGCCGGGGTTCCCCTTAATATCCATACCAGACCTGAAGGGCCTTGTATGGAATTTAGGGGGACCCCCACATCATTTTTTTTTTAAATTTTGGTTCAGGGTTCCCCTGTGGGGAATTCCCATGCCGTTTTTATCAATGAACTTTTATGTGCATTGTCAGACCGGCAATTCATTGATAGCCGCGAGTAGTTTTAAATGACTTTTTTTCCTTTGAAATGTCATTTTGCTGTCAGACTGTTCTAAACACAGGAAACATGTGCCCCTTTACATGCATACTATAGACACCCCCCAGGTATGAAATTTAAAGGCATATTGCACTTTTATTGTTTCACTTTAAGCATTATTAAAATCATTGCTCCCGAAAAAACGTCAGTTTTTATAACTTTTTTTGCATTGATCCATGTCCCCTGGGGCAGGACCCAGGTCCCCAAACACTTTTTATGACAATATCATGCATATAAGCCTTTAAAATTAGCACTTTTGATTTCTCCCATAGACTTTTAAAGGGTGTTCCGCGGCTTTCGAATTTGCCGCGAACACCCCAAATTGTTCGCTGTTTGGCGAACTGGCGAACAGCCGATGTTCGAGTCGAACATGAGTTTGACTCGAACTCGAAGCTCATCCCTAGTGGACAGGGAATTGTTCTGGTGGTGACCAACCACTTTACCCGGTATGCCAAAGTATTCCCAACTAAAGTACTAAGTATAAAATTGATGCTAAATAGAAAACACCGCGCTAACCAGTGAAATGAATGGAAGCTGCTGCATACAGTCTGACAAAAACAATGAATAGGCACATGGAAAAATGCAGCGCATGTACAAATGAACATAAGTCTTTAAAATGGTGAAACAGTAATGAAATCAATAATTAACCGCAGGTGCCTTGAAACAAAAACGTCCATAGATGGATGTGAATGTCCAACTGCACAGGAGGTGTAAATACTCCAAGGGATGGTGATGATCTAACGGTTGTCAGAAAACACCAGGCATCTTACAGCGACTTCCCAACCGAGAAACTGAATCCCAATGGGTCATTCAGAGAAAGTGCAAAAAAGCCTCTTACCGGATCCCGTGGACTCCCGTGTCAGCGACAGGGAATTGCATGCGCAGTTTGTCACCAATGACGTGGAGTGGGAGATCTGGAATCGCCAATCCCTTGGATTGTGGTCTGTACGGATCTCTGCCGGCAACCGGATGGGTCCTCACACCGAACCGTCCTCACACCGAACCATCCCAGCGTGCATCAGAAGTTTCACAAAAGGTCCCCAGAAGGGGCAGTTGGAAGGACTAGGCCTCATGCGGTAAATGTGGAAACAAAAAGAATATGCCTCCACATGGTGCAGATAAAAAAGGGTGTTTTTATTGACAAAAACAACCATAAACAAATAAAAGCGTGATCACGATGGATAAAAACAAATGGGCAACAAGGAGAGTGGTATATGTACCCTCACCTTTGTACACATTTTTATACTCCCTTCATATACATATTTTTTCATTCCAACACATTTCACAATGTGTGTTCCTGATTTCTTGTTTAAATAATTTTTAGTTTAGTTTCACTAAAACACATATGGACCTTAAGCGACATATATGTGTCATTCAGGTCACCTCACTATACTTTTATTTCATTTTAGTAAGTTGTTTTCCAACACAACACATTTCACTATATGTGTCCCCACTTCTAATACACTTCCTGTCCACATAACTTTCATGCACACTTCCGGGTCATCACGATTCGTTCTGCTTTACTGCACATTTCTTTACATATATATAACAGGGACGCTGTTTGGTCACATTGAGCGTCCGTTGTTTGCTGGATTGCATTGCTGGGACGCTTGGTGTGTTTACGTCATGTCCTATCCCTCTGCGGTGTACGGATTGTACGTACAGCAGAGTTGGGTGGGACCCCTTCTCTCCGATTGGCCGAATGAGTCACGTGAGAGGGAGACGTTGGACACGCCCACGGACGCGACGTCATTCCCTACACGGGCTGGTCATTCGGATGTGCAGGGATAGAGGTCGGCCCATACACAGCGGCCTATTGGTTAGCTCCACCCAACACTTTTTGTCTGCTCACTGGGGATTGGCTCCTCTGGCCATCAGGGCGGTACATTCCGCCGGACTGTCAGCAGAGGAGTGTTTTTTTCATTAAGTCTTGAAATGCTTTATCTCTATTAGAGAGATCCTACAGTTGTATATTTTCCCGCTGGTAGATCTTTCTATGGTCTCCTGAGCTTTACTTTAGTGTCATTTATCTATTTATAAAAACTGTGTATGATCTTCATGTTTAGACATCTAAGCAAGTCATGTGATTGTACTCACCCAATAAAATATCTTGTTCCTTCACTCTTTGTGATTGGTCCTTCTCTTGATATTTTTATTATATATATATGGCAACTTGGAGTGGGTGGTCTATGCCCCTGTTGAAGACCCCTAGGTCGAAACGCGTCAAAAAAAGGGTACATATACCACTCTCCTTGTTGCCCATTTGTTTTTATCCATCGTGATCACGCTTTTATTTGTTTATGGTTGTTTTTGTCAATAAAAACACCCTTTTTTATCTGCACCATGTGGAGGCATATTCTTTTTGTTTCCACATTTACCGCATGAGGCCTAGTCCTTCCAACTGCCCCTTCTGGGGACCTTTTGTGAAACTTCTGATGCACGCTGGGACGGTTCGGTGTGAGGACGGTTCGGTGTGAGGACCCATCCGGTTGCCAGCAGAGATCCGTACAGACCACAATCCAAGGGATTGGCGATTCCAGATTCCCACTCCACGTCATTGGTGACAAACTGCGCATGCAATTCCCTGCCGCTGACACGGGAGTCCACGGGATCCGGTAAGAGGCTTTTTTGCACTTTCTCTGAATGACCCATTGGGATTCAGTTTCTCGGTTGGGAAGTCGCTGTAAGATGCCTGGTGTTTTCTGACAACCGTTAGATCATCACCATCCCTTGGAGTACACCTCCTGTGCTGTTGGACATTCACATCCATCTATGGACGTTTTTGTTTCAAGGCACCTGTGGTTAATTATTGATTTCATTACTGTTTCACCATTTTAAAGACTTATGTTCATTTGTACATGCGCTGCATTTTTCCATGTGCCTATAAAAAATGCATACATGTGAATAAAATAAATAAATAATTATGGTGCTAATACATGTGTTAAAATTGCCAAAATAAATCTTCAAATTGGTGATGTGACGGTGAGTATAAATAAAATAATAATGACACTCTGAGTACAATGTCCAGGCAGAGATAAATAGTGAGAGAAAGTAAAAATAATTAAACAGTTCCTTCCCTTAATCCAGATTGATTGACTCACTGGGTTAGATCGTTTGTATCAGGATATTTAGTTTTTCTTGCATCCCACTTCAGCCATTATACTGCTGGTGATTCGGCTCTCAGGATAAAGGTTTTATGCAAAGCAAGCAAAGAAAAAATAGAAAATTGTGCAGTGAACTTACTAGATAGTACATAAGCAAAACAGGGACAAGAGATACACTCACAAAGTCCTGGTCTATTAGAAGCATTCAAATAAGCAGATTGCAGTCAGCCGCTGTGGACGAGGTTTCCCATAGAGAAACAGCTGCTGTTAACCTTCAGGTGTATTGCAGCACTGAACGTTCTAAGCTCCTCCCACGCGTTACATCACTGACACGTGACTTTTTCAAGGATCCTTGACAGGGGGGGCCGGGATCTGGGGGTCCCCTTGTTAAAGGGGGCTTTCAGATTTCGATAAGCCCCCCGCCCACAGGGTTGTGGGGATGAGGTCCTTGTCCTCATCAACATAGGGACAAGGTGTTTTGGGGGGCTACCCCAAAGCACCCTCCCAATGTTGAGGGCATGTGGCCTGGTATGGTTCAGGAGAGGGGGGCGCTCTCTCATCCCCCCTCTTTTCCTGCGGCCTGCCAGGTTGCGTGCTTGGATAAGGGTCTGGTATGGATTTTTGGGGGACCCCACGCCGTTTTTTTTTTGGTGCGGGGCTCCCCTTAAAATCCATACCCGACCTGAAGGGTCGGGTATGGAATTTAGGGGGACCCCACGTCATTTTTTTAAAAAATTTTGGCCGGGGTTCCCCTTAATATCCATACCAGACCTGAAGGGCCTTTTATAGAATTTAGGGGGACCCCCACGTCATTTTTTTAAAAATTTTGGTTCGGGGTTCCCCTACGGGGAATTCCCACGCCGATTTATCAATGAACTTTTATGTGTATTGTTGGACCGGCAATGCAATAGCCGCGAGTAGTTTTAAATGACTTTTTTTCTTTGAAATGTCATTTTGCTGTCAGACTGTTCTAAACATGGGAAACATGCTCCCCTTTACAGGCATACTATAGACACCCCCCAGCTACGAAATTTAAAGGGATATTACACTTTTATTGTTTGACTTTAAGCATTATTAAAATCACTGCTCCCGAAAAAACGTCCGTTTTTATAACTTTTTTTTGCATTGATCCATGTCCCCTGGGGCAGGACCCAGGTCCCCAAACACTTTTTATGACAATACCATGCATATAAGCCTTTTAAATTAGCACTTTTGATTATTCATGTTCGTGTCCCATAGACTTTAACGGTGTTTGCGAGTTCAAACAAACTTTTTTCCTGTTCGCATGTTCTGGTGCGAACCAAACAGGGGGGTGTTCAGCTCATCCCTGTTCCTCAACTTTCTGCAGCATCAGAGGAAGAGGCTACTTTCCACAAAATGCCTGAGCCCAAAGAGCAGAGAGGAAATCGAACAATTCACCCACCAAAAAGGCTGACATACGATACTTTAGGAGAAAATTCTGAAGAAGCGATCCTCACAGCTCAGAGGACGCACAGCCTGCCGACCCTTCCCAATACAGATTTAGTGGAGGGTGACTCCAACTCACCCCCTGGCACATCTAGGTTGGCCATCCCAATATTGGTGGCTTGTAGGCAAGACAACCTCACCTTTTATGACAAATGGTGGGAGGTTCCCTTGCCAGGTTCATACGTGCATGCAAAATGCTTGTTTTCTTACATGTGCTAACCTGTTTTTGCCTCCAATTGTATTTTAAAAGCATGTAACAGGTTGTGGACATTATATGTTGATAGACTCTGTCCTTCCTTTGGGGACCAAAGGTTCTTTGATGTGGGAGTATGTAGCAGGCATATTGTAGTGCAATTTCTCCTTTTGGCCACAAGATGGAGACAGAGAGATGCTGACTGGTCCTTTCAGAAAAACTCAGAAACACAGAGCATACTTGGAAAAAGGGGAGTTTCAGGAAGTGCTGAGGGGATGGAAGAGAGGAAAATACTGAGGTAAAAGAAAGAATTAGTGCTGACAGGAGACAGAGGAGAGGAGATTGCTTAAAATAGAGGGAGGTACCAAGGCTCAAAAAGTCCTTTGCTGGAACACAGTGACACTTAATAGTGAGTAGAGGAGGAGTGTGTGAGGGGAAGGAACTGAGGAGAGTGAGGAGAGAGACACATGCTGACACCAGGGGCTGTGTGCCCCAACAGTGGAGGTAACCCGGAGAAAGGAGAGATGTGAGGAGAGCAAGAGAAAAACACTGTGAGAGGGATTTTTAGAGCTGAGGGGAGAGAGAGACACACACTGACACCAGAGAGTGTGTGAGCTATTATTAAGGAGGGAGATCTGTCTGAGGAGAGTGGACTGAGGTACCAGCATCAGGCTAAACGAGAGAGCCATCTAAAGGAAAAAGAGCGATCTAAAGGAGGGAGAGCTGTCTGAGGAGAGAGGACTGAGGTACCAGCATCAGGCTAAAGGAAAGGGAGACGCACACTGACACCAGAGAGTGTGTGACCTGTTATAGAGAGAGAAAGTCAAGCCTTTCCAAAGACTGCCAAGAGAGAGAGTGTGGTGAGGTGACCAGACTGTGTGGTGAAACTCCACCAGAGAGAGAGAGAGAGAGAGACACGTTTTTGCTGAGACGACTGGGAGAGTACTGCAAGAAGATAGAGGGGAGCCAGGATCAGTTTCACCCACACGTTTTGTTTTGCCATCGTTAAGCTCAGCTCAGCGGAGAAAACCCATGCCGTTTCAGGGGTTGTGATATCCATCTAGGTATTGAGTTGGCCGTTGCCTCTTCACCTTGCGAGTTTTGCTACCAGTCATCTCGATCGGCCCTCAGAAGGGGATCCAGTGCCTTACAACATCGCTAGGAGCATCAGGAGCCTGAACCAGCACCTGGGATTATCGTTGTGTCATCCCACAGAGGATTGGTGAGAGGGTGCACACCCAACATCCTTCTTGACACCATACTGACACTGCATGCAGACACCAATTTCCCTTGCCCTAATGTATTAGTTATTTGTAGCAAGGTTTAACAGTGTTGTAAGTCTCCATATACTTTAAACCGTTCTAATATATTCAACTTGTTTATCACTACCAGGTGTGTATCTATTTTTGGTGATAATCCACAGCTAAGATAACGGTATTTACTGCATGTGTCCTTAAATGTGTTTGCAGTAATTTTATTTAACCAAGTGTTTCAGAGGGGCTGAGGTCATTCTTGGAGTTGAGGCAGGGGTCAGAGAATCCAAATTCACCAAGCAGCTCCTTTGGGGGTGGTGCTACATATGTAAAGTTGATCCAGGGAATATACTATCTTTCTCATCTTCCTATTCCTTTCTCTTCTCCTAGTGTGTGTGTGTGTGTGTGGGGGGGGGGGGGGGGGGCTGTGGCAGGCTATGTTATCTCTCATTAACATGCAATGCAGGAGTTAAGTTTCTAAATCCTAAAAACCCTGTTAGGGCAGACAGTGTTCAAATGTAGTTTACAGCTGATAATGAAGATTTGTGAACACAGTATAGGCATGGTTAATTATGTTACATATTACTCCACAGCCCTCTCCTAAACATTAAAAAAACAGGGAGAGCAAGTAAGAACCTAAGTAAAAAGCAGTTAAAAAAGGTAACCGGTCATTTTTATTTTTTTTATGCTATGTTAATGGGAACATGTAACAAATATAGAGTAGGTGTTATCCCAATTTTGCTGCAAAAGTGGAAATACACTTTAAATTGTTTCTCCTAAGGGCATATTGGTTTGATAACAGCATCAACATCGTCAACAACTGGAAGTAGACAGGAGGGATAATCAAGATGTTGAAAATAAAGATACACAGGCTGGGGTGGATTAGTCAGTGATATGACCTGTGCAAATATGGATCCTGAGGTGACAATGGCATGGGTATATAACTGGTCCCAAGCCAAGAGAATCGCAAGGACCTTTAAAACAGAATGACGCGCAGACAATTATATTGAACTTGAAACCATGAATCAAACTGTTATTCTTGTGAACTTGTAGAAACCATTTGCTGTATTCACATCAAAAAAAGTTTTTTTCAGACATCTCACTTAAGGCCTGAATATGTTAGAGAAGTTATACTGAAGTATCATAGACAACTATTTGCATATTTTGCATATTTTTCAGAAAGAAATACTTGTAATATGTACAATAAATAGCAATGTATGCTGTGGCTTACAGTTGGTTAGTATGGAGCCCTAAGAAAATGGTATGTAGATGGCTACTACTAAAAAAACTTTGATCAGAGGCAGGTGTGGTTTGTGGTAGTTTTTTTTAGTTCCATTTGCTATAGAAAAAGGTGTGCTTGATACTCCCTGATTAGTTCCTTTGGTCCACAGGCTTTGACACCAAAAGAGAAGGTATAGCGTTTTTCATATGTATTTATTATCTTTTGGACCAAAGGATAACATTTAAATAATATTGTTTCTTTCTCATCCATTGAGGGGACACAAAAAGCATTTAACATTTGGGTTATACTGTTGCCTGCAGAAAGATTGGATGCTGTCAAATAAAAAAAATTCTGTAAGCAAGTCCAGGATAACCCCTCATACTACTGGTATGTCTCAGTTTTTTGCTAGTGTCCTAGAAGAATGGATGCCTTCTTTTCAGCTCTGATGTGTGAAAGTTAAACCTATTTTTGCTAGCATCTTTTCTTCTTGCTCTTCAGGATTTTTCTTCTTCACTCAAAACTTTTAATGCTAGAGCTTGTCTCTTCCATTGCAGCTATCAAGAAGAGCTATCTTCAGCCTTGCTTTTGGACTACAGAGTCCAGAACCCACTAAGATGGACACTGTGGGGATGGCCTGGAAGTGACCTTTGGGCACAGAATTTCTCAAAGTGTGCTTTTCAGACTCTGTTCTAGTAAAAATTAGCAACAGAGTGCTTTTAAGGTCCAGGTTACTGGCATTGCATTGGTATTTGCCCTATGACTGCCCTATGAATGCCATGTTTTCCATTGGTTTTCCTGTGGAAGGGGTTAACCTGGTGAGCACCTGCTGGCTGTAGTGTCAAGCATGAGTTTCTTGATTTGCTTCCCACCATATATGATTGAGAAAGCACCCCCCCCCCTCACACTGATTCTCCTTCTTGCAAAGAACCACATTGACTCCAGTCCATTCCTGCTCTTTCTCATACATATGCATAGAATGCAAATCCATGAATTGTTTGATCCATGTGGCCTTTTAGGAACAACTCTTCATAACTACTCTTGAGGCCATTAACAAGGATGCTACTGGTGGCAAGAGCCCCCATCCTCTTCAGACAAAGAATCCTAAGAAACAGCAAAGTTTTCTACCTCTATATCTGTCAGTAAACATCTAGTTTATTTCTCCACTTCCGCCTCACAGTTTGACTCACAATCAAGAAAAAAGGTTTGGGACTACCAAATCCAAAGTCTACATAAATCCTCAGACAAGCCTTCCTTGGCATAGAAGTGCTTCACCACTTTCCAGAGTGAGGGGAGTGTTTGTCAACATTTGTGGACACTTGGCATCTCAGATGTTTGAGTTCAGGAAGAGGTATTCCAGGGCAAAAAAAAATGAATTTTGCTCCCTTCCTTGATTTAGCATCTCCAAACTTTCTGATCAACCCATAGAATAGCAGACGTTTATTCTACCCTCTCAGGTCTTCTGGCCAAAGGTGTCATTACCACAGTTCCTGTGGAAAACAAGGTTTTAAGGGTTTTACTCCAAGCGGTTTATCATTCCCAAACTGAAAGGGATCATCTGCCCCCTCTTGGATACTCATTTGAGCTCATGAAATCCAGCAGGTCTGTCACCACCTTCCCTCACCATGGAAAATTTGAGGCTTCTCTAGACATTAGGGACATGTCCCCATTTTTTACATCAAGAGAATTCTCTGTGCCTCTAAACTACCAGTTCATGGCCCTGCCCTTCAGCCACTTGTCGGCACCTTGACCATTTAACAAGATGCTAGCCCAATTATTAGCCTTACTGCATTCCAATGGTATTCCCATTGTGGCATACTTAGATGTCCTTTTGTTGAGGAAAGGGTGGATTAGTTTGGATGGACCCTGAACCTTGATAAATCAGTGATGCAAAGAACAACTAGTCAGTACTACAGGAGACAGAGACTCCTCATAATTATGAATCTAAATCGATGGTCCCCAAAAAAAGCTGCTCCTCTTCTGTCTGAACAGACTTGGGAAGAACCCAACAGTAGGGAACTCTGCAACATAAAAGCCTTGCTACCCACTTCAGTTTAGGGAAATCCACAAACCAGGAACTGAAACAAAGAGAGAGGGCGCACCAGCCCAGTGCATTATTGTAATACTCTTTATTATAGAAGAAATAAAATCCAATGTACTCACAAAGGTGAACAAATACAGGCAGGAAATCAATCCAGGCCCAATGCTTGAGTGGTGCCCATCCACAGGGTTGTAGCTTACTGCCTCAAATTAGGAAATCCACCCCTAAAAAGAGGAGGGGCAAAAATACACAAAATGGCACGCTAGGAGGATTACCTTAATTGAACAGATATCCAACCCAATTAATTGGTTAACCAACCTAACCATACACAGAAAGATGGTGTGCACAACAACCATATAAATATGTACAAAAATATCATCATTAAGTAAATAAATTAATAATTTAATATAATATTTGCTACAATCAGTTAATGCATTATGCGAAATATTAAATTGCATAAATAGAAAGCATAAAAGTAACTAAAAAATAACATAATGTGAGAAATAAGCAATTACACCAACAACTGAATTCATTCATACCTCCTCAGTGGAAACTAATGGTGTCTGGTTACCTACATCTATGCATAAAGCTATGCTAAATAGCCACTCTATGCCCAGCAATATCGTAAAAAAAATGCCTATAAATACCCGAATCACCATCTATATCCCTTGATGACTTTACATGTACAACCACTAGTGTGCAGAGGTCCCAGAAATCCCCCATGGTGGCACGGTCACTCAGAACTGGGCAACGCAAAGCCACTAGGTGAAATGCACAAGGAGCCAGTATCAAGAGCTTTCAGGTAAAGCATACCATAGCTCACATTAAGGATTGGGCGGTGCTCAGGAAATACCCTATCCTGCCCAAAGGACCCTGTACAAAAGCTTTCTATAGTTGGGACAGCAAGACCCGATGACATCATGTGAAACCCTGCAGATTGGACAGACCCACAAATGAGACAGATTACTACAAGATAGTTCTATATACACAAACAATTATTAAAAAATAAATAATGTGCTAAATAATAAATAAAACTATAAAGGTAACTCATAACCTAACTGATCACATAAGGTAACACATTTGACAAATAAAAAAAAAAAAAAAACTGCATAAGTATAAATATGGATAAAAAAATAATAAAAAATAATAAATAATAATTGATAGTAATAAATAATGATAAATGCCACTAACACTGGTTACCATACACAAGAGAGAATATATACAGATTACTACATAAATACTACCCACCACTAAAAACAAATCACATGCCCACAAGATATACAGGGGTTAGTAAGGGTCAAACCCAAATACGAATAAAGCTATCCTCCAAACTGTATCCTTAAAATGAGGAACTAATACTTCACATTACCTAGCAAATACCCCCCAGACCCTATTATATCACTGAATGGACCACCAGGCCTTCACTGAGACCAACCAGAGACAAACTACCCAGACAATAAATTCAGAAGGTCTCTCTTCTGCACATCTTTTGGTATCATGTACCTAAATATGGATCTCCAATGATAGTTTCAATGCTAAAAAGTTTCAGACCTGGCGGATCTTTCCAATGATGTTCCAGAAAATGTCAGGGGACAGAGTGCTTCATCCGCCCTTCAAAATGTTGTGCTTATGTTTACTGAACCTAGTTCCAATACATCTTGAGGTGTGACCCACATATAGGAGGCCACAAATAGGGATGAGCCCAATGTTCATCTGTTCGCCAAACAGCTAACATTATGTGGTGTTCACGGCAAATACGAAAGCCGCAGAACACAGTTAAAATCTATGGGACACTAGCATGAAAAACCAAGAGTGCTAATTTTAAAGGCTTATATGCAAGTTATTGTCATAAAAAGTGTTTGGGGACCCGGGTCCTGCCCCAGGGGACATGTATCAATGCAAAAAAAAGTTTTAAAAACTGATGTTTTTTCAGGAGCAGTGATTTTATTAATGCTTAAAGTAAAACAATGATAGTATTTTTATAACAGCTTACCTGTAAATCCTTTTCTTGGAGTACATCACGGGACACAGAGCCATAGAATTAACTATATAGGTATATAGGCACCTTCAGGTGATGGACACTGGCACACCCAATACAGGAAGTTCACTCCCTTTATAACCCCTCCTCCTACCATGAGTACCTCAGTTTTGTAGCAAAGCAATATACACAAATCCCAAAAAAGGGGAGGGACTCCCGTGTCCCATGAAGTACTCCAAGAAAAAGATTTTACAGGTAAGCTGTTATAAAAATCATATTTTCTTTATCGTACATCACGGGACACAAAGCCATAGTATTACCTATATGGGATGTCCCATAGCAATGCTATTTAAAGGGAGGGAGACACAATCCGTAGGGCACCCCCAGACTTGAGGACCTATACTACTGCCTGCAGCACACTGTACCCAAAGGTGATAGCCTCATGCCTGCTTACATCCACCTGATAAAACCTGGTGAATGTATGCACTGAAGACCAAGTTGCAGCCTTACAGATCTGAGCCATGGAGGCCTGGTGATGCACTGCCCAAGAAGCACTAACTGCTCTGGTAGAATGCGCTTTGACTTGAAAAGGTGGAATCTTACCTTTTAAACCATGAGCCTGAATTATAACTTGCCAAATCCACTTAGCGACAGTGGATTTCGACGCTGCCTGTCCTTTCCTAGGACCTTCTGGCAACACAAATAAGACATCAGTCTTCCAGATCTGGGCAGTTGTCTTTACATAGACTTTGATCGCTCTCACCACATCAAGACAATGTAGTGACTTCTCTTCCCTAGAACATGGTTTTGGAAAAAACAATGGCAGGACAATATCTTGGTTCAGGTGAAAACCTGAGACCACTTTAGGCAGAAAACTTGGACAAGGACGCAACACGACCCTGTCCTTGTGAATAATCAAATATGGCTCTTTACAAAAAAGAGCAGCCAATTCCGAGACCCTCCCTGCTGAGGATATAGCAACCAAGAACACTAACTTCCTTGTCAGAAGGACTAAGGGAATATGATGTATCGGTACAAATGGCTGTTTTTGTAACACTGACAAAACTTAGTTTAAGTCCCAAGGGTTCAAAGGAGATCTGACTGGCGGATTAAGCCGCATCACCCCACTTATATAGCGCCATCAGTTTACACAGTGCTTTACATATACATTGTACATTCACATCAGTCCCAACCCTCAAGGAGCTTACAATTTAAGGTCCCTAACTCGCACTCATACATACTAGGGACAATTTAGACAGGATCCAATAAACCTACCAGCATGTCTTTTGGAGTGTGGAAGGAAACCAGAGTACCCGGAGGAAACCCACGCAGGCACAGGGAGAACATGCAAACTCCAGGCAGGTAGTGTCATGGTTGGGATTTGAACCAGTGACCCTTCTTACTGCTAGGTGAAAGTGCTATCCACTACACCACTGTGCTGCTCGTAATAGTACTCAAGGCCAGCTTCCTCTCTAGCCCTAATTGTAGAAAGGCAAGAATTCTGCCTATGTTGTACTTCCGAGGGTGCCAATCCTTGGATTCACACCAGAAAACATAAGCCCTCCAGACTCTATAATATATGTTTCTGGAAGCTGGCTTACTTGCATTAACTAAGGGATAGATAACTGACCTGAAAAGCCCATGTTTCTTTAGAATGTGGGTTTCAATAGCCAAGCCATTAAATTTAGAGTTTGTAAGGTAGGATGGAATATCGGCCCCTGTGAGAGTAGGTCTGGCCGTAGTGGAAGGGACCATGGATCCCCCACGCCATCTTTATGATTTCTGTATACCAGGACCTTCTGGGCCATGCTGGGGCTACAAGAATTACCTGCTTTCTTTCCAGATTGATCCTGCAAAGAAGTCGTGGCAGCAACTGAATAGGGGGAATGCATAAATCAGTGAGAACTGATCCCACGGGTTCTCCAGAGCATCTGTCCCACATGCAAGTGGGTACCTTGTCCTTAACACAAAATTGATCAACGTCATGTTGTATCTGGACACCAGAAGATCTACGTCCGGAGTTTACCATTTTTGGCAAACAGCGCAAAAAATGTCAGGGTAAAGGGACCATTCCCCTGGAAGCAACTGCTGATGGCTCAAGAAGTCCACCTGCCAATTCTCTACTCCCAGAATGAAAACTGCTGACAGGCATGGAATATTCCTTTCTGCCCAAGTTAGGATATGGTTCACCTCCCTCTGTGCTGCGAGACTCTTGGTGCCCCCTTGGTGATTGATGTAGGCCACAGCTGTGGCATTGTCAGATTGGATCCTAACAGGACAACCCCATAACCTGAATGTCCAGGCCTTCAGAGCCAGACCTGCTGCTCGAATCTCTAGGATGTTGATGGGTAAGGTCCTTTCTGTCCTTGACCACTGTCCCTGGACAGTTGATTTTTCTAGCTAGCACTGCTCCCCAACCTGAAAGGCTGGCATCTGTTGTTAACACCTTCCAGATAACTGGTCTGAAGTATTTTACTTTCAGCAGATTCTGGGTTACCAACCACCAACTGAGGCTCTGGGACACTCTTGGGGACAGCTGCATTGGCAAGTCTAAAGCTTGAACCATTTTGTTCCAAGCAGACAGGATACTGTTTTGCAACAGTCTGGAATGGAACTGGGCATAGGGAATCGCTTTGAATGAAGCCACCATCTTTTCTAACAACCTCATGCAAAGGTGAATGGGGGGATCTCTTTTTGAACTGACCATCTGCACCAGCTCTCTTATGGTGTTGATCTTTGTCTGAGGCAAGAACACCTTTTTCTGGGCTGTGTCTATGATTAGACCCAAGTACTCCAGTGGTGTTAAGGAAGATTTCTCTAGGTTGAGAATCCAACCCAGATTTTTCAGGTATTTGGTTGTAATGCACACGCTCTGCTCCAAATGGGCCACCGACTGGTCTATTAGCAATAGATTGTCTAGGTAAGCCAAGACTGTTATGCCCTGTGCCCTTAACCTGGCTAGAGGTGGAGCCAGAACCTTTATAAACAGCCAGGGTGCTGTAGCTAGCCCGAAGGGCAAGGCTACAAACTGAAAATGATGCTGTTCTACCTCGAACCGCAGAAACCTTTGGTGAGCGGGAAATATAAGGACATGCAGATATGCATCCCTGATGTCAATAGGAGTTCTCCTCCTTGTAGGATAGAAACCACCGACCTGATTGACTCCATGCGAAAAGAATGAATATTCAGGAACTGATTTAGATTCTTTGGATCTAGAATGGGTCTGCAAATTTGGTTTTGGTACCGTAAAGAGGTTTGAATAAAACCCCAAACTTTGCTCTTCTGTGGCGATTTGTATGATCAACCCCTGAGCCAGTAATCAGTCTAGTGCCCGAAACAGAGATTGCCTTTTCCCTGGATCTTAGGGAACGTTTGACCTCAGAAAATGAGACGGTGGAAGCTCCCGAAATTCCAGTTTGTACCTGAGAGTTACCGTGGAGATGACCCATCTGTCCTGAATTTCCTCTTGCCAGACTTCAGAGAACTGCAGAAGTCTTCCCCCCACCATGGCGAGCAGGGGCGCCCCTTCATAATGAGGCTTTAGAATTCTGTTTTGCAGGTTTCCGTGCCCAGGACTTCTTTTGTGCCTGAGCCTGACCCTGACGCTTTCCTCTAGACACTGATGGCGGAGGCCGTTGCCACTGCCTACAGGATGCCCCTAGCACAGGAGAAAGAGCCCACTTAAATGATTGACATTTATTTCTTCTCTTGACTGGCAAAAGAGTACTTTTCCCACTTGAAATCTTTTGGATGTATTTGTCCAAATCATCCCCAAATAGCCGATCCCCATGAAAAGGAAAACCAGTCAGGAGCCTTTTGCATGGTGCCTCGGCTGACCAATTTTTTAACCACAGAATCCTACGCATGTGTACTAGCACAAGCGCAAGACTGCACGCCTGGTTAATAGAATCTTTAATGGCGTCTATGGCAAAACATAATGCACTTGGTAGTTCAGCCAAATCTCGGGCTTGCTGTACAGGAACCTCCTTAAGAGCCTGTCTAAACTGGTCCTTTAGGGATTGACAGATGCCTATTGCAGTGACTGCAGGCTGAGTAACTGCACCTGCCAAAGAAGAATAAGATTTTAACAGGAATTCCAACCTTTTATCTGTTGGATCCTTAAGCATTTGTGCATTGTTTACTGGACAAGTTAGACTTTTATTCACACTGGAGATAGCAGCGTCAACTGCTGGTACATTCCATTTTTTGGTGAAATTCTCCTCCATGGGATAGAGTACCGTGAATCTCTATGAAGGGAGAAAATGCTTATCCGGGTGATCCCATTCAGCATAAATAAGCTGTTCTGGTAATGCATGGACAGGAAACGCATGCAAAGGTTGTGAAGGTTTTAAGGAACACAAATAAAAATGGAACTTTCAGCTGACTTCGTTAGGGGTAGCTTGAAAGTGGAACAAACCATTTCCATAAGAGACTGTACCAGCAATTTCTCAGATTGCGAGGCTGAAAAGGGTTCATCCACCGTTGTTTCCTCCGCAGAGGAGTAATCGGTTTGTCTTTCCTCCTGATCACCTGAGGGTAACACCTCACCCTCTACGCACTTCCTATACCTTTGGATGGAGGATGCGATTAAAGCCGTTAATCTTCCCTCTAGCCCCAACAGGGTGGAGAAAAAGGCATCTTCAGTCACGTATAGGGGCTGCGATGTGAGAAGCAGCTGCACCACCAATTGGTTCCAATTACTCACCCTGGCTTGCCACTTCTGGTATTTCAGGAGAAGATGATAGTGTGGAGGTATGACTGGAGTTCCCAGCGCCTGGAGGTGAAATTGTTGGTACCTTTTTTGAGGTTTTTGTGGTGTCCTTTTTAGCAGGCATAGTCCTAAGCTCAAAGCAGAGGTACTATTTTAAATACACTAATCGCTAAACAAATAGTCTGACAATATAATGCCGCTAATAAAAGTTCAGTCTAGTGCTGGGAAAAAATGTCCACTCCTCTATTGGGAATGCCCATCTGCAGCCCTTACATGCCCCACTGCTCCTGTGTCCCGAGTGATCAGCCAGCTTGCTCTCCTCGCTATAAAGCTGAGGAGACACTGCTCTTGTACAATGTCTCCACCCCGCACTAGCGCCGTGCGTCCTCGTGGACGCTATGTCCCACACACGGCGCTGCGCCTAGGTCCCGCCCCCTCCATACACACCCGCACCCCCTTTTCATTTGAATTTTAAAACATTTCCGGCCTTTGGGACATCAAGGTGGGCTGTGTTAGCAAACTTTCAAGGACCAGGTCCCCTTTTTGTCGGAGTTCCACTCACTTAGACCTGTATAGCACCCGCCACTAAAAACTTTAGGTAATGGAAGCATGACCAAAGCCCTGGGTCCCGGGGTCCAGCCCTGCAAAGAGAGGCGTTACAGGCAAAACCTCATTCTTCCTATACAAGGCCCGGGTACCATCCACTTTGTCCTCAGTGGCACTTTGGATAGATCCGGTCTGTGGAGGCTGTTTAAATCCAGCAAGGATCCCTCCAGTGGAGCTCTTCAGAGCACATCTTCACTAGTGACCAACACCTTAGACACTGGTAAAAAAAACTGAGATACTCCTGGTAGGAGGAGGGGTTATGTAGTGAGTGAACTTCCTGTATTGGGTGTGCCAGTGTCCATCACCTGAAGGTGCCTATATATCCATATAGTTAATACTATGGCTCTGTGTCCTGTGATGTACGATAAAGAAAAAGGACTTGTCCCAAAGTGTCTCTTGTCATTTTTACTATTATTGACACTTTTTTTGTGAATTGGTAGGGGTACAATGTACCCGTTACCAATTCACATAAGGGGGGCCAGGATCTGGGGGTCCCCTTGTTAAAGGTGGCTTCCAGATTCTGATAAGCCCCCCGTCTGCAGACCCCAACAACCACCTGGCAAGGGTTGTGGGCATGAGGCCCTTGTTCCCATCAACATGGGGACAACGTGCTTTGGGGGTGACTCCAAAGCACCCCCCATGTTGAGGGCATGTGGCCTGGTATGGTTCAGGAGGGGGGGTGCTCTTTCCTCCCCCTCTTCTCCTGCGGCCTGCCAGGTTACGTGCTCGGATAAGGGTCTGGTATGGATTTTGGGGGGGACCCATGCCATTTTTTCAATGAGTTTTATCTATATTGCCAAAAACCAACAATTCATTACAGCCGCGATGATGATAAATGACTTTTTTCCTTTAGAAATGTAATTTTGCTGTAACATTGTTCTAAACAAGGGAAAAATTGCCACTTTACAGGCATACTATAGACACCCCCCAGGCACGATATTTAATTTTTATTGTTTCACTTTAAGCATTATTAAAATCACTGCTCCTGAAAAAATTGCAGTTTTTGAAACTTTTTTTTGCATTGAGACATGTCCCCTGGGG
This sequence comes from Lithobates clamitans, assembly GCA_037952925.1. Lineage (NCBI taxonomy): Eukaryota > Metazoa > Chordata > Amphibia > Anura > Ranidae > Lithobates > Lithobates clamitans. The sequence goes on along the minus strand of JBBGZY010001615.1, from coordinate 791,089 downwards.
AAGGACCCGGGTCCCCAAACACTTTTTATGGCAATAACTTGCATATAAGCCTTTAAAATGAGCACTTTTGATTTTTCATGTTCGTGTCCCATAGACTTTAACAGTGTTCATGTGTTCGTCTGAATTTTTTGCCTGTTCACAAGTTCTGGTGCTAACCGAACCGGGGGGGGGGGGGGGGTGTTCGGCTCATCCTTAGCCACAAGGGCAGATGAGATCATAGATAACAAATCGAGTTATGCAATTAATAAATTGCTTAATGGGATCGATAAACCTATCTGTCCCCATGACCTCCTTTTTGCTGTGGCACATATGTTCACATGCACCGCAGCTTTTGGTACTGTACCTATAGTTCATTGTTTGATCAAACAGAGTGTCAAGAGTCTTGTTTTATGTTAGCCCTCAGAGGTCCTAAATGACTAAAAGCAATAAAGCTACATAAGTTGCAGGGTTTTCTGAAGGTGACACTTGGCTTCTGAGGAAAACTATTAGAAAGAGCAAGGTCTAACTGTAAAATATTCAAATTGTTAAGGATAACACGCCTAATATCAAAGCTCTATTGTTATATCTGGTGGAGAAATATATGCAGTGATCTTCAGAGGAAGCTCCCTTTGTGATACCCCTTGCTTGTTCTTTATAATCAGGTTCATAATGCTGTCTACATTTGAAAACAGTTTTCTCAATAGAATTGTTGTTATAGCACTTCTCTTAGAATTTTTTTCCTTTTTGCTTGGTGCATGTATGCCACAGTCTACAAAATTGGTCTATGTGCACGTTTGAAATTCAAGTAGCATGGTGTTTGCTCCTAGTGTGTAAATACGAATTGCCTGCTGTTGCTTTAAAATGAATTCTAGAGATATGTTTCATGTCGCCGTCAAAACTCTTTTTCTAGATCAATAAATTCTAAACAATCAGTGTCCACAACATAGGTGAACTTGATTGCAAATAGATTGGATAGATAGTGGTTAATGAAACCTTTCAAAGCTTGATCGGACCCATTCCTGATGATAAGGATGTTGTTGATATGGAGGGCATAAAGGACCAAGGTTTCTCCAAATAGATTGTTGTTCAAAATATAAATACATTTCCAAAAACCCAAAAACAAGTTAGCATACCTTGGGGTGAATTTTGCTGTAACATTGTTCTAAACAAGGGAAAAATTGCCACTTTACAGGCATACTATAGACACCCCCCAGGCACGATATTTAATTTTTATTGTTTCACTTTAAGCATTATTAAAATCACTGCTCTTGAAAAAATTGCAGTTTTTGAAACTTTTTTTTGCATTGAGACATGTCCCCTGGGGAAGGACCCGGGTCCCCAAACACTTTTTATGGCAATAACTTGCATATAAGCCTTTAAAATGAGCACTTTTGATTTTTCATGTTCGTGTCCCATAGACTTTAACAGTGTTCATGTGTTCGTCTGAATTTTTTGCCTGTTCACAAGTTCTGGTGCTAACCGAACCGGGGGGGGGGGGTGTTCGGCTCATCCTTAGCCACAAGGGCAGATGAGATCATAGATAACAAATCGAGTTATGCAATTAATAAATTGCTTAATGGGATCGATAAACCTATCTGTCCCCATGACCTCCTTTTTGCTGTGGCACATATGTTCACATGCACCGCAGCTTTTGGTACTGTACCTATAGTTCATTGTTTGATCAAACAGAGTGTCAAGAGTCTTGTTTTATGTTAGCCCTCAGAGGTCCTAAATGACTAAAAGCAATAAAGCTACATAAGTTGCAGGGTTTTCTGAAGGTGACACTTGGCTTCTGAGGAAAACTATTAGAAAGAGCAAGGTCTAACTGTAAAATATTCAAATTGTTAAGGATAACACGCCTAATATCAAAGCTCTATTGTTATATCTGGTGGAGAAATATATGCAGTGATCTTCAGAGGAAGCTCCCTTTGTGATACCCCTTGCTTGTTCTTTATAATCAGGTTCATAATGCTGTCTACATTTGAAAACAGCTTTCTCAATAGAATTGTTGTTATAGCACTTCTCTTAGAATTTTTTTCCTTTTTGCTTGGTGCATGTATGCCACAGTCTACAAAATTGGTCTATGTGCACGTTTGAAATTCAAGTAGCATGGTGTTTGCTCCTAGTGTGTAAATACGAATTGCCTGCTGTTGCTTTAAAATGAATTCTAGAGATATGTTTCATGTCGCCGTCAAAACTCTTTTTCTAGATCAATAAATTCTAAACAATCAGTGTCCACAACATAGGTGAACTTGATTGCAAATAGATTGGATAGATAGTGGTTAATGAAACCTTTCAAAGCTTGATCGGACCCATTCCTGATGATAAGGATGTTGTTGATATGGAGGGCATAAAGGACCAAGGTTTCCCCAAATAGATTGTTGTTCAAAATATAAATACATTTCCAAAAACCCAAAAACAAGTTAGCATACCTTGGGGTGAATCTGGCCTCATAGCAGTTCCTCTAATGTTCCCATAAAGGTAAAGTAGTCGTGTTCCAAAGTAAACTTGATACAGTCCAAAATTAACCTGACCTCTAATGAATGTTTATTGGGATCTTCACTCAGAAAAAAACTGGATGGCTTGGAGACCAAAATAATGTTGACTTGAGATGTTTAAAGAGTAAATATCTAGTCAGAATCACTTGTAGTTCAGCTGCCACACTTCCAGATGTCTTATGCCCTGTACACACGACCAGCTTTGCCGTCGGAATAAACTCCAAAGGTTTCTCCGACGGAACTCCGATGGAATTCCACTCAAGCGGTCTTGCCTACACATGGTCACACCAAAGTCTGACCGTCCAGAACGCAGTGACATACAACATGTACAATGGGACTAGAAAAAGAAAGTGCAACACCCAGTAGCCAATAGCTTCCGTCTCATACTTGCTTCAGAGTATGCGTCATTTTTGGTCTGTCGGAACAGCATACAGACGAGCGGGTTTAGGTTTCGCGAACAGAAACACAATATTTTGAAGGGAGGATAAAACACTCTACCCCTGACATTTTCAGGAACATCATTAGAAAAAATCTGCAACATGTGGCCAGAGTTCCTAACATAAGATGGTAGCTGGCTGACAAGGCTTTAGAGAAAGTGATTAATATAGCATCCTAAATTGCTGGTAAGGCTGTCTATGGGTCTCCCCAGAGGATTCATAGTGTCATTCCGTATCTTAGGGGGGGTAAAAGAAGGGGATCATAGGAAAGGCATGATATAAAAACTGCCATTCATGTTTATTGATCACTTTAGCCTCCAATGCTTTTTAATAATGTTTTTATATGGTAAGACAGCAGTCCCTGGGTTACAAACAACATAGGGTCTGTAGGTTTGTTCTTAAGTTGAATTTGTATGTAAGTTGGAACAGGTAAATTTTTTAAGTGTAGCTCCAGCCAAAAGAGATATTTTTTTTTGGATAGCATAGGTAAGAAAAATTTGTTTAGCTGTCTATGTCCCTGTTTCACCTCACTTTCACCTTACTTTCTGCCCCTGTGACAATTGGATTTTGAAAATGTTGGGTTGTTGTAGAAACAAGGATTGGTGATAAAGCTTTAGTGGAGACACCTTTTTTCCAATATAACTCTTACAGGAGTGAATTTCCCTTCCTAGGAGTAGATTTCCTCTCACTTCCTGTTGTCTCCCTCCGTTTGTAAGTAGGAGTCATTTGTAAATTGGATGTTTGTAACCCGGGGACAACCTGTATAGGGTTTCCAGATAACCTTTCATAAATCTCCATCATCCAATAGCCTGTGGGCCTCCACTAAATATGCTTCTCTTGTTTGTATAACCAGACCCCCTCTTGTATCCATCTGTCTGATGACAATCTTAGAGTTTTGTTTGAGACCTAAAATAGTATCCCTCTCTATCTTGGAAAGATGGGATCTATAATCCTTTTTTAGCCTTTTCACAGATCTCAGAAAGTACTAAATACTTCATAAAAAGATCCTTAGCCCAATGGAGATAGAAAATAGACGGGTCTATAAGAGGTGTGACTAATAGTACCATTGTCAAAAACCTCTAAGGGAAAACCAGGCAGAAGCTCAAAAGGCAGGGCTGAATCATAGGAGACATCTATTATGAAGAGCTATAGTATGGTTTACCTCTTGAAACTGCCTCCCTATGCATTCCAGCTAGCAGCTTTGTGCTGCCCAGTTCCTGAGCGGGTGTACCAACATTGGGGATTCTCAGAACTGCTGCACGCTGGTGGTTGCACATACAAACCCATCTAAGGATAAAGATAGCGATTGGCTATTATATTTTTACAGTATCTATTGTTGGACATACAGTGGCAATTTACTATAGCTTTATGCATAGGTGTAGCTCTCCATTAGAAAGGTAGTGTTCTCTATAACTTTTAACAAACTAAATATTATACAATGATTTGGGTTATTTTCACCAAAGAAATATAACAAAATACATTTTGACCTAAATTCTTGAAGAAAGATTATTTGTTTGCAAAATGTTATAAGAGAAACAAAGAAAAAAGATTTTTCAACATTTTCAGTCTTTTTTTCATTTATTTAGTAAGAAATAAAAAACCCAGTGGTGATTAAATACCACCAAAAGAAAGCTCTATTTGTGTGAACAAAATGATAAAAATTTAGTTTGGGTGCAGTGTTGCATGACCGCACAATTGTCATTCAAAATTTGACAGCGCTGAAAGATGAAAATTGGCCTGGGCAGGAAGGGGGTAAAAGTTTACTGTACTGAAGTGGTTAACATGCAAATGGTAACAGATAACATTTCTAGTAAATGTGAAGGAAATACAAAAAAAAAATAAGTTAAATAAAGAAAATACATTTTGTAGAGAATACTATTGTATATAGTTAAGGGAATGCAATATTTTTCATGGTAGTGGTCCTTTAAAATGGTCAGTGCAAACAGAGATTTCGCAAGGCATTTAAAGACACTTTGTGAACATTTGCTCAGGTATTGTAGGGCATTTTTATGTGAAATAGGATGTCGCCTGATCCTGTATTCTTTCCTGAAACCAGAGCAAATACTATAAAACTATAGTTTTACTTAGTAACCTTCTTCTGAAAATGCAAGGTAGCTGTTATGCTGACCCAGTGCTTTAATTGCTAAATCACTGACCTGGAACAAGTGTGAAGATTAGAAAAATTGGAGAAAAAAGTTAGACAGTCATATCTATGTATTTGTTCCAGGTCAGTGACTCAGAGTATTGAAATAAAATGGTCAGCATTAAAAGTAAAAAAAGTAGTATTTTCAGAAGGTGGGGTAGTAGTGCCAGTCTCTATGTTTAGAGGTTAACACTAATGGTCACCTGCTGAAAGTTACCTCTAACCATAGAGGAAAAAAGGGTAGCTACCCCAGCCCCACTGGTCCAGGTGGTTCATCAGACCCAGTACTGCTGCTGGATCTGGGCAAACATGCAAGAAAACCAGGTTTGGTGTCAGGAAAGGTTTTTATTTAATATATTGCTGGTTCAGTGCTTCTGTAGATCCACAGATCCAGTAACTTTCTTCCTATCTATTTCTATATTTGGTATTATCATTTTTTTTGTGGGAATAAAAAGATAGAATAGAACATATTCACACATAGGATATCCTGGGCAGTGCTTTATTAGAGTTATCAGCGGGAGGAGGTTCTGTTCTGCCTAAGAACAGGAGAGCTTGGCCCAGATGGCACCAATACCCATGTGCTAAAGCATTATGCTCAGTGACTTATTTTCTCTTTAAACTAGGACAGCCCCACAAAGCTAGAATATGGAAAATGTGCCTTTAAAATCTCTCTCTAAGTTCATTAAAAGTATTCTGAGGGAATACATTCAGTACAAAATAGATAATAGCAAAGAGTCTAAAAATGGATAATCAGTGTGGATTTATGAAATTAAGGTCATAGTTAAAATAAAAAAGGAAAGGTTTGCTGTGATGTGAACACACTGAAATAGAGCTAAAGTTGGCAGTGGTGCACCATGTAAAATAATAAATACACAATAAGATAGTGATATATTACAGAAAGAAAGCGATAACATGGTCAGTTAGATGGTAAATTGAATACAATTTTGAGAAAGTAAGCGTATGCCTGTAGACCAGGAGAATAGCATTGCACCCTAAAGATTAAATTGAGGAGCAAAATAGAGCTCCAGGTGGACTTAGAAATAATTGTTAACAATATACTTGGCATAACCTCTTAATTGCAAATGACAGCTGCAAAGGTTAAACAATCTTGAGGCTCATAAAAGGAGAAATAGAAACATGATAAAGGATATAGTCCCACATATATAATATAGATCTTTTTTTTTTAGCAACATATTGTGAAAAAAACACAGTTTCAAAAGACCAGCAGTGTCTTACAGTAAAAGATTAGAGAATGTTGATATGCTTTGTTTTTTGAAACATTAGGATTTTACATTAAATTAGTAGTGTTCTTTATTGTAAGAGTGGTAAAATGTGGAATGATTTACTGCATAAGCAGAATGGAAAAAACATTAAAGCAGTTGTATACCCCATTAGCACATTTTTACCTACAGGTAAGCCTATAATAAGGCTTACCTATAGGTAAAATGAATATCTCCTAAACCTGTACGGTTTAGGAGATATTAACCTTACATGCAGTCGCTGACGTCAGCGGCTCATGCACAGTGAAGATCCGGTGTTCTGCCATATAGTGTCCTCCTATCGGATAGTGTCCGCTCCGTACTGCGCATGCGCAGCGCTTGCGCAGTACGGAGCAGAAGGAGATGCCGAAAATGTCCGAAGTTGATCAGCTGACCATCAGCTGTACACGGCGCTTCAGCAGTTCTTAGCGATGGCTGTGTAAGAGGGCCCCTCGCGGGCTCGCTTCGCTCGCCACGCTTCGGGCACGGCCTCGCTGCGCTCGGCAACTATATATTCTCACTCTATGTCCACTTGGATAGTAGGGAGTGATCCTGGACACAGGGTGAGAATAAAAGCGCAAGCGCCGTGTACAGCTGATGATCAGCTGTTAAACTTCAGAGACTTTCGGCGTCTTGTTTGTCCTCCGTACTGCGCCTGCGCAGTACAGGGAGGACACTGTATGATAGGGGACTGTATTTGACAAGACACCGGCAAAGGAGTATCGACTGACGCCATCGCGGCTCACAGCGGACCCGGAAGAAGCGCTGAGGCAAAATGTCAGCTCCCTTGGCGGTGAACTGGAGACGATGCGGGAGCTTCGTTCTAGGGTAAGTATTTCATAATGAGCTAGTATGCGCTGCATACTAGCTCATTGTGCCCTTGCCTTGCCTAGTTTTTTTTTTCTTTTTTTTCTTCTTCTGGGTATACAACCGCTTTAATAGAATTTGAAAAAGGAGTGGATGATTTTCTTTCAATTAATAATGTTTATCTTTAGATGTATATCTAAAGCCAAAACTTTTCTTTTAGTTCTGTATACTGTGAAAGGGTTAACAATTCTGTCAAGTTTTATTATTATCTTATTGTAACAGGAGACATAATATTTTCCTGGAATTTACACAGTCTCAGCCAACAAATATAGTCTGCCAGCAAACCTACAGGAAAAATAATGGGTTTAAAAATGTTGGCTGCTATTGTTGTCTGAACTAGCACAAATACACCAGAGTCTCATAGCACTGCATTTGAAGAGCCAGTGGAAGATTACAGGGCATGGACTGAATATTGGGGTTGTATTCCTGGTGGGAAAAGGAACTAGGTTAGATCATTCAGATGCATACATCTGCTCCCTCATATATGGCCAACTCTAGATGCCAGTAAAGACCCAAAGGAGATATTTATTCATTCCCTCCTCTATCTAAATAAAAAAAAAAATGTGTACTTTAATGTGTGCCTCTAGTCATATTAATCTCACAAAACCACCACTTTCATGGTAGAGCAAGTACCTCCAGGGTCTGGTGCCCCCTTGTTCTAGAGTACACGTGGAGCCCCAAAATCCATGCCGTTTCTTCAAGTCCTAATCAGATTTTGTGATTGTGAGCTTTGATTCCATCTCTCATGCCGCAGTATTGGTCTATCACAATGATGTACACCCTGACTTAGCTTGAGCAGGGGACGGTAAATGGATAAAATCAGACCCGAATATGTGACTACTGCTACTTGTTATTACTACCTAAAGAGTAACCCGGTAGAAGTCTACAGTATATTATTGCATCATCCAAAAATGATTGCTTGTGAGCTAAATGTATTATTATTATTATTATTATTAATATTATTTTGCATATTATTATTATTATTATTATTTGTATTATTATTCTAAAGGACAGTATATTTAAACCCTAACCTTGTAAAACAACACATTCAAATTAAAAAAGAAATGAATGATAAAACATTTGTATATAGCTATAAAAAAAACCTTATAAATGCCTTTTTGACCTGCTTTATAATATATCACATTCCCTCTAATCTCCTTATGCAGCTAAGAATAGAGAGTTTGGGGAGGAGAAATAGTAGCACACGGAACTTCCCAGTAAATGGCTGTGCAAGGGGGTGTGTGAGCGGAAATCTGATCTTTGAAGGCGAGCGCACCGAGTTCTCAGCACTGCTAGTGAACTTACCACACTTTGCTCTCATACCTAGTGTATTCAGTTTTTAATAGGAAAGCAGAGGGGCTGGCAGGAACACCAGGGATTTCATACAAAGGAAGCAATACAAAGAGAACAGGATACTTTTTCCTACAAGTACATGGTATAGCAGACAGGGCAATCCTAATAGCATCATGGGCCCCTGGGCAAAGTAATGCTATGGGGTCCCTACAAGCCTGCCCAATTTACGCACCTACTCCTAAGAATTAAAGTACAATATTTTCTAGTTTCTGCTATGAAACATATCAAATTACAAAATGTAAAATACGGTATGTCTTCATAAATGTAGGCCAAAATGTATTCTGCTACATGTCTTTGGTATAAAAAATCCCTGAGAGAGTTGTACTCTCTCAGCCCCCCTTACACCTGTACGCTCGCAGCCCCCTTCACACCTGTACGCTCCCAGCCCCCCTTCACACCTGTACGCTCCCAGCCCCCCTTCACACCTGTACGCTCACAGCCCCCCTCATACCTGTACGCTCACAGCCCCCTCACGCCTGTGCAGTCTCATCCCCCTCACATGTTTATATATCACACACACCTACACAGACACACATACACATGTACACAGACACACACACACATACATGTACATAGACACACACATATACGTACACAGACACAGGCAAACACATACACGTACACAGACAGACACATGTACACAGGCACACACACACACATGTGCACAGACACACAAACACATGTACACAGACACACACATTTACGCAGACACACACACGTACACAGGGACACACATGTACACAGACACACAGACACACATGTACACAGTTACACACAGACACACAGACACATACACACACACATGTACACAGACACACACACGTACACAGGCACACATATTTACACACACACACACATACACAGACACACGCACACACACACATGTACACAGACACACACATGTAAACAGACACACACATGTACACATGTACACAGACACACACACATGTACAAAGACACACACACATGTACACAGACACACACACATGTACACAGGTACACACATGTACACATGCTCTTGGAGGGGGAACCCATGCCGTTTTTTTGTTTTTTTTGAATGCACCAAGTTTATTGTTCATACAAGTTGAATTACACATTGAAATACACAATCTTGATAAATAAGAAAGGTGTTATGGGCTGAGATCAACATGTTAATACAGAGTATGAGGTACAGTTTTCAAGTATGATCAAACAACATATTTGCAAATTTGTATGAAACAAATTTAAGGAAAAAAAGAAATCCTAAATATATAATCAATAACCAAAAACTCAACAGGGGCATTGAGCCCTTTATTTAACTAAATGGAAGAAACATTGCACGGATTCCTCGTTTGGTATGTGTATTGTCTGTAACGGAATACCTTGGTACATTCTACAGAATCTATTAGACTCTTTGTGTGATTCTAAACCTGTGGGCTATTTTCGCCTAAAGCACATGTTTGGGGAACTTAGGCCTATAGAAAATATGGTGGCAGCAGCTTGAGTGTGTGATCTCAGTGCTAGGGATGGAAAGGTGGGTGATATTTATTTGGGTTTGCTGTGTGTTTGTACAAGGGTGGCGACTGTCACTTGCCTATATTTACATGATGTCTCAAAAGCCATCTAGTTTGCGGACTGCGGACCACTAGCAAACCCTGCGAGATATTAAATTGGCAATCAGAAAGTCTAAGCTAGATAGAGACTGGGAGAATGTGATTTTGTGAATAAGAGTGGATGAGGAAAGGGTTTGGAGTGGGTGGAGGTATTGTGGTTTCAGGGGATATATAACGACCTTCTCTATGATATGGTGATGTTTAATCCGACTGGTTGGAATGTGAGGGAACATAAAGTGAAGGTTATGAGTGATGGATTGTGCCTCCTTCTCTTTTTTATTGGCCTCTTGGGCCGTTGCCTATCCTTTTGAGAGTAGATGCATATATTCGTCTGTTGTCTGATAGTGATGCCAACAAGACCAGATTTTCCTGAAATTTGTGGGTGTATCTTTGGATTGGTGTATTAATTCCTCCATTTCTGCTATTTTTGCTATACGTTTAAGCCAAGCAGCGGTGGTAGGGGGCTTGGGGGATTTCCAGAGGGTCGGGATGCACATCTTTGCGGCGTTCAATAAATGTAGCGCCAGGGAACGCTGGTAGTGTCGTTTTGGGATAGAGGAGTGGTGTAAGAGCATTTGTGCAGGGGTAAATTCTATCTGGTAGGTGGTGATGTTGGAGGTTATGCGATGCACTTCCTTCCAGAAGGGTTGGATAGATGGGCATGACCACCATATGTGTAATAGAGAACCTTCTTCGTCAGAGCATCTCCAACAATTGGAAGGTATTGCGGGAGAAATTTTATGTAGACTTGCCGGGGTTTTGTACCACTTAGAGAAGATTTTAAAGCTATTTTCTTCTGCGGACACATTGATTGAACCCTTATGAATGTATGTGTAGATATTTTCCCAGTCTTCTTCCGACAGATCAATTGACAACTCTCTTTCTCAACTGCGGGTTGCTATATTAGACATAGGATTGTGGTCAGAAAATAGGAGAGAGTATACAACTGAGATCATGTGTCGTTGTGGTTCTGTTTTGGTACACATTTGTTCAAAAGGTGTGAGTTGTCTGGCGTAATCGGAACGTTTGTGGGGGTGGTTGAGAAAGTGTCTGATTTGGAGATATGTCCACCTCGGAAATGGTCGGTCATTCGATTGTGTAGGTAAATTGTTGAGAGATAGAAAGGTATCTCCAGAGAAGAAGTGCTCAGCGCGTATGTCAGTGTGAGGCCAGAAATCTTTAAGGAATGAATCAGACATACTAGTTGGGAGTTCTGGGTTGTTTCGAATTGGCGTCAGTGGACCTTGCGTGGAGGAGATGTGGAGGTTTCTGCATGCCTTCTGAAAGGATTGGAGAGTGCAGCCTATTAAGGGGTGTTGTTTGCAGGCCGGGGGGATATTGTTTGGGGTGATCCAGGGTAGCTGTCGCACTGGGATCTGGGAGAATTTGTTTTCAATTGTAACCCAGGCTTTCGTATGAGAGTGGACACACCAGTCTACTATTCTTGTCAGTTGACAAGCCCCGTGGTATTTAGCAATGTCTGGTAGACCAATGCCTCCTTTAAGTTTAGGTAGGGTCAGTCGGTCAAAGGTGAGCCTGGGACGGTCTTTGCCCCATAGGAAGTCGTTACATGCTCTGCGATACGAGGTAAAGAAGGCTTGCGGTAGTTTTATGGGGATGGTTTGTAAAATGTATAGTATTCTCGGGAGGATATTCATTTTAAGTATTGATGCCCTTCCAAACCAAGAGAAGATTCCTGTCGATCAAGCCTTTTAGGTCCTTTTGATTTTTTTTGGAGGATAGGAAGGTAGTTTTTAGAATATAGGTCGGAAAGATGGTATGGTAGATTGATTCCTAAATAAGTGATGGTGTTCTGAGTCCATCTAAATGGGAAATTGGTTTGGCATAGCGTAAAAGTCTCTTTACTTATGCCGCGTACACACGAGCGGACTTTACAGCAGACTTTGCCCGGCGGACTGGATTTCGTCGGACAATTCGATCGTGTGTGGCTCCAGTGCACTTTGTTTGCTCAAAAGTTGGACGGACTTAGATTTGAAACATGTTTTAAATCTATCCGACGGGCTCTTCTTTCTAGCGGACAAACCGGTCGTCTGTGTGCTAGTCCGACGAACTCAAACTGACGCATGCTCTGAAGCAATTACAAGACGGAAGCGCTCGGTGTGGTAAAACTAGCCTTCGTCTTGAAGCTAGCACATTCCTCTTCTGTGATCTTTTAATACAGCACTTTTTGTAGGATTGATAATGCGAGAGGACTGAAGTTGTTTTTCTGCTTTATATTCACACAGAGTTCTCACAAACTACTTTCTTCATGATTTATCCTCCTGCCATGACTAATATAATATTTGGAAAAAGCCAGATCTCCATAAATTAAAAAAAATAAATTAGATTTTGGACTCATCTTTTTTTTTTTTTTTGATTTCAACACTTATCTATTTTACAATGTGTGTTAAATGATAACCACTAGGGATGAGCTTCGAGTTCGAGTCGAACTCATGTTCTACTCGAACATTGGCTGTTCGCAAGTTCGCCGAACAGCGAACAATTTGGGGTGTTCGCGGCAAATTCGAATGCCGCGGAACACCCTTTAAAAGTCTATGGGAGAAATCAAAAGTGCTAATTTTAAAGGCTTATATGCAAGTTATTGTCATAAAAAGTGTTTGGGGACCCGGGTCCTGCCCCAGGGGACATGGATCAATGCAAAAAAAAGTTTTAAAAACGGACGTTTTTTCAGGAGCAGTGATTTTATTAATGCTTAAAGTCAAACAATAAAAGTGTAATATCCCTTTAAATTTCGTACCTGGGGGGTGTCTATAGTATGCCTGTAAAGGGGCGCATGTTTCCCGTGTTTAGAACAGTCTGACAGCAAAATGACATTTGGAAAATGTTAAAAATGACAAGATACAGTTTTTGACAATTCCTTTATTTAAATGCTTCTTCTTTCTTCCTTCATCTTCTTCTTCTTCTGGTTCTTCTGGCTCTTCTGGTTCTTCCTCCGGCGTTCTCGTCCAGCATCTTCTCCGCGGCGTCTTCTATCTTCTTTTCCTCGGGCCGCTCCGCACCCATGGCATTGAGGGGAGGCTCCCGCTCTTCTCTTCATCTTCTTCTCTTCTTCATCTTCTTCTTCTTCTTCTTTTTCTTCTTCTTCTTCTTCCTTCTTCTCTTCTTCTCTTCTTCCTGTCTTCTCCGGGCCGCTCCGCAATCCATGCTGTGGCATGGAGGGAGGCTCCCGCTGTGTGACGGCGTCTCTTCGTCTGACGGTTCTTAAATAACGGGGGGCGGGGCCACCCGGTGACCCCGCCCCCCTCTGACGCACACATGACGGGACTTCCCTGTGGCATTCCCCGTGACGTCACAGGGAAGTCCCTCAAGTCACCGTGCGTCAGAGGGGGGCGGGGTCACCGGATGGCCCCGCCCCCCGTTATTTAAGAACCGTCAGACGAAGAGACGCCGTCACACAGCGGGAGCCTCCCTCCATGCCACAGCATGGCTGCGGAGCGGCCCGGAGAAGACAGGAAGAAGAGAAGAAGGAAGAAGAAGAAGAAGAAGAAGATGAAGAAGAAGATGAAGAAGAGAAGAAGATGAAGAGAAGAGCGGGAGCCTCCCCTCAATGCCATGGGTGCGGAGCGGCCCGAGGAGAAGAAGATAGAAGACGCCGCGGAGAAGATGCTGGACGAGAACGCCGGAGGAAGAACCAGAAGAGCCAGAAGAACCAGAAGAAGAAGAAGATGAAGGAAGAAAGAAGAAGCATTTAAATAAAGGAATTGTCAAAAACTGTCTCTTGTCATTTTTAACATTTTTGACAGTTTTTTAGTGAAATGGTAGGGGTAAGTACCCCCTTACCATTTCACACAGGGGGGGGGCGGGATCTGGGGGTCCCCTTGTTAAAGGGGGCTTCCAGATTCCGATAAGCCCCCCGCCCGCAGACCCTCACAACCACCGGCCACGGTTGTGAGGATGAGGCCCTTGTCCTCATCAACATGGGGACAAGGTGTTTTGGGGGGCTACCCCAAAGCACCCTCCCAATGTTGAGGGCATGTGGCCTGGTACGGTTCAGGAGGGGGGGGGGCGCACTCTCGTCCCCCCCTCTTTTCCTGCGGCCTGCCAGGTTGCGTGCTCGGATAAGGGTCTGGTATGGATTTTTAGGGGGACCCCACGCCGTTTTTTTTTTTTTTTTTTGGCGCGGGGTTCCCCTTAAAATCCATACCAGACCTGAAGGGTCTGGTATGGAATTTAGGGGGAACCCCACGTCAATTTTTTTTTTCAATTTTGGCTGGGGTTCCCCTTAATATCCATACCAGACCTGAAGGGCCTTGTATGGAATTTAGGGGGACCCCCACATCATTTTTTTTTTTAAATTTTGGTTCGGGGTTGCCCTGTGGGGAATTCCCATGCCGTTTTTATCAATGAACTTCTATGTGTATTGTCGGCAATGCAATAGCCGCGGTAGTTTTAAATGAGTTTTTTCCTTCAAAATGTCACTTTGCTGTCAGACTGTTCTAAACACGGGAAACATGCGCCCCTTTACAGGCATACTATAGACACCCCCCAGGTATGAAATTTAAAGGGATATTACACTTTTATTGTTTGACTTTAAGCATTATTAAAATCACTGCTCCTGAAAAAACGGCCGTTTTTAAAACTTTTTTTTGCATTGATTCATGTCCCCTGGGGGAGGACCCGGGTCCCCAAACACTTTTTATGACAATAACTTGCATATTAGCCTTTAAAATTAGCACTTTTGATTATTCATGTTCGTGTCCCATAGACTTTAACGGCGTTCGCGTGTTCGAACGAATTTTTTTCCTGTTCGCATGTTCTGGTGCGAACCGAACAGGGGGGTGTTCGGCTCATCCCTAATAACCACATTTTTTTGGTGTTTTTTGTGTGTATTTTCAAGTTACCACAATAACCTTAATATTTTGTGTTGTTTTAATGAACCTTAATGAGGTTGGTGTCCCTTGTTCATTAGACATAGGGGGGTGTATTTAACAAAGGCAAAATAATTTTTCACTACAAGTGCTAATTCTACTTTGAATTCCACAGAAAGAGCATTTTGAAGTGCCTTCGCTGTGGATCCGAGGGGCACATGCAAGGAAGCCCAAAAAATGAAATTAATTTTTATTGCAGATGATTTTCTGAAAAAATCATCAGAGCTTCCCCTAATTTCAGCTCTTCCCCTCAGATTTACGGCGACTGCACTTCCAACAAGTGCACTTGCTGTGCATTTTCTCAAGTGAACTTTTCACTAGTACTTTTCACTTGATATTCGAAATGATTTAGCCTTTTGTCAAAAACACACATAGGGGTTGATTTACTAAAGGGAAAAAGACTGTGCACTTTGTAAAGTGCAGTTGCCCTCTGCAAGAGCAGTTGCTCCAAAGCTTAGTAAATGTGCAGAAGCTCTGCTGACTTCCATCATCCAATCATGTGCAAGCAAAAATGCTTTTTTTATAATTTTCCTTGCACAGGATTGGGTACTCTTTGCAAAGTCAAGCTTTTAACTAATTTCTGATGCTCTGGAGCAATTGCACTTGCAGAGGGCAACTGCCCTCTGCAAAGTGCACAGTCTATTTGCTTTACTCAAATCAACCCCATAGTCTTTTTGACCTGTACCTGCCTACTCCCAAACAAAATGGCGTTTTTTAATCAAAACACATAGGCAATAATGTAAGGTAACCAAAAAATACATTTTTTTTTATAAAAAAAATTAGGAAGGCAACACTGGAGACACTTTTAGAATCTGGGAAGCCTTTCGTCCCCCAGGACACACATCAAGTTTGAGGACAAGAAAATTGGTATCTTGCGACTATAGGGAGCACAGGGAGCACAGTCAGACCATACAGGAGCCGGGCAATCACTTTCGAGTCTTCCGTGGAGCCTTCCCTGCGCGCTTCTCTGCAGCCTTCCCTTCATGCCTCTCTGCAGCCTTCCTCGGAGGTTGTGCCTCTGGTGGTGTACTTGGGGCAGGAGGAGGAGGAGGAGGAGGAGGAGTGGCTTCATCTGCCAGATATGTGGTAGCAGTAAGCTCCCCTCTCAAGCCCTTCTGGTAAGCCTCAAAAATCAGACCCTCACAGAGGAGGCGTTGGCCCTTTTCCAACTCCAGAAATCTGCTGGCTATATAGGTTCCATACGCCTCCTCTGCATTGGGTGGTTTGCTCAGGATGAGGCTTGCTTCCCGTATGAGGGCTAGGGATTCCTGCTCAGTTGGTGTCATTCTCGTGGGCCTTTTGTGGAGAATGCGGAGGGGAGGCACCTGACACTCTGTGTGGCTTCGACGTGGCCCAGCCACAGCCTCCTCCTCTCTCCCACTGGGCAAGACCTCCTCCTCTCTCCCACTGGGCAAGGCCTCCTCCTGGCTGAGGTCATCCTGTGTCAAAAAAAGGGACATAGTTGTAATTTTGTGTTATGCAATCACACACAATTTTCAGCTCATGACTTTCAAATATAATTACACAAAATAGTAAAGGCTATCTATTTGACACCACCATTATTTCAGCTGATCAACAATATCTGAAGTTAAGTATATTTTTGGCCACTACTGTCTAGTGATATGCCTATATATTAATCTTTGTGCAGAAGTCATTTTTTATGAAGCACTTTAAAAATTAACACGTTAACATCATTAATAACATTTACCCAATCACAAATTACAAAAAAAGGATATCTGGCTGAAGCTGGGTGCATTAACTTCATCAATGCTGAAAAGGCCCAGTTCATCCTGGGACTCCTCAGCTGGGGTGGAGGTGGATGGAAGGCTGGAGGGAAGAGTGGAGGGAAGTCTGGAGGGAAGGGTGGGGGGAAGGGTGGAAAGTGATTGCCTGGCTTCGGTCTGGTCATCCAGGAATCGCATTTTGTTGTAGTACCACAACTTGGGTACATATACTTGGTCAGCTGCTGCACCGGATCTGAGCGACTCCTGGATTTTATTGTGTTCCCGCTTGTACATGTTTCGCAAGATACCAATTTTCTTGTCCACAAACTTGAGGGCTGCCTGGGGGAGTCGAGTCTTCACAAACTCTAAAAGTGTGCCCAGTGTTGCCTTCCTAACATCCCTATTATAATATAGGGGTGTTTGACCTCCCAAAGTTTTTTATTTTCCTGATAGAGCTCAATAAATTGGCACAAAAATTCTTCCTCTTTAAAGGGATTCATTTTTTCTGAAAGACAAGACACAAGATCCAAACTAATGTCAGTCACAAATCACAGGATTATTTTTGGTTGTAATCTAGGGGACACATACATACACACACACACACACACACACACACACACACACACCAAACACACACACCCCCACTTTAATCTTACCTTCGTTTCTGACGCTCGCTACTTCCGCACAGACATACGTAGGCCATCGTAATAGCTTTATATACACTGCGCATGTGTCATGCTCCGCCTGCGTCGCCTCACCCCTGACGTTCTTTAGTACGATTTGGCCCCGCCCCTTCACTCTTCATTGCACAGTGGGAGTAGATAGATAAAGATGGCAGAGAGAATCAGTGGAAGTAGCACGGAGGAAAGCCCGGAGCTCCAAACATCCACATCCCGGAGGAGATATAAGGCCACCAACATGGCTTTTGAAGAGATGGTGGAGATGATGTCCATATTGAGAAGGGAGGACTACGATGGGAAAAAAGGACCATACACACGACCGAATATGCGGAAGGACAAAATAGTCCTCAGTTGTCACTGCTCTAGAAGCAAAATTTGGCACAAAACGGTCGAAAGAACAATTGAGGAAGCGGTGGTCTGACATCAAAATTACAGCTGTTGCTGAATAGCAATGGCCCCCCGACCATTAAAATAATTTACAAAACGGTCACGCACTTGACGTGTGGTTCGGGGGGCCAAGCCAATACGGCCAATTTCTAGGCCTGTCAAAGTGGTATCCTGTTCCAGTCCGGCCTCAGGCCCAACAGAGGATATATATGTTGCTGAATGTCTCCTTAAAAAGTTATGCAAGATGCAGCAAGCAAGGATGACGTAGTTTAGTTTATAGTCCGCCAAATGTATTGAAGAAAAGAATAAACGGAACCGGCTGGCCAGAATCTCAAAGGCATTCTCCACAACTCTTCTTGCTCTGGCCAGCCGGTAATTAAATACCCTCCTCTCAGGGGTGTGTGTCCTTTGGGGGAACGGCCTCATCAAGTGCTCACCGAGAGCAAACGCTTCATCAGCAATAAAAACTCCACATCCACATTCTCGTTATCAGGTGGCAATCCCAGGCCACCGGTCTGGAAACGATGGCACAGCTCGGTCTGTGCAAAGACTCCTCCATCAGACATCCGACCGTTCTTCCCCACATCCACAAACAGAAAGTCCAAATGTGCCGAGACCACCGCCATCAAAACTACACTATGGAACCCCTTGTAGTTATAGAAATAAGACCCCGAATGTGGTAGTGGCACAATCCAGACATGCTTCCCATCAATCGCCCCGACACAGTTGGGAAAGTCCCAACGGTCAGCGAACTGGGAGGCCACAGTCTGCCATTCCTGTGTACTTGAAGGAAACTGTGGAGTGCAAAAAAGAAAAAAATTAAGATAAGGACTTTAAACCTAAATTGTATATCAGATTACACCAAAACATTAGTGAACAACAGCAGTCAAATATTATTAATATGTGTTTGTAATTGAAATGTTCAAAAACATAAGGCACACTTATAAGATTAATCACCCCCTCTGATGGCCCATTGATACATTTGAATGTGGGGGGAGGGGTTATAATTCGGGCCCGAAACACACCTGACTGGTTGAAACATTTGTGGGGTGGGGGAGGAGTTCTAATTAGGTTAACAAACACACCTGACTGGTTGAAACATTTGTGGGGTGGGGGAGGGGTTCTAATTAGATTAACAAACACACCTGACTGGTTGAAACATTTGTGGGGTGGGGGAGGGGTTCTAATTAGGTTAACAAACACACCTGACTGGTTGAAACATTTGTGGGGTGGGGGAGGGGTTCTAATTAGGTTAACAAACACACCTGACTGGTTCAAACATTTGTGGGGTGGGGGAGGGTCAAACAAGACAATGGAGCAGACAATATACATTGTTCAAGGGACTATGGGCTAGAGATATAAATGGACACAGGATTGCATGGTGGGAGGTTATTGAAGGTAAATATGCATGTAGGGCAATAAATGATTAATGTCCAAAAACAGTCATGCATGAAGATAAAGGGGACATTCACAGCATATTGAAAGCATGGCAATTAGGTAAGAAGGACATTTATACAATACATCAAAAAACATTTTATACATATCATGTAATGTTAAAGGATAAAACTTACCTTCATATAGTCCTTCTGCAGGACCTGAATAATAGCAGAACAGGTCTCTGGGATAATGATCCCCAGAGCCTGGGGGAGATGCCTGTCGAGAACTTCAAGTCCTGAAGACTTCTCCCTGTCGCCAAGTAACGTAATGTGGCAACTAGCCTCTGCTCCGCACTGATGGCTTGCCTCATGCAGGTATCCTGCCTGCTGATATAGGGGGTCAGCATAGCCAGCAGACACTCAAAGACGGGGTCTGTCATCTGGAGAAAATTCCTGAAATCCTCAGCATTATTCTCACAGAGCTCACGGAGCAAAGGCATATGAGAGAATTGGTCACGCTGGCGCAACCAATTCTTCATCCATGAACTCCTCCTCGCCCTGTTCATGGACTGGACTCGGGTCAAAGTATTAACCCCAACACCAAGTCCCCACGCAGCACGAACTCGAGAACGAGAACGTCCACGCGACATGGCTTCAAAACGGTCGGCTGGTCAAACAAACAAACTTATAACAAACGCACTGAAGAACAGCAAGACCTATGAAGAACGACCTGAAAATTAGGAACGAGCGGACCAGAACGGCCTGCAAGGCAGGGTACGAACTGACCAACACGCACTGAAAAGCAGATACAAACCTCTCAAGCACTAACTTAACCGCAGAAAACGATCGAAATAAGCTGAAGTGTGAAAAGCGCGAATCGTCTCTAACCAAACTTCTACTAACATGAGATAAACACGAGATTAGCAGAAGGAGCCCAAAGGGTGCCGTAGTGGGGCTTGAACTTCCTTTTTATAGTCCCGTCGTACGTGCTATACGTCACCGCGTTCCAAACCAGCGGACTTTTGCAGTGAGCGTGTGTGGCCAAGTCCGTCCGTTTTTAAGTCCGGCGCAAGGAGCCGACAAAGTCCGGCGAAAAGTCCACCGAGCAAAGTCTGCCGTAAAGTCCGCTCGTGTGTACGCGGCATTAGAGATATGTTTAGAGCTTCTGATTTTGTGAAATTGATTTGTAGGTTTGAAAGGGTGTTGAACGTGGCAAAATCTTTAAATAAAGATTTTGCCACGGTTAGGTAAAGTGACGTGCGTGTCTGTCAGAAATAGGAGAATGTCGTCTGCGAAGGATGAGAGCTTGTATGTAGTATTTGATATTGATACTCCTTTGATGTCCGGGTTGGACCTTAAACGTTGGAGTAGAGGTTCTAGGATAAGGACGAATATTAAGGGGGATTGCGGGCAACCTGGCGAGTCCCATTGGATATGGAGAAGGCGTCCGACAGGTGACCATTGACCCGGACTCTTGTGGTAGGGGAAGAGTAAAGGGCCATAATGAAATGAAGCATACGGTCTTGTATTCCCATCATTTTGAGCACTTCAGTCATGTAGTCCCAGGCCACCCTGTCGAACACCTTCTCCGCATCCAGGGATAGAAAGAACCCCTGTTTCTGGGAGGAGGCTAGCCATTTATGAATGGTAATGGCTTTGATTGTGTTGTCTCTTGCCTCTCTACCTGGTATAAAGCCTACTTGATCTAATGAGGCGAGATTGGGTAATAGAGGCAAGAGACAATTGGCTAGGATTTTGGCGTAAATTTTGAGGTCTACATTTAACAATGAGATTGGGCAGTAATTAGTCACTAAGGACGCGTCTTTGTTCGGCTTAGGGATTACCGTGATGTGTGCAGTAAGTAGGTTTCGCGGGGTTGGATTTTCGGAGGAAAGGGAGTTAAAGGCCGACAAAAAGTGAGGCTTAAGCGTGTTTATGAAAGTTTTGTAATAACCCGTCGTCAGTCCATCAGGACCGGGGCTTTTTCCGGGTTTCAGTTGTTTAAGAACCATGTCGATTTCTGTAGACGAAATAGGTTGTTCCAAGTCGTTGGCTGATTCAGCCGATAGGGGATCTGGACAGTATTTACTGAGGAAATCTCTAATTAGTTGTAGTCTACCGGTGTTATCAGTCTGAGGGTCAACGGGGTGTAAATTGTACAGGTGGGCATAGTAGCGAATAAACTGGTCGGCTATTTGGTCGTTGAATACTATTTTTTGTCCCTTAGCGTCGGTGAGTGAGTGGATAGTCATGGAGGCCTTCTTAGCTTGTAGAGCCCTTGCCAGGAGTTTACTTTTACTAGACTTGTTGCTGTATTCATAGAAAGTTTTTTGGGAGAGTATATAGTTTCTTTTTATTCGTTTAAGTGTCTCTAATAATTCATTTCTAACTTGGATCAATTCTGGAAGGATCCCTACTGCTTGGGAGTTTTTGTGAGTTTGTTCTAATTCTTGAATATGGGCTGTCAGTTTTGTAATATAAGCATTTCTTTCTTTTCTGCATTAGGCTGAAATTGCTATAAGTTCACCACGTATGGTACTTTTGTGTGCCTCCCATCTCAGCATAGGTGAAATGTCTGGGGATTTGTTTTCTTGAAAGTATAGTACCAGTCGTTCGTCTATGCTAGAAGCGATGGATGTGTCTGTGAGAAGAGAGGGATCTAGGCGCCAGATTGGGGTTCTGGGAGAAATGTCTGTGAGTTCTAAAGTCATGGAAATGGGATGGTGGTCCGAAAGATACATGGGGTCAATGGTAAATCTTTTTGTGAAAGGAAAAGATAATCCAGTCTCGAATGTCGATTATGGGGCATTGAATAGAAGGTATAATCTTTCATGTCTGGATAGAGCGTGCGCCATGAGTCGTGCAATGATAGTTCCTGTATCTTCATTTTAATTGACCTTAGTGCTTTATATGGCATGGTAGAGGTGCCCATTGATGTATCGTGTAAGGGATTCAGGGGGCCATTAAAGTCACCTCCTAGAACAAGAAGGCCTTCTTGGAACGAGGAGAGTTTTTGCAATGTGGTTCTAAAGAACGATACTTGGCCAGTATTGGGGGCATATATGTTGGCGAGGGTGACCCGCTTGCCATATAGAATGCCTTTCACAAAGATGAACTGTGCTTCCCCGTCGACGTAGGTATCATTAATTTGAAATTGGCAATGGTTGGCAATGAGGATAGAAACCCCTTTGGTTTTTGCGGTGTGATTGGTTGCATGAAGAGCTGTTGGGAAGTTTTGGAATGGAGTTTGTTTTGAAGTGTGTCTCTTGGAAGAATACAATATCGGCTTTGTTCCTGTGTAGGGAGAGTAGAACTTGAGAGCGTTTTTCTGGGAGATTAAGTCCACGTGCATTGAGGGAAATAATTTTAGTTTTACATTTATTTGGTTTGTTTGTTGGTTGTGACATTTTATGGAGGTGGTTCCGATCTTGATTTAGCAGGGAGAGGAAAAGGAACAGGTATAGATACTTGTTATGGATGAGGATAGGGACTTCGAGGGAAGACGAGCGGGGTTAGGATGTAGAAAAATGGGTATTGTCTATTGGAAAATGTGTTGGCGACTTGGAAAAGGGGGGATACGAAGGGAGATGGTTGTGGAAGAGATATTGTAGGTGTTTCGCTTGAGGGGAATCCGTAACAATGAAAGGGGGAAGGGCTTTTGTCTATAGGTATTTGATTTCGGAGATTAGCAAGAGCCTGCTCGCTAATCCAAGGATACTGTGTGTCTGTATCCAGATATAACCGAAGTAAGTCAGTGGTGGTTGGTGAAGGAAGAAGTGTCGTTCAGAAGTACCAGTGTATGAGGATAACCACTGAGTGGGGTGTAACTAGAGATGGCGGAGAGTGTAGAGGTATAAGGGGTAATTACTACACGCTGATCAGAGAGAGAGGTGTGGGAATGTGGGAGAAGGAGGTCAAAGAGGCATATTGATTGCTATACGTATTTTTAGGACAAATGGATGAATGGACTTGGTGTGAGGTTTAATAGTACAGGAGATTGTTAAAATGGAAAGGTATGGTGATCTCCAGGATGGATAGTTTGTCCATAGTGAATGGGAGGAATAGTCTGTGTTCTCTTCTAGTGTATGTGTTGAAGTGCAGGGGTTATGTTGAGATCTTTGAAAGAGTTTAAACTAACGGGGTAAAATCCCGTTGTAGACGTAGAACATTAAATAACAGAATGTACCCATAAGAATTGAGGTATTAATTAAGAAAAATTCAGGGAAATAAACATTCTATAAACGAACCTAGCTTTATCCTCAGGATTGAGATGTGATGTGCCTTCTTAGCCTGCTGTAATCACTGCATTGTGTGTTTGGTTTAAGGGGAGAACGAACCAGGAATTGTTGCTTGGAGCCTTGTCGGATCCTCTATGGATCGTGTATGATATTAAAGAAGAGGTATATCTAATGTTTACATTAGCAATGAGGGGGGGTAGGTGAAGAGTCAAAAAAAAAAAAAACCACATCAGATGAGCTTGATAGGTTAGTTTTAGGACATCTATGTCATAGCACCTGTAGAGTCAAGCAATTGATAATCTAAAAACTCATTATCTGTGTGCGAGCTATAAAACTATCCGTGTCATAGAACATGAAAGGTTGTCTGAGGAAGAAGCATAACATGCATAAAATAAAACATGCATGGAAGCGAAGGTTCGTTCAATGTGTTCCCTAGAAATTGTGATTGCGGTTGAATACGGTGTGTCCATGTAGCACAAATGTGTAGTTTTGGATTTGTATTGTGTGTGCTTCTTTTTTTGAGGGACGTTTCGGCAGCCTCAGGATCTGTGCCATCCTTATAAGAATAACCTATGACCTGATAGGAGTGTAAGGTTCTGTGCTTGAATTAAGTGGTGGTCGGTGGACAAGGGTTATCGTATATTCAAAATATGTGAGAATGCTATCAACCAGGCTCAGGTCATATTGCATGCATTACTTGTCTGGAATTAGGAAACTTAGGTTACTCCTTGGAACTGAGAAAGTTTCGATAAAGTTTAAATCTACATGGAGGACACCAAGTGTTATAAAATACATGTTTACATTAAACGTTAGTTTTCGTGAGTCTCATAAGCTCAGTATTCAAGTAGCGGTGGGATGATGAGCCATTGCGGTCACTCTGGTAAACTCCCTACTTTTGGGAGTCTGGAATGAAAATGTTGAGTGAGTTGATTGCATAGTAAGGAGGGTGACCATATATGGTATGGATCTAGCATGATGTGATGCTGGCATAGGATCCAGTGAATGATCCTGCATTCAGGTTAGGTGGACCTAATACCGTTTGGATCTACAAGCAGGAAGGGATATCTATATAGGAAGAGTTGGACAAATTTAAATTGCCGAACGGATCATCACCCCAACCGCTTATAAGTGAGTTTGGCTAGAAAGATATCATATATGCTCAAATATTTAACATCAGCGGAGAGGTTGCATATGTAAGCATTAGGAAGGGCATATATTTAAATGTAAAAATACAGATTAATAATAATTAAAAAAAAAAAAAAGGGGGGGGGCAGGAGGGGGGGGGGGGGGGGAGAAAGGGCTAAACCATTAAGAGAGGAAAAGGCAAAGCCCAAAAAGAATTCTTAAGTGGGAAGTGGGGGTTACCAACCAGCACATCAGTTGTCTGTTGGAGTCGTCACTCAAAGGTCTGAGGGGTTATGCTTGTCTTTCGGCATTCAGTGGTTATCATCCATAGAGTACTAGGATATTATATTCACATGAGATACATGTGTGACCCTTCCGATAGAGCATAAAGTCCGACAGTATGCAAGCTGCACGCAACCCGTTAGGGTGGGATAGTGACCAGCAGTACATGTATAGCAGGACAATGTGGCAGCGGGTAGAAAAAGCAGGCTGTGGGGAGGGAGGGGGGACCCACAAAAAAAAAGAGAAATCCAGGGATAACTTAGCTGAGGGTGTGGAGCCTCGTACTTTCTCTTAACGGTCGCGGCGTGCTCTCCTGGATTGAGGTGCTTTCGACGGGCTGGATCTGTGATTCTGGCCTGGGGCTAAGTGATGATCCCGGGGTTCGGATGGTGATCTTTGCCTCCTGAGATGATGTGCTTGGGTTTCCATGGGCTCGCTGCGAGGTGAGGCTTTGTTGGCGGGGGGCCGATACTCAGCGTATCATTTGGGTACTTCCGTATATGGAATATCCATGGTCTCACAGAAGTGATGTAGATCTTCCGGCACTCGGAGGAGTGCAGAGCGCCCTTGAGTGGAAGCTGACAAGCCGAAAGGGAACTTCCATCGATATGGGATTCCGTTAGTATGCAGAACTTCCAGTAGAGGTCACAATTCTCTTCGACGCTGTAATGTAATATACAAAATAATAAGCTGCGCTGTATATTATGATTCTCTAACATAAAAAAAAGTTTTTATTAAATAAAAAAATTTGCACTTACAATTAGGTAGGTACCCCTGGAAGACGTCATCTGTGACAAAACGGCGTAGGGAGGAACGGCGTGCTGACGTCACCACATACTGCGCTGAACCCGGAAGTTATGGGCAGCATACGAGAGCTGGCCGGCTCGTGTTATTGTTATTCACCGCTGAACAAATATCTACCTAATTGTAAGTGCAATATTTTTTTATTTAATAAAATTTTTAAAACGTATTACACTATGGATGCTTCATATCTTTTCCCGGCTCATGAACGAATATATACCATACGAGATGACATCTCCTATTGAAATTGAGGGAAATTTCTCTAGCGCTGACAGCTACCGCAACACCCGAGGCTGGGTAAAAGCCTAAGGCACGTTGGGTCTCTGTGAAAGGAGACCTAGGGAGCTGGAAAGCGGCAGTATTACTTGTGGTGGAGGCACGTTTTGCAACATACCCTCACACTCATCACGTCCAGTGTTGGAACTGCATGTCACCATTTATGAAAGATCTTTAAGCCACCCCCTGGAAGAGTGTCTACATCAGTGGACTTTTTGTTTTTGATTATTTTGTGGTCTGTTGTAGCGGACTTATATATTCAAACAATTTTTTTTATTTATGAAATGTTTTGATAAATCTTTTCACTATCTTGTTTTCTGTGCACATATCACGGGTGATAGTGAACACTTTTTATATATAAGTGTATATTGGCATGACTCAGAAAGATTCATGTTAGAGAATCATAATATACAGCGCAGCTTATTATTTTGTATGTTATTTTGAATGTGTGTGTCTTGCATTTATTAGTTGCAGCTAATTCACAGATATCAAGTTTAATTTATATTTAAATTCATAATTTTTTTGTTTTTAGGATAGCGCAGTAAGGACACTTTTGGAATTTTGCTGTAATGTAATGGTTGAAAGATCCTGGAAGAGACGGATTTCTGTGCCGTTGTGTGTCAGTGGGGCATTATTATGGGCATTCCGCAGGATCTCTTCTTTTAGTTGGTAATCAATCACACAACAGACCACGTCTCATGGAGGATCAGATTCTCTCCCCCGTGGGCGAAGGGCGCAATGTATGTGTTCCATCCCAATTGATGTAGTGGCGGGTTTCTCCAGCAGGGTATTAAACAAGCCTGTCACTTCTGCTTGTAGGTGATCTGCGTCCACTGATTCCGGTAGTCCTCGTATGTGTAGGTTATGGCGCCGACCGCGATTGTCCAAGTCCTCAATGTGACGTTAAGATCGCGTAGCTGCAAGGTGTGTGTGTCTAAAACTTGGCATGAGCGGCGGAGTACGAAGGAATGGGTAGCCATGACTTTTTCTACCTCATGTACTCTGCCGGCGATCGATTGAATGTCAATCCTGAGGTCTGAGATCGCGGGTGTAAGAGCTGCCGTGAAGGTGTTCTTGATGTCTGTCGCTACAGAATGGAGATCATGGAGGCTTGGTTGTGGTTGTGGCGAGAGGACTATCCCGGCATTATCCGAGGGGATCTGTGAGTCGGGGCTAGATAGATGGCCTTATGAGTGGGGTAGGGGATGACGCCATGTTGCTGGCCTGTGTGCGGAACATTTCCGAGATATTCTGGCTTACCTGTCCAGTTAAATCACGGGGAGATCTGGAGCGGGAAGTAGAGGAGCTTTAGGAAGAGGTCCCCATAGCTTTTTGGGTTGCTGATGAGTTAGAAACCTCCTTTTTAGTCAGATGGATCTCTCTGTCAGCGGGAGCTGTAAAGTTAAGCAGCCATTCTCCATTGAGGTCAGGCCACGCCCCGTTTTTTTTTTTTAAATTTGGCGTGGAGTTCTCCTTCAAGATCATCAGAGCACAAGTCGCATGCCAAAGTCGGATCAGTTAAGACGGCGATCCGACTTTGATCCGACTTCAGTGATATTCAATGGGCTAAAGTAATATCAAAGTTGGACCAAAGTAGTGCAGGGAGCATTTTCAAAGTCAGACCCACTTGTGTCGGACCAGTTAAGACGGCTCCAATAGGAAAACATTGATTTTCACATGTCATGTGACATGAGCTCCCAATGTCGGAGAGTTTTTCAAACAAGTGTGAACCCAGGCCTAAAAGTTCTGTGCACACTTGTACAATCATGATGCTGGTTTCCAGTAAAATGTAGACCCAATCCAGGAGTTATCAATACTGTAGAAAACTGCAACTAATTTTCTCTACATGGAACAGACATCCCAGAGCCCCTTAACTGAGAACCCTGAGTGACATCTAACAAGTTTGACACCATGACACAGCACTGATGCAACCTGTAAACCAAACATCCTCCATGAACCTTGACTTTCCCCCCTCACTTCTATTTGTTTGAAATGAGCGGTGCATGTAATGCCCTGTACACACGATCGGTTTTGCCATTGGAATAAACTCCGAAGGTTTTTACGACGGAGTTCCGACGGAATTCCGCTCAAGGTGTCTTGCATACACACGGTCACACCAAATTCCAACCGTCCAAAACGCGGTGACGTACAACACGTATGACAGGACTAGAAAACGGAAGTTCAATAGCCAGTAGCCAATAGCTTCTGTCTCATACTTGCTTCAGAGCATGCGTCGTTTTTGGTGCATCGGAACAGCATACAGATGAGCGTTTTTTCCGATAGTAATTTGTTCCTTCGGAAAAATATAGAACATGTTCTCTATCTAAGTCCGTCTGAATTTTCGACAGAAAATGTCCAATAGGGCATACACATGGTCGGAATATACGATGAAAAGCTCCCATCGTACTCAGAAATTCCACTTGTGTGTACGCGGCATTAGTTGCAGTCATGTGCACTGTAGGAGAAGAACAACAAGGGACGCCACTCTAAGTGCAATATATAAAAACAAATTTAATAAATCTTAAAAACAGGTACTCACAAGGGTACATGTAATCAGGCATAAAGGTAATATGCAGATAGTGCCAGGTGTCCCAGGGATATAGTCCGGTCACATCTTGTAGTGTCGTTCCGCTTCATAGGACAGGCTGCGCTGGTGTATTGTCGGCAGATCCGGCCGCTGGAACGCACTGTGTGTGATCTGGGGGAGCGAGAGCACTTCCGGGTCCGTGCAGGGATAGCAAATAGGCGACGCATTTGCGGAGCTACGCTCCTTCCTCAGGCCTAACGTGACCTGTGATTGGTCAAACCTGTTATAATCTAAGAGGGGCTGGGATTGGAGGAAAAAAACATCTGTCACTCTCACGCATAGGCTAAGTGCTGGAGGCTGTGTGCTGGCATGTCAGCGTCTGCACCTGTATCAGATATTAATAAAAACCAGCGCTGTGTATGTATAAATGGGAAAAGTTTAAAAATAATAATGCATTCTATATTTTCCATTAGGATAATATTGTCTATGAGGAAAAGTGATAATAAAAAAGTGATAATAAAAAAATGGTGATAATAAAAAAATTCAGCATATATAGGTAGAATGTGTAATTAAAATTACTATAATTAAATAAACTAGACTGACTATGATGACAATATTGTGAAATAGGGAATGTGGATACCTGGTAGGATAAAAAATGAGGAGATGAGAAAACGGAATGGGCAATAATGAACAAAAATAAAAAATAATAAATAATAAAAATGGGAATAAAAATAAAAATAGTAATAATGAACAGATATAATGAAGTGATGTAGATTTAGGTATTATTGTTGAAAAATTAAAATAAAAATTAAATTAAAAAAAAGGAAAGGACATGATGAAAGAGATGGATGAAAAAAATAATAATAATGATGATAATAACTGCATTAAAATTAGGTATAAAATATTATGATATGGTAAAAATGTATAAGTATATAGAAATTATTATTAGAAAAAATATTTATAAAAAAGAAATATGAATAATAATGATATTGAAAATGGAGAAATAAATAAAGATTGGGTAGATGTGATAATATGGAAAATAAAAATATATAACAATAAAAATAATAAAGTATGTAAGTAATGAGGATGAATTATGATGAACTGAAAATGAGGTAATATGGATAATGGCAATAAATCTAAAATAAAGAATATATTCCTGACATTATTGTGGAATTCCTGCAATATTGAGATGATAGTGATAAGTGCAATTGTTCTTTCATGACTAGTATATAATAGATAGATCATAATTATAAATTCTAAAAAGAAATGTAAATGTGCTTTGATACGAGACCACACTGGTATGTTATCTTATAAGATGAAGAAGAATATGTGCTGGTTGAACTTAAAAGTGATATTCAAACGTAACATATTAGCGACCACTACTACATCATGATGAGAAAAAGGGGCGGAGGGGAGGGGAAGGGGAGGAAGACATACATGATGATAATTCTGGGGTACATACTTCAGAACTAGGCGGCGGTGCAGTACTGCTTGACATGTCCATGTGGGTTACACTACGTAGGCCGCACCATACGCACTTTAAGAAAGAGGTTTGGCGAGCACCGCCGCCTAGTAGAGGCAGGAGATGACCATCACAGTGTTCCCCTCCATTTTCTTCAAAAACACAATCATTCTTCATCTGGACTCAAAGTTTGGATCATCGAGTCTATTTCCAGTACGTTCCCACTGGCAGAGTGTTTCAAACGTCTCTGCCAGAGGGAAACGTACTGGATATACACTCTGGACACCCTGGCCCCTGGAGGACTAAATGAGGAAATAGAGACGAGTAGTCTTATTTGACCGCTCTCCTAGTCCTCCATGTTATACCAGGCTGCTATAACTCCCAACATACCTGTTTGTCATATAAACATATTTTTTGTTCTGAAGTATGTACCCCAGAATTATCATCATGTAGGTCTTCCTCCCCTTCCCCTTCCCCTCCCCTCCGCCCCTTTTTCTCATCATGATGTAGTAGTGGTCGCTAATATGTTACGTTTGAATATCACTTTTAAGTTCAACTAGCACATATTCTTCTTCATCTTATAAGATAACATACCAGTGTGGTCCCGTATCAAAGCACATTTACATTTCTTTTTAGAATTTATAATTATGATCTATCTATTATATACTAGTCACGAAAGAACAATTGCACTTATCACTATCATCTCAATATTGCAGGAATTCCGCAATAATGTCAGGAATATATTCTTTATTTTAGATTTATTGCCATTATCCATATTACCTCATTTTCAGTTCATCATAATTCATCCTCATTACTTACATACTTTATTATTTTTATTGTTATTTATTTTTATTTTCCATATTATCACATCTACCCAATCTTTATTTATTTCTCCATTTTCAATATCATTATTATTCATATTTCTTTTTTATAAATATTTTGTATAATAATAATTTCTATATACTTATACATTTTTACCATATCATAATATTTTATACCTAATTTTAATGCAGTTATTATCATCATTATTATTATTTTCATCCATCTCTTTCATCATGTCCTTTCCTTTTTTTTAATTTAATTTTTATTTTAATATTTCAACAATAATACCTAAATCTACATCACTTCATTATATCTGTTCATTATTACTATTTTTATTTTTATTCCCATTTTTATTATTTATTATTTTTTATTTTTGTTCATTATTGCCCATTCCGTTTTCTCATCTCCTCATTTTTTATCCTACCAGGTATCCACATTCCCTATTTCACAATATTGTCATCATAATCAGTCTAGTTTATTTAATTATAGTAATTTTAATTACACATTCTACCTATATATGCTGAATTTTTTTATTATCACCATTTTTTTATTATCACTTTTTTATTATCACTTTTCTTTATAGACAATATTATCCTAATGGAAAATATAGAATGCATTAATATTTTTAAACTTTTCCCATTTATACATACACAGCGCTGGTTTTTATTAATATCTGATACAGGTGCAGACGCTGACATGCCAGCACACAGCCTCCAGCACATAGCCTATGCGTGAGAGTGACAGATGTTTTTTTCCTCCAATCCCAGCCCCTCTTAGATTATAACAGGCTCGACCAATCACAGGTCACGTTAGGCCTGAGGAAGGAGCGTAGCTCCGCAAACGCGTCGCCTATTTGCTATCCCTGCACGGACCCAGAAGTGCTCTCGCTCCCCCAGATCACACACAGTGCATTCCAGCGGCCGGATCTGCCAAAAATACACCAGCGCAGCCTGTCCTATGAAGCGGAACGACACTACAAGATGTGACCGGACTATATCCCTGGGACACATGGCACTATCTGCATATTACCTTTATGCCTGATTACATGTACCCTTGTGAGTACCTGTTTTTAAGATTTATTAAATTCGTTTTTATATATTGCACTTAGAGTGGCGCCCTTGTCGTTCTTCTCCTACAGTATCCAGAGGATTGCTTCTTCTTTATCAGCAGGGCTGCCTTCTACAACTGCTTTATTGGACTATAATCTAGTTCCTTTTGGACTTTAGCAGCTCAGAGTCTGTTGTTTTGATCACCCAGTTATTATTATAGTTCCAGATTGTCAATTTATGTTATCAGTTGTGTATCAACCTTCCCAACCACCCAATTTTTTCTTCACCATAAAAAATCTGATTTTTGGGGGGCCAAAACTGTTTTTCTAATTGTACTGAATATAGCGCTCACATCCACATGTAGTCATGTGCACTGCACTATGCTTACTTTAAATTTCATAGTCCATATTTGTTAGTCCATTTCAGAAGTGAGCAAGAGAGGGTAATTACATTCCTACGTAAGTGGGACCATAAAGAAAGACTGTATCCACCTTCTAACAGGAAGCCAGATTACAGAGAAAAATGATTTTGGAGATTTCAGGATACTGAGAGCAATAGAAGGTGCTTTTTTGAGTTAAGAATACTTACTTGAATAGAATTTTCAAACAGTTTAATGTCATTTTAATATGCTACATCTGCATAGCTGCTTAAAGTGGGGTTTCACCCAAAAAAACAAAAATACATGAAAAATCCTAAAAAACAAAACAAAAAAACATTTGGATATTTTTTTTTTAACTTACCTCTAAATGCCTGTTGCTAGGGGGTCCCTCGTAGTCTGCCCCTTTCAGTGCCTGGGCTGGTGACATCACTTCCCCCTCGGCACAGGAAGGGCTTCGCTCTGCTCCCTCCCTCCTGTCAATCATCTGGGACCCATTACAGGTCCCAGGTGACTAAGTGGCCAATCACGGCGCGCGGCGCCACTCGCGCATGCGCAGTGGGTGCCAGGCTGTGAAGCCACAGCCCGGCGCCCACAGTTGCAATGCCGGCACCGCTGAACGGAGGCTTCGATCCCCCGCATCGCTGGACCCAGGGACAGGTAAGTGTCCAATTAAAAGTCAGCAGCTGCAGTATTTGTAGCTGCTGACTTTTAATTATTTTTTTTTTTTTTACATGACCCCCTGGGTGGAACTCCTCTTTAACTAACTGCACTTGCAAGGAGAATGACAGAATCCATGAATTGACAAAGTGCCATAGTTTGGCAAACATGCAATTTATACATTTTTTAATTGTTCACATACATATACACACAACACTAGGGATGAGCCGAACACCTCCCTGTTCGGTTCGCACCAGAACATGCGAACAGGAAAAAAGTTTGCTCGAACACGCGAACACCCTTAAAGTCTATGGGACATGAACATGAATAATCAAAAGTGCTAATTTTAAAGGCTTATATGCAAGTTATTGTCATAAAAAGTGTTTGGGGACCCGGGTCCTGCCCCAGGGGACATGGATCAATGCAAAAAAAAGTTTTTAAAACGGCCGTTTTTTCAGGAGCAGTGATTTTAATAATGCTTAAAGTCAAACAATAAAAGTGTAATATCCCTTTAAATTTCATACCTGGGGGGTGTCTTTAGTATGCCTGTAAAGGGGCGCATGTTTCCCGTGTTTAGAACAGTCTGACAGCAAAATGACATTTCGAAGGAAAAATTACATTTAAAACTACCCGCAGCTATTGCATTGCCGACAATACACATAGAAGTTCATTGATAAAAACGGCATGGGAATTCCCCACAGGGAAACCCCGAACCAAAATTTAAAAAAAAAAAATTACGTGGGAGTCCCCCTAAATTCCATACCAGGCCCTTCAGATCTGGTATGGATATTAAGGGGAACCCCGGCCAAAATTAAAAAAAAAACTCTGGTATGGATTTTAAGGGGAACCCCACGCAAAAAAAAAAAAAAACGGCGTGGGGTTCCCCCAGAAATCCATACCAGACCCTTATCCGAGCACGCAACCTGGCAGGCCGCAGGAAAAGAGGGGGGGACGAGAGTGCGCCCCCCCTTCTGAACCGTACTAGGCCACATGCCCTCAACATTGGGAGGGTGCTTTGGGGTAGCCCCCCAAAACACCTTGTCCCCATGTTGATGAGGACATGGGCCTCATCCCCACAACCCTGGCCGGTGGTTGTGGGGGTCTGCGGGTGGGGGGCTTATCGGAATCTGGAAGCCCCCTTTAACAAGGGAACCCCCAGATCCCGGCCCCCCCCTGTGTGAAATGGTAAGGGGGTATTTACCCCTACCATTTCACTAAAAAACTGTCAAAAATGTTAAAAATGACAAGAGACAGTTTTTGACAATTCCTTTATTTAAATGCTTCTTCTTTCTTCTATCTTCCTTCATCTTCTTCTGGTTCTTCTGGCTCTTCTGGTTCTTCCTCCGGCGTTCTCGTCCAGCATCTCCTCCGCGGCGTCTTCTATCTTCTTCTCCTCAGGCCGCTCCGCATCCATGGCATGGGGGGAGGCTCCCGCTCTCCTCTTCATCTTCTTCTTCATCCTCTTCTTCCTTCTTCTCTTCTTCTCTTCTTCATTTTCTTCTCCGGGCCGCTCCGCATCCATGCTGGCATGGAGGGAGGCTCCCACTGTGTGACGGCGTCTCCTTGTCTGACGGTTCTTAAATAACGGGGGGACATGACGGGACTTCCCTGTGGCATTCCCCGTGACGTCACAGGGAAGTCCCGTCAAGTCACCGTGCACCAGAGGGGGGCGGGGTCACCTGGTGGCCCTGCCCCCCGTTATTTAAGAACCGTCAGACGAGGAGACTCCGTCACACAGCGGGAGCCTCCCTCCATGCCAGCATGGATGCGGAGCGGCCCGGAGAAGAAAATGAAGAAGAGAAGAAGGAAGAAAAGAAGAAGATGAAGAAGATGAAGAGAAGAGCGGGAGCCTCCCCCCATGCCAGGGATGTGGAGCGGCCCGAGGAGAAGAAGATAGAAGACACCGCGGAGGAGATGCTGGACGAGAACGCCGGAGGAAGAACCAGAAGAGCCAGAAGAACCAGAAGAAGATGAAGGAAGATATAAGAAAGAAGAAGCATTTAAATAAAGGGATTGTCAAAAACTGTCTCTTGTCATTGTTAACATTTTTGACAGTTTTTTAGTGAAATGGTAGGGGTAAGTACCCCCTTACCATTTCACACAGGGGGGGGCGGGATCTGGGGGTTCCCTTGTTAAAGGGGGCTTCCAGATTCCGATAAGCCCCCACCCGCAGACCCCCACAACCACCGGCCAGGGTTGTGGGGATGAGGCCCTTGTCCTCATCAACATGGGGACAAGGTGTTTTAGGGGCTACCCCAAAGCACCCTCCCAATGTTGAGGGCATGTGGCCTGGTACTGTTCAGGAGGGGGGGGCCGCACTCTCGTCCCCCCCTCTTTTCCTGCGGCCTGCCAGGTTGCGTGCTCGGATAAGGGTCTGGTATGGATTTTTGGGGGGACCCCACGCCGTTTTTTTTTTTTTGGCGTGGGGTTCCCCTTAAAATGCATACCAGACCTGAAGGGCCTGGTATGGAATTTAGGGGGACTCCCACGTCATTTTTAAAAAAAATTTTGGTTCGGGGTTTCCCTGTGTTGAATTCCCATGCCGTTTTTATCAATGAACTTCTATGTGTATTGTCGGCAATGCAATAGCCGCGGGTAGTTTTAAATGTAATTTTCCTTCGAAATGTCATTTTGCTGTCAGACTGTTCTAAACACAGGAAACATGCGCCCCTTTACAGGCATACTATAGACACCCCCCAGGTATGAAATTTAAAGGGATGTTACACTTTTATTGTTTGACTTTAAGCATTATTAAAATCACCGCTCCTGAAAAAACGGTCGTTTTTAAAACTTTTTTTTGCATTGATCTATGTCCCCTGGGGCAGGACCCGGGTCCCCAAACACTTTTTATGACAATAACTTGCATATAAGCCTTTAAAATTAG
This sequence comes from Lithobates clamitans, assembly GCA_037952925.1. Classification (NCBI taxonomy): domain Eukaryota; kingdom Metazoa; phylum Chordata; class Amphibia; order Anura; family Ranidae; genus Lithobates; species Lithobates clamitans. Next base: position 755,403 of record JBBGZY010001615.1, on the reverse strand, counting down.
CACTTTTGATTTCTCCCATAGACTTTTAAAGGGTGTTTTGCGGCATTCGAATTTGCCGAGAACAACCCAAATTGTTCGCTGTTCGGCGAACTTGCGAACAGCCAATGTTCGAGTCGAACATGAGTTCGTCTCGAACTCGAAGCTCATCCCTAGTTTGCAACCCTGCTGAAGAGAGACACATGCATACCACTACAGATGGTAACTTAATACTAATGCCGATGCAGACAATCGGAATTTCTGACAACAAATGTTCCATGTGAGCTTGTTGTCAGAAATTCCGACCGTGTGTAGGCTCCATCGGATATTTTCTGTCTGAATTTCCAACAACAAAAATTTGAGAGCTGGATCTCAAATTTTCCAACAACAAAATCAGTTGTCGTAAATTCCAAGCGTGTGTACACAATTCCGACGCACAAAATTCCACGCATGCTCTGAACTAATGGAGACAGCACATTTGTCCCGCTGCAAATTTTTTAATCCTTTAATGCAGCACATTTTCTTCTTCTTTATAATGTTAGAACAATGAAGTTGTTTTCTTGCTGATATTTACACAGAGTTCTGACAAAATTATTTCTTTATTATTTCTCGTGAGCTCATGAATAATCTTTATAATTTTTTTTGCCAGATCTACAGAATAATGTTTATATTTTTTTTATAGTGATCTACTTTTTTTTATCAAGATCTCCTGTTTTTTTTCCAGTGATCTCCATACTATTTTTATTCATTTTGTGTGTCAAGTTACCACAACACCATTATTATCTTGTATTTTTTATCTTGTCTAAAAGTTCTAGCATGGATTTTAAGGGGAATCCTGCGCCAAAATTTTTAAAAAAGTGGCGTGGGGGTCCCCCCAAAAATCCATACCAGACCCTTATCTGAGCACACAACCTGGCAGGCTGCAGGAAAAGAGGGGGGCATACCAGGCCACTGAACTGTACCAGGCCACATGTCCCCAACAGACTCCCAGATCCTGACCCCCCTGTTTGAAATGGTAACGGATACATTGTACCCATACCATTTCACAAAAAAAATGTCAAAATGTTAAAAAACCACAAGACACATCTTGGGACAAATCCTTTATTAAAAAATAAAAAAATTAAAATGTTCCACGAAGTCCATTCATCTTCTTCTCTTGCTCCGCCGATGGACCTAAAAAAAATAAAAAAGATCCGCCTCTATGGGAGGCACCCACCTTATGATGCTTCAGGACAATGATAGTTCTTTTATAACTGAGGGTGGGGCCACACTGTGACGTACCCGGGTGACCCGTCCCCCTCTGTCGCATGGGGACTTCCCAATGGCTTCCCCGTGGCATCAGAGAGGGGCAGGGCCATGTGGCCTGGTACAGTTCAAGAGGGGGGGTTCTCTCTCATCCCTCCTCTTTTCCTGTGGCATGCCAGGTTGTGTGCTCGGATAAGGGTCTGGTATGGATTTTTTGGGGGACCCCCACACCATTTTTTAAAAAAAAATGACTCGGGGTTCCCCTTAAAATCCATATCAGGATTTTGAGGGGGACCCCTATGCCATTTAAAAAAAAAATGGTGCAGGGTTCCCCTTAATATCCATACCAGACCTGAAGGGCCTGATATGGAATTTGGGGGGACCCCCATGCAATTTTTTTTAAATTTTGGTTCGAGGTTCCCCTTAATATTCATACCAGACCCAAAGGGCCTGGTAATGGACTGGGGGGGATCATATGCCTTTTTTTCAATGACTTTTATCTGTATTGCCAGACCCGACAATTCATTATAGCCGTGAGTACTTTTAAATGACTTTTTTTTCCTTTAGAAATGTCATTTTGCTCTCGGACTTTTCTAAACAATGCGCCACTTTACAGGCATACTATAGACACCCCCAGGTACAAAATTTAAAGGAATATTTCACGTTTATTACTTCACTTTAAGCATTATTAACTTTTTTAAAATTTTGGTTCGGGGTTCCCCTTAATATTCATACCAGACCCAAAGGGCCTGGTAATGGACTGGGGGAATCCCATGCAGTTTTTTTTCAATGACTTTTTTCTGTATTGCTGAGACCCGACAATTCATTATAGCCGCTAGTTTTAAATTACTTTTTTCCTTTAGAAATGTAATTTTGTGCAGGGACTGTTCTAAATACTAAAAAAACTGCGCCACTTTACAGGCATACTATAGACACCCCCCAGATACGAAATTTAAAGGAATATTTCACTTTTATTGTTTCACTTTAAGCATTGTTAAAATCACTGTTCCCAAAAAAAGGCAGTTTTTTAAAACTTTTTTTTGCATTGATACATGTCCCCCGGGGCAGGACCCATTTCCCCAAACACTTTTTATGACAATACCATGCATATAAGCCTTTAAAATTAGCACTTTAGATTTCTCCCATAGACAATTCATTATAGCCATGAGTACTTTTAAATTACTTTTTTTTCCTTTATTATTATTATTATTATTATTATTATTATTATTATACAGGATTTATATAGCGCCGACAGTTTACACAGCGCTTTACAACATTAGGGCAGACAGTACAAGTACAATACAATTCAATACAGGAGGAATCAGAAGGCTCTGCTCGTTAGAGCTTACAATCTAGGAGGGAGGGTCAAGTTATACGAAAAGGTAATAGCTGTGGGGGATGAGATAATGGAGAAAATAGTGCAGTTGTTAGATGGAGGCAGTATAGGCTTCTCTAAAGAGGAAAGTTTTCAGGGATCGCCTAAAAAGTGGATACATTTGGAGACTGAGAGATTGGGGTAGGAAATTCCAAAGGATGGGCGAGGCTCGGGAGAAGTCCTAGAGGCGGTTATGGGAGGAGGTGATGAGGGAGCTAGAGAGCAGGAGGTCTTTAGAAATGTCATTTTGTGCAGGGACTGTTTTAAACACAGGAAAAATGTGCCACTTTACGGGCATACTATAGACACCCCCTAGGTACGAAATTTAAAGGAATATTTCACATTTATTGTTTCACTTTAACCACTTCAACCTCGGAAGGTTTTACTCCCTTCCTGACCAAAGCACTTTTTACAATTTGGCACTGCGTCGCTTTACCTGCTAATTGCGCGGTCATGCAATGTTGTACTCAAACAAAATTTGCGTTCTTTTCTTCCCACAAATAGAGCTTTCATTTGATGGCATTTGATCACCTCTGCGGTTTTTATTCTTTGCGCTATAAATGGAAAAAGACCGAAAATTTTTGTTATAAAAAAAATCCAAGAAACTCAATTTTAGTCATACATTTAGGCCAAAATGTATTCAGCCACGTCTTTTTTAAAAAAAAAGTCAATAAGCATATATTTATTGGTTTGTGCAAAAGTTATAGCGTCTACAAACTAGGGTACATTTTCTGGAATTTACACAGCTTTTAGTTTATGACTGCCATTTCTTGAGGTGCTAAAATGACAGTGCAGTACAACACCCCCAAATGACCCCATTTTGGAAAGTAGACACCCCAAGGAAATTGCTGAGAGGCATGTTGAGCCCATTGAATATTTTATTTTTTGTCCCAAGTGATTGAATAATGACAAAAAAGAAAAAAAAATATTTTACAAAAAGTTGTCACTAAATGATATATTGCTCACACATGCCATGGTTGTATGCGGAATTGCACCCCAAAATACATTTTGCTGCTTCTCCTGAGTATGGGGATACCACATGTGTGGGACTTTTTGGGAGCCTAGCCGTGTACGGGGCCCCTGAAAACCAATAACCGCCTTCATGATTTCTAAGGACGTACATTTTTGATTTCACTCCCCACTACCTATCATAGTTTTTAAGGCCATAAAATGCCAAGATGGCATAAATGCCCCCCAAATGACCCCATTTTGGAAAGTAGACACCCCAAGCTATTTGCTGAGAGGCCATGGAATGTTTCATATTTTTCCACAAGGAAAAAAGGCGTAAATTTTTGATTTCACTCCTCACTACCTATCACAGTTTTGAAGGCCATAAAATGCTAAGATGGCACAAACCCCCCAAAAGACCCCATTTTGGAAAGTAGACACCCCAAGTTATTTTCTGAGAGGCATGTTGATTCCATGGAATATTTTATATTTTGCCACAAGTTGCGGGAAAATGACAAACTTTTTTTTGCACAAAGTTGTCACTAAATGATATATTGCTCATACAGGCCATGGGCACATGTGGAATTGCACCCCAAAATACATTCTGCTGCTTCTCCTGAGTACGGGGATACCACTTGTGTGGGACTTCTTGGGAGACTAGCCGCGTACGAGGCCCCGAAAACCAAGCACCGCCTTCAGATCTTCTAAGGGCGTAAATTTTTGATTTCACTCCTCACTACCTATCATGCCCTGTACACACGGTCGGACATTGATTGGACATTGCGACAACAAAATCCATGGATTTTTTCCAACGAATGTTGGCTCAAACCTGTCTTGCATACACACGGTCACACAAAGTGGTCGGAAAATCCGATCGTTCTGAACGCGGTGACGTAAAACACGTATGTCGGGACTATAAACGGGGCAGTAGCCAATAGCTCTCATTTCTTAATTTATTCTGAGCATGCATGGCACTTTGTGCGTTGGATTTGTGTACACACGATCAGAATTTTCGACAACGGATTTTGTTGTCGGAAAATTTATTTCAAGCTCTCAAACTTTGTGTGTCGGAAATTCCTATTGAAAATGTGTGATGGAGCCTACACACGGTCGGAATTTCCGACAACAAGGACCTATCACACATTTTCCATCGGAAAATCCTATCGTGTGTACAGGGCATCATGGTTCCGGAGACCATGGAATGCACAGATGGCACAACCCCCCCCAATTGATCCCATTTTGGAAAGTAGACACCCCAAGCTATTTGCTGAGAGGCATGGTGAGTATTTTGCAGCTCTCATTTGTTTTTGAAAATGAAGAAAGAAAAGAAAAATGTATTATTTTTTTTTCTTTTTTCAAATTTCAAAACTTTGTGACAAAAAGCGAGATCTGCAAAATACTCACCATACCTCTCAACAAATAGCTTGGGGAATCTACTTTCCAAAATGGGGTCATTTGGGGGGGTTGTGCCATCTGCGCATTCCATGGTCTCCGGAACTGTGATAGGCAGTGAGGAGTGAAATCAAAAATTTACACCCTTAGAAACCCTGAAGGTGGTGCTTGGTTTCGGGGTCCCGTACACAGCTAGGCTCCCAAAAAGTCTCACACATGTGGTATCCCTGTACTCAGGAGAAGCAACAGAATGTATTTTGGGGTGTAATTTCCCATATTCCCATGGCATGTTTAAGCAATATATCATTTAGTGACAACTTTGTGCAAAATAAAAAAAAAATGTCTTTTTCCCGCAACTTGTGTCACAATATAAAATATTCCATGGACTCAACATGCCTCTCAGCAATTAGCTTGGGCTATCTACTTTCCAAAATGGGGTAATTTGGGGGGATTTTGAACTGTCCTGGCATTTTATGCACAACATTTAGAAGCTTATGTCACACATCACCCACTCTTCTAACCACTTGAAGACAAAGCCCTTTCTGACACTTTTTGTTTACATGAATTTTTTTTTTTTTTTGCAAGAAAATTACTTTGAACTCCCAAACATTATATTTTTTTTAAAGCAAAGGCCCTACAGATTAAAATGGTGGGTGTTTCATTTTTTATTTTCACACAGTAGTTGCGCATCGATTTTTCAAACGCATTTTTTTGGGAAAAAACACACTTTTTTAAAATTTTAATACACTAAAACACACTATATTGCCCAAATGTTTGATGAAATAAAAATGATGATCTTAGACCAAGTACATGGATACCAAACATGAAATGCTTTAAAATTGCGCAGAAACGTGCAGTGGCGACAAACTACCTACATTTTTAAAAGCCTTTAAAGCATTTACAGGTTACCACTTTAGATTTACAGAGGAGGTCTACTGCTAAAATTACTTCCCCAATCTGACCTTCATGGTGATACCTCACATGCATGGTGCAATTGCTGTTTACATTTGACGCCAGACTGACGCTTGCGCTCGCCTTTGCGCAAGAGCAGGGGGGGGCGGGGGTGTTTTTTTTTTTTTTGCTTTTTTATCTTATTTTTAAACTGTTCCTTTCATTTTTTTGTTATCATTTTTATTGTTAATGTTTAATGTAAATATCCCCTATGATAGCAATAGGTAGTGACAGGTACTCTTTTTTGAAAAAATTGGGGTCTATTAGACCCTAGATCTCTCCTCTGCCCTCAAAGCATCTGACCACACCAAGATCGGTGTGATAAAATGCTTTCCCTATTTCCCAATGACGCTGTTTACATCCGGCGAACTCTAAGTCATGAAATTCTCGTAGCTTCCAGTTTCTTAGGCCATAGAGATGATTGGAGCCATTCTGGTCTCTAATCAGCTCTATGGTCAGCTGGCCGAATCACTGGCTGCATTCTCAGGTTCCCTGTTGGGACAGTAGAGCCAGAAAAAACCATGGAAGACGATGGGAGGGGGGGACATTCCATCCCACTGCTTGTAAAAGCAGCCTAGAGGCTAATTAGCCGCTAGGATTGGTTTTACATGAAAGCTGACCACTGGCTGAAAAGAATGATACCAAGATGATACCTAAACCTGCAGGCATCATTCTGGTATAACCACTCAAAGTCCAGCAACATATCAGTACGTTGCTGGTCCTTGTTGGGCATATATTGTAATCTTTTTTTTTCATGCAGCCTGTGGGCTGAACGAAAAAAAGAGATTGATTGGTGGGTATGTCCATCATTATGCCCCATACACACGGTCGGACTTTGTTCGGACATTCCGACAACAAAATCCTAGGATTTTTTCCGATGGATGTTGGCTCAAACTTGTCTTGCATACACACGGTCACTAGGGATGAGCCGAACACCCCCCTGTTCGGTTCGCACCAGAACATGCGAACAGGAAAAAAGTTCGTTTGAACATGCGAACACCGTTAAAGTCTATGGGACACGAACATGAATAATCAAAAGTGCTAATTTTAAAGGCTTATATGCAAGTTATTGTCATTAAAAGTGTTTGGGGACCCGGGTCCTGCCCCAGGGGACATGAATCAATGCAAAAAAAAGTTTTAAAAACGGCCGTTTTTTCAGGAGCAGTGATTTTAATAATGCTTAAAGTCAAACAATAAAAGTGTAATATCCCTTTAAATTTCGTACCTGGGGGGTGTCTATAGTATGCCTGTAAAGGGGCGCATGTTTCCCGTGTTTAGAACAGTCTGACAGCAAAATGACATTTTGAAGGAAAAATTACATTTAAAACTACCCGCGGCTATTGCATTGCTGACAATACACATAGAAGTTCATTGATAAAAACGGCATGGGATATCCCCACAGGGCAACCCCGAACCAAAATTAAAAAAAAAAATGATGTGGGAGTCCCCCTAAATTCCATACAAGGCCCTTCAGGTCTGGTATGGATATTAAGGGGAACCCCAGCCAAAATTTTAAAAAAAAATGACGTGGGGTTCCCCCTACATTCCATACCAGACCCTTCAGGTCTGGTATGGATTTTAAGGGGAACCCCGTGCCAAAAAAAAAAAAAAAACGGCGCGGGGTCCCCCCAAAAATCCATACCAGACCCTTATCCGAGCACGCAACCTGGCAGGCCGCAGGAAAAGAGGGGGGGACGAGAGTGCGCCCCCCCCTCCTGAACCGTACCAGGCCACATGCCCTCAACATTGGGAGGGTGCTTTGGGGTAGCCCCCCAAAACACCTTGTCCCCATGTTGATGAAGACAAGGGCCTCATCCCCACAACCCTGGCCGGTGGTTGTGGGGGTCTGCGGGCGGGGGGCTTATCGGAATCTGGAAGCCCCCTTTAACAAGGGGACCCCCAGATCCCGGCCCCCCCCTGTGTGAAATGGTAAGGGGGTACTTACCCCTACCATTTCACTAAAAAACTGTCAAAAATGTTAAAAATGACAAGAGACAGTTTTTGAAAATTCCTTTATTTAAATACTTCTTCTTTCTTCCTTCATCTTCTTCTGGTTCTTCTGGCTCTTTTGGTTCTTCCTCCGGCGTTCTCGTCCAGCATCTCCTCCGCGGCGTCTTCTATCTTCTTCTCCTCGGGCCGCTCCGCACCCATGGCATTGGGGGGGAGGCTCCCGCTCTTCTCTTCATCTTCTTCATCTTCTTCTTCTTCTTCATCTCTTCTTCCTTCTTCATTTCTTCTCCGGGCCGCTCCGCAGCCATGCTGGCATGGAGGGAGGCTCCCGCTGTGTGACTGCGTCTCTTCGTCTGACGGTTCTTAAATAACGGGGGGCGGGGCCACCCGGTGACCCCGCCCCCCTCTGACGCACGGGACATGACGGGACTTCCCTGTGGCATTCCCCGTGACGTCACAGGGAAGTCCCGTCAAGTCACCGTGCGTCAGAGGGGGGCGGGGTCACCGGGTGGCCCCGCCCCCGTTATTTAAGACCTGTGAGATGAAGAGATGCCGTCACACAGCGGGAGCCTCCCTCCATGCCAGCATGGCTGCGGAGCGGCCCGGAGAAGAAATGAAGAAGGAAGAAGAGATGAAGAAGAAGAAGAAGATGAAGAAGATGAAGAGAAGAGCGGGAGCCTCCCCCCCAATGCCATGGGTGCGGAGCGGCCCGAGGAGAAGAAGATAGAAGACGCCGCGGAGGAGATGCTGGACGAGAACGCCGGAGGAAGAACCAGAAGAGCCAAAAGAACCAGAAGAAGATGAAAGAAGAAGCAATTAAATAAAGGAATTGTCAAAAACAGTCTCTTGTCATTTTTAACATTTTTGACAGTTTTTTAGTGAAATGGTAGGGGTAAGTACCCCCTTACCATTTCACACAGGGGGGGGCCGGGATCTGGGGGTCCCCTTGTTAAAGGGGGCTTCCAGATTCCGATAAGCCCCCCGCCCGCAGACCCCCACAACCACCGGCCACTGTTGTGGAGATGAGGCCCTTGTCTTCATCAACATGGGGACAAGGTGTTTTGGGGGGCTACCCCAAAGCACCCTCCCAATGTTCAGGGCATGTGGCCTGGTACGGTTCAGGAGGGGGGGGCGCACTCTCGTCCCCCCTCTTTTCCTGCGGCCTGCCAGGTTGCGTGCTCGGATAAGGGTCTGGTATGGATTTTTGGGGGGACCCCACGCCGTTTTTTTTTTTTTTTTTGGCGCGGGGTTCCCCTTAAAATCCATACCAGACCTGAAGGGTCTGGTATGGAATTTAGGGGGAACCCCACGTCATTTTTTTAAAAAATTTTGGCTGGGGTTCCCCTTAATTTCCATACCAGACCTGAAGGGCCTTGTATGGAATTTAGGGGGACTCCCATATCATTTTTTTTTTTGGTTCGGGGTTGCCCTGTGGGGAATTCCCATGCCGTTTTTATCAATGAAATTCTATGTGTATTGTCGGCAATGCAATAGCCGCGGGTAGTTTTAAATGTGTTTTTTTCTTCAAAATGTCATTTTGCTGTCAGACTGTTCTAAACACAGGAAACATGCGTCCCTTTACAGGCATACTATAGACACCCCCCAGGTACGAAATTTAAAGGGATATTACACTTTTATTGTTTGACTTTAAGCATTATTAAAATCACTGCTCCTGAAAAAACGTCCGTTTTTAAAACTTTTTTTTGCATTGATCCATGTCCCCTGGGGCAGGACCCAGGTCCCCAAACACTTTTTATGACAATAACTTGCATATAAGCCTTTAAAATTTGCACTTTTGATTTCTCCCATAGACTTTTAAAGGGTGTTCCGCAGCATTCGAATTTGCCACGAACACCCCAAATTGTTCGCTGTTCGGCGAACTTGCGAACAGCCAATGTTCGAGTAGAACATGAGTTCGACTCGAACTCGAAGCTCATCCCTAACGGTCACACAAAGTTGTCGGAAAATCTGATCATTCTGAACGCGGTGACGTAAAACACGTACGTCGGGACTATAAACGGGGCAGTGGCCAATAGCTTTCATCCCTTTATTTATTCTGAGCATGCGTGGCACTTTGTCCGTCGGATTTGTGTACACACGATCGGAATTTTCGACAACGGATTTTGTTGTTGGAAAATTTTATATCCTGCTCTCAAACTTTGTGTGTCGGAAAATCCGATGGAAAATGTGTGATGAAGCCTACACACGGTAGGAATTTCCGACAACAGGGTTCTATTACACATTTTCCGTCGGAAAATCCGACCGTGTGTATGAGGCATAAGAATACCTCCCTTCATCCACCCACTTCTAATGATGGGCATACATGCACCATTTATATATGCTAAAGCATGGGGGCATCCGCCCCAAAAGGTAGGAGCAAATCGCTCCTCCGCCCCTGCTGCCCCATGCTTCAGCATATATGCTCTTTTTTTAACTGTGGTGGTGAAATCACCTCCGACAGCGCTGGAGTCAAGGCTTTATGTATTGTGGGAGCAACCGCTGTTGCTGTCAAGATAAATAAATCAGCGCTGCAACTGAATGGCGTACCTGCTAAGCAAATGATGGTTAACAATAAAACAAAGTAACATTACAGTATAACACTAATGGCCCGTACACACGGTCGGATTTTCCGATTGAAAATGTCCGATCGGAGCGTGATGACAACAAAATCCGTTGTCGGAAATTCCAATCGTGTGTACACAAATCCGACGGACAAAGTGCCACGCATGCTCAGAATAAATAAAGAGATGAAAGCTATTGGCCACTGCCCCATTTATAGTCCCGACGTACATGTTTTACGTCACCGCGTTCAGAACGATCGGATTTTCCGACAACTTTGTGTGACCGTGTGTATGCAAGACAAGTTTGAGCCAACATCCGTCGGAAAAAATCCATGGATATTTTTGTCGGAAAGTCCGACCGTGTGTACGCCCGATAAGACTTACCATACCTGCAAAGCAAATACAAAATATAGTATTATAATAGTAAAAAAATATAACATTTTTTAACGCAACCTGTGCCTAAAATATATATATGCCGAAGCATGGGGGCATCCACCCGCAAAAGGTAGGAGCAAATAGCTCCTCTGCCCCTGCTGCCCCCATGCTTTGACATATATGCTCTTTTTTTAACTGTGGTGGTGAAATCACCTCCGACAGCGCTGGAGTCATGGCTTTATGTATCGTGGGAGCAAACGCTGTTGCTGTCAAAATAAATAAATCCGCGCTGCAGCTGAATGGCATGCCTGAAAACAAAAAAATGGTTAACAATAAAACACAGTAAACAGTAAAGTATAAAAAAATGACATACCTGAAAAGCAAACATGATAAAACATAATAACAATAAAACATTGCAGATACAATAAAAAAGAGCTGAACAATAGAGAGAGAATAGAGAGAGAGAGAACAATAAAACAACAACTATTTTTGTTTTTTTATTTTATATTTTTTTGTGTATTTTCTTTTCCTTTTTTTTTACATTTTTTTTTATAACTGTAACTTTTGTAACTGTAACCGGTTCCAGGTTTGGGTCTCTCAAAATGCGATGGCATCTTGGGAGACCCTGTGAAAGTGTGCCTAGTCTGTGCAATGCTATACCCTACGCTAAAACTCAACTAGTATATGGTAGCGCTCAAAACATTCACCAATGCAAAGACCAGGATTGTCAGGTCAGGAGGGACAATAATAGTGGGTATCACGCCTATATCCGCGCTTTCTACAGACACAACATTTTCTTTGGGGGCTCGTTGGGTAGGGGTACTCGGGAGGACATAAGGAAAATGCCTCTCATGCAGCTGGCTTACTACATTTGGTTGGGGAAGGTGAGGTGGAGCACCATCTGGAAAAAGAAGGGCTCTGACGATCTCTTCCTGGAATTTAAGGAAGGATCCAGTCCGTCCTGAAGCTCTGTATAGCACATGAGCGTTCAGCAAAGCCAATTGAAATAAGTATACAGACACTTTTTTATACCAGCGTCTGACCTTACAGGCAACTAGGTACGGCGCCAACAACTGGTTGTTGAGGTCCAGCCGTCCCATATTTTGGTTATATTCGTGGACACAGAGGGGTTTCTCCACAACACCGGTCGCCGTAGTAATTTGGACAGTCATGTCTGCATGAAGGGAGGTAAGAACAAAAACATTCTTATTATCCCTCCACTTCATAGCGAGCAAGTTATTACACTTCAAGCAGGCTCTCTCCATCAGCCTAAGACAGGAATCTACAAGCTGCTGGGGAAAGCCGCGGTGATTAGTTAGCATGGTGCCACATGCTCCAATCTGATGATCAAAAAGGTGACTAAAAAGTGGCATGCTCGTGTAATAATTGTCCACATACAAATGGTACCCCTTACCGAATAAGGGTGACACCAAATCCCACACAATCTTGCCAGCGCTTCCTATGTAGTCAGGGCAGTTTGTCGGCTCTGCGTGACTATCTCTTCCCTCGTAAACCATAAAACTACATGTATAGCCTGTGGCCCTGTCACAGAGCTTATACATCTTGACCACGTATCTGGCACGCTTGCTGGGAAGGTACTGTTTGAATGACAAGCGGCCAGAAAACTTAATCAGGAACTCATCAACGCAGACAACTTGATGGGGAGTAAACAAGTCTGCAAAACTTTGGTTGAAGTGGTTTACGAGGGGCCGAATTTTGTAGAGCCGATCTTATCCAGGGTCTCCACGAGGACGACAGAGTTCATTGTTGTTGAAGTGCATGAACCGCAAAATCTGCTCGTATCGTGCCCTGGCCATGGAAGCAGAGAACACGGGCATATGGTGAATTGGGTCAGTGGACCAATATGACCGCAACTCACTCTTTTTGGTTATGCCCATGAGGAGGGAAAGGCCCAGAAAGATCTTAAATATAGGAACCATAATTGGTTTCCAATCTCTGGCAAGGGAGGACTGGGGAATAATGGCGATGTGTTGACCAGCGTACAAATTGCTTTGGTCCACAATAGATCTATAGAGATATTCAGTGAAAAACAGCGACTAAAAATCAAGTGATGTAAAATTAACTGTTTACACCTCAATGCCGGGTTGGCCAGTGAATGGGGGAAGTAAGGGTGCTGCAGAAGTGGTGGGTTCCCAATTAGGATTGGCGAATGCAATAGGAAGGGCACTATGGGCACGACAGGCCTGTGTTCGTCTTCTTGGTGGCAGCGGGACACTACTTGTGCTTGCCACCTCGCCAGCTTGAACTGTACTTATGAGACTCGCCACATCACCAAGTGTTAATGCAGTGCTGAATGTACGACCAGGGTGTACTAGGCCGCTGGTGCTTGCCAGTTCACCAGAAGGAATAGCGGTGCTAGTACTTCTCTGCTCCATATGAGAGCCCTGTGGTTTTTGCACCTCAACAGCAGAAGAAGAGGATTGGGGTCTGGTGCGCCTGACCTTGGCAGGGACCACAACTCCGTCGTCAGAGCTATCTGTCATGGAGCCGCTGCTGTCTACAGGTTCGTATTCTGAGCCTGAATCTGACAGATGAGTGACTTCCTCTTCACTATCTGTCATGCTCAGAAACATCTAGGCCTCTTCACTAGTGTACCTTCGATTTGCCATTTTGGGCTCTAAATTTAGTGGTACACTAGTGAGACTCACAGGCAAAAAAGCTCCTGACTGTTAGCGACTGTATCAAAACACTACCAAAAAACTGTTAGAGATCGCTGGGATCAGGCCTGACTCTGCGAATGCTGCAGTTATGTGCAGTGGTGGCTGGTGCTCAATTTTTTTAGGGGGGTGCAAAGCACTAACCAACCCCAGCCACCCCCCACCCCTGCCGGTAAGTCGCCCGCAATAGCGCCTACAGATAGTTAGATAAATAGACAGATAAATGGACACATAGATAGACACTGGGTGGGATAGATGGATGGATAGATAGACACACGATAGATAGACACTGGGTGGGATAGAGGGATAGACACTGGGTGGGATGGATGGATAGATAGAGACTGGGTGGGATGGATGAATGGATGGATGGATGGATGGTTGGATGGATAGGCACTGGGTGGGATGGACGGATGGATAGACACTGGGTAGGATGGATGGATGGATAGACACTGGGTGGGATGGATGATGGATAGACACTGGGTGGGATGGATAGACACTGGGTGTAATGGATGGATGGATGGATGGATGGACACTGGGTGGGATGGATGGATAGACACTGGGTGGGATGGATGGATATACACTGCGTGGGATGGATGGATGGATGGATAGACACTGGGTGGGATGGATGAATGGATATACACTGTGTGGGATGGATGGATGGATGGATAGACACTGGGTGGGATGGATAGATGGATAGACACTGGGTGGGATGGATAGACACTGGGTGGGATGGATGGATGGATGGATGGATAGACACTGGGTGGGATGGATGGATAGACACTGGGTGGGATGGATGGATATACACTGCGTGGGATGGATGGATGAATAGACACTGGGTGGGATGGATGAATGGATAAACACTGGGTGGGATGGATAAACACTGGGTGGGATGGATGAATAGACACTGGGTGGGATGGATGGATGGATAGACACTGGGTAGGATGGATGGATGGATAGACACTGGGTGGGATGGATGAATGGATATACACTGGGTGGAATGGATGAATGGATATACACTGGTTGGGATGGATGAATGGATATACACTGGGTGGGATGGATGGATGTATGGATGGATGGATGGATGGACAGACGGACACTGGGTGGGATGGATGGATAGATGGATGGATAGACACTGGGTGGGATGGATGGATAGACACTTGGTGGGATGGATGGATAGACACTGGGTGGAATGGATGGATAGACACTGGGTGGGATGAATGGATAGACACTGGGTGGGATGGATGGATGGATGGATAGACACTGGGTGGGATGGATGGATAGACACTGGGTGGAATGGATGAATGGATATACACTGGTTGGGATGGATGAATGGATATACACTGGGTGGGATGGATGGATGGATGGATGGATGGATGGATGGATGGACACTGGGTGGGATGGATGGATGGATAGACATTGGGTGGGATGGATGGATAGACACTGGGTGGGATGGATGGATAGAAACTGGGTGGGATGGATGGATGGATAGACACTGGGTGGGATGGATGGATAGACACTGGGTGGGATGGATGGATAGACACTGGGTGGGATGGATGGATAGACACTGGGTGGGATGGATGGATGGATGGATGGACACTATGTGGGATGGATGGATAGACACTGGGTGGGATGGATGGATGGATGGATAGACACTGGGTGGGATGGATGGATAGAGACTGGGTGGGATGGATGGATAGATACTGGGTGGGATGGATAAATGGATGGATGGATGACTAGACACTGGGTGGGATGGATGGATAGACACTGGGTGGGATGGATGGATAGACACTGGGTGGGATAGATGGATAGACACTGGGTGGGATGGATGGATGGATGGACGGATGGATGGATAGACACTGGGTGGGATGGATGGATAGACACTGGGTGGGATGGATGGATAGACACTGGGTGGGTGGGAGAGATAGACAGAAGGGGAGGGGGAGAGAGAAATATACACTGGGGGGGTAGGAGAGATAGATATACACTGGGTGGGATGGACACACACAAACACAGATCAGTGATGAGGACTTACATATTAATGAGGCTCAGTCTTGCAGGCTGCAGTCCATGGCTAGTGACACTGTCCTGACACCTCTTCTGCCTCCTTCCTTCCATACGCTGGCTGGGAAGGATGTCTTATCTCCGTGCATATTCAGTCACACAAGGCTGGTCTCCTTATTTCTACAGGATGGATGGATGGATGGGGAGGCTTCACAACATGGGCTGTGTGTTTAACAAGTGCCTCCACTGACACTGCCAAACCAAAACACAGCAACATCAGTGGAGATAATAGAAGCATTGACGATTGGCGCTTGTTAAACACACAGCCCATGTGAAGCCTCCCCATCCATCCATCCTGTAGAAATAAGGAGACCAGCCTTGTGTGATCGTCAGTGCTTCTATTATCTCCACTGGTGTTGCTGTGTCTCGGTTTGGAAGTGGAAACCTTTGGCCCCCTCCTGTGGATTGTCAACTACTTTTTCTTTTTTAAGTTAAAGGCAGCGGAGGAGTCCGCTCCTCCGCTCGGGCGCACTGGTCTGACACAGGGAAAACCGGAAGTGACAAACTACTAACTAGTCTATCACTCAAAGCACACGGCCATAGTAATACACTATGGGTGCCGGGCGTTTTGTTTTGCGCCACAAAACCCCGCAAATGAAGCACCTCGTCTGCAATCTTGTGATTGCATAGACGTGGCGCTTCCCATAGTGCACTGTGCCCGGCGCCCGAACACAGTGCACTTAAGGACTTTTTTTCAATTTTTTTTAAAGGGCCATTCAAAAATTTTTTTTTTCAAATGTTTTTTTTTTGACTGCCTGGAAGGGGGGGGGGGCGGCACCCGGGCGCCCCCTATGGATAGGCCGCCACTGGTTATGTGTGTTTAGTGTTTTGTAAGTGACAGTGATCGATTGATACTGCACTTGGGTGGGCTGGGCGGAGGGGCAAAACGCAGGTGCTAGCAGGTATCTGGGCTGATCCCGCTAACACTGCGTTTTTGGGAACCCTAAACTGCTGGGGACACTAGTATAGATCTGATCGGATCAGATATTGATCCATTCAGATACTATACCACTAAGGGAGGTGTATTGTGCGTGCGTGGGTGTTAGCGGTACTGGCACTAACCTGACACTGCCTGGGGCGATGCAGACCCTATCTCACCCTAAAACCTAACTTGTATCACCAGCCGGGCGATTAGGGGGTTAAACCTTTATTAGGTAATAAACGGCGGGTGCCCTGACACTATAAAAAATAAACTAACCAGCGTCACCCGTAACAGTTATACGGTGCTCACTGATGAAAGGGTTAATTAGGGTGCAATCAGGGGGTTAAAACCTTTACTAGGTAGGATATGGGGATCCCTGACGCTATAAAACGCTGACGGCGAACCTAAAGGCCGGGTTCACACTGGTGCGACACGACAGCCATCCTACTTTGGATCCGACTTTGCCCTGCAACTTGAAGCCGACATGTGTCCGACTTTCAATGAACGGGGATCCAACTTGGATCCCCGCCAATACCAGGCACTGTGTTTGGTATGAATCTTGAGGGGAAACTCCATGCCAAATTTTAAATAAAAAAACGGTTCCCCCTCCAGAAGCATACCAGGCCCTTGGGGTCCCACCAAAATCCATACCAGACCCTTATCTGAGCACGCAGCCCGGCCGGTCAGGAAAGGGGGTGGGGATGAGCGACTGCCCCCCCTGAAACCGTACCAGGCCGCATGCCCTCAACATGGGGGGTGGGTGCTTTGGGGCAGGGGGGCACCCTGAGCCCCCCACCCCAAAGGACCTTGTCCCCATGTTGATGAGGACAAGGTCCTCTTCCCGACAACCCTGGCCGTTGGTTGTCGGGATCTGCGGGCGGGGAGCTTATCGGAATCCGGGAGCCCCCTTTAATAAGGGGGCCCCCAGATCCTGGCCCCCCACCCTATGTGAATGAGTATGGGGTAAGAAAAAAGTGTCAATAAAAAAAAACACACTAGACAGGTTTTTAAAATGCAGTGCACTTATAGTGCAAAGTGAATTTTCCTTCAGTAAATAACCCCCACAGTGCTCTAAAATTTGCCCCAATCAGGCCAGTTTCGGGACTCAAAACAATTAATTCATGGTGCTGAATAGGATGTTTTTTTTTATCAATAATGCATTACATACATTAACAACAAAAACAATGTGTGTGTGTAGCAGACCCACAACATAATAGTTAGCTGAAGAAGAGATTGTCACCTCATGTATCAAATAAATGACGTTTGCACTATTGCAGAAAATGGCCCAAAAGAAAAGCCTATTAGAGAACCTAGGAGACAGCTAAAAGAAATACAAGCAGCAAATCAAATTAAATATTATTTCTGTTTAAAACACACTGAAAACCAGATGCGAACTGACTACACACACTGAAAAACAGATACGAACCCACAAGCACAAACTGAAGAGCAGTAACAATCGGAAAAGCGTAAGGCTGTAAAGTGCGAATCGTCTCTCACCAAACTTCTACTAACACGAGATTAGCAGAAGGAGCCCAA
Organism: Lithobates clamitans; assembly: GCA_037952925.1. Lineage (NCBI taxonomy): Eukaryota > Metazoa > Chordata > Amphibia > Anura > Ranidae > Lithobates > Lithobates clamitans. Next base: position 737,433 of record JBBGZY010001615.1, on the reverse strand, counting down.
AGGGTGGCACACTGGCTTTCGAACTTCCCTTTTCTAGTGCCGTTGTACGTGTTGTACGTCAGCGCTTTCTTGGCGATTGGAATTTCTGATAATATTTGTGTGACCGTGTGTATGCAAGACAAGTTTGAGACAACATCCTTCGAAAATAAATCCAGGATTTTGTTGTCGGAATGTCCGATCGTGTGTACATGGCATAAGTCTGACCGACATTTTTAGTAACACAACACATTCTAGTCTACTTATTTTGAAACACATTTCCCATGTAAATACCAACTAATAAAAGAGAAACATCATTGACTGTCATCTTCTATAATTAATAATGATGATATAATTACATAATTATGCCTCTCCTAAATACAAGCTGTATGAAAGCCCATACAAGTTAATACATGCAAATATAAAGAGAGATTTGACCCACTGCAGTAAGTGGCACCTTTATAAATTCCAAAGAAAAGTTACAGAATATTTAAATGTGATATATTTTACATTTCACAGGATTGTATTATAATGATCCAGTGCAATAACAGAGCCTGTATAAGCTATTGTAATCACAGGTAAGATTTACCAAGCATAGTGATCAGTAGGAATGATGTATGAGCTAAAATTATGCATTCATAAACACTCTCTCATTTGCATGCTGTCCTAACCAATAAGCACCACCAGGGATAGACTTAAGTGATCGGAAAGGTCAAAATTAATGTAGTTGTGTGGGATATTTATCAATGGTGATGAACTTCACTGCTGTCGTTAAGAGCCACTTATAGGTGGAATTGACATTGATTTAGTTACTCTTATCTTTGTTAACGATATTATTAACCCGTTTCATAACATTACGGAAAGAGCTTATAAATGACTATTTATTTATCCTTTTATTAACATACATTCTATAGGTTTTAATAGAAAACATTGGAGCATTCATATCAGTCCCTGATCTAAGGAATGTGCAATCAAATGCCCCTTTCACAATCATACCCATATTAGGTCAAGTTTCATCTAGAAGCTACTTGGCATAATGTATGTAGATTGTGGGATGAAAACTACACAACCTAAAAAAAAATATGAAAAGCAAGCCCAGGGCAAAAGCAATGCAAAGTTTAGCCATCATTCTTTTGAATATTGATTGACAAATTGCCAACTTATGTTGATCCACTTGGAGAATTATCCTGCTCAGTTATTTCACAAAGAGGTTCTTTGGACTACCTAACTATTCACTGGATGGAGCCTTAAAGTTGTTTGTTAGAGATGCTCTGGGTGTTTGAGTCAAATGCAAGTTCGACTCGAACATCCGCTGTTTGTTTGTTCGCAGAATAAACAAACGTATGTGGGGTTTGCAGCAAATTTGAGCGCAATCACAGTGCATTGACAGCTACTGATTGGCCAAAACATGCACTTGATCTGCATGTTTTGGCCAATCACAGCATGATCTGCTGTGAGAGCCATGATTGGCTAAAGGCAGGGTGCTCAGGGGCTCAATCATGGCTCAGGTGCTAAGTCCACACCCCACACTATATAAGGCTGCTTACATGGCGACTGTATGTAGTGTGATAATATGAAGATTGAGAACTTGAGCTAGATTAGGTAGGTTAGTTAGTGGCATGCAGGCAGTTTGGTATATATACAGTGCAGTCAGTGTAGACTATATATACAGTGCAGTCAGTGTAGACTATATATACAGTGCAGGCAGTGTAATATATATACATAGAGTGCAGTGTAGAATATATATATATATATATATATATATATATATATATATATATATATATATATATATATATATATATATATATAGTGCAGGCAGTCTAGTATACAGTATATATATATATTTGCTAAAATCATTTAAGTTCATTTTTTTCCTCATTAATGTACACACAGCACCCCATATTGACAGAAAAACACAGAATGGTTGACATTTTTGCAGATTTATTAAAAAAGAAAAACTGAAATATCACATGGTCCTAAGTATTCAGACCCTTTCATATATTTAACTCAGGTGTTGTCCATTTCTTCTGATCATCCTTGAGCCACACACCTGTCTATATAAGACCTTACAGCTCACATGTCAAAGCAAATGAGAATCATGAGGTCAAAGGAACTGCCTGAAGAGCTCAGAGACAGAACTGTGGCAAGGCACAGATCTGGCCAAGGTTACAAAAAAATTTCTGCTGTACTTAATGTTCCTAAGAGCACAGTGGCCTCCAGTATAGATTTTAAGGGGAACTCCATGCTAAAAATAAAAAAAAAACAGCGTGGGATCCCCCCAAAATCCATACCAGGCCCTAAGGGTCTGGCATAGATTTTAAGGGTAACTCAATGCCATAATTTTTAAAAGAATTGACATGGGGTCCTTCCCAAAATCAATACCAGACCCTTATCTGAGCAAGCAGCCTGGCAGGCCAGAAAAGGAGGGGGACGAGTGAGTGCCTCCCCCTCCTGAAAGATACCAGGCAGCTTGCCCTCAACAGCACCTTGTCCCCATGTTGATGAGGACAAGAGCCTCTTCCCGACAACCCTGGCCATTGGTTGTTGGGGTCTGCGGGCGGGGGGCTTATCAGAATCTGGAAGCCCCCTTTAACAAGGGGCCTCCCAGATCCTACCCCCCCATGTGAATGGTTATCGGGTACATTGTACAACTATCCATTCACCAAAAATGTGTCAAGAAGTAAAAACCACAACAGACAGTTTTTGACAATTCCTTTATTAAAAAAGAAAAAAGTGTCCCACGCTGTCAATCCATCTTCAATCACGCTGCCCGAAGATTGGTGTAGAGTTCCCCTTTAAATACATACCAGATCCGAGTGGCCTGGTATGGACTGGGGGGAAACCGCATGCTGTTTTTTTCTTTGATTTTTTATCTATATTGCCGGGAGCAAGTTTACAGCTGCGAGCAAGTTTAAATTACATTTTTTCCTTTAGAAATTTTGTTGCGGCACTGTTCTACACATTGCACAGATGTGCCACTTTAAAGGCAGACTAAGGGGACCCCCAGGTACGATATTTAAAGTAGTCTCTGCTCCTGAAAAAATTGTCCTTTTAAAAACTTTTTTTTGCATTGATACATGTTCCCTAGAGCAGTACCTGGGTCCAGATACACTTTTAATGGCAATAACTTGCATGTAAGCCTTTAAAATGAACACTTTTGATTTTTCATGTTGGTGTCCCATTTTCACTAGAACTTTTTGCCTGTTTGCGGTGTTCTGGTGCGAACCCGAACCGGGGGTTGTTCGGCCCATCCTTAGTGGTTGTAAATAGGGATGAGCTTCGTGTTCGAGTGAAACCCATGTTCGACTCGAACATCGTCTGTTCGCCCTTTCTTTATTTTAAGTTAGATAGATTAGGCAGGACAGTCAGTGAGTTAGCTGCACATACAGTGTATTGTGTATATACATGCATCCCAGGTGTTGTGTATATATATATATATATATATATATATATATATATATATATATATATATACACACTGTATTCAGTTTAGCTAGATCCATTCCTGTTATCTTCCTACTGACAGGCAGGCTTGTCTTGTTACAGTATTTACAGCTACCTGAAGAAAATTGCTGGTGTTCTTTTGATCCTATTAGTACCACATTTAGGCAGCTAGACTATTTACAGTTAGTGTAGTGCGTCCTCCTCACAGTGTTCAGTTAAAGCTACAAGTTAGTTTAGTGTGACCTCTGCACAGTGTTCAGCTAAAACAACAAGTTAGGGTAGTGCGTCCTCCTCACAGTGTTCAGCTAAAGCTACAAGTTAGTGTAGTGCGATCTCTGCACAGTGTTCAGCTAAAGCTACAAGTTAGTGTAGAGCGTCCTCCTCACAGTGTTCAGCTAAAACTACAAGTTAGTATAATGCGACCTCTGCACAGTGTTCAGCTAAAGCTACAAGTTAGTGTAGTGCGTCCTCTGAACAGTGTTCAGCTAAAGCTACAAGTTAGTGTAGTGTGTCCTCCTCGCAGTGTTCAGCTAAAACCACAAGTTAGTGTAGTGCAAGCTCTGCTGAGTGTTCAGCTAAAGCTACCTGTAGAAGGTTGGTGGTGTTTTCCTGATCCTATCACTACAGCAGGTAGCTAAATAAGCTACAAGTTAGTTTCTTGCTAGCTCTGCACAGTGTTCACCTAAAGCTACCTGTAGAAGGTTGGTGGTGTTTTCCTGATCCTATCACTACCGCAGGCAGCTAAATAAGCTACAAGTTAGTTTTTTGCTAGCTCTGCACAGTGTTCACCTAAAGCTACCTGTAGAAGGTTGGTGGTGTTTTCCTGATCCTATCACTACCGCAGGCAGCTAAATAAGCTACAAGTTAGTGTAGTGTGTCATCCTCACAGTGTTCAGCTAAAACTACAAGTTAGTATAATGCGACCTGTGCACAGTGTTCAGCTAAAGCTACAAGTTAGTGTAGTGCGTCCTCTGAACAGTGTTCAGCTAAAGCTACAAGTTAGTATAATGCGACCTCTGCACAGTGTTCAGCTAAAGCTACAAGTTAGTGTAGTGCGTCCTCTGAACAGTGTTCAGCTAAAGCTACAAGTTAGTGTAGTGCGTCCTCCTCGCAGTGTTCAGCTAAAACTACAAGTTAGTGTAGTGCGAGCTCTGCAGAGTGTTCAGCTAAAGCTACCTGTAGAATGTTGGTGGTGTTTTCCTGATCCTATCACTACCGCAGGCAGCTAAATAAGCTACAAGTTAGTGTAGTGTGTCATCCTCACAGTGTTCAGCTAAAACTACAAGTTAGTATAATGCGACCTGTGCACAGTGTTCAGCTAAAGCTACAAGTTAGTGTAGTGCGTCCTCTGAACAGTGTTCAGCTAAAGCTACAAGTTAGTATAATGCGACCTCTGCACAGTGTTCAGCTAAAGCTACAAGTTAGTGTAGTGCGTCCTCTGAACAGTGTTCAGCTAAAGCTACAAGTTAGTGTAGTGCGTCCTCCTCGCAGTGTTCAGCTAAAACTACAAGTTAGTGTAGTGCGAGCTCTGCAGAGTGTTCAGCTAAAGCTACCTGTAGAATGTTGGTGGTGTTTTCCTGATCCTATCACTACCGCAGGCAGCTAAATAAGCTACAAGTTAGTGTAGTGCGTCATCCTCACAGTGTTCAGCTAAAACTACAAGTTAGTGTAGTGCACAGTGTTCAGCTAAAGCTACAAGTTAGGGTAGTGTGTCCTCCTCACAGTGTTCAGCTAAAGCTACAAGTTAGTGTAGTGCGTCCTCCTCACAGCGTTCAGCTAAAACTACAAGTTAGTGTAGTGCAACCTCTGCACAGTGTTCAGCTAAAGCTACAAGTTAGTGTAGTGTGTTCTCTGAACAGTGTTCAGCTAAAACTACAAGTTAGTGTAGTGCGACTTCTGCACAGTGTTCAGCTAAAGCTACAAGTTAGTGTAGTGCATCCTCTGAACAGTGTTCAGCTAAAACTACAAGCTGGTGTAATGCGGCCTCTGCACAGTGTTCAGCTAAAGCTACAAGTTAGTGTAGTGCGTCCTCCTCTCAGTGTTCAGCTAAAACTACAAGTTAGTGTAGTGCGACCTCTGCACAGTGTTCAGCTAAAGCTACAAGTTAGTTTAATGCGAGCTCTGCACAGTGTTCAGCTAAAGCTACCTGTAGAAGGTTGGTGGTGTTTTCCTGATCCTATCACAACCGCAGGCAGCTAAATAAGCTACAAGTTCATTTTTTTGCGAGGTCTGCACAGTGTTCAGCTAAAACTACAAGTTAGTGTAGTGCGAGCTCTGCACAGTGTTCAGCTAAAGCTACCTGTAGAAGGTTGGTGGTGTTTTCCTGAACCTATCACTACCGCAGGCAGCTAAATAAGCTACAAGTTATTTTTTTGCGAGCTCTGCACAGTGTTCACCTAAAGCTACCTGTAGAAGGTTGGTGGTGTTCTCATACTACAGGCAGGCAGTTGATTTTGCTAGCTGCAGTATCAGTATATATATATATATATATATATATATATATATATATATATATTTATACCCCAGCTTAGTGCAGCTACAGGCCATTAGTATGTCTGGAAGGCCAACAAGGAGAGGCAGACAGTCACAAGCCAATAAAAGAGGGCAAGCAGGCTCTGTGTCTAGAGGCAACAGTGCTGGTCATGGAGACGGTGCATCCTCATCAGCACGTGGCCGTGGGACACGCTTGTCCTTTTTTTCGGCAGCTGGCCGTGTTGAGCCGCAACATGCGGAAGACTTGGTCGAGTGGATGACCAAGCCGTCCTCATCCTCCTCATCCTCTCTCACCCATGCTCAGGGTACTTTGCCTGGCAAAGCAGCTGCCAACGCGGCCTCTTCTCTCGGCTCAATGGCATCAGTGACTCCTTCCCTAGCCCCACCATGTCCTCCTGAGGAGTCCCTCGAACTGTTTGACCACAGTGTTGGGTACATGCTCCAGGAGAATGCCCAGCATTTAGAAGGCTCTGATGATGATACTGAGCTAGATGAAGGCAGTAACATGAGCACAGACAGAGGGGGTGCCCAAGAAGGACAGCAATCTGGCAGTCATGCTCCCCCTGCTGCAGCATACTGCCAGGTTTGCTCCAGTGATGAGGAGGGAGGGGATAATTAGGTCACTGACTCAACGTGAGTGCCTGATAGGAGAGAGGAGGAGGAGGCACATCACCAACGAGGCAGGATGCCCTCCAGGGGCCAGCCTAAGGGCAGCACACTGACTGCACAACACCCCAAAGCTCCGCATGTGCAGGGCGCTGCAGTCTCTGCGCATTATTCCAAAAGTTCTTTGGTGTGGGCCTTTTTTGAGATGAGTGCATCAGATCGCACTGCTGCTATTTGCAACATATGTCTCAAGCGTATCTCGCGTGGCCAAAACATCTCCCGCTCGGGCACCACATCCTTGACCAGACATATATTGACCTGCCATGCAGTTCGTTGGCAAGCGTATCTAAAAGACCAACACCAAAGAACAAAGAGGACCTCTCCTTGCTCCTCATCAGCTGAGATCTCCAACCCCACTATAACTTCAGTCCTCTCTTAGACCTGCACTGAGAGGAATGAAGGTGTAGAATTAGGTGTGTCACAGCCAAGTACTTGTGGGCAATCTGCTTTCGTTACACCGACGTCAGATTGTACCAGGCAAATTTCCCTGCCCCAGCTGCTGCACCGCCTAAAGAAGTTCGCTCCCAGCCATTCACATGCCCAGCGGTTGAATTTTAGCTTGGCAAAATTGCTAGCACTTCAACTGCTGCCTTTTCAGTTGGTAGACTCTGCCCCCTTTCGTGAGTTTGTGGAATGTGCGGTTCCTCAGTGGCAGGTACTCAAACGCCACTTTTTCTCATGGAAGGCGATTCCGACTCTCTACCGGCATGATGAAGGCAATGTCCATGCCTCGCTGGACAGGGCGGTCAGCCGTAAGGTGCATATTACCGCTGACTCATGGTCCAGCAGGCATGGACAGGGATGTTACCTAAGTTTCACCGCGCATTGGGTGACTCTGCTGGCAGCTGGGAAGGATGCAGGACAAGGTGCAGTAATGTTGGAGGTTGTTCCGCCACCACGCCTCCAAAATGCCACTACTAATGATTGTGACTAGGGATGAGCTTCGAGTTTGAGTCGAACACATGTTAGACTCGAACATTGGCTGTTCGCAAGTTCGCCGAAAAGCGAACAATTTGGGGTGTTCGTTGCAAATTCGAATGCCGCGGAACACCCTTTAAAAGTCTATGGGAGAAATCAAAAGTGCTAATTTTAAAGGCTTATATGCAAGTTATTGTCATAAAAAGTGTTTGGGGACCTGGGTCCTGCCCCAGGGGACATGGATCAATGCAAAAAAAAGTTTTAAAAACTGCCGTTTTTTCAGGAGCAGTGATTTTAATAATGCTTAAAGTCAAACAATAAAAGTGTAATATCCCTTTAAATTTCGTAGCTGGGGGGTGTCTATAGTATGCCTGTAAAGGCACGCATGTTTCCCGTGTTTAGAACAGTCTGACAGCAAAATGACATTTCAAAGGAAAAAAGCCATTTAAAAGTACTCGCGGCTATTGCATTGCCGGTCCGACAATACACATAGAAGTTCATTGATAAAAACGGCATGGGAATTCCCCACAGGGGAACCCCGAACCAAAATTTAAAAAAAAATGACCTGGGGGTCCCCCTAAATTCCATACCAGGCCCTTCAGGTCTGGTATTGATATTAAGGGGAACCTCGGCCAAAAAAAATAAAAAAATGACATGGGGGTCCCCCTAAATTCCCTACCAGACCCTTCAGGTCTGGTATGGATTTTAAGGGGAACCCCGCGCAAAAAAAAAAAAAAAACGGCGTGGGGTCCCCCCAAAGATCCATACCAGACCCTTATCCGAGCATGCAACCTGGCAGGCCGCAGGAAAAAAGGGGGGGTCAGAGAGAGCGCCCCCCTCCTGACCCAAAAAAGGCCACATGCCCTCAACATTAGGAGGGCGCTCTGGGGTAGCCCCCCAAAACATCTTGTCCCCATGTTGATGAGGACAAGGGCCTCATCCCCACAACCCTGGCCGATGGTTGTGGGGGTCTGCGGGCGGGGGGCTTATCAGAATCTGGAAGCCCCCTTTAACAAGGGGGCCCCCAGATCCCGCCCCCCGTGTATCTTCCTTCATCTTCTACTTCTTCTGGTTCTTCTGGTTCTTCCTCCAGCGTTCTCGTCCAGCATCATCTCCATGGTGTCTTCTATCTCCTTCTCCTCAGGCCGCTCCGCCCCCATGGCTTGGGGGGAGGCTCCCGCTCTTCTCTTCATCTTCTTCATCTTCTTCATCTTCTTCTTTTCTTCTCTTCTTCTCTTCTTCATCTTCTTCTCCGGGCCGCTCTGCATCCATGCTGGCATGGAGGGAGGCTCCCGCTGTGTGATGGTCAAATTATTTAATGCTTTGGGCGCGTCAGCAAAACTAACAAAGGATACTATGCTTGCCCATATTTCGGTAATACCGAAAGAAGGAAAAGATCCGTCTTCCTGTGGTAGTTATCGACCGATTTCTCTGCTTAACTTAGATCTTAAACTTTTTACTAAAATTTTGGCAAATCGGATTCAACAATACATCCCAAATCTGATACATTTGGATCAGGTGGGATTTATTCCTACACGAGAAGCAAGGGATAACACTACGAAAGTCCTGAACCTGTTACAGGTAGTGAATAAAAATCAGATACAATGCGTGTTCTTAAATACAGATGCGGAGAAAGCCTTTGACAGGGTGAATTGGAGTTTTATGCTGGCAGTATTACGTCATGGAGGTTTTGGGAGTAAAATGATGCAATGGATAACTTCTGTTTACTCTTGTCCGGTTGCCCGGGTACGGGCCAACGGAATACTATCAGATACTTTCCAGATCTCAAATGGGACACGCCAGGGGTGTCCCTTATCACCACTCCTCTTCGCCCTGTCATTGGAACCATTTCTTTGCACAATACGCTTAAATCAAGATATCACAGGAATACAGATTGGAGAAGGCCAATACAAGATCTCGGCCTATGCAGATGATATGCTTTTTTCTCTTACGAATTCTATGATATCGATCCCAAATCTGATGAAGGAGTTTGAGAAGTATAGCTCACTTTCTAATCTTCGCATTAATTTTATGAAATCGGAGGCAATGGGGGTTAACTGCCCTCGGACATCAACCGAGCAACTTAAACAAAACTTTAAATTTAAATGGACCGACAAAGCGCTTACATATCTGGGCACGCTGCTGCCACCCAATATAACTAAGATTTTTGATTTAAATTTTCCCCCATTACTTCAAAAAGTGAAGACCTTATTGGGTAAATGGAAAACGGGCCTTCATTCTTGGCTTGGGCGCTGCAATATCATTAAGATGAGTGTTCTTCCCAAATTTCTTTATCTGTTACAGACTCTACCGATATATATCCCATCTATTTACTTTAAACAAAGTCAGAAAGTAATTTTTGACTTTATCTGGGCATATAAGCAGTCTCGTTTACAACGCAATCAATTAACATTTCCCAAGAGATATGGGGGATTGGCAGTGCCAGATATACGCAAATATTATCAAGCGATCCATCTGAGCAGGGTAATTGATTGGAATAGACATATAGACTTTAAGCTATGGGTGCAGATAGAATACGCTCAGTCGCCCATTCCATTGGGAAGAGCCTCTTGGTGTTTTGACTACTTGCCTAAAGAACTAACTAAACATCCTCTTATAGGAAATACGATAAAAATCTGTTCGACCCTGCTTCCTTCTATGGATATAACACCAGAGACTTCCCCTTTGTATCCGATACTGGGAAATCCTCTTTTCCCTCCGGGGATAGATGACGCAGCTTTTAGACACTTACGCAAAATGGGCTGTATACAAGTGTCCAATTATATAAAAGAGGGGACATGGCTGACGATATCGGAGTTGATGGAACAAGAGGGTCCGTTCAGATTAAGATTTTGGAATGCTCTACAGATTACCCACTTTCTTAGTACTCTTCCAGCTCCGAGACAGTATATCAGGTCCTTCAATGTTTTTGAGAAATTCTGTTCAGAGGCGGGACTAATGGCTCATACATTGGCGGTCAACTATCGGTTATTGATCTTACCGGCGGAAACAGAGGTCTTGAAGTGTGTCAGTGAGTGGGAGCGGGAGCTGGGCAAATCTTTCAGCATAGGACAGTTAAAATATATCCTTAAGTTTACACATGAATCTTCGATTTGTACAAAAATCCAGGAGACCAATTTTAAAATTTTTACTCGATGGTACAGAACGCCAGTGAGATTGAAGAAAATTTTTCCTGACTCCTCGGATCTATGTTGGAGATGTCAGAAAGACAAAGGTACTATGTTACATATCTTTTGGGAATGTCCCAAATTAAAGCATTTCTGGACAGAGGTTAGACGCATTCTCCAATTATGTACGGACTACACGATCCCAGAGGAACCGACCTTTTTTCTTCTTCATGCGTCCTGCTTACCAGAAAAGATATACAAGGAATCTATTATTAGACACCTTTTAGATGCAGCCAAGGCTTGTATTCCTCTAACATGGAAATCATCATTACCTCCGACAATAGGGATGTGGCTGCGTAAAGTGAAGGAGATTAGTAAATTAGAAGATTTGGTTCTTTCTGCTCGACATCAGCAGGAGCATTACTCCAGGATCTGGTCGTTGTGGTATACCTTTTTGAACTCAGAGGAGGGAAGTGCCCTCCTGGACTGCAATTGGAATAGTTAAGAGGGGTTTTTTTTTTTTTCTCTCAGCACTTTTCCCTGGTTGGGCGGGCACGCTGGAGGGTTACCCCCCTTTTTTTTTTTTTTTTTTTTTTTTTTTTTTTGTGGTTGTTGATTTATAACGATAGAAAATTAAATGGGACAGGTCCGAGACTATAGGGGAAGCAGTATCTAAGGGTTCTGGCGGATTATAGAGTTAAGGTATAGGAGATAATAGGGGGGGGTTTTTTTTTTTTTTTTTGTTTTTTTTTTTTTTTTTTTTTTTTTTTTTTTTTTTTGTTTTTTTTTTTCTTCTCCTATTGCCAAACGTGTGAGGTATCTCAGAAGGTGATCTAGTTTACCGCATGATGGATATAATGTTGGGTTTTTAAAACTGCGAGGTTTAATTTAATGTTATGTTATGTTTTTGTTTTTCTCTCCTATGTATGTTCTTGAATGTGTCCTATGATTAATAAACAATAAATTTGTAAAAAAAAGCCTTTAAAATTAGCACTTTTGATTATTCATGTTCGTGTCCCATAGACTTTAACGGTGTTCGCGTGTTCGAAAGAACTTTTTTCCTGTTCGCATGTTCTGGTGCGAACCGAACAGGGGGGTGTTCGGCTCATCCCTAATTGTGACACACCTCTCTCCTCCACCCCCTCCTCTTCTTCTTCCTCCATGGCCTCTTCCTGTGCTTTGTCCTCGGAACCAGCGGTGCTCCGTAGCCGTTCAAGGGGCTACTCAAGTATGCAGGCCAAAAGATGCCATGCGGTGCTTGAGCTGGTGTGCTTGGGGGACAGGAGCCACACTGGGGCAGAGGTTCTGTCAGCTCTGCAGGGGCAGGTTCAGAGGTGGTTGACGCCATGCCAACTTAAGGCAGGAATGGTGGTTTGCGACAATGGCACCAACCTCCTCTCTGCCCTCCGACAGGGACAAATGACCCATGTGCCCTGTTTGGCTCACGTCCTTAACTTGGTGGTGCAGCGGTTCTTGGGCAGGTACCCGGGCTTACAGGATGTCCTGAGGCAGGCCAGGAAAGTCTGTGTGCATTTCCGCCGGTCATATAATGCCAGTGCTCAGCTGGCAGACCTCCAAAAGGAGTTTAACCTGCCCAAGAACCGCCTAATCTGTGACATGCCCACCAGGTGGAACTCAATGTTGGGCATGCTGCAGCGGCTGCACACGCAGCAGAGGGCCATCAATGAGTACCTGTGCGACTATGGCACCAGGACAGGGTCAGGGGAGCTTGTTTTTTTTCCCCACGCCAGTGGGCCATGATCAGGAATGCATGCACTGTCCTGTCAATATTTGAGGAGGTCACGAGGATGGTGAGCAGTGACAGTTCATGCATCAGTGACACTGTCCCCCTTGTCCACCTGTTGGACCACACGCTGCGTGGAATAATGGACAGGGCAATTGAGGCAGAACAGAGGCAGGAAGAGGAGGACTTCCTTACCTCTCAAGGCCCCCTTTATCCCTTTATGCCCGCCGATCACAGAGAGAGGACTAGGAGGAGGAGGATTGTGTCAGTATGAAGGTGGAGCCTGGCACTCAGCATCAGCAGCAGTCTTTAAGGGATCAGTCCCAAGAAACACATGGACTTGTACGTGGCTGGGAGGAGGTGGCTGCGGACCATGTCATCCTTAGTGACCCAGAGGACTCTGGACCGAATGCCTCAGCAAACCTACGCTGCATGGCCTCCCTGATCCTGCAAAGCCTGCGTAAGGATCCTTGTATTCGTGGTATCAAGGAGAAGGACCAATACTGGCTGGCAACCCTCCTTGATCCACGTTACAAGGGTAAGGTTGCGGACCTTATCTTGCCGTCGCAGAGGGAGCATGGGATGAAACATCTTGCAGAATGGTCTGTGCAACACGTTCCCAGATACTGGGAGGTTACAAACTCCTGTTTCTGGACAACGTGTTGCTAAAGCTTTGGTCAGTCAAAGAAGGAGCGGTGGAGAAGGTGGCCGTCTGAAAAATGTGTTCAGACAATTTTTTAGTCCGCAGCCCCAAGGTATGATCGGTTCCAGCAACCATCGCCCGTGTTTGTTTTACATGGTGCAGGAATACCTAGGGGCAAGATCTGACTTGGACACCTTTCCCATCGAAAATCCTCTGGGTTACTGGGTCTTGAGGATGAATCACTGGCCAGAGCTTGCACAGTATGCAATTGAGCTACTGGCCTGTCCTGCATCCAGCGTTCTTTCGGAACGCACATTCAGTGCTGCTGGAGGCTTTGTAACCGATCACAGGGTGCGTCTGTCCACTGACTCGGTCGATCGACTGACCTTCGTAAAAATGAATCAGTCTTGGATCACCACCAGCTACCAAGCACCTGATGCTGATGTAACCGAATAATTTTTTTTGAAATCTCAGATCCCTTCAAAGACTGCCTATGCTGATGCTGAGTGACTATCCTGAGTAATCATCCTTGTGACGAAAATATAAGCGTAGGATAGTTTTGCCTAACTAGATGTAGTGTAATTGTAGATGTAGTTTAATTCTGGGTTATTAAAAATATAGTATTCTATGTCAGTCATGCACATATGTTCTTTCATTAGCATTTGAAAATGACAGGGATAGTTTTTTTTTCTAGGATCGAAGTGACACCTAGATGCCAATAAAAGTTCCCATTAGAGTAAACATAGATTGCCACCTTCCTGAGGCTCAAAGAAATCTGCTAGTCATCTTGGCCACACGGATATCCTATCCATGACCCAGCAATCAGCGCCGTTCTGGGCCAATTTGACTCTGGTCATTTCAGAACACAAAACATTTGTGGGCTGAGACAGGATCACCCCCCCAGGGTTGATTGGCCAAGGGCTAAAGTCCAGCCCGCATCCATATTTCAATAAATTGGGTAGCCTGAGATATGGACATTGTTCTTCCATGAAGCCAGTTCGAAACTGGGGAGTTCCCATATGTTCCAGTATGCTTCTACTAACGGATAGATTTACTTGGTAAAGTTTATTTCTGTTTTTATCCCTTTTTATTTTCATAGCAAATTGCCAATTGTGTGTCTTTCTGCATTTTTTGAATCTTTTTTGGTAAATCCTTTTTCTTTGTATATCTTATATGCACTGCCCACTTTCGGGATATTAAATGATAAAATTAATAAGTGACTTCTGTGTACTAAGCTAGGACTCATATCTCTGGAGAGTTTGTTGTATTTTAGTGTCTAAGTACTCGGTTTAAGTTACGTACCAATCGGTATGCAATTGCACTGTGTGTTGGCAGATTGCATGCAGATTGTAAGCTAACAGATCTTCCAGACAGAGATCTGTGTGTGTGGTGGCTCAGCAGACCAGTCTGCGGACAAACTGTTGGGTGGTGGCAGGCTATCATTTATTGTGTGTCTGGTGTGTGGGTGTGGGGACAGTGGGAAGAGTGATTAACACCGGGGTTCAAGCTTGCAGGATAGCTGGAGGAATCCTAGAAGTGTGTAGTAATTGCTAGATTGCTCCCCAACCCTTAGAGTGCACCAGATTGTATGTAAGATTTGTATCTGCCTGTGCGTGGTCAGCTAGCTGGATTGGAGTCGAGTCTCCCTCTAGTGGTGGCCAAAGGTAGTGTAGGCTGTGAAAGTACCGCAGCCAGTCTTACATGCGCAGTATAAGTTCCCCCTTATTCCCTTAGTTCCTCATATCCCCGGTCACGGAACGCACATCGCGGTTAGTTAGTAGCCGTGGGGGTGTGAATCCGTGACAGATTGGCGGCAGCGAGCGGAATTTGCTTAGTACATTAGTACATGGTTTATTCATTTAACCTGTGTACTAAAGGTTGGAAGCTTGTTAGAAGCAACTGACCTACAGAAGCTTACTCAGTGCATAATTTTTGTTTGGTAGAAGACATACTTGGCTATTTGCTCCCCACCCCCTCTTGTTTTTTCTTTTCTATCTTTTATTTGGGCAAAAAACTTGAAGATGGTAACCCACGAGATGATATGCTGGTACAAGAGGCAATCCGAAGAGACCGCGATTGACCTCTGTGAGCTAAGAGGCATCAGTACAGTCGGCAAGACGAGGACCCAACTTTTATGTGCATTGATAGAGGATGACCATGAACAGTTCACCATGGCATCTAAACCCAGAGACTGTGCCATTCCAGATGACTGTGTGAGACAGCATGATTCTGTTCTCAAACCCTCTCAGCGGAAGAAATCACTACAGCAGATGAAGCAAATAGAAAGAGATGACCACCAGAGTGAAATAAAGCAAAGAGAGAGAGAGCACAAACTGAACAGTACCCAAATCCAGCATGGAAATGCAACATCACCTCCATCTGCATCAAGAACTACAAGAGCCAGACCTACATCTGTGGAAACCTTGAAGTGTTTTGTCTGTAACCAAGGTGGACATTACTCGAGCCTTTGTCCAAAGAGGAGGAGGCCTAGCCCACCAGCAACTGTGAAAAGTGCATCCCCTACTGTGTTGCTTGTTGGGGAAAATGTAGGAGACCGAGCGGATAACCTGCAGCCAGTTACCGCAAGTGACAGCCTTACAGTCGGACTCCGAGGTATGGGATCAGTGGATGTCTTAGCTCTTCCAGGATCGAGGAGCTGTGAGGGTGTGATCCCAGGGGAAGCCATGGTCGTCACTGGAGGTGGAGGAGTCATCCCTGCCGTGCCTATGGCTTGTATTTCATTGAACCTGGACTCTGAAAGCCAAATGAAAGAAGTGGGCAGAGCAGATCCCACGTATGTAGGAGGCCATGCGGATAACCTGCAGCCAGTTACTGCAAGTAACAGTGTTACAGTCGGACTCCGAGGTATGGGGTCAGAGGATGTCCTAGCTCTTCCAGGATTGAGGAGCTGTGAGGATGTGATCCCAGGGGAAGCCATGGTTGTCACAGGAGGTGGAGGAGCCATCCCTGCCATGCCTATGGCTTGTGTTTCATTGAACCAGGAATCTGAAAGCCAAGTGAAATAAGTGGGCAGAGCAGATCCCACAAATGTAGGGGGCCGTGTGGATACCCTGCAGCTGGTTACCGCAGGTAATAATGTTTCAGTCGGACTCCGAGATACGGGATCCACGGATGTCCTAGCTCTTTCAGGATCGAGGAGCCATGAGGATGTTGATGTGGTCCCAAAGAAAGCCACAGTTATCACAGGGGTTGAAAGAGTCATCCCTGTGTTACCAACAGCTTGTGTTGCTTTGCTCAGAGGATCAAAAAGCAAAGTGAGAGAAGTAGGCATAGCAGATGCCAGTAATGTCCTATCAGGTACTGACCGGGTGCAGTTGGTAGCCCGCTATGAGCCAAATTCATCCCCCCTGAAACCTGCATCTCCACCTGAAGCCCCGGATTCACGTAAAGTACTGTTGGGTGACTCAGTGCATGTTGGGAACTCTGGGGAGGGTCAGGGGACTAGTGACTGTGTGCCAGGTCCAGGCCCTAATGGGTTTCTGGAGCCAAGGCCCAGAGAGGAAACTAAAGTCAGAATGAACTCTGAAATTGATAATGTTTTGTGTGATGTAAAAAGTCATGATCTGTGTGGTGCAGACATTCCCTCTGCTGCTGTGGTGACTCCCGGGGCCCACCGGGCTGCCCCGAACTGGTCATTGCCCACTGCTACAGAGGGACTGTCTGTGAAAGGGCCCAATCCAACTGGGTCGGACCCTTGTGAACTTGGCCAAGCAGGCCTGTGGTCCCCTCACACTGTTGTCTCCCTGGCGTCTGTGGCAGATCACTCTGAGTCCCCTGAGGCTGTTAAAATTGACATCAGCCTGGAGGAGTACAGAGGTCTGGCTGACGGGCGGTCAGTTGGGGATGGCGGGGTGAGGGTGTACGGAGAACAGGACTGTGACTCTGTAACCACTTGTAAAGAAAAGGAATGTTTTGAAGTATCTGCTGAAAAGGAAAACTGTGTTTCAGTAGATCCTGGTAAGGACAAGCAAGGTGTGCTTGTAACCTTATGTGAGGCAAAGTCTTCTGTGGCTTGCTCCTCTGCCATCACAGCTACCAGTACTTCCATTGTGGATTCTGGGCTGTGCATCACAGAGGAAAGACCACAGGGTGAGGGGGCAAATCTGATCCAATCTGACTCTACTCCCTTGGCAGTTGCAGCTGACAGCACTGAGTTCTTAGGGGATGATACATTTGTTGCCAGCCCAGAAGAACTCAGGTGTTGTGCCAACAGATGCTCTGCTGAGGATGGATTAGGAGTATAGGATGTGGGTCAAAGGACAACCCCCGGTGGAATTCAGTCTTCTGTGATCTTCTCCTCTGTCACCACAGTTGCGAGTACTGCTATTGCGGATTCATTGCTGTGTGTCACTGAGGGAATATTACAGGGTGACAGGGCAAATTTGGCCCCATCAGGGCCTACCATCTCAGCAGCTGCAGCCGACAACACCGGGTACTTTCTGGCTGATAAGTCTGATGTTAGCCCAGAGGAACTGAGGTGTTGTGCTGGCAGGCCTTCTGCTGAGGAGGACAGAGTAGGAGAGTATGACACGGGTCAGAGAATGACCCCTGGCAGAATAAAGTCTTTTGTGGCTTTATCCTCTGTACCCATAGCTATGAGTATCATGATTGAGGATTTGTTGCTATGCATAACAGGGGAAGAACCACAGAATTATGTGGGAAAACTGACCCCATCTGAATCTGCTCTCTCAGAGGCTGCAGCTGATGGCACTGCGTTCCTACAGGCTGATATGTTTGGTGTCAGCGTAGAGGAATTCAGGGGTTGTGCTGGCAGGCCTTCTGTTGAGGCAGAACGAGAAAAAGTGTGGGAGACAGGCCAAAGAGTGGAGGCCCTGGTACCCAGGTCATGGAACCAGGCCCAGATCACCCAGGGACGGCCTTATGCCAGGCTCAAACATCTGGGTGTGGTAGCTCATAAAGTACCACCAGATGGCCAGGGCCAATGGCTGAGAATGCTGACAACACACAATGACAAATTTGTCTGTACCCTTTCAGGAGGTAGTCAGTGGCCAGTGGATGAAGTGGATCCACAGGGCAATCTACTGGCCAATCCTGATCCAGACCCGTTAGGATCAGTCAGAGAGGGGTGCGGTCGCCCTCTCCTATCTACAAAGGGACAGGCTGAAATGTCGGTGGTGCCAAGCTTCAGTTGGGGGAACCTTCACCCCCATCTTAGGGAGTCTTCCATACAGACGCGTTAGCTGACCCGTTTAGGCTCAGCTGTGCGTCATCTGGAAGGGGGAGATGTGACGAAAATATAAGCGTAGGATAGTTTTGCCTAACTAGATGTAGTGTAATTGTAGATGTAGTTTAATTCTGGGTTATTAAAAATATAGTATTCTATGTCAGTCATGCACATATGTTCTTTCATTAGCATTTGAAAAGGACAGGGATAGTTTTTTTTTCTAGGATCGAAGTGACACCTAGATGCCAATAAAAGTTCCCATTAGAGTAAACATAGATTGCCACCTTCCTGAGGCTCAAAGAAATCTGCTAGTCATCTTGGCCACACGGATCTGCAGGGGGCATTCACAAGGCTCCGGACAGTCTGTAAGCTTTGATTAATATCAAGAGACCTAAGGAACCATTTTTATCTCTCATAAAAGCTAAAATATTACCGGCAGAGAGATGAAAATAATTCCTTTTGATCGTACACCTGATGGGTTACGTGTACATGTAACTCTGTATGTTTAGCAGGTGTGGAATCCTAAAGAACCACACAAAACCGTTATATGGCGCCTGATTGCGGCAGGCAGGCAGTGATTGGTACTGTTGCGATCGGACTGATGCGCTGGTATCGGAAATCCTATCCATGACCCAGCAATCAGCGCCGTTCTGGGCCAATTTGACTCTGGTCATTTCAGAACACAAAACATTTGTGGGCTGAGACAGGAACACCCCCCCAGGGTTGATTGGCCAAGGGCTAAAGTCCAGCCCGCATCCATATTTCAATAAATTGGGTAGCCTGAGATATGGACATTGTTCTTCCATGAAGCCAGTTCAAAACTGGGGAGTTCCCATATGTTCCAGTATGCTTCTACTAACGGATAGATTTACTTGGTAAAGTTTATTTCTGTTTTTATCCCTTTTTATTTTCATAGCAAATTGCCAATTGTGTGTCTTTCTGCATTTTTTGAATCTTTTTTGGTAAATCCTTTTTCTTTGTATATCTTATATGCACTGCCCACTTTCGGGATATTAAATGATAAAATTAATAAGTGACTTCTGTGTACTAAGCTAGGACTCATATCTCTGGAGAGGTTGTTGTATTTTAGTGCCTAAGTACTCGGTTTAAGTTACGTACCAATCGGTATGCAATTGCACTGTGTGTTGGCAGATTGCATGCAGATTGTAAGCTAACAGATCTTCCAGACAGAGATCTGTGTGTGTGGTGGCTCAGCAGACCAGTCTGCGGACAAACTGTTGGGTGGTGGCAGGCTATCATTTATTGTGTGTCTGGTGTGTGGGTGTGGGGACAGTGGGAAGAGTGATTAACACCGGGGTTCAAGCTTGCAGGATAGCTGGAGGAATCCTAGAAGTGTGTAGTAATTGCTAGATTGCTCCCCAACCCTTAGAGTGCACCAGATTGTATGTAAGATTTGTATCTGCCTGTGCGTGGTCAGCTAGCTGGATTGGAGTCGAGTCTCCCTCTAGTGGTGGCCAAAGGTAGTGTAGGCTGTGAAAGTACCGCAGCCAGTCTTACATGCGCAGTATAAGTTCCCCCTTATTCCCTTAGTTCCTCATATACCCCGGTCACGGAATGCACGTCGCGGTTAGTTAGTCGCCGTTGGGGTGTGAATCCGTGACAATCCTCTTCCTCCTCAATGATCTTGCTGATAGCTTGTAAGAACATTTTTGGTTCTGGGCGCCGCCACCAGTGCCTAAGGCCCAAATTTTCAGTCCCTGTTTAACAGGGGCGTGTAATTACAATTTTTGATGCAATACTTTGCAGCAGGGCTCATTCCTGCATTCCAACTAGAGTATCTGTGAGGGGTTGCAGTGTTGTGGCACCAACACCAGTGCCTAAGGCCTAATTTTTCAGCCCCTGTTTAACAGGGGCGTGTAATTACAATTTTTGATGCAATACTTTGCAGCAGGGCTTGTTTCTGTGTTCCAACTAGAGTATCTGTGAGGGGTTGCAGTGCTGTGGCACCAGCGCCTAAGGCCCAATTTTTCAGCCCCTGTTCAACAGGGGCATGTTATTACAATTCTTGATCTAATATTTCACAGCAGGGCCCATTCCTGAGCCCACCAAGAGCGAGTGAGGACTTATAGTGTTGTGGCACCAGCACCACCACCACCACCAAAGGCCCAATTTTTCTGCCCCTCTTCAACAGGGGCATATAATTACAATTCTTGATCTAATATTTCACATCAGGGCCTTGTGAGGGCTTGCAGTGTTGTGGCCACAACAACACCTAAGGCCCACATTTCTGCTGAGTATAAAGGGCAGGCCCCTACTTTCAAACATCCACCTTACAAACGACTCCTACTTGCAAACGGAAGGAGACAACAGGAAGTGAGATGAAATCTACCCCTAGGAAGGGAAATTCTCTCCTGTAATGCCCCGTACACACGGTCGGATTTTCCGATGGAAAATGTCCGATCGGAGCGTGTTGTCGGAAATTCCGACCGTGTGTGGGCGCCATCGGACATTTTCCATCGGATTTTCCGACACACAAAGTTGGACAGCAGGAGATAAAATTTTCCGACAACAAAATCCGATCGCGTCAATTCCGTCCGTGTGTGGCCTGTTCCGACGCACAAAGTGCCACGCATGCTCAGAAGAAATTCCGACACGGGACAGCTCGTTCTGGTAAACTTAGCGTTCGTAATGGATACAGCACTTTGGTTACGCTGCAATGTTCAAAATGGTTTAATACAGCGCACTCTCTTCTTCTTTATAATGTGACAAGAATGAAGTAGTTTTGCTGCTCATATTCACACACACTTCTCACAAACTTTTATATGTGTTTTTTTAGTGGGATTCCCTCAATATATTGTTATTAGTTGTCACATCTGACAGTTTTATATTTTTTAATTTTTTTTTTTTTTGATTTTAAGCCTTTTTTTTTCTTTAATGTTTGGATTTTTTCCAAGGCTGATCTTTGTTCAATGTTATTTTTATTTTTACTCCAGAATATTTTTGTGTGTGTTTTGTGTGTCAAGTTACCCCAACACCATTGATATCTTGTATTATTTAATCTCCAGGAGATTGTTTGTTGTTGGTGTCCCTTGTTCATTTCACATTGTATATTTGAAATGTACCTGAATCCTCACAAACAAACTGTCATTTTTGAAGTCAAACACATAGGAGAGTATAATTCAATACAAAAATCCTTTATTAAGAGATCAGAACCAAACAAAGAGGAAGGCAAAACTGGATCAACAGGAGAAATTAGCGAAGCCTGGGACCCCCACGGCAGACATCAATTCTTCAACGTCACAAATTGGTGGCCTGAGGAGTCCATATCTAAGGGAGGGCAGTCTGGTCCGGGATTCACAGAGACTCGGATAGCAGCAGATGACATCAGTGTCCCCAGGCTGTGGTACCACAAGAGGCTGCATTTTTTGGCCGACCAGACTGGATCCAGGGCAATCACTGTCTAGTCTTCCTTCCACGCTGTGGCTGTGCAGTTTGAGATGTGGCAGGAGGAGGAGTAGGACCTGGAGGAGGAGGAGGACTGGGAGGACCTGGAGGAGGACTGGGAGGACCTGGAGGAGAGGGAGGAGGAGGAGGAGGACCTGCAGGAGAAGGAGGAGGACCATCCCAAAGCTGTGTGTGAGGTGTAATTTGGCCCCTCATACCTTTCTCCAGAGCCTCTGATATGAGGGCCTCACACATGGCTTTTTGGCCCTCCTCCATCCTCTGCATTTTATATGCTATGAATGCAGCAATGTTCTCCTGCATGGTGTGTGGTGCTCCCAGGACCTCTGTAGCCCTCCAAAAGAATCTGATAGCCGCCTCCTCTAGGGTACTCGTCCTACTGCCACTTTCTGTTTTCAGAGGGGGTGGAGGGACCTTGATATCAGCCAGCCGGCTCGGCCCGGCCACCTCCTGGCTGAGACTTCCCTGTGTATGAAAAAGGGACATGGTTTTAGTATTTGCATCATCAATCACAATCCTAAATTAGTACTCTCAACTAACATCTAGTTAACATCATTGATTGGACAAGCAGAAATATTTTGAGGAATGCTATACCTGGCTCAATCTGGGCTCCTCCACATATGGCCTGGAAGGCCCAGGTTGGGCGTCAGAAGCCTCAGCCAGGGGGGAAGGAAGCGTGGAAGGAAGACTGGAGAGGGATGGCCTGGGTTCATTCTGGCCTGCCAGAAAGTGCAGCCTGTCGTAGTACAACATCCTGGGGACATAGATGTCATCTGCTGCTCTGGATCTCTGTGAATCCAGGACTTTCTTGCGCTCCCTCAGATATGTGCTCCTCAGGCCACCAATGAAAATATTTAAATAAGTGATGTCTGCCGTGGGGTTCACCTGCTTCACAATTTCACACAATTGCTCCAGTGCTGCCTTCCTCTTTGCTTGGTTCTTGAAATGGGGGTGGGTAATCTCCCACAGACAGGGCAGCTCACTTAGCATATCTATGAATACTGACATGAAGTACGTAATACGCACGCGTGTTACGCTTTATACACACTGCTCATGCGTGTAACTCCGCCCGCCCCTGACGTTCTTTCTAGTCTATTCCCCGCCTCTTTTCGTTCGGCGCAGTGGGGGAAGAGCATGATGGCGGAGTTACAGCAGGTGCGTGATAATTATATCAACGAGGAGGAGGAGGAGGAAAGCCCGGATCCAGGCACGTCCCGATCCAGAAGGAGACGTTTTAAGGCCACAAAAATGTCGTTTGGGGAGATGTTGGAGATGGTCGACATCATGAAGAAGTCCGACTATGACGGAAAATATGGGCCTTACCCCCTCCCCAACATCAGAAAGGCCAAGATCATGACGAAAGTGGTCAGGAGTCTTGAGAGGAATTTCGGGGTACGAAGATCAAAAGATCAGCTCAGGAAGCGGTGGTCGGACCTGAAGTTGAGAGAGCCAGAGCAGTACCGAAAGATCCGGAGAGTGCTGCAAAAAAGTAAGTAGTTGTGCTGTGTTCCTATTCTTTCTGTCTTTATTCCGTTCGTTCTGCTCCATATGCTTTTAGTAATTGTAACGTTTAAAAAGGTCAACTTTAATGTTCATGGGCCCATTATTCGTTCGTATCAAACATTTTTCTTTCGGCCTCTAGAACACCATTGCATTTTCACACATTTTTGGGGGCCTACTTGGATGCCAAATATTTGTTTGTGTAGATGGGTTTGTTACTAGAATGAAATGCCAACTAGATTGTGTGTAAGGAGAGGACACTGAGCAGCTGTTTTCACATCTGGACACTGGAGCACTAGTGTGGGACCCCAGAACACCATTTTTATTAGGGGGGGCACACAGGTGCTCCAGTGTATACTATAGGGGGGGCTACATCTGTGAAGCTTGTACCAAACAGGTAAAGTATTGCAGCTTGACAAAGGGCAATAAAAAATATACATCTTGGAACTCGGCTAAAATAGACAATTGTACCCCACTTCCAAGCAATGTTTCCTATTTCTAGTTCTGCCATCAAATATTTGTGTGCTAATTATACCATTTTTGTTTTACATAGGGGAGAAAAGACTCGGAGGACACTCCTCATCCCAGGAGACCAGAGACCCCCCCCTCTGGAAGAAGGGGAAATACCACCAACACAAGAAGCTGAGCAGGAGGAAGAATAAGATGTGGTGGAGATTGGCACCACAACAGGTGAGTGTCTGCGACCACAGGCTCAGGTAAGAGATGGATGGTGGCAGATTTTTGAGACCTGTTTTTTTTGTTCTTTATCTCTTTTTAGGTGATCGTGATCCCGAACGCTTTACATCTGAAAGTGCCCAGATACTGATCGGGGAGATCATGGGGTGTAATCTCCAATTGCAAAACATCCAGCAACAAATCAGTGATGTTATTAAAAAAAATAATAACATCATTGATGTTTTGGGGCGAATTTAAACCCCACAAAATCACCTGTTTTATCTTCCTAAAATTTTTACAATGTTTAGAAAAGCCAAATTTGGAGGATGCACACAGTGTGCCAACATGTGCTATCTGCCATCACGGGAGATCAATGGATGCGTTTCAGGGGTGCAACCCCTTCCTCAATTATAAAGTCGCATTGAGGAAGGGCTTGCTCCCCCAAAACACGTCCCTTGATCCCCCCTCATGGCAGATAGCACATGTTGACATTCGTAAATTGGTGTGCATCTTCCAAATTTGGCTTTTCCAGGGGTGATTTCCCCCCATCTGAACGCTATATCAAACCCAGTTCCTAAATACTGATGTCTGATATAGCCTTCAGGTTTTACCTAATGTGAACTTTGTAAGTTCAAGTTTTTTGGCTTTCTTGTTGGTTTTACACAGGCCTGTTTTATCTGAAATGGACATTTCGATTTTTGATAATGCTACTGCAAACATTGTTATACAACAAACATGTTGGTTTGTTTTAAAAACCTTTGGGAAATGCACATGTGATTGTGCAGGTATAAAAAAGTTGGTTACTCAAGAATGTGTGGATTATTGTCTCAACACTACAACACTTTTGGGATGATGTAATTGCTGTTTTATGCAAAAATGGGGGTTATTTCCTAAGGGCAATTACACTTTGCACTACAAGTGCAGGTTCAGTGCAGTTGCAAGTGCACTTGTAGTGAAATGTGTTTTGGCATTTAGGAAGTACCAGCCAACACTATTTTTTATAAGGTTACCCAATCCTGACATTTTCTGCACTCAACACATTTCTGTCAGGGTCAGCTAAAACAAACACAAGCAGTAAATGTCCACCAAGAATTTCTTTTGTTTGTTTTTTATTTGTAAAAGGTGTCACAGATTGTCTAGCATATTGATAGCCCCCCTACCCGCAAAGAACTCCAGGTAGCGTAACCGGACATCACGGGCATTCAGGGAGGGCAAGCCAGGACGGCCACTTTCAAGCGCCGTCAGTGTTGATGGATTTGGGATTCCAGCCTCAGGCCCAACTGAGCCAGCATAGTTGGCTGAATGTTTTCTTAAAAAATTATGGAGAACACAGCAGGCAAGTATTATATGGTTCAGTTTATACTCCGCCATATGGATGGGTGTCAGAAATAATCGGAACCGGCTGGCCAGGATTCCAAATGTGTTCTCCACCACTCTTCGGGCTCTGGCCAGCCGGTAATTAAAAACCCTCTGTTCCGGGGTGAGGGTCCTCATCGGGAATGGCCGCATCGTGGTCCCCCAGCGCAAATGCTTCATCAGCAACGAACACAAATGGGAGACCTTCAACATGTCCTCTGGAGGTGGCAAGTCCAAGCTGCCATTCTGGAGACGCCTGTAGAACTCCGTCTGGGCGATCACTCCACCATCGGACATCCGGCCATTCTTCCCCACGTCCACATACAAGAACTCGTAATTAGCCGACACCACCGCCAACATCACTATACTATTAAACCCCTTGTAATTATAATAGTACGACCCCGAGTTGGGTGGTGGGACGATGTGGACGTGTTTCCCATCAATTGCCCCTCCGCAGTTAGGAAAGTCTCACCGCTGGGCAAAGTGGGAGGCCACAGTCTGCCATTCCTGTGGCGTGGAAGGAAACTGTTGAGGAAAAAATAATAAACATTATATTTTTTCACAGAAACATGGCAAGCAGATTATACACAAACATTATGGGGCAACCTCCAGATAGCATTTACTAAGGGGAATTTAACAACAACAAAGTATAAGGTACACCTATCATATTCCCCCTCCCCCCCTCTCATGGGCCATTTCTAACATTATAGGGGGGGGAACTCTTGGACAGGTAACCCTCTTCACTTCATTGAGAGATGAATGCCTAAATACAGGGTATTACTTGGAACAGCCCCTCCTTAGTTACACTATTGGCAGACCACTGGACAGGTAAGAAGTGTCTGAATACAAAGATATAAATACACACTGTACACATTTGAGGACATTTGGACATTCTGCTATTACCTATCAAGATAATAATAGGATACAAAAACTTTAAACAGTACCATTGGAAAGTATACAGGCCCTTGCACTACATGCTTTGGGGAATTCATCCATAAATCTGAGCACAAAAGAGGTGGGTATAGTGTGTATGGGTTTGGCAAAGTCAGCAGATAGATGATTGAGGATAGAGAATTGGGATCAGCTGACTTAGCAGTTGGGAAGAGGGAGGGTTACAAAAAATTTGGGGACACCACAAAAAAAGCCTCTGGCACTCTGCCTGAATTTAAAGCTAAAATAACATTTCCAAACATTTTAGGGGGTGTTTGGGGTAAAGCACTACTATAGAGCTGATAAAATACATTGTTAAGTGACTACATGAGGTGAATATAGGGGCAGGAGACACCATGCTGGAGAGGTTATTGAAGGGCAAATATGTATGAAGGACATAAAATAATAATTACATAAAAATCCAGCATGCATGAGGACAAAGGGGACATTCACAGCATATTCCAATCATGGTAATTAGGGAATGAGGAAAGAAATACAATATATTAGCAAACATTCAATACAATAAAATGTGATATAAAAGGATAAAAATCTTACCTTCATATACTCCTTCTGCAGGACCTGTACGATGGCAGAACAGGTCTCTGGGATAATGATCCCCAGAGCCTGGGGGGAGATGCCTGTCGAGAACTTGAGGTCCTGCAGGCTTCTCCCTGTGGCCAAATACTGCAAGGTAGCGACCAGCCTCTGCTCCGGAGTGATGGCTTGCCTCATGCAGGTATCCTGCCTGCTAATATAGGGGGTCAGCGAAGCCAACAAACGGTGAAACACGGGGTCCGTCATCCTGAGAAAGTTCCTGAAATCATCAGGATTATTCTCACGGATCTCACGGAGCAAAGGCATATGAGAGAACTGGTCACGCTGAAGCAACCAATTCTTGGTCCATGAACTCCTCCCCACCCTGTTCATGGACTGGACTTGTGTCAAGGTCAGGACCCCAACACCAAGCCCCCGCACAGCTCAAACTCTACGAGGAGTACGCATACGAAACATGGCTAGAAAACGGTCGGCTGCTCAGAACGAAGTAACAGAACGCACTGAAGAACAGCAAGGCCTGTGAAGAGCGACCTGAAAACCAGTAACGAACGAACAAGAATACAATGACTCCTTAAAGTCACGCGGAACTTGCTTGCACGCACTGAAGAGCAGATACAAACCCACAAGCACAAACTGAACGGCAGAAAACGATCTGAAAGCCACGAGTCTGAAAAAGCACAAATCGTCTCTCACCAAACTTTTACTAACACGAGATTAGCAAAAGGAGCCCAAAGGGTGCCGCGCTTGGTTCTGATTTTTGTTGTCGGAATGTCCGAACAAAGTCCGACCGAGTGTACGGGGCATTAGAGTTAATATGGGAAAAAAATTTCTCCTTTCCACTAATGCTTTATCACCAATCCTTGTTTCACAAAAAAACCCCAAATTTTCAAAAAACATTTGTCATTGGGATAAAAAGTGAGGTGAAATCTTCTGAAGAGGAGCACAGACAGCAAAACAAATGTCACAGGGGTGATAAACCTTCCCTATGTTTTCCAAAAAGCTTAAAATAGATTTTTTGGCTGGAGCTAAACACGTCAAAAATGTACCAGTTCAAAATTACAAACAGATTCTACTTAACAACAAACCTACAGTCCCTGTCTTGTTTTCACCACCTGTATACTGCTGTTCAGATTACAGAGCCTGTACACTGCTGTTTTCTTTTTTAATTTGGGTGCGGGGTTCCCCTTAATATCCATACAAGGCCCAAAGGGCCTGGTAATGGACTGGGGGGTACCCATGCCATTTGTCTTATTGATTTTCATCCATATTGCCAGGACCCAACATTACATTAAAGCCACAAGCAGTTTTAAATGACTTTTTTTCCTTTAAAAATGACATTTTGTGCAGGGACTGTTCTAAGCACGGGAAACACACGCCACTTTACAGGCATATTATAGACACCCCCAGGTACGATATTTAAAGGAATATTTCACTTTTTTTTTACTTTAAGCATCATTAAAATCACTGCTCCCAAAAAAACGGCCGTTTTTAAAAGTTTTTTTTTTGCATTGATAAATGTCCCCTGGGGCAGGACCCGGGTCTCCAAACCCTTTTTAGGACAATACCATGCAAATTAGCCTTTAAAATGAGCACTTTTGATTTTGAATGTTCGAGTCCCATAGACGTCAATAGGGTTCTAAAGTTCGTGCAAATTTTCGGTCCGTTCGCAGGTTCTTGTGCGAACCGAACCGGGGGATGTTCGGCTCATCCCTAGTTGTAAACCCCATTCATGAAATTTGACCTAAGCACATATATTTGTAGTGTTTACTTATCTCTCTCCAAAGCTTTAATTGCTCTTTCTGCTGCTCTGTTCCTCTGTTATCAGCAGAGTCACCTTTGACAAGTTCTCCGACACATGAGATAACAGCAGCTGAAAATTTGTGTTGGGGAGGGAGCTTAGAGGTAGATAAGCAGAGAGCTTGTCTATTCAGACTACAGCTCTGCATGTTCCTTCATTCCTCTGTGGAGTGGGGTTGTGTGCCTTTCCTCCAATCAGCTCTCACGCAGTGTATGCCTAGACTCCACACCCACTGCCGAAAGAGGAAAAAAGATATCTAACACGATCTGCACTTTCCAAAGAATCTAGAAAGGGAAAGACAGCAGATATGCAGGTAAAAGGTATGTAGGGAGACTTGTTTCATCTCTGTGTATCATCTGAGGCTATTCACATCACTGGGTATAGGAGAGGGTTTACATCCATTTCAACTCCAAAAGAAAAATCACAGATGAAGTAGAAATTCTAAGAATTATTCACCGCTGCTTTTAATGCTATAAATACTAACTAAATATGTTAAAAGAAAAACC
Organism: Lithobates clamitans; assembly: GCA_037952925.1. NCBI lineage: Eukaryota > Metazoa > Chordata > Amphibia > Anura > Ranidae > Lithobates > Lithobates clamitans. The sequence goes on along the minus strand of JBBGZY010001615.1, from coordinate 708,469 downwards.
ATAGTGAGATAATTATGTAGGCTGCCATTGCTGAAAAGCTGGAAAAAGCAAGCCAGCAAACTATCATATTGAGAAATAAGCAATGAAAGCACCTTTTCTTGACAGGCTCCATCGCAGCTTATGTGTGGGTTGACCCCGCCTCCATAACTACCCAATAGGATCACTCCCTATAAATTTCAGCTATGAGCTCCTAGCCGTGTTCCTTTTTTGTCCTCCTCCGTAGGACCATATGTTTTGGTTCTCCTACCAGAAGACGATGTCCTACGATCGTGATCGGCCGAACTATATGGTGTCACGTCCCTCCAATAAGCCTTGACTGTTAGCAGGGTATGGAGTGTATTGCAGAGTAAGTGCTGAAGAGCTGGAATCATGTCTACTATTGGAAAGACAAGCACACACAGGCCTGTTTGCCTAGCAGTTTGCAGGTGGCCAATTTCTGCCCTAAAAGCCCGGTGTATATAGATATGATGTTCCTGGCCAAATCGATTATAGGTGGTGGTAAGCATGTATCGCCTTCATGGCAGCAGTGTTTATGTTTATGGTTTGTTTTTCTTTACCTGCCCTTTTTTTCTTTCATATATATGCCTAGCAAGCGGCTGGCTCCCTGTACGTTCCAGCCGCTGCTCTCTCATTCTGGGTTCCATATGCGCTCTGCGCATGCACGGTCACGGAAACAAATGCGATGCCTGGTTTCGCGCATGTGCACAAGGATCGCGGGCCTGGCACAGCCATGACGTCACACGGCGCCAATATTAAAAGCCTGGGGATGCCTGCAGATCTCGGGAATGATCATGGGCATAGCGATGACTTCCCTGAGCATCTGCAGAGCTTACCCCAGGTAAGTGCTAAGTCAGAAAGGTCTGAAATTTGCCTTGTCATTTTTCCCTTTGTGAGTATCTGATGCATTGTCTGTTCCAACTCTAGTGATTTCTGTGTCAGTCATGGACTCTTCACTGCCTCCTGGTGGCCAATCCTCTCACAGCAGGTAAGATTTGGAAACTGTGTTTTTTCCTTTACTTTGCCTGCTGGGGGGAAGAGAGTGGAGTGTAGGACATTATTCCTGACTTTGTGCCTTTCTCTCTCTCTATTTCTGTCTTTCCCCTTTTCCTTAGCCCTTCTAGGTCTGACCAACGACAAAGCAGTTCCCACAGAAGGAGCGGGTCTTCTAAATCACACCACCGGCACTCCTCCTCTGGTTCTAGACAACATGGATCCTCCTCTAAGTCTAAAGACCCCAGTAGAGGCTCTTCTCACCCCCCCTCTTCTCACAGTAGGGGGCCGGAGAAATCATGTTGGGGATATAGGGCCCCAGTTCCTGCCAGCAAGTCTCTCTGTGACCGCTGTTTCTCTAAAGCAGCTAACGAGAGGCAAGGTACAGACCAACACCTGGAAACATTAATTAAGCAGGTCGTGACAGAATCGCTACAGGAGAAAGACGCTGGAAAGCCTTGTGATTCCCACCCAGATCCACTGATTTCCCTGTCAGGAGAGGGATAAGTTCAAGAGACATGGGAGTCTTCCCAACTTAGTCACCAGTCAGCTCCCCCTTCAAATAGCGGGCCAGAAGCAGATGATCCTGGGATGGGCTTTGAATATGCATTGGTTCCTTCTCTGGTGAAAGCTGTTAAAGACGCTTTGAATTGGGAAGACCCAGTAATTTATCCTCCTAAACAGAGAACATTTTTCAAACAGCTCAGTAAGGAGTGTCAATATTATCCTTTTCTCCATGAAGTAGAAGCCATAATTTCTAAAAAATGGGGCAAGATGGATAGAAAAAGTTCTATGCAATCTAAAATCTCAAAACTATACCCTTTCAAGGAAAAAGAGGTCAGCTTGAGTCAGCTCCCTTGGTGGATGCTGCATTAATGAGACTTGTGATGTATGTGACTCCTCCTCTGGAAGATACAGTCTCATTTAAAGATCCTCTGGAGAGACGGATTGATTCCGACCTAAAACTGATTTATTTGACAGCAGGCACAGTTTGCAAACCTGTTCTGGCCTTAGCAGCAGTCTCTAAAGCCTTAGAGGAATGGTCAGACAGTGTGAATGAGTCTCTTAGAGGTATATCTGAAGAGGTAGCCAAGAGCTCCCCTATTCAGGAAATCAGGCTGGCCTCCACCTTTCTGGGGGAGGTCTCTATTGACGTTATTTGCCTAGTGGCTCGGGTGATGTTGTCAGCAGTCACCGCCCGTCGAGCCTTGTGGCTCCAACCCTGGTTGACGGATCCAGCTTCTAAACAAGCTTGGTGCCGTATTCCCTTTGAGGGCATGTCTCTCTTCAGCAACAAACTGGATAGCGCCATAAACCAGGCCATGGGTGGTAAGTCGAGGTTCCTCACTCAGGATAGGCGTTTAGAGGACCAGAAACGCACCTTTTCAGGAACACATGGAAAAGGAAGGGGTGGGACTTTAAAGGCACTACCATAGCACAAATAAGGTAAAAAAGTGTATACATTTTAGACAAAAGGGTACATGATAAATAGGAAATAGACAAGTACAAATGGATGCATTATGATGTACAAATGTTTGGCAGAATAGACATGATACAGAAATCCTAAACCCAACGGCGTTTCAGAAATGAACCGTAGTCTCCTTCATCAGGGTATTTCAAGGAAGTACATAGTCTATAAATATTTAAATGCATAATAATCATTTAATAGGTCCTAGCATGTAATGAATATTAATCAAACGTAATTACAATACTTACATCATAATAGCAAAACAGTACATAGACGCATCCAGACAAACTTTAAAAAATGAGGAATAAACTGAGGCAAGGGGTCCCCCTAGGGCCATGTCCACCGGGCAACGGTCAGTATAAAATGGAGGGGAAAACCGCTGGTCTGTGAATCGGACTCCAGTGGGGCTGTTGGATGTGAAGAAGGGATTTTTTACTGTTTCCTTCCCCTTCGTCTACGTCAGTTTTTTCCACTCCATTTTATACTGACCGTTGCCCGGTGAACATGGCCCTTGGGGGACCCCTCGCCTCAGTTGTCTATTTCCTATTTATCATGTACCCTTTTGTCTTTATATAATAAAATGTATACACTTTTTTACCTTATTTGTGCTATGGTAGTGCCTTTAAAGGCCCACCCCTAGGGGGTTCTTCCATTTCCATGTATACTTGGGATGTGGCACACCGTTCCTGGTAGCAGCCGTGTTTGAACATTCATGTTTCTTTTCAAGAACACAGAACACCGACCGTGCAGGAGAAGCACGCAGCTACAGGCCTGGTCTTGCATTTACAAGATCATGGAAATCCAAGCAGTCCTCTTTTAAAAAGCCCACAAAAGGGGCTTCCTCTGGTAACCAAGATTCCACTAAGTCCTTTTGAAATTGGGCCCGCTCAAACATGTCAGGTGGGGGCTCACCTTCTCCACTTCCAGCATGTTTGGGCAGAATCAATTTGGAATTTCTGGACCTTCAAGACGGTCTCCTCAGGCCACACCTGGGTTTTCAACAGCACTCCCAGACTAAGATTTATGCCAACAAATCTTCCAAGTTCAGAGGAAAAGAAACAAGTTCTTTTAGCTTACGTAAGCTTTTTATTGGTTCAAGACACAGCCATTCCTGTTCCAGATGGCTAACGAGGCGAAGGCATATATTCCCCTTCTATTCTTGGTGCAGAAAAAGAATGGCACATGGAGGCCAGTCATAGACTTGACCCATCTCAACCGGTTTATCCGAAAGGAAAAATTTAAGATGGAATCACTATTAACGATTCAGCAGTCGATTCATCCAGGAGACTGGTTGGTGTCAATAGACTTGAAAGATGCCTACTTTAACGTTTCAGTGGTGGCAGACTTCCAAAAGTTCCTTCACTTTTCAGTGGGCGATCAACACTTTCAGTTTACTTGTCTTCCATTTGGTCTCACGACATCACCTAGGGTGTTCTCTAAGGTTCTGTTAGCTGTTGTTGCTCTGCTCCGAGTCAAAGGAGTTCCTCTTCACCACTATCTAGACGACCTCCTCCTTCTAGCCCAGGACAAAAGTCAACTTCTAGAGCACAGGAGTCTAGTGATTTCCACTCTCCAAGAGTTTGGGTGGCTCCTGAATTTGGAGAAAAGTCACCTGAATCCATCTCAGTCTCTCGTATTTTTAGGTGCCCATTTCAACATGTTGGAAGGCACCATCTCGCTACCTGAGGAGAAGATTGTGGTGATCCAGGACAGGATCCGCTCAACACTCTCACCTGTCCGCTCTTCAATGTTTGAAGGTGATTGGCACCATGGCAGCCACCATTCCTATGGTGAAGTGGGCGCAATGGCACATTCACCCATTCCAAAAAGGGTTTCTCCAATAATGGGATTCTTCCAGCAAGAGTCAGCACATCCTTCTCACTCCATCCATGAGAGAGTCTCTCCTTTGGTGGCTCCAAAAGAAATTTCTCCGCAACTGCCACTCGATTCTTCCCATAACATGGGTTACAATAACCTCAGATGCCAGCAATCGGGGCTGGGGTGCTCATTGCCTATTGGAAGTGGCTCAGGGCAGATGGAACTCACCATCTCAAAGAATTGTATCCAATGTACTGGAACTGCGGGCAGCCTTTCAGGCACTCAGATCTTTCCACCATCTGATAGAAAACTCCTCAGTGATGCTCTGGTTGGACAATACAATCGCGGTGGCTTACATAAGGAAGCAAGGTGGAACTCACAGCTGGTCTCTCCTACGAGAAGTGGAGCCAATCATGAACTGGGCTCAGAAGAATTTGTCCAACATTTCGGCAGTCTACATTCCAGGGGTTCAGAATGTACATCGGACTTTCTATCTCGTGTTCAAATGGACAACAACGAGTGGTCCCTACACAAAGTGGTGTTCAAATGGTTCCTAACACTGGGAGTGTGGATCTATTTGCATCCCCATGCAATTACAAGCTGACCAAGTATTATTCAAGGTTTTAGGATCCCCAGGCCTATGGGATAGATGCCCTCATGGACCGATGGAGGTTCAGCAAGGCGTATGCCTTCCCTCCGGTACCTGTGATACTCCAGTTTCTCCGCAGGCTCAGAATAGAGGAGGTGGAAGTCATAGCAGTAATACCGTTTTGGCCCAACAGGCCATGGTTTCCCCTTTTAACACTCCTCAGTTATCGGGATTCAATTCCTCTGCCTCACAGGCCGGATATTCTTTCCAAGGCACAACACTGCATCCATGTCCAGCTCACCTACACCTCAGGGTCTGGTTTTTGAGAGGGGAAGGCTCGAAGCCTTAGGTTGTGCAGAAGAAGCCATTCTGATTCTTCTTAATGCCAGACGGAAGAGCACTAATAGAGTTTATGAGTGCATCTGGTCCAAGTTCACAGAACAAATGTCCTCTAGACCTAATCCTTGTGGTTTTCCAGAAGTCCAGGATATCCTTAGCTTTCTGCAAACAGGTTTGGATTTGCCTCTAGCAGTAAGTTCTCTTTGTGTACAAATATCAGCCATCTCGGCGTTTACAGGAATTTCATGGGCTATTTACTCCCTGGTTTGTCAGTTCTTCAATGGTGCTATCAGACTTAGACCTCAAAGAAAACTGAGGTTTCCTAAAGGGATTTTCCTCTTGTTCTAGATTTTCTTTCCAGGCTTGAAACAGATCCTGACAAACCTCTATCAATCAAAGACCTTACACTCAAAACCGTGTTCCTGGTGGCAGTAACGTCAGCCAAAAGAGTGTCTGAAATCAGAAACTTAGGTTCAAAAGAGCCTTTCTTGACCTTTTTTACAGATAGAGCAGTGTTAATTCCCATACTGGGCTCAAATCCTAAAGTAACATCCATTTTTCAGGAAAATCAAGAAATTGTGTTGCCTATCTTTGGGACAACAGAGGGTCAAGATGTCCATCCCCTCGATGTGGGACATACTTTGAGTCAATATTTGGAAGTTACGGAATCTTTTAGACAAACAGACTTTCTTTTCATTCTTCTACATGGAAAAATAAAGGAAAATGGGCTTCAATTAGATCCATTTCTGTTTGGATAGTACAGACCATTCAAAAGGCTTATAAAGCAAAGGGCTTGGCTCCTCCAGACGCAGTGACTGCACATTCAACTCAAAGTATCTCAACCTCTTGGGCGGCTTCCAGTCATGTCACGCCTGAAGTTATATGTAGAGCGGCTTCTTGGTCATCTATTAATACTTTTGTTTCCCACTATTGTGTTGAGCCATCCGCCTTGTCATCTGTTAATTTTGGTTTGAAAGTGCTGTCAGTTGACAGTGTTAAATAAATTTATTATAAAATAAAATAAAACCGCTGCGCCAACTCAAAAAATTCAAGCCGCCAACGCTACCAATTAGACTAATTGTATGTGAAAATCAAGAGTGAAAAAGTGCAGCGCTATATTTCAATAGAAAGTGCTTCTATATATATAAATATGACATACAAGTATCTCTATGTAAAAGTATATCCGTGTAAGTGACAACTCTTAATAAAAAAAAGTGAACAAAATAAACTCAATATAAATGTGTTATTGTAATCTGATGTGACAATCTCAAAAAGTTTATATCCTCATAAATTATCTTAATACAAAAGTGACCAATAAACATGGATGGGATCCAACTATCCTCATATAGGGGTAGGAAACAAAGAAGGTCTTGAATCAGTCTCTCAGGTTATAACCATTCAATAAAATGTCAAGGTGATCTCAAACACGTGTGTGTGGATCTCATCTTGTTAGATACATATTCAAAATCATGGAGGTTCTTCTTGCATTCAAATTTGCGAGATGTGCATAAATTGCCCTTACCAGAACTAGTGGACTCACAGGCCGTTGGCGGTGAGTCATGCAGGCTTTTACCGTATAAACGGTATAGAGATGTCTCTTCTCCTGGGGATGGCTGAGATGTATCCCACAACTCTGAACTCTCCTGGATGGGGCCTCGTCCTTCCGGAAAGAATCCCGTAGTCACCTAGAGTCCTCCACCAGATATCGCTCACTTGGCAATCCCCATATACAGTATAGTGATAAAAGGAAAAAAAGCTTCCACATAGTGTAAAATCCCGGGTAACAGGAGATTTTATTAAAAAATTCCAAATAAAAAACAAGTTAAAATTTTTTTTGCACAAAATGCATAAAAAACTGGCACAGTGAATTATGATGACTGTGATAGCGTCACACACCCGACACGTTTCGTCTGCTTAGACTTCAACTGGGGTAAAGCTCATCCACCATCTACTGCGCTTTTATATGAATAACAAAGAAAACTCCATTGGGGACACCTGTGCGGCGTGACTTCCGGGTTTTCGCATCATGTGATATATATGTGACTAACTAGGGGCCAATCCTGGGTGGAGATGCGGCCAAGAAACCAAGCCTCGCTTTGGGCCACTCTGTGCCCTCCCATTACACACCACATCAGCACGTTGATGCGGGATGACGCGGGACTCATGTGACCTATACTCACGATGACTTCCTTGCCTCATAGGAAGATCAAAGCGAGGCTTGGTTTCTTGGCCGCATCTCCACCCAGGATTGGCCCCTAGTTAGTCACATGATTATCACATGATTCGAAAACCTGGAAGTCACGCCGCAAAGGTGTCCCCAATGGAGTTTTCTTTGTTATTCATATAAAAGCGCAGTAGATGGTGGATGAGCTTTACCCCAGTTGAAGTCTAAGCAGACGAAACGTGTCGGGTGTGTGACGCTATCACAGCCATTATAATTCACTGCGCCAGATTTTTTATACATTTTGAGCAAAAAAATTTTTAACTTGTTTTTTATTTGGAATTTTTTAATAAAATCTCCTGTTACCCGGGATTTTACACTATGTGGAAGCTTTTTTTCCTTTAATTACTATATATGGGGATTGCCAAGTGAGCGATATCTGGTGGAGGACTCTAGGTGACTACGGGATTCTTTCCGGAAGGACGAGGCCCCATCCAGGAGAGTTCAGAGTGGTGGGATACATCTCAGCCATCCCCAGGAGAAGAGACATCTCTATACCGTTTATACGGTAAAAGCCTGCATGACTCACCGCCAACGGCCTGTGAGTTCACCAGTTCTGGTAAGGGCAATTTATGCACATCTCGCAAATTTGAATGCAAGAAGAACCTCCATGATTTTGAATATGTATGTAATATGTAATGTAATGTATGTAATATGTAAACTTTTTGAGAATGTCACATCAGATTACAATAACACATTTATATTGAGTTTATTTTGTTCACTTTTTTTATTAAGAGTTGTCACTTACACGGATATACTCTCACATAGAAATACTTGTATGTCATATTTATATATATAGAAGCACTTTCTATTGAAATATAGCGCTGCACTTTTTCACTCCTAAATAAATTTATTTGCTTTGCTCAGCATTGTGCCCACCCGGGTGTGTTTGGCGAGTTATTTCCCACATGTGTGCTGCCATGGAGCCTGTCAGGAAAACGGAAAAATGATATCAAATACTTACCGTAATTTCCTTTCCTAATAGGCTCAAGTGGCAGCAGGAGTCCCTCCCAATGCTTGGAGTAGGCTAGTTACGAAACACGGCTAGGAGCTCACAGCTGAAATTTACAGGGAGGGGTCCTATTGGGCAGTTATGGAGGTGGGGTCAACCCACACGTATGCTGCCATGGAGCCTATCGAGAAAGGAAAATGACGGTAAGTATTTGATATAAATTTTCAGTTTTTCCCCTCAGTACAGGTTTCCCATAAAACAAACTTATGCTTTGCTCATATAGGGCACAGAAACAAGTTTGACTTAAATGTCTCTGCCAAAGCTGTGTATATGCACCTTTCCTCCAGGCTGGATTCACACTATTGCGAATTGAATGCGGAATCCCCACATCCAATTTGCAATAGCAGGAGATTGTGACCAACTCTTTATGGAGCTGGTTCACATATCTCTGATGCGGCTCCGGTGCAAATTTGCACAGGAGCCCTGTGCGTCTTTTGGTTCATTTCAGGTCAGAATTCAGCCCAAAATTTGGGCTGAAATTGGACCTGAAAAGGTGAACCAGGACGCACAGGCCCCTGCTGGGAGCTGCATTTGCATTAAGTGTGAAACCAGCCTCACTCTCCTGGTGCTCAGTTTAGCTGTTAGAAGTAAAAAGAATTACCCAGTACTCCTGGGTATGGAGGAATAATAAAATGCATTCCTCTACCATACAGGATAGCATGAAAGTGTGACAGTGCTGATGCTGGAAAAGTGGCCTATCGCTGTTACGAGGTGGCAGGGAAAGGTCCTGTGCAGGTCCTGAGTGACTTGGAGCTTATACGGGGCCTTTTTCACTCATCCACTATGCAGAGGCTGTTTACAGATGACCTCTTCATAGAAACAAATTAGATTTTTCCATACATGCACATACATGACCATGTGAGTGTAATAGGGCATACACACGGTCGGACTTTGTTCGGACATTCCGACAACAAAATCCTAGGATTTTTTCAGACGGATGTTGGCTCAAACTTATTTTGTCTACACACGGTCGCACAAAGTTGTCGGAATTTACGATCGCCAACCACGCGGTCACGTACACCACGTATGACGAGACTAGAAAAGGCCGGTTCAGAACCAAGCGCGGCACCCTTTGGGCTCCTTTTGCTAATCTCGTGTTAGTAAAAGTTTGGTGAGAGACGATTCGCGCTTTTTTCATACTCGTGGCTTTCAGATCGTTTTCTGCCATTCAGTTTGTGCTTGTGGGTTTCTATCTGCTCTTCAGTGCGTGCAGCAAGTTCCGCGTGACTTTAGGTAGTCATTGTATTCTTGTTCATTCGTTACTGGTTTTCAGGTCGCTCTTCACAGGCCTTGCTGTTCTTCAGTGCGTTCTGTTACTTCGTTCTGAGCAGCCGACCGTTTTCTAGCCATGTTTCGTATGCGTACTCCTCGTAGAGTTCGTGCTATGCGGTGGCTTGGTGTTGGGGTCCTGACCTTGACACAAGTCCAGTCCATGAACAGGGTGGAGAGGAGTTCATGGACCAAGAATTGGTTGCTTCAGCATGACCAGTTCTCTCATATGCCTTTGCTCCGTGAGATCTGTGAGAATAATCCTGATGATTTCAGGAACTTTCTCAGGATGACGGACCCCGTGTTTCACTGTTTGTTGGCTTCGCTGACCCCTTATATTAGCAGGCAGGATACCTGCATGAGGCAAGCCATCACTCCGGAGCAGAGGTTGGTCGCTACCCTGCGGTATTTGGCCACAGGGAGAAGTCTGCAGGACTTGAAGTTCTCGACAGGCATCTCCCCCCAGGCTCTTCTTTGTGGACATTTACTGCTTGTGTTTGTTTGAGCTGACCCTGACAGAAATGTGTGGAGTCCAGAAAATGTCATGATTGTGTAACCTTACAAAGCACTGTTGGCTGTTATTTACTAAATGCAAAGACACTTTTCACTACAAGTGCACTTGCAACTGCACTGAAACTGCACTTGTAGTGCAAAGTGGATTTGCCCTTAGGAAATTACCCCATTTTCTCATAAAACAGCAATTACATCACCCCAAAAGTGTTGTAGCGTTGAGACAATAATCCACACATTCTTGATGAACAATCTTTTTAATACCTGCACAATCACATGTGCATTTATCAAAGGTTTTTCTGACAAACCAACATGTTTGTTGTATAACAATTTTTGTGGTGTCATTATCCAAAATCAAAATGTGCATTTTATAGAAAACAGGTGTGTGTAAAACCAACAAGATAGACACAAATCTTGATCTTACAAAGTTCATATTTGGTAGAACTTGAAGGCAATATCAGACATGAGTATGTCGGAACTGTGTTTGATATTGCGTTCAGATGGGGGGAAATCACCCCAGGAAAAGCCAATTTTGGAAGATGCACACAAATTTCACAATGTCAACATGTGCTATCTGCCATCACGGGGGATCAAGGGACGTGTTTTGGGGGAGAAAGCCCTTCCTCACCGCTACTTTATTATTGAGGAAGGGGTTGCACCCCCAAAACGCGTCCATTGATCTCCCGTGATGGCAGATAGCATGTGTTGGCACACTGTGTGCATCCTCCAAATTTGGCTTTGTGAAAAATCACAAAAACATTTCGCACATTGTAGCACACAAAAGAAGAAAGTGATTTGGAGGGGTTTTAAACTCGCCCCAAAACATCAATGATGTTTTTATATTTTGGAATAACATCATTGATGTTTTGCTTGATGATTTCTAATTGTAAATTACACCCCATGATCTCCCCGATCAGGATCTGGGCACTTTCGGATGTAAAAGGATCTTCATCCACAACCTCACGATCACCTAAAAAGAGAAGAACCCCCAAAAAAATTAGGTTTCAAAAAAATGCCGCCATCCATCTCTTATCTGAGCCTGTGGTCGCAGACACTCACCTGTTGTGGTGACTAGTTCCACCACGTCTTCTTCCTCCTGCTCATCTTGTGTTGGTGGGATTTCCCCTTCTTCCAGAGGGGGGGCTCTGGTCTCCTCGGATGAGGGGTGTCCTCCGAGTCTTTTCTCCCCTATGTAAAGCAAAAATGGTATAATTAGCACACAGATATTTAATGTCAGAACTATAAAGATGAAACATTGCTTGGAAGTGGGGTACAATGATCTATTTTAGCCGAGTTCCAAGATGTAGCTTTTTTAGTGTCCTTTGTCAAGCTTCAATACTTTACCTGTTTAGTACAAGCTTCACAGATGTAGCCCCCCCTATAGTATACACTGGAGCACCTGTGTGCCCCCCCCTAATAAAAATGGTGTTCTTTTGTCCCACACTAGTGCTCCAGTGTCCAGATGTGAAAACAGCTGCTCAGTGTCCTCTCCTTACACACAATCTAGTTTGCATTTCATTCTAGTAACAAAGCCATCTACACAACCCAATTCTTTGAAGCCAAGTATAGGGCGTCAAAATGGTGGCCAAATGCATATGGGCTAAACAATGGTATTTTATAGTCCGAAATAAAAATGTGTGATCCGAACGAATAATGTGCCCATGAACATGAAAGTTGCCATTTTAAACTGTACAACAGTTCCTAAAAGAACATGGAGCAGCACGAAAGTAATAAACACAAAAAGAATAGGAACACAGCACAACTACTTACTTTTTTGCAGCACTCTCCAGATCTTTCTGTACTGCTCATGTTCTCGTAATTTCAGGTCCGACCACCGCTTCCTGAGCTGATCTTTCGATCGTCGTACCCCGAATTTCCGGTGCAGACTCCTGACCACTTTCGCCATGATCTTGGCCTTTTGGACATTGGGGTTGGGGTAAGGCCCATACTTTCCATCATAGTCGGCCCTCTTCAGGATGTCCACCATCTCCAACATCTCCCCAAAGGACATATTTGAGTCCTTTAATCTCCTTCTGGATCGGGACGTTTCAGGCTCCAGCCTTTCCTCCTCCTCCTCCTCGTTGCTACAATTAGCACGATCCTGCTGTCTATCCACCATGTGCTCTTCCCCTACTGCTCCAAATGAAAAGGGGTGGGGAATAGACTAGAAAGAATGTCAGGGGCGGGTGGAGTTATACGCATGCGCAGTGTGTATAAATCGTACGATCTGTGAGCGGAGGAAGGAGCATCGGAGATGCCGATCGTGCTAAGGAAGGTAGGATCTAAACTTGGGCCTATACTGCTTTGAAATGGAAGCCTATATTGTAACAAGATTAGGGGAGTTTGGCCTGACATTAGGGTTTGTCTTGTGTTGTGTCTTGCAGAGAAAATGGATGGGTTCAACGACCACAATTTCCTGCCCCTGTTTATTGACAAATACAGGGAGCTGCCCTGTCTGTGGCAGGTGAGACACCCCCATTATAACCACAAACAGAAGAGGCAGGCAGCGCTGGAGAAACTGCTGGAGTTGGTGAAGCCGTTGGTCCCCACAGCAAACATCCCCTATTTAAAAGCTAAAATAGGTGGCCTGAGGAGCACTTATCTTAGGGAGCGCAAGAAGGTCACAGATTCCCTGAGGTCCGGAGCTGCAGCAGATGACGTTTATGTCCCCAGGCTGTGGTACTATGAGATTAAAATGTGCTGAGTGTAGCGCTAAATGTGTAAATAAGTGGGAATAAACTAGCCCAAACTATTCATGGAGGGCCCACAAAACCAGTGGAAAAGTGTGGTTCAAAGTTGCATATAAACAAACACAATCAAAAATAAACTAAGTGTCATACACTGTCATATAAATTGATACTATTAAACCAGTGGAAAAACAAAGTGAAAAACAGTGATGTAAAGGTGAAGAGATAACAAAATGTCCATAAATGTTGAAAATTATGATCTAGATGAAAACTCCACATCCACCACCCAAAAGTCTCTGAAGGTGAAATAATAGGGACAACGATGAAAAATTTTTTTTTGCCGAGTGAATAAATAAAGCACCAAATAAATCGTCTAGATGAGTGTCAGGACCACCACCAAAGCATCAGAGGAGGCTTACCGGAACCAGGTGACTTGATAAGACATACGTCTTACAAGTCCCAGAGAGCTTGTTTAGCCACCAAGGCTGGCAAATGGATCCTCAGATGTCCTCAACTTCAAATGGAGGGGGGGGGAGGGATAAAAACCCGTCACAGCTTCAACCGTCCAGACTTATCAACAGGCCAACCGGATAATATTACACGCCATGGGGGAAAGAAAGCTCACATGGCATGATATCGTTTAAAAATGTAAATTTATTGAAACATTAAAAAAGGAACACTCACATGTTAGGAGATCAGAATAAGCTCAAGACTGTATCGTAATCTTGAGCTTATTCTGATCTCCTAACATGTGAGTGTTCCTTTTTTAATGTTTCAATAAATTTACATTTTTAAACGATATCATGCCATGTGAGCTTTCTTTCCCCCATGGCGTGTAATATTATCCGGTTGGCCTGTTTATAAGTCTGGACGGTTGAAGCTGTGACGGGTTTTTATCCCTCCCCCCCCCTCCATTTGAAGTTGAGGACATCTGAGGATCCATTTGCCAGCCTTGGTGGCTAAACAAGCTCTCTGGGACTTGTAAGACGTATGTCTTATCAAGTCACCTGGTTCCGGTAAGCCTCCTCTGATGCTTTGGTGGTGGTCCTGACACTCATCTAGACGATTTATTTGGTGCTTTATTTATTCACTCGGCAAAAAAAATTTTTTCATCGTTGTCCCTATTATTTCACCTTCAGAGACTTTTGGGTGGTGGATGTGGAGTTTTCATCTAGATCATAATTTTCAACATTTATGGACATTTTGTTATCTCTTCACCTTTACATCACTGTTTTTCACTTTGTTTTTCCACTGGTTTAATAGTATCAATTTATATGACAGTGTATGACACTTAGTTTATTTTTGATTGTGTTTGTTTATATGCAACTTTGAACCACACTTTTCCACTGGTTTTGTGGGCCCTCCATGAATAGTTTGGGCTAGTTTATTCCCACTTATTTACACATTTAGCGCTACACTCAGCACATTTTAATTTTTTATTTCTCTTTGTCTAAGAGGAGTGTTAGCTGCTTGCTGTGTAATCATCCTCTAGTATTGGTGCAGCGCTGTACTTACCCTCCATCGATTCTCTTAGTTGTGGTACTATGAGAGACTGCGATTTCTGTCAGACCACACTGAAGTCAGGGAATCCCTCTCCACGCTTCCTTCCACCCCAGCTGAGGCTTCCGATGTCCAACCTGGGCCTTCCAGCCAGGAAGAAGTGGAGGAGCCCAGCTGGAGTCAGGTATAGCATTCTTCTACAGATTTCTGGGCAATAAATAAATGATGTTTACTAGATGTTATTATTGATCATTAATTGCTGATTAAAAAAAGTGTTTTACATATCAATAGACATTAGTGGGCACCCAAAATTGGGACAAGAATGCAAAATGCTGAGCTCAGAAGGATAGTCTGTTATATTTGTTAACATTCAATTTGCAGCAGTCAGGAGGTGAAAATTGTGTGTGATTGATGTAAAAAATACTAAAACTATGTCCCTTTCTCATACACAGGAAGACCTCAGCCAGGAGGAGTTTGTGGAATGTGGCAGCCAGGAGGAGGCGGGGATTAGTGGCAGCCAGGAGGAGGCGGGGATTAGTGGCAGCCAGGAGGAGGTGGGGCTAAGTGTCAGCCAAGAGAAGCCTGGGACAAGTCGCAGCCTGACTGAGTCTCAGGTTCCTCCCCTCCGCCTGCCATACAAAAGGGCCAGGAAGGCCACTCCCAGTCCTGTGCAGGATTCAGCATGCAGGCTGATCCAGGAGGCTTCTGCGTCCCTCAGAGCCTTCCCCAGTCCTGCAGAGGCCTTTGCCTGCATGGCTGCCACAAAATTGCAGGGCATGCAGGAGGGCCAACGCAAGCTCTCTGAGGACCTGATTTATAAAGTCCTATGTAAGGGGGAGAGTGGGGAACTGACAACCAAGACGGATGTCATTGAGATTGACGATCCTCCTCCTCCTCCTCCTCCTCCTGCTGCCACAACTCCACCACCACAGCCAAAGCCTGTAAGGAAGCGTGGAAGGAAGGCCAAAGAGTGATGGCCTGGGTTCAGTCTGGTCTGACAGAAGATGCAGTCTCTCGTAGGACCACAGCCTGGGGACATAGATGTCATCTGCTGCTTTCCGGATCTCTGGGACTTCTGGACCAGACTGCCCTCCCTTAGATATGGACTCCTCAGGCCACCAATTTTGCTTTTAAATAATTGATGTCTGCCCTGGGGGTCCAAGGCTTTGCCCACTTCTGCAGTTTCTCCAGCGTTGCCTCCCTCTTTGTTTTTTTATAGTTGTGACACCTTAATAAAAATTTTTTAGGTAAATTCTACTCTCCTGTGTGTGTTTTCATCCAAAAAGGACAGTTTGTTGGGGACGATTCAGGTACATTTCTAAAGTACAATGTGAAATTAACAAGGGACAACAACACCAAACAATCTCCTACAGATTAAATAGAACAACATATTAGTGGTGTTGTGGGAACTTGTCACCAAAAACACACAAACATTTTTGGGAGTACAAATCAAAATCACCAAAAAAAAAATAGAGAAACACAAAAAAAGATTCTACATTAAAGCCAAAAAAAAATTAAATATACAAAAATATGTTGTCAGATGTGAGAAATCAAAATATATTGAGGGAATCACGATAAATAGTAACGAAAGAAGTTTGTGAGAAGTGTGTGTGAATATGAGCAGCAAAACTACTTAATTCTTGTCACATTATAAAGAAGAAGAGAGTGCGCTGTATTAAACCATTTTGAACATTGCAGCGTGACGAAAGTGCTGTATCCATTGCGAACGCTAAGTTTACCAGAACAAGCTGTCCCGTCTCGGAATTTCTTCTGAGCATGCGTGGCACTTTGTGCGTCGGAACAGGCCACACACGGTCGGAATTGACGCGATCGGATTTTGTTGTCGGAAAATTTTATCTCCTGCTGTCCAACTTTGTGTGTCGGAAAATCCGATGGAAAATGTCCGATGGCGCCCACACACGGTCGGAATTTCCGACAACACGCTCCGATCGGACATTGTCCATCAGAAAATCCGACCGTGTGTACGGGGCATAAGACATTGTGGGTGGAAGGATTGGGGGGGTAACTTGAAAGACAAATATACAACAATATAGTTATCTGTTAAAGTCACCTGATTTTTTATCCTACATGGGCAAAGTGCAGGTTTGGTTTAAAGAAAATTCTAAGCATATAATAAGATCATTTTAGTTCTGTTAATAAGAGCTCTAAACTTTAACCAAGTCTCTCTAGAGGTTTAGAATACAGATATAGCTTTTACTACTTTTGTTGGTGCATTATTAATAAAGGATAATAACAATCTGTAAAATGACTTGATGAGTTTTTCAGCTCAATAACTCTTGGGAATTTTCGATTAATGGCATTATTCCCATTTAATATTGCAGATAGATTTATTTTTCCTGGAGAGCTTCAAAACAGAAGGAAGACCTGCAGAGTTATAATAGGTGTGTACAAAATATAAAAAAGCATAACAATTGATCTTATCATGTTTTTTTGTTCAAATAATTTTTATTGAAAAAGTTTTTAGTGCAAATACAAATAAATGCAATCATACAGGAAGAATATGAAACGAACCTGTACTATCTGTACAGAGAGCAATCAAAAATAGTAATAAGTACAAATTTTAATATACACTTTAAATATGTACGTAGCAATATTAACATATCTTAGATATTATTGCTTTATTGCTATAAAGAAACTGTGAAGTAGGATTAGTTACTTGTGTCCCAAGAGTAATTTGGATATGTAATAGGAAGTACCAAGCATATATCAAGGGAAAGGGGGACTCCCGGGCACCCCACTGTGCTCACACAGGAATCGCCCCCCCAAATGTGTTATCAATCCAGTAAACATTCCAAAAAAAGTCAGTATGATTCGGGGAACACTGAGATATGTTACTTGTATAGCTTACTGGTTCAGCTAGTTTAAATGGTAAATAAAGGAGTTAAAACAGATAATTAGAGGAGAGAAGAAGTTTCCATGGGGACCAGTTAGATTCAAACTTTGAAAAGGCACCATCCCTGTATGCTAGAATTTTTTCATATTCTATTATAGTGTTAAGTTTTAATTTTATATCTTTAATAGTAGGTACATCAACAGATTTCCATCTATATATTAGTTCCATTCTTGCTGCCAGCAAGACTTGTGTTACTATACATCTATATTCAGGTTTAAAATGGTCCATATTTAGTCCTAGAATAGCTTGTTCTATGTTTGGGACTACCATGCTATTTGTTATTTTAGAGAGCAAATCATAGACCTTCCACCAAAATTTTTTGATTACTGGGCATGACCATAGCATATGTGCCAGGGTCCCTATCTGTCCGCACCCTCTCCAGCATAGATTGGAGTTGTCTTTAGAGAATTTTGCTGTTATATACGGTGTGTAGTACCATCTTATCAATAGTTTTTGTGATAGTTCCTCATAATTAGCACATCTGGAGAATTTGCGATTATTAGTAATCGCCTGTTTCCATTGTAGATCTGTGAACTCTTTGCCTAATTCCCTTTCCCATTTGAGAATCTTGTTATTTTTTATAAATGCATCTTTAGAATGAAGATAATTGTAGATCAATTTTATTCCTTTTATATTGGGGTTCTTGGATTGGAGGAAGGTCCACATTTTCTCCACTATGGGCTCATGTGTGGCCTTAGCCTCTTGAAGGTATGAAGTGATCTGGGTATATGTTAGGAATTCGGAAGTATTGAGATTAAATTTCTCTTGCATCTTGCTAAACGGTAACGGTCTATTGCCACACATGATGTCCACTATATTTTTTATGTTTGCCTTATACCAGTTGCGAAGGTTAATGTTGGGAATTATCCATTGCAGTGTGTCAAGGGGAATGGGTATCATTGTTGAGGGGTAAAATTCATTCCCTGTAATGTTGATCTCTTCCCAAGATTGTAGTATCGCTTGCATTATTAGTGGGAGGGGTCTTCTATTTTGCTTATGTGCTTTATTAGCCATTAGAAATGATAATGGTGACGTCTTGTTTAAACGTACAGTTTCCAAGTGGCACCATGGTTTAGTAGTAGGGTTAGAGAACCAATTTTTAAGTTGGTCCAGAACTGCCGCTGTGTGATAGTCTTTCAGAATTGGTAAACTCATGCCTCCCACCGTTTTGTTTTTAGTTTGAGTTTCAGAGGAGCATCTTGGTCTTTTCCCTGCCCATACAAAGTTAGATAATTGTTTTTGCATTGATCTAAAGAATGATGCTGGAGCTGGTATTGGTAAAACCCTGAATATGTATATTAATTTCGGTAGGATGAGCATTTTGTATGCTGCTAATCGGCCTAGCCACGTCAAGTGGTGCTTCACTAGTCTAGATAGTTATGGCTGAAGGGAGGATAGAATTGGGTTATAATTAATGGTGTATGTTTTTGATACTGGGTAAGTGAGCTTAATACGTAGGTAATTGATTGATTTGTTTGTCCAGGGATATGGTAGGGAGTGTTTGAGGTGGTTTTCAAGTTTTTTATGTATATGTATTTCTAATATGCTGGATTTGGATGCATTAACTTTATAATAAGATATTTTACTGAATTGTGCAAGGACTTCATGTGCTGTGGGTAATGATTTGTCTGGGTTCGATAAGGTTAGAATAACATCGTCTGCAAATAATAAGATCTTGTGGTGGTGTTCTTGTGACGTGATACCATGTATGGAGGGATGGGACCTTATTTTTTCCACTAATGGTTCCATAAGCATGGTAAAAATTATGGGGGATAGAGGGCACCCCTGTCTTGTTCCGTTTGTAATGAGAAATGGTTTAGAGAACATGCCTTCTGTATACACAAATGCGGATGGTGAAGAATATAGTGTCATTATTGCATTTTGCAATGGACCGACCAGACCAAACTTATCCATGACTTTGGACAAATATCCCCAGTGCACTCTATCAAAGGCCTTCTCTGCATCCAAGGCTAGAAGCAGAGAAGGCTCTTTGTTCTCCTCTACCAAATGAAGAAGATTTAACATTTTTCTGGTGGCATCTGTGGTCTGGCGACCCATTACAAATCCCACCTGGTCATAGTTTATTAAGTTGGGTAAAATGCGTGATAATCTGTTTGCTATCAGTTTAGCATGCAGTTTAACATCTACATTTAATAAGGATATCGGCTGAAAATTTTGTGGAAGGTTGGGTTCTTTGCCTGGTTTAGCCTGGGAGAGTTATGATTGTGGCTGTAAGCATTTCTGGGGGAAATTTTGCTGTAGTTGTTGCAGCTTCAAAAACAGGGAGTAAGTGGGGGGTTAGGATGGGGGAAAATAGTTGATAATATTCTGAAGAGTAACCGTCCGGGCCCGGGGCTTTGTTGCGGGGGAGACGTTTGATGGCGTCATTTGTTTCTTTTAGTGTAAATGGTTGGTTTATATATGCCAAATCCTCTGGTAATAATTTAGGGAGATGTATTGACTCCAGAAATTCTGAAATCACTGTGTCATTGGGCTGGAAAGTGTCCGGGTCCTTGTTAAGGTTATAGAGTTCTTCATAGTAATCGCTAAATGCATCGGCTATTTCTTGTGGGTTGTTAACTTTTTTGTTGGATTTGGGGTTAATGAGGTAGGAGATTTTTTGTTTAATAGTTTTTTATTTTAATTGTGTGGCTAGGGACTTTCCTGCTTTATTCCCGTATCTATATGTCTGGGCTTTAAGTGATCTCAATTGATGGTTATGGCGTGATATTAGGAGAGTTCGCAGTTCTTGCCTGGACATGAACAATGCTTCTCTTGTATTTTGTGTAGTATGTTGTTTATTTAAGTTTTCTAACTGTTGGATTTGAGCTAATATAGTATTGAGTTTTTCTAATCTTTGTCTTTTTGCTCTAGCACTCATCTGTATGAGTAGACCTCTTATATAAACTTTATGAGCATTCCATAGTGTGAAGGGGTCGCTGACCGAGGGGGCGTTGATGGCAAAGAATTCTTTAATTGCTTTTTCGATTTTCGTTAGATTTTGCGGTTGGGATAATGTGAAAATGTCATTGCGCCATCTGTTAGCCCTGGTCTCGGCACAGCGATCCCCCGCGACTACTGATATCGGAGCATGGTCCGACCACGTAATACAATGCAGTTCAGATTTAGTAATCTGTTGTAGGATAAATTTATCTACTAAAAACAAATCTATATGTGAATATGTATGGTGAAGGCTGGAAAAAAAAGTAAAGTCCTTTTCTGAGGAATGTTGGCACCTCCACACATCATACAAACCGGAGGATGATATGAATTCTTTCAGAGTCACTCTGATTCTTGAATGCTTGGTCTGGCTGGAAACATCTAGATCTCTGTTAGGGACAGCGTTAAAGTCTCCACACAGAATGGTATGACCTTGTTGCATCGATGAGACTTTTTTCCATACTTTTTTTAGAAAAGATAGTTGTTTGGTGTTTGGAAGATAGATGTTCACTAAGGTGAATTTTTTGACGTTCAGTTCACATACTAAGATGATGCATCTGGCAATGTACGCTGGCTTGCAGGGAGGCGGAGCCGGATGTGGGCGCTTAGCTGACCCCGGAGATCGCTCGGGGATGCCGGATCTTTCCTCCCTCCCTCCTTCTGACGAGCGGTGAGGTGGCGACGCTGACAACGGCGCCTCTCGCTTGGATGCGGGCGGCCGCCTCCTCGCTCTCTGCCTCCGGATCAGACCGCGGGACCGTGTGATAGCGGTCACTCCCCCCCCCGCTCCCTCTCTGTTCTCCCCACCCGCTCTGCTCCCATCCCCACTGCTCTCTCCTCGGAACCCAGGCTAGGGGGCGAGCTGAGCAGCGGCCCTAACATTCTCCTGACAAGAGCTGCGGATGCTTCAGGAAGCACCAGCACAAGCAAATGAAGCAATAAAGTCTATGGAGAGGGAGCTGGATGAGAAGGGTGGATGGACACTTTCGACAGCTCCCTTGGAACACAGCAATAGCAGGAGAAGCCAAGACCGGCACCCTCAGATAAGTGTAATAGAAAATAGAAGTTGGAGAGGGTAAGTGCCTTATTTGTAATGTCATTGCTGGAGCATGAATATGCAAAAAGGAAAAGGTGATATGAACTGTAAGTGAGTTACACTTTAATCCTGTTTGGACAGCAACACATTTAAACTACTTGAGACACCAGGCCACTTTAAGGCTTACAAAAGGTTCACAAAATATTTCTAATAAGCGCAGGTTTTTTTTTTTTTCTCTCATTTGAGGACATGGGAATTGTTTGATGTTAAAGTAGAGAAGTAAAGTAAAAGCAACGAAGAGGGCCTGAAAGAAGTTATAGGCATGGCCGGCGTGTCCCTTTCCTCTCCTCCGGGTTTGCTGATGTCTTTGGGACCTGATGTACATGATTAAAAGACCTACAGGGGGCACTATTCTAAATTGCTGGTGAGGGTGCCGGGTACTAGGCTACCCCCTGGGGCTTTCCGTGTAACATCAGGGTCAGTGGCGGGCAGATGAGGATTGGATCTGTATGACATGTAAGATTCAAAATAATATGAGAAGAAAATAAAGCTTGTGCGAATCACTCACAGACAGGGAACCGTGTAAATCCATCCAGGCTACTTTCTGTAAGGCATTTGCAAAGGCACATAACCCATCTGAAAGAAAGTAAAACCTTTGGATTGGGTCCCTTAAAAAGCTACTCTTTAAAGGTGTCTCAACTGAACAGCTGAGGATGTGCTTCTCTTTGTAATGCCCGTTTGAATAACATTACCCCCCTTTCTGAACAGTGGGATCATAGGCCTATACATCTAAGGTACATAAAAGGTGCGGTGAATTCTGGGGTCTTTGTCCAATTGGGGGGACAACACCAAAGGGCCCCTCGTCAGACTTAATGGACCTAAACAGTACTACTTGGATCCTCACCTGGGTGGAGAAACCCTTTTAGGAGGGAAATCGCAGTGGAGGCACACAGGCTCTGTGGACTTCTAGGGTTAAAGGCCACACTAGGGGAGGCCAAAGTCAGCAAAAAATGAGAGGAAAAGCGGGGAAGGGGGGAGCAACAACAAATCCAGCAGGAGCGTCTGCTAGAACTAGCTCCAGCCCAGGCACAATAAGGAAGTATATGGTCCAGGATAACACGCATACAAGTCCAGGAAAGACATCTGGATCAAAAAATAAAACCCCTGAACGCCCGCTTAAAACTAACACAAGGAGGCAGTTAACTGAAGCAGAATCTCTCAGTGTAAACCCAGCAATAGTAGAAATAGCCCCAATGGAGAGTCAACGGGAAGGAGTATTGCCAACAAAAAACGAAATAGCGGAGATGTTTGCTAGACTGGAAACCTTTATCAAAGCTGAAACAGAAGCAATACGGGGGGACATGGGCCATATACTGAGAAGAGTAGAAGAGGTGGAGACAGTGAATGAAGAACAGAGGATGGAGATGGGGAATTTGAAAAGCCAGATAGAAAAGTTGCAACGGGAACACAGGGACTTACGATACAGACTAGAAGATCAAGAAAACCGTAATCGAAGGAAGAATCTGAGGATCAGAGGCCTCCCAGAGGCACAGGGGGAGGGGGAAAACTTGCAAGAAAAGGTGGATCAAATTTTTGGAGTCCTTATCAATCCAAATGATAAGAGGGTTAAATTAGATAGAGTACACAGACTTAGGAAACCAGCTGAGATTAACAAGGAAGCACCTCGGGATGTGATAGTGAGGTTTCACAACTACCAAGACAAAGAGAAAATTAGGGCAAGTTTGAGAAACAACCAAATAATTAAATATGGTGAATCTAATTTACAAGTATATCCGGATCTGGTAGTTGAGACAAGGGCAAGGAAAAGAATCCTCAGACCATTACTGGAACAACTTAAAATTCGAGAAGTGCAGTATTCCTGGGGGTTCCCAGCGTGCCTGATTGGGCGAAAAGATGGGCGCTCAGCGACTTTAAGGTTCCCAGAAGAGACCCAAAATTTTTGCCGTAAACTGGACGTTCCACCTGTAGATATCCCAGGGTGGTGGGAGAAATCAGGAGGGCAGAATATCGCAGAAGAGATGCAAAGCTGGAAACCAGTATCTAATAAGAGAGGGCCCTAAACAAATGTAGAAATAACTTGAGGAAAATAAGTTCTTATATCCTGATTAGAAGGGCTGGAAAATAAAATAAAAAGTCTGTGAAAGGTGATCGGGGGACGGAGGGGGGGGCTGGGGATGTGGGGGAGGGTAGTTTTCGGGGGGGTGAAGGGTGGCGGGGGAGTGGAAGGGGGTCCGGCGGAACCCGGGGCGGGCTGGGGGATTTGGGGACTCCCACACTGAGCTCAACCCCTGGGGGGATAACCGTAGGGCCGGGTGGAGAAAGGGAGGCCACGGTCAATAGTGCCATTGAAGGGCCTGATATCCCCATATGCAGAGGGGGGAGGGGGGGAAGGGGGTGGGGCTTGGGAGGGAGGGGGGATTAAGGGAGGGGAGGGGGGGTGGGGCTTGGGGGGGAGGGGGGGAATAAGGGAGGGACGAGACCAATACAAACCTATTCGACTACCATGTGTGGGTCCAGAAAAGAAAAATAAATGGTTGGAATAAACCTCATAACATATAATGTGAGGGGTCTCAACGCGCCCATGAAATGCGCTAACATAATGAGCGAGTTGAGAGCCAGTAGAGCTGGGGTGGTCTTCCTTCAGGAGACACATCTGTATATGGGGGGAAGTCATAGGATAGTATCTAGGGATTACCCGTTGTGGTTTTATGGAGATTCCCCAATAAGAGGGGCAAAGGGGGTGGCGATTGGATTTGCAAGGGAAACTCGCTTCCAGATAGAAGAGAGGTTAACTGATCCTGAGGGTCGATTTCTGTTCCTGAGGGGCAAACTAAATGATGAAGAATATACCTTAGTTAATATTTATTGCCCAAATATTAACCCGGGTAAATACTTAATTGGTATCTTACTGAAACTAGAAAGTTTTAGGAGAGGAAAGGTTATTGTGGCAGGAGACATGAATTTGTGCTTAGAGCCAGGTAGGGACTGTGCGTCGCGTGTGCGGGGGACTGGAGGAATGTGGCTAAATAAACTTAAGAAAAAACTACATTTTTGTCAGCTAGTTGATGTATGGAGGATGCAACATCAGGAAACAAAAGACTACATTTACTACTCCCCCGTACATGCGACGTACTTAAGACTCGACTATATTTTTGTAGAACATAGGAACTTAGAAGAAGTTGAAGAAGTAAAAATAGGATCTATAACTTTCTCGGACCACGCCCCGGTGACATTGCGAATTAAACAAAAAGTTCAAATACCCCCAACAAATAATTGGAGACTAAATGAGGATCTCCTTCATGATAGGGAAATTGATAAAATAATTCAAGAAGAATTAAAATTTTACTTCAGAACTAACACTTCAAAAGAAACATCGGAGTCAATAGTCTGGGAGGCCCATAAGGCCTATATTAGGGGGATAATAATAAAGGCAGGTGCGGAGAAAGAAAGAAGACGGACCAATAATCTTCGTGTGCTCCAGGAGGAAGTTAAAAAACTTGAACGGCAGCATAAGGAAACCGGGGAAGATGGGACTCTGGGAAAACTATATAGAGCTAGAGAAGATATGAGACAGCAGATAGAGGAGGAAAATTGTAGAAAATACAACTTAGTCAAAAAAGAGAGATATATTTATGGAAATAGACCTGGGAGACTCCTGGCAAGGGCACTAAGTAAAAAGAAGAGTTTTAGATATATTGATAAAATAAGGACGAGAGCAGGAGAAGTTAGATATAAGGATGCGGACATAGCAAAAACCTTTCAAGAATTCTATGGGGACCTTTATTCATTAAATAAAAAGAAGGATAAAGAGAGAGGGCAAAAACAAGAAAAAATTAGAAATTATTTAAAAGAAACAGGGATGGTTAAAATAACAGAAGAGGAGAGAACATCTTTGGAGGCCCCTATTACAGAGCCCGAGATAAGGAAAGCCATCAAAGAGACCCAGACAGGAAAGAGCCCTGGTCCAGATGGGCTGACAGCAATATACTATAAGAAATATCAAGATTATCTAGTGCCAAAACTTTGCGCCTACATGAACGAAATAGGAGAGAGAGGGGAAATGAGCAGAGATGCCCTGGCGGCAAACATAGCGATTATTCACAAGGAAGGAAAGGATGACACATTATGCTCTAGCTATAGGTCCATATCCCTTCTAAATAGTGACACAAAATTATTTGCAAAAATAATAGCAGGTAGAATAAAACAAACAATCAAAAATATCATCCACCCTGATCAAGTAGGATTCATACCGGGTAGACAGGGAAAGGATAATAGTATTAAAACCCTCTTGATAACTCAGGAAATTAAAAAGAGTGGAGTCCCAGATCTGCTCCTGTCTATAGACGCTGAAAAAGCGTTTGACAGGGTGGACTGGGACTTCATGCTGGAATCACTCAAAGAAGTAGGATATGGGGATAAGATCCGTAGCTGGATTAGGGCGCTTTACTCCAAACCATCAGCGAGAGTTAAAATAAATGGGTCCCTGTCCGAACCCTTTTATATGCATAATGGAACGAGACAGGGGTGTCCAATCTCTCCAACGCTCTTCCTGCTGGCACTAGAACCCCTTCTTACTAGGTTAAGGCAGAATCCGAACATCAAAAGAGTAAGTATAGGTGAAACCGAATATAAGCTCGCAGCCTATGCGGATGATATTCTCCTATATATAACAAACCCAAGAGTTTCCCTACCGAATGTGTTGGCCACAATGCAGGAGTACGGGAAATTATCCAATTTTAAAGTAAATACCACTAAATCAGTTGTATTAGACATAAACCCCAACAAAACAAGAGACCACGCATATCAGGAACACTTTCCCTTCAGATGGAAGAAAGAAGCGCTAAACTACTTAGGAATCAAAATTACATCATCGGCAGGAAAATTATATCAAGCAAACTTTTTGCCACTTTTTAATGAGGTTAAAGCAGAACTAAACAAAATACATCGGGGACAATTGTCGTGGGCGGGAAGAATTAATATTTTTAAAATGGTTATTTTACCAAAAATAACATATAAAATGCAGATGCTCCCAATTACGCTCCCACCTGCATACCTCAAAAGACTACATTCAATGATATTAAGGTTCATATGGAAAGGGAAAACACCACGGTTAAAGTACACTCAACTAATAAATGTTAAAAGTAAAGGGGGTTGGGGAGCACCAGACATCGGTAAATATTACGAGGCTATTGCACTTGCGAGAGCGGTAGAATGGGTTAAAAATAAGGGAAAACAGTGGGTAGAAATTGAAAATAAAATAAGTAAGGCAGATCTACACAAAATAATATGGTGTTCACCAAAAATAAGAAAATATAATATAGAGTCACACGAAATCACTAGACATGCACTTAGAATATGGGATCTTACGCACAAAAGGGAACATTGGGAATACAATTCACTGCTAATGTCACTGAAGGATGTAGATTATTTTCCGCCGGGGAAGGAAGAGTGGTTTGGTAAATGGCTCTTAGATGAGAATGTTCAACTGAAGGATGTAGTAGAGAAGGGTAAAATTTGCTCCATACAAGAGCTTAAGAATAGAAGAGATAGGATAAGTATAAACCCATGGCGCTATGGTCAACTGAAACACTTTGTGGAATCCCTACCTCAACCAATTAGGACAACAAAAAACGTACTTCCATTAGAAAAAATATGCATGGATACAGACGATAGAGGGGGCTTTTCCCGCATATATAAAATATTAGTGGAGCTGAGGAGGAGGGACACCCAGGCTTTTATAGGTAAATGGGAGAAGGAGTTAGGTTTAACGCTGACCGAGTCAGAGGTTGATCTGATGTTGAAGCGACTCCTGACCACGTCAGTCAATTATAAAATATTGGAGATAAACTATAGATGCCTAACAAGAATGTACATGACCCCGGACAGGATACATAAAATTGATGGAGGAAGATCCCAGCTCTGTTGGAGGGGGTGAGATGAGAGAGGGACGATGGCCCACATGTGGTGGACGTGTCGTGAGATAGGAGTCTTCTGGGAAGAGATTAAAAAATACATTAAAACGATTACAAATTTTGATCTGCTAAAGGACCCTAGGGTTCTTATATTTCACTTGAGCGAAATGCCCACGAGGGCCTATCTCAGGACACTCCTGCCCCACCTTATAGATGCAGCTAAAAGCCTAATTGCCAAAAATTGGAAAAGTAAAGAAAGACCAACCATGAGGGAATGGATCAATAAGATAAATGAGATACAGGAGTTGGAGTACTTAAGGTTTAGTGACGGGACAAAAATGGAGGTTTATAGGATAAAGTGGGAAGTATGGGAAAAATTTAAAAAATCTATAAAAGCAGCTGAGATATGGTCACATGAGTAGTGGAGAGGGCAGACTCCGACCCAGGGCAGATATGGGAAACAAAAAAGGAAAGGGCGAGAAGCGAGGAGGTAGGGTCTCGGGGGGGGTGGAGGGGAGGAGGGGGGGGTAGGAAGCAAGAATGTAATAATAAACAGTAGAAGCAGGGGGGGATATATTATTTTCTACATACCTGGTGTTATGAATTAAGCAAATAGACCAAAAGCCACAATGATGTGAGGACCAAGGGGAAGAATTTTCGAATATCAATTTGAAAAAAATGAATTCCCGCGGTAAACCTTTTTGCTGAGGTGGCAAAAAGAAAAAAAAAAAAAAAAAAAAATGATGAATCTGCCTGAAATGTCTGAATGGATATCTAGACTCTGGAATTGCACAGTGTCTTTGATAGCTATGGCGACACCCCTTTTTTTTGAGGTATAATTTGCTTGGAAGATGTGTGGGAATTGGCGATTTTAAAAGTTAGGCGGTTTGTTTGCTGCAAAGTGGGTTTCTTGGAAACATATCACATCACAGTGAAGACTTTTAGCTTCTTTCCAGGCCATTTGCCGTTTGTATGGGCTGTTTAAGCCTTTTACATTGAGGGATACAATTTTGATTGGCATGATGTGGATTCCTGTTGTTCTTAGTTATAAGATATGATAACTATGTAGATGCTGGTTACCTTAAGGTCAATGGATGACTCGGGTCTGATCCAGAAGGCGATGACCAAATGCTGGCAGTGTGGTGGTCCGTAAAGTGGGACTTGCGGTTTCGGGAACTCTCAGGTGGTCGCTGTTGTGGATGCTGAGTTGAAGTACTGCGGGTGGAATTTCTGTTCAGGTGATGTAGTAGACGGTTCCTTGGGTTGTGCAGGGATGGGTCCTATTTATGGAAACTTCTTGGAGAAAAGAAAATAGTTAACAACAACAAACAAAACTTGATTCTTAAAAGAATCAGTGCGGTAGGAATAACCGCTCAATCGAGGGGTGTTTAACAGGTAAACGAAAGGTGGCAATCCCCGGGGCCATCAGGGATATAACAGCAGTAGCGGTTGCTTAGAGGTAGGTCTGGTTTGTGGACCTCTTTTTATCTAGCCATGGTTGACTTGATCGTCTGCATCAGGGATAATGATTTGCCAATCACGCAGGAGGCTGAGGCCATCTTTGATGTTAGAGATCACATGTGTAGTTCCTTCTCTTGTTATCATGAGTTTTGCTGGGTGTATCCACCTATAGGTGATATGGTGATTATTCAATGGCTTCGTGATAGAGGCTAGTTGATGCCTCTGTTGCATGGTGAAGGCTGATAGGTCGGTGTAAAAGGAAAGTTCTTGGAACTCCTCTGGAAGGGAATTACGGTTTCTTGTGGCTGCCATAAACTGATCTTTGACATGATAAAAATGTATTCTGACAATAGTGTCCCTGGGAAGGTGGGCGGCTACATGTTTAGGCTTTGGCAGCCTGTGGATACGATCCACTACTAGTTCCTCATGAGGAACTTCTGGGAGGGCAGATTTCAGCATTTGAATAAAGTGAGGTTTCAGATCAGGATTTTTGACTGATTCAGGTATTCCACATATTTTAACGTTGTTTCTTCTGGACCTATCTTCTAAATTTGCTAATTTTAGTTTCAGTTGCATCATGTCATCATCTCTATCATTGTGGGCATCAACTAGATCATTAAAGGTGCAAGCGAATTCACCCATCTTTGTTTCAACATGCGATATTCTCTTGTTTACTGAAGATATTTCAGACTTAAATTGTCTAGTCAGTGATTGAATGTCAGCATGCAATGTGGATCTGAGAGATATCAGCATGTCTTTAAGTGTGGTGTCCATAATTGGCGGTAGGGAAGTCAGTTATGGAGTCTTGTAGTTCTCTGGTATCATCCTGAGATGAGTGCAAGCTTACCTCATCATCTTCCTCCTCTGTGTGATCCAACTTTGGCTTGCTTTTGGCTGGGCTGGATGAGGCTGATGGAGGCAGGGAGTACTGCTCAGCGGTGGGTGAAGTGTAAGCTCTGCTTGATCTTCTACCCTGTGCAGCGCCGTTCTGTGAGTGAGAGCCTCGTGTGCCTTTCCCCAGCTTGCCGCCGCCATCTTGCTCGGGAGACCGCCGCTGCCACATGAAGTAATCAGGCAGCTTATTGGGGTAAATATCCTCTTTTCTTTTCCTGGAAGTCATCTCTGATGTTCCCCCAGCTGAACTGCTTAGGTGGCTGTGAAATTCCTAGGCTGAAAGTCGCTGTTTGAGTGTCTGATGGCCCTTGGCAGAGAGGAGCTCTTTCAGTGAGCGTCCATACACCGCGCCAGCTAGCCTCGCCCCCTCAATCTTATCATGTTTTTACACTGTGAAAATTTGTATTGTAAATTTATATTTCAGAATATTTTATAATGATGCTCTGAGCTATTTTCTTTTCTAATTTTCTCTACATTTTTAGTAAAAGTGAAATCACTCAGCAAAATGTATTTAACAGATAACATTGTCAATTTAAAAACTTTTTTGTATTTTTTCCCCATGAACTTTACATCAAATAGGCATTTGTCATTTTTGGTTGCGCATTTTGCTAATGTGTGCAAAGGTAATTCTAAAAAAATATATATGAAAAAAAAGAAACAGTGGAGTGTGTACTATAATGAATTACATACTAGAATCCTGCCACTTCTAGTGCACTTGCCACTCTGCATAAAAATACTGCTGGTCCAATGTGCAACAGTGCAACAGTGGGAGCCATTGGCTCCTGCTGCTGTCATTTATAGACAGTGAGGAGGGAGTGGGGGACGGGACCAAGCCAAGTTCTGTGTTAGTGGACACACAGAGCTGGCTCGGGAGTGAGCATGCACGAGTGCCCCATAACAGGTGGCTTACTACAGTATGGGGGCACTTGACAGGGTAAGAGAAGAGGAGGTTCGGGACTGCTCTATGTAAAACCATTGCACAGAGCAGGTAAGTATAACATGCTTATTATTACAAAAAAAAACTTTAGACTCACTTTAACCATTTCAGTTTATTAATATGGATGCTTTGTACTTATATATATGTTTATATGATTTGTAATTCTCAGCAGTAATGCTACATCAAATGTTTTATATGTCATCCAGTACTCAAATCATCTATTTGTTTATGCCTTAAAAATCAATAAAAAGATTGAAAAAGTAAAATAATAAGTATGAGAGGGGATAAAATAGGCAGTAACAGTAAAGGCACAGGCAGCAGCCAGACTATTCCTATTAATTTTACCATCTAGTCTATTAGAGTGAGATGATTGGTTTATTTGTTTTTCCGGCCGGAGAGGGATTATGAGAAGATGATGGCAATAGACCTAATTTACTAAAATTTGCTATGAAGATTGCAATGCAGGTTCACACAAGCATGTGGATATACAGTATGTGTACCCATTGTTCTTTATCCCCTTGATCTGCTAAAGTGCACACTCATGTTTAATGCATACGTTGAAGTCCCTGTTTTCAGTGTGCATAGAATATCCAAATAATGCTGTTTTTGTGCATTATATTCCGATAACGTACACTAAGATCTACCTTAAGATTTGATTGTGAAATGTAAAAAAAAAATACCTTATGACATTTCTACTCAGTAGGGTATAACATGTGCATGTGTCAAAAACAAGAAATTAAAAAAAAATGATTGTTGCGGTGCAAATATTGTAGGGTATGTATGGGTATTTATCACTGGAACCTCCATTCACAAAGAGTGGAGTATGAAATATTTAACATCCCAATGCCATGGGCAAAGCCTACATGCCTGTACATGTTACATTCATATACATTGTTGAACCTTGCATGCAGAATGGACTATGTTTTATTTTTTCATTTAGTAGTTTTGTACAGTCACCTTTATGCCCCGTACACACGGTCGGACTTTGTTCGGACATTCCGACAACAAAATCCTCGGATTTTTTCAGACGGATGTTGGCTCAAACTTGTTTTGCCTACACACGGTCGCACAAAGTTGTCGGAATTTCCGATCGACAACCACGCGGTCACGTACACCACGTACGACGAGACTAGAAAAGGCCGGTTCAGAACCAAGCGCGGCACCCTTTGGGCTCCTTTTGCTAATCTCGTGTTAGTAAAAGTTTGGTGAGAGACGATTCGCGCTTTTTCAGACTCGTGGCTTTCAGATCGTTTTCTGACGTTCAGTTTGTGCTTGTGGGTTTGTATCTGCTCTTCAGTGCGTGCAAGCAAGTTCCGCGTGACTTTAGTCACTGTATTCTTGTTCGTTCGTTACTGGTTTTCAGGTCGCTCTTCACAGGCCTTGCTGTTCTTCAGTGCGTTCTGTTACTTCGTTCTGAGCAGCCGACCGTTTTCTAGCCATGTTTTGTATGCGTACTCCTCGTAGAGTTCATGCTGTGCGGGGGCTTGGTGTTGGGGTCCTGACCTTGACACAAGTCCAGTCTATGAACAGGGTGGGGAGGAGTTCATGGACCAAGAATTGGTTGCTTCAGCGTGACCAGTTCTCTCATATGCCTTTGCTCCGTGAGATCCGTGAGAATAATCCTGATGATTTAAGGAACTTTCTCCGGATGACGGACCCCGTGTTTCACCATCTGTTGGCTTCGCTGACCCCCTATATCAGCAGGCAGGATACCTGCATAAGGCAAGCCATCACTCCGGAGCAGAGGTTGGTCGCTACCTTGCGGTATTTGGCCACAGGGAGAAGCCTGCAGGACCTCAAGTTCTCGACAGGCATCTCCCCCCAGGCTCTGGGGATCATTATCCCAGAGACCTGTTCTGCCATCATCCAGGTCCTGCAGAAGGAGTATATGAAGGTAAGATTTTTATCCTTTTATATCACATTTTATGGTATTGAATGTTTGCTAATATATTGTATTTCTTTCCTCATTCCCTAATTACCATGATTGGAATATGCTGTGAATGTCCTCTTTGTTCTCATGCATGCTGGATTTTTATGTAATTATTATTTTATGTCCTTCATACATATTTGCCCTTCAATAACCTCCCCAGCATGGTGTCTCCTGCCCTATATTCACCTCATGTAGTCACTTAACAATGTATTTTTTCAGCTCCATAGTAGTGCTTTACCCCAAACACCCCCTAAAATGTTTGGAAATGTTATTTTTGATTTAAATTCAGGCAGAGGGCCAGAGGCTTTCTTTTGTGGTGTCCCCAAATTTTTTGTAACCCTCCCTCCCCCAACTGCTAAGTCAGCTGATCCCAATTCTCTATCTATCCTCAATCATCTATCTGCTGACTTTGCCAAACCCATACACACTATACCCATCTCTTTAGTGCTCAGATTTATGGATGAATTGCCCAAAGCATGTAGTGCAAGGGCCTGCCTGTATACTTTCCAATGGTACTGTTTAAAGTTCTTGTATCCTATTATGATCTTGATAGGTAATAGCAGAATGTCCAAATGTGCTCAAATGTGTACAGTGTGTATTTATATCTTTGTATTATGACACTTCTTACCTGTCCAGTGGGCTGCCAATAGTGTAACTAAGGAGGGGCTGTTCCAAGTAATACCCATTATTTAGGCATTCATCTCTAAATGAAGTGAAGAGGGTTACCTGTCCAAGAGCTCCCCCCCATAATGTTAGAAATGGCCCATGAGAGGGGGGGGGATATGATAGGTGTACCTTATGCTTTGTTGTTGTTAAATTCCCCTTAATAAATGCTATCTGGAGATTGACCCATAATGTTTGTGTCTAATCTGCTTGCCAGGTTTCTGTGAAAAAATAGTAATGTTTATTTTTTTTTCCTCAACAGTTTCCTTCAACGCCACAGGAATGGCAGACTGTGGCCTCCCACTTTGCCCAGCGGTGGGACTTTCCTAACTGCAGAGGGGCAATTGATGGGAAACACGTCCACATCGTCCCACCACCCAACTCGGGGTCGTACTATTATAATTACAAGGGGTTTAATAGTATAGTGATGTTGGCGGTGGTGTCGGCTAATTACGACTTCTTGTATGTGGACAAGGGAAAGAATGGCCGGATGTCCGATGGTGGAGTGATCGCCCAGACGGAGTTCTACAGGCGTCTCCAGAATGGCAGCTTGGACTTGCCACCTCCAGAGGACAATGTTGAAGGTCTCCCATTTGTGTTCGTTGCTGATGAAGCATTTGCGCTGGGGGACCACCTGATGCGGCCATTCCCGATGAGGACCCTCACCCCGGAACAGAGGGATTTTAATTACCGGCTGGCCAGAGCCCGAAGAGTGGTGGAGAACACATTTGGAATCCTGGCCAGCCGGTTCCGATTATTTCTGACACCCATACATATGGCGGAGTATAAACTGAACCATATAATACTGGCGTGCTGTGTTCTCCATAATTTTTTAAGAAAACATTCAGCCAACTATGCTGGCTCAGTTGGGCCTGAGGCCGGAATCCCAAATACATCAACAATGACGGCGCTTGAAAGCGGCCGTCCTGGCTTGCCCTCCCTGAATGCCCGTGATGTCCGGTTACGATACCTGGAGTTCTTTGCTGGTAGGGGGGCTATCAATATGCCAGACAATCTGTGACACCTTTTACAAATAAAAAACAACCAAAAGAAATTCTTGGTGGACATTTACTGCTTGTGTTTGTTTTAGCTGACCCTGACAGAAATGTGTTGAGTGCACAAAATGTCGTGATTGGCTAACCTTATAAAGAATAGTGTTGGCTGGTACTTCCTAAATGCCAAAACACATTTCACTACAAGTGCACTTGCAACTGCACTCAACCTGCACTTGTACTGCAAAGTGTATTTGCCCTTAGGAAATAACCCCCATTTTTGCATAAAACAGCTATTACATCACCCCAAAAGTGTTGTAGTGTTGAGACAATAATCCACACATTCTTGAGTAAGGCACTTTTTTATACCTGCACAATCACATGTGCATTTACGAAAGGTTTTTAAAACAAACCAACATGTTTGTTGTATAACAGTTTTTGGGGGGGCATTATCAAAAATCGAAATATCCATTTCAGATAAAACAGGCCTGTGTAAAACCAACAAGAAAGCCAAAAAACTTGAACTTACAAAGTTCACATTAGGTAAAACCTGAAGGCTATATCAGACATCAGTATTTAGGAACTGGGTTTGATATAGCATTCAGATGGGGGGAAATCACCATTGGAAAAGCCAAATTTGGAAGATGCACACCAATTTACGAATGTCAACATGTGCTATCTGCCATCAGGGGGGATCAAGGGACGTGTTTTGGGGGAGCAAGCCCTACCTCAACGCTACTTTATAATTGAGGAAGGGGTTGCACCCCCAAAACGCGTCCATTGATCTCCCGTGATGGCAGATAGCACATGTTGGCACACTGTGTGCATCCTCCAAATTTGGCTTTTCTAAACATTGCAAAAATTTTAGTAAGATAAAACAGGTGATCTTGTGGGGTTTAAATTCACCCCAAAACATCAATGATGTTATTATTTTTTTTAATAACATCACTGATTTGTTGCTGGATGTTTTGCAATTGGAGATTACACCCCATGATCTCCCCGATCAGTATCTGGGCACTTTCAGATGTAAAGCGTTCTGGATCACGATCACCTAAAAAGAGATAAAGAACAAAAAAAACAGGTCTCAAAAATCTGCCACCATCCATCTCTTTTACCTGAGCCTGTGGTTGCAGACTTTCACCTGTTGTGGTGCCAATCTCCACCACATCTTCTTCTTCCTCCTGCTCAGCTTCTTGTGTTGGTATTTCCCCTTCTTCCAGAGGCGGGGGGTCTCTGGTCTCCTGGGATGAGGGGTGTCCTCCGAGTCTTTTCTCCCCTATGTAAAACAAAAATGGTATAATTAGCACACAGATATTTGATGGCAGAACTAGAAATAGGAAACATTGCTTGGAAGTGGGGTACAATTGTCTATTTTAGCCGAGTTCCAAGATGTATATTTTTTATTGCCCTTTGTCAAGCTGCAATACTTTACCTGTTTGGTACAAGCTTCACAGATGTAGCCCCCCCCTATAGTATACACTGGAGCACCTGTGTGCCTCCCCTAATAAAAATGATGTTCTGGGGTCCCACACTAGTGCTCCAGTGTCCAGATGTGAAAACAGCTGCTCAGTGTCCTCTCCTTACACACAATCTAGTTGGCATTTCATTCTAGTAACAAACCCATCTACACAAACAAATATTTGGCATCCAAGTAGGCCCCCAAAAATGTGTGAAAATGCATATGGCCTAAACAATGGTGTTCTAGAGGCCGAAAGAAAAATGTTTGATACGAACGAATAATGGGCCCATGAACAATAAAGTTGACCTTTTTAAACGTTACAATTACTAAAAGCATATGGAGCAGAACGAACGGAATAAAGACAGAAAGAATAGGAACACAGCACAACTACTTACTTTTTTGCAGCACTCTCCGGATCTTTCGGTACTGCTCTGGCTCTCTCAACTTCAGGTCCGACCACCGCTTCCTGAGCTGATCTTTTGATCTTCGTACCCCGAAATTCCTCTCCAGACTCCGGACCACTTTACCAATGATTTTGGCCTTTCTGATGTTGGGGTGGGGGTAAGGCCCATATTTTCCGTCATAGTCGGACTTCTTCATGATGTCGACCATCTCCAACATCTCCCCAAACGACATATTTGTGGCCTTAAAACGTCTCCTTCTGGATCGGGACGTGCCTGGATCCGGGCTTTCCTCCTCCTCGTTGTTAGAATTATCACGCACCTGTTGTAACTCCGCCATCATGCTCTTCCCCCACTGCGCCGAATGAAAAGGGGCGGGGAATACACCAGAAAGAACGTCAGGGGCGGGTGGAGTTACACGCATGCGCAGTGTGTATAAAGCGTAACACGCGTGCGTATTACGTACGATCTGTGAGCAGAGGAAGGAGCATTGGACGCGCCGATCGTAAGAACGAAGGTAAGAGACAAACTTGGGCCTATACTGCTTTTAGATTGAGGCCTATATTGTAACAAGATTAGGAAAGTTTTGTCTGACATTAGGCTTTGTCTTGTGTTGTGTCTTGCAGTGAACATGGATATCTTAATGAGAGATACTGACTTCATGTCACTATTCATTGATATGCTAAGTGAGCTGCCCTGTCTGTGGGAGATTACCCACCCCCATTTCAAGAACCAAGCAAAGAGGAAGGCAGCACTGGAGCAATTGTGTGAAATTGTGAAGCAGGTGATCCCCACGGCAGACATCACTTATTTAAAGATATTAATTGGTTGCCTGAGGAGCACATATCTGAGGGAGCGCAAGAAAGTCCTGGATTCACAGAGATCCGGAGCAGCAGATGACATCTATGTCCCCAGGATGTTGTACTACGACAGGCTGCACTTTCTGGCAGGCCAGACTGAACCCAGGCCATCCCTCTCCAGTCTTCCTTCCACGCTTCCTTCCCCCCTGGCTGAGGCTTCTGACGCCCAACCTAGGCCTTCCAGGCCACATGTGGAGGAGCCCAGATTGAGCCAGGTATAGCATTCCTCTAAATATTTCTGCTTGTCCAATCAATGATGTTAACTAGATGTTAGTTGGGAGTACTAATTTAGGATTGTGATTGATGATGCAAAACATTACAACTATGTCCCTTTTTCATACACAGGGAAGTCCCAGCCAGGAGGTGGCTGGGCCGAGCCGGCTGGCTGATATCAAGGTCCCTCCACCACACCTGAAAACAGAAAGTGGCAGTAGGATGAGTGCCCTAGAGGAGGCGGCTACAGAGGTCCTGGGAGCACCACACACCATGCAGGAGAACATTGCTGCATTCATAGCATATAAAATGCAGAGGATGGAGGAGGGCCAAAAAGCCATGTGTCAGGCCCTCATATCAGAGGCTCTGGAGAAAGGTATGAGGGGCCAAATTACACCTCACACACAGCTTTGGGATGGTCCTCCTCCTCCTCCTCCCTCTCCTCCGGGTCCTCCCAGTCCTCCTTCAGGTCC
Organism: Lithobates clamitans; assembly: GCA_037952925.1. NCBI lineage: Eukaryota > Metazoa > Chordata > Amphibia > Anura > Ranidae > Lithobates > Lithobates clamitans. The sequence continues at coordinate 670,960 of JBBGZY010001615.1, read as the reverse complement.
TCCCAGTCCTCCTCCAGGTCCCCCCAGTCCTCCTCCTCCTCCTCCTCCAGGTCCTACTCCTCCTCCTGCCACATCTCCAACTGCACAGCCACAGCCCGGAAGGAAGCGTGAAAGGAAGACTAGACAGTGATTGCCCTGGATCCAGTCTGGTCGGCCAAAAGATGCAGCCTCTTGTGGTACCACAGCCTGGGGACACAGATGTCATGTGCTGCTATCCGAGTCTCTGTGAATCCCGGACCAGACTGCCCTCCCTTAGATATGGACTCCTCAGGCCACCAATTTTGATGTTGAAGAATTGATGTCTGCCATGGGTGTCCCAGGCTTCACTAATTTCTGCTGTTGATCCAGTGTTGCCTTCCTCTTTGTTTGGTTCTGATCCCTTAATAAAGGATTTTTGTTTTGAATTATACTCTCCTATGTGTTTTACTTCAAAAATGACAGTTTGTTTGTGAGGATTCAGGTACATTTCAAATGTACAATGTGAAATGAACAAGGGTCACCAACAACAAAAAATCTCCTGGAGATTAAATAATAAAAGATATCAATGGTGTTGGGGTAACTTGACACACAAAACACACAAAAATATTCTGGAGTAAAAATAAAAATAACATTGAACAAAGATCAGTCTTGGAAAAAATCCAAACATTAAAGAAAAAAAAGCCTTAAAATCCAAAAAAAAAAAACCATAAAAAATATAAAACTGTCAGATGTGACAACTAATAACAATATATTGAGGGAATCCCACTAAAAAAACACAAAGAAAAGTTTGTGAGAAGTGTGTGTGAATATGAGCAGCAAAACTACTTAATTCTTGTCACATTATAAAGAAGAAGAGAGTGCGCTGTATTAAACCATTTTGAACATTGCAGCGTGACGAAAGTGCTGTATCCATTGCGAACGCTAAGTTTACCAGAATGAGCTGTCCCGTGTCGGAATTTCTTCTGAGCATGCGTGGCACCTTGTGCGTCGGAACAGGCCACACACGGTCGGAATTGACGCAATCAGATTTTGTTGTCAGAAAATTTTATCTCCTGCTGTCCAACTTTGTGTGTTGGAAAATGTCCGATGGCGCCCACACACGGTCGGAATTTCCGACAACAGGCTCTGATCGGACATTGTCCATCGGAAAATCCGACCGTGTGTACGGGGCATTAGTGTTAAACAGTGTGTACTTCATGCACTCTTGCGCCTGGTATCACATAGACACCAAAAGGAACTTCCATTGTTTTATTTTATTTTGCACTTAACTGGCCTATGCCCAGACCAGCTTTGTACACTCCTTTGCAAATGGTTTTTATTAGTGAATTTCTGTGTACATGTTTTACCAGATGTTAATTTGTGTCAGCATGCATTTGTGGGTGTATAGTAAAAGTTTTATAGCCCAGATTATCAATCTCTATTATTTTACTCTTGCTTTTTTCCTTGTAGAGAAGGTAACGTTTAACTTACCTCTACAGCAAAGTAGCAAGCTGTAGCTTTATAAGAAATCAGCTGGGTGAAGATGCCTAATGTTTACAGAAAAATGTTGATTTATGAGAGATATATAATGCTAAGAAGAAGGAGAGTCCTGTGTAGTGCTTGTGATGGTGATAGTAGTGATGCCTGAGTAGTGCTGAGTAGAGCCCTGAGTAGTGCTCATGATGGTAATAGAAGTGATGCCCCAGACTGCCAGCTATGAAGTACACTAAATATACAAAAATGTATACTTGATAACGATAGAAAATACAGTTGGGCAAAAAAGTATTTAGTCAGCCACCAATTGTGCAATTTCTCCCACTTAAAAAAATGAAAGAGGCCTGTAATTGTCATCCAGGGCCGTCTTTAATTTTGAATGGGCCCTGGGCAAACATTTTCTTGGGGCCCCCCCTCCATTCTGAGACATACAAAAAATAGCAGGTAGACTCAAAATCAGTTTACTGCAGCAGATCACGCAGCGATTGCAATTGTTTGCCAGAGGTTACAGCCTATCATTACTGCTCAATGGCTGGTTTCTAGAGGTTACAACACATAATTTCTGCTTGCCGATTGGTTGCTAGAGGTTAATGTACATTATTAGCGCTCACTAATTGGTTGCTAGGGGTTACAGCACATCATTAGCACTTACTGATTGGTTGCTAGAGATTAAAGCAGATCACTACTGTTTGCTGATTGGTTGCTAGAGGTTCATGCACATCATTACCTCCCACTGAGCAGTGGAGCAATCCCAAATAATTGAGCAAGTAAAGAGGCACATTAATACACATACTACAGGAGAGGTTTAGAGACTGCGTACATACTGCAGGAGACAATCAGAGACTGCAGACATACTGCAGGAGACAATCAGAGACTGCGGACATACTGCAGGAGATTACCAGAGACTGCTGACATACTGCAGGAGATTACCAGAGACTGCGGACATACTGCAGGAGACAATCAGAGACTGCGGAGATACTGCAGGAGACAATCAGAGACTGCGGACATACTGCAGGAGACAATCAGAGACTGCGAACATACTGCAGGAGACAATCAGAGACTGCGGACATACTGCAGGAGACAATCAGAGACTGCGGACATACTGCAGGAGACAATCAGAGACTGCGGACATATGCAGGAGACAATCAGAGACTGCAGACATACTGCAGGAGATTACCAGAGACAGCGGACATACTGCAGGAGATTACCAGAGACTGCGGACATACTGCAGGAGACACTCAGAGGCTGCGGACATACTGCAGGAGACAATCAGAGACTGCTGACATACTGCAGGAGACAATCAGAGACTGCGGACATACTGCAGGAGACAATCAGAGACTGCTGACATACTGCAGGAGACAATCAGAGACTGCAGACATACTGCCAGAGACAATTCAGAGACTGCGGACATACTGCAGGAGACAATCAGAGACTGCGGACATACTGCAGGAGACAATCAGAGACTGTGGACATACTGCAGGAGACAGAGACTGCGGAAATACTGCAGGAGACAATCAGAGACTGCGGACATACTGCAGGAGACAATCAGAGACTGCGGACATATGCAGGAGACAATCAGAGACTGCGGACATACTGCAGGAGACAATCAGAGACTGCGGACATACTGCAGGAGATTACCAGAGACTGCGGACATACTGCAGGAGACACTCAGAGGCTGCGGACATACTGCAGGAGACAATCAGAGACTGCGGACATATGGCAGGAGACAATCAGAGACTGCAGACATACGGCAGGAGACAATCAGAGACTGCGGAAATACGGCAGGAGACAATCAGAGACTGCGGACATACTGCAGGAGATTACCAGAGACTGCGGACATACTGCAGGAGACACTCAGAGGCTGCGGACATACTGCAGGAGACAATCAGAGACTGCGGACATACTGCAGGAGACAATCAGAGACTGCAGACATACTGCCAGAGACAATTCAGAGACTGCAGACAAACTTCAGGAGACAATCAGAGACTGCGGACATACTGCAGGAGACAATCAGAGACTGCGGACATACTGCAGGAGACAATCAGAGACTGCAGACATTATACAGGAGATGGTCAGAGAACTTTCAGCATTTACAGTTAAATAACACAGCTCAGGGTATAAACATTCAGGCATTTTATGGATGTAAGGACATACCTGGCCAGCCAAACTCACTACATACATTCAGGTGTGTGGGCGGGGCTTCCACTTTCTGCTCTCACTAAAGCAGATGGGAGCTCCACTGATGCTTTGTTGGGGGACCCACATCACCCGTGAATTGTCGCCCTGATAACAGCATTGCAGAGCGCACAGAGGACATGGGAGGATGTATTCCGCGCTAGTCAGCTGAGAGGGGCGGGGCTGGGTGCTCCACTGACGCTCTGACCCCGGCCCACGTGCAGCCTGTGTACTGGGAATAGAGCGCCTGTAGTGAGAGCCAGTGATCGAAGTAGGAGTGTCATTGGAGCTCCCCGCCCCACCCCCGGACCTCTGTATTCACCAGCCAGTATAGAGGGGGCGGGGCCGGAAGCTCCACTGACACTCGCACTCCGATCACTGGCTCTCACTACAGAAGATCTTTTCCGAGTACACAGGCTGCACGTGGGCGGGGTCAGAGCGTCAGTGGAGCTCCCAGCCCCGCCCCCTCTCAGCTGGCTAGCGAGGAATACATCCTCCCGTGTCCTCTGTGCGCTCTGCAAAGCTGTGATCGGGGCCCCACTTCACGGCTAGCGCGGGCCCCCCAACAAAGATTGGGCCCAGGGCAAGTGCCCCATTTGCCCTGCGCTAAAGACGGCCCTGTTGTCATCATAGGTATACCTCAACTCAGGTATACTTTAAGTAACTGAATATGCAGCATGGCGGGGGGAGGGGTAAATCTGTACTGTAAATGTACTGCCACTGGTCATGGTTAAATTATTCATCAGTTACCATGGCCAGTGGCATTAAATTAATAATTGACCAGTGGCATTAAATTAATAATTTAACCACGACCAGTGGCAGTACATTTACAGTACAGATTTACCCCTCCCCCCGCCATGCTGCATATTCAGTTACTTACTATTATTATTAGTCAAGTTATTAGTGCTTACTTGAATGATGAATCACACTATAGACTTGGTCTGACTGTCTGTCACTGTACTCTGTACTTGCTGGCTGCCTGCAAGAAATTCCAAATCCTTCTCCACAGCGGCGCTCGCTCGGCCTCGGCTCCTCTTGGTTGCAGTCTTGCTTGCAATGCTACGCCCTGGCTCCTCCTCCTCCTATGTCCCCGGGCCGCCTCCGCCCTCCGGCCATGAGTGACGTCATGGCGCCGGGACAAAGAGGCCGCCCAAGGCTATATTGTTAGGGGGATTGCCTGGGGGAGTGAATAGTGGCAGCTAGCGTGATGATGCATGTGTTTGTCTGACGCCGGCGCCGCCCGCCGAGTGCAGGAGCGGAGCCGCCCGGCGTTAATGACGATGGAGAGAGACACTGACAGTCAGAGAAGTGTAGTGGCCCGCTGTCAATCGGCCCACCAGGAAACTCCCGGTAGTCCCGATGGCCAGTACAGGCCTGCCTCAACTATGAGAGACAAAATGTGGAAACAAATCCAGACAATCACATTGTCTGATTTTTGAAAGAATTTATTAGCAAATTATGGTGGAAAATAAGTATTTTGTCAATATCAAAAGTTCATCTCAATACTTTGTTATATATCCTTTGTTGGCAATAGGGATGAGCCGAACACCCCCCTGTTCGGTTCGCACCAGAACATGCGAACAGGAAAAAAGTTCGCTCGAACATGCGAACACCGTTAAAGTCTATGAGACACAAACATGAATAATGTTTTCTTCTCCGGAGCGGCCCGGAGAAGAAAATGAAGAAGAGAAGAAGAGAAGAAGGAAGAAGAGAAGAGGATGAAGAAGAAGATGAAGAGAAGAGCGGGAGCCTCCCTCCATGCCATGGGTGCGGAGCGGCCCGAAGAGAAGAAGAAAATTTGAGATCGATCATTTTCCGTTAGAAAATCTGACCGTGTGTACGTGTGTATATTATGAATATATAACGAAGAAGGGTAGAAGACGCCGCGGAGGAGATGCTGGACGAGAACACCGGAGGAAGAAGCAGAAGAGCCAGAAGAACCAGAAGAAGAAGAGGATGAAGGAAGATAGAAGAAAGAAGAAGCATTTAAATAAAGGAATTGTCAAAAACTGTCTCTTGTCATTTTTAACATTTTTGACAGTTTTTTAGTGAAATGGTAGGGGTAAGTACCCCTTTACCATTTCACACAGGGGGGGCCAGGATCTGGGGGTCCCCCTGTTAAAGGGGGCTTCCAGATTCCAATAAGCCCCCCGTCCGCAGTCCCCCACAACCACCGGCCAGGGTTGTGGGGATGAGGCCCTTGTCCTCATCAACATGGGGACAAGGTGTTTTGGGGGCTACCCCAAAGCACCCTCCCAATGTTGAGGGCTTGTGGCCTGGTATGGTTCAGGGGGGACGCGCTCTCGTCCCCCCCTCTTTTCTTGTGGCCTGCCAGGTTGTGAGCTCGGATAAGGGTCTGGTATGGATTTTTGGGGGGACCCCCCCCTGCGCATTTTTTAAAAAAATTTTGGCCGGGGTTCCCCTTAATATCCATACCAGACCTGAAGGGCCTGGTATGGAATTTAGGGGGACTCCCACATCATTTTTTTTTTTAAATTTTGGTTCGGGGTTTTCCTGTGGGGAATTCCCATGCCGTTTTTATCAATAAACTTCTATGTGTATTGTCGGCAATGCAATAGCCGCGGGTAGTTTTAAATGGGTTTTTTCCTTCCAAATGTCATTTTGCTGTCAGACTGTTCTAAACACGGGAAACATGCGCCCCTTTACAGGCATACTATAGACACCCCCCAGGTACGAAATTTAAAGGGATATTACACTTTTATTGTTTGACTTTAAGCATTATTAAAATCACTGCTCCTGAAAAAACGGCTGTTTTTAAAACTTTTTTTTGCATTGATCCATGTCCCCTGGGGCAGGACCCGGGTCCCCAAACACTTTTTATGACAATAACTTGCATATAAGCCTTTAAAATTAGCACTTTTGATTTCTCCCATAGACTTTTAAAGGGTGTTCTGCGGCATTCGAATTTGCCGCGAACACCCCAAATTGTTCGCTGTTCGGCGAACTTGTGAACAGCCAATGTTCGAGTCGAACATGAGTTCGACTCGAACTCAAAGCTCATCCCTAGTTGGCAATGACAGAGGTCAAACGTTTTCTGTAAGTTTTCACAAGGTTGGCACACACTGTTGCTGGTATGTTGGTCCATTCCTCCATGCAGATCTCCTCTAGAGCAGTAATGTTTTGGGGCTGTCGCTGGGCAACACGGACTTTCAACTCCCTCCAAAGAGACTAGCTAGGCCACTCCAGGACCTTGAAATGCTTCTTACGAAGCCACTCCTTCATTGCCCGGGCGGTGTGTTTGGGATCATTGTCATGCTGAAAGACCCAGCCATGTTTCATCTTCAATGCCCTTGCTGATGGGAGGAGGTTTGCACTCAAAATCTCACAATACATGGCCCCATTCATTCTTTCATGTACACGGATCAGTTGTTTTGTTCCCTTTGCAGAGAAACAGCCCCAAAGCATGATGTTGCCACCTCCATGCTTCACAGTAGGTATGGTGTTCTTTGGTTGCAATTTAGCATTCTCTCTCCTCCAAACACGACGAGTTGTGTTTCTACCAAACAGTTCTACTTTGGTTTCATCTGACCATATGACATTATCCCAATCCTCTTCTGGATCATCCAAATGCTCTCTAGCAAACCTCAGACGGTCCCGGACATGTACTAGCTTAAGCAGGGGACACGTCTGGCACTGCAGGATCTGAGTCCCTGGCGGCGTAGTGTGTTACTGATGGTAGCCTTTGTTACATTGGTCCCAGCTCTCTGCATGTCATTCACGAGGTCCCCCCGTGTGGTTCTGGGATTTTTGCTCACCATTCTTGTGATCATTTTAACCCCACGGGGTGAGATCTTGCATAGAGCTCCAGATCGAGGGAGATTATCAGTGGTCTTGTATGTCTTCCATTTTCAAATTATTGCTCCCACAGTTGATTTCTTCACACCAAGCTGCTTGCCTATTGCAGATTCAGTCTTCCCAGCCTGGTGCAGGTCTACAGTTTTGTTTCTGGTGTCTTTTGACAGATGTTTTGTCTTCACCATAGTGGAGTTTGGAGTGTGACTGTTTGAGGTTGTGGACAGGTGTCTTTAATACTAATAACAAGTCCAAACAGGTGCCATTAATACAGGTAATGAGTGGAGGACAGAGGAGCCTCTTAAAGAAGAAGATACAGGTTTGGAAGAGCCAGAAATCTTGCTTGTTTGTAGGTGACCAAATGCTTATTTTCCACCATAATTTGCAAATAAATTCTTTCAAAAATCAGACAATGTGATTGTCTGGATTTGTTTACACATTTTGTCTCTCATAGTTGAGTTATACCTATGATGACAATTACAGGCCTCTTTCATCTTTTTAAGTGGGAGAACTTGCACAATTGGTGGCTGACTAAATACTTTTTTGCCCCACTGTATACTCTATACTGATAGTATTCTACAATACACTGGTTAAATACCTATAGAGTATTCATTGGTGTTATTATAGTAGCACCAAATAAACCCTAAGGAACATGTAATGAACTTACACGGCTGGCTATTTATGAGTTGAGTTTACAAAATGTATTGAAAATAAAAAAAGAAAATTCAAAGAATAAAACATGTCCTGCCATTGGGGAGTCGGGTCTCTGCTTTTGGAGAAAGAGCCATGGTCAAACCTACTTATATGCTTCCAGCAACTTTCAGAGTCTTTTAACCGCTGCTGCTGCACCTATTGGTGAACACAAAGTAACAGAGTTAAATTTTTATTACTGTAAATGAAGCTTGTCTGTAAAAGTGTAATAAGCAATATTCAGTTGGGCTTTAAAGCGTTACTAAACCCAGCACCCTGTGTTCACTATATCTGGCCTCCCACAGTACACAGAACATGGAAATGAAATTATTTTATAAACTGCTAAATACCTTTTCTCATCAGCAGTATATAGCAGTCGTATGACTTCTATCAGTGTCTGGCCGAGCACAGTTTAAAGCTTGTAGGAGGTGTTTTCATTCTCCTCTGACTTTCCTATGAGACTGCATGACCCCTGACTTTCTGTCTGGAGAGTAGGGATGATCTTCGAGTTCAAATCGAACTCATGTTCGACTCGAACATCGGCTGTTCGCAAGTTCGCCGAACAGCGAACAATTTGGGGTGTTCGCGGCAAATTCGAAAACCGCGGAACACCCTTTAAAAGTCTATGGGAAAAATCATAAGTGCTAATTTTAAAGGCTTATATGCATGGTATTGTCAAAAAAGTGTTTGGGGACCTGGGTCCTGCCCCAGGGGACATGGATCAATGCAAAAAAAAGTTTTAAAAACAGCCGTTTTTTCGGGAGCAGTGATTTTAATAATGCTTAAAGTGAAACAATAAAAGTGTAATATTGCTTTAAACTTCATACTGGGGGGTGTCTATAGCATGCCTGTAAAGGGGCACATGTTTCCTGTGTTTAGAACAGTCTGCACCAAAATGACATTTCAATAGAAAAAAAGTAATTTAAAAGTACTCGCGACTATATGAATTGTCGGTCCAACAATACACATAAAAGTTCATTGATAAAAACGGCATGGGAATTCCCCACGGGGGAACCCCGAACCAAATTTTTTTAAAAAATGGCATGGGGTCCCCCTAAATTCCATACCAGGCCCTTCAGGTCTGGTATGGATATTAAGGGGAACCCCGTGCTAAAATATTTAAAAAAAAAGGCGTGGGGGTCCCCCTCAAAATCCATACCAGACCCTTCAGGTCTGGTATGGATTTTAAGGGGAATCCCACGCCAAAATAAAAAAAATGCGCGGGGGGGTCCCCCCAAAAATCCATACCAGACCCTTATCCGAGCTCACAACCTGGCAGGCCGCAATAAAAGAGGGGGGGACGAGAGCGCGTCCCCCCTGAACCATACGAGGCCACAAGCCCTCAACATTGGGAGGGTGCTTTGGGGTCCTCCCAAAGCACCTTGTCCCCACATGTTGATGAGGACAAGAGCCTCATCCCCACAATCCTTGCCCGGTGGTTGTAGGGGTCTGCAGGCGGGGGGCTTATCGGAATCTGGAAGCCCCCTTTAACAAGGGGACCCCCAGATCCCTGCCCCCTGTGTGAAATGGTAAGGGGGTACAAAAGTACCTCTACCATTTCACAAAAAAGTGTCAAAAATGTTAAAAATGACAAGAGACAGTTTTTGACAATACCTTTATTTAAATGCTTCTTCTTTCCATCTTCTTCCATCTTCCTTCTTCTATCTTATTTCTTCTGTCTTCTTTCTTCTATCTTCTATCTTCCTTCGGTTTCTTCCTCCATCTTCTTCTTCTTCTTCCTCGGATCCTCTGCTTCTTGCTCCGGTGTTCTCGTCCGGCATCTTCCTCCGTGGCGTCTTCTACCCTTCTTCGTTATATATTCATAATATACACACGTACACACGGTCAGATTTTCTAACGGAAAATGATCGATCTCAAATTTTCCGACAACAAAATACGTTGTCGTAAATTCTGATCGTGTGTACACAATTCAGACGCACAAAGTTCCATACATGCTCGGAATCAAGCAGAAGAGCCACGCTGGCTATTGAACTTAATTTTTCTCAGCTTGTCGTACGTTTTGTACTTCACCGCGTTCTTGACATTCAGAATTTCCGACAAGATTTGTGTGACCGTGTGTATGCAAGACAAGTTTGAGCCAACATCCGTCGGAAAAAATCTATGGATTTTGTTGTCAGAATGTCCGATCGTGTGCTCGGGGAATAACGATTGCGGCGTATGTAGCCTGTGTGTATCTGGCTCTGGTACTAGCCAGTGCCTCACCAGCCACTAGTGTTCCATTGCAACATCAACATCTGTCAGTGTCCGCCGGTGGACAATCAACATCTGTCAAAGTGTACAAGTGCACAAAAACATCTGTTAGTGTACCAGTGTCCCACCAATAAATAAAAAAATTAAAGCGTCCCCATCTCCCCATGTTTACGTGCAAAGTCAGGCGCACGTGTTGGTCTGGTACGCATATGTCGCACCACACATGTGAGTTATCACCACAGACATCAGTGCGAGAGCAAAAAATTCTAGCACCAGACCTCCTGTGTAACTCTAAATTGGTAACCAATAAAGGTTTATAAAGCATTGCCCATGAGGATTTTTAAATACCAAAGTTTGGCGGCATTTCACAAGTGTGTGCAATTTTAAAACTTGACATGTTTGGTATCTATTTACCTGGTGCAATAATATATTTTATTAAAAATGTACTGTATGTATTATATTGTCATTATAATACATACAGTAATCATGTGTTAGTGTTTAAAATTGTGTTTGAAAGACTGCTGCGCAAATACTGTGTGACATAGAAAATTGCAAAACCTACCCTTTTATTCTCTAGGGCCACTGCTACAAAAATGTATAATGTTTGTGAGTTCTAAGTAATTTTCTAGCAAAAATACAGATTTTTAGTTGTAAACAAAAAGGGTCAGAAAACGGTTGGTCTTAAACTGGATAGTGCCTGAAGGTACTCCTTGGATGTTGGGCCTCTCTATGTGGCTAGGCTGTGAAAAAGTATCACACATGTGGTATTGCCATACTCAGGAGGAGTAGCAGAATGTGTTTTGGGGTGTAGTTGCAAGTATGCCTCTGCTGTGTGTGAGAAATAATTTGTTAATATTACCTTTTTCTGAAAAAAAATCATTTTTCAAAGAATTGTGGGAAAAAATACAACTACAAAAACTCACCATGCCTCTTACTAAATACCTTGGACTGTCTACTTTCCAAAAAGGAATAAGGTAATTTGGGGGGTATTTGTACTGTCTTGGCATGTTAGCGCCTCAAAAAATGAGATCATCAGTTCATCAGGTGTGAACAATTTTCAATGATTGGTACCATAGCTTGTAGACTGTATAACTTTCACACTGACCAAATAATATACACTGATTTGGGTTATTTTTACCAAATAAATGTAGCAGTATACATTTTGGTAAACATTTATGAAGAAAAATTTCTTATTTGCAAAACAGAAACTAAGACAAATACCACCAAAAGAAAGCTCTATTTGTGTGAAAAAAATTATAAAAATTTTATATGGGTACAGTGTTGCATAACTTTATTATCATTCAAAGTGCGACAGCACTGAAAGCTACAAATTTGCCTGGGCAGGAAGGGGGTGAAAGTAGGCAGTATTAAAGTGATTGTAAAGCCTAAACATTTTTTACCTCAATGCATTCCTTGCATTAAGGTAAAAAATGTCTAGGTGTCAGCGACTCCCCTCACCCCCTTTTACTTACCTGAGCCCTCATTCAATCCAGCACCATGCACATCTGCAGCTCTTCTCTCTCCTCACTTCCGGGTCTCGCTGGCTTTGCTGGGGCACTGGGAGCCATTGGCTCCCAGTGCTGTCAATCAAAGCCAGGGATGAGGGAGCGAGGGCGGGGCCAAGTCCCGCTGTTTGTGTCAATGGACGCAGCAGCAGGGCTCAGGTACGAGCACACACGAGTTCCCCAATGGGAAGCGGCCTCCCATGAGGGCACTGGACAGAGGGGAGGGGCCAGAAACACCAACGGGGGACCCAAAAGAGGAGGTTTACAACCAAGCAAGTAATCATAGTATTCTTATTTTTTTTAAATTACTTTTACAATCACTTTAAGTTGGTTAAATTTTAAAACAGAGGTAACACTGACCTGCTCTGTGCAATAATATTGCATAGTAACCTCAATTTTCTCCTCGTCTCTTAGTCTCTGTCGCTGCTATAGGCTCTTCCCCTCCTTTGAGTTCTTCCGGTAACAAGCCAAGTGCTAAGAAGGAGCCAATGCTTGCACACTCCCATCGTGTCCTGTACAGAGTTGTGTGCATCTATGGACACACACTGCAGTTTCCTCCTCACAGGAATTTCAGTGACATCAGTAGGAGCCTATGGCTCTACTGCCGTTAGTTTCTCCTGTGAAAGCAGTAAGTGAAGGGAGTGATGCTGGATCTGGAAACAGCACTGGAGAGGTAGCATGAAGCCAGGTGTTTAGAGATTGAGGGGGCGGTAGGACAGTTTGTGGGGTGTTTTCTACTTTAAAGAGGAAGTAAACCCAGGTGGGTTTTTATTAATTTCTTCTTCCCTGCAGAATAAATCATAATGTGCTAGTATGCATAAAATACATTTAGAGTTGAAAAATACTTCAAGTACTATATACAAATAATATTTTTATCTGCCCTGTTGTATATTCTGAGTATAATCTTGTACTGATGTCACAATTGCAGGGAACTCAAAAATCATGTAGCATTAATAAAGCAATACTGTTTCATTTTAATTTACTATGTGTCTCACAGACTGTTTCAAAAAGCAAACAAATGTGACACAGAACAATTAGCTTTTTACCTCAAAGCTGCAACGGTGAGGTGACACAATACAGTTTACCTGGCAATCTCTACTAACATTCACTGCAATTATCATTCTTTTAATGAATCTAATTAAACACAAGCAGAGCAATTTCTCATTGACTTTATGAAAAACAATTTAAATGCAGCTATTTAGTTAGATTATTGCTTTATATGTGTGACATTCCATTTCTGGGGAAAGCTCACATCAAATGCATACGTAACACCAAATTGTTACAATAACGAGCTAAGAAACTATATTTTTAAGCGCAGCTTATCCATCACATTTTGAAAGTCAGATTAACATAAATTCAAGCGGGGAACAATAGGTGTAAGTGATTTAAGGCTCTGTGCTACTTTAGAACAGGATCTGTTAAATATTTATACTATATTGTTTTTGACATTTAAGAACTCAATTATCGAATGAGTAATCAGCCTTTTGTTATGTTACTTTGGAAAGTAAAAATAAATTGCTGAAACTAGAGAGATAATACGATGGAAACATTTCTTGGAGATTTTATGATTCCTTGTCATCTGAAAAGAGAAATATGCAAAGTCTCTGCAGAAAGAAAGATTGGAGAATGCTTGCTAAACACTGTCACAATAGTACAATTATCAAACATAAAAAATAAGAATGTAAATCATCTTATAGCTTATACGGGCAAAGTGTTACATTTTCGGCTAGATCCAATAAACAAAAAGGAAGGTACATAAAAGATGATTCCATGCTAAAGATGTAGAGGTGTAGATAAAGATTAGATCCATTGCTTTCTCTTCCATTATCTCCATATATTTGACCAGATACTTTTATCTGTAAATATTTGTGCTCCCATACCTCTACACCCTGAAATCTAAGGGGGGGGGGGAACAGCCCTTAGCGCTGAGGACTAAAAAATGTTTGAAATGCATCATTTAGGCGTCCCCCTTCTCCGCAGCTCCTCCCTTAACCAAGAAGCTTCAAAAATAGCTTTTACATGAGACTGGACCCTACCAGAGTCTGGAAAGGTGTTACATAATCTTCTCTTTAAGGTGTCCTCAAGATATTTCACCCCTGTGTTCCCTCTGCGAGGACAAGATGAGTTCTTAGACTTTCCCATTGTAACGGTGGTCAAAGAGGGTTGCCAACCAACAATGACCCTTCTCCTTGATGCCACCATTCTTGGGTCCTTTTGCAGGCTTTGCAGAATAAGGGAGCCCATGCACCGCAAGTTTGCAGATGCATGAGAAGCAGACTCTTTGGGGTCACTAAGGATTACACTGGAACTGCCTCCTCCCAGCCACGTACTACTTCCAAGTTTACTGAGGACGGAAAACCATCGCTTAAATATTGATGTATGTCATCCTCTGCTTCAATGCCTCCAAAACTGTCAGAATCCTCCTCCCCCTCCCTCTCCTCTTATGTGTTCTGTGGCATCGCAAAAATGGTGTTTGCATAAAGCATGTCTTGAGAGGAAAGGAAGTCCTCCTCTTCCTCCTGCTGCTCTGCCTCGAGTGTCCTGTCCATAATGCCATGCAGAGTATGCTCCAGCAGGAAGAGGAAGCGTGTTACTGATGCATGCATTGTCACATCCTTATCACCTCCTACCATCCTTGTCGCCTCCTCAAATGGTGACAGTACAGTGCATGCATTCTATATCAGCAGCCATTGGCGTGGGGAAGAAAAGCAGAGCTCCCCTGAGCCTGTCCTGTGGGGCAACCGGCAGGCACACATGCAATATTCAGGCCAAACTTATGCTTGGCCCGAACTGCTTGCCCAACACTATTTGCCCAACTTGTACTTGCCTAAAGCTGGAAATCCCCCTCTTTCCACACACCCACTTCTATATTTGGCATTTTTTAATTTTCGTTAATATTAAATCATAATACAAAAAAATAAAAAAAAAATAAAGATAACTATAATAAACCAAGATAATAAGGTGAACTTTATTCAACGAACTGTAACACTGGAAGTGTATTTTATACTTTGCCCATGAACCTTCAAAACTACATTTGCCTTTCAAAGCCTTTGAACCCAAACCCCATAAAACACACTAATGCCCTGTACACACGATAGGATTCTCCGACGGAAAATGTTCGATGGGAGCTTGTTGTCGGAAATTCTGATCACATGTAGGCTCCATCGGACATTTTCCGTCTGAATTCCCGACAAACAAAATTTTAGATCTGGATCAAAATCCATTGTTGGAAATTCCGATCGTGTGTACACAATTCCGACGCACAAAATTCCACGCATGCTCAGAGCCAAGCAGAAAAGCCGCACTGGCTATTAAACTTCATTTTTCTCGGCTCGTCGTACCAGTTGTACGTCACCATGTTCTTGACGTTCGGAATTTCAGACAACATTTGTGTGACCGTGTGTATGCAAGACAAGTTTGAGCCAACATCCGTCAGAAATAAACCCAGGATTTTGTTGTCGGAAAATCCTATCGCGTGTACAGAGCATAATAAAAATTTTGAGATCATTATGTGTGAGAATATGTGTGATATTACTTTTTTTTATTTATTTTTTTTGCGAATCTTTTCGTGAAATCAATATTATTAAAGTTAGGTTAGCCTGCCTTTCCTGGGAACTAGGCAGAAACACAATTGTTTTAATGACTGATGACTGAGACACATTACACATTAAAATTAAATGGGGCAACCTGTAACTTCCCCACAACCATGCAGTCATATGTCAAAAGGTTTAAGCAAGTGGTGAGAAGGCAATACAACGCCTCTTACCACCTTTCAAATACTCTGTGAATGCAGAAAACGTTTCAGACAGCAACATTAGTGCAAACTAGCCATTACTGTACACAAACCCATTGAAATAACTAGCTTCAGGTGATGAGTTATCCACATAAGCTGTAACTTTTTTATCTGTAGCCTTCCCTCCTCTACAGCCTTCCAAAGTACACAGTTTAGATGACATTTCTCAGATTCCAGGAGGCAGGGGCATAGATATGATGTCACACACTGCACAACACACAACAGAGCTGAGTGCAATCTGAAAGCTGATTGGAGGGAAAGTACACACTCCCCTCTGCACAGTCTCACTGGGAAATACACATCTGGGGCTGTCAATCACCTGCTGTGTTAGAAGGGCAAGGTAGAGTGGGCCATCCCCCAGCATAGTGCAAGTACACACTATATTATAACAGATTGGTGCTGCTCCAAGTCTGTAGCATCCGTCTCTCAGGTTTACACTCTGTATTCGGGTGGTGGCAGAAATAGAGCACATCTCACTCAAAAATGTAATTCAACAAGCAGATACCACTGCACAATGTATTCAACTCCAATGTAAGATAAAAGAAAAACTGTCTTCAGCTCAGATCCCAGCCTATTGGTCATGCCCCTCTGACATGTTTCACCCACATTGGGCCTATTTGTCATGCCCCTCTGACGTGTTTCACCCACATTGGGCCTAATCATAGAGGTGACCTCTATGATTAGGCCCAATGTGGGTGAAACATGTCAGAGGGGCATGACCAATGAGCTGGGATCTGAGCTGAAGCCAGTTTTTCATTTACATTACATTGGAGTAGAATAGTGTGTGCAGCAGTATCTGCATGCTAACGTACACAATATATTCTTTGTAAATGTTTAATTTCTTATTTTCATATGTAAGTTAGCACGCCTTTCCTGGGAACTGGGTGCCTTTAAGGATGATTGGGCTACTTCCAGGCCCACCTACCCCCTATCTATTCATTAGAATGCATGTGCTTCCACTGTTGGAGACTCTCATAAATTTACAAGAGTTAGGACTGCTACCTTGCAGCTTGAAATATACCTTGAAACGGCCTTGCAGCTTACCCTGCATTTGCAAATGTGTGCTAACTAAACCCTGTTTTTAACGCATACTGTTAGACAGGTTATTTTGGTTGGTAAGCAGACTGATTGTTGAGTTGAACTGGGAATTTTCTCTGGTTTTGTCTTTCCTGGGAACTAGGTAGGCACACAATCATTTTATAAGTTACAAAGAATACAACAGAATATTTAAAACATTGAAAACGAAAGTCAGGTTGCAAAAAAGAGTAGGAAAAACCCCCAAAAATTATTAAAATAAATTAAAAGTAAAAAGGTCAAGTCTGAGCATGTAGGCCCTTTACTTTATATTTTTTTAGTTGGTTACTAGGGCCATAGATAAGAAATTTTATGAAATACCTTATTCTACAAAAAAATGGGGACTCTCAAGTCCTTAATGGGGATAATATTGGCATAACTCCAAATGATCCACAATTGCTTAAAACTGTCATGGTCCAGAAACATTTAGACAAAATAAAGGTGAATAAAGCACATAGATCAGATGGCTAACATCTGGGCAAAGGGCTAAGCTCTGTAATATCTAAGCCATTGTTTATCATTTTTAGAGACTCTTTAACGACTGGCATGGTACCACTGGATTACTGTAAGGCCAATGTGGAGCCTTTATTTAAAATGGGATCAAAGTCCTTACCAATTAACTATAGGCCATTTAATTAAACACATATAGTCAGTAAGATATTGGAAAGTTTATTAAAATAACACATAGAAGATTTTTTGTTAGCAAATAATATTTTAAGCAATAGTGAGAATAGATTCATGAAAGACTGTGTTGTTCGCATAGTTGTCAAACAAATCTGATTTTTTTTAATGAGGAAGTAAGTAAGCAAAAACGTAGACAAAGGATTGGCTGTAGACACAGGAGTTGATTTACTAAAAGCAAGTAAACAGTGCACTCCAAGTGCACTTGCTCCAGAGCTTAATAAATGAGGTAAAGCTTCACTTTGCAAAGAATACCCAATCACATGGACGGAAAATAGAAAAACAGAATTTTTGCTTGCACATAATTGGAAGATAGAAATCATCAGAGCTTCCCCTCAGATCTAGATCAACTGCGCTTGCAGTGCACAGTATAATTTGCCTTTAGTACATCAACCCCTTAGTATACTTAGACTTTGCCAAAGCATTTGACACAATTCTCCACATGTGGCTAATGTGTAAATTAAAGTCCACAGGCTTAGAAAATTCAGTTTGTAAATGGCTAGAAAACTGTCCAAAAGACCAAATTTAGAGAGTAATGATTAATATTTCATACTCTGGATGGCCTAAGGCTATTAGTGGTGTACACCAAGGTCCAGTGCTTGGACCAGAAGCGCCCCGTCCATCAGGGGCGCAGTGGTGCACCCCCTGCGTCCAGCCCCTAATCTACATGCAGGGCACCGGACACATGGATTTCAGTGGGATTTTTTTTAAGCACATGATTACAGCCTGAGGCTCTAATTGATTTAAAAAAATGGTGGGCTCGAGCTGCAGAGCACTGCGCCCTGAGCCCACCCAGTTGTGTGACATTAGCAAATTAATATTCACTAAAGTATTCCTATTTCTCCTCCTGGCCAAGCAGGAAGCGGGTCCTGAGACCCGATTGGCAGGGAGTCAGAGGGGGGAAGCCACAGCCGTGACCTGGATGGGGTAAGTGCTGATCAATCGGTGAGAGAGCGAGCTGGTGACTGGGGTAAGGGGTGATGTAGGGTGGCTGGCTGGAGCACCTGGTAGGGAGTGGATGCCTTAAGTTTGTTTGCCCCTCCCCCCGACTGATGGAGCACCAGCCGCCACTGGTTTGGACCCTTACTTTCGAACATATTTATGAATTATATAGGTTCTGGGATTAAAAGTAACATTTCAATGTTTGCAGATGACACCAAGCTTTGCAGTAGAATTACAAAATGTCCTTACAGGATGCCTCCAACTTTTAAGCAGGCATCAATGCACTATTTAATTGGGCAACTATGTGGTAAATGAGGTTTTAGCTTTGGTGTTTTGATAGATTATAGCCTTAATAATAGCATGCAATGCCAGACTGCAGTTTCTAAAGATATCAAAATAGTTTATTTTATTAAAAGAGGTGTAGACGCCTGAGAGAGAAACATAATTTTGCCCCTGTATAAATCATTAGTAAGACCTCACCTCAAAAATGCTGTTCAGTTTTAGGCATCAGTTCATAAAAAGGATATCAGAGAACTGGATAAAATGCAGAGAAGAGCAACCAAACTGATAAGGAATGTGGAGGCGCTCAGCTATGAGGTAAGATTAGAGGAATTGAATGTATTCTCTCTTGTGAAAAGGTGCAGGTGTGTGTGTCTGTGGGGGGGGTGGGGTGGATATGATCCATATAGTGAACTTAGAGTAAAGTTATTCATTATTTTCAGGTCACTTACAAAGGGCAAGGGGGGTCTCTTGACATCTGGAGGAAAGGAGATTTAACCTTCACATACCGAAAAGCTTCTTTACAATCAGAACCACAGTAAGAGCTGTGAAAATGTGGATTAGAATCCCTCAAGATGTGGTTCTGACCAGTTCAGTAGATTGTTTTAAAAAGGAGCCTAATTGTACAAAATATAACGGGATACTAATTTTTAGAGGTATTAACGCCAGGGCTAGTTAAACCAGGAAATACATGGTTATCTCCCAGGAGATATGGAAGAATATTTTCACCCCATTGGAGCGAACTGGATCATGTTTTTTGGGATTTTTTTGCATTTCTCTGTAAACTCCATGGGTATAGGATAGTGTATATGAAGTTTTCTATTAGTGTGTATGTGTTTTTTTTTTGTTTTGTTTTCATTGGTTGAACTAGATGGACTAGTGTCTTTTTTTAACCTGACTAACTATGTAACTATTTCAGAGGTTCACAACTAGGGATGAGCTTGATGTTCGGGTCCAACATAAGTTCGACTCGAACATCGAGTGTTTGCCCGTTTGTCAAACAGCGAACATTATGGAGCGCTCATGGAAAATTTGAGCACCGTGGATTGCCCCATAATGCACTGCAAGATCTCAGTGCATTGCTGTATGATGATTGGATAAAGCATGCACCTGACCTGCATGCTTTGGCAAATCACAGCGCACTCTGCTAAGAGAGCCATAAGTAGCCAAAGGCAGGGTGCCTTTGGCCAATCATGGCTCAGAGGCTCAAGTCCACGCCCCATACTATATAAGGCTGCTTACACAGTCGTGTGTAATGTTGTTGGCATGGACAGAGAGATAGCTTGATTTAGATTAAGCAGGCAGGTTATTCAGTTAGTGGCAGTGTATTTGATATATATATATATATATATATATATATATATATATATATACTCTACAACCAGTGTAGCCTATATCTACAGTGCATTCTGTGGTGTACTGTTTCCAATTCACTTCATGCAGTGTATTAATTGGGCTTGTGCAATTTTTTTTCGTAACGAATCAAAATTTGTCGGAATATAGCAACTTTCGAACATTCGGAAGCATTCGAATATCCGAACAAAGCAATTACGAATAAAATCGAATCCGAACTAAATTCTACCATAAATAGTCGTTGTTTTCGGCATAATTCGTTAATGCTTTAACGCGGCCTAATGCATTCGTAATCGCTTTGAACCAAAATTCGAATGCACCTAAATGTCCGAAAGTTGCAAAATACAGACGAATTCGAATGCTTACGAATGCACCCGAAAGTTGCAAAATACAGATGAATTCAAATGTTTACGAATGCATCCGAATGTCCGAGAGTTGCACAATTCATACGAATTTCAATTTCAGTGCGAATTCATTCGTTATTCCGGATATTAAAAACGTACAGTTCTTTAAGCCAATCACTTGATTCCTTAGGGGCTGGACATAGGCGTGCCCACGGGGTGTGCCGGGTGTGCCCAGGCACACCCTAATCATCCCTGTGCTCTCACTGCTAGTACTAGTAGTTGTGACTGCTGCAAGCCTGTGACATTGTCTGTGTAGCTTATGTCACCACTGGGGTCGGTCCGGGCAAGCAAAAACATCTGTGTGCTGCGAGAGGGAGGTGATTAAGCAGGGACTAGGGAGTTGCCGGGACCACAGCCGTGGAGTAATCGAGCCGCATTTCCCGATAGGTCTTCTATAGTTCCGGTTGCAGGTCCTGCAGGTGGCGGGGGAGTGATCTACATCTGCACTCTGCCCACCCACGGCCTCCTCTCTCTCTCTCTCCCTTGGTCCCTTGGAAGAAGCAGCGGAGCCTCAGCCTGGATATCGGCAGGCGGGTGGCTCAGTGAGGTGAGCAGTGAGACAGCACTGAGCAGGGCAGGCAGCCAGACACATGATGGACCAAAAAAAAAGCAACTCGATATGAACCCTGCCTGACTTGTCAGCAAGAAAGTAAGTGTGCATTTTTTTATATCTATAAAGCAGCCAGTATCCTGCAGGGGGGGAGAAGAAGGGCACACCAGCCCTGGACGACTTTACTAAGAACTCAGTTTCTTCTGATGAAGAAGCCGCTGAAGAAGAGGGATTCTGGCAACCAACTCGGTCCAGCCCTGCCCCCTCCCCTTCGGAGCAGGAGGGGGGGTTGAGGGGGGAATTGTTAGCATTCTTTGTGATCACACTGTGTTGTGTGTAATGATCGAGTGAGGGCCGGTGCCAGCATAAGACACAGTGATAGAGAATAGTGTGTCCCCTCCACGTGTCCTCCTGTAATACTGCCCAGGTACCCCCCTCCTGTCACACTGCCCAGGTACCCCCCCTCCTGTCACACTGCCCAGGTACCCCCCCTCCTGTCACACTGCCCAGGTACCCCCCTCCTTTCACACTGCCCAGGTACCCCCCCTCCTGTCACACTGCCCAGGTACCCCCCCTCCTGTCACACTGCCCAGGTGCCCCCCCTCCTGTCACACTGCCCAGGTACCCCCCCTCCTGTCACACTGCCCAGGTACCCCCCTCCTGTCACACTGCCCAGGTACCCCCCCTCCTGTCACACTGCCCAGGTACCCCCCCTCCTGTCACACTGCCCAGGTACCCCCCCTCCTGTCACACTGCCCAGGTACCCCCCCTCCTGTCACACTGCCCAGGTACCCCCCTCCTGTCACACTGCCCAGGTACCCCCCTCCTGTCACACTGCCCAGGTACCTCCCCTCCTGTCACACTGCCCAGGTACCCCCCCTCCTGTCACACTGCCCAGGTACCCCCCATCCTGTAATACTGCCCAGATACCCCCCTCCTGTCACACTGCCCAGGTACCCCCCCTCCTGTCACACTGCCCAGGTACCCCCTATCCTGTAATACTGCCCAGATACCCCCCTCCTGTAATACTGCCCAGATTCCCCCCTCCTGTAATACTGCCCAGGTACCCCCCTCTTGTAATACTGCCCAGGTACCCCCCTCTTGTAATACTGCCCAGGTACCCCCCCTCCTGTAATACTGCCCAGATACCCCTCTCCTGTAATACTGCCCAGATACCCCTCTCCTGTAATACTGCCCAGGTACCCCCCTCCTGTAATACTGCCCAGGTACCCCCCCTCTTGTAATACTGCCCAGGTACCCCCCTCCTGTAATACTGCCCAGATACCCCTCTCCTGTAATACTGCCCAGATACCCCTCTCCTGTAATACTGCCCAGGTACCCACCCTGTAATACTGCCCAGATACCCCTCTCCTGTAATACTGCCCAGGTACCCCCCCTCCTGTAATACTGCCCAGGTACCCCCCCTCCTGTACTACTGCCCAGATACCCCTCTCCTGTAATACTGCCCAGATACCCCTCTCCTGTAATACTGCCCAGATACCCCTCTCCTGTAATACTGCCCAGATACCCCTCTCCTGTAATACTGCCCAGATACCCCTCTCCTGTAATACTGCCCAGATACCCCTCTCCTGTAATACTGCCCAGATACCCTTCTCCTGTAATACTGCCCAGAAACCCCTCTCCTGTAATACTGCCCAGATACCCCTCTCCTGTAATACTGCCCAGATACCCCTCTCCTGTAATTCTGCCCAGATACCCCTCTCCTGTAATACTGCCCAGATACCCCCCTCCTGTAATACTGCCCAGGTACCCCTCTCCTGTAATACTGCCCAGGTACCCCCCATGTAATACTGCCCAGGTACCCCCCTCCTGTAATACTGCCCAGATACCCCCCTCCTGTAATACTGCCCAGGTACCTCCCCCTCCTGTAATACTGCCCAGGTATCCCCCTCCTGTAATACTGCCCAGGTATCCCCCTCCTGTAATACTGCCCAGATACTCCCCTCCTGTCATACTGCCCAGGTACCCCCCCTATAATACTGCCCAGATACCCCCCTTCTGTCACATTGCCCAGGTACCCCCCTCTCTTGTCACATTGCCCAGGTACCCTCCCCCTGTCACAATGCCTGCCTCCTATCACAATTCTAGGTCCCCCTCTCCAATTACAATGCCAAGGTAGAAAAAAACAGAAAAGAAGGAGGGCGCACCAACCTAGTGCATTACCACTAATAAACTTTAATGCAGCATAAAAACAGCAGAAATAATACTCACAAACGAGCTTGTATAACCAGCTTTAGAAAGGGCGCAACAGCGCTGTTTCTGTAAATCGACACACCAGGACCTATTGCCAAGAGGGTCAAACCGGTGCAAACGGCTAACGCGTTTCGGGGGAGCACCCCTTTCTTCAGAGCCTAAGCGGGCAATGGTTGGTCTCTCAAATCTCTTCTCTCTATATAAATGTGCCTGTATCTGCCACACCCAATTGGTGGCGACGCCCCCCCTTCTCCAAAGACTTGGACACCCACCCATTTGGGCTAGCTCTCCCTGGGTCTATCCCTCTGAGTGCGATCTCTATTTGAGCCAGATAGTAGAAAACAATAATCAATAATCAATGTTGCCTGCTAAATAATAAGCCAAAGGATCTATAGTGCTATCAGCATGGACCACAAAGCACAAGGGGGGGGAAACATAGGCGCCGACCACACATACCTCAAATCGTGCATGTATATCAGTCAGTAGCCACATACCATAGATTCGCCAGGATGGATAATTACGAGGCTTCTCCGGCTCCCAGGGGCCATAATGGTATTACAAATAGCATGTGGAACGCACGCCGTCCGAAGGACCAGGAAGTGCGGGCGTTCCTGCGTTCCACCCGCAACTTCCGGCTGATCACGGCGTCATTTCCCCTTCCAGAAGTGTCAGAAGACACTGTGTGCAGGGGACACGGCCCGGAAGTGCGGGTGTGTTTGCGTTCCACCCGTCATGCTTCGGGCCGTCATAGAATGGCCTATAGATGGCTAGGATTGGGGGTGCGCGCGCATCTCAATGCGCCCGCGCGCCTTACACCAATCCCTCAAATACTGTCGCCTATCGTAGGCAGAATCTGACCGCACAAGACAGGCAGCATACTAACAAAAACTACAGGCATCACTCAGCCCACAAAATAATATATAGAGACTTTGGTATAGTTAAAATAACAATCCAAATGGGGAGGTAGGTAAAGAATCGAACTGATACCACTATTGACAATAATTATTTGGTGATAATCAGTCGATATGGCCCGCAGAAGTATCCTCCCAAGGTGCACTAAATTGTGCTACATATAATATACACATAGTTCATAAATTATAATATAATTGGTTATACAACATATAATATATATATTTCATAAAATACGTCATTGGACCTAATATTAAAAGATCAAAACATGGGAATTCATAACAATTAGTCATATAAATAAGACCAGGAAGAAATCCGTGCATAGTGATACTTACATGATAGTTGTCCTAAAACAGCATAAAACCAGATATAGTATCTAAAACTGAATACAAAGACTCATCAGCCTATACCATTATTGATCGCCATTAAAAACATCAAAAGAGTACACCTACTAGGAGGCTACACACCCCTCCATGTAGATATAATAAAATATAAATATAGTAAATATATATAAAAATAGAACATACTATGTCATATAGCCATAATGGCTATCTCCCCAGCATATGCCCTGGAGGATACCTCTGCGGTCTAGCATACCAAAGAAGAGAGAGACACCATTGCCCGCTTAACCTAATGAGAATTAACACTAAACACCAATGGTGGTTATGTACATAAAGTGACAAAAGCTACATAGTGTACCAAGTTTCACATCAAAAGAATCCAATTATCAACTGTCTAAAAACCAAACATGACCTAATAACTAGATTCTATGTATAAAGCTAAAAAACTGCACACCTGCTACTACACCTGTTATAATAATCTGCCCCAATTCGTGGTCCCTGATCCTAGTGCAACCCAAAGGACCCAAATATAAGCCCCTACCTGCATATTGATGGCAAGGAGCACAATACAAAGGTCAAACCATAGTTAGCCTACCTAATGCCACCAATGACTCGGGGACTGGAGGTGTTATACAACATTGTGTAGTTTGATTTCCTCGTTCAGGCCTTTCGGGGCCAAAGTACCTAGGGAAAATATCCAGAAGGCCTCTCTATTGCACAGCATTTGGTGTTTTTTGCCATTATCCAAATCGCTCGGCATCGCTTCAATGCCGAACACCTTGAGGCCGTCTGTACTGCTACTGTGGGTTTCTTTAAAGTGTTTCGGTATTGAATAGTTATCCTTTTCTGTCAGGATACTGCTCCTGTGCTCATTCATTCTGGTCCTCATGGGTCTTGACGTCCGTCCGACATAGAGGAGGCCACAAGGGCACAGAAGGCCATAGATGACATATGGAGTGCCGCAGTTGATAAACTGCTTCATCTTGTGAACCCTACCGTCTGTTTCAACGACTTCTTTCTTTCTATGGCACATATGCACGCAGTTCCCACACATACTACTCCCACATCTGTAGCTACCCTTCTGGTCAAAAATCGTGCTCCAGATGCTGCTAAGCCCTCCATTTCTTTGTTTTCTCACCCTACTTGGGGCAATAATGCTCCTTAGGTCCTTCGGTCTCCTAAAGACCAAATTAGGATGTGAAGGAAGGCTTGTCTTCAAGATGGGGTCTGATTCGAGAATTCTCCAATTCTTTTTGAGGATTTTTTGTATTACGGGGGCCTTGTTGTTGTACCTTGTGCAAAACCGTACTTGTGGTCGTTCATCTGTGTGAGGGTTTGTCTTTATTTCTTCTTCTCCAACACAAATATTGTCATATAGCACAAGGTACTTTTGGAACGCCTCCTCTATGTGTTCCTCTTCGTAGCCCTTTTCCTTAAACTTCGTTTTAAGGACAAGGCTTTGTTCTTCATAGTCTTGCTTCAGGGTGCAGGTCTGCCTAAGTCTGCAAAACTGACCGAAGGGGACATTTTTAATCCATCTAGGGTGATGGTGACTCCGAGCATGAAGGTATGAATTACCAGCGCTCTGTTTGAAGTGGGTTTTTGAGTAGATAACCCCAGTGTCATCAACCTGTAGCTCTAGATACAGGAAGATCAAGGACTTATCGTCCACCACACGTGTGAAGGAAATCCCATAAGGGTTCCCTGCACAATGTGCTAGGAATCCTTTCAGCTCCTCATCGGTACCGCTCCAGATGATAAGAATATCATCTATGTACCGCGAGTACAACACTAGGTTCTTCCCATATGGGTTATTGGCCCAGATGTAATTGAGCTCCCAATAACTCATAAACAGGTTCGCATAGCTGGGAGCGAACCTAGCACCCATAGCCGTACCCCTTACCTGCCTATAGAACCTGTCCAAGAAGGTGAAGTAGTTGTGAGTCAAAGTGAATTCGATGCATTCATAAATGAATCAAGCTTGCCTGGGATCCAATAAGTGTGCCTCTTCAACATAGTATTCGATAGCTCTAAGCCCGAACTCGTGCTGGATAGAAGTATATAGAGATGTCACATCGAGTGATAGCCATCTATATCCCTGCTCCCAAGTATATGCACTAAGTACATCTAGAGCATGGCCTGAATCCTTAATGTATGATGGCAGGTTGACCACCAATCCCTGGAGGAAGTGATCTATATAGTTGCCAAGATTGCTGGTCAAGCTGTCGATTCCTGCTATAATAGGTCTTCCTGGGGGCTTCTCCATATCTTTGTGTATCTTTGGGATGTGGTAGAAGTGGGGGACTACTGGGTGCTTGGAATACAGAAAATGGTACTCATTTTTAGTCAGGACTTGATCTGATAGTGCTGTATCCAGAAGCGCTTTTAGCTCGATGTTATAATTGACCGTGGGGTCCCAGGTGAGTCTCTCGTAGGTATTGGTGTTGCCGATCAGTCTATAAGCTTCCTCTAGATATTGATCCCTATCTTGAATTACCAGGCCTCAGCCTTTGTCTGCTTTTCTTATGACTATTTCAGAGTTCTTTTTCAAACTACCCAGAGGGCCCTCCAGACTTACTCCGTGACCCTTCAAATACTTCCGTTTATTATCCCCACAGATTTTCCTGAATTCCTCCATCACTACTTCGTAAAACGTGGGAATGAAATTCCCCTTGTTCCAGTGGGGGTAGAAGCTTGATTTTGGTCTGAAATTAGTATTGATCATCTCACCCTCCAGAGTCAGGGGAGGAGAGACTCCCACAGATTCTTGACCTCCTTCCCGGTATAGCTCCTCCAAAATCTCCAATATCTCCTTGTCAAGAGGTTCAGCATGGGCAATGGGGATAGTTGTTTCTGGACCCTCATTTGTTGTTCCATTTAATTCTTTCAACCTAAAATGGCGCTTCACAGTGAGGTTCCGCAAAAACTTGTTTAGATCGATAAAGAGCTCAAACAGATTTGGAGGGCTTTCAGGGGCGTAATTGAGTCTTCTTCTAAGCAATTCAAGCTCTGTGTCAAGAAACTCACATTTTGACAAATTGAAAATTTTTATAGTGGAGTGGCTCTCTGATGTTTTTGATCTCTCTTTAGATTTCCGCCCTCCCCTACACCCTCTTCTCGTTGTTTTAGTTGCCTCCTGGTGTTCGGTGGTGATAGAGGTCGGAATGCGATGCTTTTTTGCGCTGCGGGTTTCGTTCTTCCCGCAGCTCCTTGCACGAAAAAAGGAATCTCAACCTTAGATTTAGTTGTATTGGTAACGGTCTTTCCTGTTCCCAATGCATCATTGCATCTTGGTTCTAAGGAGGACTCCTGTTGTTTCTCAATAGCATCCAACGTAGGCTGTGTCGATATCGCTAGGTCGCTTCTCCCCTCTTGTGTTGTGATCTCCCTCTGCTGAGTCACGTCAGTACCGGGGTCATGTCCAACCTTCTGACTGTCTTGTTTACTTTTCTCATTGTGATCCCAGTTATCACATAGACCCCTCTGATCTCGAAGGGGTGGAAAGTCTTCATGCACACTGTATCTATAGGAGCCCAGATCCGACCAATCATTATGTTCCCTATTTCCATTATTCCTCATTCTGGTCCTATTGTTTCTACCCCAATTTTTAGTCTTATTTTTAAAATGGTTCCCGTTACGATTTCTATTTCTATTACTATTCATCCTACTACCAGCGTTGGATGAAGTACTGGCCTCAGGGCGGTCTCTTATCTCGGGATCACCATCCTGTACATTGGTAGAGGGTCTAGGTGTCTTGTCTTTCTTCCAATTAAACTCCCGCTCTGACATGTAGTCTTGCCTATCCCTCTCAAATTTCCCAGATTTTTTAACTATTAGATCTGCCTCAAATTTTGTAATTTGTTCATTAAGGTGCCATCTGTGTCCTAGCAAAGAGTCACTTGAGTTCCTGTGCCCCACCCTTGGTGTAAGCTGTGTGTTCAGCTCATACTGCACACTGGAACAGTGCAGAGCGCTGGCATTCATTTGAATTTGTCACTGTCAGTGGGTACTACACCTACTAAAAGCAACAGAGGGTGTAATTGAATTTGCGGCATGTAAATGTACAAAAAAAAAAATGTGTGTGTGTGTGTGTGTATATATATATATATATAATATGCGCGCACACACACGCATGTGTGTTTAAGCTTTGGTTTGGGGTGCACACCCTAATGCAACAGGCTGCGCACGCCTATGGGGCTGGATTACTGGCATGGAGTAATTTACAGTCCAATCAGCTGCTTTATTTTGTGCTGGAGGTTGGATTAAGGGTAAAACTTTACTGCATGCCTGCCTGGTGGTAACTGAGTGAGAAAGGGAGTTTGAGCAGAGGAGGGGAGACATTTGAGAAGCAGCAGAAGAGAGTCCAGTCTTTTGTCAAGATGGATTCAAGCTCTCAACATGAGGTTCCACCTCCTGTTACCAGCCGCAGCAGTGACACAGCAACAACAACCACTACCAGCACCTGTGAGTACTTTGTACCATCATTGTCTGTGTCATGTATGTCAGCATCTGTATTGCAAGGCCCAGACAGTCGTACTTCCACCACCAGTACTACACAACGTTCCAGTAGTCGTGTTGTTAGGATCACAGGAGTGACTTTTCAAAGGGGAGGCAAATGCAGGAGCAGCTTGCCTATCCTGTTTCAGTGCCTCAGCCACAGCTTTTAGGCAGAGCTAGCAGCTGCAAAAGGCCAAACTCTGATACTTTGACTAGCAGTAGTGCTGTGCTAAGGCCACCCTCCAAACAGAAAAGGTCAGAGAGGGAAACTAAAGCAGTCATCATCTATTGCATGTCGTCGCCTTTTTCAGAATCTTCCCAAAAAAACAACCTGCACAATTACTACTAGTGCCAGTTGTGTCACCACCACCTCCTCTATGGGCACTTTGGGAAATGTGGTGACACCAAGTATTTTTTACAGGAAAGGCCTGACAGTACCACCAACACAGGCTTTTGATTCTGAACATCCATTTAAGCAGCCTAAACGTGAAATAATAGAATATGAGCAAGACATTTTGCGTGCTCATAGTTCCACCACCATCACCACTGAAAAAAATGACATCTGCAGGTCATACAAGTAATGAGGGAGATTTTTTAGGCACATTTCCCATTAGCTATCTGAGAGAAACGGGAATTCAACAGGACCCCCCAACATCTGATGGTGATAAATCCTCCTTCGTAAACATGGAAGATTCAGATTATACCCTACCTTTTAATCTTCATCAGGAACCAAATATTGATGAGATAGAATATTCTTCCCATATTAAATGTGATTCCCCACTGTTGTATTCCCCTGCAAGAACAGCACCTGCCTCTCCTGTTCCGGTTGAGTCTCCCATTAAAATTAGAGCTGCCAGAAAAACTGTTGGTCAAGTAACCTCCTTCACTATCCCTGACATGAGGCCACCTCCCGTTTTATCACAAAAATACAGCAGCATAGCAGAGTGCACAGGCCAGGCTACAACCCAAATTAAGCAACTTGCTTCAGCATCTGCAGCTGAAGAGGAAACGCTCTCAAAAAAATCTTCACTACACAGTGGCAGCACCCGTCGTTCTAAAATTTGGGAGCATTTTGTGACAGTTGGTGATAGCCGCACAGCTGCATGTAAACTATGCAGCAGAGAAGTCAGCCATGGGAGACTGTTGGGTCATCTCATGAACGCTGGGATGAAGCAACACATGCTTACCCACCACAGGCCAGTGGTGCTGAGGGAAGAAATGGGTGTGGCTCCCCCATCTACCACCACCATTACCAGCAGCAGTGTCAAAGCCACAGCCACTTCTGCAGCTGCAGATCATACTAAAATGGTAAAGACATCCATACAGCCCACTATTGAACACTTTGGAGGGGTACATTACCGGGGTATGTCAAAACAGCAATCCTGTAAACTTACGTGCCTCATTGGACAACTTATAGCTGTTGGGGGGGCTTCTTTCAATTTTGTGGAAGGGGAGCCCTTCAAGCAGCTGATGCAGGCTGTGGCACCACAATACCAGGTCCCTTCACGCACCACATTCAGTAGAATTTGCTGGGGAAGGCTGCTGGCCAATCAGTCCACTTTACAACTGATTTATGGAGTGCTACAAGTGGCCAGCATGAATTCCTGTCCTTGACTGCCCATTGGTGGCAGCCCAATGTGTCGCAAGATGTACAACCACCACCACAAACAACTTCAAGGTCAAGAAAAACCTCAAGCGTTGTGGCCACTGCCACAGTGCACAAGACAGGATTGCACTCCTTCCTCCTCCATGCTGAGGTGATGGATCAGCAGCACACATCACAGAAAATACTAAATGCACTTCAGAAAATGATAGGGAAGTGGCTAGGGGAACAGGCAGGCATGAATTTCAAAATGGGATTTATTGTCAGTGATGTTGGAGCTAACATGACAAAGGCTATCCGTGATGGAAGGTTTGTTGGTGTGCGCTGCTGTGCACACATCCTGCATCTAGTCGTTAGGTGTGCTCTTGATGATAATACTAACAGTGGAAGGTTAGCAGCACTTTTAGAGTCGTGCCGCAAAATTGCTGGTCATTTCCACCATAGTGTGAAGGATAGCCACCTTCTCAGGCAGGAACAGAGAAAGGCAGGCCTCGTGGAGCACTGCCTCAAACAGGATGTTGGAACGAGGTGGAACTCCACCTTACATATGCTAGAGCGTATACTTGAGCAACAGAGGGCAATTCATGCAATGTCATGTGAACATTTTATTGGTATTGCCTGACCACTAGGCAGGGAGGACTGGGTCATGATTGACCAAGTTGTCACAGTGTTCAGGCCTTTTGAGGATGTCACTGACAATTTAAGCAAAGAGAGTGCTAGCCTGGCAGAAGTGGTTCCCCTCTTTGCACACCTTTCTAATAAACTTGATTCCTTCCTTTCCAATAGGGAAAGATGGCCTGGTGGCAAAATACTTGCAGAAGTTGATGCCCTTCTGAGGAGACTGAAGGAGCAACTCAGTTGGTGCATAAAAGAGCTCATCGACTCTCGCCCCGAGTTCATGTTAGCCACAATTTGTGACCCCAGAATAAAAGTCAAAATAGCACTCAGGAAAAATATTCTCACCACCTGGAGGGATATATTGATAGAGAGGGTACGTGAGAAGGAAAGGAAAATGAGAATACAGTTAGAGGAGGGAGAAGAAGATGAGCTGGAGATGTCTGATGATACTCTGTTAGCTGATACTAGCAGCACCGCTGCCAGTACTCCCTCCTCCAGAGCATCAGCCTTTTGGGCTGAGGCACTTGACAGTTTCGTGGGACCCACTAAACAGCCCCCTAGAAAAGAAAAAACTGCTGGTGACATAGTTAGGGCTTACCTAGCGGAACCTCCTTTGCCCCCCAGTACAGATCCCTTAAGTTTTTGGGATGAGAAGAAGGGTGTGTGGCCTGCTTTGTCCTTGATAGCCCAGGAGCTTCTTTCCTGTCCCTCAACCATGGTCCAGAGTGAGCGGGTGTTTTCTGTAACAGGAAATATTTTATGACCTCAGCGCTCACAATTGCTTCCCCAGCTCTTAGAACAAATGGCTTTTTTAAAAGTCAACCTGCCAAAGCTTGGTTACCCTGCTCTTGTGTTTGATGCTGAATAAAAAAATTATACTCATCCATGTTAACATAATTTTGAATTCTCCACCTGACCAATCCCACGTCTCCCCTAAGGTCCTCATTCCATGCCAGAAATCATCAGATATCCCATCCTGACCATTTACGTGAGGGCTTAAATATGGTAGTTAGTTACTCCATGTCTGACCCTATCAAATATAATGAACAACTGAGATGGTCAGGTTGAAAACAAAGTTCCATTTGGTTTGTGATGATTTGGCATGGAATGATCCCCTACTAAGTCCCACCTCATACCTCCTGCCCTGCTATTTTCCTGTCCAAGGTTTTAGCTACTGATCTGGTATTATAACTTAAATAGTTGTCCTTTTGAGACAACTGTGTCATTTAGTAGCATAAAAAATAAATGGGACAGCTGTATTATTTGTACATATAAATTAAAACTTTAAAACATTCAGTTTGTGAAACTTACCTGCTGCAAGTCCTAACTCCTGTTATTTCCACTCCCCCTGTCTTCTTCTCAAATCTCCAATACCTAGGACACTGGAACACAAACGCATTCCCTTTAAGTTTGGTATAAGCAGCACCATGAAGGGGAAAGGCAAACCGTTTGGCAGTGCGACTGTGCACATGGTCATGCAATATATCAGGAAAGCACAGACCACGCATGAGTGCAAACAGCACCTTGGAGGATTGCCTTCTGTCGGGGTTTCACTACCTGGACAGGTGTCAAAACTGGCTCAAGCTGCTGTATTTGTATTTATTAAGTTATATATGTTGTAGTTTTGGTTGTTGTGTTATGCAGCTTGCCAACCTGGCTGCTTGCTTGCTTACTCCTATACTTGTAGTACTAGTGGTGGAAATAGTGGTGATAATGAGTCTGCGGCTATGCTAATATACATACAGACACATGAAAATGAAGGCCTACAATGGTACTACGAGTCTCCTATACCCCCACCACCAAAATGTTTTTTGTTCAACCCTCTGATGGCACCTACATCGTGGAAAAAAAGTTTTTTGCTGCTAATATATCCAGTTCACCAAGATATTCATGTAATCTCCAGGCCACATTGTTGGCAACATGGCACTTGTAAGTTGGCACTCTGGAAAGTCATCATCCACAAGAAGGAAGGAAAGACTGTTATCGCATTGCTATGAGTCAGAAATAGGTGAGTACCTGCTCAACTGCCCACATACTCCCCCATCCATCATTGATTTCCATTCATTTATGTAACTCTTGTTTTATTTGCCAATGTAGTGTAAGTACCACTGGAATGAGTGGATGAGGCTTCATCATGACAGACACATACAAGTTGAAGACTTCACAGGTACGCATTAACCATACACACCTTTTAGGATGTATAAATAACGGCAAACTTCTATGTAGGGATGCACGATTGCGGTATTGGATACTAGTAATTATTTCTCTGTACTCGTCTTCAATACCAAAGACCATTCAGGTGCATCCAGGTACTGTTAGAGAGCGTGACGCCAGCTTCACAGCTTATCAGGAAGCCAGGCCTCCCAGATTCTTAATTGGCAGTCATTTGGTATTGACGAATACAGATAAAAAATTACTTGTATCCAATATCGATATCAGTGGGATAGTGGGAATCTCAAGTGATGCATGTTCATTTCAAACATAAAATCAAGACAGCTGTATACTGAACACTTATACACTTTTCCAGATCATTATATGTTGTAGTCCAAAGTTTCAATAACAGAAATGGAAATAGTATTAGTATTCATTACTAATACTATTTCCATTTCTGTTACTGCAACTTTGAACTAGAACATATAATGATGCGGAAAAAAAAGGGAATTGTAAGGTCAGCGAGCCAGTATAATAACTAGCTAAATCTAAATGAAGTTGTTGGTGACAACTGGCAAGGATGTTCTTTTTAAGTTGATGATTAACATGTGTGATAGCATGTGTGTTATTATTAACCAACAAACAACCAGATATGTAATAAAGTGTAAAATATCACATAGTAATCAATATATAAGCACTAAAGTGTACTTTTATTAGGCAAAAATTATTTGCATTTATTTGCAAAAACAAACGTAGAAAAAAAGCATGTATGTTAATATATATATATATATATATATATATATATATATATATATATATATATATATATATATATATATATATAAACAAAACGGTGAACTGAGCTGCTTTGGGTCCTGGGCCAGAGGAAGAACTAACACTCAGTTTTCAGAAGGAGAGGGTTCTCTGCTGCTTTGAGTACTAACAGACGAGCTCCCTGGCAATGCAGCATTGTGCCTGGAAATTGCTTCCATCAATGAGAGTCTCAAATGCTCCATTGCCTGGTTGTGCTGTTGGTTTACCCAGCTCAACAACAATTCAAAATGGTCAGTTTGCTGTCTGCCTATGAGATGTATGGTCTGGGTAAGCCTTCTCATGTCCCGTGACTGCCTTCTATTTTCATTTGACAATCTCCTCACTTCTCTAAGGAGCCTCTCAGTTTGTGCAGTTAAGCCAGGCGGTACAGCAGTTGGCACCCGGACAGGAGGTGGCGACTGCAGTACATGCACACTGGGGGCAGCAATACATGGTGGCAGCATGCCGGAACCTTAGCCCCTGACCTCCTCCTCTGGCCATGGGGAGAAGCCAGGAGTCTGCGACATAGCAGGTCTCAATTCTGGCCTATTCTGCAGCTCTATACCCTCCAAAATAAGGACAGGCGAGTGCGGGCTGCACTGCGCTCTCCCCTCAGGCTGGTCTTGTTGATCTAAAATAGATGAGATAGCAAATGTTGACGATAGCATTCATAAACAATTCTAGGTTACACATACAAACATTAGGGTTGATTTACTAACACTGGACACAGTGCTAACTCTGGTGAAGCTATGCAGAAACCAATCCGCTTCTAACTTTAGCTTGTTTAATTAAGCTTTCCCAAAAAAATCTGATTGATTTCTCTGCAGAGCTGCACCAGATTTTGCACTGTAATTTTGTGTAAATCCACTTCAATGTTTACTACTTTAAAACACAACACTTCACTGTATGATTTCATGGAGAAGTGATTGAAGTATGAGTTGTGTGTATGAGTTTGAAAATGGATGGTAATATCTTTTATATGTTAACCCTTTCATCACTAAGCCTATTTTTGACATTTGGTGTTTACAAGTTAAAATCCGTTTTTTTTTTTGCTATAAAATTACTTAGAGCCCCCAAACATTATATATATATTTTAGCAGAGAATCCAGAGAATAAAATGGTGATTGTTGCAATATTTTTTATCACACGGTATTTGTGCAGCGGTGTTTTAAACACAACATTTTTGGGAAAAGGAACACTTTCATGAATTAAAAAAATAAAAAAACAGTAAAGTTAGCCTATTTTTTTTGTATAATGTGAAAGATGATCTTATGCCGAGTAAATAAATACCAAACATGTCACGCTTTATAATTGCACGCACTCGTGGAATGGTGACAAACTACGGTACCGAAAAATCTCTATAGGCGACAATTAAATTTTTTTTTACGGTTACCAGGTTAGAGTTACAGAGGAGGTCTAGTGCTATAATTATTTATCTTGCTCTGACGATCGCGGTGATACCTCATATGTGCGATTTGAACACCAGTTACCATTTACTTCCGTATGCGTTTTTTGGTCGTGGGGACAGGGGCGCTTTAAAAATTTTTTTTTTTTTAATTTATTTTTATATTTAGAAATTGTGTTTTTAAAAAAAAAATTTGGATGACTTTTATTGCTGTCACAAGGAATGTAAACATCCCTTGTGACAGTAATAGGTGGTGACAGCCAGGTACTCTTTATGGAAGGATCGGGGGTCTTTTAGACTTCACAGTATTCAGATCGCCATTTTTGGCGATTCTGAATACTGTATATTTTTTTAAAACAGGCACCACTGGCACCCGAGTAGACGGAAAGTGACGTCATGACGTTGCTACCGCATTTACAATTAGAAGGCTGAAACAAAGCCGCTCACAGCTTCGTTCCAGACTGTCAGCAGCTGGCAGTAGCCGAGGTGGCGGATTGGTGATCAGGCCTCCCGGTGGATCGGGAGGCCCGGTAAGAGCGGTAGGAGGCGGCGGGGGGGGGGAGTCCCCTCTCACTCCTCCGGTATAACAGCCGAGCGGCTTTTAGCCACATCGGTTGTTATACTTGGAAAGCCGATCGCCCGCTCTACAAAACAGTAATGGGAAGATGCCTACAGCTGCGGGCATCTTCCCGGCATAACCCCTGAAATCCGAGGCTGCACATCTGCGTACGCTCGGCGGGAAGGGGATAATAATGACTGTGTGTAATGTGTAGATGATTATGGTGTGTCCTGTTTCTTTATATTGGCAGCTTGCGTACTTACCCTGAGGAGTATTGGGCCACTGTTTTCTGCCAGATGACGCTGAAGGGATACGGCTGAGGCTTTCTGTTAAAGAAGGAAGAAGAGACAAGGTAATGTTCCAGATAAAGTTAAGTCAACAGCGCTATTTATTTTTGCCTGTTATAAATTGTACTACAACATCAAAGCATTATAAATAAAAGGTACCCCAGATGTATCCTGACTCCTTGTGTCATAAATGACTGTATTCCCATCTTATTGCCCCAACTATAATTGCCCAAAAATATACTGACACAAAGATCGAAGTAAAATGTCTGTTTTCTTTTGGTTGATGATCCTTGGAGGCACTAAGTATCAAAAATGTTTCCCTTGTATCTGTGTAAACTATTTCCATGGTCCCTCCCTACCGCTCCGCACCGACTCGGGGACGAACCACATTCTGCAGATACACCATTGTAACTACCAGTTAATCCACCATAACTGGAATTCCACTGGGGACCCATACCTTAGATGGGCCCCAATCATCTGATCACAGCAAGTTATTTTAAAATACCTCCAAAGACCCAACCGAACATACCCTGTAAAATAAACAAAAACAACCAATACAACAAAAAAGTAAGCATAGAACGAACCAAGCCGATGTAGGGATGGAGGGAGGGCGGGAATGCTTCTCCTCCTCGTTTACTCCCAGGATGTCTGGTTTCACCTTGTCACCCACACTCCTGGCTTTTTGCAGTCCCTCCTCCACGCTGTCTGCCCAATCCCCTGCAGCCCCATATCATCTGACAACATGTTTTTATCCTGACTTGCCAGGCTTCCCTGTGCTCCTAATCATGCTAGCACTACGCTGTTTTTTTTTGTTTGTTCTTCGAGCTAATACTCTGTACTCACAAAAAAGTGCACTGAGGTGAATTAAAGTGGATTGTATACCCTACTTTGTCATTTTATCCCTACAGGTGATAAGGCTTACCTGTAGGTAAAATTGAATATTATTTAGGAGATATCCTCCTCAGATGCAGCCGCTGAGGTCAGCGGCGGTGCATGCGCTCTGAAGGTCCGCTCGACCCTGTAGAAAAATCAAAGCTCCTCACCGGTAAAATGACTCCCACGCGCATGTGTGGGAGAGACCTCATTGCGGCTCCGGCCACTCAGAAGCACCGGAGCCCGCGACCGCGGAAGAGACGGCGATGCAACGTGTCAGTCCCCTCAGTGCTGACCGGGTCGGGCTGCAGCAGCCTCGTTCTAAGGTATTTCATAGAAATTCATAATGTGCTATTGTTATGCGATGCATACTAGCACAGTATGCCATTGTCTTGCAGGTTTCTTTTTTTTTTCTTCTGTGGTTTAAAGCCGCTTTAATTTGCACTGGAACTGTAAAATCTAATCTAAAGTTGCTAATGTGTTAAAACAGATGTTATATTTTTTGGCAAATTGAACAATGAACATTTTTGTGAATAACCTTTTACATATACTATACTATACCCCCCTCTTTTATTACACAATCCCATGCTTACTTCAGTTTTCTCAGTCCCCCCCCCCTTCACATCACAGTTTCCCCTTCACAGTCGTGTTCTGAAGGTATGAGGTGTCATGTGTGTATGGATTTGAAAATGGACCTTAATAATAGTAATGTGTATTAGATGATAATGCCTGTGTGTATATAATATCATGGACATCGATTATTGATGATGATGGTGTGTCCTGTTTCTTTCCAGATTATGTACACTACTTACCCTGAGGCGTAATGGTCCGCTGCTTCCTGCCAGCAGTTGATGCTTCTGGAGAGTCCGGGACACGGATCGGGCTTTCTGTTAAAGACGGAAGAAAAGACAAGAGTCAAGGTAATGTTCAAGATAAAGTCAACAGCTTTGTTTATTATTTTTGCCTGGTGTATGTTGGACGACAACAACATATTTTATAATCCAAGCATAAAAAAGTGCACTGAGGTGAATTAAAGTGGATTGCATACCCCACTTTGTCATTTTTTTACCTACAGGTAACCCTATAATAAAGCTTACCTATAGGTAATATGAATATGCCCTAAACCTGTACGGTTTAGGAAATATCCACCTCGGATGCAGCCGCTGACGTCAGTGGTGGTGCATGCGCTCTGAAGGGCCGGCGGACAGTTCAGAAAAATCAAAGCTCCTCGCTGGAAACAGGACTCCCACACACATGTGTGGGAGAGACCTCATCGCGCCTCCAGCCACACACAGCGTCGATGCCCGGAAGAGAAGGTGAGGCAACATGTCAGCCCCCATAGCGCTGGCCGGGTTGGGCTGCTGGGGCCTCGTTCTAAGGTATTTCATAATGTGCTAGTATGCGATGCATACTAGCACATTATGCCATTGTCTTGCAGGTTTATTTTTTTTTCTTCCGTGGTTTACTACCGATTTAATTTGCACTGGAACTGTAAAATCTAATCTGAAGTTGCTATGTGTTAAAACAGATGAGATGATATATTTCTTGGCAAATTGACCAATTAACATTTTTGTGAATAGCCTTTTACATATACTATACTATAGTACACCCCCCTGTTTTATTAAACAATCCCATGCTTGGTTTAGTAGTAGTGTTCTGATCTGAACACCCTTCACAATGGTATCTATTCCCCCACCATCATAGCACCTGAGCACACCTGTGTCCTCTGCCCTCCCCCTTTGCATCCTAACCCCCCTGCAACTCGACCCTCCTTCACATCACAGCCTTGGCACCTCTGGCCCCCTTCACATTACAGAGCCCCCTGCATATTTGGCCCCCTTCACATTACACAGCCTCTGCACCTTTGACACTTTCACATCCCCCCTGCAGCGCTGCCCCATCCTACCTTATTTTAGCACACAGAGCCGGAGACACAGCAGCACTGAATA
This sequence comes from Lithobates clamitans, assembly GCA_037952925.1. Lineage (NCBI taxonomy): Eukaryota > Metazoa > Chordata > Amphibia > Anura > Ranidae > Lithobates > Lithobates clamitans. The sequence goes on along the minus strand of JBBGZY010001615.1, from coordinate 631,819 downwards.
ATGGGTGGGAGCAGGAGGTGCTGAAGTTAACCAGCAGTTGATTGGTTGCTAGGGCCGCATAGCAACCAATCACCTGCTGTTTAACTTGTGAAGTTATTTTCATCAGCTCTGCGATAGTGACAGCGGCAGAGGGAGGCAGACAGAACCGGCACCTAAATGGCTGGACTGTGGCGTTCCAGATGGCACAGTGACTTGGTCCACATCTGGCCCACAGTCCGCCATTTAGTAATGCCTGCTTTAAATGTTAAAGAGGAGGGCCAGTCAGAAAAAAAAAATTAAAAGTCAGCAGCTACAAATACTGCAGCTGCTGACTTTTAATTGGACACTTACCTGTCCCAGGGTCCAGCGATGCGGGGGATCAAAGCCCCGCTCGTCTCCCCCTCCATTTATTGGCGCCGGCATTGCAACTGTGGGTGCCGGGCTGTGGCTTCACAGCCTGGCACCCACTGCGCATGCACGAGCGGCGCCGCGCGCCGTGATTGGCCGCTCAGTCACCTGGGACCTGTAATGGGTCCCAGATGATTGACTGGAGGGAGGGAGCTGAGCCCTTCCTGTGCCGAGCGGGAAGTGATGCCCCTAGCCCAGGCACTGGAAGGGGCAGACTACAAGGGACCCCCTAGCAACAGGCATTTAGAGGTGAGTAAAAAAAAAAAATATCCAAATGGTTTTTTTTTTCGTTTTTTTTAGGCACAATCATGACTTTTTTTTTTTAGGGTGGAACACCACTTTAAATAGAAGTTTATCATTATACATCCTTTGTCTTTGTATTAGGTACTCGCCAGAATGTCGATGGGATGGACTTGGAGCTGATCGCTCTACAGATGATGTTGTTCGATCTGGAAAACATGTACGTCTCACATGCATAGTCATAAAAAATAATAGTGAGCTTGAAACAACCATATACCTGCAATATATAATGATATATTTCATTTCACTCACCGCCAGCTCTTTGATGTGGACCCCTGCTGCTGACTCCAGGGACATCCTCTGCCAGAAGGCCAAGGCCATCTCTCAGCTTTGCCTCCCACTCTCGTAACTCAACAGGCTTTCCCCTAATATGCTCTCCCCGTAGACGCTTCCTCAGCTTTTTGATGACTGCCGCCCGGCAATCATAGAATCTGCACATGAAAAATAAACATTATTAGTTACATAAAATAGAAACCAAACTGATTTATTTTTTTGAAAAGCAACTTGTCGTTTCACACAGTGATGGTTTTATATGTTACAATATTTCCATGTATGTTAATATTCTCTTCTGTATGTGGCTGTGCCAAATAAATAGTTTTGTAAAGTAGAACTGTTACTTTTTATTGACTATATTACACTGTGTATTTTTTACAAATATGTGTTCTAAGAGTGAAAGAATATTGGAATAATTACCTGTGTCTGACGCCAGTGGTGGGCCTGTGAAAATTGGAGACCGCATTCACGGAGTCCCGGACTCGTCCCCAGCCTGCTGCCTTCTCGGATGTTGGCACGGTTTGGCAGAAGAGTGTCACTTTTTCTATTAGAACTGCAGCAACCAATGCAGCATTCTCCTCTTGGGTAAATACAGGCCCCCTTGATCTTTGTCACTTGCTTTGGTGGGGTTGCTGCATGTCTGAGTCCGCACTCTCTGATGTAGTGGGGGACACATGTCTCCGTTTTTAGCCATGCTTCCGCTCCACTTCAACTCCACACTCTTTTCCAGGCCTTGGCTCCACTAAACACCTCCGTTCACCTCCACTCCTCTCCCCTCCACGCCTCCTCTCCCCAACAATACTCTCCCCTCCATGCCTCTCCTCCCCTCCACTCCTCCTCTCCTCAACAATACTCTCCCCTCTACGCCTCTCCTCCCCTCTACGCCTCTCCCCTCCATGCCTCTTCTCCCCTCCACACCTCTTTTTCCCTCTACACCTCCCATCCTCTCCTCTTCTCTTCTCTCCTCCACGGCTCTCTTCACCACCTCGCCCCTCACCTCCATGTCTCCCCTCCCCTCCCCTCTCCTCCATGCCTCCCCTCCCATCCACGCCTCTCCTCCCCTACACGCCTCCTCTCCCATGAGTCCCCTCCTCCACACCTCCGCTCCCCTCCACTCCTCCCCCCTGAGTCCCCTCCTCCGCTCCCCTCCACTCCTCTCCCCCGAGTCCCCTACTCCACTCCTCCGCTCCCTTCCACTCGCAGTCACGGCAACAACTCTCATACCGACACACTCACTAACACCAACATTCTCACTCACAAGATGACTCACATGTCCATTCTCACTCCCAGACATTCTAATTGCAACAACAAAACTACCAAACCACACAAAAACAACTACAAAAAAACTATCTCACTCTCTGCTCTCTACTCCTCCCAGCTCCCACACCTCACCACACCAATGCACAGTACACCCTCTCAAAATGGTGTACAGGGGCGGAGGCTATAGCTGGCTAGCCGCGTGTTGAAAACGAAACTAAAATACGAGATTGCGAAACATTACGAATGACCGCGATATATTTACGAATGTGCGAATCCATTCGAAGCAGATTCTAGTAGACTCGAATCAACGAAAACAAAACAATGTTACAAAACTACGAATCAACGGGAAAGGCAATCTCACAAAAGTAACAATTACTAAATTACGAGAAGTGTACCGAATAAACAAAAATGATTATCTAACAAAATTACGAATTTCGAATCAAAGAAAATTAGACAGAATTACGAATCATTCAGTATGAACGAAAATACGAACGACTCCGAATCGAACTGCGTCTTATGAAATTACGAATTGCTAGACTAACGGAATTACGAATTATATCGTTTAAAGTTTAACGAAAATACAACTGTCACGAAAATACGAATGAGTCTGAATATGAACCCTCGCGTATTATGAAATTACAAACCCACGGAAACAAGACGAAACTAAACTAAATGAAATTTTTTGTCGTGCACATGTCTATAATATATATATATTTATATACAGTTTTGTATGTATATATATATATATATATATATATATATATATATATATATATACATAGTATCTAATACAGTGTGTACAGTTTCTACAACACTTCTGGTGGTGTACACAGTACACAAAACAGTGTAGCCTTAGTACAGTTTCTACTACTTTTCTGGTGGTGTACACAGTATATAATACAGTGTGTACAGTTTCTAATACACTTCTGGTGGTGTACACAGTACACAATACAGTGCAGCCGTAGTACAGTTTCTACTACTTTTCTGGTGGTGTACACAGTATCTAATACAGTGTGTACAGTTTATAATACACTTCAGGTGGTGTACACAGTATCTAATACAGTGTAGTGTGGTGTTGTAAAACAAAAAATACATCATGTCCGGAAGGCCACCAAGGAGAGGCAGATGCTCACATGCCACTAAAAGAGGGCAAGCAGCCTCTGTGTCTACAGTCAACAGTGATGGTGGTGGACATGGTGAATCCTTTTCAGGTGACCATGGGGCACGCTTGTCCTTTTTTTCTGCTGCTGGCCTTGTTATTGAGCCACAACATGTAGAAGAGTTGGTGGAGTGGATAACAAAGCCATCCTTATCCTCCTCATCCTCTGTCACCCAGGCTCAGGGTAGTTTGCCTTCAAACACAGCTGCCACAGCGGCCTATTTCACCGGCTCCTTGTCCACAGTTACTCCTTCCGTAGCCCCATCATAATGCGTGGAGGAGTCCCCAGAACTATTCAATCACAGTGTCGGGTACATGCTGCTGGAGGATGCGCAGTGATTTGAAGGCTCCGGTGTTGGTTCCCAGGTTGAGGAAAGGTTTAACGGGAGAGAGGGGGTGCCACAGAAGGACAAGGAACTGGCAGTCATGTTCCCCCAGCTGTAGCATACTGCCAAGTTTGCTCCAGCGATGAGGAGGGAGGGATGACGAGATCACTGACTGTACTTGGGTGCCTGAGAGAAGAGAGGAGGAGGAGGGGGAGGAGGCAGAACTCCAACGAGGCAGGATGTCCTCTAGGGGGCAGCTTAAGGGAAGCCACTCTATTGCATCACACCGCAGAGCTCCGCAGGTGAAGGGCACTGCTGACTACCCGATCACTTTTAAAAGTTCCTTGTTGTGGGCCTTTTGTGACACGTGTGCAGCAGATCGCACCGTTGCTGTTTGCAACCTATGTCTGAACAAACTGATCAAGCGTAGCCAGAACAGCAGCCACTTGGGCACCACATGCTTGATCAGACACATGATGATCTGCCATGCAGTCCGTTGATAGCAGCATCTGAAAGACCCACATCATAGAAAAAGGCAGACTTCTCCTTGCTCTTCATCTGGGATATGAAACCCTACTATGACTCTAGTTCTCTCAAAAACCTGCACAGAGAGGAATGAAGGTATAGCAATAGATGTCACAAGTACTTGCAGCCAATCTGCTAGCAGTACACCACCAGTTTATTTCAGCAGGCAAATTTCTCTACACCAGATGCTGAACCATAAAAATAAATTCAGTCCCAGCCATCCACATGCTCAGCATCTAAATGCTAGCTTGACCAAATTGCTAGCACTTCAATTGCTGCCTTTTCAGCTGATAGACTCAGCCCCCTTTTGTGAATTTGTGGAATGTGCTGTACCACAATGGAAGGTTCCAAAACGGCATTTATTTTTACATAAGGCAATTCCAGCTCTCTATTGCCATGTGGAAGGCAATGTTTTGGCCTCGTTGGGCAGTGTGGTCAGCAGTAAAGTTCATATTACCACTGACTCGTGGTCCAGCAGGCATGGGCAGGGACATTACCTTTCCTTCATGGCTCACTCGGTAACACTGCTGGCAGCTGGGAAGGATGCAGGACAGGGTTCAGTGTTGAAGCTTGCTCCCCCACCATGCCTCCAAAAAGCTAGTGGTGATTCTGCCACAACATCTGTATGCTCCCCTCCCGATTCTTCTTCTTCCTCTATTGCCTCTTCTGCAGAATTGTCCTCTGAAGCAGCAGTGCTCCTTACACACACAAGGGGCTATGCAAGCAGTCAGGCAAAAATATGTCATGTGGTGCTTGAGTTGGTCTGCCTAGGGGACAGGAGCCACACTGGGGCATGGATTCTGTCAGCTCTGTAGGGGCAGGCTCAGAGGTGGTTGACGCCACACCAGCTTCAGCCAGGAATGGTTGTATGCGACAACGGCACCAACCTTCTCTCCACTCTCCGACTTTGGCACATGTGCTGAATTTGATGGTGCAGCGTTTCTTGACCAGGTAGTCAGGCTTACAAGATCTCCAGAGGCAGACCAGAAAAGTCTGTGGTCATTTCCGCCAGTAGTATAATGTCAGTGCCCGGATGGCTGACATTTAAAGGGAATGCAACCTGCCCATCGACTGCCTCATTTGTGACATGTCCACCAGGTGGAACTCAACGTTGGCAATGCTGCAGCAGCTGCACACAAAGCAAAGGGCCATCAATGAGTACCTGTGCAAATATGGCACCAGGACAGGGTCAGGGGAGCTTGGCTTCTTTTCGCCACTCCAGTGGCTACTGATCAAGGATGCATGCACTGTCCTGTCACCATTTAAAGAGGCCACAAAGATGGTGGGCAGCAACATTGCATGTATCAGTGACACTGTCGCTCTAGTGTTCCTGCTGGAGCACACGCTTTGTGGAATCATGGACAGGGCACTTAAGGCAGAACAGCGGGAGGAAGAGGAAGCCTTCCTTTCCTCTCAAGGCCCTCTTTATCCAAATAGCATTCCTGCGGGTCTGCCAAACACACAGGAAGAAGAGGAGGGGGAGGACGAGGATTGTGTCAGTATGGATGTCGAGAATAACATGCAGCAGTCTTCAAGGGATGGTTTTCAGTCTCCAGAAACCCAAGGAGTTTTACCTGGCTGGGAGTAGGTAGTTACGAATAATGTGATCCTTAGTGTAACAGAGGACTCAGAATCGAATGCCTATGCAAACTTACGCTGCATGACCTCCCTGATTCTGCAAAGACTGCGAAAGGACCCTAGGATTTGTGGTATTAAGGAGAGGGATCATTACTGTCTGGCAACCCTTCTTGATCCACGTTACAAGGGTAAGGTTGCAGAACTCATCCTGCCTTTGCAGAGGGAGCAGAAGATGAAACATCTTCAGGAGGCCTTGAAGAAAAGTTTGTGTAACACATTTCCAGACCCTGGGAGGTTACCATTTCCTGGTGCTGGACAACGTGTTTCTGAGGCTTTGTTCACTCAGAGGAAGATCGGTGGGGAGGGTGGCCGGCTGACCGATGCCTTTAAAAATGTTTCAGTCCTCAGGTCTGATAGGTTTCAGCAACCATCGCCAGTGTCTGCATTATATGGTGCAGGAATATCTAGAGCAGACTTGGAGACCTTTCCAACAGAGCATCCACTGGGTTACTGGGTCTTGAGGTTGGACCACTGGCCAGAACTTGCTCAATATGCAACTGAGCTACTGACCTATCCTGCATCCAGCGTGCTTTCTGAAAGCAAATTCAGTGCTGCAGGAGGGTTTGTAATGGATAGAAGAGTGCACCTGTGCACAGACTCCGTTGATCGGCTCACATTTATAAAAATTAATCAGTCCTGGATCAGCAGCTATCAAGCACCTGATGCTGATGTAACTGATTGAATTTGTTATGAAGCTGGGATCCCTTGAAGACTGCCTATGCTGCCTATTCTATTCCTCCTCAATCATGATGATGCTAGCTTCCAACAATATTTTTGATTTAGGGCACCACCACCACCCAAGGCCCAATGTTTCTGCCTTTGTTTAACAGGGGCATGTCATTACAATTTGTGAAATAATATTTAACATCAGGGACCGTTCCTGCACCCAAAAAAGAGTAACTGTGATGGGTTACCATGTTCTGCCACCACCAACACCAAAGGCCAAATTTTTCAATAGGGTATAGAGTGCAGTCCGTATCGTATATGTATTGCAGTTCAGAGTATATAGTGCAGTCCGTATAGTATATATACTTCAGTTCAGAGTATATAGTGCGGTTAGAATAGTATATATAATACAGTGCAGGGTATATAGTGCAGTGTACAATATATAATATAGTGTATTAAAGTGGTTAAGACCTGAATGGCCTGGTATGGACAGGGAGGGAAACCCACGCTGTTTTTTTCAATGCTTTTTTATGTATATTGCCGGGATCTGGGAATACATTACAGCAATTGAGCAATTTTAAATTACATTTTTACTTTAGAAATGTCATTTTGCTACGATACTGTTCTAAACATGGGGAAATGTGCTACTTTACAGGCAGACTAAGGGGACCCCCCAGGCATGATATTTAAAGGAATATTTCATTTTTATTGTTTCACTTTAAGCATTCTTAAAATCACTACTCTTGAAAAAATGACATTTAAAAAAAAAAAATTTTTGCATTAAAACATGTCCCCTGGGACAGGACCCAGGTCCCTAAACATTTTTTATGGCAATAACTTGCATATAAGGCTTTAAAACTAGCACTATTAATTTTTCATGTTTGTGTCCCCTAGACTTTAATGGTGTTCGCATGTTCGCACAATTTTTTTGTCTGTTTCGCAAGTTCTGGTGTGAACTGAAAGGGGGGTGTTCGGCTCATCCCCAGTCAAGAACAAGAAGACAAAAATCCCCTCCCATCAGCCAACATCATATGACATCATAAGTCCCACCAAAATAGTCTAAACAACATAAGCAAATTCCACATAGCATCAATAACCCAATAAACATTTTTAAACCCTTATTTTTATTCAATTCTTTTTTTTTTTAGTGTGTGGACTTTATCTTTATTGTTTATCTTTCATTATGCCCATATAGGGAACAGGTATATTTCATTATTGTGTATTGTTCACCATTCCCAGTCAGGGAACACGAATATTTGATTATGCACTCAGTATCTTGCCTTATTGCAAGTTAACCATCTATTCTCTTTAAGGATTTATTGCTAGTTATTTAGGCAGTGCAACACTGTTTTGTTATGTATAGTCTATATGTGAAGTGAACACATTTTCTGTGTGCAGCATCCAGGTGGGGGGTATTTTTCAATTTTTGGTTTGTGATTGGATTTTGTCACATCACCTACTACTCATATCACTACATAGTGATTAAGGTTATTATCATTTGCACATTTTCTGTGTGTGCAGCATCCAGGTGGGGGGGGGGGGGGTATTTTTCATGTTTTTGTTTTTTTTGTAGGATTTTGTTATATCACCTATTATTCATATCACTACATAGTTATTGAGGTTATTAATATTTGCACTCATAGAAAATAGTTTTATTGTTTAATAACCCAATAAAAGCAAAAAACAATTTCTGCTGATATGGATATATATATATATATACTGTATGTGAATTCTATCTCACCTATCAGCTTCGATTCCCCCAGAGGTTCTCCCCCTTGCATGTAACTTGCATATTTTGAGACCCCCAAGTGCATTAGTTTACATGTTTCTGTCCATCTTGCTGACCATCTGCTTTCTGAAGAAGGGGTGTGTGTTACAAGGGTGGAGACAACTGTGGGGCGTTTCCATTAATTTCTATGGGACCATAAACGCTTGTAATCTGCCAAAAAGAAGCTAATGTACTTTTTGAGCTTCAGGCATTTTGTTTCAGGCGACAAAACACTCATATGTGAACAGGGGCCACTGAAATGAATGGGATTTTGCTTGTTGTGCATTTTGGAACTTTTGAGATCAGCGATTTATGAGCTGAAAAACGCTCAGGTGTGAATGGGGCATTATGAAATTTGTATCCTGTCCTAGCTCAAGTCTACAGCGTATGGATAGAAAGCGCTACCCACTGACATACTGAACTTACTATAATATAAAATAATTAGTTAACCCACATGAAGAGTAAAACTTCATTTTAGCTATGGCAAAAGAGTAGACCCTGAAACTCAGTCAGTGTTTTCACCAGGTATCCCCAACATGAATGGGCTAACACAAAGGGATTGTAAACAATAAAGAGACCATAAACCATTAACTAGTTTCAAATATTTATTTGTTTTGGCAAATTTAAACAATGGCCACAGTGTTATTCAAGGGGTACCCTGATAACATAATAACAATAAACTTTAATGAAAATATGAAGCCATCCTGGCTATAATACTTAAACACAAAATTACACGATGTTCATCCAGACAATGCTGGGTGACTACTTCCCCACTAAATAACACCATGACTTATAAGAACATAGGGAGGGTGGGTGGGAGTCACAGTCCAGTCCTGAAGGTCAGTGAGTAACGGCCCTATCCCCCTTTTATCTACTGTAGCGCAGGCTTTTGCTGCCCGCCAATTCTAACCATTCCACTGCTTGCTGTTGTGCAGGAAAACCAACCAATCCATTAGCTGTTACAGTGCAGGAATACTGCCGCTGTAGCCAATGCCAGAGAAAAATACAGGGGGAAAAGGAGCCGTGTAGACCCCTTTGAGCTATCCCATGTGGGTCCAGCATATTGCTATGGACCTGTCATAATAAATCAACACAAAATTGCACAATGTCCATCCAGACAATGCTGGATGAATACTCCCCACTGGCCAAGGCCAGAGGGGAACCTACTGAATGAGGCCCCTCCCCACCCAACACCGTGGCTCTTTCAAATACATTTTGAAGGCCCATATTAAATATGTCCATTCGAATTTCTGATAAGTGTACTAAATCGCTGCGAAACAAACCAGACACAAAACCTTCTAATTCAACATGGCGAAATGACACGCCACCTAAAGAATCTAGAAAGTTATGAATTTTCTAATCATTTCCACATAAAACAGCTTACCAGAGGGAGGCCAGATAAGCCTTGAGATCATCCTAGAAAATGCTAAAATGTAATTTGGAAACAAAGCTTAATAGCATAAAGGTCTCTCTTTATTTTAGATAGTAAATCCCAAGTTTTGATTTTTTACCTGTATCATTTGCCCCAGCATGAATGCCCAAACCTTGTGGAGAAGGTCAAATGCTGGACAGATGAATCAAATGGTCTCTAAGATTCTGTCATCTTACACCCCTAGTGCCTAACCAGAAAACTATAAAATCATTACGTCCAGACCTAAATTAGTTGAGTAGGTCCTAGATCCATCATGTTTCTCAGCCCAGTAAACGTAGGAATGCCCTACTATCCAGATAATGTATTTGAAGGAATCTGAAAAACAAATTTACATAATAAATAGATCAGGACGGACATATATTTTGTACCTATTACTAACCCAAGGGCCTACCCTTTTAAGATCATCTGGTGAAAAACCCAATGAATCAGTTGTAGTAGCCACCCCAATCCTAAATAAATGGGATGAAAATTGTAAACCTGATACATTAAGGCATTTCAAACATGCAGATAGTACAGCTGAAAACTGGTATCTCGTTAAGAAGGACAAATTCTGGTGTATAAAAAAGGAATTATTAGAAGGTCTAACTGAAAGATACCTAGCAATATGGGTGACTGGAATTTATAAAGGATTAGGAGATTTACCCAGAGTGATCCAATGCCCTTACCCAAACAAAAGGTTTTTGACCTACAGATGAAAAGGTTTAGGCATTCCGCTTCCAATGATACATGAGAGAATAAAAGTAATGAACTTGACAATCTATTATGTGCTGTAAACTCCCCTATTTTTAGAGTTTCAAAAAAGGTGCTTGAAAAAGCAGCTCTAAAGAGTAGGATCTCAAATTGAGCGAAACAAACAGCTTCTAACACATAGTAGTTTTAGCAATAAGTTCATAGAAATAGGGTGCCTAAAATCCCCATCAGGGTCGGATTTCCTAAATCCCTTGAGAACCTGACTCAGCTGTAAGGAAAAAGACAATGATAGCAAATTTAAGGAAGAATGAAACATAGTTACATAGTTAGTCAGTTTGAAAAAAGACAAAAAGTCCATCTAGTTCAACCAAAAAAAAAATTAAAAAAGTACATTCAAACATACACAATCCTTCATCCACAGTTGATCCAGAGGAAGGCGAAAGAAACACCTGCCAATATATTACTCACTGAGCCAGGACTGAGATTTGACTGGATTAAATGGGACACAAATGCTAAAGAAAATAAGCGTTCACTTTCATACCATACAAATGCATATCATAGCAAAAAGAACACCATCTGGACCAAGCCAGACAGTAGTCTAGCCATGTCCTCATTGATACAGATTTTCTGAGATTGGAAAAGATCAGTTCCAAATTAAGCCCCAGAGGAAATCTGAGTAAAGAGTGCCACATGGATTCGCCAATGGAACCGAAATTTCTTGAACTGCAATGCAGACAAAGCATCAGGTATGTTATTATGTATTCCAGCTATGTGTTTGGCTTTCAACCAGAAATTATATTGCGTGCAATACTAGGAAACACAGTAATTTAATAACTAAATGAAGACAACACATTGATAGCAAAGAATACACCTTTGTTATTCATGTGCACAATTACTCTACAGTTCATGAAATTATACTTCCAAACCACTATGGAAACTATTACTGGAAATAATTCAAGAAGGACTAGGATAAGCAGAATGTCTTGCTGTAACCAACTCGAGTGCCACTCAGGGGCCAATAGCCATCCATAAAGGCTCCAAAGCCAGATGAGACAACAACAATTCCATAGCTCATCTCACCAACCAGTCTGCTGACCAACCAAATTAACCTGTCTAACCATCTGTGAAAAGCAGGGGTTTAGTTAGCACGAGGGATGAGCCGAACACCCCCCCACAACCTGCGAACGGACCGAAAATTCGCACGAACGTTAGAACCCCATTGACGTCTATGAGACTCCAACGTTCAAAATCAAAAGTGCTCATTTTAAAGGCTAATTTGCATGGTATTGTCCTAAAAAGGGTTTGGGGACCCGGGTCCTGCCCCAGGGGACATGTATCAATGCAGAAAAAACTTTTAAAAACAGCCGTTTTTTAGGGAGCAGTGATTTTAATGATGCTTAAAGTTAAAAAAGTGAAATATTCCTTTAAATATCGTACCTGGGGGGTGTCTATAGTATGCCTGTAAAGTGGCGCGTGTTTCCCTTGCTTAGAACAGTCCCTGCACAAAATGTCATTTTTAAAGGAGAAAAAGTAATTTAAAACTACTTGCTTTAATGTAATGTCGGGTCCTGGCAATATGGATGAAAATCAGTAATACAAATAGCATGGGTACCCCCCAGTCCATTACCAGGCCCTTTGGGTCTTGTATGGATATTAAGGGGAACCCCGCACCTAAATTAAAAAAAGGAAAGGCATGGGGCCACCAGGCCCTATATACTCTGAACAGCAGTATACAGGCGGTGCAAACAAGACAGGGACTGTAGGTTTGTTGTTAAGTAGAATCTGTAATTTTGAACTGGTACATTTTTAACGTGTTTAGCTCCAGCCAAAAAATCTATTTTAAGCTTTTTGGAAAACATAGGGAAGGGTTATCACCCCTGTGACATTTGTTTTGCTGTCTGTGCTACTCTTCAGAAGATTTCACCTCACTTTTTGTCCCAATGACAAATGTTTTTTGAAAATTTGGGTTTTTTTGTGGAACAAGGATTGGAAAGCATCAGTGGAAGGGAGAAACATTTTTCCCATATTAACTCTTACAGGAGAGAATTTCCCTTCCTAGGGGTAGATTTCATCTCACTTCCTGTTGTCTCCTTCCGTTTGCAAGTAGGAGTCGTTTGTAAGTTGGATGTTTGAAAGTAGGGGCCTGCCCTATATACTCAGCAGAAATTTGGGCCTTAGGTGTTGTTGTGGCCACAACACTGTAAGCCCTCACAGAGCCCTGCTGTGAAATTTTAGATCAAGAATTGTAATTACATGCCCCTGTTGAACAGGGGCAGAAAAATTGGGCCTTTGGTGGTGGTGGTGCTAGTGCCACAACACTGTAACTCCTCACTTGCTCTTGGTGGGCGCAGAAACGGGCCCTGCTGTGAAATATTAGATCAAGAATTGTAATTACATGCCCCTGATGAACAGGGGCTGAAAAATTGGGCCTTAGGCACTGGTGCTGGTGCCACAACACTGCAACCCCTCATAGATACTCTAGTTGGAACGCAGAAAGGAGTCCTGCTGCAAAATGTTACATCAAAACTTGTAATTACACGCCCCTGTTAAACAGGGGCTGAAAAATTGGGCCTTAGGCACTGGTGCTGGTGCCACAACACTGCAACCCCTCACAGATACTCTAGTTGGAACGCAGGAACGAGCCCTGCTGCAAAGTATTGCTTTAAAAATTGTAATTACACACCCCTGTTAAACAGGGGCTGAAAAATTGGGCCTTAGGCACTGGTGCTGGTGCCACAACACTGCAACCCCTCACAGATACTCTAGTTGGAACGCAGAAAGGAGCCCTGCTGCAAAATGTTACATCAAAACTTGTAATTACACGCCCCTGTTAAACAGGGGCAGAAAAATTGGGCCTTAGGCACTGGTGCTGGTGCCACAACACTGCAACCCCTCACAGATACTCTAGTTGGAACGCAGGAACGAGCCCTGCTGCAAAGTATTGCATCAAAAATTGTAATTACATGCCCCTGTTAAACAGGGGCTGAAAAATTGGGCCTTAGGCACTGGTGGTGGCGCCCAGAACCAAAAATGTTCTTACAAGCTATCAGTGTGATCATTGAGGAGGAAGAGGATAATTATTCAGGATAGTCACTCAGCATCAGCATAGGCAGTCTTTGAAGGGATCTGAGATTTAAAAAAAAAATATTCGGTTACATCAGCATCAGGTGCTTGGTAGCTGGTGGTGATCCAAGACTGATTCATTTTTATGAAGGTCAGTCGATCAACCGAGTCGGTGGACAGACGCACCCTGTGATCGGTTACAAAGCCTCCAGCAGCACTGAATGTGCATTCTGAGAGAACGCGGGATGCAGGACAGGCCAGTAGCTCAATTGCATACTGTGCAAGCTCTGGCCAGTGATCCATCCTCAAGACCCAGTAACTCAGAGGATTTTCGGTGGGAAAGGTGTCCAAGTCAGATCTTCCCCCTAGGTATTCCTGCACCATGTAAAACAGATGCTGGCGATGGTTGCTGGAACCGATCATACCTTGGGGCTGCGGACCAAAAAATTGTCTGAATGCATCGGTCAGACGGCCACCTTCTCCACCACTCCTTCTTTGACCGACCGAAGCCTCAGCAACACGTTGTCCAGAAACAGGAGTTTGTAACCTCCCAGTCTCTGGAAATGTGTTGCACAGACCTTTCTGCAAGGCCTCCCGAAGATGTTTCATCCTCTGCTTCCTCTGCGATGGCAAGATAAGGTCCGCAACCTTACCCTTGTAACGTGGATCAAGGAGGGTTGCCAGCCAGTATTGGTCCTTCTCCTTGATACCACGAATACGAGGATTCTTACGCAGGCTTTGCAGGATCAGGGAGGCCATGCAGCGTAGCTTTGCTGAGGCATTCGGTCCAGAGTCCATGTGTTTCTTGGGACTGATCCCTTAAAGACTGCTGCTGATGCTGAGTGCCAGGCTCCACCTCCATACTGACACAATCCTCCTCCTCCTCCTCCTCATCCTCTTCCTGTGTGATCAGCGGGCACGCAGGAACACTGTCTGGATAAAGGGGGCCTTGAGAGCTAAGGAAGTCCTCCTCTTCCTGCCTCTGTTCTGCCTCAATTTCCCTGTCCATTATTCCACGCAGTGTGTGCTCCAACAGGTGGACAAGGGGGACAGTGTCACTGATGCATGCACTGTCACTGCTCACCATCCTCGTGGCCTCCTCAAATGGTGACAGGACAGTGCATGCATCCCTGATCATGGCCCACTGGCGTGGGGAAAAAAAACAAGCTCCCCTGACCCTGTCCTGGTGCCGGTCGCACAGGTACTCATTGATGGCCCTCTGCTGCGTGTGAAGCCACTGCATCATGGCCAGCGTTGAGTTCCACCTGGAAAGCATGTCACAGATTAGGCGGTTCTTGGGCGGGTAAACTCCTTTTGGAGGTCTGCCAGCCGAGCACTGGCATTATATGATCGGCGGAAATGCACACAGACATTCCTGGCCTGCCTTAGGACATTCTTTAAGCCCGGGTACCTGCCCAAGAACCGCTGCACCACCAAGTTAAGGACGTGAGCCAAAAAGGGCACATGGGTCATTTGTCCCTGTCGGAGGGCAGAGAGGAGGGAGGTGCCATTGTCGCAAACCACGATTCCTGCCTTAAGTTGGCGTGGCGTCAACCACCTCTGAACCTGCCCCTGCAAAGCTGACAGAACCTCTGCCCCAGTGTGGCTCCTGTCCCCCAAGCACACCAGCTCAAGCACCGCATGGCATCTTTTGGCCTGCATACTTGCGTAGCCCCTTGAACTGCTACGGAGCACAACTGGTTCCGAGGACAAAGCACAGGAAGAGGCCATGGAGAAAGAAGAAGAGGAGGGGGTGGAGAAGAGAGGTGTGTCACAATCATTAGTACTGGCATTTTGGAGGCGTGGTGGTGGAACAACCTCTAACACTACTGCACCTTGTCCTGCATCCTTCCCAGCTGCCAGCAGAGTCACCCAATGTGCGGTGAAACTTAGGTAACATCCCTGTCCAAGCCTGCTGGACCATGAGTCAGCGGTAATATGCACCTTACCGCTGACCGCCCTGTCCAGCGAGGCCAAGACATTGCCTTCCACATGCCAGTAGAGAGCCGGAATCGCCTTCCGTGAGAAAAAGTGTCGTTTGGGTACCTGCCACTGAGGAACCGCACATTCCACAAACTCACGGAAGGGGACAGAGTCTACCAACTGAAAAGGCAGCAGTTGAAGTGCTAGCAATTTTGCCAAGCTAGCATTCAACCGCTGGGCATGTGGATGGCTGGGAGCGAACTTCTTTGAGCAGTTCAGCAGTTGGGGCAGGAGAATTTGCCTGGTACAATCTGACGTTGGTGTACCGAAAGCAGATTGCCCACAAGTACTTGGCTGTGACACACCTAATTCTACACCTTCATTACTCTCAGTGCAGGTCTCAGAGAGGACTGAAGGTATAGTGGGGTTGGAGATGTCAGCTGATGAGGAGCAAGGAGAGGTCCTCTTTGTTCTTTGGTGTGGGTCTTTTAAATACGCTTGCCAACGAACTGCATGGCAGGTCAACATACAGTATGTCTGGTCAAGCATGTGGTGCCCAAGCGGGAGATGTTTTGGCCACGCGAGATACGCTTGAGACATATGTTGCAAATAGAAGCGGTGCGATCTGATGCACTCGTCTCAAAAAAGGCCCACACCAAGGAACTTTTTGAATAACGCGCAGAGACTGCAGCGTCCTGCACATGCGGAGCTTTGGGGTGTGATGCAGTCAGTGTGCTGCCCTTAGGCTGGCCCCTGGAGGGCATCCTGCCTCGTTGGTGATGTGCCACCTCCTCCTCCTCCTCCACCTTCTCTCTCCTATCAGGCACCCACGTTGAGTCAGTGACCACTTTATCCCCTCCCTCCTCATCACTGGACCAAACCTGGCAGTATGCTGCAGCAGGGGGAGCATGACTGCCAGATTGCTGTCCTTCTTGGGCACCCCCTCTGTCAGTGCTCACATTACTGCCTTCATCTAGCTCAGTATCATCATCAGAGCCTTCCAAACGCTGGGCATCCTCCTGGAGTATGCACCCAACACTGTGGTCAAACAGTTTGAGGGACTCCTCAGGAGGACATGGTGGGGCTAGGGAAGGAGTCACTGATGACATTGAGCCGAGGGAAGAGGCCGCTGCTTTGCCAGACAAAGTACCCTGAGCATGGGTGAGAGAGGATGAGGAGGATGAGGACAGCTTGGTTTTCTACTCGACCAAGTCTTCCGCATGTTGCGGCTCAACACGGCCAGCTGCCAAAAAAAAGGCCAAGCGTGTCCCACGGTCACGTGCTGATGAGGATGCACCGTCTCCACGACCAGCACTGTTGTCTCTAGACACAGAGCCTGCTTGCCCTCTTTTATTGGCTTGTGAATGTCTGCCTCACCTTGTTGGCCTTCCAGACATACTAATGGCCTGTAGCTGCACTAAGCTGGGATAGATATATATATATATATATATATATATATATATATATATATATATATATATATATATATATATACTGATACTGCAGCTAGTAAAATCAACTGCCTGCCTGTAGTATGAGAACACCACCAACCTTCTACAGGTAGCTTTAGGTGAACACTGTGCAGAGCTTGCACTACACTAACTTGTAGCTTATTTAGCTGCCTGCGGTAGTGATAGGATCAGGAAAACACCACCAACCTTCTACAGGTAGCTTTAGCTGAACACTGTGCAGAGGTCGCACTACACTAACTTGTAGTTTTAGCTGAACATTGTGAGCAGGACGCACTACACTAACTTGTAGATTTAGCTGAACACTGTGCAGAGGTCTCACTACACTAACTTGTAGTTTTAGCTGAACACTGTGAGGAGGACGCACTACACTAACTTGTAGCTTTAGCTGAACACTGTGCAGAGGTCTCACTACACTAACTTGTAGCTTTAGCTGAACACTGTGCAGGGGTCACACTACACTAACTTGTAGTTTTAGCTGAACACTGTGAGGAGGACGCACTACACTAACTTGTAGTTTTCGCTGAACACTGTGAGGAGGACACACTGCACTAACTTGCAGTTTTCACTGAACACTGTGAGGAGGACACACTACACCAACTTGTAGCTTTAACTGAACACTGTGAGAAGGACGCACTACACTAACTTGTAGCTTTAGCTGAACACTGTGCAGAGGTCTAACTACACTAACTTGTAGTTTTAGCTGAACACTGTGAGGAGGACGCACTACACTAACTTGTAGCTTTAGCTGAACACTGTGCATAGGTCACACTACACTAACTTGTAGTTTTAGCTGAACACTGTGAGGAGGATGCACTACACTAACTTCTAGTTTTCGCTGAACACTGTGAGGAGGACACACTGCGCTAACTTGCAGTTTTCACTGAACACTGTGAGGAGGACACACTACACCAACTTGTAGCTTTAACTGAACACTGTGAGAAGGACGCACTACACTAACTTGTAGCTTTAGCTGAACACTGTGCAGAGGTCTAACTACACTAACTTGTAGTTTTAGCTGAACACTGTGAGGAGGACGCACTACACTAACTTGTAGCTTTAGCTGAACACTGTGCAGAGGTCGCACTACACTAACTTGTAGTTTTAGCTGAACATTGTGAGCAGGACGCACTACACTAACTTGTAGCTTTAGCTGAACACTGCGCAGAGGTCTCACTACACTAACTTGTAGTTTTAGCTGAACACTGTGAGCAGGACGCACTACACTAACTTGTAGCTTTAGCTGAACACTGTGCAGAGGTCTCACTACACTAACTTGTAGTTTTAGCTGAACACTGTGAGGAGGACGCACTACACTAACTTGTAGCTTTAGCTGAACACTGTGCAGAGGTCTCACTACACTAACTTGTAGTTTTAGCTGAACACTGTGAGGAGGACGCACTACACTAACTTGTAGCTTTAGCTGAACACTGTGCAGAGGTCGCACTACACTAACTTGTAGTTTTAGCTGAACACTGTGAGGAGGAAGCTCTACCCTAACTTGTAGCTTTAGCCGAACACTGTGCAGAGGTCACACTAAACTAACTTGTAACTTTAGCTGAACACTGTGAGGAGGACGCACTACACTAACTTGTAGTTTTCGCTGAACACTGTGAGGAGGACACACTGCACTAACTTGCAGTTTTCACTGAACACTGTGAGGAGGACACACTACACCAACTTGTAGCTTTAACTGAACACTGTGAGAAGGACGCACTACACTAACTTGTAGCTTTAGCTGAACACTGTGCAGAGGTCTAACTACACTAACTTGTAGTTTTAGCTGAACACTGTGAGGAGGACACACTACACTAACTTGTAGCTTTAGCTGAACACTGTGCATAGGTCACACTACACTAACTTGTAGTTTTAGCTGAACACTGTGAGGAGGATGCACTACACTAACTTCTAGTTTTCGCTGAACATACTACACCAACTTGTAGCTTTAACTGAACACTGTGAGAAGGACGCACTACACTAACTTGTAGCTTTAGCTGAACACTGTGCAGAGGTCACACTACACTAACTTGTAGTTTTAGCTGAACATTGTGAGCAGGACGCACTACACTAACTTGTAGCTTTAGCTGAACACTGTGCAGAGGTCTCACTACACTAACTTGTAGTTTTAGCTGGACACTGTGAGCAGGACGCACTACACTAACTTGTAGCTTTAGCTGAACACTGTGCAGAGGTTGCACTACACTAACTTGTAGTTTTAGCTGAACACTGTCAGCAGGACGCACTACACTAACTTTTAGCTTTAGCTGAACACTGTGCAGAGGTCTCACTACACTAACTTGTAGTTTTAGCTGAACACTGTGAGGAGGACGCACTACACTAACTTGTAGCTTTAGCTGAACACTGTGCATAGGTCACACTACACTAACTTGTAGTTTTAGCTGAACACTGTGAGGAGGACGCACTACACTAACTTGTAGTTTTCACTGAACACTGTGAGGAGGACACACTACACCAACTTGTAGCTTTAATTGAACACTGTGAGAAGGACGCACTACACTAACTTGTAGCTTTAGCTGAACACTGTGCAGAGGTCTAACTACACTAACTTGTAGTTTTAGCTGAACACTGTGAGGAGGACGCACTACACTAACTTGTATTTTTTGCTGAACACTGTGAGGAGGACACACTGCACTAACTTGCAGTTTTCACTGAACACTGTGAGGAGGACACACTACACCAACTTGTAGCTTTAACTGAACACTGTGAGAAGGACGCACTACACTAACTTGTAGCTTTAGCTGAACACTGTGCAGAGGTCTAACTACACTAACTTGTAGTTTTAGCTGAACACTGTGAGGAGGACGCACTACACTAACTTGTAGCTTTAGCTGAACACTGTGCAGAGGTCGCACTACACTAACTTGTAGTTTTAGCTGAACATTGTGAGCAGGACGCACTACACTAACTTGTAGCTTTAGCTGAACACTGTGCAGAGGTCTCACTACACTAACTTGTAGTTTTAGCTGAACACTGTGAGCAGGACGCACTACACTAATTGTAGCTTTAGCTGAACACTGTGCAGAGGTCTCACTACACTAACTTGTAGTTTTAGCTGAACACTGTGAGGAGGACGCACTACACTAACTTGTAGCTTTAGCTGAACACTGTGCAGAGGTCGCACTACACTAACTTGTAGTTTTAGCTGAACACTGTGAGCAGGAAGCACTACACTAACTTGTAGCTTTAGCTGAACACTGTGCAGAGGTCTCACTACACTAACTTGTAGTTTTCGCTGAACACTGTGAGGAGGACACACTGCACTAACTTGTAGCTTTAACTAAACACTGTGAGAAGGACGCACTACACTAACTTGTAGCTTTAGCTGAACACTGTGCAGAGGTCTAACTACACTAACTTGTAGTTTTAGCTGAACACTGTGAGGAGGACGCACTACACTAACTTGTAGCTTTAGCTGAACACTGTGCATAGGTCACACTACACTAACTTGTAGTTTTAGCTGAACACTGTGAGGAGGACGCACTACACTAACTTCTAGTTTTCGCTGAACACTGTGAGGAGGACACACTGCACTAACTTGCAGTTTTCACTGAACACTGTGAGGAGGACACACTACACCAACTTGTAGCTTTAACTGAACACTGTGAGAAGGACGCACTACACTAACTTGTAGCTTTAGCTGAACACTGTGCAGAGGTCGCACTACACTAACTTGTAGTTTTAGCTGAACATTGTGAGCAGGACGCACTACACTAACTTGTAGCTTTAGCTGAACACTGTGCAGAGGTCTCACTACACTAACTTGTAGTTTTAGCTGAACACTGTGAGCAGGACGCACTACACTAACTTGTAGTTTTAGCTGAACACTGTGCAGAGGTCTCACTACACTAACTTGTAGTTTTAGCTGAACACTGTGAGGGGGACGCATTGCACTAACTTGTAGCTTTAGCTGAACACTGTGCATAGGTCACACTACACCAACTTGTAGTTTTAGCTGAACACTGTGAGGAGGACGCACTACACTAACTTGTAGTTTTCGCTGAACACTGTGAGGAGGACACACTGCACTAACTTGCAGTTTTCACTGAACACTGTGAGGAGGACACACTACACCAACTTGTAGCTTTAACTGAACACTGTGAGAAGGACGCACTACACTAACTTGTAGCTTTAGCTGAACACTGTGCATAGGTCACACTACACTAACTTGTAGTTTTAGCTGAACACTGTGAGGAGGACGCACTACACTAACTTCTAGTTTTCGCTGAACACTGTGAGGAGGACACACTGCACTAACTTGCAGTTTTCACTGAACACTGTGAGGAGGACACACTACACCAACTTGTAGCTTTAACTGAACACTGTGAGAAGGACGCACTACACTAACTTGTAGCTTTAGCTGAACACTGTGCAGAGGTCGCACTACACTAACTTGTAGTTTTAGCTGAACATTGTGAGCAGGACGCACTACACTAACTTGTAGCTTTAGCTGAACACTGTGCAGAGGTCTCACTACACTAACTTGTAGCTTTAGCTGAACACTGTGCAGAGGCCTCACTACACTAACTTGTAGCTTTAGCTGAACACTGTGAGGAGAATGCACTACACTAACTTGTAGCTTTAGCTGAACACTGTGCAGAGATCGCACTACACTAACTTGTAGTTTTAGCTGAACACTGTGAGCAGGACGCACTACACTAACTTGTAGCTTTAGCTGAACACTGTGCAGAGGCCTCACTACACTAACTTGTAGCTTTAGCTCAACACTGTGCAGAGGTCGCACTACACTAACTTGTAGTTTTAGCTGAACACTGTGAGCAGGATGCACTACATTAACTTGTAGCTTTAGCTTAACACTGTGAGGAGGATGCACTACACTAACTTGTAGCTTTAGCTGAACACTGTGCAGAGGTCTCACTACACTAACTTGTAGTTTTAGCTGAACACTGTGAGGAGAACGCACTACACTAACTTGTAGCTTTAGCTGAACACTGTGCAGAGGTCGCACTACACTAACTTGTAGTTTTAGCTGAACACTGTGAGCAGGACGCACTACACTAACTTGTAGCTTTAGCTGAACACTGTGCAGAGGCCTCACTACACTAACTTGTAGCTTTAGCTGAACACTGTGAGGAGGATGCACTACACTAACTTGTAGCTTTAGCTGAACACTGTGCAGAGGTTTCACTACACTAACTTGTAGTTTTAGCTGAACACTGTGAGGAGAACGCACTACACTAACTTGTAGCTTTAGCTGAACACTGTGCAGAGGTCGCACTACACTAACTTGTAGTTTTAGCTGATCACTGTGAGCAGGACGCACTACACTAACTTGTAGCTTTAGCTGAACACTGTGCAGAGGCCTCACTACACTAACTTGTAGCTTTAGCTGAACACTGTGCAGAGGTCGCACTACACTAACTTGTAGTTTTAGCTGAACACTGTGAGCAGGACGCACTACACTAACTTGTAGCTTTAGCTGAACACTGTGCAGAGGTCTCACTACACTAACTTGTAGCTTTTGCTGAACACTGCGCAGAGGTCTCACTACACTAACTTGTAGCTTTAGCTGAACACTGTGCAGAGGTCGCACTACACTAACTTGTAGTTTTAGCTGAACATTGTGAGCAGGACGCACTACACTAACTTGTAGCTTTAGCTGAACACTGTGCAGAGGTCGCACTACACTAACTTGTAGTTTTAGCTGATCACTGTGAGGAGGACACACTACCCTAACTTGTAGCTTTAACTGAACACTGTGCAGAGGTTACACTAAACTAACTTGTAGCTTTAGCTGAACACTGTGAGGAGGACGCACTACACTAACTTGTAGCTTTAGCTGAACACTGTGCAGAGATCTCACTACACTAACTTGTAGTTTTAGCTGAACACTGTGAGAAGAATGCACTACACTAACTTGTAGCTTTAGCTGAACACTGTGCAGAGGTCGTACTACACTAACTTGTAGTTTTAGCTGAACACTGTGAGCAGGACGCACTACACTAACTTGTAGCTTTAGCTGAACACTGTGCAGAGGCCTCACTACACTAACTTCTAGCTTTAGCTGAACACTGTGTAGAGGTCGCACTACACTAACTTGTAGTTTTAGTTGAACACTGTGAGCAGGATGCACTACACTAACTTGTAGCTTTAGCTGAACACTGTGCAGAGGTCTCACTACACTAACTTGTAGTTTTAGCTGAACACTGTGAGGAGGACGCAGTACACTATCTTGTAGCTTTAGCTGAACACTGTGCAGAGGTCACACTACACTAACTTGTAGTTTTAGCTGAACACTGTGAGGAGGACACACTACACCAACTTGTAGCTTTAACTGAACACTGTGAGAAGGACGCACTACACTAACTTGTAGCTTTAGCTGAACACTGTGCATAGGTCACACTACACTAACTTGTAGTTTTAGCTGAACACTGTGAGGAGGACGCACTACACTAACTTCTAGTTTTCGCTGAACACTGTGAGGAGGACACACTGCACTAACTTGCAGTTTTCACTGAACACTGTGAGGAGGACACACTACACCAACTTGTAGCTTTAACTGAACACTGTGAGAAGGACGCACTACACTAACTTGTAGCTTTAGCTGAACACTGTGCAGAGGTCGCACTACACTAACTTGTAGTTTTAGCTGAACATTGTGAGCAGGACGCACTACACTAACTTGTAGCTTTAGCTGAACACTGTGCAGAGGTCTCACTACACTAACTTGTAGCTTTAGCTGAACACTGTGCAGAGGCCTCACTACACTAACTTGTAGCTTTAGCTGAACACTGTGAGGAGAATGCACTACACTAACTTGTAGCTTTAGCTGAACACTGTGCAGAGATCGCACTACACTAACTTGTAGTTTTAGCTGAACACTGTGAGCAGGACGCACTACACTAACTTGTAGCTTTAGCTGAACACTGTGCAGAGGCCTCACTACACTAACTTGTAGCTTTAGCTCAACACTGTGCAGAGGTCGCACTACACTAACTTGTAGTTTTAGCTGAACACTGTGAGCAGGATGCACTACATTAACTTGTAGCTTTAGCTTAACACTGTGAGGAGGATGCACTACACTAACTTGTAGCTTTAGCTGAACACTGTGCAGAGGTCTCACTACACTAACTTGTAGTTTTAGCTGAACACTGTGAGGAGAACGCACTACACTAACTTGTAGCTTTAGCTGAACACTGTGCAGAGGTCGCACTACACTAACTTGTAGTTTTAGCTGAACACTGTGAGCAGGACGCACTACACTAACTTGTAGCTTTAGCTGAACACTGTGAGGAGGATGCACTACACTAACTTGTAGCTTTAGCTGAACACTGTGCAGAGGTTTCACTACACTAACTTGTAGTTTTAGCTGAACACTGTGAGGAGAACGCACTACACTAACTTGTAGCTTTAGCTGAACACTGTGCAGAGGTCGCACTACACTAACTTGTAGTTTTAGCTGATCACTGTGAGCAGGACGCACTACACTAACTTGTAGCTTTAGCTGAACACTGTGCAGAGGCCTCACTACACTAACTTGTAGCTTTAGCTGAACACTGTGCAGAGGTCGCACTACACTAACTTGTAGTTTTAGCTGAACACTGTGAGCAGGACGCACTACACTAACTTGTAGCTTTAGCTGAACACTGTGCAGAGGTCTCACTACACTAACTTGTAGCTTTTGCTGAACACTGCGCAGAGGTCTCACTACACTAACTTGTAGCTTTAGCTGAACACTGTGCAGAGGTCGCACTACACTAACTTGTAGTTTTAGCTGAACATTGTGAGCAGGACGCACTACACTAACTTGTAGCTTTAGCTGAACACTGTGCAGAGGTCGCACTACACTAACTTGTAGTTTTAGCTGATCACTGTGAGGAGGACACACTACCCTAACTTGTAGCTTTAACTGAACACTGTGCAGAGGTTACACTAAACTAACTTGTAGCTTTAGCTGAACACTGTGAGGAGGACGCACTACACTAACTTGTAGCTTTAGCTGAACACTGTGCAGAGATCTCACTACACTAACTTGTAGTTTTAGCTGAACACTGTGAGAAGAATGCACTACACTAACTTGTAGCTTTAGCTGAACACTGTGCAGAGGTCGTACTACACTAACTTGTAGTTTTAGCTGAACACTGTGAGCAGGACGCACTACACTAACTTGTAGCTTTAGCTGAACACTGTGCAGAGGCCTCACTACACTAACTTCTAGCTTTAGCTGAACACTGTGTAGAGGTCGCACTACACTAACTTGTAGTTTTAGTTGAACACTGTGAGCAGGATGCACTACACTAACTTGTAGCTTTAGCTGAACACTGTGCAGAGGTCTCACTACACTAACTTGTAGTTTTAGCTGAACACTGTGAGGAGGACGCAGTACACTATCTTGTAGCTTTAGCTGAACACTGTGCAGAGGTCACACTACACTAACTTGTAGTTTTAGCTGAACACTGTGAGGAGGACGCACTACCCTAACTTGTAGCTTTAACTGAACCCGGTGCACTACACTAACTTTTAGTTTTAGCTGGACACTGTGCAGAGGTCACACTAAACTAACTTGTAGCTTTAACTGAACACTGTGAGGAGGACGCACTACACTAACTGTAAATAGTCTAGCTGCCTGACTGTGGTACTAATAGGATCAAAAGAACACCAGCAATTTTCTTCAGGTAGCTGTAAATACTGTAACAAGACAAGCCTGCCTGTCAGTAGGAAGATAACAGGAACGGATCTAGCTAAACTGAGTACAGTGTATATATATATATATATATATATATATATATATATATGCAACACCTGGGATGCATAAATATACAAAATACACTGTAAGTGCATCTAACTCACTGACTGTCCTGCCTAATCTAGCTAACTCAAATGAAATGACACTGTCTCTCTCTCTATCCCTCAGCACGCCGGAACACACTACACAGGGCTGCCGTGTAGGCGGCCTTATATAGTGTGGGGTGTGTTCAAAACCCCCTGAGCCATAATTGGCCAAAGCCACCCTGGCTTTGGCCAATTACATATTCTCTCTACCGACGGCGCTGTGATTGGCCAAGCATGCCGGTCATAGTGCATGCTTGGCCAATCATCAGCCAGCAATGCACTGCGATGCCGCAGTGAATTATGGGCCGTGACGTGCCACACAAATTTGGCGTGAACGGCCCATAATGTTCGCAATTCGGCGAACGATTGAACAGCCGATGTTCGAGTTGAACATGGGTTCAACTCGAACGCGAAGCTCATCCCTAGATAGCACACATTTGCAAATGCATATGAAAGCTGCAAGGCCTCGTCACAGCACTCTGTGTTGCTTGCAGTCCTAACACTACAAATTTATAAGTTTCTCCACAGTGGAAGCACATGCATAGAATGGATAGATGTGGGGCAGGTGAGCCTGGAGGCAACCCAAGCCCCTTAAAGGAACAGGAGCACACTGGACACCCAGCAAGAGCTCAATGGCAGCGAAGTTGCCCAGTGTGTCCCCGGACCATATATACAAACAGTAACAAAAAACTGGTCACTGGCCACTGCCCCCACCTATAACTGGCCTTCACAGCAAGGAGCACATGGAAGGGCATATACATGTAAGACAAAAACAATTCCATAGCTCAACTCACCAACCAGTCTGCTGACCAACCAAATTAACCTGTCTAACCGTCTGTTAAAAGTAGGGGTTTAGTTAGCACACATTTGCAAATGCATGTGAAAGCTGCAATGCCTCGTCACGGCACCCTGTGTTGCTTGCAGTCCTAACACTACAAATTTATAAGTGTCTCCACAGTGGAAGCACATGCATGGAATGGATAGACATGGGGCAGGTGAGCCTGGAGGCAGCCCGAGCCCCCTTAAAGGAACAGGAGCACACTGGACACCCAGCAAGAGCACAATGGCAGCGAAGGTGTCCAGTGTGTCCCGGACCATATATACGAACAGTAACAAAAAACTGACCACTGCCCCCACCTATAAGTGGCCTTCACAGCAAGGAGCACATGGAGGGGCATATATATGTAAGACAAAAACAATTCCATAGCTCAACTTACCAACCAGTCTGATCACCAACCAAATTAACCTGTCTAACCGTCTGTTAAAAGCAGGGGTTTAGTTAGCACACATTTGCAAATGCATGTGAAAGCTGCAAGGCCTCATCACGGCACCCTATGTTGCTTGCAGTCCAAACATTACAAATTTATAAGTGTCTCCAGAGTGGAAGCACATGCATGGAATGGATAGATGTGGGGCAGATGAGCCTGGATGCAGCCCAAGCCCCCTTAAAGGAACAGGAGCACACTGGACACCCAGCAAGAGCACAATGGCAGCGAAGGTGCCAAGTGTGTCCCCGGACCATATATACAAACAGTAACAAAAAACTGGCCACTGCCCCCACCTATAACTGGCCTTCACAGCAAGGAGCACATGGAGGGGCATATACAAGTAAGACAAAAACAATTCCATAGCTCAACTCACCAACCAGTCTGCTGACCAACCAAATTAACCTGTCTAACCATCTGTTAAAAGACTGGTTGATGAGTTGAGCTATGGAATTGTTTTTGTCTTACATGTATATGCCCCTCCATGTGCTCCTTTCTGTGAAGGCCAGTTATAGGTGGGGGCAATGGCCAGTTTTTTGTTACTGTTCGTATCTAAAGCCAGATGAGCCAGCAGCATCTGTGAAGAAGTTCAACTGATAATCGTTCATAAAATCCTGTTACCAGATGGTTAACCCGTTAAAATTGCATAAAAAGGAATCCCGGACTTTCAAGTCCTCCTTAATACTTTTGGACATACGAACATGTGAAAAGGGTTCTTTAAACCTTTAGTGGCCTAAGCAAACTGCCTAGAAAATATTCTGGTTATAGGGATAACCCTCGCTGTGAATGCAAAGAGAACCAACAAAGATTGGGCTTCCTTCAGTAACACCATTCATTTAGACAAAAAGAGTGAGATCGTTGTTCTCATTCTCTGTAATTTCTCTAAGGGCATTCTTAACTCCATTAAAGGAGAGTCAATTGTAATACCCAAAAATTCAATAGTGGTTGTAGGAAAAAAAGTTTTTTCTTGTGCAAGCGGAACTCCAAAAGGATTCACAGATACTAAAAAAATTTCTTTAGCTATTCGAGACAAACAGGGGAGTCAACTGGACCTATAAACAAAAATTTGTCTTAATAATGCAGAAAACCCCCAAAATGATAATTTTCCGTCAAAACCCAATGTAAAAACTTAGAGAGAAGTCCTCAAAATAAAAACATGACAATGAAAAGCCCATGGGCATGCATTTGTCAAAATAAAAAAGGCCCTGGAATTGGAATACCAGTCAATCAAAACCTTGTGGGTGCACAGGAAGCAAGCGAAAGGCAGATTTGATATCTGCTTTTGCTAATAATGCATCACACCTGTAGTGCCTCAATATAACAAGCTATTCACGTTATAAAGAAATCAACCAGGCTTAGGATGAGGGTGGGAGAGATAGGTTGCTGCCTCTCCTAATATGGCTCCCCTAGGGGAACTCTAAAGGATGAAGGAACAAACAAATAAATGGGGTATGTGGTGCTACCTAATAGCCAAAGGCACACAGATGTATATGGGGGGGTGAGAGGACTGCACCGTGGATGTATAGACTTCACTGGTGCACAGCTCCCAAAACCCCAGCCTGGGATAAAATGTCAGTGCCTCATTTATGGGTATTCCTGTGAAGTGTGTATGGGTGTAGTGATAGGGGACATACACCCTATGAAACATGTGAGTGAACTGCTCTGCAGGGTAGCCCCTAGTGTGGTACCTCCAAAGTGCAACCTAAAAGTACCTAATATATGTATATGTGAGGGGCGTGTCTTAGCACATGAGGAAGTAAGACGCTCTCTCCCGGAGCTCCCGCACACGCCGGACCAACTGAAGCTCTCAGCGCTTCCCAGCACCAGAATTCAGGTCTGTTATGGGAAAAAGAGGTGGGGGAGACAGACACCGTACCCCCGATCCACACCCTGAAGGGGAAATAGACTGTTTTTTTACCCATCTGGGCCATAATCGCTCCGGTCCCCCCGTCCAAGATGGCGCCTGGCCCGGACCCCAGGCACACATGCGGCCTCACAAGGAGCTGTTTCTCAGCGCTCCACACCACACATGATGACCAGACAATGTCCTCGGTCCCCCCCGACTCAGAGACAGGATCGGTCCGCTCTGCATGCCATTCCCCTGACTCCCATAGATGCCATGGTGGATGATACATGGAGGCGTACATTAAAGCACTCCCTACCAGGCACGATTTTTAGGCCTGTGTGCAATGATTAGAGCGTTAATACAAACAAGAGATAACTGAACTGCACAGGGATGTCACTAATAGAATTGAAGAAGTGGAACATAATATGGAGGAGACTGCGTCCACCCTGCAAGCGCATGACACTATTTTGCACGAACACACCCTCCATATCCAGCAATTGATGTACCATCAAGACGACCAGGAAAACAGGGCCAGACGTAACAATATACGCATACGCGGTCTCCCTGAATCTGTTGAAACCAAAGACCTAGCCCTGGCAGTCATTGCCATGTTCAACTAATTGCTCCAGAAAGACAAAGATGCCCCGCTGGAACTTGACCGAATCCACAGAGCTCTTGGCCCTAAGAATCCGAATTTAGAACACTCCAGACATGTGATCTGCAGGGTGCACTTCTATGCAGTTAAAGACGCCATCATGCAAGCTGCACGCTCTCAATCAGCCATAGACTTCAGCGGCACCCCTGTGTCTCTTCTTCCTGACATCACCAAAATGACTCTGGACATGCGGCGTGCTCTAAAACCCCTGACTGTAGCCCTCCAAGTAAAACAGATCAAGTACCGCTGGGGTTTCCCCTTTAATTTGTTTGCATCTCATGAAGGGAAGTCAGCGACGTTTCTCACACTAGGTGATCTCCCCAAGTTCCTCGGGACTTTTGAACTGCCACTGATCTCCATTCCAGATTGGCCACTTCATGCAGCCACTCCTGGTTTCAAAGCCGCAACAGGATGGCAGAAGTGAACAAAGACAAACAAACGGTCCAAGTCGGACTTCTCCACTGCGACAGAAGGCTGAACCCCTGCTTTTGACATTTTACCACTATTTTTCTCACAGGTTCCTGACCGGTGGAGACGTCCCTGATTGCAGTTTTGTTGGGACATTATACTACTAATCCATTTTCTTACTTCCTTAATACAGGATTTATGTTATTGTTTCATCCTTTTGATCCTTTTGATGAATGACTGCCTATGATACAGGCAACGTCCATCTTGTTGCTCGTTATTCCCTAACCTTGTCTCATCCCATCCATTTCCTCCCCCCTTCTTTTCTCATTACTTCACATACTTTCCTTCTCTCATTTCACCACTAGATGTCCCTCCTCTCCCTCCTTCTCCCCCTCCACCCATTCCTTTAAGACAGCGAACCTCCCCTGTGTCTATTCCCATATGCCAAATAAATTTGTTTTCATATGGCAGTACAAACCTCCTTAAAAGTCTCCTCATTGAATTGCAGGGGTCTTAACGTCCCAGAGAAGAGGCCGCAAATACTATATCATTTTCACAAATTGCGGACCCAAATCCTTCTTTTGCAGGAAACTCACTTTAGAACAGACAAACTTCCACAATTTCTTCATAAACAATACCCCGTTTGGTTTCATAGTACCAATCCCTCTGCAAAATCTAAAGGGGTCTCTATAGCATTTCATGCATCATTTACTCCAGATGTCCTTGATACTTATATTGACCCGCTAGGCAGGTATATCTTTCTTAAACTGTCTTACCTGAATGTAATTTACACTGTTATTAACATATACTCTCCTAACCAGAACCAACAGCAATTCCTCTCCTCTGTGATCTCCTGTCTGAAAAGATTCTGCACAATCAACATGATCCTGGGAGGGGACCTCAATGCCACCTTGATACCTCGTCTCGACTCTTCAACTGGTAAGTCCTTGATTTCCCCAACCTGCTTGACCAAAATGAGAACACTCCTATCTGATTTATCCCTTGTGGATGTATGGAGGATGCTACATCCTAGCACTAAGGACTACACTTTTTATTCCCCCGCACATGCCTCTTACAGTTGACTGGACTACCTCCTTATTTCCCAATCCCTATTAGACTATTCACCTTCCGCCTCTATTGGTCTCACTCTTTGGTCAGACCATGCCCTCATACACATGAGCTTAGGACGTATCCCTACACATAAACGGAACTCTTCTTGGAGGCTAAACGATAATCTATTATCTGACTCAGTATGCTCTCAGGACATTATACAGACCATTAAACACTTTGTTTCGGACCATGCCCAAGACACCACTAACCTGCTTACGAAATGGGAAGCTCTCAAAAGTGTACTTAGGGGCAAACTTATTCAACATGGAGCCCGATTGAAGCGCGCCCGCATCGCAGATACGACATGTCTTCTCACCACCATTGCCAGTCTGGAAGAATAACATAAAAAAAACCCTGTTAACTTGGTTCTTCTAGAACTCACCAATGCGAGAAGAGACCTCCTGCTTGTCTTTGCTAGGGATGAGCCGAACACTGGTTCGCACCAGAACATGCGAACAGGAAAAAAGTTTGTTCGAACACGCGAACACCGTTAAAGTCTATGGGACACGAACATGAATAATCAAAAGTGCTAATTTTAAAGGCTAATATGCAAGTTATTGTCATAAAAAGTGTTTGGGGACCTGGGTCCTGCCCCAGGGGACATGGATCAATGCAAAAAAATTTTTTAAAAACGGCCGTTTTTTCAGGAGCAGTGATTTTAATAATGCTGAAAGTCAAACAATAAAAGTGTAATATCCCTTTAAATTTCATAGCTGGGGGGTGTCTGTAGTATGCCTGTAAAGGGGCGCATGTTTCCTGTGTTTAGAACAGTCTGACAGCAAAATGACATTTTGAAGGAAAAAACTCATTTAAAACTACCGCGGCTATTGCATTGCCGACAATACACATAGAAGTTCATTGATAAAAACGGCATGGGAATTCCCCAAAGGGGAACCCCGCGCCAAAAAAAAAAAACGGCATGGGGTCCCCCCAAGAATCCATACCAGACCCTTATCCGAGCACGCAACCTGGCAGGCCGCAGGAAAAGAGGGGGGGACGAGAGTGCGGCCCCCCCCTCCTGAACCGTACCAGGCCACATGCCCTCAACATTGGGAGGGTGCTTTGGGGTAGCCCCCCAAAACACCTTGTCCCCATGTTGATGAGGACAAGGGCCTCATCCCCACAACCCTGGCCGGTGGTTGTGGGGGTCTGCGGGCGGGGGGCTTATCGGAATCTGGAAGCCCCCTTTAACAAGGGGACCCCCAGATCCCAGCCCCCCCTGTGTGAAATGGTAAGGGGGTAAGGGGGACAGTTTTTGACAATTCCTTTATTTAAATACTTCTTCTTTCTTCTATCTTCCTTCATCTTCTGGTTCTTCTGGTTCTTCTGGCTCTTCTGGTTCTTCCTCCGGCATTCTCGTCCAGCATCTCCTCCGCGGCGTCTTCTATCTTCTTCTCCTCGGGCCGCTCCGCACCCATGGCATGGGGGGAGGCTCCCGCTCTTCTCTTCATCTTCTTCATCTTCTTCTCTTCTTCTCTTCTTCATTTTCTTCTCCGGGCCGCTCCGCACCCATGCTGGCATGGAGGGAGGCTCCTGCTGTGTGACGGCGCTCCTCGTCTGACAGTTCTTAAATAACGGGGGCGGGGCCACCCGGTGACCCCGCCCCCCTCTGACGCACGGGACATGACGGGACTTCCCTGTGGCATTCCCCGTGACGTCACAGGGAAGTCCCGTCAAGTCACCGTGCGTCAGAGGGGGGCGGGGTCACCAGGTGGCCCCGCCCCCCATTATTTAAGAACTGTCAGACGAGGAGCGCCGTCACACAGCGGGAGCCTCCCTCCATGCCAGCATGGGTGCGGAGCGGCCCGGAGAAGAAAATGAAGAAGAGAAGAAGAGAAGAAAAGAAGAAAAGAAGAAGATGAAGAAGATGAAGAGAAGAGCGGGAGCCTCCCCCCATGCCATGGGTGCGGAGTGGCCCGAGGAGAAGAAGATAGAAGACGCCGCGGAGGAGATGCTGGACGAGAACGCCGGAGGAAGAACCAGAAGAACCAGAAGAACCAGAAGATGAAGGAAGATAAAAGAAAGAAGAAGTATTTAAATAAAGGAATTGTCAAAAACTGTCTCTTGTCATTTTTAACATTTTTGACAGTTTTTTAGTGAAATGGTAGGGGTACTTTTGTACCCCCTTACCATTTCACACAGGGGGGGGCGGGATCTGGGGGTCCCCTTGTTAAAGGGGGCTTCCAGATTCCGATAAGCTCCCCGCCCGCAGACCCCCACAACCACCGGCCAGGGTTGTGGGGATGAGGCCCTTGTCCTCATCAACATGGGGTCAAGGTGTTTTGGGGGGCTACCCCAAAGCACCCTCCCAATGTTGAGGGCATGTGGCCTGGTACGGTTCAGGAGGGAACGGGGGCCGCACTCTTGTCCCCCCTCTTTTCCTGCAGCCTGCCAGGTTGCGTGCTCGGATAAGGGTCTGGTATGGATTTTTGGGGGGACCCCACGCCGTTTTTTTTTTGTTTTTTTTTTGGCGCGGGGTTCCCCTTAAAATCCATACCAGACCTGAAGGGTCTGGTATGGAATTTAGGGGGAACCCCACGTCATTTTTTTTTAAATTTTGGCCAGGGTTCCCCTAATATCCATATCAGACCTGAAGGGCCTGGTATGGAATTTAGGGGGACTCCTACGTCTTTTTTTTTTTTTTAATTTTGGTTCGGTTTCCCCTTTGGGGAATTCCCATGCCGTTTTTATCAATGAACTTCTATGTGTATTGTCGGCAATGCAATAGCCGCGGTAGTTTTAAATGAGTTTTTTCCTTCAAAATGTCATTTTGCTGTCAGACTGTTCTAAACACAGGAAACATGTGCCCCTTTACAGGCATACTATAGACACCCCCCCAGGTACGAAATTTAAAGGGATATTACACTTTTATTGTTTGACTTTAAGCATTATTAAAATCACTGCTCCTGAAAAAACGGCCGTTTTTAAAAAAAATTTTTGCATTGATCCATGTCCCCTGGGGCAGGACCCAGGTCCCCAAACACTTTTTATGACAATAACTTGCATATTAGCCTTTAAAATTAGCACTTTTGATTTCTCCCATAGACTTTTAAAGGGTGTTCCGCCGGCATTCGAATTTGCCGCGAACACCCCAAATTGTTCGCTGTTCGGCGAACTTGCGAACAGCCAATGTTCGAGTCGAACATGAGTTCGACTCGAACTCGAAGCTCATCCCTAGTCTTTGCTGAGAGATCTCTAATAGCCCGGGACAAAGGCCATTTTACTCACTACTCCCAAGCCAACAAATGTGGCAGACACCATGCAAATACTCTCCAACCCCGCCAAACCAGATGGCCTATCCCGTTTATAAACTCCCCCATCAAAAGTAAAATCATGCAGAATTTGGCGATAGCCGAAGAATTCCACCAGTACTATTCTACCCTATACAACCTCACCATCCAGACCCCATCAACTATACCTACCTCGCAAGATCTACCCTCATATATCCAGGAGACGGCACTTCCACCTCTTCCGTTATCGGATACAGAGGATCTGGAGGCCTCTCTGTCTGAAGAGGAATTCCTAACCGCCATAAAAAATCTCAAAAATGGCAAGAGCCCAGGTCCAGACGTGTTTTTTTCCCGCTTTTACAAACTGTTTGCACCACAACTTTCCCCATTGCTAGCGAGGGCTTTTAATGCTATTGATGAGAACATTGCCCTTTCCTCTTCTACACTCCAAGCCCAAATAGTTGTCATTCCCAAATCTGGTAAAGACCCTTCCATCTGCCCCAGCTACAGACCGATATCCCTTCTAAATATTGATCTAAAACTATACGCTAAGATCCTTGCAAACCGTCTCTCTCCTTTGCTACCAAAAACAATACATAAAGACCAGGTGAGCTTTGTTCCTGGTCGAGAGGCCAGAGACAACACCACCAAGACCATACATTTAATCACATATGCTCAACGCCATCATATACCGGCCTGCCTTCTCTCCTGTGATGCAGAGAAGACCTTTGATAGAGTCAGCTGGTCTTTTCTCCAAGCCACCCTCTCCCAATTGGGTCTAGGCCCAAGAATGTTGACACGCATTATGTCTCTCTACTCCATGCCCTCTGCCACGGTTCTGGTAAACTGCATTCAATCAGAAACATTTACGATTACTAACGGCACCAGGCAGGGCTGTCCTCTCTCCCCTCTCCTGTTCGCCCTGGTAATTGAACATCTGGCCCAAGCCATCAGATCATACAGACCCCCTCATCCCATTGTAAACTCTCCCTATACGCAGACGATCTACTCCTTTATGTAACCCAACCTCACATTAGCATACCCTCTATTCTGGCAGAGATAGACAGATTCGGTTGTTTTAGTAATTACAAATTAAACATCTCTAAAACGGAGGCCCTAAACCTTTCTCTATCACAGACTACACTCTCCTCCCTCCAATCCAACTTTTTGTTCCAATGGCGACCGAACTCTATTGCCCCGTACACACGGTCGGACTTTGTTCGGACATTCCGACAACAAAATCCTAGGATTTTTTCCGACGGATGTTGGCTCAAACTTGTTTTGCCTACACACGGTCGCACAAAGTTGTTGGAATTTCCGATCGACAACCACGCGGTCACGTACACCACGTACGACGAGACTAGAAAAGGTCGGTTCAGAACCAAGCGCGGCACCCTTTGGGCTCCTTTTGCTAATCTCGTGTTAGTAAAAGTTTGGTGAGAGACGATTCGCGCTTTTTCAGACTCGTGGCTTTCAGATCGTTTTCTGCCGTTCAGTTTGTGCTTGTGGGTTTGTATTTGCTCTTCAGTGCGTGCAGTCAGTTCGTATCGGAGTTTTCTGTGCGATCTTGTCCACTCGTTGCTGTTTTTCAGGTCGCTCTTCACAGGCCTTGCTGTTCTTCAGTGCGTTCTGTTACTTCGTTCTGAGCAGCCGACCGTTTTCTAGCCATGTTTCGTATGCGTACTCCTCGTACAGTTCGTGCTGTGCGGGGGCTTGGTGTTGGGGTCCTGACCTTGACACAAGTCCAGTCCATGAACAGGGCGAGGAGGAGTTCATGGACCAAGAATTGGTTGCTTCAGCGTGACCAGTTCTGTCATATGCCTTTGCTCCGTGAGATCCGTGAGAATAATCCTGGTGATTTCAGGAATTTTCTCAGGATGACTGACCCCGTATTTCACCGTTTGTTGGCTTCGCTGACCCCCTATATCAGCAGGCAGGATACCTGCATGAGGCAAGCCATCACTCCGGAGCAGAGGTTGGTCGCTACCTTGCGGTATTTGGCGACAGGGAGAAGCCTGCAGGATCTCAAGTTCTCGACAGGCATCTCCCCCCAGGCTCTTCTTTGTGGACATTTACTGCTTGTGTTTGTTTTAGCTGACCCTGACAGAAATGTGTGGAGTCCAGAAAATGTTGTGATTGGGTAACCTTATACAAAGCACTGTTGGCTGTTATTTACTAAATGCAAAGACACCTTTCACTACAAGTGCACTTGCAACTGCACTGAAACTGCACTTGTAGTGCAAAGTGGATTTGCCCTTAGGAAATTACCCCCATTTTCTCATCAAACAACAATTACATCACCCCAAAAGTGTTGTAGCGTTGAGACAATAATCCACACATTCTTGATGAACAATCTTTTTAATACCAGCACAATCACATGTGCATTTACCAAAGGTTTTTCTGACAAACCAACATGTTTGTTGTATAACAATTTTTGTGGTGTCATTATCCAAAATCAAAATTTGCATTTTATAGAAATTAGGCCTGTGTAAAACCCACAAGAAAGACACAAATCTTGATCTTACAAAGTTCACATTTGGTAGAACTTGAAGGCAATATCAGACATGATTATTTAGGAACTGTGTTTGATATTGCGTTCAGATGGGGGGAAATCACCCCTGGAAAAGCCAAATTTGGAAGATGCACACAAATTTCCCAATGTCAACATGTGCTATCTGCCATCACGGGGGATGAAGGGACGTGTTTTTGGGGAGAAAGCCCTTCCTCACCGTTACTTTATTATTGAGGAAGGGGTTGCACCCCCAAAACGCGTCCATTGATCTCCCGTGATGGCAGATAGCACATGTTGGCACACTGTGTGCATCCTCCAAATTTGGCTTTGGGAAAAATCACAAAAACATTTCGCACATTGTAGCAGACAAAAGAAGAAAGTGATTTGGAGGGGCTTTAAACTTGCCCCAAAACATCAATGATGTTTTTATATTTTGGAATAACATCATTGATGTTTTGCTTGATGTTTTCCAATTGTAAATTACACCCCATGATCTCCCCGATCAGGATCTGGGCACTTTCGGATGTGAAAGGATCTTCATCCACAACCTCATGATCACCTAAAAAGAAAGGAAACCCAAAATAAATTAAGTCTAAAAAAAATGCCGCCATCCATCTCTTATCTGAGCCTGTGGTCGCAGACACTCACCTGTTGTGGTGACTAGTTCCACCACGTCTTCTTCCTCCTGCTCATCTTGTGTTGGGGGGATTTCCCCTTCTTCCAGAGGGGGGGGGCTCTGGTCTCCTCGGATGAGGGGTGTCCTCCGAGTCTTTTCTCCCCTATGTAAAACAAAAATGGTATAATTAGCACACAGATATTTGATGGCAGAACTCTAAAGATGAAACATTGCTTGGAAGTGGGGTACAATTGTCTATTTTAGCAGAGTTCCAAGATGTAGCTTTTTTAGTGTCCTTTGTCAAGCTGCAATACTTTACCTGTTTTGTACAAGCTTCACAGATGGAGACCCCCCTATAGTATACACTGGAGCATCTGTGTGGCCCCCCTAATGAAAAGGGTGTTCTGGGGTCCCACACTAGTGCTCCAGTGTCCAGATGTGAAAACAGCTGCTCGGTGTCCTCTCCTTACACACAATCTAGTTTGCATTTCATTCTAGTAACAAATGCCATCTCCACAACCCAATTCTTTGAAGACAAGTATAGGGCCTCAAAATGGTGGCCAAATGCATATGGGCTAAACAATGGTATTTTATAGTCCTAAAAAAAAATGTGTGATCCGAACTAATAATGTGCCCATGAACATGAAAGTTGCCATTTTAAACTGTACAACAGTTCCTAAAAGCACATGGAGCAGCACGAACGTAATAAACACAAGAACAATAGGAACACAGAACAACTACTTACTTTTTTGCAGCACTCTCCGGATCTTTCTGTACTGCTCGTGTTCTCGTAATTTCAGGTCCGACCACCGCTTCCTGAGCTGATCTTTCGATCGTCGTACCCTGAATTTCCGGTGCAGACTCCTGACCACTTTCGCCATGATCTTGGCCTTTCGGACATTGTGGTTGGGGTAAGGCCCATACTTTCCATCATAGTCGGCCTTCTTCAGGATGTTCACCATTTCCAACATCTCCCCAAAGGACATATTTGAGTCCTTTAATCTCCTTCTGGATCGGGACGTTTCAGGCTCCGGCCTTTCCTCCTCCTCCTCCTCCTCGTTGCTGTAATTAGCACGATCCTGCTGTCTATCCGCCATGTGCTCTTCCTCCACTGCGCCGAACAAAAAGGGGCGGGGAATAGAATAGAAAGAACGTCAGGGGCGGGCGGAGTTATACGCATGCGCTGTGTGTGTAAATCGTAACGCGCGCGTCTTACGTACGATCTGTGAGCGGAGGAAGGAGCATCGGAGACGCCGATCGTGCTAACGAAGGTAGGATCTAAACTTGGGCCTATACTGCTTCGAAATGGAAGCCTATATTGTAACAAGATTAGGGGAGTTTGGCCTGACATTAGGGTTTGTCTTGTGTTGTGTCTTGCAGAGAAAATGGATGGGTTCAACGACCACAATTTCCTGCCCCTGTTTATTGACAAGTACAGAGAGCTGCCCTGTCTGTGGCAGGTCAGACACCCCCACTATAACCACAAACAGAAGAGGCAGGCAGCGCTGGAGAAACTGCTGGAGTTGGTGAAGCCGGTTGTCCCCACAGCAACCATCCCTTATTTAAAAGCTAAAATTGGTGGCCTGAGGAGCACTTATCTTAGGGAGCGCAAGAAGGTCACGGATTCCCAGAGGTCCGGAGCTGCAGCAGATGACGTTTATGTCCCCAGGCTGTGGTACTATGAGAGACTGCGATTTCTGTCAGACCACACTGAAGTCAGGGAATCCCTCTCTACTCTTCCTTCCACGCTTCCTTCCACACCAGCTGAGGCTTCCGATGTCCAACCTAGGCCTTCCAGCCAGGAAGAAGTGGAGGAGCCAGGCTGGAGTCAGGTATAGCATTCTTCTACAGATTTCTGGGCAATAAAGAAATGATGTTTACTAGATGTTATTATTGATCACTAATTGCTGCTTGAAAGTGTTTTACATATTAATACACAGTAGTGGGCATCCAAAATTGGGACAAGAATGCAAAATGCTGGGCTCAGAAGGATAGTCTGTTATATTTGTTAACATTGAATTTGCAGCAGTCAGGAGGTGAAAATTGTGTGTGATTGATGAAAACAATACTAAAACTATGTCCCTTTTTCATACACAGGAAGACCTCAGCCAGGAGGAGGCTGTGGAATGTGGCAGTCAGGAGGAGGCGGGGATTAGTGGCAGCCAGGAGGAGGCGGGGCTAAGTGTCAGCCAAGAGAAGCCAGGGACAAGTCGCAGCCTGACTGAGTCTCAGGTCCCTCCCCTCCGCCTGCCATATAAAAGGGCCATGAAGGCCACTCCCAGTCCTGTGCAGGATTCAGCATACAGGCTGATCCAGGAGGCTTCGGCGTCCCTCAGAGCCTTCCCCAGTCCTGAAGAGGCCTTTGCCTGCATGGCTGCCACCAAATTGCAGGGCATGCAGAAGGGCCAACGCAAGATTTCTGAGGACCTGATTTATAAAGTCCTTCGTAAGGGGGAGAGTGGGGAACTGACACCCAAGACGGATGTCATTGAGATGGACCATCCTCCTCCTCCTCCTCCTCCTCCTCCTGCTGCCACAACTCCACCACCACAGCCAAAGGCTGGAAGGAAGCGTGGAAAGAAGACCTGAGAGTGATGACCTGGGTTCAGTCTGGTCTGACAGAAGATGCAGTCTCTCGTATGACCACAGCCTGGGGACACAGATGTCATCTGCTGCTTTCCGGATCTCTGGGACTTCTGGACCAGACTGCCCTCCCTTAGATATGGACTCCTCAGGCCACCAATTTTGCTTTTAAATAATTGATGTCTGCCCTGGGAGTCCAAGGCTTCGCCCACTTCTGCAGTTTCTCCAGCGTTGCCTCCCTCTTTGTTTATAGTTGTGACCCCTTAATAAAATATTTTTAGGTAAATTCTACTCTCCTGTGTGTGTTTTCATCCAAAAAGGACAGTTTGTTGGTGAGTATTCAGGTACATTTCTAAAGTACAATGTGAAATTAACAAGGGACAACAACACCAAACAATCTCCTCCTACAGATTAAATAGAACAGCATATCAATGGTGTTGTGGGAACTTGTCACAAAAAACACACAAACATTTTCGGGAGTACAAATCAAAATCACCAAAAAAAAATAAAAAAATAAAAAGAGAAACACAAAAAAAGATTCAACATTAAAGTAAAAAAAAAAAAAAAATGTTGTCAGATGTGAGAAATCAAAATATATTGAGGGAATCCCGACAAATAGTAACGAAAAAAGTTTGTGAGAAGTGTGTGTGAATATGAGCATCAAAACGACTTAATTCTTGTCACATTATAAAGAAGAAGAGAGTGCGCTGTATTAAACCATTTTTTACATTGCAGCGTGACGAAAGTGCTTTATCCATTACGAACGCTAAGTTTACCAGAACGAGCTGTCCCGTGTCGGAATTTCTTCTGAGCATGCGTGGCACTTTGTGCGTCGGAACAGGCCACACACGGTCGGAATTGACGCGATCGGATTTTGTTGTCGGAAAATTTTATCTCCTGCTGTCCAAATTTGTGTGTCGGAAAATCCGATGGAAAATGTCCGATGGCGCCCACACACGGTCGGAATTTCCGATAACACGCTCCGATCGGACATTGTCCATCGGAAAATCCGACCGTGTGTATGGGGCATAACTCTTATCTAGGCACGGCCATACCGAAACAAACTTCAGACATGTATCCCCTGAATTTCAGCCACCTACTCCAAAAACGTAGGCACCTGATGGAGGAACGGATGGACTTATCTGTGTCTTGGGTAGGGCGTATTAACACATTAACCACTTAAGGACCAGCCTCGTTTTGGATTTTAGGTGTTTACATGTTTAAAACAGGTTTTTCTGCTAGAAAATTACTTAGAACCCCCAAACATTATATATGGTTTTTCTTCTAACACCATAGAGAATACAATGGCGGTTATTGCAATACTTTTTTTTGCACCGTATTTGCGCAGCGGTCTTAAAAGCGCACTTTTTTTGGAAAAAATTCACTTTTTTGAATAAAAAAATAAGACAACAGTAAAGTTATCCCAATTTTTTTTTAGATTGTGAAATATAATGTTACGCCAAGTAAATTGATACCCAACATGTCATGCTTGAAAATTGCGCCTGCTCGTGGAATCTCCATAGGCGACGTTTAAAAAATTCTACAGGTTGCATATTTTGCGCTACAGAGGAGGTCTAGGGCTAGAATTATTGCTCTCGCTCTACCGGTCGCTGTGATACCTCACATGTGTGATTTGACTACCGTTTTCATATGCGGGCGCTACTCGCGTATGCGTTCACTTCTGCGCGCGAGCTCGTCGGGACAGGGGGGGGTTTAAATTTTTTTTTTTTTTTTTTTATTTATTTTACAATATTTTATTTATTTTTACACTGTTTAAAAAAAAAATGTGTCACTTTTATTCCTATTACAAGGAATGTAAACATCCCTTGTAATAGAAAAAAGCATGGCAGGACCTCTTAAATATGAGATCTGGGGTCAAAAAGACCTCAGATCTCATATTTACACTAAAATGCAATAAAAAAAAAGTCATTTAGAAAAATGACATTTGAAAAAATATGCCTTTAAGAGGCGTGGACGGAAGTGACGTTTTGACGTCGCTTCCGCCCAGCAGTGTCATGGAGACAAGTGAGCACCATCTTAGTCTCACTCGTCTCCAGACACACCAGAGAGCAGGACGCGATCGCCTCCGCCACTACCGACGGCTCCGGTAAGCGGCGGAGGGCACCGGATCGCGGCGGGAGGGGGGGGGCCCTCTCCCGCCACCGATAAAAGTGATCTTGCGGCGAATCTGCTGCAGGGACCACTTTTATCTGAAAGCCGGCCGCGCATGAAAACGGGAATATTGGGG
Organism: Lithobates clamitans; assembly: GCA_037952925.1. NCBI lineage: Eukaryota > Metazoa > Chordata > Amphibia > Anura > Ranidae > Lithobates > Lithobates clamitans. The sequence goes on along the minus strand of JBBGZY010001615.1, from coordinate 589,656 downwards.
GTAATGGCAGCTAGCTGCTGCCATAACAACGATATCCCCATTCAAAGTTTGGACATACACCGGCGTGCGGCGGTCGGGAAGTGGTTAAAAATGGCTATACTCCCCAAGCTACTATACTTATTCCAGGCCCTACCCATCGCCCTTTCTTCGGCGTTTTTCTGTACACTTCAATCCATGGCTATCCATGGCTATCCGATTTGTGTGGAGGGGTAGCCACCCGAGGCTGAAACGTAAACTTTTATGCTCTCCTATTACAAAAGGTGGCTAGGCCTACACGACTTTGAGCTATATCATACGTCAACAGTTATATCCCATATCCTTGAGTGGATCCCTCGCCCTATGACCAAAGCCGCCACGTTCGTGGAACAAGACCTATCCACACATGACCTACGAGCACTTCTTTGGGGCCACGATCAGTCGTACAAATCACTTTCAAGATTGTCCCCCCTTATTAGGGACGCCCTGGCGATCTGGTACCATAGGAGAGATAACTACTCATTATCATCTGAACCTAGCACCCTCACCCCTCTCTTTGATAATCCAAACTTTTCGGAAGGCCACTTCAACCCACTCTATAGACAACTATAACAGAGACTTCTGGCCCATGGCACGACAATTTGTCGACAACACCCTAGGCACATTCATATCTACCCTAACAGATGTTACTTCCAAGGTGACATGGCTCACTCATGGACACCTGAATTCTTATTGCAAGAAACTCCACGACTCTAAACAAATTCACAGGCCCCTGACCGTGTTTGAACAACTATGCATACTCTCTGAAACTCCAAGACACACCTTATCACTGATATATAAACTAATCCTAGACCACACTCCTGGAGCCCTACCTAACTATGCTACAAAATGGTTAGAGGAGGTTGGGAAAGAGATAACTGAGGCAGAGTGGAGTAAAGCATTTCTTTTCAGGCATAAGACCTCCATTTCGAGCTATACGCAGGAAAAAAACTATAAACTCTTATCAAGGTAGTATCGGGTTCCAACAACCCTCAGGGTCAAGTTCCCACCTAACTCATATACGTGCTGGAGATGCAACTCAATGAAAGGTACATACATCCATATTTGGTGGGAATGTGACGTGCTTCTCCCATTTTGGACACAAATCTTCCAGATCTATACAGAAATTTACGACAAACCTCTAATGCCATCACCCTCCATTGCCCTCCTCTCCATATTACCCGGGACCATCAAGTCACAAAAAAGTCTACTGAAATTCTTTATCAGTGCAGGAAGGCAACTTATACCCAGGCACTGGAAAACCACTATGCCCCCTTCTCTAATAGAATGGGTAAGTGAGTTAAACAATATTATGCTCATGGAAGAAATGCAGGCCGAAGCCCTAGACAAACAAGCTAAGTTTTCATTTGTCTGGAGTATCTGAAGGAATTACTCTACTTCAGATAAACTCAAACAGAGACTCTTGGGGAAGAATTCCACCTAAGAGCTAAAAATGTCCCACCCACAGGACCATGGCCTGGGGCTATGGTCATATTTATAGCCTGAGGTTCGCTGTCTCTCTATCCCCTCCCCCTCCCTCCTATTCCTCTACAAACTATCCTACACTTATTCTCCTCTCTGCTTCTCTGTTATTCTTTACTTCTTCTTCTATGTCTCCTATGATCTCCCTTAGATGCAATACACCTCACAAGATTCCCCCTCCCCAAAAGGTGTTTCTCCGCCCTCTACTTGTTAAGAGTTCAGAAATCTTGTCACTGAAAATACTCCTGACAAGTTTTGTCCTAGTTTAACTTTCTAGACTCCCTGAGCCTCTGGGTGTAGCAGGTTCTAAATGGGGCACCCAAGACCAGGGTAAATAATTCTTACATGTCAACACATGTCAACAGACACATGTTTACGCGTTTAACGTAAAGCTTATTTTTAAAGTGAAATGTACTTGATTGCACTATTTCAGCATTTGTATGAATCGTATTTGTATACCAGGAGACCTGATGTCAGGCAACTGGCATTGTCTATACTTTTTCTTTTTTTGTTTAAATATTTGTGGAAAACAAACAATAAAAACTTATTGAACCATAATATATGTATATGTGCAAGCCTGTGCAGTAAATAGGTGGCATGTACGTCCTAGCAACTACAGACCACAAGTGCATGAAAAGTGATATACACAGTGCAAATAATTATGAGTGAGTATCTGCTAATATTACATCCAGCTAGCGAAATAGTAATAATAAAAATAAAAAAGTGAAACACATCCAGAAAATATGTGTCAGAGAATCCCAAACACGATAGCCATATTATAGGGATGTGACAGAGTCCAAAGGGTTAAACCACACTTCAAAAGCATATATACGTCCGTACATGTGATAGGAAATCAGTCCACATATGGATGAATAAATAACAGTTCATATAAGGTGTAAGTCTGGTAATGCTCAGGTGTATGGCAGAAACCTATAGGTGACTTGAGTGCTCACAGTATCTTCAGGTGGCTTTTGTGCTCCCCCTCAAGGGTCCCCACTCACCGGATCCAAACACCCCAACAGGGGTAATGCGCATGTAGATATAATCAATACGACCAATTTACCACAGTATCTGCTATGGCTGTTACCAAAGTATTCCTCTGACTCCAGGTAGATTGCGTGTGATCCTTAATAAACCACTTAGCACCATGGGAGTGTATATTGATCAGGTCATCTGTTGGTCTTGCAAACCTTCCTAATGGTGTGTTATGCCCCATACACACGGTTGGATTTCCCGACGGAAAATGTGTGATAGGACCAATTCCGACCGTGTGTAGGCTCCATCACACATTTTCCACCGGATTTTCTGACACACAAAGTTTGAGAGCAGGATATAAAATTTTCTGACAACAAAATCTGTTGTCGGAAATTCCGATCGTGTGTACACAAATCCGACGGACAAAGTGCCACGCATGCTCAGAATAAATAAAGAGATGAGAGCTATTGGCCACTGCCCCGTTTATAGTCCCGATGTACGTGTTTTACGTCACCGCGTTCAGAACGATCAGATTTTCCGAAAACTTTGTGTGACCCTGTGTATGCAAGACAAGTTTGAGCCAACATCCATCGGAAAAAATACATGGATTTTGTTGTCAGAATGTCCGAACAAAGTCCGACTGTGTGTACGGGGCATTAGTGTTGCAGCCTCTCTATCCAGCACTGATCTGTGGCTGGATGTCCACGTGGGGACAAGCTCTCCTACCGGTGAACCTTTGGTGGAGCTGTGCAGGTGCCTCTACGATATTGCAGCCGTACGCCACTATGCGGTGTTGCCGCTCTCAGTGTAAGTCCTTGAAGGGATGGAGGGATGCGGCTAAGCACTGCGAGCGTACCTCGGTACACTCCGGTTAAGTGCTTCCATCAGTACACTGCTTCCTCCAGTCTGAACATCAGATATCATATATTATAGCCACATATTGTAACTAAAAACCAGGCAAGACTAGCTCAGTTACACAGCTTGAACTTGGAATCCTTTATTGGACAAACACACAAATACAGTCAGGTCCATAAATATTGGGACATCGACACAATTCTAGTCTTTTTGGCTCTATACACCACCACAATAGATTTGAAATGAAACGAACAAGATGTGCTTTAACTTCAGACTTTCAGCTTTAATTTGAGGGTATTTACATCCAAATCAGGTTAACGGTGTAGGAATTACAACAGTTTGTATATGTGCCTCCCACTTTTTAAGGGACCAAAAGTAATGGGATAGATTAACAATCATCCATCAAACTTTTACTTTTTAATACGTGGTTGCAAATCCTTTGCAGTCAATGACAGCCTGAAGTCTGGAATGCATAGATATCATCAGAGGCTGGGTTTCATCCCTGGTGATGCTCTGCCAGGCCTCTACTCAACTGTCTTCAGTTCCTGCTTGTTCTTGGGGCATTTTCCCTTCAGTTTTGTTTTCAGCAAGTGAAATGCATGCTCAATCGGATTCAGGTCAGGTGATTGACTTGGCCATTGCATAACATTCCACTTCTTTCCCTTAAAAAAGTCTTTGGTTGCTTTTGCAGTATGCTTTGGGTCATTGTCCATCTGCACTGTGAAGCGCCGTCCAATGAGTTCTAAAGCATTTTGCTGAATATGAGCAGATAATATTGCCCAAAACACTTCAGAATTCATCCTGCTGCTTTTGTCAGCAGTCACATCATCAATAAATACAAGAGAACCAGTTCCATTGGCAGTCATACATGCCCACACCATGACACTACCACCACCATGCTTCACTGATGAGGTGGTATGCTTTGGATCATGAGCAGTTCCTTTCCTTTTCCATAATCTTCTCTTCCCATCACTTTGGTACAAGTTGATCTTGGTCTAATCTGTCCATAGGATGTTGTTCCAGAACTGTGAAGGCTTTTTTAGATGTTGTTTGGCAAACTCTAATCTGGCCTTCCTGTTTTTGAGGCTCACCAATGGTTTACATCTTGTGGTGAACCCTATGTATTCACTCTGGTGAAGTCTTCTCTTGATTGTTGACTTTGACACACATACACCTACCTCCTGGGGAGTGTTCTTGATCTGGCCAACTGTTGTGAAGGGTGTTTTCTTCACCAGGGAAAGAATTCTTCGTTCATCCACCACAGTTGTTTTCCGTGGTATTCCGGGTCTTTTGGTGTTGCTGAGCTCACCGGTGCGTTGTTTCTTTTTAAGGATGTTCCAAACAGTTGATTTGGCCACACCTAATGTTTTTGCTATCTCTCTGATGGGTTTGATTTGTTTTTTTCAGCCTAATGATGCCTTGCTTCACTGATAGTGACAGCTCTTTGGATCTCATATTGAGAGTTGACAGCAATAGATTCCAAATGCAAAGAGCACACGTGAAATGAACTCTGGACCTATTATATGCTCCTTGTAAATGGGATAATGAGGGAATAACACACACCTGGCCATGGAACAGCTGAGCAACCAATTGTCCCATTACTTTTGGTCCCTTAAAAAGTGGGAGGCACATATACAAATTGTTGTAATTCCTACACCGTTCACCTGATTTGGATGTAAATACCGTCAAATTAAAGCTGAAAGTCTGTAGTTAAAGCACATCTTGTTCATTTCATTTCAAATCCATTGTGGTGGTGTATAGAGCCAAAAAGATTAGAATTGTGTAGTTGTCGAAATATTTATGGACCTGACTGTATCCCCCCCTTATGATCACATTACCGTAGCAAACTGTAACCAGAAACAGAATTAACATAGCTAATTAACTAATCATTTAAACAGCCTAAGTGATTCAGAGGTATGACCTTTCAGGGCAGACTTTACGTCTTTTAGCTCAGAAGACACAACACACATTATCATAAACATAAACACAGGACACCTTCACATAATAGCAGGAGCTCCTAGTAGCAGACGGGCCGTCTCTGACATTGTACAGAGGCCAATGTGATCAGCTCTTTCAATTAACACGTATAGTTGTGAATCAAATAAACCAGGAATAGTCTTTGTATATTTCCTGGGAGATATGGTGGATAAATATTACTGTTTCATTTTAAGTAATCCAAGCCATATTTTCTTGATCACCCTGTGTCCCTAATAGACACAGGGTAACTTAGACATAAGAGGTGCAGGGGGAGCTGAAACAAGGGGTTCCCAACCTCTCCAAGGGATTCTGGGTTCCACCAGCCCCCCGCCCAAAGTGACTCCCGTCACAGGAAACATGTCCCATTATCCAAAAAATTTCCACTAAGGGAAGGTTCCAATAAACCTTGCTATATTGGACCAATATCAGCAGTATTTAAATCTATACTTGCACCATGTGACTGTGCCCCTGTGAAATTAATGTCAATATTAGTAACATTCATTGCACCGGTGTTCTGTGCCTCTTCAGCCCCCTTAGTAACAGCACCAATTGTCTGTGCCCCTTTAATATTTCTCAATATATTAGCCAATGAATGTATTTTAAAGGGTCTCACCGCCAGAATTAATAGTAGATTGCTCACTGTTGGCCACTTCTGGGGCTGGCTGAGTAGCACTGCTCTGCCTCATTTGAGGTGCATTCCTGTGAGGAAAACCACCAGCTCCCTCCTCGCCTCTACGTGCAGCACGTACCATTGATTTATTATTGTGTTCTTGTTTGTTCGTTACTATTTTTCAGGTCGCTCTTCACAGGCCTTGCTGTTCTTCAATGCGTTCTGTTACTTCGTTCTGAGAAGCCGACCATTTTCTAGCCATGTTGCGTATACGTACTCCTCGTAGAGTTCGTGCTGTGCGGGGGCTTGGTGTTGGGGTCCTGACCTTGACACAAGTCCAGTCCATGAACAGGCTGGGGAGGAGTTCATGGAACAAGAATTAGTTGCTCCAGCGTGACCAGTTCTGTCATATGCCTTTGCTCCATGAGATCCATGAGAATAATCCTGATGATTTCAGGAACTTTCTCAGGATGACGGACCCCGTATTTCACCGTTTGTTGGCTTTGCTGACCCCCTATATAAGCAGGCAGGATACCTGCATGAGGCAAGCCATCACTCCGGAGCAGAGGCTAGTCGCCACCCTGCGGTACTTGGCGACAGGGAGAAGCCTGCTGGACTTGAAGTTTTCATCAGGCATCTCCCCCCAGGCTCTGGGGATCATTTTCCTGGAGACCTGATCTGCCATCATCCAGGTCCTGCAGAAGGAGAATATGAAGGTAAGATTTCTATCCCTTAACATCACATTTTATTGTATATAATGTTTGATAATATATAGTATTTCTTTCCTCATTCCCTAATTACCACGATTGTATTATGCTGTGAATGTCCCCTTTGTCCACATGCATGCTGGATTTTTATGTAATTATTTTTTGTCCTTCATACATATTTGCCTTCACTTACCTCCCCAGCATGGTCTCCTGGCCCTATATTCACCTAATGTAGTCACTATACCCATCTCTTTTGTGGTCATATTTATGGATGAATTCCCCCAAGCATGTAGTGCAAGGGCCTGCCTGTATACTTTCAAATGGTACTGTTTAAAGTTTTTGTATCCTATTATTATCTTGATAGGTAATAGCAGAATGTCCAGATGTTCTAAAATGTGTACAATGTGTATTTATATCTTTGTATTATGACACTTCTTACCTGTCCAGTGGGCTGCCAATAGTGTAACTATGGAGGGGCTGGCCAAAGTAATACCCATTATTTAGGCATTCATCTCTCAATGAAGTGGAGAGGGTTACCTGTCCAAGAGTTCCCCCCCTATAATTTTAGAAATGGCCCATGAGAGGGGGGAGGGGGAATCTGATAGGTGTACCTTATACTTTGGTCTTTAAAAACTCTCTCAAATAAATGTTATCTTTATGTTGCCCAAGAATGTTTGTGTCTAATCTGCTTTCCCTGTTTATGCGCAAAATGACAAATTTTTTGTTGTTGTTTGACTCCACAGTTTCCTTCCACGCCACAGGAATGGCAGACTGTGGCTTCCCACTTTGCCCAGCGGTGGGACTTTCCTAACTGTGGAGGGGCAATTGATGGGAAACACGTCCACATCGTCCCACCACCCAATTCGGGGTCATACTATTATAATTACAAGGGGTTCAATAGTATTGTGATTTTGGCAGTGGTGTCGGCTACTTACGAGTTCCTGCATGTGGACGTGGGGAAGAATGGCCGGATGTCTGATGGTGGAGTCATCACCCAGACGGAGTTCTACAGGCATCTCCAGAATGGCAGCTTGGACCTGCCACCTCCAGAAGACAATGTGGAAGGACTCCCATTCATCTTTGTTGCAGATGAAGCGTTTGCGCTGGGGGACCATCTTATGTGGCCATTCCCGATAAGGAACCCTCACTCCGAACCAGAGGGTTTTTAATTACCGGCTGGCCAGAGCCAGAAGAGTGGTGGAGAACACGTTTGGAATCATGGCCAGCCGGTTCCGCCTATTTCTTACACCCATACATATGGCGGAGTATAAACTTAATCATATTATCCTGGCGTGCATTCTGCCAACTATGCTGGCTCAGTTGGGCCCGAGGCCAGAATTCTAAATGAAACAACCCTGACGGCGCTTGAAAGTGGCTGTCCTGGCTTGCCCCCCCTGAGTGCCTGTGATGTCCGGCTAAGATACCTTGAATACTTTGCGGGTAGGGGGGCTATCAATATGCCAGACAATGTCTGAAACCTTTTTCAAATAATAAAAAAATAACTACTCAAATCTTTGGTGACATTTACTGCTTGTGTTTCTTTTAGCTGACCCTGACAGAAATGTGATGAGTCCTGAAAATGGCGTGATTGTGTAACCTTACAAAGCACTGTTGGGTGTTATATACTAAAGGCAAAGACACTTTGCACTACGAGTGCACTTGAAACTGCACTTGTAGTGCAAAGTGGATTTGCCCTTAGGAAATAACACCCATTGTCACTGAAAACACCAATTAGATCACAACAAAAGTTTTGGAGCATTGAGACAATAATCCACACATTCTTGATTAACAATCTTTTTAATACCAGCACAATCACATGTGCATTTCGAAAAGGTTTTTAAAACAAACCAACATGTTTGTTGTATAACAATTTTTGGGGTCACATTAGAAAAAGTAGAACTGTCCATTTAAGATAAAACAAGCATGTTTAAAACGAACAAGAAAGACACAAATCTTGAACTTACAAAGTTCACATTTGGTAGAACTTGAAGGCAATATCAGACATGAGTATTTACAAACTGTGTTTGATATTGCGTTCAGATGGGGTGAAGCCAAATTTTGAAGATGCACACAAATTGCAGAATGTCAACATGTGCTAGCTGCCATCATGGGGGATCAAGGGACGTGTTTTGGGGGTGCAACCCCTTCCTCACAGCTACTTTATTATTGAGGAAGGGGTTGCACCCCCAAAACGCGTCCATTGATCTCCCGTGATGTCAGATAGCACATGTTGACACACTGTGTGCATCTTCAAAATTTGGCAAATTTGGCAAAAAGTGTAAAAAAATTTTAGCACACAAAAAAGGGATTTGGAGGGGTTTAAAACTCTCCCTAAAACATCAATGATGTTCTTTATTTTTTGTTGAACATCATTGATGTTTTTCAGGATGAACTTTCCGAGGTGAAATGCCCTGGATCCACAACATCACGATCACCTAAAACGATAGAAACAAAAAAAACATGTATTATAAATATGCTGGCATCCATCTCTTACCTGAGCCTGTGGTCGCAGACACTCACCTGATGTGGTGACAATTTCCACCACGTCTTCCTCCTCCTGCTCTGCTTGGCTTGGGTCGATTTCCCCTTCTTCCAGAGGTGGGGGGTCTGTGGTCTCCTCGGATGAGGGGTGTCCTCCGAGTCCTTGATCCCCTATGATAAAAAAATAGCTATACTTAGCACACAGATATTTGATGGCAAAAATAGGAATATGAAACATTGCTTGGAAGTGGGGTACAATTGTCTATTTTGGCAGAGTTCCAAGATGTAGAATTTTTAGTGTCCTTTGTCAAGCTTCAATACTTTACCTGTTTTGTACAAGCTTCACAGATGGAGACACCCCTATAGTATACACTGGAGCACCTGTGTGGGCCCCCTAATAAACAGGGTGTTCTTTTGTCCCACACTAGTGCTACAGCGTCCAGATGAGTAAACAGCTGCTGAGTGTCCTCTCCTTATACAGAATCTAGTTTGCATTTCATTCTAGTTACAAACCCATCTAGACAACCAAATTATTTTCAGACAAATAGGCCATAAAAAATGTGGGCAAATGCATATGGCCAAAACAATGGTGTTTTCTAGGCCGAACGAACAATGTTTTATACGAACGAATAATGTGCCCATGAACATGAAAGTTGCCTTTTGAAACTGGATAACAGTTAAGAAAAGCACATGGAGCAGCATGAACGTAATAAACATAAAAAGAATAGGAACACAGGACAACTACTTACTTTTTTGCAGCACTCTCTGGATCTTTCTGTACTGCTCATGCTCTCTTAATTTGAGGTCCGATCACCGCTTCCTGAGCTGATCTTAGTCGTACCCTGAAATTCCGGTGCAGACTCTTGACCACTTTCGCCATGATCTTGGCCTTTCTGACATTGGGGTTGGGGTAAGGTCCATACTTCCCGTCATAGTCGGCCCTCTTCATTATGTCGACCATCTCCAACATCACCCCAAAGGACATATTTGAGACCTTAAATCTTCTCCTTCTGGATCGGTACTTTTCTGGCTCCAGGCTTTCCTCCCCCTCCTCCTCGTTTCTGTAATTAGCACGCACCTGCTGTGTCTCCGCCATGTGCTCTTCTCCCACTGCGCCGAATGAGAAGGGGCGGGGAAAAGAATAGAAAGAACATCAGGGGCGGGCGGAGTTTCGCGCATGCGCAGTGTATATAAAGCGTAACACGCGTGCGTAGTACGTACGATCTGTGAGCGGTGGAAGGAGTATCGGAGGCGCCGATCGTGATAACAAAGGTAAGATCATAAACTTGGGCCTATACTGCTTCTAGATTGAGGCCTATATTGTAACAAGATTTGAAAAGTTTTGCCTGACATTAGGGTTTGTCTCGTGTTGTGTCTTGCAGATAAAATGGATGGCTTCAATGACCACAACTTCCTCCCCCTGTTCATAGACAAATACAGGGAGCTGCCCTGTCTGTGGCAGGTGAAACATCCACATTATAATCATAAACAAAAGAGGCAGGCAGCGCTGGAGAAACTGTTGGAGTTGGTGAAGCCGGTGGTCCCCACAGCAACCATCCCTTATTTAAAAGCCAAAATTGGTGGCCTGAGGAGCACTTATCTAAGGGAGCGCAAGAAGGTCACAGATTCCCAGAGATCCGGAGCTGAAGCAGATGACATTTATGTCCCCAGGCTGTGGTACTATGAGAGACTGAGATTTCTGTCAGACCAGACTGGAGTCAGGGAATCCCTCTCAACCCTTCCTTCCACTCTTCCTTCCACCCCAGCTGAGGCTTCCGATGCCCAACCTGGGACTTCCAGCCAGGAAGAAGTGGAGGAGGCCAGCTTGAGTCAGGTATAGCATTATTCTACAGATTTCTGGTCAATAAAGAAATGATGTTTACTAGATGTTATTATTGATCACTAATTGCTGATTTAATAAAGGCGTTTACATATCAATAGACAGTAGTGGGCAAAAATAATTGGGACAAGAATGAAAAATGCTGGGCTCAGAATTATAGTCTGTTGTATTTGTTAACATTGAATTTGCAACTTTTAATGAAATGAAAATTGTGTGTGATTGATGACTAAAAAACTAAAACTATGTCCCTTTTTCATACACAGGAAGACCTCAGCCAGGACGAGGCTCTGGAATGTGCCACACAGGAGGAGGCCGTGGAATGTGGCAGCCAGGAGGTAGCGGGGGTTAGTGGCAGCCAGGAGGAGGCGAGGCTAAGTGTCAGCCAGGAGAAGCCTGGGCCCAGTAGGAGCCTGACCGAATCGCAGGTCCCTCCCCTCCACCTTCCAAACAAAAGACTCAGGAAGGGGAGTCATGTGCAGGATTCAGCACTCAGGCTCATTCAGGAGGCTTCTGCGTCCCTCAGAGCCACCCCCACTCTATAAGAGGCTTTGCCTGCATGGCTACCACCAAACTGCAGGGCATGCAGGAGGGCCAACACCAGCTGTGTGAGGACCTTCTTTATAAAGTCTTAACTAAGGGGGTGAGGGGTGAAATCACACCCAATACCCACCTGAGTGAGTTGGAACATCCTCCTCCTCCTGCCACAACTCCACCACCAGAGCCACAGTGTGGAAGGAAGCGTGGAAGGAAGACCAGAGAGTGATGACCCTGGGTTCAGTCTGGTCTGGCAACAGATGCAGTCTCTTGTATGACCACAGCCTGGGGACACAGATGTCATCTGCTGCTTTCATGATCAATGGGACTTCTGGACCAGACTGCACTCCCTTAGATTTGTTTGTGAGGAGGCAGGTACATTTCAAAAATACAATGTGGGATTAACAAGAGACACCAACACCAAGCAACCTCCATGAGATTAAATAATACAAGATAATAATGGTGTTGTGGTAACTTGACACACAAAACACACCCAAAAATATTCAGGATGTTAAATAACTAAAAACAAAAAAAAAAACACATCAGGCTTAAAAAAAAACAAACACAAGTAAAAATGATATATCTTTTTGGTCAGATGTGACAAATCATAATATATTGAGGGAATCACCATAAATAATAAAGAAAGAAGTTTGTGAGAAGTCTGTGTGAATATCAGCAGCAAAAGTACTTCGTTCTTCCTGCATTATGAAGAAGAAGAGAGTGCGCTGTATTAAACAATTTTTTACATCGCAGCATGACAAAAGTGCTCTATCCATTCCGAACGCTAATTTTACCAGACCGAGCTGTTCCGTCTAGGAATTTCTTCTGAGCATGCGTGGCACTTTGTGCGTCGGAATTGTCCACACACGGTCGGAATTGACGCGATCGGTTTTTGGTGTCGGAAAATTTTATAGCCTGCTCTCAAACTTTGTGTGTCGGAAAATCCAATGGAAAATGTCCAAAGGAGCCCACACATGGTCGGAATTTCTGACAACACGCTCCGATCGCACATTTTCCGTCGGAAAAAACGACTGTGTGTACGGGGCATTAGAGTTCTGCAAAAGCCTTGAGACTGTGGTGGAGGTTCACCTTTCAGCAGGACAATGACCCTAAACATACAGCCTGAGCTACAATGGAAAGGTTTAGATCAAAGTATATTAATGTGTTAGAATGGCCCAGTCAAAGTTCAGACCCAAATCCAATTAAAAAGACTTGAAAATTGCTGTTCACAGACAGTTTCCATCCAATCTCACAGAGCTTGAGCTATTTTGCAAAGAAGAATGGGCAAAAATTTCACTCTCTAGATGTACAAAGCTGGTAGAGACATCCCCAAAAAGATTTGCAGCTGTAATTGCAGTGAAAGGTGGTTCTACAAAGTATTGACTCAGGGAGGGCTGAATACAAACGCACGCCACACTTTTCACATATTTAATTGTAAAAAATTTTGAAAACCATTTATCATTTCCCTCCACTTCAAAATGATGTGCCATTTATATTTTTGGTTGTAACATGGCAAAATGTGGAAAATTTCAAGGGGTATGAATACTTTTTCAAGGCACTGTACATGTGTAGATCTGCAGATCTGTGTAGCACTGGATGCAGCTGTGCCCTACTTTTTTGTATGCATCTAAATGCACATATCTTCACAGCTGTGTGTGGTCTCACTGATTACTATAGCTCTGCATTTAGATGCATATAAAACTGTACGCTGGATGCATCTAAATGAAGCATTTAGGATGCCCATGTGAATGATCCCTTATTCTGAAATGCATTTGATATAGTTTCTATCTGCTAAAACTCTTATTTGAGTTCACTAAAAACAAAAGAAAAAACAAAAAAAACTCATCTTATAGCCTTTTGGCAGTTAAAGCACAATCAAACTGTATCTGAGCTCCACAAACTGAAAACGCTATTTAATTCATTTTTAGTATTCAGAGTAAACTCACTCATCAATCAATGTCTCCATGTTTTATTTAGATAAAACACCCCCATTTCAAGCATTCTAGTCTTGGCCATCTTGAGTAATGCCCCTTACACACGGTCGGACTTTGTTCGGACATTCCGACAACAAAATCCTAGGATTTTTTCCGACGGATGTTGGCTCAAACTTGTCTTGCATACACACGATCACACAAAGTTGACGGAAAATCCGATCGTTCTGAACGTGGTGACGTAAAACACGTATGTCTGGACTATAAATGGGGCAGTGGCCAATAGCTTTCATCTCTTTATTTATTCTGAGCATGCGTGGCACTTTGTCCCTCGGATTTGTGTACACACGATCAGAATTTCCGACAACGGATTTTGTTGTCAGAAAAGTTTATAGCCTGCTCTCAAACTTTGTGTGTCGGAAAATCTGATGGAAAATGTGTGATGGAGCCTACACACGGTCGGAATTTCTGACAATAAGGTCCTATCACACATTTTCTGTCAGAAAATCCGACCGTGTGTACGGGGCATTAGTCTAGGTTCACATCTATATGGTTGATACATTTTTCAGGCAAGTTTTGCGGTGCATTTTTAAACCTGCATTTTGACACATTTTTGCATGCATTTTTCATGCATTTTGCCTTTTGTGTTTTTTTTCCCCTTTAAAAACACTGTATATAGCTGGTTGCTAAAGAGCGGGCCAGGAAGCCACCCACCACATCCCTAACAACCGACAAGTCATCAACTGTCAGCTTAATGTAAAAAAAAGAATTGCCGGCATTTGCATTAAAACATTTGCAAAAAAAACGGCGTGGGCCCCTCCAATCCATACCAGGCCCTTATGCGAGCATGCATCCTGGCAGGTCAGGAAAGTTAGGGGACAAGCGTGTGCCCTCTCCTGAACCATACCAGGCTGCCTGCCCTCAACATGGGGGGGCTTTGGATCAGGGGGGACGAGTGCCTCTTCTCCACAACCTTGGGCTGTGGTTGTGGGGATCTGCAAGTGGGGGGCTTATCAGAATATTAAAGCCCCCTTTAACAAAGGGGTCCCCAGATCCTGCCCCCCCTATGTGAATGAGTATAGGCACATTGTATCCTACTCATTCAACTTAAAAGTGTCATATAGAAAAAAAACACATAGACAGTTTTTGACAATTCCTTTTTTAAAAATCAAAAAATGATGTCCAATGATGTAGATATTGATGCCGCTGCCACCGCCACCCCCCCCAAAAAAAAGCTCCACACTTGTGGAAATCTAACCACTCCTCCATCTGACAGTTTTTAAGTAGGTACGGGGTGGGGCCACCCAGTGATGTCACCTGTTGGCCCCGCCTCCTTGTGACTTCACCAGCCCAGCATGCACCGGTCGGTGATCTGGGGACCCCTTGTTAAAGGGAGCTTCCAGATTTTGATAAGCCCCTCATCTGCAGTTCCCCACAACCACAGCCCAGGGTTGTGGGGAAGAGGCCCTTATTTCCATCAACACGGGGACAAGGTGCACTGGAGCGGGGGGGGCAGGGCCCCAAAGCACACCTCCATATTGAGAGCATGTGGCCTGGTATGGTTCAGGAGGGGGGCTGCTGGCTAGTCCCCTACCTTTCCTGACCTGCTGGGCTGCATACTCGGATAAGGGTCTGGTATGGATTTTGGGGAGACCCCACACGTTTTTTTGTATTCGGCACTGCATCACTTTAACTGACAATTGCGCTGCTGTGCGAGATTGCACCCAAACAAAATTGACGTCCTTTTTTTCCCACAAATAGAGTTTTTTTTTGGTGGTATTTGATTACCTCTGTGGTTTTCCTTTTTTGCGCCATAAACAAAAAAAGAGTGTGAATTTTGAAAAAACGCAATATTTTTTACTTTTTGCTATAATAAATATCCCCCAAAAATATATAAAAAATTTATTTTTTCCTCAGTTTAGGCTGATATGTATTCTTCTACATATTTTTGGTTAAAAAAATCACAATAAGCGTATATTGATTGGTTTGCGCAATAGTTATAGCGTCTACAAAATAGGGGATAGTTTTACTAGTAATGGCGGCTATATGGGATTTTTTTTCATGACCAGCTTCTGTTGCACGAGCATGTTTGAAAATCAGCAGCCAATGGGCTCCAATCAGTGCTTGCAGCCAAAGCCTGCGAGGGCTGACCCATGTGTTCTGGCGGGGGGGGAGGTCTCCCTGTCAGAACACAATAGCACAGCATGGGAGATCATTGTACTAACATTGCATTGTTAGTACAGCAACATCTCAGTTATTTTGTTTTTTTTTGCTCAGTCCACTGGGTTGAACGGAAAAAAAAAAAATGTAACGCGTGTCTTAAGTTTCTGTTCTGCACGCATGTACAGTAATTGCTGGAACTAGACATCCCTTGATTTTTTGACGGATCTGAATCTGATGTTTAGCTGTCAAGATTTGCACAAGCTTTCAATTAAAGCTTTCTACAATGTGCAAGATGTCATTTGCATCAATTCACTGTCTGCCAACACTGCTGAGATTGTAAGCTATAGCTATCTCACCACAACTGAATCAGTTATAGAGACCACACTTGCAATGCTTAGATTGGAGCTGAATGATTTTTGACTGTTCTACTTACTCAGTAAAAAAAATAATCTATAGCGCTGGAATATAATGTGAGGTGTGGAAACACAGCAACTTAGGACAACTCAGCCATTGTCATTCATGCCTGTACAAGCCTGCAAGATAATCACAGCACGACACACAACATCTTACAACACCAATACTACAGTGATTGCATCCTACAACACCAATACTACAGTGATTGCCTAATAGAACTGTTCTGCTATATGTCAATTGTGTGAATTTATATATATATATATATATATATATATATATATATATATATATATATATATATACACTGTATAGTAATATATATATATATATATATATATATATATATATATATATATATATATATATATATATATATATATATATATATATATATATATATATACTGTATAGTATAAGCTGTCTGCATTAAAACAAGTCATTCTTATTTCTGCTTATAATACCTTCTTAAGCAAGCGAGGCAGAAAGCAGACTGTCAGGACGGGTCTGAACCTGCAACCTCTGCTATGTCTGTCTGTGTCTCTTTTTGCTGAACCCTCTGGGATACTGAATAGCAGCCTGGACAATACCTTGAACAATCTTGCCTTGATCCTTGTTTCTATTGAACCTTATGTCAGGCTAGAGCATATAACAGGTAACAGTTCAGGTGTTCTGATTATGCAAAGAGTTCAAAGAACAAGAGCACATACCATGAGCAGGTCTGAGCAGAGCAGGTCAGCTGGGACTTGTAGTTCACCGCTGTAGATGTAGGTAGATGTCTGGTGCTTGTAGTTCACCGCTGCAGATGAAGGTACTAGTAGAATCAGGCAAAACGTAGTCTAGGCAAGCTGGGTCATACACAGGAAGATCAGAGTCCAAACGGTACCAAATCAGAAGCAAGCAAACAGGGTCAAACGAGCCGGGTCCTACACGAAATACACAGAGCAGATATCAACTGGATCAAACACAAGGTAAACTCTAACACGAGCAATAATTGAATGCTGATGCAAGTTATTTAAAGGTGAGCTGGCCAATCATTGTTGTTTCCCAGGTAAAGGCTGTGTCAGGTGAGTTGTGCTGGGTCCTAAAGGGATCCTAGTACTGACACCTTAAACCCCTTGCGCCTCCCATAAACTTCCTATTTTAGCCATGCCTTTGCACTTCCTGTTTGCCTGATTATTGTGCTCTTTCCAGCCTATATCTTGCTGTTGTCATTTCTGCTGCCATTCGTATCTTCGCTACCACTCATCAGCAACCTTTGGTTTCCTCCTCGACTATGCTTCTGCTTGTTCCCAACCTGCAACCACTTGTTACTAAACTTTGGCTTGTTTATAACTAGAGTTGGACAAATTGTTTGGGCTGAGCAGAAGTTCAGGCCAAACATCGCCTGTTCAGGGCACAGTGAATAACTGTTGTTAAAGAGCAGGGCATGGAAGCCAGCCACTGCATCTTAACAACGGATGAGTCAAGCTGTCAATGAGCTTCCCCGCTGACAGCTGAATGAATAATAAAACATTCCCAGCCATAGAAAATCCATACCAGACCCCAAAAAAGATAGAAAATCCATACCAGACCCTTATCCGAGCATGCAGCAAGGAATGGGGGGGGGTGTGAGTGAGCGCCCCTCCTCCTGGACCATACTAGGTCACATGGGGGGTGCTTTGGGGCAGAGTGGTTCCCCCCTACCCCAAAGCACCTTGTCCCCATGTTGATGGGAACAAGGGCTTCTTCCCCACAACCCTGGACTGTGGTTATGGGAGTCTGCAGGCAGAAGGCTTATCGGATTCTGGAAACTCCCAGATTCCAGCCCTCCTATGTAAATGTGTATGGGGCACATTGTACCCCTACTCATTCACCAAAAAGGTTTTTGACAATTCCTTTATTAAAATAACAAATCAATATCCCCCAATGTAGATCCATCATCAATCACATCAATCACGACTTTGCCACCGTCGGACCCCAAAAAAAGAAAAAACGCTTCACCTGCACTCCTCCATTTGACAGTTCTCATATTGGTAAGGGGTGTGGCCACCTGGTGATGTCACCTGGTTGAACCTCCTCCTTGTGACGTCACTGACCAGTGCATGCTTAGTCAGTGACTTCACAAGGGGGTGGTGCCACCAAGTGACATCCGCCCCTTACCTATGAGAACTGTCAAACGGCGGAGTCTGCAGTAGGCAGTTAGCCTCTGTTGCGAGCAGATTTTTTCGGGGTCTGGTGGTGGTGTGATTGGTGATGGATCCACATCAGGGGACATGTGTTTTTTATTTTTAATAAAGGAATTTGTGATACTGCATGTGTGTATTTATTTCTTATTGACATTTTTCGGGTGAATGGGGAGGGGTACTATGTACCCCATACTCATTCACATGAGGGGGCTGTGATTTGGGGACCCCTTTGTTAAAGGGGCTTCCAGATTCCGATAAGCCCCTTGCCTGCAGACCCCCACAACCACAGCCCAGGGTGGTCAGGAAGAGGCCCTTGTCCCCATCAACATGTCATGTTTAAATGTCTTTTTGTTTATAAATGTCAGTTTTGCTGCAGTAGGTTCTATACAAAGTACAGATGCACAACTTCATGGGCAGACTAAGGGGACCCTCCAGGCACTATGTTTAAAGCATCATTAAAATCACTGCTCCTTTAAAAAACAATCTTTTTTTAAAGTTTTTTTTGCATTGGTACATTTCCCCCAGAGCAGTATCTGGGCCCCCATACCCTTTTTATGGCCAATAACTTGCACATAAGCCTTCAAAATGGGGACTTTTGTTTTTTCAAATTCGGGTCCGATAGACTTCAATGGGGTTCAGCGTTCAGGTCCGAACTTATGCTATGTTTGGGAGTTCTGGAGTGAACCAAACCGGGGGTGTTTGGCCCATCTCTATTTATGACTATGCTTCTGCTTGACTCCCTACCTGCTATACCTGCTTGACCTCCTGGTAGGGCAATCCTAAGGGCCGCGACATTGTATAAACATGCATCAAAACCATCAAAAGCTCTTGTGAACCCTGGTTAGTGCTTAGGCTCCATGCCTTCGGTTAGCCCATGTCATCAGCCAAGGTGACCTGCTTCTGTACTTATCCAGCTGGTCAGTGGAAGCCTCTCAACTGCTATAGCTACTGGCCTCTGAGCTTGACCCCTGACCATGACACAGTCTGTACTTCACAAAAAACCTCCAGACACAGAGCAAAACAACTGATACATTTCTCAGAGACTCCCAGTTAACTCCCAGTTTTAATTTCAGCACAGCAAAACAAGACATTTTCTTTGGAGGCTGAAACACAGCAAAAATAGATATCTTTCCAGATCAGGAACTAAGCAGACAAGATAAACACTTGTTTAACCACTTGCCGACCGCTGCACAACGATGTACGTTGGCAGAATGGCATGGGTGGGCAAATGGGCATACCTGTACATCCCTCCATCATCACAGGCTAGTGGGCGCGCACGCAGGTCCCGCAGACTCGATGTCCGCAGGTGGCCCGCGATCACGGTAAGGAGACACAGAACGGGGAAATGCCTATGTAAAAAAGGCATTTGCCTGTTCTGTCTAGTGACATGACAGGGCTCTACTGCTCCCTGTCATCGGGAGCAGTGATCTCTGTCATGTCCTAGTGAGCCCATCCCCCCTACAGTTAGAACACACTGAGGGAATGCACTTAACCCCTTGTTCGCCCCCTAGTGTTTAATCTTTTCCCTACCAGTGACATTTATACAGTAATCAGTGGCTATTTTTAGCTCTGATCGTAAATATCAATAGTCCCAAAATAGTGTCAAAAGTGTCCAATCTGCCTGCTGCAATGTTGCAGTCCCGATAAAAAACATTGATCACCGCCATTACTAATAATAAATAAATAAATAAATAAATAAATAAAAATGCCATAAATCTATCCCCTATTTTGTAGATGCTATAACTTTTGTGCAAACCAATCAATATACGCTTATTGCAATTTTTTACCAAAATTTGTAGAAGAATACATATCGGCCTAAACCGAGGAAGAATTTTTTTTTTTGGGGGGGGGGGGGGATTTTTACTATAGCAAAAAGTAAAAAATATTGCATTTTTTTTTCAAAATTGCCAGTCTTTTTTTGTTTATAGCGCAAAAATTAAAAAACGCAGAGGTGATCAAATACCACCAAAAGAAAGCTCCATTTGTGGGAAAAAAAGGACGTCAATTTTGTTTGGGTGCAACATCGCACAGCCTGGCAATTATTAGTGAAAGCGACGCAGTGCCGTATCACAAAAAGTGCTCTGGTCCTTAAGGGGGCAAATTCTTCCGGGGCTGAAGTGGTTAAACCAATTTGGAAGGTTCAGCCTGATAAAGAAGAACTTTTAATTAATGTTAATTACTCATGGTCTAAAACAGTTTATTGTATGTCATCCCTTTCTCAACCTTTTCATGAGATATTGCAACTAGAGGGATTTTTCAAACAAATTGTTGCTTCCTATGAGAGTTATCAAAGACTGTAAAAACTCTAAATATACTAACCTCTTAAAGAGGTACAATATTAAAGAGTTACAGGCAGAATTAATACCTTCCTGCATGGCCTATAGCATAATAACCAGGCATAATGACCTTTCCCATCCTGACTGGACATCATATGATGTCTTGTCAGAAAAGATCACGCAGCGGCATGATCAATGTACGGGCTTGCTACCAGAACCATGTGACCACTGTGACCAATCACAGAAGGTCACATGACAGTTGTACACAATGGGTGGCTTCCCTTCATGTCATCCATTGTGTACAATTGTATTGCTAGCTGTTATTGGTCAATTTGATCACATGTACAGACAGGGTCATTCACAGCCCATCTGTGCCCTGTGATTAGCTTTAACAATTCACAGCTAATCACAACAAAACAAACTTTATTAATCAGTTTCATTCAGTAAAATGCTTCCTTATAGCAATGTAATTTACTGCTATAAGCAAACATAATGTATAAAAAAAAATATATCCTGATCACTTCCCCAGAGTAGTACAATGGTAACATTATATTGCTCTGGTCATGGTGTGTTAAAATAAATTGTGAAAACAAATGTAATAAAAAATGTAAAACATTTTAAAAAAATTATAACTTTTTTTTGTACTGTCACCAGTCAGTAAAATTATGACAAAAAATGACAACTTCAACCCACCATGACTCTTACTAAATACCCTGGACTGTCTACTTTCCAAAAAGGGGTAATTTGGGGGGGTATTTGTACTGTCCTGACATTTTTGGGCCTCAAGAAATGAGCCATTAGGATTTACCAATTTTAAGATATATCCCATAGTGTACTCTATAACTGTCCTACAAACTAAATAATATACACTGATTTTGGTTATTTTCATCAAAGAAATGTAGCAGAATACGTTTTGGGCTAAATTTATGAAGAACAATTATTTATTTGCAAAATTTTATAACAGAAGCAAAGAAAAACTTGCTTTTTTTTTTCAAATGTATTTTTCGGTTACTTAGCAAAAAATAAAAAAACCCAGTGGTGATTAACCACTTCAGCCCCGGAAGGATTTACCACCTTCCTGACCAAGCCCTTTTTTTGCGATGCGTTGCTTTACCTGACAATTGCGCGGTTGTGTGAACTTGTACCCTAACAAAATTGACGACCTTTTTTCCCCATAAATAGAGCTTTCTTTTGGTGGTATTTTATCACCAATGCAATTTTTATTTTTTGCCCTATAAACAAAAAAAGAGTGAACATTTTGAAAAAAAAGAAATGTTTTTTACTTTTTGCTATAGAAAATATACCAAAAAAATATAAAAAAACAAATGTCTTCCTCAGTTTAGGCCGATATGTATTCTTCTACATATTTTTGGTTAAAAAAATCGCAATAAGCGTATATTGATTGGTTTGCGCAAAAGTTATCGCGTCTACAAAATAGGTGATAGATTAATGGCATTTTTATTATTATTTTTTTTATTAGCAATGGAGGTGATTTTTATCATGATTGTGACATTGCAGCAGACAGATCGGACACTTTGATACTATTTTGGGACCATTGGCATTTATACAGCGATCAGTGCTATAAAAATGCACTGATTACTGTGTAAATGTCACCGGCAGGGAAGGGGTTAAACACTAGGGGGGGATCAAGGGGTTAAGTGTGTTCCCTGGGCATGTTTTAACTGTAGGTGGGATGGGCTCGCTAGAACATGACAGGGATCATTGCTTTCGCTGGGAGCAGTAGATCCCTGTCATGTTGCTAGGCAGAACAGGGAAATGCCTTGTTTACATAGGCATCTCCCTGTTCTGCCTTTGCGTGTCATGATCGCGTGCCACCGGCAGATATCAAGTGCATGAGCCCGCTAGCCACTGATACAGCAGCGACATGCGGGTACATTGTTTTGCGCACCCATGCTGCTTTGCCAACTTATATCGGCATGAGCCGGTCGGCAAGTGGTAAATATCACCAAAAGAAAGCTCTCATTGTGTGAACAATATAATAAAAATTTAGTTTGGGTTCAGTATTGTATGACCGCGGAATTATCATTCAAAAGTGTGACAGCGCTAAAAGCTGAAAATTGTCCTGGGCAGGAAGGGGGTAAAAGTGCCTTGTATTGAAGTAGTTAAAGAGATTTAAAGCGCTTACTACAGACAAAGACAAAGGTGAAAATCACACACCTTCATGAATCTAAATCTCATCCCTTTGCATCTACAAGACACTCCCCCAGATCTGCTGAGTCTTTACAATCAAAATCTTCCACTCTCATCCAACCACTTATTAAAGTGATTGTAACGATCACCGTGTAAAACAATCCATTCAGTTTAAAATATAAACGAAAGGCAAAACACTTTTGTATAGCTATAAAAAAATTTATCGGAGGGCGTGGCTTGCCTTGAGAGAAGATGGCTGCTTGATCACTTGGCTCCCTCTCACCACAGCCAAACTTTTGCAATTTAGGGGTTACACAGCTATCTGCCACCCCCCCTAATTATGGGTACATCTTCCCGTGGATCATCACACAGCAGATCCCGATCCCCGAGAGAAATCTCCAGCCGGGTGAGCCAAACGATACCGGAGATCTTCCGGACACAGCGCCTAAACATGGCGACCTCTCTTCCCACCTCAGCCTCCTCTCCATCTCACACGGAGATTGTCCTCACCCCCACCGACGCTGGCAACATCCAGCAAACACCCGCTCTACCTTCTCAACGCCAACCGAGCCTGCAAGATTTACAAGCAGTGGCGGCCGACATCAAAGACACGCTATTCTCAGCCATTGCTGACCTGCGTCATGAGCTACAGGCTATCACAGGCCGCATACAGCGTGTGGAAGATAAAGCTGTGCAGCAACAAACGATAGTAAAGGACGTCCAGCACACAGTGGATCATCACACTATGCAGCTGAGAGATCTTCAACGCCATGTTGAAGATCTCGACAACCGTGGTTGCAGACACAACCTAAGGGTAAGGGGAATACCCGAATCGGTTGAACAAGATGACATCATCCCGGTGGTGACAGGACTCTTTAATCATATTCTAAACCGCCCAGAACAAATAGCAATCACCATGGATCGTATCCACCGAGCACTCCGTCCCAAAGTCAGACCCCCCCAGGGACATTATTTGCTTTGTGAACGATTTTTCTCTCAAAGAAGAAATCCTCCAAAAAGCCCGTGAAAAATCGACTCTGGAATATAATGGCGGCCCCATCCACATATTTCAAGATCTCTCTGCTATTACACTACACCACCGCAAAGACCTGCGCCCTCTACTGGAGACCTTAAGAACCAGAGGAATCAGGTACCGTTGGAAATTCCCCTTTGGCCTCTCCGCGACACACCAGGGCTGCTCTGCTCTTCTAAGGGTACCGGAGGAACTGGACAATTTCTGCCGTACACTAGATATACCCTTCACTCCGGTTCCGAACTGGTACGCGGAATTTAACCTGCAATCCTACACCCGCAGCCCTCCCATGGAAGAACCGATGGACGCCCACAACACCAGCTTCCGTAGAAGACGCTCACCATCCACCACCAGAACCGGCCCTCCTCCGGGTCCGCAATACCATCCATCCAGTCCCATGTCAGCTCCCTTTCCTCGCAGGGCACGCCAAGACCGCTAAAAATTAGGTCTCAAACGTGAATGATCACCAGACAAATACCACCCCCTTCTACCACAGATCTACCCGCCTATACTCACCACGTTGACCGTCTTCCATGAAGTCCTGACAGCTCCTTCACAGAAACAAAGCGACATCAGCAACGGACAACAGATTGCTGGACAGACAGCGCCTGACTCCCCTGTACGGCAGGAAGGAATACGATCCACCCCGACTCACTCTCTCCGCGATTTACCTTCAAGATTCTACGAATGACGACCTCCGACTACCCGAATCCACTTGATCCTGCTCGACGGACCTCACCACAAAGATGCGCCTACACCTCCATGAACTTACGACCGAGAACTCTCACGCAGAATCACTCGGCCCCCCTTTCACGGAGCACAGAAGAGATCGGAACTCTCCACCTGACGCCGAACTACCCCTCCTGCGTTCTAGATATATCATCGCATGTTATGGGTAATATATGTTGTGTATTATATATCTGGGCCTTATGCAGTAGCGAACAAGGTTATACACCCAGACACAGATCTTATACATAGCCGTATACACAACACAACAATCAAGGGGGGGAAATTTTAATATCTCCTTAAGAAATAATTCCGACCACCCTACACCCACCCGCCTTCTAATCTATTCCAACGTTACCCCCCAGTGCGTCAATGGAACTAGAGCTGTACTGGCCTAAGGATGCTCCCTAGGCAACCACACCTAGGCTAGCGAAAACAAACAATATTGAGCATGTGATAACCCGAACTGCTTCCACTACCCTGATGTTCTCGGGCACTTACAAAATTAAGACACAGATAGACACAGATAGGCGCCCATCTGACTCTGCTACCTCTCTCACGCTACCCTCCTAGAATGGCTGTGGAGATTGCGATACACAGGCCCTGAGACACACACTTATGACACACTTCAAAATGCATTTATAGACATCGGAGGAACACACTGTGCATGCTCCTCCCAATCTATACGCTAACCATAACACCAAACACTCACTAGGGAGCATGAAACAGGGAAAAAGGGGGCCTAAGTAAGTTTGCCCCCACCTCACACCATGCCACACCACAACACAAGGGCAGACATGAACGGAGGCACTGAGGCCTCATCTAGATTACTCTCCGCCCACACCATTATATCAAGCCCAGGCGACAGTAACTACTACCACTGTCGTCCCCCAAAACCCAGGTGCGATAGGTGGCCCCACTTCCCACTAGAATAGCCGAGCAGAAACACTTGGATGCTCCACAGACCACACATCTCCTAACAAAGGTTAATATAGAGTTCTGGTTGACTTGTGTTTATTTTACAAATTGTTTTTGAAGGTTTACAGCAATAGATGATTTACAGGGAAAAGGACCAATTGTTAAAATGTTATTGTCCTGAAATCTCCCTGAAGACGCTTTTGCAATTACTATGGTCAGTAATCCTATAGGGCCCTTTTTTCACTGTGAACATTTCCGCACTCTATCGCAGAACCTCCCCTGCATACACGACTCTGAATCTCTCAACATACAACGCCTCTTTAACCAAATCATTCTACTTCTAACCCATGAAGGCCCGAATCTAAAATCTAGTTCCGAAACACAACGGACTCTCCACACACCTTCTTCCAATCCTCTCAGATCACTCCCCCCAACCCTACATTATTATCAATAACTTCCCGCACACACCCCAAACCACTCACCTCTGAAGGCTGTTGGTGAGACAGACCTCATAGGTCACCCACATATCTACCAACCTTTTTATACATAACTAATTTTCTCTCAAGCCAGTAACCAACCCTCACACAGTGGTCAAACTTAAATTCCAAAATCCTTAAACAACAATACCGTTCTAATACCACTGAATTCATCCGGTGTATACAATTCTGTGGCACCGAACACCGACACAGGTGCGCGATACGCCACATAGTGCCGGTTCCTCAATCCCCTACCCTCCCCTAGTGCCATTTTTCCTAATCCCCATTGACCCTACCTAATACCCCCTTTTAAGTCTTACCCCACAGCCTGCCACAGCCCAATCCGTACCACAGATCACATACAAACAACTCCCCCATGGCTCCCAAAGCCAGCAACATGCAGAAACCCACGCTCAAAATTGTCTCGCTCAACGTAAAGGGCCTCAATACCCCAGAAAAACGTTCTAAACTCCTTCTTACCATGCAAAGACTCAACGCCAGCATCATAATGTTACAGGAAACGCATTTTCGTGCCAATAACACCCCTAAACTATCCAACGCCTACTTCCCAATTGCGATACACGCCACTAACCCCCAGCATAAAACGAAAGGAGTATCAATCCTTATCGCAAAACACTGTCCTTTCCGCATCACTGACTCTCTCATTGACCCCGACGGTAGGTATCTTTTCCTAAAGGGCTCGATTCAAACCAAAACTGTAACATTAGCTAATATTTATGCCCCAAACAAACACCAAGTATCATTTTTTCGATCAATCAACGCTACCTTAATGACTTTCCAGGAAGGCACTCTTATACTGGGAGGAGATTTCAATGTCCCCTTAAACCCCATTCAAGACACGTCCACAGGAGCTACAACCATACCTTACAGAGCCCTGAAAGACATTAAAACACTACTGAAACGGCTACTACTTCACGACACATGGCGCACCCTTTATCCAGACACTAGGGACTACACCTTTTACTCGGCACCGCACCATCGATACTCTAGAATAGATTACCTATTCCTAACCCAGAATGACCTACCTCTGCTCCAACGAGCCTCAATCGAACCCATGACCATATCTGACCACCATCCTATCTCCATGTCCATACAATTACCCGATACCACACCTCGCTCGAAAATATGGAGGTTAGACCCCTCTTTGCTCACCGACCCCTCCATCGCGGCAGACACAGCGTCTACCTTAGAACGCTTCTTCCTAGAAAATAACCCAGATGACACATCCCCGATTAACAACTGGGAAGCCCATAAAAGCATAATTAGGGGCACCTTCCTAGCAGCGGCAGCCAAAAGAAATAGAGAAAAAAGAAAAACACATTCAGACCTGATCGAAAAAATACGTAAACTTGAAGGGTTACATAAACAATCCCAAGCACTTACAGCCCTGAATGAACTGGTGCAAGCTAGGAAAGATCTGTTAGACTTATTAGATAAACAGATACAGCGTAAATACATACTCGCCAAGAAAAAATATTATGAATTTGGCAACAAGGCTAGTAAAATGTTGGCCAGAGCTTTACAAATTTCCAGATCTAACAAAACTATACACTACGTCACCCACCCCTCAGGACAAAAGATTATCAAAACTCCCGACATTGCACGACAATTCGTACAGTACTATAGCAAACTATACAACTTAGCCACCCCTCCTCCCCCTACAGATGGCACCACCCGATCTCAACTGATATCTGACTTCCTCAAACAATATGGCCCAACCCCCATCTCAGATTCCATTGCACAAGACTTAAATGCCCCAATTACTCGTGCGGAAGTTGACAAGGCCCTAAAACAAATGAAAACAGGCAAAAGCCCTGGACCGGACGGCCTCACCGCTGGTTACTACAAAACCTACGCAGAAATACTTACCCCTTCCTTCCTGACAGCTTTCAACTCCTTCACGAAACCGGTCGATCCCCCTCGAGACCTCCTAACAGCCCATATAACAGTAATACCCAAGCCAGACAAAGACCACTCCTTAGTCACGAACTACAGACCCATCTCACTACTCAACGTAGATGTCAAATGGTACGCCAAAACGTTAGCTAACAGACTTTTACCGCTACTCCCCCATCTTGTTGGCCTTGACCAAGTAGGCTTTGTTCCAGGACGGGAAGCGAGGGACAATACCCTCAAAGCAATTAATATCCACCATTGGCTCACGACCACTAAGAACAAAGGATTTCTGCTTTCCCTCGACGCGGAGAAGGCATTCGACAGGGTGGCTTGGGACTACATGAAAGAAACACTCAAAGCCTTAGGACTCCCACAAACCATGTTAAACTATGTATAAGCATTATACTCTAATCCTACTGCTAAAGTCCAAGTTAATGGCCACCTGTCGGATGCCTTCTCCGTGTCGAACGGAACGCGCCAGGGGTGTCCACTCTCCCCGTTAATTTTCATTCTCACCCTGGAACCTCTTCTTAGACGCATTAATGAGAACCCAGATATTAAAGGTATCCGAATCAACCAACATACATATAAACTGGCAGCATTTGCCGACGACATTCTCCTCTTTCTCACTGACCCACTTACCTCTATTCCTAACCTACTTAAAGATTTTCACACCTTTCACACCCTCTCGAATTTCCAAATCAACTTTTCAAAATCACATGCCCTCAATATCTCTCTACCTGCAGAAATCAGTCAACAATGCCAAAACTCCTTCCCCTTCACTTGGAACAAGCAAGCAATCCCATACTTGGGTATTCAGTTACCATCTTCCCTAAATGACTTATACACCCTAAACTACACTCCTCTCCTTCGAACTTTACAAGTAGACCTTAAAAAATGGTCCTCGGGACAATTCTCATGGTTTGGCAGGGCTGCCATCATAAAAATGAATATTTTACCCAGAATCTTATACTTCCTACAAACTATCCCAATTAAAATACCACCCAAATTCTTCTCTTCATACCGTACCGCCTGCACGGCCTTTATATGGGGGAAAAAACACCCAAGAATCAGCTTTATGAGACTCACAGCACCCAAACTCCTAGGAGGCATAGGTCTGCCAGACATCCGCAAATACCAACAGGCATGTCACCTAGCGCGAATCATTGATTGGAATTTACATCCCAAACATAAGGAATGGGTCCAACTTGAACAGTCACTTTCGATTGTACCAATCCAACACCTTCCGTGGGTCGATCCCTCCTTTATACCCCCAGAATACAATCAGCACCCCCTCATTCACCCTACTCTGCTCTCCTTCCGTACTGCATGTAGCTCTAATAACATTTCCTCAATTAAAGGCCCAATGACACCTTTAAGGTTAAACCCTGAATTCACTCCTGGTATGCACTCCTCCTTCCTCACTGATATATGGCCCCACCAGCCCGCAAGATCTAAACATTTCTTTGACGGAGATCGCCTTCTCTCACAAACCGAACTTGCTTCCAAATCGGGTACTGCAAATTTCCCCTTCTGGACATAAGTCCAACTAAGAAACTTCTTTATCAAACCCAAGCCCACTCCAGACTGGTCTAGACCCACGACTCCATTTGAAGATCTATGCTTAAGCGATAAACCCCTTGCACACCTGATTTCGCAAACATACAACCTATTATTTAATGACCAATCCAAACACAATCACTGGAACATTAGACAATGGGAACATGACCTCTCCATACACCTGACTGACCAAGAGTGGACTAACATTTACACCCTGATCCATAAAGGTTCGATGAACGTGCAGGTTCAAGAAAACGCCTACAAAATTTTCTCCAGGTGGTACAGGACCCCGCTTCTACTACACCATTTCAACCCACATATACCTCAAACCTGCTGGAGATGTGAGTCAGAAATTGGTTCCCTAATACACATCTGGTGGTCCTGCACCAAAATCCAACCTTTCTGGAAAGAAGTCCAGACACTGATCACACAAATTACTACTTACTCCTGGGATTTTAACCCCTCAATGTTTTTACTAAACCACTCTTCGACACATATACCATCCTATCACCGCTCCTTGGGCATGCACCTGGTGAACGCAGCAAGAATGTGTATACCCCCCAAATGGCGCTCCTCAGAACCGCCTACCATAAATGACTGGTTTAAACGCATTAACCAAACTAAATTAATGGAAGATCTTATCCATCAGTCAAATGACACACAAGCTAAGTTCACCAAAACCTGGACGTGCTGGATACACTTTACTACAACAGCTGAATACAAAAAACACTTAGCCTGAAAACACTCATTGGGCTGTGGCAGGACTGACCAGACCCTTTACCATTCCCCCCCCCATACTTTCCACCGCCACACCTAGGCCCATTCTACCCGTTTTCTATCAACAACTAGCCCCTCCTGTCACACATCCTAGGTGTCGAACATCATATAAATACACAGCACGTCTTTACAACACCCTATTACGTAAGCTTTAATCCCTATGTTTTAGAATAGGAAATCCGCAATTACACATTTCCCTGAATTAAAGGATTAGTTAACTATCAACTCTGAGAATGTATCTAGACCATCTAATGGGATTGTAACAGACGTACTACATCCCTTCTATGCTTTTGCTCATGACCATATATTGTAAAGCTTATTGTCTAAAATCTCTCATTCACAGCGGCTGCGTCCGCAGTTTTGCATTTGCCTGTACATTTTTCCTTTTCAATTCAGCATTGCATATCTCTTATCTCCTATTTCATTTTATACATGTCAATGCCTTTTTGAAACTTTTAATAAAAATCTGTTTAAAAAAAAAAAAAAAAAAATTATCAATACCTTTTTTTCCATTTTTTATAGAAGTGATCACATTCTCTCTGTTCTCAGCTGCATAAGAGTTGGGGGGAGGAGAAGCCGCAGCACACTAAGCTTCCCAGTGAATGGATGTGCAGCGAGGGACATGTCAGGACAAGTCTGATCATTGGAGGAGAGTACACTGAGTTCCCAGCATAGCTAGGTAACTAACCATGGTGTGCTCTCCTGCTTAGTGTGGTCAGTTTTTAATAGGAAAGGGGACTAGCAGGAACACCATTGATTTAACACAAACCACCTCCCACCCGGTCACTGCACATATACGGCCAGGTGGGTGCTTCCTCCTTCTGAGTAGATATTCGGGAACGTCCTTCAGATAGAGAGGGATTGCGTGCGCATATGCCCACGCAGTGGCGTGATCCCAATTCGCTTGTATCACCCAGACACGGTGCATCTCAGATCGGCAGGAGGACTCTGTGGACTCTGTGACTGGCCCTACTGATCTCATGATGGCCGTGTCCAATCACAGCCATCATGTGACATAAATAGAAAGCTGGTTGCTAGCGATTAGCTCTCTTCTCACACAGAAGTTGTTAGTGAGGAGAGGGAGAGCAGATTGTTGCAGCCGGCCTGTGATCAGTGAGTATGAGCTCTTTTTACAGCTTTTTACACACAGATCACCAGCCCAGTGTCCCCACACAATGTCCTCAAAATGTCCCCACAACAGTGTCACCACACACATGTCCCCCCCCCCCCAGATCCCACACCCATATGTGAATGGTTATGGGTACCCTTACCCATTTACCAAAAAAAATTGAAAAAAGTAAAAACCACAAAAGACAGTATTTGACAAAAAAAAGTGTCCCGCGATGTAAATCCACCATCAATCATGCTGCCCAATGGACCCAAAAAATAGAAAAAAAGAACAAAAATACTCTACTGGAGGCATCCCACCGACTGCTGTCTTTTCGCTGTGATGGCTGTTATATAGCAACCTGCTGACATAACCGGATGACCTTGCCCCCTCTGATGGCACATGATGTCAGAAGAGGTGGGGTTACTCAGTTATGTCACCCGGTGACCCCGTCCTTGTCTATATAACAGCCAAGAGACAGGAGTTGGTGGGACACCTCCCATCGAGGCGGAGCTTTTTTTTTCTATTTTTTGAGTTTGTCAGGTGGTGTGATTAAAGATGGATGGACATCACGGGACACTTTTTTTTTCATTTTTAATAAAGGAGTTGTCAAAAACTGTCTATTGTGGTTTTTACCTTTTGACACTTTTTTGATGAATGAGTAGGGGTACAATACCATACTCATTCACATAGGAGGGCCGGGATCTGGGGGCCACTTTGTTAAAGGGGGCTTCCAAATTCCGATAAGTGCCCCGCCCATAGACCCCCATAACCACCAGACCAGGATTATGGGAACAAGGCCCTTGTACCCATCAACATGAGGACAAGGTGCTTTGGGGTCCCCTTGCCCTCCACATGTTGAGGGAAAGCAGCCTGCCAGGCTACTTGTTTGGATAAGGGTCTGGTATGGATTTTGGGGGGACCCCATGCCAATTTTTTTAAAATTTTGGCGTGGAATTCCCCTTAAAATCTATACCAGACCCAAAGGGCCTGGAATTGATTTTGGGGAGGCCTCACGCTGTTTTTCTTTTTTTGGCATGGAATTCCCCTTAAAATCAGATCCAAAGAGCCTGGTATGGACTGGAGGGGGACCCATGACATTTTTTTTATTAATTCTGTCATAGGGTTCCCCTTAACCATTTAACCACAATACACTGTATTATATACTGTATACTGCCTACACTGTATATATATTCTACACTGCCTGCACTGTATTTATATATATAGGACGTGGACTTAGCCCTTTGAGCCATGATTAGCTAAAGGCACCCTCCCTTTGGCCAATCATGGCTCTCACAGCAGAACATGCTGTGATTGGCCAAAGCATGCAGGTCAGGTGCATGCTTTGGCCAATCAGCAGACATCAATGCACTGCGATCTCACAGTCCATTATGGGGCAATCCTCAGTGCTCGAATTTGCCATGGACGCCCCATATTGTTCGGAATTCGACGTGCGGGCAAACTCCCGATGTTCGAGTCACACTTACGTTCGACTCGAACATCCGACCCATCCTTAATCTTGCATCCTGGACCCTGTTGCTTACTCCAGCTCTTAGTTCCTGTACCCAATCTTGATTGCCTCCCTCCCTTGCATCCCTGCTATTCCTTGTTACCCTTGTCCTTCATTGTGTAAATATTTTTTATATAGTCAGGTCTCTGTTTATTAGGTATTTTGTCACTGGGGTTTGTTAATGTTCACTGTTTGCTGTTGTGTGATTATCTCTTGTTTTGCTGTAAATAAATCTCACTTAAAAGATATTGTTTGGTCCAGTTTTCTGTGTGTAGCGACATATATCTGGTGTTCCAGCTGCTGAATCCTGACAACCACATTTTTGTATTCCTGCATCCTTAACGAATGTCACCAAAAAAGAAAAACACGTTTTCTCTGATGCTTCTAGTAAAACAATACCTGTGGTAGCCTACTTAAAAGTTATGGCTCCAAGAGGCAAAATAACTGTGGGTTTTGTCCTCAGTAAGGCCAGGCTGACCCTAAAATCAGCACATACAATTCCTAAACTTAAACTCTGTGCAGTCATGTTAGCTGTTGAAATTGCTGCGTTTATAAAACACGTAATAGACTTTAAAGTAGACTCTTTTCAATTTTACACAGATAGCAAGACAACAACCAAATAAAAAAGTTATATGTGTATGTCAGTAACAGAGTAGAATGCATCAAAAAGATCTCCAATCCTGATCATGTCAATACATGCCTTTGAACCTTCAATCCAGCTGACCGCAGCACCCATCCATGCCACCCATTCAACCAGCTGATGCATTTCTGGACATTTCATGGTCATCCCCACCTGACTTCTTGAATGATAATCCCATCACAATTCAAACTGATTTTACATTTGAACTAGTACTGCTTTTGTCAAAGGAAGAGGATTTGTCTTCTAAACCAACAACGTAATTCAAAGAGAGGTAAGATGGACTGATGCATGCTGCTGCCTTCCCCTCTGAAGATACACTCATAAACTGTCTTCTGTGTCATATTACAGATACCAGTAATGACTTTATAAGTTTTTCAGAATGTTAAAGTGATATTAAAGGCAAAAAAAATAACAAACATGTCATACTTACCTGCTCTGTGCAGTGGTTTTTCACAGAGCAGCCCCATTCCTCCTCTTCTCAGATCCTTTGCTGGCACTCCTGGCCCCTCCCTCCTGCTGAGACCCCCAAGCAGGCTCGCTACCAAGCCGCTGCTCTGAGGGTATATTCACACACAGCGACTCAGACCCGCCCCCTCTCTCTTCTCATTGGCTCCCTGGCTGTGATTGACAGCAGTGGGAGCCAATGGCTCCCGCTGCTGTCAAAGCCAATGAGAAGGGAATGTCTCCCCAGAGAGCAGAGTCTCTTGTGCATATCTCTGGAGCGCAATGGGGCTCAGGTATGTATTGGGGGGGCTGGGGTGCTGCAGCACAGAGAAGGTTTTTTTTACCTTGAAGTATAGAATGCACGAAGGTAAAAAACATTGAGCCTTTGAACCACTTTAATGTTTGCAATATTCTTCCACATTCTCCCACTTTCTTTGTTTTCAGGTGTTCCAGGGATTTTCTTCTCTTGCCATGTTTGAACATGATTTTCATTTTTTTAATATGGGACTTTATAGAATTTTATCATGTTATGCATGCATTGTTATTTATTTGCTTTTAAATGATTTTTTACCTTCCTTGCTCTGTAGCTAGGAGATTCTCTGCATAGCTAGTCCCACCCTCTTTTCAGTGTGTCTTCATTTTCTGTTCCGAGCCCATATAATTGCAGGAGCTAGACATACTATGATTTTTTTGACCTTACTGATAATTTTTTGTCAAGATCTGCACAGTTTTTGGAGTAAATCTTTCCGTGATCTGCAAGATGTCATTTGGATCAATTCATTGTCTGCCAACACTGCTGATTTTGTAAGGTATAGCTATCTCAGCACAACTGGATCTGTTATAGAGATCCCACTTGCAATGCCCAAACAGTAATAGTAATATGTTTCTGGCTTTTAAAAAGTTTACCAGATAAACCATCATTTTTAATCATTAGCTGGGACTTGCATTTTTGACAGGTGGTTTTTCATTTTATCCTATACTTCAGCTTTAAGAGTATTAAAAGCATCATGAATAATTCAGTGAGATATAGTTAGGAAAATGCTATTATCTTAGTATGTATTATTAAAAAAAACTGAATTACCTTTAAAAATGTATTCTAGGCAATGCTGTATCTTTTTCCAAAAGTGTTTATTTCTTGATAGACAAATTAATTACATTTACCACAATTTTGCATTGTACCAGAATTCATGTGTTTAAATCATTGTCTTACTCGTCCTCTACATTAGTTAAGACCAGTTAAGTGTGCATTCAAGAAACATGCTGTTTTCTGTGTCTCTCACATGTTTTACATCAAACATATCAGGCATACATCTTAATTAGTTTTTCAATTTTATAAATTAATTAAAAAATTGTTTACATGTTATTTCATTTTTATTGATGTAATATTTCTCTTGCTTAAAGAACAGAATTTGCTGTTAGGATTAATGCACCCAAAACTGTTACTTACATTTTGGATCTATGCCAATAGTTTTGCCATTTTCTGTATTATAATGTATTCATATTTACAAAAACTGTCTAGCTTTGGTATGAATAGTGTTGGCATTCAGGGATAAAACAGGAAAAAAAAGGTCTTTATAAGAGGAATTTTCTTCTCTGCATCTGTATGGACTTTTTAGACAACATTCCTGTGCTCTACTTTCCTGCTACATTGTACTTACCAATGCTCCTGCCTAATGACAGAAGCGAGAAGCCCATATGAAGTGTTTCAATGGAAGCTCTGTGGAGAGACCATTTAACATCAGGATCAGCAAGCATATTGAAAACCTTTCTCGTAGAATAACTACTGGCAATGTGGCTTCATTATTGGAGCAATGGAGACTGAAACCCAGTAAGATCTACTTAGTCACTATGAATGTTCCACAAGCATCTTTTCACAGGTGAATATGGTAATAGTGTCAGTGGGGTGCTGTTTTCAAGAACCATATACATTCTTGAGTGGACTACACTTCGATCATTTTATTCACTGGTGTGAACGGCACCCCTGTGCTGTGCAGTAAAGCAGTGATGGATTTAGGGTTTTGACATCGCACACTGCACATCTCAGAGAGGAGAGCTTAATGTAATCCTAGAACTGAGTGGAGGGAATAGACACCCCTACATAATCTCATAGGGAGACATGCACAGCCAAGGCTGTCAATCACAGGCTGTGTGCTTGGAAAGTACACAGTATAAAAGGATTGGCTTTGCTTTGTTCATTTTTCAAGTCAGAGGTTACCAACCACTTTAACCGCATTCACTAAGCTCTGGGCCAAAATCCCGCACACAATGCAGCTTCGCTTGCAATGTGAACAGCCTATTTTCTATTATTAAATCAATCCCTTTACCTCCAGTCATAAAAAAAAAAAAAAAAAAAAAAAACGCTTTCCTTCCAATTTCATTAACCTCTAACTAATTTATATTTTATGTAAAAACAATTCTAAGAAAAACCTCTTACAATTTTTTAGCTAAAATTGTGGCCATGTGACAGACTGGGTTTGGTATTTTTTTCTAGTCTGTAGTGATGTGGGATTTTTCTTGCATTTTCTTGGTGATGTGGAAGCTGACCATTGGCTGTCAGAAGTGACCATCAAATTGTCCTCACAGGTTATTCAGAGGGTCTTTAAGTTGCATAGCGGTGGCTTCATGACAATATGATACAAGGGGTGACAACAAGACCAGTTAGCTGTTCGGAGGATAGCTAGTGATCATGAAGATGCACCACATATGGTCGCTCACAGTGAATACAGGTAAATAATGCAGTTTTTAAGAGTTTTTTTCTTAAAACATATTGGCTAGGAGCTGTTGGGGTGGAGGGAGATCTGGATAGACTTCAGCTTTAAGGATGCATTCCAGTGAACATTTCACATAAATGGTCACCTAAAAAAGATGTCTAATGGAGCTATTATGAGGGTCTCTAGATCATTTATGCAACAAAGTATTATACAGGGATGGGCATAGACAGCTTTTAACTCCCAAGGAAGTTCCAGCTATCAAAATCAATCATAAAAAGAAAATATTAATCCGCATAATTAATTTTTGTAATGCAAATAACTAAATGAAAGGAATATATGAGAAATGATCTAAGCTTTCACACATTGTAAAAAAAGTAAACACACTGATTGGACTTATCTCTAGCCGAAATGAAGTACTACTAATAAAAAGAGACAGAGAGTTTCTTTTTAATTAGATTCATTATGCTAATTGAATCTAGCATTAAGTGCATGTTAGGTTCCCCAGGAACTGCTATGACTTTGAGAACCAAATCCAAGGTGGGATTTAACTTGCCTAACGAAGCACTATTAATATTTCATAACAAAAGATAATGTATGCCACACTGCACATGAAGCAGGCCGGCTAATGGGATGGAAAAGGATTGCTTATTTTGGTGTATTGTCAGATAAGTACAGTTCTCTTGGAAAACACAGGTACTTCTATTGTAAACCTTTTCAGTGGACTTGACCAGTTCTACAATGAGTTTAAAAGTGTTAATTTAATACACTTGACTGATAAAACAGAAACATGATCAGCTTTAATGAAATGAGTCTTGAAAGGGCTCTATGTATTTTAATTGATACAAAATTGATTACATATTACTCATAGTGGATTCATTTTCAGGGCTCAACCTAGGGATCATTCCTGACATGCTGATCATTTCTTAACAATATATTATTACAATTAGCATGCAGAGATCCGACGTGTGATTTATTAGTATAATTAGTATCTGGAGATCTGACGTGTGATTTATTAGTATAATTAGTATACAGAGATCAGATGTGTGATTTATTAGTGCAATTAGAATACAGAGATCTGATGTGTAAGCAATTTCTTGCTCAATCTTTAGTGAATAAACCCTTGACTCTCAGGAGTACATGGTGGTACTGGCAATTTTCTTTGGTATTGTACCGGCTCAAATGAACCCCATCCTAAGCTGAATCAATAATAAAAACACACAGAGGTCTTCATACACTAGTTATTGCAGGATAAAAACTCTGCATGCAAATAAACCGTAAAGTTATCATCGGGTCAGATAGGAATCTTTCCTATCATGCCTGCCAAGTTAATTAAATTGTTCAATATATTTAAAATAGATGTAAATCTTACTCAATTTAATTTTGTCAAATAAAGCACATACAGTAAATACTCATAAACATTTTTTTTTTATTAAAAGAGAAGTATTGGAATACTTTTTTTTAAAATCATACTTACCTTGGTGGATGCAGCATCGGTCCGATGCTTCATCCCTGCCTGTTGGCTCTAACACTGAGAACAACCCGATTACAGAGCTGGTGACTGTCAGTCAGCAGCTCCCTGCTCTACCCCCACCATTTATTTCTCCTTTAAATACTGTTTTCACATTTTTTATCTCAAGTTGTATATCAGACAGGTGCTACCTACAGTACCTTGAAAAATTATTCATACCCCTTAACATTTTCCACGTTTTGTCATGTTACAACCCAAAGCGTAAACTTATTTTATTGGGATTTTATGTGATAGACCAACACAAAGTGGCACATAATTGTGAAGTGGAAGAAAAAGATAAATGGTTTTCAAAATGTTTTACAAATAAATATGTGACGAGTGTGGCATGCATTAGTATTCAGCCCCCCTAAGTCAATATTTTGTAGAACCACCTTTCACTGCAATTACAGCTGCAAGTCTTTTTGTGTATGTCTCTACCAGCTCTGCAGGTCTAGAGAGTGACAATTTTGACCATTCTTCTTTGCAAAATAGCTCAAGCTCTGTCAAATTGAATGGAGAGCATCTGTGAACAGCAATTTCAAGTCTTGACACAGATTCTCAATTGGATTTATGATTGAACTTTGACTGGGCCATTCTAACACATGAATTTGCTTTAATCTAAACCAGTGGTTCTCAACCCCATCCTCAAGTACCCCCAAAAGGACATGTTTGCAGGTTTTTCCTTTATCTTGTACAGGTACTTTAAATCAGAGTCAATGGCTTGGTATTTTGGACAGCTATTTTATCTAAGAGAAATTCTCAAAACCTGTTGGGGGTACTTGAGGACAGGGTTGAGAACCACTGATCTAAACGATTACATTGTAGCTCTGGCTCTATGTTTAGGGTCGTTGTCCTGCTGGAAAGTGAACTTCCACCCCAGTCTCAACTCTTTTGCAGAAACAGCTTTTCTTCTAAAATTGCCATGTATTT
The DNA here is from genome assembly GCA_037952925.1 of Lithobates clamitans. Lineage (NCBI taxonomy): Eukaryota > Metazoa > Chordata > Amphibia > Anura > Ranidae > Lithobates > Lithobates clamitans. The sequence continues at coordinate 550,823 of JBBGZY010001615.1, read as the reverse complement.
GGCTCCATCCATCCTCCCATCAACTCTGACCAGCTTCCCTGTCCCTGCTGAAGAAAAGCATCCCCACAACATGATGCTGCCACCACCATGTTTCATGGTGAGGATGGTGTGTTCAGGATGATGTGCAGTGTTAGTTTTCCACCACACAAAGCGTTTTGCTTTTAGGCCAAAAAGTTCAATTTTGGTCTCATCTGACCAGAGCACCTTCTTTCACATGTTTGCTGTGTCCCCCATCTTTGCTTCTTGCAAACTTCAAATGGGACTTCTTATGGCTTTCTTTCAAAAATGGCTTTCTTCTTGCCACTCTTTCATAAAGGCCATATTTGTGGAGTGCAAGACTAATAGTTGTCCTGTGGACAGATTCTCCCACCTAAACTGTTGCTCTCTACAGCTCCTCTAGTGTTACCATGGGCCTCTTGGCTGCTTCTCTGATTAATGCTCTCCTTGCCCGGCCTGTCAGTTTAGGTGGACCATTAGATGTTCAAAGCTTGGGATTTTTTTTATAACGTAACCCTGCTTTAAACTTCTCCACAACTTTATCCCTGACCTATCTGGTGTGTTCCTTGGCCTTCATGATGCTGTTTGTTTACCAAGGCTCTCTAACAAACCTCTGAGGGCTTTACAGAACATCTGTATTTCTACTGAGATTAAATTACACACAGGTGGACTTTATTTACTAATTAGGTGACTTCTGAAGTCAATTGGTTCCACTAGATTTTATTTAGGGGTATCAGAGTAAACGGGGCTGAATACAAATGCATGCCACGCTTTTACGATATTTAATTGTAAAACATTTTGAAAACCATTTATCATTTTCCTTCCACTTCACAATAAATTACATTTATGTTTTTGGTTGTAACATGACAAAATGTGGAAAAGTTAAATGGGTATGACTACTTTTTCAAGGATCTATACATGTATGCGCTTCAGGGATGGCTGAATAGTATTCTTCAGGGTGAATTTCCTGATTTTGACAAGTATGTAGTCTCCATTGAGAAAGCTTGTAATAGCCTGACAATGCAGGTGAGCAAATAGGAGACAGGGATAAAGTGGAATCTCCCTATAACAGGAATCACTTGAAAAGGGATCTCCAAAGCAGGATCACCAGTTATTTTAATTTCAATATGTATTTATTGAAAGGAATGAAAATACAAACCATTTGTCAAATTATAAACAGTGTATTGTGAACATGGACACAATGAGTAAGATTTACTAAAAATGGAGCACACAGAATCTGGTGCAGCTTTCCATGGTATCCAATAAGCTTCTATATTCAGCTTGTTCAATTAAGCTTTGACACTGAACCTAGAAGTTGAATGGCTACCGTGCACAACTTCACCTGATTCTGTGTGTACTAGTTTTAGTAAATCTCCCCCCATGTGTCTCATATATTTTGGTAAATCTGAGGTTTATAAAAATAACAAAGGAGCTCTACAGCACATTCACACAAGACTCCGACAATATTTCGCTGAAAACATGAACCCAAAAATCTCACCAATCTCTATCTGGGAAGCCCACAAATGTGTTATAAGAGGGGAACTGATTTCACTAGCTGCAAAAGCTAAACGACAACAACAAGAAACTATTAATTCCCTTTTGAATACAATTAAATCTTTAGAGAAAACCCACAAACTGACACAAGCACAATCCACGCTTCAAAGCTTAACACACGCACGCACTCAGTTGCTGGAGGAGTTGGACAGAGGTGTTAAGAGAAGATACATTCTTGGCCGGAGAGTTTTCTATGAGCAGGGCAACAAGTGTGGCCGACTCTTGGCTCGGTCAATACAAAATTCTAAAAGCTCATCTATAATTCACCACATTCGGGACCCTGGGGGAACTCTCCGGACCAAGAATGAAGAAATAGCCAAGGAATTCGAGAAATTCTATTTTGGCCTTTATAATCTACAGACCAACCATTTGACTCAAACCACTCCTGAAACTCGCTCTAAACTTATTAAAGATTTTCTCTCGCAATACAGTCCAAAACCAATTACCCCCCAACAGACCCTTGACCTTGAGAATTGTATCTCGACGACAGAACTAAAGACGGCCTTGAAACAAATGAAAGTGGGCAAAAGCCCAGGCCCAGACGGTTTTACGCTCCAGTATTACCAAGCCTTCACTGATACCCTTACGCCTAACCTTATAGAGACCTTCAATGCCTTTTCAGACCCCCAGACTAGACCAAAGGACATGCTGAAGGCTCACATAACAGTAATACCTAAGGAAGGTAAGGACCCGGAATTGGTCGCAAATTACAGACCGATATCACTTTTAAATGTTGACGTCAAATTATACGCAAAAATCCTGGCCAACAGATTATCGCCCCTCATTCCCAACCTCATCTCTCTGGACCAAGTGGGCTTTGTCCCTGGCAGAGAAGCCAGAGATAATACCATCCGCACGCTGAATCTACACCACTGGCTCACAACATCTAAGACCCAGGGATTTCTCCTTTCATTAGACGCTGAGAAGGCGTTCGACAGGGTGGCTTGGGACTACATGCGGGAGGTCCTCCTAGCTATTGGGCTGGGATGCCGCATGCTGTCGCATGTAATGGCTCTATACTCCGATCCCTCTGCAGCTGTGAGGATTAATGGCCACCTGTCGAGCGCCTTCCCTATCAGCAACGGCACGCGCCAGGGATGCCCCCTTTCCCCTTTAATTTATATTTTGACTTTAGAACCCCTTCTCAACAGATTGAGAGATAATCCAAACATACAAGGGATAACAGTGAAGGAGAGGGAGTTTAAGGTAGCAGCTTTTGCTGACGACATTCTTCTATCACTAAAAACGCCCCGCATCTCCCTACCAAACCTCCTCAAAGACTTACAATCATTTGGGAAAATTTCCAACCTGAAAATTAATTATTCCAAGTCCCATGCTCTAAATATCACACTTCCTTACCAGGAAATGACCCACTGCCAGGACATGTTTCCCTTTAAATGGGAAAGGAATGTGATCACATATCTGGGCATCCAAATTCCTACCCGGCTATCTGATCTCTACCTTGTTAACCATCATCCGGCAATTATGAAGACCCAAAAACTCCTAAAGGAGTGGTCAGGTTTAAATGTTTCATGGTTTGGTCGCTCTGCCCTGATCAAGATGATAATTCTACCTCGTATACTTTACTTAATGCAAGCAGTCCCGATCTCGTTATCAGCATCTTTTTTTGCGACCTATCGGAGGGCTTGTACTGCCTTCCTTTGGAGAAATTCTCCTCCTCGCATTAAATACGCACGCCTCACGTTAGCCAAATCGAAGGGAGGGATAGGATTGCCTGATTTATATAAGTACTACATGGCTTGCCATCTTACAAGAATAGCAGACTGGAATATCCATGCTCCTCTCAAGTCATGGGTATTCCTTGAAGGTGCCTTTGTTTCTGGGTCGCTACATCTCCTTCCTTGGCTCCCCTCCAAAAACTGGTTACACCCCGTCTTGTCTCACCCGCTCATTTATCCATCTCTTTTAGCTCACAAGAAGTCCTTGCTAAGCGACAACTCTACTTCTTCCCCAAGCCCTCTAACGACCCTCAGAGGAAACCCAGAATTCCCACCTGGGATATCCAGTAGCTTTCTCAAACAGGAATGGCCCTTTGAGGACGTGTTGGCTCAACAATTCTTCTCCAGTGGAAAACCAATCTCCTTAGAAACACTGAGGGCGCTCTCTAGAACTTCCTCCTTTTCCTTCTGGACCTACAGACAAATTAGACATTTCCTGGAGACTCAGGCCCCACTGACAACATGGACAAGACACCTCACACCTTTCGAGACCTTATGCCATCGCAAAATACCGCAAAGACACTTAATTTCTCTCCTACACACCCTGATATCGGAAGCACCTACCGAGACCCCGACTCCCTCACAACTGTCTTGGACCAGAGACTTGAACACTCCACTGACGACGGAAGACTGGAACACTATTCATGACTACACACATAAAGGGTCGCTAAATGTGGCTATCCAAGAAAACTGCTATAAAGTAATCACTAGATGGTACAGAACCCCTTCTCGTCTACACAAGTTCTCGCCTGCCATTCCTAACACCTGTTGGAGGTGTGGCACGGAGATAGGCACTATGCTGCACGTGTGGTGGAGTTGCGAGATCCTTCAACCTTTTTGGAGGGAGGTCCACAGTATAATCACACACGTCACGACATTTAATTTGGACTACACCCCAGCCCAATTTCTCCTACATCATACTTCTATCCCTAGAAGGGACTATTTTAAATCTCTTGCCATGCATATGGTCAACGCGGCCAAACTTTGTATACCCAAATTGTGGCAGTCCACTCGTGCTCCAACAATCAGGGAATGGTTCACAAAAATATCAAATATTAAAGAGATGGAGGAACTGATTCATATCGCACAAGACAGAGTTCATAAATTTTCTACGCTTTGGGCCTGCTGGACACACTTTACTACTACCGAGAGATACCGTCAATACACCTCGCGAAGCGGTTAGATGGCTTCTAAGGATCCCCCCCTTCTTTCCGGAGGGGGTACCCGGGGGGTGGGGTTGGGGGGGGCAGGCGTGGGTCCACTTTAATTGTCTTTCCCCGTTTTCCCCCTTTTTTTTTTTTTTTTTTTTGCTCTTCCCCCCTATAGATTCCCCTCTCTTTCTCTCTCTCGTTCTTACTTTCCACTTCTTATCCCTTCCTCCTTAGTCCCCTCTTCTGTCTGTACTTTCCTTTCTCTATTCCTTCTATTTCTTTCTGTTGCTAGATATATTTTCTTATAAGATGCTAAACGAACATACATGCTTTACTCTACGGTATGGTACCCTCCTTTTGATACCTGGTTAGCCTCATACGGATACACATAGCATTATTTGTTAGTCAAGAATGAACCACTTGTCTGTCCCCTTATTTGGTCAGCACCCAAAGGGGGAGGGGGGGGAGGTGAAAAAATGAGAAAGAGATCCTCTGCCCCCACACACTATTAGTATTTTATAAGTTCAATTCTTGTTCATTATGTATCAGAATGTCTCCTTTAGTATCTTTAAAAAGTGCCATTTTGATGTCATATATACATTTTGTTATAAAAAGTATGTATCGGACTTGTTCTGTTTATGTATGTCTTTAAACTGAATAAAATCTTTATGGAAAAAAAAAAAAAAAAAATAACAAAGGAAAGGAGCAGAGAGGGACAAGGTAAGTTGGGGATGTAGGCGAGAGGAAAAGGGATAAAAGATGAGGGAAAGCTGGTACGACTATGTAGAAAGTAGCAGATCTTTATAAGCATTATATAAGAATAAACTTAGTGAAGGTACAGTATATGTCTGTAATGAAACCCGTCCCATGCTCCGCTTAAGTGATTCCATTAGTATACAGCCTCCTCCAGTCTGAACATCAGAGACCAGATAGTATAGCCAATCATACAATACTAAATAGCTTGTATGAACATGGAACATTTATTTGAAAAACTCACACAAAATATATACCACAGGTGGACATCCCCCCCTGATTATATTATCCTAACAATACAATCTGTAACCAGAAACATAATTAACTAGTCATTTAAACCAGCCTACGTGACTAGACTGTTCAGTGAATATAAAGGACACATTATTACAAGTATAAACACAACCCACAAGGGTTTGCTAGGAGAGACAAAAAGTTCCAATTAGCACAATTAACATTACAAACAGTGATCTCCCCCCTCCTCAGCCTAGTAGGCAACAGACTATAGCAGGAGACCCCAGTAGCAGACTGTCCGGCTTCTACATTGAAGACCATGGAATCCACATCTAAGCAATGCTTTGATTAATCAGGAACTGCAGATGGCATGGCAACAGTCTACAATAGGCTATGAGGCAAAGCTCATACCATGTCCCATTTCAAGTAATCCAAGCCACATCAATGTCCAATAAGTAGCTGTCCATCATTTTCTCGGTCACACTGTGCCCCTAAAAGACACAGGATGACTTATGCATAAAAGGGGCATGGAGAGCTGAAACAAGGATTTCCCAACCTTCCCAAGGGAAGCTGGGTTCCACTGGCCCCCCAAACAAAGTGACTCCCCTCACAATGTCCATATATATATATATAAATATATACAGTATCTCACAAAAGTGAGTACAACCCTCACATTTTTGTAAATATTTTATTATATCTTTTCATGTGACAACACTGAAGAAATGACACTTTGCTACAGTGTAAAGTAGTGAGTGTACAGCTTGTATAACAGTGTAAATTTACTGTCCACTCAAAATAACTCAACACACAGCCATTAATGTCTAAACTGCTGGCAACAAAAGTGAGTACACCCCTAAGTGGAAATGTCCAAATTGGGCCCAATTAGCCATTTTCTCGTTAGTGTTACAAGGTCTCAGGTGTGAATGGGGAGTAGGTGTGTTAAATTTGGTGTTATCGCTCTCACTCTCTCATACTGGTCACTGGAAGTTCAACATGGCACCTCATGGCAAAGAACTCTCTGAGGATCTGAAAAAAAGAATTATTTCTCTACATAAAGATGACCTAGGCTATTAGCAGATTGCCAAGACCCTGAAACTGAGCTGCAGCACGGTGGCTAAGACCATACAGCGGTTTAACAGGACAGGTTCCACTCAGAACAGGCCACGCCTTGGTCCACCAAAGGAGTTGAGTGCACATGCTTAGCGTCATATCCAGAGGCAGTTTTTTGGAAATAGACGTATGAGTGCTGCCAGCGTTGCTGCAGAGGTTGCAGGGGTGGGGGGGTCAGCCTGTCAGTGCTCAGACCATGCGCCGCACACAGCATCAAATTGGTCTGCATGGTTGTCATCCCAGAAGGAAGCCTCTTCTAAAGATGATGCAGAAGAAAGCCTGCAAACAGTTTGCTGAAGACAAGCAGACTAAGGACATGTATTACTGGAACCATGTCCTGTGGTCTGATGAGACCACAATAAACTTATTTGGTTCAGATGGTGTCAAGCGTGTGTGGCGGCAACCAGTTAAGGAGTACAAAGACAAGTGTGTCTTGCCTACAGTCAAGCATGGTGGTGGGAGTGTCATGGTCTGGGGCTGCATGAGTGCTGCCGACACTGGGGAGCTACAGTTCATTGAGGGAACCATAAATGCCAACATGTACTGTGACATACTGAAGCAGAGAATGAGCCCCTCCCTTCAGAGACTGGGCCACAGAGCAGTATTCCAACATGATAATGACCCCAAACACATCTCCAAGATGACTACTGCCTTGCTGAAAAAGCTGGTGGTAAAGGTGAGGGACTGGCCAAGCATGTCTCAAGACCTAAACCCTATTGAGCATCTGAGTTTCCCCTTGTCAGAAGGGGACGGGGTCACGTGACAGGTGGCCCCGCCCTCAGCTACATAAGAGCTGTCAAGCTAGCGCCGCATCATTGGCTGGGAGCCTCCGGTGGAGGCAGGATCCTGTGCGTGTTCCTTGCTGGAGTCGCTGGAGATCTTCCATCGCTGGAGATCCAGAATTGGATTACATCGCTGGAGTAGGAGCATGGATTTATTGGATTACATAGCTGGAATCTCTTTTTTATTTTTTATTTTTTTATTTTTAACCACTTGACGACCGCCTCACGCCGATGTACGTCGGCAAGGTGGCACGGACAGGCAAAATCACGTACAGGGTACGTGATTTGCCTTCCGCGGGTGGGGGGACCGATCGGTCCCCCCCCCGGTGCCCGAGGCGGTCGCCATTTCTTCCCGGGCGATCAAAGGTCAGGGGGAGGCCATCCATTGTTGGCCACCCCCTCCCGATCGCTCCCGGCGAATGAAAATGCTTCCTTCCCTCTGTAATGTAAACAGAGGGAAAGGAAGTGATGTCATCTCTCCTTGAGCCGGTCTTTTCGTCGCCGCGCCGAGGAGAGAAGACATCAAGTAAGTCTGCACAACACTACACTAACAGTAGAACACGCCAGGCACACTTGTCACCCCCCATCACCCCCCGATCACCCCCTGATCACCCCCCTGTACCCCCTGTCACTCTGACACCAATAGCATTTTTTTTTTTTTTTGCATTGGTGTCAGTTTGTGTCAGTTAAAAGTTTTAGGGCAGTTAGGTTAGCCCCCTTTAGGTCTAGGGTACCCCCCTTAGGTCCAGGGTACCCCTCTAACCCCCCCTAATAAAAGTTAACCCCTTGATTACCCCCCGTCACCAGTGTCGCTAAGCGATCGTTTTTCTGATCGCTGTATTAGTGACACAGGTGACGCTAGTTTAGGGAGGTAAGTATATAGGTTCGCTGTCAGTGTTTTATAGCGACAGGGACCCCCATATACTACCTGCTAAAGGTTTTAACCCCCTGATTGCCCCCTAGTTAACCCTTTCACCAGCGATCACCGTATAAGTGTTACGGGTGACGCTGGTTAGATAGTTTGTTTTTTGTAGTTTATTACAGTTTATTACAGTTTATTATAGTTTTAGGGCACCCGCCGTTTATTACCCTATAAAGGTTTAACCCCCTAATTGCCCGGCGGTGATAGATTTATAGTTTTTAGGATCTGATAAGGTCTGCGTCGCCCCAGGCAGCGTCAGGTTAGCGCCAGTACAGCTAAAACCCACGCACGCAGCATACACCTCCCTTAGTGCTATAGTATCTGAACGGATCGATATCTGATCCGATCAGATCTATACTCCCCAGCAGTTTAGGGTTCCCTGAAACGCAGTGTTAGCGGGATCAGCCCAGATACCTGCTAGCACCTGCGTTTTGCTCCTCGGCCCAGCCCTGCCCAGCCCACCCAAGTGCAGTATCGATCGATTACTGACACTTACAAAACACTAAGCACACATAACTGCAGCGGTCGCAGAGTCAGGCCTGATCCCTGCAATCGCTAACAGTTTTTTGGTAGCGTTTTGATACAGTCGCCAACAGTCAGGAGCTTTTTTGCCTGTGAGTCTCACTAGTGTACCCCTAAATTTAGAGGCCAAAATGGCAAATCCAAGGTACACTAGTGAAGAGGCCTACAGGATTCTGAGCATGACAGATAGTGAAGAGGAAGTCACTCATCTGTCAAGTTCAGGCTCAGAATACGAACCTGTAGAGGACAGCGGCTCCATGACAGATAGCTCTGACGACAGAGTTGTGGTCCCTGCTAGGGTCAGGCGTACCAGACCCCGAACTTATGCTGTCCTTGAAGTGCAAGAACCGCAGGGCTCTCGTATGGAGCAGAGCAGTACTAGCGCCGCTACTCCTTCTGGTGAACTGGCAAGCACCAGCGGCCTAGTACACCCTGGTCGTACATCCAGCACTGCAGTATCACGTGGTGACGTGGCGAGTCCCATAAGTGCAGTTCAAGCTGGCGAGGTGGCAAGCAGTAGTAGTGTCCCGCTGCCACCAAGAAGACAAAGACAGGCCCGTCGTGCCCATAGTGCCCTTCCTGCTGCATTGGCCAATCCGAATTGGGAACCTTCCACTTCTGCAGCACCCGTACTTCCCCCTTTCACTGGCCAACCCGGAATTCAGGTGGAAACAGTTGACTTTATGCCACTGGATTTTTATTCACTGTTTTTCACCGAAGATCTCTATAGATCTATTGTGGACCAAAGCAATTTGTACGCTGGTCAACACATCGCCACTATGCCCCAGTCCACCCTTGCCAGAGATTGGAGACCAATTACGGTCTCCGAATTTAAGACCTTTCTGGGCCTTTCCCTCCTCATGGGGTTGAATAAAAAGAGTAAGTTGCGGTCATATTGGTCCACTGACCCAATTTACCATTCATCCTTGTTCTCTGCTTCCATGGCCAGGGCACGATACGAGCAGATTTTGCGGTTCATGCACTTCAACGACAATGAACTCTGTCGTCCTCGTGGAGACCCTGCATACGATCGGCTCTACAAAATTCGGCCCCTCGTAAACCACTTCAACCAACGTTTTGCAGACTTGTTTACCCCCCATCAAGTTGTCTGCGTTGATGAGTCCCTGATTAAGTTTTCTGGCCGCTTGTCATTCAAACAGTACCTTCCCAGCAAGCGTGCCAGATACGGGGTCAAGATGTATAAACTCTGTGACAGGGCCACAGGCTATACATATAGATTTATGGTTTACGAGGGAAGAGATAGTCACGTAGAGCCGACAAACTGCCCTGACTACATAGGAAGCGCTGGCAAGATAGTGTGGGACTTGGTGTCACCCTTATTCGGAAAGGGGTACCACTTGTACGTGGACAATTATTATACGAGCGTGCCACTTTTTAGTCACTTGTTTGATCAGCAGATTGGAGCATGTGGCACCGTGCGACCTAATCGCCGGGGCTTTCCCCAGCGGCTTGTAGATTCCTGTCTTAGGCTGGGGGAGAGAGCCTGCTTGAAGTATAATAATTTGCTCGCTATGAAGTGGAGGGATAAGAAGAATGTTTTCGTTCTCACCTCCCTTCATGCAGACACGACGACCCAAATTTCTACGGCGACTGGTGTTGTGGAGAAACCCCTCTGTGTCCACGAATACAACCTTAATATGGGAGGGGTGGACCTCAACGACCAGTTGTTGGCGCCGTACTTAGTTGCCCGTAAGGCCAGACGCTGGTACAAAAAAGTGTCTGTATACTTATTTCAATTGGCTTTGCTGAATGCTCATGTGCTATACAGAGCTTCAGGACGGACTGGATCCTTCCTTAAATTCCAGGAAGAGATCGTCAGAGCCCTTCTGTTTCCAGACGGTGCTCTACCTCACCTTCCCCAACCAAATGCAGTAAGCCGGCTGCATGAGCGGCATTTTATTTATGCCATCCCGAGTACCCCTACCCAACGAGCCCCCCAAAAAAGATGTCGTGTCTGCAGCAAGCGCGGATTTAGGCGTGACACCCGGACTTATTGTCCCTCCTGTCCTGGCAATCCTGGTCTTTGCATGGGTGAATGCTTTGAACGCTACCATACATTAGTTGAGTATTAGCGTAGGGTTCAGCACTGCACAGACTAGGCACACTAACACAGGGTCTCCCAAGATGCCATTGCATTTTGAGAGACCCAAACCTGGAACAAAAGTTACAAAAGTTAAAAGTTACTAAAAAAAAGTGTAAAAAAATAAAATTAAAAAAAATTAAAAAAAATAAAAACACAAAAAAAAATATAAAATAAAAAAACCAAAAATAGTTGTTGTTTTATTGTTCTCTCTCTCTCTATTCTCTCTCTATTGTTCTTCTCTTTTTTACTCTATTCTATTCTGCAATGTTTTATTGTTATTATGTTTTACCATGTTTCCTTTTCAGATTTTTCATACTTTACCGTTTACTGTGTTTTGTTGGTAACCATTTTATTGTTTTCAGGTACGCCATTCAGTTGCAGCGCGGATTTATTTATCTTGACAGCAACAGCGTTTGCTCCCACGATATATAAAGCCGTGACTCCAACGCTGTCGGAGGTGATTTCACCACCACAGTTACATACTTCAGCATATATGCCGAAGCATGGGGGCAGAAGTGGGTGGAGGAGCGATTTGCTCCTGCCTTTTGCGGGAGGATGCCCCCATGCTTCGGCATATATATATTTTAGGCACAGGTTGCGTTAAATGTTTTATTTTTTACTATTTTTTTTTTTGTATTTGCTTTGCAGGTATGGTAAGTCTTACTGTTATACTGTAATGTTGCTTTGTTTTATTGTTAACCATCATTTGCTTAGCAGGTACGCCATTCAGTTGCAGCGCGGATTTATTTATCTTGACAGCAACAGCGTTTGCTCCCACGATATATAAAGCCGTGACTCCAACGCTGTCGGAGGTGATTTCACCACCACAGTTACATACTTCAGCATATATGCCGAAGCGTGGGGGCAGAAGTGGGTGGAGGAGCGATTTGCTCCTGCCTTTTGCGGGAGGATGCCCCCATGCTTAGGCATATATATATTTTAGGCACAGGTTGCGTTAAATGTTTTATTTTTTACTATTTTTTTTTTTGTATTTGCTTTGCAGGTATGGTAAGTCTTACTGTTATACTGTAATGTTGCTTTGTTTTATTGTTAACCATCATTTGCTTAGCAGGTACGCCATTCAGTTGCAGCGCGGATTTATTTATCTTGACAGCAACAGCGTTTGCTCCCACGATATATAAAGCCGTGACTCCAACGCTGTCGGAGGTGATTTCACCACCACAGTTACATACTTCAGCATATATGCCGAAGCGTGGGGGCAGTAGTGGGTGGAGGAGCGATTTGCTCCTGCCTTTTGCGGGAGGATGCCCCCATGCTTCGGCATATATAAATGGTGCATGTATGCCCATCATTAGAAGTGGGTGGATGAAGGGAGGTATTCTAATGGTGGGCATACCCACCGATCAATATCTTTTTTTCGTTCAGCCCACAGGCTGCATGAAAAAAAAGTTTACAATATATGCCTAACAAGGACCAGCAACGTACTGGTATGTTGCTGGACTTTGAGTGGTTATACCAGAATGATGCCTGCAGGTTTAGGTATCATCTTGGTATCATTCTTTTCAGCCAGCGGTCGGCTTTCATGTAAAAGCAATCCTAGCGGCTAATTAGCCTCTAGACTGCTTTTGCAAGCAGTGGGAGGGAATGCCCCCCCCTCCCCCACCGTCTTCCGTGTTTTTCTCTGGCTTTCCTGTCCCAACAGGGAACCTGAGAATGCAGCCGGTGATTCAGCCAGCTGGCCACAGAGCTGATCGGAGACCAGAATGGCTCCAAACATCTCTATGGCCTAAGAAACCGGAAGCTACGAGCATTTCATGACTTAGATTTCGCCGAATGTAAACAGCGCCATTGGGAAATTGGGAAAGCATTTTATCACACCGATCTTGGTGTGGTCAGATGCTTTGAGGGCAGAGGAGAGATCTAGGGTCTAATAGAGCCCAATTTTTTAAAAAAAGAGTACCTGTCACTACCTATTGCTATCATAGGGGATATTTACATTCCCTGAGATAACAATAAAATTAATTAAAAAAAAATAAAAATGAAAGGAACAGTTTAAAAATAAGATAAAAAGCAAAAAAATAATAAAGAAAAAAAAAAGCACCCCTGTCCCCCCCTGCTCTCGCGCAAAGGCGAACGCAAGCGTCGGTCTGGCGTCAAATGTAAACAGCAATTGCACCATGCATGTGAGGTATCACCGCGAAGGACAGAACGAGGGCAGTAATTTTAGCAGTAGACCTCCTCTGTAAATCTAAAGTGGTAACCTGTAAAGGCTTTTAAAGGCTTTTAAAAATGTATTTATTTTGTCGCCGCTGCGCGTTTGTGCGCAATTTTAAAGCATGTCATGTTTGGTATCCATGTACTCGGCCTAAGATCATCTTTTTTATTTCATCAAACATTTGGGCAATATAGTGTGTTTTAGTGCATTAAAATTTTAAAAAGTGTGTTTTTTCCCCCAAAAATGCGTTTGAAAAATCGCTGCGCAAATACTGTGTGAAAAAAAAATATGAAACACCCACCATTTTAATCTGTAGGGCATTTGCTTTAAAAAAATATATAATGTTTGGGGGTTCAAAGTAATTTTCTTGCAAAAAAAAATTATTTTTTTATGTAAACAATAAGTGTCAGAAAGGGCTTTGTCTTCAAGTGGTTAGAAGAGTGGGTGATGTGTGACATAAGCTTCTAGATGTTGTGCATAAAATGCCAGGACAGTTCAAAACCCCCCCCAAATGACCCCATTTTGGAAAGTAGACACCCCAAGCTATTTGCTGAGAGGCATGTCGAGTCCATGTAATATTTTATATTGTGACACAAGTTGCGGGAAAGAGACAAATCTTTTTTTTTTTTTTTTTTTTTTGCACAAAGATGTCACTAAATGATATATTGCTCAAACATGCCATGGGAATATGTGAAATTATACCCCAAAATACATTCTGTTGCTTCTCCTGAGTATGGGGATACCACATGTGTGGGACTTTTTGGGAGCCTAGCCGCGCACGGGACCCCGAAAAACAAGCCCCGCCTTCAGGCTTTCTAAGGGCGTAAATTTTTGATTTCACTCTTCACTGCCTAGCACAGTTTCGGAGGCCACGGAATGCCCAGGTGGCACAAAACCCCCCCAAATGACCCCATTTTGGAAAATAGACACCCCAAGCTATTTGCTGAGAGGTATAGTGAGTATTTTGCAGACCTCACTTTTTGTCACAAACTTTCGAAAATTGAAAAAAGAAAAAAAAAATACATTTTTCTTGTCTTTCTTCATTTTCAAAAACAAATGAGAGCTGCAAAATACTCACCATGCCTCTCAGCAAATAGCTTGGGGTGTCTACTTTCCAAAATGGGGTCATTTGGGGGGGGGTTTTGCCATCTTGGCATTTTATGGCCTTCAAAACTGTGATAGGCAGTGAGGAGTGGAATCACAACTTAACGCCCTTAGAAATCCTGAAGCCGGTGCTTGGTTTTCGGGGCCCCGTATGCGGCTAGGCTCCCAAAAAGTCCCACACATGTGGTATCCCCATACTCAGGAGAAGCAGCAGAATATATTTTGGGGTGTAATTCCACATATGCCCATGGCATGTTTGAGCAATATATCATTTAGTGACAACTTTGTGCAAAAAAAAAAAAAAAAAAGTGTTACTTTCCCGCAACTTGTGTCAAAATATAAAATATTCCATGGACTCAACATGCCTCTCAGCAAATAGTTTGGGGTGTCTACTTTCCAAAATGGGGTCATTTGGGGGGGTTTTGTGCCATCTTGGCATTTTATGCCCTTCAAAACTGTGATAGGTAGTGAGGAGTCAAATCACAACATTATGCCCTTAGAAATCCTGAAGGCGGTGCTTGGTTTTCGGGGCCCCGTATGCGGCTAGGCTCCCAAAAAGTCCCACACATGTGGTATCCCCATACTCAGGAGAAGCAGCTAAATGTATTTTGGGGTGCAATTCCACATATGCCCATGGCCTGTGTGAGAAATATATAATTTAGTGACAACTTTGTGCAAAAAAAAAAAAAATCGTCACTTTCCCGCAACTTGTGTCAAAAAAGAAAGTATTCCATGGACTCAACATGCCTCTCAGCAAATAGCTTGGAGTGTCTACTTTCCAAAATGGGGTCATTTGGGGGGGTTTTGTGCCATCTGGGCATTTTATGGCCTTCAAAACTGTGATAGGTAGTGAGGAATGAAATCAAAAATTTATGCCCTTAGAAATCCTGAAGGCGGTGATTGGTTTTCGGGGCCCCGTACGTGGCTAGGCTCCCAAAAAGTCCCACACATGTGGTATCCCCATACTCAGGAGAAGCAGCTGAATGTATTTTGGGGTGCAATTCCACATAGGCCCATGGCCTGTGTGAGCAATATATCATTTAGTGACAACTTTTTGTAAATATTTTTTTTTTTTTTTTTTTTGTCATTATTCAATCACTTGGGACAAAAAAAATAAATATTCAATGGGTTCAACATGCCTCTCAGCAATTTCCTTGGGGTGTCTACTTTCCAAAATGGGGTCATTTGGGGGGGTTTTGTACTGCCCTGCCATTTTAGCACCTCATGAAATGACATAGGCAGTCATAAACTAAAAGCTGTGTAAATTCCAGAAAATGTACCCTAGTTTGTAGACGCTATAACTTTTGCGCAAACCAATAAATATACGCTTATTAACTTTTTTTTTACCAAAGACATGTGGCCGAATAAATTTTGGCCTAAATGTATGACTAAAATTGAGTTTATTGGATTTTTTTTATAACAAAAAGTAGAAAATATCATTTTTTTTCAAAATTTTCGGTCTTTTTCCGTTTATAGCGCAAAAAATAAAAACGGCAGAGGTGATCAAATACCATCAAAAGAAAGCTCTATTTGTGGGAAGAAAAGGACGCAAATTTCGTTTGGGTACAGCATTGCATGACCGCGCAATTAGCAGTTAAAGCGACGCAGTGCCAAATTGGAAAAAGACCTCTGGTCCTTAGGCAGCATAATGGTCCGGGGCTCAAGTGGTTAATAAATGACTTGTCCCAAGCCATCTCCTGTGGTTTTTGAACATTTTGACACTTTCTCTTTGTGAAATGGTAGGGGTACAATGTACCCCCTACCAATTCACATAGGGAGGGGCCGGGATCTGGGTGTCTCCTTTGTTAAAGGGAGCTTCCAGATTCTGATAAGCCCCCCGCCCGCAGACCCCCACAACCACCTGGCAAGGCTTGTGGGGATAAGGCCCTTGTCCCCATCAACATGGGGACATCCTCCCCATGTCGAGGGCATGCGGCCTGGTACGATTCAGGAGGGGGGCGCTCTCTCCTCCCCCCTCTTTTCCTGCAGCCTGCTAGGTTGTGTGCTAGGATAAGGGTCTGGTGTGGATTTTTGGTGGAACCCCACAACATTTTTTTTTAAATTTTGGCACGGAGTTCCCCTTAATATCTATACCAGGCCTGAAGGGCCTGGTAATGGAATTTTGGGGGACCCCCCACAAATTAAAAAAAAAAATTTTCAATGACTTTTATGTGTATTGTTGGGACCGACAATTCATTAATAGCCGGCACTAGCACTAGCACTTTTAAATTACTTTTTTTTCCTTTAGAAATGTCATTTTGCTCTCGGACTGTTATAAACACGGGAAACATGCGCTACTTTACATGCATAATATAGACACCCCCCAGGTGTGAAATTTAAAGAAATATTTCACTTTTATTGTTTCACTTTAAGCATTATTAAAATCACTGCTCCCGAAAAAAGGACGTTTTTAAAACTTTTTTTTGCATTGATACATGTCCCCTGGGGCAGGACCTTTAACGCGTGTTTGAATGAATTTTTTGCCTGTTCGCATGTTCTGGATGCAAACCGAACAGGGGGGTGTTCGGTCCATCCCTAGTCACTACATTCTCTGGATGTAGTGAGAGCAGTCAAAATCTATTTGGAGGCGACTGCTCAGATTCGGAAAATGGATGTTTTGTTTGTGTTGCCTGAAGGTCCTAAAAAAATCTACTATTGCTAAGTGGATTTGGCAAGTAATTATTCAAGCTTATGGTTTGGGGGGGAAAGTTACACCTTTTCAAATCAAAGCACACTCCACCAGGGCTGTTAGTGCTTTGTGGGCAGTGCATCACCAGGCCTCCATGGTTCAAATCTGCAAGGCCGAAACTTGGTCTTCAGTCTATACATTCATCAGATTTTATCAGGTGGATGTAAGAAGGCATGGGGATATCGCCTTTGGGCGCAGTGTGCTGCAGGCAGCAGTATAGGTCCTCAGGTCTGATTGCACCCTACTTTTGTTTATGTCTCCCTCCCCTCAGATAGCATTGCTCTGGGACATCATATACAGTAATTACTGTGGCTCTGTGTCCCGTGATGTACGATAAAGAAAATAAAATTTTTATAACAGCTTACCTATAAAATCCTTTTCTTGGAGTACATCATGGGACACAGAGGTCCCCCCCCCTCTTCTAATACACGTATATTGCTTTGCTACAAAACTGAAGTATTCCCGGTAAGAGAAGGGGTTATATAGGGAGCTAAGCTTCCCGTCTAGGGTGTGCCAGTGTCCATCACCTAAAGGTGCCTATATAACCCATACAGTAATTACTGTGGCTCTGTGTCCCGTGATGTACTCCAAGAAAAGGATTTTACAGGTCAGCTGGTATAAAAATCCTATTTTTCCCCACGCCAATGGCTGCTCATAAAGGATGCATGCACTGTACTGTCACCATTTGAGAAGGCCACAAGGATGGTGAGCTGTGACAATGCATGCATCAGTGACACAATCCCTGTTGTGTTCCTGCTGGAGCAGAATTTGCATAGCATTATGGACAGGGCACTCGAGGCAGAGCAGCGGGAGGAAGAGGAGGACTCCCTTTCCTCTCAAGGCCCACTTTATGCAGATTCTTTGTACGCCGCATAACACACGAGGAGAGGGAGGAGGAGGATTCTGGCAGTTTTGGAGGCATTGGAGTAAAGGAAGACATACGTCAAACATTAAGAGATGTTTTTTCATCCCCAGAACCCTTGGGAGTAGTACGTGGCTGGGAGGAGGCAGTTCGAGTTCTAGATAATATAATCCTCAGTGACCCAGAGGAGTCTGCTTCTCATGCCCCCACAAACTTGCGGTGCATGGGCTCCCTCATGCTTCAAAGCCTGCGAAAGGACCCAAGAATACATAAAGGAGAAGGACCACTATTGGTTCAGAACTCATCCCATCCCCACAGAGGGTGCAGAAGATGAAATCTCTTGAGAACACCTTAAAGAGGAGTTTATCTAAAGCTTTTTCTGACTCTGGTAAGTTACAGTGTCGTGGAAAATGTAGTTTTGAGGCTTCTGTTGGTCAAGAGAGGAGCGGTGGAGAAGGCAGCCGCCTAAGTGATGCATTTCCCATTTATTTTAGTCCTCACCACTCAGGGCTGTCAGCTTTCACATCCCATCAGCAGCGTCTTCATAATTTGGTGGACGATTATCTAGGGGCGAAAACAGATGGTGAACTTTCCAGTTGATGATCAACTGGGTTACTGGGTCATGGGAATAGACCACTGGCCAGAACTTGCCCAGTATGCAATTGAGCTGCTGGGCTGCCCAGCATCCAGCATGTTTTCCGAATGGGCATTCAGTGCTGCTGGAGGTTTTGTTACTGATAATAGAACGCATTAATGACTACAGACTCCGTGGACCATCTGACATCTATTAAAATGAATCAGTCCTGGATTACCAGAAGCTATGAAGCCCCTGATGCCGATGTCACTGATTAAGTGTTTTTGGGATGTGGAATCTCTGCAGGACTTCTAAGCTACCTAGTGTTGTGGGTGTTGATTTCATCCGGAAGAATTGTTTTGGTGTAGGTTTCATGGGCACAATTAACACCCAAAGACCAATTGTTCTACACCTGTTTGACATGTGCATATCATTGTAATTTTTGACAGCAAGGCCAATTCTTGCTTTCATCAAGAGTACCTCTATAGGGTTACGGTGTGAAGGCACCACTGACACCCAAAGACAAATTTTTCCCACCTGTTTGACACGTGCATATCATTTCATTCTTTTTTATTCATTTTAAAGTCAGGAAATACAAAGAAGTACAAACAGCACATAAAATAAAAAAGGGTACAACATGTACCGAGGAGATATAAGAAAGTACAGCATGTACAAAGGAAATACAAGAATGTAGGTCCAATGTCTGAATATACTGTATCTATCATAAACACAAATAGACAATATAGCACGTCACTTTAATCGATCAGTCCACATTTTCCAATGTGCATCAAAGATATTCCTCATTCCTCATACCTTGTTTGTAGGCAAGCATAGCTTCATATTTATGATGTAAGCAAACAGTCTTGACAGCCTCTGACAGGTTTGGTATTTTGTCAGATTTCCACCCCCTTGCGATGAGTAATCTAGCCGCCAGTAAAATATGAGTGATTATATAACGGCAGGAGAGAGAAAACTGATCCATTCCTATATTGAGAATCGCAAGACCAGGCTCTGGAGCTGTAAGTATGCCTGTGATATAAGATATACAGCAAAAAATTCTCTGCCAGAAGCTGGTGAGATGCTTGCAAGTCCAGAACATATGCAGTATATGCCCAGTGTCTCCACATCCCCCTCAGCAAAGAGGCAAGGCGGATGGAAGAAACATAGAAATACGGGTGGGTGTAAGGTACCAGCGTAATGCAATTTTCTGGGATAATTCCTAATGGTTCACAAAATGGGAGGCTCTATAAAGTGATTTAAATGCAGAACACCATTGAGTAGGGGAATAAGACTTGCCTAAATCAGATTGCCATTTTAGATATGGGGAGGGCCTAATGCAACTACGTTGGTCCTGAAACACATTGTAAAAAAATGAAATTCCTTTAGCGGGGGGTAGGGGAGCACTACGAAGTTTCCAGACCACAGAGTGCAGGGAGAGCTTGTGTGTCTCAATGGATCTAAGAAGGTGAGAAATTTGAAGGTACAAGTAGTGGTCTGAAGAGGGTAGACCAAAATCTCTTCAGAACTCCCCAAATGATTTGGGTTAGTTATTAGTATAAAGGTCTGTAATAAAATCAATACCTTTAATCTGCCAATAGGTAAGAGATATATTTGGGATTAAATTTCCTAAAATCGTTATGAGTAAAGGTATAGTGGTTAGCAGTGGTTAGAGTGGGGTGGTTTTTCCTCAGCTCCCTCCAGGCCTGTAGCGAGGCTTGCATTGTAGGTGAAAGTTGATGCAAGGAAAATGGTTTCCAAGCATCTTTCCAACAAAAGGAGCGAAGCTCCTGGCAAGGGCTAAGAGTTGATTCTATTTGGCACCAAAGGGTATATGGAGTAGGCAAAATCCAGTGTCTGAGTTGAGTAAGCAAGGAGGCATGGAAATAGTCATAAAAGTCTATATTTGCCATACCTCCTGCCAATCTATGTTTTATAAGGAGTGCCTTAGAGAAACAATGATGTTTAGATTGCCATAAAAGTTGCTTAAGAATGTCTTGTAGGGCTTTTAGATGGATATTCTTAAGAGGTATAGGTAAAGTATGAAAAACTTAGAGAATTTTAGGGAGACACAGCATTTTAAAGGAAGCTAGACGTCCTGACCAGGACATTTCCACTTTAGCTAGACGGGTAGTTTCTTGAGATATTTTGGCTAATAATTAAGTGTAATTGGCCTCTGTCAATTTTGAAGGTTCTGCTGTCAAAAGAAGGCCTAAATAGGGAATATTAGAGTCTGTCCAAGAATAAGGAAAGTTGGCCTGCATCACTGTCTTAAGGGAGGGGGGTATGTTCATACCTTGGATTACTGATTTAGTAAAGTAGACCTTATAGTATGAGACTTTGCTAAAGGTGGTTAATACTAAGTGGGCATTGGCTAAAGAAGAAGATGGGTTTGTTAAGCATAGGATGACATCATCCCCAAAGAGAATAGAATGGGATCTATTCTGAAATGTGAAACCTTGTATGTTTGGGTGAGACCTAATTGTTTCAGATAACGGTTCGATGAGAAGGTTAAATATTGTCAGATGAATCAGACTGAGAAAGAAGTACAGTTAAATCACACTTGTTTAATAATAATAATAAAAAGGTAAACAGAGTTAACATTGTCAAAATATAGCCAGAGTTTAGGAACCGGAACGCATAGTCAGACAAGCCAAAACGTCAGGGAACCAGAGATGAGCGTAGTAGAACAGCAAGCAGGGTCTGGAGCCAGAAGGAATGTCAGCCAAGCAAGTCTTTAACGGGAACACAGAAGAGCGTATCTAGAGATGGGACCAAGCTGAAGGCACAGATCATCTGGACTGGAAGGCTTAAGTAGGCAGGACTAACAAGCAGGATATCATCAACAGGTGAGTCACTGTGGAGAGATAGGAGCTGGCAATTAGCCGACAGCTGAGCAGCCAGCTTTGAGAAGGAAGGGCTGAGCCCAGCCCTGACAAATATAGGGGGACATAATGGGCATCCTTGCCTCATCCCATTGGTTATAGAAAATGATCTAGAAAAAATGTTAGAGGTATAGACCTGCACGCATGGAGATGAGTACAAGGCAAGAATAGCTGAAAGAATGGGACCTGAGAATTTTTTTAAGCGTCTGAGTCATGTACCCCCAATGAACTCTATTGTTTGCCTTCTCTGCCTCCAATAAGAGAACCAGAGATGGCATCCGATGAGTGCTGGTACAATGTATTATGTTTATGATTCTTCGGTAGTGTCTGAGGCCTGCCTGCCTGAGGTGAAACCAGTTTGGTCAGGGTTACTCAGCAAGGGTAGAATGGGAAGGAGTCTAAGAGCAAGGATTTTTTGCATAGAATTTCATATCAGTGTTGAGTAATGAGGCCTGAAATTTGATGGGGTTGTGGGTTCTTTCCCAAGTTGCGGGATGGTAACAATGTATGCCTGTAACATCTTGGGTGGGAATGAGGCAGAAGAGACTGCAGCTGAGTATACAGACGTGAGAGTTTGGCAAAGATGTTGGAATACCCGATAGTAGTAATTTGTTAGGCCATCCGGTCCCAGTGATTTACCTTTGGGTAGAGACTTGATAACTTGGCGAGTTCGGACACTGTAATAGGTGCATTCAGGGAGTCCAACTGGGATAGAGAAAGGGAAGGGAGATTTATATTAGCTAAAAAGTCCTCTATTGTGGGTTGAGCCATCTTAGGGTCTTCACTAAGGCTATATAAGGAATGGTAACAATCAGCAAAAGAGTTTGCTATGTCCTTAGGGTTCATAACTTTACTTTTGTCCACAGGATGGATTAAGTGGGCATTTTTTGACTGGTATTCGTGCTTTTGGAGCCTCTGCGTGAGAAATTTGTCTGCCCTATTGTTTGAGGAGCAGTGAGACAATTTCAAGTTAGTTAGTTGCTTATCATACTGTTCTATAAGTAGAAGATGTAATTCTAATGGTAATTTAGCTTATGCATTAATACAGTATCCGGGTTCACCTTGTTATGCGTCTCCATTTGTTTGATATCAGATAGCAGTTGTTTTAATTTCTGCGATCTCAGTTTTTTGACTCGGGAGCTGAGTTGTAACAATATACTCCTAATAAAGGCACACAACAAATCAAAGGGATTAGAAACAGAATGTGTTGAATGTGAAAAAGTCATCTAGTTGCTGGGCAATATAAGCAGAATGAGTAGGCGTGTGTATAATATGTGAATTAGCACGCCAAATGTATGTTGGATTATAGGTGTTTTCCTACTGCACTTCAACAATATCGGAGCATGGCCAGACCATGATATGGTGTAAATGGAGTAGGAAGACACAGATTGTAAAAACATTCTATCAACCAAAATCAAGTCAATTCTTGAATAGGTACTATGCCTTGAGGAGTGAAAGGTGTAATCACGCTTGTCAGCATGCTGGCACCTCCAGATGTCATAGAGATCAGTGGCATGTGGAAGAGATTGAAGAGAAGACGGAGAGCACTTGGCTTTAGACATGTGCACACTGAAATATTTTGTTTCGGAATTTCGTTTTCGTCCGAAAAATACATTTATTTAGTTACTCCCGAAATTCGTTTTTCTTTATTTCGTTTTTCGTTAAAAACTTGCATTTGTCCAAAAATCTAAATGAATTAAGGTCGAATCTGTCATTAAAGGCTTATGGTGTCTGTCGAATGTTCAAAGTAGATTCGACGGAGCAGCTAAACTGTACGACGTCGTAATCGTACATTTCGGTCAAATTTTCCGGGATGCATTTGACCGGAAATGTACAATAGCAGCATCGTACAGTTTGTTTAGCTGCTCCGTCAAATCTTCTAACTTTCGACAGACACCATAAGCCAAAGATATACGTTTGCATGTTTTTGTTTCTGTGTCGAATCTCCATCGTTCATGCTCATTGGTCTACTCTGCCCCAGCAGTCAGCCAACCAAACTTTCACATTCGTTTCTCAATCGGAAGTGCGGAAGTGCAGCCGCAAAATCCGACGCTGTGTCGCTTAGAGATAATGGCAATAGCAGCACCAGCAGCAACCCATTCCAGCACTAGCAGCATGGAGGAGGATGTTCCTGAACTTCCTGGGCCTTCTAAGGCAGCATCCAAAAATGGGCGCAGGAGGGGGACACAAGCTGCATCCAGCAGGAAGCGTAACCTTATGTGGACTCATATTGAGTCCCAGGTCCTGGTAAGGGAAACGCTTCCTTGCTGGATGCAGCTGTGTGGCCCCCGCTCCAGGGAAACCACTGCGAAGTGGAAGCGGGAGAAGTGGGAGGAGATCTCCAGGAAGGTGGAGGAGACATATCGCCATCGGCGTGACCCGACTGCCTGTCGCAAAAAATTCAGCGACATAAAACGGTAAGTAACGTGTCTGATGATTTATTTTTTTTACATTCCAACCACTTCAGCCCCGGAGGTATGGCTGCCAAATGACTGTGCCACTTTGTGCGATTCGGCACTGCGACGCTTTAACTGACAATTGCGCTGTGGTGTGACGTTGTTCCCAAACAAAATTGACGTCCTTTTTTCTCCCACAAATAGAGCTTTCTTTTGGTGGTATTTGATCACCTCTGCGGTTTTTATTTACTTTTTGCTATATAAGTATCCCCAACAAATGTATAAAAAACAAATTTTTTCCTCAGTTTAGGCCGATATGTATTCTTCTACATATTTTTGGTAACAAAAATTGCAATAAGCGTTTATTGATTTGTTTGTGCAAAAGTTATAGCGTCTACAAAATAGGGATAGTTTTATGGCATTTTTATTAACAATTTTTTTTACTATTAATGTCGGCGATCACCGATTTTTATTGTGACTGCGACATTATGGCGGACACATCGGACACTTTTGATGCCATTTCGGGACCATTGTCATTTATACAATAATAAAAGCTCCAAAAATGCACTGATTTTACACACACACATAAACATATATTATTGCTATCCCATGTGATGTCAGTAAAGTTAAGTGAATTTTTTTTTTAAAAAGGAATAAATAATTTTCAATTTAACCTCCCTCCTGTGAAAAACCAAATTTGCACATAGGTGCGCCTAGCCTACACATAGTTTGCAGTTGCACATGTTATATATTATCGCCACAATCATTTTAAGAGGAATATTTTCATGCCCGTTATTTGTTCTTAGTTACCGTAGTTATCACTAAACTGAGCAGTAAGTGCTTTTAAGTTCCACTTGACCTGACCACCTGTAGGTTACACCCCCTTTCTGACCAGGCCATATTCTGCTATTTAGCGCGTTGCAGCTTTAAACTGCACACTCCTGCGATGTACTACCCAAATTAAATTTATGCTCTTCTCCAGCCACATATAGAGCTTTTATTGGTGGCATTAGATCACCACTGGGTTTTACATTTTTTGTTATTGAAAAATAAAAAAGTTAAATATGTAGGAAGGCCAGTATGGTGGCCTGAATTTATGGGAGGAGCCCGGGGGGTATTTAAGCAGCCCGCTCACCTGTGGTGCTTGTCGGTTTCCTGTGCGCGATATACGTCACTAAGCCGACTATTCGATATACCAGCGTCCGCAAGTTCTTGCCTCGCAGTTCCCGAATTCGATACTCCGTACTCAAAACTTTCGAAGTCCGCGTTTTCGTTTATAGTTTGTACCACGCGTCTGGCTTGGCTGTCGCAGGTAAGGTCCCGTCGGACTTTTCGTTTTCATATCATGTCACTAAACCGTGAGTTCAAATTTCGTTTCACCCGCATCGCACAAACTGCAATGTATATCGCTCGTACTTTCGATATGTTACAATTCGATAACACAGCGACGCTGACGTCGCATCATTTCTAACATGTCGGTATTAGTAGACAGCCATAGCCAGTCGCAACTTGTAAATTATCAAATCAAGTTAGTTCGGTACCAATCATTTCTCATTTCTGAGACATTTCTAAACTCATTTCGGACATTTCAAATCATTTCTCATTTCTGAAAAAACATTTCTAAAAACTCATTTCGGACATTTCAAATCATTTCTTATTTCTGAAAAACTAATTTCTGACATTTCAAATCATTTCTCATTTCAGTCACCTACCGCGCTCCGATTCGAATCCAATCGCACCAAAAGATGCGCCGATTCGTCCCGGTGTGCCCCAGTTATTACGGCCTCATTTCTATACATGCTCCAGAGCTACGTTATTGTCAGTCAATTGTACCTCTGCCATGGTTATCATTTCATTTCCATGTATCACGTTCCGACATGAATTCAGTCGCATGAAAAATGCACCGATTCGTCTCGGCGTGCCCCAGGATTGGCCTCATTTCTATACATGCTCCAGAGTTACGTTTTATCAGTCATTTGTACCTCTGTCATGGTTATCATTTCATTCCCATGTATCACGTCCCGACATGAATTCAGTCGCATGAAAAATGCACCGATTCGTCTCGGCGTGCCCCAGGATTGGCCTCATTTCTATACATGCTCCAGAGTTACGTTTATCAGTCAATTGTACCTCTGTCATGGTTATCATTTAATTTCCATGTATCACGTTCTGACATGAATTTAGTCGCATAAAAATGCACCGATTCATCTCGGCGTGCCCCAGGTTTGGCCTCATTTCGATACATGCTCCAGAGTTACCTTATCAGTCATTTGTACCTCTGTCATGGTTATCATTTCATTCCCACGTATCACGTTCCGACAGGAATTCAGTCGCATGAAAATGCACCGATTCGTCTCGGCGTGCCCAGGATTGGCCACATTTCTGATACATGCTCCAGAAGTCCGGATCATAGCTGAATCGCAGACACCGGGGATTGACCCATATCTCTGTCATGCAATTTCTACCATTTTATTCTCACAACGCATCACCGTTTCGAAACCAGTCGCATCCGAGGTGCACCGATTCGTCACGGCATGCATCACAGGTTCCGATCACATTTCATACCTACACCAGAGCTCGGTTGGTTGCCAGTCGCTAACACGGCACAACCAATTCGAGCCTCGGTCAAAACAATCATTTCTCTCATTTCATTCAATACTGCACTCCTATTCGAATCCAGATGCATCAAACAAGCACCGATTCGTCCTAGGAGCACCAGTATTTCCAGTTGCCTCATTTCAATACATGCTCCAGAGCCCGGTCCACGGTCGAACAAATCGTGACACGACCAGGCCGCACCTCTGTCATGCAGTTCATTCATTTCACAATCAAGGCAAACATTTCGAACCATTTCATTGTCACAAATTGCAAGCACCATACAAATCATTGCTTCAAGTTACTTAGCAATCCCTTCACGAATTGTCACCTTTCATCTTCCTCAGGTCAGTCAAAGTTCAGTAGGTCCACCCTGCACCAGGTTGGACGATATCCCCCCAGGTAAAAAAAAAAAAAAAAAAAAAGGGGGAAAGGGAGAACAAGTCGGGTAAGTATGACGCAGCGGATCAAAGAAAAACTTGAAATTCATCTCACCCCCAATAGGTTACAGTCAACCAGGAAATAAAGCTCGAGAGATCCTCACCAGAGCAACCATGTCCCAGGCCGGCAGTGAAGACTTCACGGCCCCTCTATCACCTACTCAGGTCTCAGAAAGCGGCAGCGTGCAATCCCTCAGGGGATGGACTATCCCCAGACTGACGGCAGAGCTCAGACGCAGAGGTGTCCCCTTCCCCGCCACAGCGAGGAAAGGCGAGCTCTTCAAACTCCTCTTCCCCCCACCAGCAGCAGGACCCAGTACCCAACAGGCATCCCTCCAGTCCATATCATCGGCCATCTCGCAATTACACACGATGGTGTCATCTCTATCCACCTCAGTTGCAGACGTCCAAGCCAGGGTGGCACTTCTGGAGGCCCGACCGGCCACGGCTGTCCCCGAACCAACGGCAACTCAGACCTTGACACCTCTTCCTACAGGTACCTCAGGCTCAAGCGCCATTGTCTACCCCTCCCATCTGGTCCCAACCTGTATCAGGAAGGACATTTTGGACGGCAAGGACGTCAACCTGGCCTCTCTCCTTATCTCCGTGCATGATTTAGCAGAAAATAAAGCCTACTCCTGGGGCGACATATCGGTGGTCATTAAAGCCAAGGACCCCAGGCTGAACCGCAAGCTATCAGTCCCCGAATTTACCCTGGCCTTTGGCATGCTCAGAGATGTCCTGTGCTCAGCCACCCCTAGCAGGCGGGAAGAGCTGGACTTATACCTCCATACTGTGGTAGACTTGGGCCACAAGTATGGAGGTTTCGCCTTCTACGATTATCATCGTTCCTTCTCAGCCAAGGCCGCCGCCAGATTCGCACAATTCCAGATCGCGACAGATTGGAGTCTCATGGACACAGAGCTCTTCTGCCGCCACTTTGCCGGCTTACGCTCACCTCTGTGTGCAATTTGCCAGTCTTCCACCCACACTGCCACCTGGTGCGCCAATACGACGATCAGACGGCCCTTCGAGTTCCCCTCTACCTCAGGTACAGTACAGGGCCAGTCGATCCCTGAACCAACGCCTCAGGTGGACAAACTCGGACGCCCAGTCCGAACCGTGGGAGGGGCAGCCATCTGTAACAACTTTAACTATGGGTCCTGCAACTTCAGCCAATGCCGTCTACTTCACATCTGCACTTTATGCCAAAGAGCACACCCTAGGAATTTGTGTGAAGTCAAGCAACACAAGAGGGCATGACTAAGCCAAATCAACATCTTATGGCTAGGACTGTATCTCACTTCACACCCCACCCCTTCCCTGGCCACCTACCTTATCCAAGGCTTCACAGTAGGCTTTCACACCGGCCTCATCGCACTGCCCCACAGTACTCACGAATGCGCCAATCTTCGTTCGGCAGCCATCGACGAACAGGCCATAGATCAGCTCTTACAGGCAGAGGTAGATCGAGACTATGTAATAGGCCCTTTCACTTGCCCCCCTTTCAGCACATGGAGAGTCAGCCCTATTGGGCTTGTCAAGGGCAAATTCTCTAATAAATTGCGTTTGGTGTACGACTTGTCTGCGCCTCATTCTTCGCACATACCCAGTCTCAATTCCCTGATCCCCTCCGAAGAGTTTTCCCTAAAATACTCCTCCGTTGACATGGCAATACAAGCGATCATCAAAGTAGGCACAGGTGCCTGGCTCTCCATAGCCGACATCTCGGATGCTTTCAAGCTCCTGCCCATCCACCCATCCCTTTGGTGCTGGCATGGCATCAAATGGAAGGAAGCGTATTATTTCGCTACGAAACTCACCTTCGGTTCGAAGAGTAGCCCGTGGCTCTTCGACACGTTCGCACAGTCCCTCGTTTGGATACTATTACACAAGGGCCAATGCCATGAAGTCATCCATTACCTGGATGACTTCCTACTGATAGAACCGCCCAACAAGCCCCCAGGAGATCTCGACAAACTTAGAGTAATTTTTGGAAACCTCAACCTTCCTATCGCCGAGCACAAAGTCGATGGTCCAGCAAACATCATCACCTTTCTCGGGGTCAGCTTGGATACCTGCGCAATGCAGGCCAGTCTCCCCCCCGACAAATTAACACGCATTAGGGCAGTCCTTCACGAGTTTACACACACCAAGGGCTGTACCAAAAAACAGTTGCAGTCTCTCCTGGGTATGCTCAACTTCGCTATGCGAATTATCCCACAAGGCCGCACATTCGTATCACGCCTACTTAGATTTCTGTCAGAAACTCAAGACCCTGATCAGATTTTGAAATTAGACTCCGCAGCTATAGCGGACCTATCAATGTGGGAGGAATTCTTGTCCGCCTGGAATGGCATATCTCTATTTATACCTATGGTTTCGATCCATTCACCCCAGGTAGTGACTGACGCTGCAGCCTCCACAGGTTTCGCGGCAATTTTTGGCCATCATTGGTTTTCAGGACCCTGGCCTCAACAGATACTGTTGATACCCGGCTTTTCCCAAACATCTGCCCTCTTTGAGCTTTATCCCATAGTGGCAGCCGCACAACTCTGGGGCCACCACTGGACAGGACAAACCGTAGTCTTCACCACCGACAACCAGGCCACGGCAGACATCATCAACAGAGGCAGGTCCAAGTCCCTAGCAGTCATGTCCTTCCTGCGCAGGTTGGTACAACTGTCTTTACAACATCAGTTCAACATACACTGTGAATTTATACCCGGCAGATACAACTCAGCAGCTGACGCACTATCACGTTTCAATTATCCCTCCTTTTTCAAACAGGTTCCCGATGCCGACCCAATGTCGGCCCCTATCCCCGTCTGGTCACAACTGACCCTGGATTAGTGCAACATCTACACGGAGCTACGCAACTCATAAATAATTCCCTCTCCCGCAACACACTCAAAGCCTACCAGACAGCTTGGAAGGCTTTCAATAAATTCCTCACGTCCTGCCGCAAAGAACCAACAGATATCAAACAGGTACTGGCCTTCACGGCACACTGCCACACGCAGCTGGCCTTATCCTACAACACCATCCGGTTATACCTAGCCGGCATTCAACATTTCATGGCGCTTGAAGACCCGACGAAATCGTCATTGTTCTCATCTCACGCTATACGAGCCATCCTAAGGGGAATACAGAAACAACAACCAGTCATCAGCACTAAGCGCTTGCCCATTACGGGGCCCATCTTTAGGGACATGTCAAACATACTGGCTACTTCGCCATTCGGTCTGCTCCCCAGCACGGTCTTACAAGCAGCCATATATTTAGCTTACTATGGGTTCTTGCGGCCTGGCGAATTCACCTCTAACAAACCCACAGACCTAGTACTATGCAGACGACACTTGCTTCGACACCAAGACCACTTTATCCTGCACCTCGAGGTCTCTAAAACCCAGCAAACGGGCTCGGGAGTGAACATCCACCTCTACAGAACCAACAACAGCTGGTGTCCAGTCGCTGTACTCAACCGACTCCTATCTCTCCTGCCTGAGCAACCAGACAGCAGTCCCCTTCTACCATTCCCAGTCAAACCCTTAAACGCCTCTCAGTTTGTGAGCCACATAAGGATACTTCTCCGCAATCTCCACCTTAACCCTAGTCAGTATTCCGGACACTCTTTCCGCATCGGAGCAGCCTCCGCGGCGTCCCGCCACGGGGTGCCAGATCACATCATCAAAAGACTAGGCAGGTGGAAATCAGCCTGCTTCGCACGGTACATCCCCAATCCACAAACAGAGATGGCACAGGCATTCTCCAAATTGGCTCAATAAATAACTGAAAACCAATAAAAATTATAACCCTACCTGAATGTTTTTGCCCCCTTATTTTGGCATACCGGCCATTAGACCAAGGCACACTTTCAGGTCTATTTCATATGGTAAGTCCACACTTTCAGGTCTATTTCCGATGGTAAGTCTTATCTTTACTATAAGTGTTATCTATGTCCATATCGGACATAGGGCTCCGACCATAAGTAGGAAGGCCAGTATGGTGGCCTGAATTTATGGGAGGAGCCCGGGGGGTATTTAAGCAGCCCGCTCACCTGTGGTGCTTGTCGGTTTCCTGTGCGCGATACCCACCCTCCCATCCCCATTTCACAGCATTTCTCAACTATTCATTTCATTCATTTCTCTTACAGAATAATCATTTCTTAAACCAGGGTATGCCCCCTTATTTTGGCATACCGGCCATTAGACCAAGGCACACTTTCAGGTCTATTTCATATGGTAAGTCCACACTTTCAGGTCTATTTCCGATGGTAAGTCTTATCTTTACTATAAGTGTTATCTATGTCCATATCGGACATAGGGCTCCGACCATAAATATATAGATATATATATATACATATCTATATATATAGATCTATATATATATAGATATATCTATATATCTATATATATATATATATATATATAGATAGATATATATATATATATATATATATATATATATATATATATATATATATATATATATATATATATATATATAGATATATATATAGATATATATAGATATATATATGTAGGAAGGCCAGTATGGTGGCCTGAATTTATGGGAGGAGCCCGGGGGGTATTTAAGCAGCCCGCTCACCTGTGGTGCTTGTTTGGTTTCCTGTGCGCGATATACGTCACTAGGCCGACGATTCGAATGCCAGCGTCCGCTAGTTCTTGTCTCGCAAGTTCCCGTTTTCGCAAAATTCCGTGCTCGAGAGTTTCGAAGTCCGTGTTACCGATTTGTAGTTCGTACCGCGCGTCTGGCTTGGCTGTCGCAGGTAGGGTCCCGTCGGACTTTGTTTTTTACGCATTGTTAGATATCATGTCACTAAACCGTGATATCAAACTTACGAGTCACTCGCAATTTCACAAACGTAGCCGCAATGCATACCACTCGCACTTTCGTTATGTTACCATTTCTCGTTATCTGAAAAAAACACTGCGACATAGACGTCGCTTCATTTCAGGCATGTCTAATTATTACCAGGCGTCAGCAAACAGCCGTAGCGATTCGCAATTCCTTATCGAACCACGTCAGTTCGATACCAATCATTTCTCAATTTTGAACATTTCAAAACATTTCGAATCATTTCTTTCATTTCAGTCACGTACTGCGCTCCGATTCGAATCCAGTAGCATCTCAAGATGCACCGATTCGCTCCGGTGTGCCCCAGTAGTTACGGCCTCATTTCAGTACATGCTCCAGAGTCACGTCATTATCAGTCGCTTTCGACTCACCGATTCGTACCTCTGTCATGGTTATCATGTCACGTATCACGCTCCGTTACGAATTCAGTCGCATGGAAATGCACCAATTCGTCTCGGCGTGTCCCAGGTATTGGCCACATTTCAGTACATGCTCCAGAGTCCGATTTGCAGTCAGTCGCTATAGCGGCATGATCGATTCGTGCCTCTGTCATGGCAACAAAATGTTACACCTGCACTTACCGCGCTCCGGTTCGAATCCAGTCGCATCTTCGATGCACCGATTCGTTACGGCGTGCCCCAGGGCCCGGCCTCATTTCTGAACATGCTCCAGAGTCCGGTTCATTGTCAGTCGTAGTTTGCGGCTCACTGATTCGTGCCTCTGTCATGGGAATCATTTCAACTGTCACGAATCACGCTGCGATTCGAATCTAGTCGCTTCCATGATGCAACGATTCGTCCCGGCATGCCCCAGTTATTTTCGGCCTCATTTCAGTACATGCTCCGGAGTCCGGTCGTTGTCAGTTGCAGTCGCGACATGATCGACTCGTGCCTCCGTCATGGCACGTGCCTCTACCATGACAAATCATTTCATTCATTTCATCATTTCAATCATTTCTCTGTCACGTACCGCGCCCCGATTCGAATCCAGTAGCATCCGAGATGCACCGATTCGTCCCGGCGCGCCCCAGTTGTCTTGGCCTCATTTCATTCGTACTCCACAGTCTGACTAGTCATCTGGTGCAGCCGTAAAAAAAAAAAAAATGTGTATGTGAATATATATATATGTATACAAAAAAAAAAAAAAAAAGTGTGTATGTGTATATATATATATATATATATATATACACATATAAATAAAGTAGTATAAATTAAACGTTTTCGGCCCCAGCCAACACCTGCATCAGAACTTGGTTAGCTATCAGTTGCGGCATAACCAATTCGTGCCTTTGCCAGGACAAACATTTCACGGTTACATACCACACTCCAAGTCAAATCCAGTCGCATCCGTGATGCACCAATTTATTCCGGCATACACCAGCGTTTCTTTGCCTCATTTCAGTACATGCTCCAGAGTCCGGGCCGCAGTCAGTCGCAGCTGCGGCAAGACCGATTCGTGCCTCTGTCATGGCGAAACCTTTTTCATTCATTTCACTCTAAGGCAAACATTTCATTTATTTCGCTGTCGCATGCCGCGCCCCGATTCAAATTCAGGGCATCTGTCAGACATCCATTCATCCTGGCAAGCCCCAGTTGGCGCAGCCTCATTTGCGCAGTCATGGCACACCGATTCGTGCCTTTGTCATGGCACGAACAGTTCACTCATATATTTAATACCATGCACCTGTCGCTTAAACATGTTACAATGACCTTCCAAACCAGGTAGTCAAACACTCCACCGGTTCTCATCTGTCATTTCCTCTAGGTCAGTCGAAAAAAAAAAAAAAAAAAGGGGGGGGGCACACCCCGTCTTCCTTCGAAGCTCAGTCATGGTCCCGAGTTCTTTCGTTGAAACCTTCGCCTCGCGACTATACCCCCTCATAGTCACTGCACATCCAAGTATAAACTTCTTGCAATCATCGCAAATACGCATCCAAACACAACTTCTTGCATGTAATTGCAAGCTTGCAATTGTTGCAAGCACACATCCTATCATGACTTCTTGCAATCGTTGCAAGTACGCATCCAAACAGAACGTCTTGCAATCGTTGCAAGCACACATCCTAGCACAATTTCTTGCAATCATTTCAAACACGCATCCGATCACAAAAACTTCTCGCAAACGTTGCAGGCATGCATTCAAGCATAACTTCTTGCAATCGTCGCAAGTACGCATCCAATTACAACTTCTCGCAGCCATTGCAAGCACACATCCAAGCTTAACGCTTGCAGTCTTGCAAGCACACGCAGCAATACGAACTTTTCACAGTCACTACAAACACATCTCCACCGACAGGAACTCCCTTGCAATCATTGCAAGCACACATTCAAGCACAAATCTTACAATCATTACAAAACACGCATGTTAGCATAACTTCTTGCAATCATTGCAAGCACGCATCCAGTCGCAACTTCTCGCAAATGTTACAGGGACACACCCAAGCACAACTTCTTGCAATCATGGCAAGCACGCATCCAAACACAACTTTATAATCGTTGCAAACACGCATCCAAGTATAACTCCTTGCAGCCCGTGCAAGCACATGCAGTAATACGGACTTCTTGCAGTCACGGCAAACACATCTCCATTGACACAAACTCCCTGGCAATTGTTGCAAACATGTATTAAGCACAACTCTTGCAATCATTGCAGGGTTCGCATCTTAGCAGGACTTCTTGCAGTCAGTACACATTTCCAGTGGCACACAATCAGTCACACATCAATCTTCAGTGGCACTTAATCGGCCACTTGTCTCCGGTGGCATTTCATACGAGCCACTCATCAATTTCTGTATCATTTCTCGCTTAGGTCAGTTGAGTTCAGGTTCCACCCCGCACCAGGTATCGTATTGCCACACACAGCTGGCTCCGTATAACATCATCAGGCTATACCAGCCAACATCCAGCATTTCTCACCCTCACAGGACCCCAGAGAGTCATCCGTGTTTACGGCTCATACAGTAGAATCCTTTCTATGTGGCGTCCAGAAGCATCAGACCACAGCTAACGGCAAACGTTGCCCATCACAACTGCCATCTTCAGGGACATGTCAAAACCTCAGACATTCCCCAGTCTAGTCAAGCAGCCATCTACCTGGCCCTCTGAGGTTCTACGGCCTAACAATTCACTTTTACTGGCACAGGCAGCCAGGTACTACGTACACACAACTTGACTCGCTGGTAATACCATTATGTCCTTCAGCTTGTAGTCTCTAAAAATTCAATAAACCGGAACCGAGGTCTACAATAACCTCCTCCGAATTAACGAACACCACGCAGGCCAGCCTCCCCCTTGACAAACTGACCCTTATCAGGTTAGTTCCCCAAGACTTCACCCATATACAGGTGTGTACTAACAAGTAGCGGCAGTCTTTCCTAAGAACGCGGACCTATCAATGTCGGAAGGTCCCGTACTACGTGGATCGGTGTATCAATGGTTATACCTTAAACTCTAGGGTCTTATCACCTACGTCGCCCTTGTCACCCCAGGTAGCAACAGATGCCACAACCACCACAGGCATCGCGGCAATTTTTGGCCATCATAGGTTTACAAGTACATGGCCCCCAGAGACACTCCTAAACCCCGGGTTTACCCGGACTTCCTCCTTCTTCAAGTTACACCCAGTCATGGCAACCGCTTAACTCTAGGGTCTTATCTGGACAGGACAGGTCGTGGCTTTGCCACCGACATCCGGTCCGAGGCGAGCCTCTTAATGAAGCCAGGTCCGCATCGCTCTGTTATGTCCTTCTTGCGCAGGCTGGTGTAATTAGCTTGGCAACACCAGTTTAATGTCCACTGCACGTTCGTTCCAGGCTGCCATCTTCTGGGACATGTCTAATATATTAACCAGTTCACTGTTGGGCCTTCTCCCCAGTTTGGTCATACAAGCAGCCATTTACTCGGCCTACCACGGGTTCTGGCGGCCCAGCGAGTTCACCCGCAGCAATCCCGCAGGTCAAGTTCTGTGTAGTTGGCTCGCTGCCAAAACCATTTCATCCTCCACCCTGCAGTGTCCAAAACCCAGCAATCAGCTCCAGGATAGTCATCCATCTCCATAAAGTAAACAACGTCCGGTAGCCAGTAACCATACTCGACCGCCTACTGTCACTCCTACCGGAACAACCAACCTCTAGTCCCCTATTACCTTTCCGGGCAACCCTCGAGTGCCTGCCAGTGCATCAAACACCCGGGGGTTCTTCTACGCTGCCTACACCTCGACCCCAGTCAGCACTCCAGTCACTCTTTAGTATTGGGGCAGCCTTGGCAGCATTTCGGCATGGGTCCCAGACCACGTCATCAAGAGACTCAGCAGGTGAAACTCTGCCTACCTCGCCTGTACGTCCCCACTCCTTAGGTGGAAACGGCACAAGCATTCACCAAACTTGCTCAAATAAATAAAGCCAAAACTAATAAAACCACACCCCTACCTGGATGTTTTTGCCCCCTTATTCTGGCATACCGACCAGCAGACCAAGGCACACTTTCAGGTCCATTTCATATGATGAGTCCACACTTCCAGGTCTATTTCCGATGGTAAGTTTTGTGTTAACTACAAATGTTATCTATGTCCATATTGGACATAGGGCTCCACCCATAAGTAGGAAGGCCAGTATGGTGGCCTGAATTTATGGGAGGAGCCCGGGGGGTATTTAAGCAGCCCGCTCACCTGTGGTGCTTGTCGGTTTCCTGTGCGCGATACCCACCCTCCCATCCCCATTTCAAGGCATTCATTTCATTCATTCATTTCATTCATTTCTCTCTACAGAATAATCATTTCTTTAACTAGGGTATGCCCCCTTATTCTGGCATACCGACCAGCAGACCAAGGCACACTTTCAGGTCCATTTCATATGATGAGTCCACACTTCCAGGTCTATTTCCGATGGTAAGTTTTGTGTTAACTACAAATGTTATCTATGTCCATATCGGACATAGGGCTCCACCCATAAATATATATCTAGATATATATCTATATATATATATATATATATATATATATATATATATCTAGATATATATATATATATATATATATATATATATATATATATATATCTAGATATATATATATATATATATATATATATATATATATATATATATATATATATATATAAAGTGTTACGGTGGCTGGACTTAATCAGCTTGCGGACCTGCCATATGTTTAGTTACTATGGGGGGGTCCACATCCGCAAGTGGGTTAATGCTTTGCAAAAGAAACAAGAAAGGAAATTTTACACTATACACAGTTCACACAAGCGCGTAATAGAAGGGTGGACTGGAGTGGACACAATGGACATTTACTTTACTACTTTATTTATTGTGCACCAAAAAAGTATACTTTTTTCCTACAAAAAATTTGGTTAATGGCGCATGCGCGAGGCTCAGCATGGAGGACGTTACCTCTTAGAGCTCCGCACTTCCCGCCGCAGAATCGGGACCGAATAACGCCCTCAGACCGCCTAACCGCACCTAAATACCGGCGATCACCCCCAGCGTCACCCGAGCCACAACCGGGATGGTTCTGACGGGTCACAAGGGTAAACATAAGGCCAAACCGATCAAGGAGGCCCTAGCCCGTGCCTCATCCAAGATGGCGGCGAAAGCCCTCTCCAAACAGCAAGCTGCATCTCCAGCCAGAACGGAGCAGGCAGACAGCGAGGAGGATGATGCTGCAGACTCTATATACAGCGGTTCTCCCATCCCTGCAC
Organism: Lithobates clamitans; assembly: GCA_037952925.1. Taxonomy (NCBI): domain Eukaryota; kingdom Metazoa; phylum Chordata; class Amphibia; order Anura; family Ranidae; genus Lithobates; species Lithobates clamitans. The sequence continues at coordinate 513,649 of JBBGZY010001615.1, read as the reverse complement.
AACAAGGTATGTCACAGCCTGATTTTCTGAAACACATGGAGAAGATGTTAAACAAGGCCCTGAAAGCCACATCTGACCAAATAACAAATAGACTGTCACGGGAGATACGAGAATTAGGTCAGCGCACAGCAGACCTGGAAACCAGAGTAGATGATATAGAGCTCACTATACAAGAACATGCTCAGGAACAGGCAGCCCTCCGTGAGGAAAATGCTACATTGCTCTCACGTTTAGAGGACGCCGAGAACAGATCTCGCAGGTCAGATTTACGCCTCCGGGGTATCCCTGAAGTGGTTGAGGATACACAATCCTTCACTACAGCCCTTTTCCAGGAACTTTGTCCTTCCATACCCATTGAACGCCTGGAATTTGACAGAATTCACAGGGCGCTTACCCGCCGCCAACAAGACGGCCCTCCGCGGGACATAATAATTAAGCTGCATTTTTTTCCGCACAAAAGAACAACTACTCGCAGCAGCCCGGAATAAAGACGCTCTCCAGTTCCAAGACCACAACTACCAACTTTTCTGACCTGGCACCCCTTACCATTGCTAAACGGCGAGCCATGAAGCCACAATTACAAATCCTGATAAAGCATCAGATAAAATATACCTGGCGTTTCCCCTTTTCTCTTCAGTTCACGTACCAGGGGCAGCAACACTCCTCCACATCCCCAGAAGCACTGCAGCGTCTCCTTGAATCACTGCACCTGTCGCCCCCTGTTCATCAATCCGAAACTGCGCTACCACGTACTCCAGCCCGCTCTGCAGCCTACCCTTACACCGCCACTCCTAAACGGAACCAAGCTGGCCCTTCCTCGATCCGAAAAGGAACACCGTCTCGTCAAGCAAGCCTTTTTGATCCTAAAGCACACACATCTCGCTGAAGAGCCTAACATCTAATACTCTTATTCAACACTTCAGGAGAACTCCTGGTTTCACGGTTGATATCTCAATGAACTGAGATAGTTGTGAAAATTTTTTTTTTTATATATTCCTTTTTTATTATTATTTCTATTCTTTTTATTATTTTACACCACCGAGACTCAGACGTTTGTGTCCTGGTAAGATTTCCCACTGTTACGGGACTCAACATATGTGATCCCCCTAATCCCACTATAGGGTGTATATGTTCTGAATACTCTTTTTTCTTTTTTCTTTTCTTTTTGCTTTGTTTGGTTTAATCTTGCTTGTTTAACCTAAGGTTTCAAAAATGCTAACTATACAACTTATATAGGCATAGTTAAGTTGATACCAATTACTTTTAGATCTCCTTATCCCCTCTGGTGATTCTGAATTCAGATGTACCACTTGTTTGGCACTGAAACCTTTCTCACCAAAGTGGGGTTATTGCCGATATCTTACAACTGAATACAATAACACGGTCTTAGTGTATACTGTTTGTATTGTTTGAGCACTACAGTTCCTTAACTTTTCCCGACCTGCGGCGGGGAATTGTCACTGCACCCCCCTATAGGATGCACATGCTCCCTCGCCAGCTGGCTGGTCTGGAAGTATGGGCATCTACCTGTTGGGCTAACATGTCCAACGCACCAAGTGTTATTACACTTCCTTACTTTCTTTACAAAAAACATGCTCTATCCTCTCTCCCCTCCTTTTTCTTTTCCTCACACCTTTTTTTTCCATTTCTTTCCCCATTCTCCACTAGGTCGGGTGGGCCGCATGATCCTCAGACATCTACCCTTAGTATTTCTCCCTACCCACATCAATGGCCCCTCTGAACATACTCTCCCTTAATGTTAAGGGACTCAACTCCCCAAATAAAAGGGTTAAGGCCTTTCGTACCTTCGCACACCTGAAAGCCAGCGTAGTAGCCCTACAGGAAACACACTTTTCAATCCAAGTAACCCCTAAATACTTCAGTTCTAAATATCCCCAAGTGTTCTCCGCCTCGGCTGCCACTAAACAACGTGGCGTCCTCATTGCATTTCACCGCACCCTTCCATTCACCCTAACAAAAGAAATTAAAGACCCTGAAGGTCGCTATATTATTTTAGTTGGTCATTTACAAGACGTGATGTCCACTATAGTCTCCTATTATGCCCCCAATAACAATCCTAATCCCTTCTTCAAACATCTCCTACAAGTAATACGAACACACTGCAAGGGCACCCTTTTTATATGCGGTGATTCCAATCAAGTGCTACATCCGCACCTTGATAAATCTCCTTATACCCCTGAACAATACTCCCCCTCTATATTATTTCGCAAACTATTCCAGCAAGCCTCTTTATTAGACACATGGAGAGAATGTAACCCAGCCAAGAAAAACTTTACTTTTTATTCATACCCACACAAATCCTTTTCAAGGATCGATCATATCTTTATACCTGTTGCATCCTCACCAACCCTACTCCACTCAAACATTATTCCAATTACCTGGTCAGACCACTGTGCAGTGATCACAACTGTCTCTGCCCTGATCCCTCAGTCTAGAGACTGTACATGGTGTATAAATGAGGCATATTTAACTAACCAATCATACTGTTTCGATATAGAACTGGCTCTTAAAGAATACATAAAACATAATTCCACTCCTGACATCTCACCAGTCCTATTATGGGAGGCACACAAACCCGTAATTAGAGGGACCTGCATATCTGTATCTACTCACCTCAAAAGAGATAAAAAACTTAGAATCCAGCAATTGGAAGCAGATTTTCACCGCCTCTTCCTCCAATTCCAATCCACTCCAACTGAACCTCATAGAATTTTGTTAGAAAAGACGAAAACAGAGTTGGACCTGCTCTTGGCAGAATCAGCAGACAAAGCCATTCGCAGATCCAACCACACAATTTATAATAAAGCCAATAAGCCAGATACTTTCCTCGCATTGAGACTACGTCAACCGGAAAGAACGCACAACCCCATTAGACTCAAATTGGCCAAGGATAATTTCACGAGTAATCCAGTGAAGGTGCTTTCTGAATTCCGCAGAAAGTTAGCTGAACTATATGCCCCAACACGTACCTTCTCGGCGACACAAGCTGAGGTATTGTTTCAAAACATTACACTCCCGAAGTTATCGGAGGCCAATAAAGAGTCTATGGAATGTCCCATCACGTCCGAAGAAGTTCTTATTGCTATAAAGTCTCTTAAACCACACAAAAGACCGGGCCCTGACGGTCTTTCTACTTCATATTTTAAAAAATTTGCTCCCATCCTAGCCCCCCTTCTCACTAACACTTTTAACGCCCTCCTTAAACAACACTCCTTTGGTCGGGACACGTTGACAGCCATTATCTCTATGATACCTAAGCCTAACTCAGACAATTCTCTGTGGTCAAATTACAGGCCTATATCCCTACTCAATCTAGATATAAAGATTCTAGCCAAAATTATGGCGTTACGCCTCAACCCAATTATAGGTGGCCTTATACACAAAGACCAAGTAGGCTTCATTCCAAAACGTCAGGCCAGTGATAATATCCGTCGTGTCATCCTGCTCCAACACCTAGCTCGAACACGCCAAATCCCTATGCATCTCCTCTCTCTTGACATTCGTAAGGCATTCGACACTGTCTCTTGGCCTTACCTCCGCTATATACTACAAAGATGGGGATTTGGCCCTAACTTTCTACAATGGGTAGACTCCCTTTACAACCAACCACGAGCATATGTTAAATATTCAGGATACCGATCGGACTACTTTCAAATACAACGAGGCACAAGACAAGGGTGCCCCCTCTCCCCTCTAGTGTTCGCATTAGCGATCGAACCACTAGCAGCTCTCCTTAGAGCAAACCCAAATATTAAAGGCTTAGAGGTAGCCTCTACATCACATAAATTATGCCTATTTGCCGACGATGCACTATTATTTGTCACATCCCCACGAACCACACTTCCGAATCTAATTCACCTTCTAGATAAATTTGCGCTAATATCTGGATTGGAAGTCAACCAATCCAAATCTAAGGCCCTCAACGTGTCCCTACCACATTCAGAATTAGAACATTTACGAGAACTCTTCCCTTTCACCTGGTCAACAACCACAATTGCCTACCTTGGTATCAAGCTAACTAGCGACCCAAGCCACCTGTTTCGAGCCAACTACCTCCCTATGTTAAAACACATAACCAGTTTATTAGAATCTTGGCGCCCACTATGTATCTCATGGTTAGGCCGGATTGCGGCTGTAAAAATGTCTATGCTACCAAAACTACTTTATTTATATAGAGTCCTTCCGATCCCTATTCCCTCATACTACCACCGCATTATTCAGACAAAAGTGTCCAAATATATATGGGGCTCTACTAGACCTAGAGTAGCTAAAGCTATATTACTTCGTAGTAAACTCAAGGGAGGGTTGGGTCTGCCTAACTTTTTGGGATACTATCACGCAGCTCAGCTAGCCCAGATAACTCTATATCATGCAAAAAGTGAAACTCCACTCTGGGTTAGTTTGGAAGCCATTGACCTTCACCCCCTCAAAGTGTTTAACATATTATGGCTGCCCCCTTCAACGCGAGGCCCAGTCAGTAACCCCATTACAGGACACTCTCTTAAATTGTGGGACAAACTCCGAGGTCCATTTAAATTACAATCCGCTCACTCCCCGTTACTCTCGTTCCTAGACCACCCAAAATTTTATCCGGCCCAAACCAATCCAAGATCGTTTCAAATCTGGCTTAGGGCGGGACTATATCGTGTGTGCGATCTTACCACTGGATCTACCATTAAGACATTTACCTCGCTACAAAACAATGCTGACATTCCCCCTACAGAAATATTTAGATATTTACAGATAACCCACTTTATTCGTACAACTATAGGCACACATACCTCACTAGATGATCTATCTATTTTTGAAGGAATCTGCAACTCTGACCCTCATGCTCCGGGACTGATTTCCCTCCTATATACTTATCTGACCTCTCCCTCAACCAACCTTCCCTCTTACGCTGTAAAGTGGTCCACAGACCTCTCATTAGATCTTAATGCAGAGGACTGGTCTGATATCTGGTCCAATACGAAAATATCATCCCACAATATAATAGCTCAAGAAGCGAACTACAAAGTACTCATGAGATGGTACTTAGTCCCGGCCAGGATCTCCAAATTTCTCCCAAGCTATCCTGATACCTGTTTCCGTGGCTGTAACGAACGGGGTACCCATGTACATATATGGTGGACATGCCCAATAGTACAGGAATTTTGGGCTGCAATATTCCGTATGGCTTCCACCTTATTTCAACATCCCTTTGACCCTGATCCGGCTCTTGCATTGCTGAATCTTATCCCCTCAGATTTCACCAGATCCCAGACCCGCCTTCTCCTTCAGCTCACGACAGCAGCCAAACAGACGATTGCCAGGGCCTGGAAAACCCCAAAACTCGCCCTAGCCGAAGTTACCAATAGGGTCACACAAGCAATGATCCACAGTAAAATAGAAGCAACAATCCTCGATAAAATTCCCCAACACCTTAAAATCTGGAACTCCTGGGCCGAACACTTCTTACCCCCGGACTTCGACAAACAACTCCTTAAACCATAAATAGGTCACAACAACATTAGACAGACTTAATGGTGCTTCTTTGGTTTGTGCGACCCCCCCGACCACTCCTCCCTTTTCCACTCCTTATTCCTAGTCTCTCTCTAACTATCCTATTCCTGTCACTATCCTCACTCTACATTTTCTACTTTATGTTTCTCCTCCGGATACATCACTGGTAATGTTTTCTACAATTTACGAAACAACTGCCAGATTTTGACTATGCATATACTCGCAGATGCTCATTTCGAGCAAACAAATAAAACTTTAATTTTTTGTTATTATTTCAATACCCCTCTAGTTATTAATCGAAACAGATATGTTACGTTCACAGATATCTCTGCGAGGAATATCCTCTGGACATTTTATTTCTGATATGTACTTGTTGCCTACTGTAATGCACATGTCGCAGAACAGAAACCTGTATAATTCTTACTACTACATGTCACACAAATATTGCCTGTTGTAATTCATGTCTGCTTTTCAATAAAAAACTTTGAATACAAAAAAAATTTGGTTAATAAATAAATGTGTAAACCTTGTGCTACATGAAAAAATGTGCCTAATCCAAAAATTCTATTTGCATTGTTTCATTCTACGGGTTTATTCTACATGTGTTTCATGTGTTGATGTCATTTTCAGATTACAATTGTAGTTTAATTGTGGTACACGTTTCTCTTCTCTTTTTGTTTTGCAATTCCATAGCGCATAAGCGCAGGCAGTCGGGGCGCAGAGGAAAGCAGGTATCTCTCCTCCCCTATGAGAAGGAGCTCTTAGCAGCTGTAGGGGAGGATGAGATAAGAAAACTGCTGGCTCATCAAGGTTCGTGTCAGCATTGCATCGTGTGCAGGACTTTTTTATTTGTCAACCATGCGACGCGACTTAGTCATTTACCATGATGTGTTTGATTTTATTTAAAGATTGTCTCCAGGCCCAGTGCAGCCGAAGGCAGAGGGCGGAGGAGCAGTCCTCCACGTCATCAACGTGCAGTAAGTACTGTAGTAGTGACACTAATACAGTGGTTCCTTTTCCATTTGTCCAGTCTTCCATTGTTGATTCCAGTGTCATTGCTTCTCGCTCATGCAGTGACAGGTAGAGCCTCTGCGACGCTCTGTCAGGCAACGCAAGCGATTGCATAATTTACATAATCTAACAGAACGTCGCCGCTCTAAACTGAGGTGCCTGATCAGTGGCGGTGCACCTAGCACTTGCCGGCGCCGCTGGAACCAGGACAGGTAAGTGCCTCATATTTGTTTTTTTTTAATGATTTTTTCTAAATGGTGAATGCATGTCCCTGCCTTGTAGATAAACGTTAGTGACCTGCCCTGTATTGCCATGCTAATGGATAATTAATTTTATCTATTCACACTAGAGTATATTTATTTATGTTTATTAACGTTCATCATTTCTCCTTTATAAATAGGTGTCATCCAGTCAGAGGGGGAGACTGAGGAGGAGGCTGAGGCAGCAACGCCCACATGTAAGTTAGTATAATCTTGCTGGTATCTGCTGAGTGATCATACATGTTTCAATGTTCTTGTACTAATGTGTGAGATTGTTGTACACTGCAGATTGTAATGTTCTTTTCTATCATTAATCAACAGCTGCTGAGCAGGAGGTGGAGGAGACCTGCCCTGTAGAGGCTGCTGGGGATGCGGTGTTCTGCCGAGAAAGTTCCGCTCGGCTGATAAGTTCCCCCTCTGCTGCGCAGGCTCTGCGCCTGCACAGTAGGATCCGGCGGAAATAGCAGAAGCGGAATAGCGGAAAATCAGCTGTAAGAGGGCCCCTCGTGGGCTCGCTACGCTCGCCACGCTTCGGGCATGGCCTCGCTTCGCTCGGCTCTTTTAGATTCCCCCTCTAGGTCCACTTGGATGGTAGGGAAGGAACCTGGACCCAGAGCGCAGGCGCCGTGTACAGCTGATTGTCGATCTTGAACTTCGGCTATCTCCGGCGGCTGTTAGTATTTCGTACTGCGCAGGCGCTGCGCCTGCGCAGTACAGGGGGGGAACTTATCCGCCGAAGGAACTTATTCGGCAAGACAGCGGCAGAACAGCCAGACGCGGCAGATCCAGGGAGTAAGTATAACTTTTTTTGTATTTTCCAGACAAATATAGTATTTTAAATATGAAATGCTGATGGCATACCTTGTCTAGAATAGCTTGTGATTTATTCTGCAAGGCTTCGGTTTAGCTGGAATTATTAATTATATTAGTTCCCCTCTGCAGCTGATTCCAGTCTTCCTGTTAGCATGACCTGTGCTTGTTAATATTTCCTCAATGTCGATGATCACGCCACCTTCTTGCTGCAGTTCAGATTCCCAGTCTGAGCCAATCACTGTTAATCATTATGAATAACACAACAGGCTGGAGGGGGTGTGTCAGAAAAGAGTCTCCAGCTATTGGCTGGCAGTCCCTGGACATGTTCAATCTCTGGCATGCTCCTAATGCATGCATTAACACTTTTCTCATGATGTTATACCTGTTATACCTCCTAGCCTAGACCAGGAGTGAGTAACCTACCTAGCCTAGAACAGAAGTGGGGCTTAATTTATTCAACAATCAGTGGCCTTACAAAATTATCAACTTTAAAAAGTAGCCTGCTATATTTTATTAAACAACTTTTTATTAGGTCATCCCAAATGCAATGGCTTGAATGGCTTCTCTTTGGTGAGTGTAATGTTAAAAGCTGGTATAGCTGATATGTTTTTCTGCAAGTGCAACTGATCTTCCATATTTGCCAAAGTCAGTCAGTCTGGATGAGGTAGATTAGTTAGCAGTAGCACTTAGGCGTCCATTACACCTTAAGATTTTCTCCAGCCACCCGTGCAACCAAGTAGATAAAATCTTTGGGAGATTCCCCTTTACACTGCTCGATGTGTAGAGGGGAATCCCTTTGTACTCTGGCCGGGGAGGACACTCAGCTCCGCCCCGGTCAGAGTACAGTAAAGTAGTACTACACCTTCCTGCACAGCTCTGCAAACTTGGTATGACACAGCGATTTGACACAGACACCACTATCTCCTACACACAAATTTAGTAGGTGCATCTCACTAAATATCAAAAATGGAAAACTGGTATGGAAGTGAAAACATCTCAAGATGTTACAGGATTGTCTACAAGGGCTGGGAGATCTTTGCCTTTATATAATGTTAGGGTGAAGAAGCCATGTGTATTGTATTATCTATCTATCTAATGTGTTTTCTTTTCTTCACAGGTGAAGTCTTCATCTTGCAACTGCAGCCTGTGGACGAAGGCCTGGACCTGCCCGCATCTGGTTGGACTGACTGTCCTTCCAAGTCCCCAGTGGTTTCTACAGTCCTCCACCCTTCAACATCCCCCCACCTGGACAGTGACACACCGATTGTTGTTGCTGCCTTCTCCCCAGTCCATCCTTCACCCACTCCAGAACAGGCACACATCCCCCACCCTCCAGAGCCACATGTGAGGGATTATCTGCGGCGCATTGTGGAGGTCCAAGAGAGACAATTTGCAGTCACCCGGAGGCTGTGTCGATCGCAATCCACAATCGCCGGCAGCTCCATCACTATGTGGCTCTGGAGAGGTACCAGTGTAGCCTCAGGAGACACCTGGAGGCTACGCAGTACCTTGGTGACCAGTTGACTGGGATTAATATGTCCCTACAGCGACTGATCACCAGGTTGGGGAAGAATGTGCTTTAATTTTTTTTTTTTTGTTTGTTTTCTTTATGTTAACTGATATATGTTAAATAAAAAAAAAATGTTCAGAAATAATTGTTTTCTTGAGTTTTGCTTTCCTTGTTAGATTTGTGTGAAGTTTATCTAAATGAACTAGTCCATATATTGTTACTAACTTACTAGAGGCCTTATAATTGTAGTTTTTCCATCAGGCTCAACTTAGAAAATTGATGAGATTTCTCTCTACACTATTTCAATGTGCAAAGGGTAATCCCATGTATTGTGTCCAGTCACGCCGTTCAGCTTTCCCTCCAGCAGAATACATTACACAGCAGATAGTTACAGCAGGGATTACTCTATACAGTCCTCAACAGTTCACAAGACATAGGTTGCAGGCTTGCAATCATGAGGGCAACAGTTAACCGGACAGAGGTTCACAGGCTAACGCAATCACAAGGGGCAACAGTTCAAAGGGCAGTGTCATGGTTATGCAATAGAGTTTGTCTGTCAGCATACCTGTCTCCATGTGTTCATCCCTAGAGACCAGCTGACCCTCACCTGACTGCTTTTGTAAGCTCTCCTCTAGCATGGCTCCATCCCAGCTCCTATCAGGGAACCCTAGATTAACCTGTGCACTGCAAGCCAGCAGTGCTGATCAACCATTGTGTGTTAGCTTTCGTGTGTACTGGCTGTGTATCCAATGTCTGATTCCAGTTAACCGACTTTGGCTTGTTCTCTACTATTCCTGTCTGCTCGTGACCCTGACCTTTGGCGTGTCCCTGACCATCCCTGTTTGCCTGTGACCCTGAACCTTGGCGTGTACTCTGTTGTCCTTGTCTGCTTGTGGCCCTGACCTTGGCTTATCCCTTTCTTGCTTGTTGTTCCAGCCTGCTGCCTCTTTCCTCTTCTCCTGTAGTCTACCGTGAGCATGAGCTGTGAGACCCTGGGGGCCGCGACCTGGAGCCAGACTGCAGCGCAGTCTATCCTCACCACTAGAGGCCCCGGTAAACACCTGCTGGCTCTTAGACTCTGCGCCCTGGGGAATCTATGCTCTAGCTCCCAGTGGGATCTGTGTTAGTGATCCAGTAGACCTGCTTCCTGAACCTCCCAGGGTTCAATCCACAGCAGTCAGTCATAGGGTCCACTACCTAGTGGTGCACTTCCGATTCCTACAGAGTGCATCTGTCACCTAGCCTCAAGGTGACCTGACAGGAAGTAATCATTTCCAGGGCTTGAATAACATGGCAGCAGGGTAGATTACTCATTCACACTGGTGACTTTGGACAATTGCAGATGGTCATGAAACAGGCGGAGGATCAGAGAGGGCCCTGGTGTCCCCAGGGTCAGAGATGGTAAATGGGAGGGGTCCTGGGCATCTGGATGCAGCTCAGCAGTGACCAACTAATATATCTTGCATAGAATCACGTTTCCAACTGTATGCTTCTTTGTGCTATGTTGTGTTGGTAGCATATTCTGATTCTTGAGTTGACAGTCTCTCCATCAAGAGGAACTGTCATGCTGTTGAGGTCATCTTTAATCATTATCTCTTATTTCCAGACCATCAAACAAAAATGGTTAAATTAGCACATTTTGCTATTTGTATTTACAAAGACAGCAACACGTGAGCAGTAGCGCCATGTCAAGGCTTCAACCCTTGCTACTGTCTATTCACACAACATTCATTCATGCAATCACGCACACTCTAGTCACTCTACACAACATTCATTACAAAAAAGGGTAATGGAAGGAATAAAGGGAAAAATTTGAATTGCTTAAAACAATATAATTCTATTTAAATCTTGGGGTCACACCAAAGTCAAGTAGACAACTGCTATTGTGTCAAGTGGTAAGAAAATAAAAATAATGATTTTCCTCAACATTTGGATGGTTCCTCTGAGTCCCATCTATCTTCACTGTCCATTTACACAACATTCATTCATGCAATCACGCACACTCAAGTCACTCTAGTCCCATCTATCTTTACATGGTAACAATGATTCAGGTCTCACAAGTTAAGGGTAGGGTAACCCAGCTTGGGGAGGTTAAATTTGAGGAAAGTTATTTGTTCCATCAAATGGGGTGTTAGTTGTGAACGGTGTGGATTAAGGATATTCCCAGTAATAGAGAAAACTTTCTCACTTTGCACAGTGGTTGGAGGACAGGATAGTAGTTGCTGGGCAACCAGGCAAAGACCAGGCCACAAACCTTTCTTAATATCCCAATAGGTCAAAGGGTCCTCTGTAGGAAGCAAGGGTGCTTCATATAGGTAGGCCCTGACCATTTCAGAGGCACTGCTCTCCTCTCGATTACCTTCTGCTTGACCTGCATCCACCAGATTGTCAAGTGTCTCTACCCAACATGCACATGCTCCACTCTGTTGTTTTTGAGTGATGGTGCCAGGCCTTGGAATAGCAGACATAGCAGGTGAATCTTCCAAACCGGCCTCAACCGTCGTACATCTCTGTTGCTGCAAATTCCGGACCCTTTCAATCAATTTTTGTTTCCAGTAGGAGAGGCTGTTGTCTCTGAGTGCCAGTTTACCTTTGATCCTGGGATCACACAGGGAAGCCAGCATGAGTTCAGGGCTTTTGCGGACACGGTCATTTAGCCAATCTTTTAAGTTAGCTTGTAGCTTTCTGATGAAAGATGCTACATCGGCATGAAGTGGGCTGCCACAAACAGGCTCACTGTTTTCTAGGAACGATCCCATCTTATCTATGAGATAGGTAAACAAGGGTATGACCTGTCCTAGGCTGGCATTGCTCTGACTCAAGTTTTCCGTCACATTCCAAAAGGGTTTTAAGACATAAACGAGCTGCCCAATTATACACCAGTCATCACGTCCCAGTGTGGAATCAATCCCGATGCTGTGGCGGGATGATAGATTGTGGATGGCTGTCTTTTGCTCCAAAATGTGTTCCAGCATTTCCAGGTTATAGTTCCACCGGGTGCTGTTATCTTGTTTCAGGCGATGTATGGGGAGCCCTGATTGTTCTTGCTCCTCCCTCAACAGTTGACTAGCCCCTACACTGCGGTGGAAATGCCCTGCAATCTTTCTGCAAAGGTCCAAGATTTGAGCAATCTTGTTGTTTTTCTCCACTGGGATTGCACCCTTGACCACTAAATGCAGTATGTGTGCAGAACAGCGCACACTGACAAAAGATCCATCTTGGAGAGCTTTAACCATGTTTGAACCTCTGTCTGTCATAATGAACCCAACAGAGACATTGGTGTCTGCCCGCTCTCCAAACCAATTGGCCAACATTGATCTAATTGCCCGCAATATGTTGGCAGAGCTGTGTTGGTCATCACAGACTTCTGTGTGGAGCAGGAAAGCTTGATAACCCTGCTGGTCTTGCGCTGCAGACCTGCTTCCTGATGGAGTTTGAACTCTTACACCAGCGCCACCACCAACAGGCACAGTGGCCTGCCACCAGTGTGCAGTCAAAGACAGGAAAGCGTGTTGACCGCTGGGAGCTGTCCACAAATCAGTTGTCAAATGAATTGTCTGACTCTCGGCTTTGGCCATTTTTTCCTTCAATAATCCAACGCACGAGTGGTATAGTGCTGGAATAATCTTTCTGCTGAAAGCTGTTCGTGCAGGAACAATGTATCATGGAGCAAGGGCATGCATGAGCTGTTTAAACGGCTCCCCTTCAATCATGCGATAAGAGGCTCCTCCAACAGCAATGAATTGGCCAATGAAGCGGGTGATCTTGTTGGCTTGCTGTTTTGACATGCCCTTGGAACTAAAGCCAACAAAACTATCGAGGGTAGGCTGATGATGTCCTTGGGAGGATGAGGAGCCTGATTGGGTTAGCAGTGAAACTACTGCACGTGGACGGGTTGTATTAATTGAACCCTCTCTATTGCCTCCTGTGCTCTGAGTAAGTGGTGTGCTTGAGGAGGTACCACCAGTACAGTCAGAGTCCGTTATGCTGCTTCCTGCGCTACCATCTTCTTTTTCTGCCTCTGCCCACAGTAAAGTAGAGTGGTGGTAATTTTTAAGGTGTAGGTTCATGCCAGCATTGGTTAAATGACCTAACTTTTTACCCCTACTTACTTGCTTCCCACACAATTTACACTTGGCAAAGAACCCGCCTTCCAATATTTGAAAGTATTTCCAAACGTTGCTGCGGCAGGATGCATCCCCTTGACCCTGTGGATATCTATTTAGGGCTGATATAGCTGCAGCAGGTAGCACACCAGTGGTGGAAGCTGTTGCCACTACAGTTACACTTGGTGAACTAGAACTAGTGCTGCTAATGGCAGGGGTGCTGGGGACTGGGAGGTCAGTGATATCATCATCACAGGATTCTTCCATAATAACAGAGGGAGAAGGGGAGTTAGCAGCAGATGAAAAAAGTGGACTGCTACCTGTCCTACTCTTCACAGAATATCCCTCTTGCACTTTCTCCAGGTCAAGCTGTAAGTCCTGTGGGCTAAGATTGTATAAAACATCTGCAGTGTTTGGGGAAAGAGGAGCATCACATTCTGAATCATCTTCTTGGGCCAATGAAGAAAAAGTCTCACACTCTGTCTCTGCTGCTGTCTCCCTCAATTGCTCCTTTGGGGAGCTGGGCAGTGGCACTGGTAGTGTGATTGGTGGTGGTGACTGTAAAGGCAACTCCACTTTACTAGGTTTCTTGCCTATTCCATAAAAATATGCAGCCATGACACCTGTAGAAGTGGAAGGAGGCGCTGCACTGGCAGTGGAAGTGGCAGCAGATGTTGGTCGTCTAGCAGGAAAAGTAATATTATAAGAACTGGGGGTGGTGGAACTAGCTTTGCTGGTGGCACTGGCGGTGACACCCACTGCTGTGGACAGCATGTTGGTGGCGGCAGAAGTGTCAGAGGCACTAGTAGTAGAGACCTTGCCACTTTTTTTAGCAAGGCGTCCACCGCGACCACGACCACTACCTCTACCAGCCTTCATTTTTACATTAGAACGGTACAATTTTGAACTTTACAGCAACTGCAAGTCAGAAAATGGACTGGAGTTGAGATAAGGTATATAGAATCTCAATCTATAAATCACCCCCCACCACAACACGGGCAGCCTCTGAGGCTATCACAACACTAGCAGCAACACTAGTATCACTAGTCTATCTATCAAGTTCACAACACAGATGTAGCTTGCTTCACTACTGTTCTGCTGCTGTACTTAGCTTATGCTCAAATGAAATAATTCAGGTTCTCTGACAAAGTGACAATAAATTCAAACGGACCAGCTAAGATTGACTGTTCTGAAATGAATCAGCATGTCTGTCTCTCTCTGCTAGCAAATCTTAAGTGAAACTAAGTTGGCTGTACATGCGGTTCTAGCTATTTTACTGCCCCTCCTCTTTGGTTACAATTGGCCAATAATAACCATCATCATCATTATTTTTATTTTACTTAATTTTTCTCTCTACGTCGAACCTTTTCTCTCTATGACGAATCTTCTCTCTCTATGTCGTATCTTTTCGAATAATCTTGGACTACTATGGTGGATAGACTATGTAGTTAAGGTTAGGCACATTCGACCACAGGTTCGATAGACACAAATTGTTATTTTTAGCGTCATGTCGAATCTCCTATCTATATCGAACTGTTGTCACAACGAAAACGAAAATAAAGCATTTGTTCATGTTTTTCGGAATCTGCGCTTTCGTTTGTTAAAACGATAACGAAAATACCTGAAATTCAGACGAAAATGCATTCGGACGAAAACGAATGCACATGTCTACTTGGCTTTGGATGTTGAGTTCAGGAGGGGATCAGTCGTAAGATTAAAACCCCCACAGAGGAGCAATGCTCCTTTTCGTAGGGTAGAGATTGTGCGGAAAATTTTCTGGAGGAATCAAAGTTGATTATGGTTGTGAGTATAAATGTTACCAATAATATAAAGTTTGTTATTGAGTTTGCAAATCAATATTAAGTATCTGCCTTTGGGGTATGCATGCAACTCCAATTGATTGAAAGCAACAAAGTTTGTAATGTTATACCAACCCCTCTTTGCTTTTTTGGAGGCCGAGGCAAGAAAAATGTGAGGATAAAGCTTATGCTCAAAGTCCGGGGTGCAGGAAGCTTGAAAATTAGTCTCTTGAATGCACAAGATGTCACTGTTTAACCACTTACATTTTCCCTTTAATGACCAGCCCATTTTTTGTGATACGGTACTGAATCACTTTAACTGACAATTGCGCGGTAGTACGATACTGTACCTTTTTTCCCACAAATAGAGATTTCTTTTGGTGGTAATTGATCACCTCTGTGGTTTTTATTGTTTGCGCTACGAACAAAAAAATAGCGATCGTTTTGAAAAAGAAAACAATATTTTTTACTTTTTGTGTATGTACAAAAAAATTAAAAATATATATTTCTTCATCCGTTTAGGACGATATATTTTTTAATTTTTTTTATTCTACATATTTTTGGTAAAAAAATCACAATAAGTGTATATTGATTGGTTTGTACAAAAGCATCTACAAAATAAGGGATAGATTTATGGCATTATTAATATTTTTTATAAAAATGCACTGATTACCGTATAAATGTCACTGGCAGGGAAGGGGTTAACACTAGGGGGTGATAAAGGGGTTAAATGTGTTCCCTCATGTGTGTTTCTAACTGTGGGAAGATGGGGCTGACTGCAAGAGGAGACATATCGCTGTTCCTAATCACTAGGAACAGCAGATCTGTCTCTCCTCCTCTGTCAGAACGGGAATCTGTGTGTTTACATACACACAACCCCATTCTGACTCTCATGCCTGTGATCACAGGTGGCTGGCAGACATCGCGGTGGCTAACCACACGCATCGTGTCCCCTGCCATGCAGTGCGCACCTCCTGTCGGCCTTAAAGGTGCTGACGTACACCTACAGCTAAAAAATTTGAAGTGTGTTTTCTGATACTGGATTATCTGTGGCAGGAAGGGCAGCCAGAGAGGTGTTCTGCTTCATTCCTAACTCATCATCATCAGTGCAATTTTTACTTACAGGAGCCAAGTGAGAGGGAAATGTATATGGGGAGAAAGCTGGTCTTTTGGAAATGTCTCTGGAGATCCAGTTGTGTGGAAATGTGAAGGCCATCTCACCTGCTGTGGATGACACAGGGTTTTGTGGAGCATGAGTCAGCGCCATTGTGAAGCCTCTGGGACTGTGATCCACCAAAGTGTTTAGTGAGCCTGCAAGGTCCCATTTGTGGATTTGTTTTGCAGGACCTGTTCCCTGAGTTTCCAGGAACTCTGGGTGCTAGGCGGTTGATAGAAAAGGTGGTCGCTGTGGCTGTGAGTCCCTCAAAGTTTTCCTGTGTCGGTGGAGAGGAGAGATTAAGTGGCCATCACGCTGCATGCCCAAGCTCTACCCCTCACCCAGTAGCAGATAATACATTTTCAAAATTACCTTTGAAATTACATTAGCATTATAAAGCTTTAACAAGTTTTTAGTAATTTTTTGGATAGTAATATCTTTCAAGTTTTGTGACCATGTCATCATTTAATGCTGAAGTGTATTATATGTTCTGCTCAGTAGTACTGCTGTGCTCCCCTTGTATTTATACGGCCCGGTGTTTTTTACCTAGGAATTATGAATTCGGTCATTTTGACCTTTTGAAGGGTTATTTTTTTAAGAAAGAACAGAAAAAACTTTTGACCTAAGCATACTATCTACAATAATGTGTAGCTGAAAATATTGCAGGGTAAGAGTTTGTTTTGCTAAGTGCATTGCTAAATTACTATTATTTTATCAATCCTTTTTATTAGATGTTGGGCCGGAGACATAGAGCATGCAAGTAGCTTCTGTTAAAATATATGTTTTCTTGTTTTTATTTTAGAGCAGGAAAGACTAGTAGAATTTAGTTGTCAGGAAAGGTTGAAAAGTAAAAAACTCAGTACTTTGAAGTCTCAGGAACCAACAATCAATTGTAATTCTGGGTGAACTAAAACTGCACTATTTGAAGATAAAATATTGCCTTTTTTCACAAAATATTGTACATTGCCATGTATCCCCAGCATGTAATTATCTTTAAATATAAATTAAAAACAGCTTTGATCTTTTAGGCCTCGTAGTTTACTATCCATACTCACAATCCCATCCTGGGCATTGCTAACTAATTTGTTCACAAGTTTTGTGGTTGTTATGTTTTATGCATGCTAGTGCTACCTACGGCCCAATTCTATCTACCTCTGATGCTGCCTGTGCCTAACATGGATAATCAGAACATTTTTGTTCTTCTCTCTTGATGAAGATTTGGTGTGTCACACTGGTCCTTCTGGCTTGGAGTGGGTTACTATCTCTCAAAATTACTAGCCTCTGAACAGTGTAGTAGAAACAAGGTCAGGAATGTGCATAGTTTGGTTACATTTTGTCTTTGCTCTCTTTTCTTTTATATCAAATTGCTAGATCCCCATACTTAATATGGGAACTCGACTTGATTTATTATTTCATCTTTCTCTGCTTTCCTTTTTTTTTGCTTTCCCCCTCTGTCTTTCCACTTTCCAACTTCACCCTCCCCTCCCCTCTGGGTGACAACTGGGATGACTTCTCCCTTATAGGCACATCATATTGCCCTCCCTAAATGGGTATTGTGATGAATCTGCAATTTGGTTCCCCTATGTAATCATAATTTCCCCTTCCTGTCTTTGCCCTAGTATACAGTGGGGATAGAAAGTATTCAGACCCCCTTACATTTTTCACTCTTTGTTATATTGCAGCCATTTGCTAAAATCATTTAAGTTCATTTTTTTCCTCATTAATGTACACACAGCACCCCATATTGACAGTAATACACAGAATTGTTGACATTTTTGCAGATTTATTAAAAAAGAAAAATTGAAATAAGACCCTTTGCTCAGTATTTAGTAGAAGCACCCTTTGGATCTAATACTGCCATGAGTCTTTTTGGGAAAGATGCAACAAGTTTTTCACACCTCCTTTATTATTTTAGCTGTGTGCTTAGGGTCATTGTCTTGTTGGAAGGTAAACCTCCGGCCCAGTCTGAAGTCCTGAGCACTCTGGAGAAGGTTTTCGTCCAGGATATCCCTGTACTTAGCCGCATTCATCTTTCCCTTGATTGCAACCAGTCATCCTGTCCCTGCAGCTGAAACCCCCCCCCCCACAGCATGATGCTGCCACCACCATGCTTCACTGTTGGGACTATATTGGACAGGTGATGAGCAGTGCCTAGTTTTCTCCACACATACCGCTTAGAATCAAGGCCAAACATTTCTATCTTGGTCTCTTCAGACCAAAGAATCTTATTTCTCACCATCTTGGAGTCCTTCAGGTGTTTTTTAGCAAACTCCATACGGGCTTTCATGTGTCTTGCACTGAGGAGAGGCTTCCGTCCGGCCACTCTGCCATAAAGCCCCGACTGGTGGAGGGCTGCACTGATGGTTGACTTTCTACAACTTTCTCCCATCTCCCGACTGCATCTCTGGAGCTCAGCCACAGTGATCCTTGGGTTCCTCTTTACCTCTCTCACCAAGGCTCTTCTCCCCCGATTGCTCAGTTTGGCCGGACAGCCAGCTCTAGGAAGGGTTCTGGTCGTCCCAAACATCTTCCATTTAAGGATTATGGAGGCCACTGTGCTCTTAGGAACCTTAAGTGCAGCAGAATTCTGTCTCTGAGCTCTTCAGGCAGTTCCTTTGACCTCATGATTCTTATTTGCTCTGACATGCACTGTGAGCTGTAAGGTCTTATATAGACAGGTGTGTGGCTTTCCTAATCAAGTCCAATTAGTATAATCAAATACAGCTGGACTCAAATGAAGGTGTAGAACCATCTCAAGGATGATCAGACGAAATGGACAGCACCTGAGTTAAATATATGAGTGTCACAGCAAAGAGTCTGAATAGTTAGGACCATGTGATATTTCAGTTTTTCTTTTTTAATAAATCTGCAAAAATGTCAACAATTCTATATTTTTCTGTCAATATGGGGTACTGTGTGTACGTGAATGAGAAAAAAAATGAACTTAAATTATTTTAGCAAATGGCTGCAATATAACAAAGAGTGAAAAATTTAAGGGGGTCTGAATACTTTCCGTCCCCACTGTAGGTTTCTGTTCCTGTATGTTATTGTGTTTCTGGTTGTTGACTTTGCATGTTCCTGACTCCACTTCTTGGATTACCCCTTGGATTAATGCTGATTTTGTTGCCGACCCTGCCTGTTCCCGACGCTGCCTTCTGGTTGACCCTGTGTACTTCTGCCTTGGTCCGCTGACTTGGATCATTTACGATTGCCCTTTCTCCCACCAGGTTCCTGTCTTCGGCCTCTACTAACCATGAGTTATTTGCTGGTGATTCCTTGTTAGGCTGTTTGCACCTTCTATTGTGGTTCCCTAATACTGGCTGCAGGATCTCAACCATCCCTCTACCTGATATTGGGATAACAAGTCTACCAGTCAGGAAACCGGAGTGACGGTTGGAATCTCCTGGCAGACCTGACAATCCCATGCTTAAATTTAAGGAGGAGCTCCATTTGCTGATAGAAAGAGGTAAAAATAAGGGGATTTTAAGTTCTAAAGAGGTGCTTTATTTAGATCCTTTGTTTTGTAGAACTCCCATTTATTTATTTTTTGCCCAAATTACATAAGAGTCTTGAACATCCTCCAGGTCGTCCAATAGTCAATGGAATTGATTATGTGGCTGCGAGATTAGGCCAATACAAAGATTTTTTTTCTCCAGCCTCTGGTCACTAAAATAGAATTGTACCTGAGACACCAAGCAAATTATACAAATATTAGATACCCTCACATGTACTCCCACTAGTATATTTATAACCGCTGATGTGGGATCATTGTATACTATTATCGATCATGATAATGCTTTGGCTTCCGTGGAATGGGCACTGGCCAGTGCTGATCTCACTAGAAAACATATTAAGTTTCTACTAGACTGTCAAATTTTTGTTTACTAAATAATTATTTTTGGTTCGATCATCAGTACTTCTTGCAGACCAGAGGCGTGGGGATGGGCGCTCGTTTTGCTCTCAGTGTGGCCACATTGTTCATGGCCCACTGGGAGGAAGAGGTGGTGTTGGTCTGCTACAAGCGGTATATAGCCCTTTCATGACTAAGCCTATTTTTGACATTTGGTGTTTACAAGTTTACAAGTTAAAATCCGTATTTTTTGCTAGAAAATTACTTAGAGCCCCAAACATTATATATATATATATTTTAGCAGAGAATCTAGAGAATAAAATGGTGATTGTTGCAATATTTTATATCACGGTATTTGTGCAGCGCAAATTTTTTGGAAAAGGGACACTTTCATGAATTAAAAAAAAAACAAACAGTAAAGTTAGCCCAATTTTTTTGTATATTGTGAAAGATGAAGTTACGCCGAGTAAATAGATACCAAACATGTCACACTTTATAATTGCACGCACTCGTGGAATGGCGACAAACTACGGTACCTAAAAATCTCCATAGGTGACGCTTTAATTTTTTTTACGGTTACCAGGTTAGAGTTACAGAGGAGGTCTAGTGCTAGAATTATTGCTATCACTCTGACGATCGTGGCGATACCTCACATGTGTGATTTGAACACCGTTTGCATATGCGGGCGTGACTTCCGTATGCGTTTTCTTTGCTGCGCTTTAAATTTTTTTTTCTTATTTATTTGTATATTTATAAATTGTGTTAAAAAAAAAATTTTGATCACTTTTATTGCTGTCACAAGGAATGTAAACTCTTCATGGTGGGATCGGGGGTGTCCCTCCTTTGCACTTCAAAGTATTCAGATCGCCGTTTTCGGAGATTCTGAATAATGTATATATTTTTTAAACAGGTGCCATTGGCAGCCGAGTAAACGGGAAGTGACGTCATGACGTTTCTTCCGTGTTTACGATTAGGAGGCTGGAACAAAGCCACTTACAGCTTCGTTCCAGACTGTTACTAGCCGCCGGAGGCGGCGGATTGGTGATCGGGCCTCCCGGTGGATCGGGAGGCCCAGTAAGAGCAGCAGGAGGCGGCGGGAGGGGGGGATGTCCCCTCCTGCTCCTCCGGTATAACAGCCGAGCGGCTTTTAGCCGCATCGGTTGTTATACCTGGAGAGCTGAACGCTAGCTCTAAAAAACAGCACAGGGATTATGCCTGCAGCTGAGGGCATCATCCCGGTATAACCTCTGAAAGCCGAGTACGCACATCTGCATACGCTCGGCAGGAAGGGGATAGATGATTTAGTGATGATATGGGAGGGTGATTTTCCCAGTTTGGAGGTATTTATGAATAAGTTGAATAGGAATCCTAAGAACATTAAACTTACCTGGGCTATTGATGTACAGCAAATTACCTTTTTGGACTTGGAGATTTTCAAGAAAGATAATAATTTTCATGCCAGAAATTGCTTTCTTCCCTTTGAATAGCTGCTACCACCAGATGTGGCTATGTAATATACCCAGAGGACAATTCATCAGACTCCAACGGAATTGTTCGGAGAATTAATTCTTGTCCCAGTCTCAGGTTCTGGCCACAAGGTTTATGTAGAAAGGTTATGCACACTCGAACATTACCAAGGATATTGAGAGGGCTAGAGTTACAGATAGGGGTGCTATTGTAGCTGATAAAATAAAAAATGGGAATGTTGCCATTAATCAATTTAAATGATTATGGATTATAGTATACAATACAAAAAATTTTAAAAGATTGTAGCTAGACATTGGCCTATTCTGAAATATTATCGCATCCTAGGTCCATTACTTCCTAGTTGACCTGAATAAATTTACCAGAGGGGAAACCTATTAGAAAAAGCTTTGCACCTGGAGTTATTGATCTGCCTAGAATTATGGAGAGTAAATTATTTAATTTTTTATCAGGATTCTATGCATGCGGCAGATGTGCGACTTGTAAGAATGCTAAGAAAAACATTAAAAAATGTAAAGATTTTAGACTGAATTTTAGATTCAGTCACATATAAACAGTATCAAATTAAGGATCTGATCACCTGTGCGACAGCGCATGTAGTCTATATGCTAGAATGCGATTGCGGCCTGCAGTACATTGGAAGGACCTCTAGGACCTTACATGTATGTGTAGGTGAGCATATCAATAACATTAACAAGGGTCTGAAAACACACAGCATGCCTAGACATTTCAGAATGTGCCATCATCCTGACCCGAAACATCTGAAGTTTTGGGGAATAGAGAAAGTTTCTAGACATTGGTGAAGAGGTAATTACATTCGCCAGTTAAGTCGTTGTGAATCTTTTTGGATTTATGAAACCAAGGTTATGACGCCTGCTGGCTTAAATGTATATTTCTTATAGGTAGTTTTATTGTGACTGGCTATTATATAGTTGTTCTTATTTCATGTGTTTTTATTATCATGATTTTTTTGACTATGGAAGATTGCCAATTAGACTGATGTCTAATTGAGTCTAAGGTTTTCATTTGTAATGTCCTATTTTAAAATTTAATGTTATTTATCAGCAGAGTGCCTCTTTTAAATTCTTAAGCAGAGTGTTTTTGATTTTTTTTTTAATTTTTTTCTCTAAGATTAATATGCAGTGGGGATGATGTAAACTTTGCATATTTCTCCCCTCAGGTAGAGTGACACTTTTTGTTAGAATTTGAGATCAGGTTTTGGATAGTTTATCCCATTTACAATTCAGTTCTCCCTTTGCTGGATATCAGGCAGGACATTGATTGCGGTTGCGCCACTCTGCCCAGGAGACTGATTTGTTTATTGAGGGTTGCCATGGAAGTATATACTGTATATGAGCGGACCATCTACGTGATTCCGAACCCGTGCTGAAGACGTCTCGCCCACGGACATAACGCATACGGGTGGACGAGTCACATCTGACGTCACCCACAGCCATCTTCCTGGTTAAAAAACAGCAAATATACCATGCTTCTATGCCTGCACTTGGCTGAAGTGCTAACTTTGTAAGTAAGATTTTTTACTGTTATGCTGATATTAAAATTTTAAAACGGAAAGCACTAGATTCTTTCCTTTTTGTCCATATGTCTGGAGAGATCATCAGCTTCATCGGTATCAGTGGGTCGTTGGTTGTTTGTACCCCGGGTGTGGGACAAAAGCTGAGTGATCTTTTCAGGTCAAGTCTGTGAGGTGAGAGGCTTGATTATCTGTGGTGGATGGGCTGTAATCACTGCTTCACCGTTGTGTCTGTCATCTAATTTATTGTGCTACACTTTATTTGTTATATATATATATATATATATATATATATATATATATATATATATATATATATATATAAATACAGTCAAGTCCATAAATATTGGGACATTGAAACAATTCTAATCTTTTTGGCTCTATACACCACCACAATGAATTTGAAATGAAACAAAGAAGATGTGCTTTAACTGCAGACTTTCAGCTTTAATTTGAGGGTATTTACATCCAAATCAGGTGAACGGTGTAGGAATTACAACAGTTTGTATATGTGCCTCCCACTTTTTTTTTTTTTCATCAGATGTGGTGTCAATCATTTATGATAATTATTATACCACTTTATCCAACTTTGCCAGCGTGGAAGAAATGCGTTGTGCTTTCCATTAATGGATGCTAGCATCTTTTTGTAAGTGTAATGCAAAGACAATGTAGTTACCGCCTCTCCTATGTCTGGAGGGTGGGCGATCTCCATTTTCTTAGTATTACTAATTTGGCTGTTAGGAATAAGTGAACAGTAAATTGTCTATGTAGTGGTGGGATGTCTTCTATACCTATGTTTAGGAGAGCTAAAGATGGAGGGTTCCGTATAGTTAGATTCGTTATTTGATGTAGGATTTTGAGGATTTGGGACCAATATGAAATCAGGTGTGTACATCCCCATAGGATGTGATAGATAGTGCCAGGTTGCCCACAATTCTTCCAACAGGTGGAGGGTGCGGAGCAGTTGAATTTAGCTAGACGATATGGTGTTAAATACCAATGCTGTATTATCTTATGTGAGAGTTCCCAGAGGTTGGTGCTATTGGTAGCCGAGTGGATATATTGTATTGCTGTGTGCCATTGTTGTGGGGAAAATGTGTCATTAAGATCTCTTTCCCATGCTAGCATTGAATTTGTTTTGATGAATATGTTTTTATCATGGAGATAAGTGTAAAATAACGATATACCTCCTTTGCGAGGAATTTTGGCCATGAGATATACGTGAATCTGCCAAAATAACTTATAATTGACGTTATGTTTTTTGAGGTAAGTAGCAATTCTAAAATGTTGAAAATG
The DNA here is from genome assembly GCA_037952925.1 of Lithobates clamitans. Taxonomy (NCBI): domain Eukaryota; kingdom Metazoa; phylum Chordata; class Amphibia; order Anura; family Ranidae; genus Lithobates; species Lithobates clamitans. The sequence goes on along the minus strand of JBBGZY010001615.1, from coordinate 489,306 downwards.
TTCTGAAGAAGGCAGGTTATAAGTCGTTTGTAGAGTGTCAAACGAACTGACTTTAGTGTCGGAGTGTAAGTCCGAAACCCATTGTATTCCCTTCGCTGTCCACCTATTCAAGGGTATGTCTGGGATCAATAAAGCCAATGTTGACATAGGGATTGACAAAGATATAGTAGGAGATGATCTGGATTTAGTTGTTATCAGTGTTTTCCATGAGTTTAGTGTTGCTAGAATCGGGAGAGAGAGGTCAGAGGGTTTGGACTTTAGGTGTATAGAAGCTAACAAATAATCATAGATGCTTCCTCCTGGTATATTAGTTTGTTCAATAGAACACCAAAGAGGCTGTTGGAGATGGGGGAACCACCCTCCTAGTTGTGCTAGGATTGCAGCTAGATGGTAGTCAGCAAAAATTGGGAGACCAACCCCTCCTGCTGTTTTTGTTTTACGGAGTTTGGTTTAGAGCGCTTCTGGCTTTTTTGCCATTCCATAAATATCTAGAAAGTATGGATTGTAGGGTATGAAAGTGTTGTCGTGGGACAGGAATGGGAACTGTACGAAAGATATATAGTATTTGTGGTAGAATTTGCATTTTGAAGGCAGCCAGCCTGCCTGACCATGACAATGTGTGTTTGCTTAGGGATTGGAGACCTATTTGCAATGTATGTATTAACGGAAAGTAATTAGCATGAAATAGTTTTGAGGGGTAGGAAGTTAGTTTAATCCCTAAGTAAGTTATTTCTTGTGAGTCCCATACATATGGGTATTTGTTTTGCAAAATTGTTTTATCCGATGTTACTACTCCAAGATCCAATATGTAAGATTTGGTTTTGTTCCCCTTGTAATACGATATCTTACCATAGTCATGTAATAGTTGAGAGACGTGTTGTAGGAAGACACCGGATTAGTTAACATGAGGATCACATCGTCAGCAAAGAGACTTATGACATGTTTACGGTTATTGAAAATAAAACCTTGCATATTAGGGTTTTGTCTTATGCTGGCTGCGAGGGGCTCCATTAAGAGGTTGAAAATGAGAGGGGATAATGGACAGCCCTGGCGGGTGCCATTTGTTGTCTTGAAAGGTTTAAATAGCATACCAGAGGTGTATACCCTGGCTGATGGTGAGGTATATAAAGATAGTATTGCAGACAATATGTGACCTGTAAAACCAAATTTTTCCAAAGTGGTTGAGAGATATGTCCAATGCACTCTGTCGAACGCCTTCTCTGCATCCAAAGCAAGAAGCAGAGAAGGCGTCCCATGCTTCCTGGCTGTATGAATCACATCTATTAGTCTTCTGGTAGCATCAGATGTTTGCCTACCTTTGGTAAATCCAGATTGATCTGGGTTGATTATAGTGGGGAGGATGTCAATAAGCCTCATTGCTATCATTTTAGCATAAAGCTTTAGATCAGTATTCAATAAGGATATCGGTCTAAAGTTTTGAGGAACATCCGGTGTCTTCCCTGGTTTAGGCAACGTGACTATTAATGCTTCTAACATCTCAGGTGGAAAAGAAGACGAAGCAGCAGCAGCCTCAAATACTCTTAGAAGGTGCGGTCCTAAATAGTGTTTAAAAGTCTTATAATATTCCCCTGTCAAACCATCTGGTCCTGGAGATTTATTGATAGGAAGACTGTCAATTACTGTCAGTAGTTCAGATAGTGAGAAAGGGGAATTCAAGGCTTGAAGTTGAGAAGTGGAGTGTTTAGGTAGATTAATATTTTCTAAGAATTCATTTATAGCTCTTTTTGATGGCTGGACAATATGACTGTCATGATTAAGGTTGTATAGGGACCCGTAGTATTCGCTAAATGCATTAGCAATGCCTTGGGGATCAAATACTTTTTGTTTGGAAGTAGGGCTAATGAGGAAAGGTATTTTAGTTTTGAAGCGTTGGCCTCGTAGTTTATGGGCCAGTACTTTGCCAGCTTTGTTGCTGGTCGAATAGAATAACATTTTTAGTCGTCATTCCTTTTGCTCAAAGGAATGAAGTAATTCTAATCTGAGAGCTTGTTGCAGGTCTGTCAGTTTTTTGCTAACCTGGCTTGTAGGGTTTTTTTTATCTATATCTCCTAGAGCTTTGATATCCGCGTAAAGAGTATCAAGCCGCTGCTGCTTCTGTTTTTTAAGCTTTGTAGACAATTGAATAAATATGCCTCTAATGTATGCCTTGTGGGCATTCCAAAGCACATACGGATTATTTGTGGAAGAGGAATTGATCTGGAAGTAATCAGACAAATGGTTTTCTAGCGATTTCTTAATGGTTGTTGATTGTATTACGTGAGGGCTTGCGTGCCATATATATGCCCCATTAGTAGGATAATTGTCTCCTAGCGTTAGGAGGATAGAAGCGTGATCTGACCAAGTAATATTATTTATTTTAATATTAGTCACTTTTTGAAGCAACCATTTGTCCATCAGGACCAGATCGATCCTCGAATAAGTGCAATGCCTATGAGAGTAAAATGTGAAGTCCCGTTCATTAGCATGTTTACAGCACCAGCTATCGAACAGATCATGCGATCTGAGGAAAAAATTCAAAGAAGGAGGTTTTTTTGAGTAAGTCGAGGTAGAGTCAATGCTGGGATCAGGAGTAATGTTAAAGTCTATATGGAGAGTGATGGATGAAGGGCGCGTGATCAATAGCTCACATCAAAACATATAAAATTTATTCAAAAGAAATTAGAAGCAAATAAAAGCAATTGAATAATACCAATACTACGTATCATGCAAACAGGTAACAAAATATAAAAGGCATGGAAAATTAAAAATGGGTTAAAAATATCATAAGCCCATGTTGAGGCGGGTGTTTAGAGTTGGCTGACGCGTTTTGAGGATAACCTCTTCATCAGAGCCTTTGAGAACCAGGGCGCAGTCTCTATATGCCAGTAGGCCAGAATATGTACATCAACATAATGGCTAGTTGGAAAAAACGGCCTGAAATGGGAAATACGATTTTCTGTGTTCCATACCAGTCCACGTTCAAGCGTTCTAGGTGGAACAGAGATCAGAAAAGAAATATATATATATATATATATATATATATATATATATATATATATATATATACATATGTAAAATATAAATATGTGTGCACTTATGTACACATGCACAAGCACACACGTATGCACAAACAATATAAAAAGTATATATATATATGTATATATATATAGAGACAGAATTTCAGCTAGAAATACAGTATGGAGCACATGGCAAGAATATGCAACACAAAAACGCATGATGGGTAAAAATGCATAAAACAATAAGTGAATATAAATACATGGATCGATGAATGAATATGATAGACGGGAAACACATATGTGTACAGAGAATTGGTAAAGGTACAATATCTATCAGAATTTGATAGGGTATTTAGTGTCTAAAAATAACATAGATGAGTGGTCAAAGACAGACCTTGAAGTAACAAACAAGAAAGTGATATCATAAATACATATACATAAATATATATATATATATATATATATATATATATATATATATATATATATATATACACATACACACATACATACACAAATACATATATATATATATATATATATATATATATATATATATGCATATACATATACATACACATACACATACATGTATGACCCAAAGGTGTTTATTTGAAAAATTGTTATTTTAGTTTGAAAGACATATATATGTTGGCAAGTGAGAAAGGTATGTAGGGAGATGACGAACTGGTGACTTGTCATGTGAAAACACACCTACCTATGTGATAGTTGATGGTGTGTGTGTTCTCCATTAAATTTGTAGAGAAGGGATTGTGGGGTCGTGTGGGAGATCCCTCAGGACACTGACAGGCAGTCACATCATGGCATATAGCTGGGTGAATGTAAAGGCTGTGTACCTGTCACAGGCTGGATGGAAGAGAGATTTTTTTCGACCTGTCTGTGTCCTCCTGGGAAAGTGCTGTCCAGTTTTAAGGAGGATGGAGGGGGGTGAAGATCTCATGAGAGGATACTGCAGCCGAGTGTGTCCGCAGCAGTCTCTCTGCCTCAGGTAAAGGAGGATTGCAGAACGAGGATGGTTACTTGTGGATTAAAAGCCGGTTGTGGGGGCGGGCCTGAGCATGGGCTGCAAGTGGATGGGATGAATGGGAAACGAGGGGGGAGTGTGTGTGGCCGGCAATGAAACGCACGCCGTCAGGCGGATGGGCGTGGTTGTGCGCTCCAAGGGCGGTCACATGATCTGACTCCTGTCAGTGCCTGGAGACGAAAGGAGCTCCAGGTGGAGTCCTTGGCAGTATATGAGCCGGTCTGGTGTGTGTCATGTGGAACAAAAGAAGACACACACACAGGCGACTCAGGTTTACAGGAGCATCGGGATGGGGAGGGGGGATGTGTGTTGGGAAAATAAAAATAAAAATGAAAATGAAATTGATGATGAAATTAGTATGGAATGAAAACAGGAAAAAGTGAAAATGAATGATGAAAATAATAATAATGATAATAAATGAAAAATATATATAGTTATAATAGAAAATAAAATAAAAATAAAAATAAAAATAAAAATTGAAAAATTATTATTATAATAATATTAAAAAAAAAAAAAAAAAATTGATGGAAATGACAAGTCGGCAGAGGATGGGATAAGCAGAATGGGACAGGGGTAGGTGGGAAGTGCTCAGGGCGGGGAATGGTGATGATGGATGCTAATGTAGGTTTGTAACTAGATGATGCCATGGATTTCCAGGTCTTCGTTTAATCCATCAGGAGCCATTGACCCGAGAGAGAATATCCAGAAAGATTCTTGTCTGCAGAGTTTTTTTAATCTCCCCCCAGTATCATCGTCTTTTTTGATGGCTTCAATACCAAACACTTTAAGACCTATTGGGTTTCCATTGTGGTGCTCTCTGAAGTGCCTGGGTACTGAGTAGTTTTGTTTTTTCTTATTTTTTATGGACCGATGGTGTGTATTGCTCTTGATGATGCTGCATTTGTGCTCGCTAAACCTTGTCCTCAAAGGACGTGTTGTGCGCCCGACATACAGTAGCCCGCATGGGCAAATTAGGCCGTAAATCACATAGGAGGTGCCGCAATTAATGAATTGGCCAATCTTATAGTTCCGGCCGTCTGTTCCAGTGACTTCTTTTTTTCTATGTGCCATGAAAGGGCAAGCTCCACAGTTTCTAATTCCACATTTGTAATTACCCTTCTGGTCAAACAGGGATGTCCAACGGCCTGTAGGTGTCTTGGTTTGGTTCAGAGGTTTGCGTACTCTGCTTGGTGCTATTAGACCTCTAAGGTCTTTTGCTTTCCGGAATACAACTTCAGGTTTGGATGGTAAGACTGGATTAAGGATGGGATCTTGCTTGAGAATGTTCCAGTTAAAGTCTCCACAAATTATAAGGGAACCTTGTTGAATGCTTTTCAGCTTCTTCATCAATCTGTTCAGGAAATTAATTTGTTTGGTATTGGGAACATATACATTCACAAGAGTATAACGGGTAGAGTTGATATCACAGATAATAATAAGGTATCTGCCCGCTATATTGGATATTTCAGAATGAAAGTGAAATGATATAGAGTCTTTGATAGCTACCATGACCCCTCTTTTTTTCGCATTCATATTGGAGAAAAAGTAGTGTTGAAAATTTCTGTGAGAGCATTTTGGTGGTGTTGCGTGATGGAAGTGTGTCTCTTGAGCGCACAGAATATCGCATTGGGAAGAGTCAGCTTCTTTCCAAAGAGATGCTCTCTTGGCTGGGTGATTTAAACCATGGGCATTGATGGATAGTATTGTAACTGGCATTGGGTATATAGGAGGGTATTCTGTATGACGAGGTGGAGTAGTACTCACGCTTGATGGATGATTTCTTTTCCAGGATGGCTTTGCGTCTGGAGTGTCCCTCAAGGTGGACAAGTGGGTCGCAGGGTTGGTAGGTTCCTTTCCATAAGAGCACATACGGGTACAGCTCTGTAGATGGTGGTTGATCCATAAAAAACTATGCAAAACAAGTAACAGAACAAATGAAAAGGAGAAAAAAGAAAAGTTACAGGGTGATAGGAGAATCCACAGGGGATTCTTGATCCATAAGCACTGTTCAATAGGTTTGAGGGGTATTGGAAGTATTTCCAAGTGTGCCTTCACCCGGGGAATGCGGATATAAGAACTGAATGGGTCACTTAGAAGCAATCTGATATTGGAGCAGGTTTTTTGTCACTCTTCTTTTGTTTCACCACCTGCCATTCTGCCTGTATGTGTGAAGGAGGATCGACTTGTATGGGAGACGGATATGTCTCTGACAGTATTCCCCATTGTCTGAGAATGTGCAGACCTTCCTCCATAGTGGAGACCATGGTGGTCACGCCGTTATGAGTGATTGAGAGCGCAGCTGGGTACTTCCATCTGTGAAGTATGTGATGGTTGCATAGCGCTTTAGTAATGGTAGCTAGATTGCGGCGTTTTTGAAGGGTATGTCTAGACAAATCAGGGAGTAGCTGAAGAGAGGCATATTTAGGTGGGCGCTGATCAGGGTTGCGGAAGGAGGCCAATATGGCTTCTTTTGCTTTGTAAAAGTGGAGCCTTAATAGAACATCTCTGGGTACATCATCTGGTAAAAAGGATGGTTTTGGTATTCTGCGCACCCTATCTACTGTGAGCTCCAACGCAGACATTGCAGGGAGCAGTGCCGTGAATAATTCTTGGACATATTGTGGTAGTTGTAGTGCAGGGATGGATTCAGGAATGCCTCTTACTTTTAGGTTATTCCTTCTGGATCTGTCCTCGAGGTCAGATAATTTGTCTTTGATCCAGGAAACTTCATCTGATTGAATAGTATGAGCATCCACTATTGCATTGAAAGAGGATGCATGTGAATCTAGAGTAGTCTCAATCTGATTTACCCTTTCACCTAGTGAGTGCACTTCTGCCTGACACTTTTGTACTGTATGCAGCATGTCCTGATGCAGAGATGATCTCAGTGACATTAGCATCTCCTTGAGGACAGTGTCTGAGACTGGCTGCCCTGATGTAGGAAATCCCTCTATGGGATCAGGGGCTGCTGAGGCCTGTGACTGTGAGGTAGTGTGAGCGCTTACCTCCATGTCATGCAGCGGCCTAGTATTCTGAGGAGAGGATGTCCTCTGTCTGGATTTGGCAGGGCTTCTGGTAGTTGGGGTGGACGCCACTGAGGACGATCCGCTGCGTGGATGCCCTGGATCGGTGCCGCTCAGACCAGGAGAATAGGCTGTGGATGCGGTCTGTTTCCATCCGCACTTCGTCGGGGCATCATTTTGGGTAGGCCGCGCTGAGGTGAAGTACCCCGGCAGCTTGCGGAGCTGTGGCGGCGGTTCTTTCCTTCTCCGCGGCATCTCTGGAGGTGGATTGTGCTCCGATGTGGCGGATGGAAGAGGATAATTCGTCCAAATGCTCCGATGGAGACGGATTTCCCCGGCGAGGTGACAGAGCTCAGAAGCTAAGCGTCCATCTTCGGGCTCGGACGCCACGCCCCCTGTGCCTCCCACTTTTTAAGGGACCAAAAGTAATGGGACAATTGGCTGCTCAGCTGTTCCATGGCCAGGTGTGTGTTATTTCCTCATTATCCCATTTACAAGGAGCAGATAAAAGGTCCAGAATTCATTTCAAGTGTGCTATTTGCATTTGGAATCTGTTGCTGTCAACTCTCAATATGAGATCTAAAGAGCTGTCACTATCAATGAAGCAAACCATCATTAGGTTGAAAAAACAAAACAAACCCATCAGAGAGATAGCAAAAACATTAGGTGTGGCCAAATCAACTGTTGGAACATCCTTAAAAAGAAAAAACGCACCGGTGAGCTCAGCAACACCAAAAGACCCAGAAGACCACGGAAAACAACTGTGGTGGATGACCGAGGAATTCTTTCCCTGGTAAAGAAAACATCCTTCACAACAGTTGGCCAGATCAAGAACACTCTCCAGGAGGTAGGTGTATGTGTGTCAAAGTCAACAATCAAGAGAAGACTTCACCAGAGTGAATACAGAGGGTTCACCACAAGATGTAAACCATTGGTGAGCCTCAATAACAGGAAGGCCAGATTAGAGTTTGCCAAACAACATCTAAAAAAGCCTTCACAGTTCTGGAACAACATCCTATGGACAGATGAGACCAAGATCAACTTGTACCAGAGTGATGGGAAGAGAAGAGTATGGAAAAGGAAAGGAACTGCTCATGATCCAAAGCATACCACCTCATCAGTGGTGGTGGTAGTGTCATGGCGTGAGCATGTATGGCTGCCAATGGAACTGGTTCTCTTGTATTTATTGATGATGTGACTGCTGACAAAAGCAGCAGGATGAATTCTGAAGTGTTTTGGGCAATATTGTCTGTTCATATTCAACCAAATGCTTCAGAACTCATTGGACGGCGCTTCACAGTGCAGATGGACAATGACCCGAAGCATACTGTGAAAGCAAACGAAGAGTTTTTTAAGGGAAAGAAGTGGAATGTTATGCAATGGCCAAGTCAATCACCTGACCTGAATCTGATTGAGCATGCATTTCACTTGCTGAAAACAAAACTGAAGGGAAAATGCCCCAAGAACAAGCAGGAACTGAAGACAGTTGCAGTAGAGGCCTGGCAGAGCATCACCAGGGATGAAACCCAGCGTCTGGTGATGTCTATGCGTTCCAGACTTCGGGCTGTAATTGACTGCAAAGGATTTGCAACCAAGTATTAAAAAGTGAAAGTTTGATGGATGATTGTTAATCTGTCCCATTACTTTTGGTCCCTAAAGTGGGAGGCACATATACAAACTGTTGTAAATCCTACACCGTTCACCTGATTTGGATGTATATACCCTCAAATTAAAGCTGAAAGTCTGCAGTTAAAGCACATCTTGTTCTTTTCATTCCAAATCAATTGTGGTGGTTTATAAAGCCAAAAAGATTAGAATTGTGTCGATGTCCCAATATTTATGGACCTAACTGTATATATATTATGTCTGCTCCCAGGCTCTCCCAGTGGTCATTGCCTTTATGCCGTCATGATAGCTACAGACTAAACCTGGCCTGACTTTTAGGGTTAGTGTCCCCCACATCACTCCTCTGAATAAATATAGTTGGTATGAACCCTATGGCTTGTATAGCATATTCTAGCATATTCATATCCAAGCACTACAGCTGCACAATTACTTCTACAGTGCATGGAAGTGCCCCCTCCGCTTACCAAGTGTTCAGGGAGCCCAGGACTGCTAAACATGAGTCAGAATGTACCTTTTTTTTTACTGCACTGATAATGGTTGCACACTAAAGGGTGCTACACTTAAAAAATAAATAGAAGGGGGCGTGGCCAGCATGCAGACAAGATGAATGCATAACACACAGGCTCTCCTCACCTAACAGATACCGCCAGTGTCTTCCAGCTCTTGCGCAGCTCAGACGGCATCCCTGCAGTGCTCCCGCACACTCTTCCTCTCACTCCGTGGTGACATGTCACTGAAGAGGAAGGAAGAGCACTGTTCCCTGAAATAAAAAGCATTCATGTTCCAGCAAACCAGCCGCCTTGGCCCAGATGGGGCGATGGCTGATTCACCTGCAGCAACCCTCGATGGCATCTCTACCACAAGAATTGGAGGATCCCAAGCACCACAAGCCTGGCTTCCTAGCCTCCTAGCCTCACCTTCAGGGACTCCCATATCTGGCAGCCCAGCCAAAGCAAGGATGAGACTGGACTCACCAGCTAAGATATCAATGAGGTGAGCCATCCATCCCTCTCACAGGGTCCACATGGTGCACAACCAGATCCCATAACCACATATCCTATTGTGGGTCAACCAATCATGGACACCACACTAAAAGAGATGCTTATGTTACTGAGGAGTTCCCTCCAGGCAGACATGCTCTCCCTCCTGCACAAATTTGTTAATAATATAAGCTTTCTGGAGGACAGGTTGTCAAACGTAGAAACTCATTTGGGGGATGTTGTCACTATGGTTAAGGATCTTATCGATGCCCACAATAATCATGCAAAGTAGCAAAGATGGATCAAAGAGAAATTGGTGGCCATTGAGGACAGGTCCCGAAGTAACAACAATAAAATATGTGGCATCCCTGAAACCGTACAGGCTTTTGAGTTACCTTATGCCAGGAGCATGGTTAAAGCTTTACTACCGGCCCGGAAAAAAATGGAACTGGTCATAGACCAAATTCACAGGCTCCCCAAACCCCAATTCCTACCTGACACTGCACCCAGAGATGTGATCTTACGCATTCACTTCTTTCATGTTAAAGATCAGCTTATGCAAAAAGCAAGACCGTTGGGAACCCTGCCTGATCCTTATGCGCCACTGCAACTTTTCGTGGCTCTATCCCAACATACATTGCAACGCCACAGGCAGCTCAACACAATTTTGAAAGCCCTGTGTAACCATAACATTCAGTATCAATGAGCTACACCAGCGAAAATGCTAATCACATACAATGACACAAAACATATTGTGACATTGCTTCAGGATGGCTTGCGCCTCCTAATGGGATGGGGCATCATCCCAGACTCTTCTTCGTCCACACCAATGGAGCTGAGCGGGAGGGAAGACCACCAGACCACCCCGTTACCCCAAAGCACCAACAAATTGCAGCCTCATCATTAACCAACCACAGGAATGCTAACTAGGATTCTGTCTTCTTCTCCGGTGAGTGGCGGTTTATTGAGGAAGGCTGTGATATGCAATAAAACATCAACAACAGCACAACAGCATATGGTCATATATTATTCTGGGGGTGGTGGTTCTGAGATCAGTAGTAAGTAAACTATCCCATAGAGTACATCTGTAGAAGATCCATGTGTTTCTTTCTCTTTTCCTTTCTTCTTAAGGCTTATGGACCAATATGTTTTTAGATATCCTTTTTTTAAATAAAACGTTTCATACGTTTCAAAGTACCACTCCCCTCCAACTCACTCACCCCCCCAACACAACACACCCTCCCCCCTTTTCTCTTCCTTACCCCCTTCCCCCCCTCCCCTTTTTTATCCATGATCTAATATATGCACACAATATTCATTAATTTTTACTTATATATGTCATGATGTTTATGACTTTTTATATTCATTTACCTGATATTCTTAATATTCCTAATAATCATCTTGCTTCAGTTAATTTTAATGTTATGTTCATTGATATGCTCTGTATATGGTTTTGCATTTGTTTTTAATATGCTTTCTACATGCCCAAGGTTCGCTGGCCCTTCTGGTTCCATGACCGTGACCAGATTCTATTTACATTGCTTGTACACATGAAACTGACAGGCTGGTAGAAGGAGCTGTATGCTCAGAGCGTGTAGCCTAGCTTCCTGTCCTCCTAACACTAAGGTCCGCCCACCGGGTGACATCATTTTCCTCCGTGCGGTCCACACTATCTGTCTTGGATTCAGCATTCTGCACAGGCTCTACAACCCCTGAACGCTGGGAAACCAGATAGCTGACATCCCTCGAGGAGGACCTATCTTATCCATAGATATGCCTTTGATGTCTTTGTGTAAGTGAATTACTTAGCACTAATAAAAAATCTTTGAATACTACACTTAGGTTGGCCTTCCCCCTTTCCTCAGGGGATGGCTGGCACCTGAACATACTTAAGTACATATGGACAAATCCTAACCAATATATTGGTAACAATATATTGGTGACAATATATTACCCACATATACAAAATGTAACTATTATGCAGGCTTCTCCATTGTTATGCGCTGGGTAATCTTTTCTCTTCAATTCCGGTGAGTGGCCGCAACTCTTTGTCTTTACCCCACTGTTGTCCTTCCTTGGTACCAGTTGTACCAGTTGAACAAGAAGGGCTAAAGGACCTTGGTTCTATTTTTGTTCCATTTTGCTTTTACACTTTTTAAGTTACAGATCACCAACTGGTTGCTTACAGTATCAGTCTTAATTCTTTTTTACGAAATTATAAAATAAAGAATAAGGCGCTATACATGTTCATATAAAAAAAAACTGTCACAAAGAAAAACACTGCATAAAACTCAAATGTGCACATTAATAAGAAAAAAACTCAAATGTGCACATTAATGAGAAAGATAAGCAAGCATAAAGTCCATAAGTGAATAAATCCTAACACCAAAACGGAATACTCTGAGATAAAACTTCTAGATCTTCCACCACAAAGTCCTTCCGGAAGAGCCATTCACGGCAAAACATATGTCGTAGTGGAGGATCCGTCATTTCCGGGTCCATATTTGATACCCCACACCAGGCTTTTCACCTTCGGAGTGAGACGTGGAATGCACGCTACCCCCAGGGATCTCCTGACTCACACATGCTGTTTGCACCTAGTGCCAGGCTATCATGTGAGTGTAACTGCTATCATTGCTGCTATTTTTTACTTTATTAAAAATTACTACACTATGAGACTTTCATCCGTGTCTCCTGTGGAGTCATTTTTTACATTCTAGCTCCGTCCTGAGTGGTCATTGGAGTGGATTCAAGCCATTAGTGGAACCAATTTGGGGTTCCCAAAGTGTTTCTTGACCATCCTGTAAAAAGGGGTCAGACAGCTCTGGTGAGTGGCCATCTTCATACTGAGCACTTGTGGTAGAAGATCTAGAAGTTTTATCTCAGAGTATTCCATTTTGGTGTTGGCATTTATTCACTTATGGACTTTATGCTTGCTTATTTTTCTCATTAATGTGCAAATTTGAGTTTGATGCAGTGTTTTTCTTTGTGACAGTTTTTTATATGAACATGTATAGCACCTGATTCTTTCTTTTATAATTTTGCACAGTTCCAGTGATTTGTTCACTTTAAAGGGGGCAGCTGTTTGTTTATATGTTCTCATCGCAACAAAGCTCCTTTTTTTGGTACACATTTTTGCATACATCATTTAATTCTTTTTTGTTCATTGTTGACGAATCTTACTGCCTCTGCGATTTCAAAATTTTCTTTACAGGAACCCTGCTTATATCTCTATTCCAATACCATTGAGAAAAAATAGAAGATATTTACTCTGCAGTGTAGCTCTGCAATACCTCCCTTGCCTTACTGCACAGGTGCAGGGTATGCGTGCATACATTTCTTTTTTGCAGCAATCTAAAAAAAAGTCAAAGTGCACCACAGTACTATAAATAATTAGTTAGCGATGCAGGGAACATTGTCCCTATACTTCAAGGACTGCTGTCTGACAAGCCACAGGCAACACCTCTAAAACAGAAGTTCTAGAAATTAGGCTAACAAGGAACATTGTGAGGATTGTGGGAATTCTCAAACAATTAAGGACTGATACTACCGCTTTTATTGAAAATGGGTGCTTGGTTGACAAAGTTCCTATCACCTTTCTATGCTCTTGAGTAAGCACATTGTGTCCTGGCCCAATGTCTTCCTCCTTGCAACTATCCTTGTACATTTCTTGCATGCCTTTGAATTATCATGACAAAGACCACATGTAGGCCATATTAGGCACTTTGTTACAGGGTCGCTTTACTTTTTTCTTTTGTGTCATTTTCATCAATGCCCTGGTACAAGGTTGAGGCTGCAATGACGGAATACTTTTAGAGAGAAACATACACCATGCACACCCCAGGTAGCAAGAAATTAAGCTGCAAGTTTGAAAATGACTAGAATGTCAACTAGAACTTGTGCTTCAAATGCTCTGCAAGTATATAACTTGTCAGTGAAAATGTGCAGCAAGTTAACAAGACTTATGCCCTGCACACAGGACCGGTTTTGCCGTCGCAATAAACTGAAGGTTTTTCCGTCGGAATTCTGACAGAATTCCGCTCAAGCTGTCTTGCATACACACGGTCACACCAAATTCCGACTAATTTAATAAGTTCAACTTCGAAAAGTTTTTCATCGAAACTGTTCGAGTTTCATTCATATTTTTTTTTTCGTTATTTCAGATTCGTTTAAATTTGGTACTTTTGTAATTCGGAAATTTGGATACATCCAAATTTTCGAAAACAAAAAATGTGTCTGAATTTCAATTCGGAACGAAACAAACTGCACATGTCTATCCATAACTGTTCTCTAGTTAACTCTCAGTTCCCCATGACAATGTGCACCTTCTCTGTACTGTGCATCTAGGAGGAACATGCTAAGCCAATGTCCACAAGCATCTGTCCCGTGTTTACCTACTAATCTCCAGGAGGGAAGTGGGCCCCATCGTGCACTCTGCGTGGACTCCACACATGCACTTACCTTAACTCTTGAACTTCCGTACCTCTGTACGGGATGGTAACTTCTGTAGTGCAATCTACTCCTACTGCAATGGGAGACAGATCGCTAGTGGAAGGCGTGCCGACAACATCTCCCTCGCTGTTGGAGGCCATTCCACATATAACAGGTACACGCTATTGACAGGCTGCTTGTTAAACTTCTGTTACTCTATGTGGCCACTTGTGTCTTCACACTACTCCACACTGATATTTTCATTCACCAATGTGTTTAAGATTCACTCGGTAGACTATGTGTGTGGCAGTTTCTTACACTACACCCCTTTCAGTAACTTCAGACCAGGACAAAGGTTCAAATGCTTTTTTCAAAAGTTGCAAAATAGACAATTCACAGTCCAACAATAAAGGCATTATTCAATCCTAGTTCCCTTGTTCTAACTACAGGCTTAAGTGCTGCCCCAGCATACCTGCTAAGATGTAGTCCAAGTACAGATAACTCCTTTACAGGCATCTCCAGCATCTTCATGTAGATACAAATCTTTCCAAGACACAGACCAGTACTGGTGTCCTCAAGTCAAACCCCAGGTTCAGATTACTGTATATTCTGATGCTTATGGATGACCTCCTTATGGTCCTACCAATGTCATCCTCCATCTCCCTCCCTTACGGGTACACAATCTCTTTCTTCTGCAAGGGTAAACCTCTCTGGAGCTCTTGTAGGGGGGAAACTACAAACTCTCTTTGTACCAGACCACTGTCCCTTTTATATCACACACCCAGATAGCAAGATAAACTTGTCACAAATTTGTGGCAGTGTTAAATTGTAAGTTTTGTTAACTTGCTGCATATTTTCACTGGAAAGTTGTATACTTGAAGAGCACTTGAAACACAAGTTTTAGTTGGCACTTTTACCATTTTTGGCAAATTTGGGTGAAAAGTCTCTAGCAAGAGCAAAGTTGCAAAGTTGCAAAAAATTTCAAAATAATCTGTAAGTCTGATCCTGATGTCTGCAGATTTTTTCGGACTTCTGCAGCCTCTGGAGACAATTACATTCCCTTTACCTGTGGGGCTGCCTACTAGGAAGCCTCATACTGGGATAATGTGCCTTACCATCTGAGGACAGAATACAATTAAAGTTGGGCGAACGGTTCGGGCCAAGCAAAATTTCAGCCCGAACATCGCCTGTTTGGACCCTTATCTGAGCATTCAGCCTGGCAGGTCAGGAAAGGTGTGGGATGAGCGAGCACCCCCCCCCTCCTGAACCATACCAGGCCACATGCCCTCATCATGGAGAATGGATGCTTTGGGGAAAGTACATTGTCCCCATGTTGTTAGGGAGGAGGGCCTCATCCCCATAACCCTGGGCTGTGATTGTTGGGGTCTGCAGGCAGGGAGCTTATCAGAATCTGGAAGCCCCTTTTAACAAGGGGGCCCCTAGATCCTGCCCCCCCATGTGAACAAGTACGGGTAACATAGTATCCCTACACATTCACCAAAAAAGTGTCAAAGTAATAAATACAGATGTTTTTTGACGATTCCTTTCTCAAAAAATAAACAGTGTCCCCATGTAGATCCATCATCAATTATGCCGCCACCACCACCAGACCTGACAAAGAAAAAAATTGCTCTGCCTTCAACTAAGGCAAACCCCTGAATGCCTGGCTTTCCATTTGACAGTTCTTATATAGGTAAGGTGCGGAGCCCCCTGGCGACGTTACCTGGTGGCACCGCCCCACTTGTGACATCACTGACTGGTGAAGAGCCTGGCATGGACTGGGGTGGGGACCCCATACTGTTTTTTAACATTTTTCTATTGCAGGCAGTAGTATTGTATTGCCGGCAATTTTAATGTAATTTTATTCTTCTTTTTTTTTTTTTTTTACAAATGTCATTTTTGCTGCAGCCTGTTCTATACATCCTACAGATGCACCACTTTACAGGCAGACTAAGGAGACTCCCAGACACTATATTTAAAAGAATGTTTAATTTTTATTGTTGCACTTTAAGCATCATTAAAATCACTGCTCCTGTAAAATAATCTTTAAAAAAAAAAAAATATATATATATTGATACATGTCCCCCAGGGCAGTACTCAGACCCCATACCCTTTTTATGGCCAATTACTTGCAAATAAGCCTTCAAAATGGTGACATTTGATTTTTCAAGTTTGGGCCCCTTGATTTCTTAATAGGGTTCGCTGTTCAGGTCAGAACTTTTTCTCTGTTTGGGAGTTCTGGTGTGAACCGAACACGGAGGTGTTCCGTCCATCTCTAAATACAATTACTCAGCTGCTTTTCTTCTGTTTTTGATAGGTTTGTCGGTGGGCAAAGCTTCTTATATGTTCTAGAAATGGCACTTATCCCCTGTTTTGCTAGCTTATAATGGTGCCCCTTGGCTAATGGGGGTATGTGACCTGTTAATTTAATCTTAACATTTAACATTTGATTTATGGTCTAGTGCACTGTTGGGTATACTGCCCAAATGTACCAGTGGGCAAGGCTACTCCCTATAGCTTCTACTATGTGAAGTTTGTCTCTTCAATCCAGTGATACCTTCAGTTTTGCTGACATCATTGGATCTATATTTGTTGTATTGTATTTTTGTTTCTCTTTTTGCATATGTGCTGTGACTGTGTCCTTGCTTGGGTTTGGACTACAGTCCGATTCACTGACTCTACAATGTACACGGTAAGATTTAGGACTCACCTTGTAGTACTATATCCACTATATATGACCCACTAGATAAATGGCTACTCACACTTTAAAGTGATACTAAAGTCTATGTTTTTTTTTTTTTTTTTTTTAAATAACAAACATGTCTATCCTTATCTGTTCTGTGCAGTGGTTTTGCACAGAGCAGCCCCGACCCTCCTCTTCTCGGGTCCCTCTTCAATGCTCCTGGCCCCCCTCACTCCTGCTGAGTGCCCCCACAGCATGCAGCTTGCTATGGGGGAAGCCATGCAAAGCTCTGTCCCTTTCTCTCCTCATTGGTTCACTGATTTTGATTGACAGCAGCGGGAGCTAATAGCATTGCTCTGCTGTCTCAGCCAATGAGGCACTGTACTAGTGCCTGGTGTCAGTGCCATTTGGTCTATTGCATTTCTGCAGTATCTAAGTATCTGTTCCTGTATTGTTTATCTTGTTACCTGATTCTGCTCCTGACTCTGCTTGAACTTTGCCTGCACCAGCCCCTGGCTTGCCTCTGGACTTTGCTTCTGCCTCAGCCCTCTGCTCACCTGTCTTAACATTACCGATCATGGCCTGATCCCTGACTACTCTCCTGCCTGAACCTGATCTGCTCGTCATTTGCTGACCCGGACTGTCTGACCCTGTCTTGTGTCTAATCCATGTTTGCACCTGTTGTCTGTGCTCTTCTCTGGCCTGCAGCCAGTGTGTCCAGTCCTGTGGTTCCTGTGTGCCAGCTGCACACCAGCACCAGCCAGGGAGTGATTACCAGGCAACCGTTCCACCTTGTGCTCTGGCATTCCCTCATACCTTACCATGGACTCCAGAACCAGGACTGTAAGAGAGGCCTTCCTCAATGCTTCAGGCTTCACCATCAGGTACGTTACAGTGTGATATCGAATATCTATGTCCTTCCCCCTTTCACTGCTGAGCAGTGGTGGCTGGTGAAGTTTTAGGATGAGGGGGCACCAGACCCCGCCCTTCCTTTTTGACCCCTCCCACTTGGCAAAAATGGGTACGGTTTTAGTGAAATAGTGGGCGTGGCTTAAATGGCGTAGCTCTAAGGGGGTGTGGTCAGCGTCTGAGATGAACCAGGGATGGAGGGAGAGGGAGGGAGAGAGGGAGGGACAGCAGGCCCAGATCCTACACAACAATAGAAATATGTGTATTCTAGATAGTTTAACAATCAGCAGATAAAGATTCTCCAAACACCTGGTGTTAGCACTTCAATCATTCCGGCACCATGGTTGTTATGGTGACAGGATGATTAAAGCGCATTATTTCTATTATTACATTGTAATATAAAATTAAATCATTCAACTCACCATAATGCAGAATCAGTCGGAGCCCTGAGTGTGTCACCTGCCACCAGATGCCCTCAAGTGTCCCCAGCGGAGTCCGTCCTTACATCAGGTGTTCCCAGCGGAGCCCATCCTTACATCAGGTGCTCCCAGCAGAGTCCCTCTTTACATAAGGTGCTCCCAGCAGGGTCCCTCCTTACATCAGGAGCTCTCAGCAGTGTCCCTCCTTACATCAGGTGCCCCCAGCAGAGTCCCTCCTTAAATCAGGTGCCCCCAGCAGATTCCCTCTTTGCATCTGTGTCCCCATCAGCGGAGTCCCTCCTTACATCTTTGTCTCCAGCGGAGTCCCTCCTTACATCAGTGTCCCCAGCGGGGTCCCTCCTTCCATCAATGTCCCCAGCGGAGCCCCTCCTTACATCTGTGCCCCAATCAGCGGAGTTCCTCCTTACATCTGTGTCTCCAGCGGAGCACCTCCTTACATCAGTGTCTCCATCAGCAGAGCCCTTCCTTACATCTGTGTCCCCAGCGGAGCCCCTCCATACATAAGTGTCCCCAGCAGAGTCCCCACTTACATTAGTGTCCCCACAAAACCCCTCCTTACATCTGCTTCCCCAGCGGAGTCCCTCCTTACATCAGTGTCCCCAGCAGAGCCCTTCATACATCTGTGTTCCCAGCAGAGCCCCTCCTTACATCTGTGTCCCCAGCTGAGCCCTTCCTTACATCTGTTTCCCGATCGGAGCCCCTCCTTACATCTGCATCCCCAGTGGAGCCACTCCTTACATCTGTGTCCCGAGTTGAACCCCTCCATACCTCTGTGCCCCAGCGGAGCCCCTCCTTACATCTGTGTCCCCAGCGGAGCCCCTCCTTACATCTGCATCCCAAGCAGAGCCCCTTCTTACATCTGTGCCCCAATCAGCGGAGTTCCTCCTTACATCTGTGTCCCCAGCGGAGCCCCTCCTTACATCAGTGTCCCCATCAACGGAGCCCCTCCTTACATCTGTGTCCCCAGCGGAGCCCCTCCACACATCAGTGTCCCCAGTGGAGCCGCTCCTTACATCTGTGTCCCGAGCAGAGCCCCTCCATACATCTGTTTCCCGATCGGAGCCCCTCCTTACATCTGCATCCCCAGTGGAGCCACTCCTTACATCTGTGTCCCGAGTGGAGCCCCTCCATACCTCTGTGCCCCAGCGGAGCCCCTCCTTACATCTGTGTCCCCAGCGGAGCCCCTCCTTACATCTGCATCCCCAGCAGAGCCCCTTCTTACATCTGCTTTCCAAACGGAGCCCCTCCTTACATCAGTGTCCCCAGCGGAGCCCCTCCATACATCTGTGTCCCCAGCGGAGCCCCTCCTCACATTTGTGTCCCCAGTGGAGTCCCTCCTTACATCAGTGTCCTCAGTGGAGCCCCTACTCACATCTGTGTCCCCAGTGGAGTCCTTCCTTACATCTGTGTCCCCAGCAGAGCCTCTCCATACATCAGTGTCCCCAGCGGAGTCCCTCCTTACATAAGTGTCCCCAGCGGAGCCCCTCCTTACATCTGTGCCCCAATCAGCGGAGTTCCTCCTTACATCTGTGTCCCCATCAATGGAGCCCCTCCTTACATCTGTGTCCCCAGCGGAGCCCCTCCACACATCAGTGTCCCCAGTGGAGCCGCTCCTTACATCTGTGTCCCGAGCAGAGCCCCTCCATACATCTGTTTCCCCAGCTGAGCCCCTCCTTACATCTGTGTCCTCAGCGGAGCCCCCTCCTTACATCAGTGTCCCCAGCAGAGTCCCTCCTTATATCAATGTCCCCAGCAGAGCCCCTCCTTACATCAGTGTCCCCAGCGGAGCCCCTCCATACATCTGTGTTCCCAGCAGTCCCTCCTTACATCTGTGTCCCCAGCTGAGCCCTTCCTTACATCTGTGTCCTGAGCGGAGCCCCTCCTTACATCTGCATCCCCAGTGGAGCCGCTCATTACATCTGTGTCTTGAGCGGAGCCCCTCCATACATCTGTTTCCCCAGCAGAGCCCCTCCTTACATCTGCGTCTCCAGTGGAGCCCCCTCCTTACATCTGCATCCCCAGCGGAGCCCATCCTTACATCTGCTTCCCCAACGGAGCCCCTCCTTACATCAATGTCCCCAGCGGAGCCCCTCCTCACATCTGTGTCCCCAGTGGAGTGCCTCCTTATATCAGTGTCCTCAGTGGAGCCCCTACTCACATCTGTGTCCCCAGCAGAGGCCCTGCATACATCAGTGTCCCCATTGGAGTCCCTCCTTACATCAGTGTCCCCAGCAGAGCCCCTCCTTACATCTGTGCGCCAATCAGCGGAGTTCCTCCTTACATCTATGGCCCCAGCGGAGCCCCTCCTTTAATCAGTGTCCCCATCAGCAGAGGCCCTCCTTACATCTGTGTCCCCAGCACAGCCCCTCCATACATCAGTGTTCCCAGCAGAGTCCCCCCTTACATTAGTGTCCCCACAAAGCCCCTCCTTACATCTGCTTCCCTAGCAGAGCCCCTCCTTACAACAGTGTCCTCAGCGGAGCCCCTCCATACATCTGTGTTCCCAGCAGAGCCCCTCCTTACATCTGTGTCCCCAGCTGAGCCCTTCCTTACATCTGTTTCCCGACCGGAGCCCCTCCTTACATCTGCATCCCCAGTGGAGCCGCGCCTTACATCTGTGTCCCGAGCGGAGCCCCTCCATACATCTGTTTCCCCAGCTGAGCCCCTCCTTACATCTGCGTCCCCAGCGGAGCCCCCTCCTTACATCTGCATCCCCAGCGGAACCCCTCCTTACATTTGCTTCCCCAGCGGAGCCCCTCCTTACATCAGTGTCCCCAGCGGAGCCCCTCCATACATCTGTGTTCCCAGCAGAGCCCCTCCTTACATCTGTGTCCACAGCTGAGCCCCTCCTTACATCTGCGTCCCCAGTGGAGCCGCTCGTTACATCTGTGTCCTGAGCGGAGCCCCTCTATACATCTGTTTCCCCAGCAGAGCCCTTCCTTACATCTGCGTCTCCAGCGGAGCCCCCTCCTTACATCTGCATCCCCAGCGGAGCCCATCCTTACATCTGCTTCCCCAACGGAGCCCCTCCTTACATCAATGTCCCCAGCGGAGCCCCTCCTCACATCTGTGTCCCCAGTGGAGTGCCTCCTTATATCAGTGTCCTCAGTGGAGCCCCTACTTACATCTGTGTCCCCAGCAGAGCCCCTGCATACATCAGTGTCCCCATTGGAGTCCCTCCTTACATTAGTGTCCCCAGCAGAGCCCCTCCTTACATCTGTGCCCCAATCAGCGGAGTTCCTCCTTACATCTGTGTCCCCAGCGGAGCCCCTCCTTTCATCAGTGTCCCCATCAGCAGAGACCCTCCTTACATCTGTGTCCCCAGCGCAGCCCCTCCATACATCAGTGTTCCCAGCAGAGTCCCCCCTTACATTAGTGTCCCCACGAAGCCCCCCCTTACATCTGCTTCCCCAGCGGAGCCCCTCCTTACATCAGTGTCCCCAGCGGAGCCCCTCCATACATTTGTGTTCCCAGCAGAGCCCCTCCTTACATCTGTGTCCCCAGCTGAGCCCTTCCTTACATCTGTTTCCCGAGCAGAGCCCCTTCTTACATCTGCATCCCCAGTGGAGCCGCGCCTTACATCTGTGTCCCGAGCGGAGCCCCTCCATACTTCTGTGCCCCAGCAGAGCCCCTCCTTACATCTGTGTCCCCAGCGGAGCCCCTCCTTACATCTGCATCCCCAGCGGAGCCCCTCCTTACATCTGCTTTCCCAGTGGAGCCGCTCGTTACATCTGTGTCCTGAGCGGAGCCCCTCCATACATCTGTTTCCCCAGCAGAGCCCCTCCTTACATCTGCGTCTCCAGCGGAGCCCCCTCCTTACATCTGCATCCCCAGCGGAGCCCATCCTTACATCTGCTTCCCCAACGGAGCCCCTCCTTACATCAATGTCCCCAGCGGAGCCCCTCCTCACATCTGTGTCCCCAGTGGAGTGCCTCCTTATATCAGTGTCCTCAGTGGAGCCCCTACTTACATCTGTGTCCCCAGCAGAGCCCCTGCATACATCAGTGTCCCCATTGGAGCCGCGCCTTACATCTGTGTCCCGAGCGGAGCCCTTCCATACTTCTGTGCCCCAGCAGAGCCCCTCCTTACATCTGTGTCCCCAGCGGAGCCCCTCCTTACATCTGCATCCCCAGCGGAGCCCCTCCTTACATCTGCTTTCCCAGTGGAGCCCCTCGTTACATCAGTGTCCCCAGCGGAGCCCCTCCATACATCTGTGCATCTGTGTCCCCAGCGGAGCCCCTCCTCACATCTGTGTCCCCAGTGGAGTCCCTCCTTACATCAGTGTCCTCAGTTTTTTCTAAAAAAATAAACAGTGTCCCCCATGTAGATCCATCATCAATTATGCCGCCACCACCACCAGACCTGAGATAGAAAAAAATTGCTCTGCCTTCAACTAAGGCAAACCCCTGAATGCCTGGCTTTCCATTTGACAGTTCTTATATAGGTAAGGTGCGGAGCCACCTGGCGACGTTACCTGGTGGCACCTCCCCACTTGTGACATCACTGACTGGTGAAGAGCCTGGCATTGACTGGGGTGGGGATCCCACACTGTTTTTTAACATTTTTGTATTGCAGGCAGTAGTATTGTATTGCCGGCAATTTTAATATAATTTTATTCTTCTTCTTCTTTTTTTTTTTTTTTTTTTACAAATGTCATTTTTGCTGCAGCCTGTTCTATACATCCTACAGATGCACCACTTTACAGGCAGACTAAGGAGACTCCCAGACACTATATTTAAAAGAATGTTTAATTTTTATTGTTGCACTTTAAGCATCATTAAAATCACTGCTCCTGTAAAATAATCTTTAAAAAAAAAACTATATATATATATATATATATATATATATATATACATATATATATATATATATATACATATATATATATATATATATATATATATATATATATATATATTACATTGATACATGTCCCCCAGGGCAGTACTCAGACCCCATACCCTTTTTATGGCCAATTACTTGCAAATAAGCCTTCAAAATGGTGACATTTGATTTTTCAAGTTTGGGCCCCTTGATTTCTTAATAGGGTTCGCTGTTCGGGTCAGAACTTTTTCTCTGTTTGGGAGTTCTGGTGTGAACCGAACACGGAGGTGTTCCGTCCATCTCTAAATATAATTACTCAGCTACTTTTCTTCTGTTTTTGATAGGTTTGTCTGTGGGCAAAGCTCCTTATGTGTTCTAGAAATGGCACTTATCCCCTGTTTTGCTGGCTTATAATGGTGCCCCTTGGCTAATGGGGGTATGTGACCTGTTAATTTAATCTTAACATTTAACATTTGATTCATGGTCTAAGGCACTGTTGGGTATACTGCCCAAATGTACCAGTGGGCAAGGCTACTCCCTATAGCTTCTACTGTGTGAAGTTTGTCTCTTCAATCCAGTGATACCTTCAGTTTTGCTGACATAATTGGATCTATATTTGTTGTATTGTATTTTTGTTTTTTGTTTTTCTTTTTGCCTATGTGCTATAACTGTGTCCTTGCTTGGGTTTGGACTACAGTCCGATTCACTGACTCTACAATGTACACGGTAAGATTTAGGACTCACCTTGTAGTACTATATCCACTATATATGACCCACTAGATAAATGGCTACTCACACTTTAAAGTGATACTAAAGTCTATGTTTTTTTTTTTAATAACAAATATGTCTAACCTTATCTGTTCTGTGCAGTGGTTTTGCACAGAGCAGCCCCGACCCTCCTCTTCTCGGGTCCCTCTTTAATGCTCCTGGCCCCCCTCACTCCTGCTGAGTGCCCCCACAGCATGCAGTTTGCTATGGGGGAAGCCATGCAAAGCTCTGTCCCTTTCTCTCCTCATTGGTTCACTGATTTTGATTGACAGCAGCGGGAGCTAATAGCACTGCTCTGCTGTCTCAGCCAATGAGGCACTGTACTAGTGCCTGGTGTCAGTGCCATTTGGTCTATTGCATTTCTGCAGTATCTAAGTATCTGTTCCTGTATTGTTTATCTTGTTACCTGATTCTGCTCCTGACTCTGCTTGAACTTTGCCTGCACCAGCCCCTGGCTTGCCTCTGGACTTTGCTTCTGCCTCATCCCTCTGCTCGCCTGTCTTAACATTACCGATCATGGCCTGATCCCTGACTACTCTCCTGCCTGAACCTGATCTGCTCGTCATTTGCTGACCCGGACTGTCTGACCCTGTCTTGTGTCTAATCCATGTTTGCGTTTGCACCTGTTGTCTGTGCTCTTCTCTGGCCTGCAGCCAGTGTGTCCAGTCCTGTGGTTCCTGTGTGCCAGCTGCACACCAGCACCAGCCAGGGAGTGATTACCAGGCAATCGTTCCACCTTGTGCTCTGGCATTCTCTGATACCTTACCATGGACTCCAGAGCCAGGACTGTAAGAGAGGCCTTCCTCAATGCTTAAGGCTTCACCATCAGGTACGTTAAAGTGTGATACCGAATATCTATGTTCTTCCCCCTTTCACTGCTGAGCAGTGGTGGCTCGTGAAGTTTTAGGATGAGGGGGCACCAGACCCGCCCTTCCTTTTTGACCCCTCCCACTTGGCAAAAATGGGTACAGTTTTAGTGAAATAGTGGGCGTGGCTTAAATGGCGTAGCTCTAAGGGGGTGTGGTCAGCGTCTGAGATGAACCAGGGATGGAGGGAGGGAGAGAGGGAGGGACAGCAGGCCCAGATCCTACACAACAATAGAAATATGTGTATTCTAGATAGTTTAACAATCAGCAGATAAAGATTCTCCAAACACCTGGTGTTAGCACTTCAATCATTCCGGCACCATGGTTGCATTGAGGAAGGATGATTAAAGCACATTATTTCTATTATTACATTGTAATATAAAATTAAATCATTCAACTCACCATAATGCAGAATCAGTGGGAGCCCTGAGTGTGCCACCTGCCACCAGATGCCATCAGGTGTCCCCAGCGGAGTCCGTCCTTACATCAGGTGTTCCCAGTGGAGTCCATCCTTACATCAGGTGCCCCCAGTGGAGTCCGTCCTTACAACAGGTGCCCCAGCGGAGTCCGTCCTTACATCAGGTGCCCCCAACGGAATCCGTCCTTACATTAGGTGCCCCCAGTGGAGTCCGTCCTTACATCAGGTGCCCCCCGCGGAGTCCATCCTTACATCAGGTGCCCCCAGCGGTGTCTATCCTTACATCAGGTGCCCCCAGCGGAGTCCGTACTTACATCAGGTGCCCCCAGCAGAAAGCGGAATCCATCCTTACATCTGGTGCCCCCAGCGGAGTCTGTCCTTACATCAGGTGCCCCCAGCGGAGTCCGTCCTTACATAAGGTGCCCCCAGTGGAGTCCGTCCTTACATCAGGTGCTCTCAGCAGAATCCGTCCTTACATCAGGTGCCCCCAGCGGAATATGTCCTTACATCAGGTGCCCCCAGTGGATTCCCTCATTACATCAGGGGCCAACAGCAGAGTCCCACCTTACATCAGGTGCCAACAGCAGAGTCCCTCCCTACATCAGGTGCCCACAACAGAGTCCCTCCTTAAATCAGGTGCCCCAGCAGAGTCCCTCCTTACATCAGGTGCCCCCAGCAGATTCCCTCCTTGCATCTGTGTCCCCATCAGCAGAGTCCCTCCATACATCTTTGTCTCCAGCGGAGTCCCTCCTTACATCAGTGTCCCCAGCGGCGTCCCTCCTTCCATCTGTGTCTCCAGCGGAGCCCCTCCTTACATCAGTGTCTCCATCAGCAGAGCCCCTCCTTACATCTGTGTCCCCAGCGGAGCCCCTCCATACATCAGTGTCCCCAGTGGAGTCGCTCCTTACCTCTGTGTCCCGAGCGGAGCCCCTCCATACATCTGTTTCCCCAGCGGAGCCCCTCCTTCCATCTGCGCCCCCAGTGGAGCCCCGTACCTTGCATCTGCATCCCCAGCGGAGCCCCTCCTTACATCTGCTTTCCCAACCAAGCCCCTCCTTACATCAGTGTCCCCAGCAGAGCCCCTCCATACTTCTGTGTTCCCAGCAGAGCCCCTCCTTACATCTGTGTCCCCAGCTGAGCCCTTCCTTACATCTGTGTCCCGAGTGGAGCCCCTCCTTACATCTGCATCCCCAGTGGAGCTGCTCCTTACATCTGTGTCCCGAGCGGAGCCCCTCCATACATCTGTTTCCCGAGCAGAGCCCCTCCTTACATCTGCGTCTCCAGCGGAGCCCCCTCCTTACATCTGCATCCCCAGCGGAGCCCCTCCTTACATCTGCTTCCCCAACAGAGCCCCTCCTTACCTCAATGTCCCCAGCGTAGCCCCTCCATACATCTGTGTCCCCAGCAGAGCCCCTCCTCACATCTGTGTCCCCAGTGGAGCCCCTCCTTACATCAGTGTCCTCAGTGGAGCCCCTACTCACATCTGTGTCCCCAGCGCAGCACCTCCTTACATCTGTGTCCCCAGCAGAGCCTCTCCATACATCAGTGTCCCCAGCGGAGTCCGTCCTTACATCAGGTGCCTCCAGCGGAGTCCGTCCTCACATCAGGTGCCCCCAGCGGAGTCCGTCCTTACATCAGGTGCCCCCAGCGGAGTCCGTCCTTACATCAGGTGCCTCCAGCGGAGTCCGTCCTTACATCAGGTGCTCTCAGCAGAATCCGTCCTTACATCAGGTGCCCCCAGCGGAATCTGTCCTTACATCAGGTGCCTCCAGCGGAGTCCGTCCTCACATCAGGTGCCCCCAGCGGAGTCCGTCCTTACATCAGGTGCCCCCAGCGGAGTCCGTCCTTACATCAGGTGCCTCCAGCGGAGTCCGTCCTTACATCAGGTGCTCTAAGCAGAATCCGTCCTTACATCAGGTGCCCCCAGCGGAATCTGTCCTTACATCAGGTGCCCCCAGTGGATTCCCTCCTTACATCAAGTTCCAACAGCAGAGTCCCACCTTACATCAGATGCCAACAGCAGAGCCCCTCCTTACATCAGGTGCTCCCAGCAGAGTCCCTCCTTACATAAGGTGCTCCCAGCAGAGTCCCTGCTTACATCAGGTGCTCCCAGCGGAGTCCGTCCTTACATAAGGTGCCCCCAGTGGAGTCCGTCCTTACATCAGGTGCTCTCAGCAGAATCCGTCCTTACATCAGGTGCCCCCAGCGGAATATGTCCTTACATCAGGTGCCCCCAGTGGATTCCCTCCTTACATCAGGGGCCAACAGCAGAGTCCCACCTTACATCAGGTGCCAACAGCAGAGTCCCTCCCTACATCAGGTGCCCACAACAGAGTCCCTCCTTAAATCAGGTGCCCCAGCAGAGTTCCTCCTTACATCAGGTGCCCCCAGCAGAGTCCCTCCTTAAATCAGGTGCCCCCAGCAGATTCCCTCTTTGCATCTGTGTCCCCATCAGCGGAGTCCCTCCCTACATTTTTGTCTCCAGCGGAGTCCCTCCTTACATCAGTGTCCCCAGCAGAGTCCCTCCTTACATCAATGTCCCCAGCAGAGCCCCTCCTTACATCTGTGCCCCAATCAGCAGAGTTCCTCCTTACATCTGTGTACCCAGCGGAGCCCCTCCTTACATCAGTGTCCCCATCAGCAGAGACCCTCCTTACATCTGTGTCCCCAGCGGAGCCCCTCCATACATTAGTGTCCTCAGCAGAGTCCCCACTTACATTAGTGTCCCCACGAAGCCCCTCCTTACATATGCTTCCCCAGCGGAGTCCCTTCTTACATCAGTGTCCCCAGCGGAGCCCCTCCATACATCTGTGTTCCCAGCAGAGCCCCTCCTTACATCTGTGTCCCCAGCTGAGCCCTTCCTTACATCTGTTTCCAGAGCGGAGCCCCTCATTACATCTGCATCCCCAGTGGAGCCGCTCCTTACATCTGTGTCCTGAGCGGAGCCCCTCCATACATCTGTGCCCCAGCGGAGCCCCTCCTTACATCTGTGTCCCCAGCGGAGCCCCTCCTTACATCTGCATCCCCAGCGGAGCCCCTCCTTACATCTGCTTTCCCAACGAAGCCCCTCCTTACATCAGTGTCCCCAGCGGAGCCCCTCCATACATCTGTGTCCCCAGCGGAGCCCCTCCTCATATCTGTATCCCCAGTGGAGTCCCTCCTTACATCAGTGTCCTCAGTGGAGCCCCTACTCACATCTGTGACCCCAGTGGAGTCCCTCCTTACATCTGTGTCCCCAGCAGAGCCTCTCCATACATCAGTGTCCCCATTGGAGTACCTCCTTACATCAGTGTCCCTAGCAGAGCCCCTCCTTACATCTGTGCCCCAATCAGCGGAGTTCCTCCTTACATCTGTGTCCCCAGCGGAGCCCTTCCTTACATCAGTGTCCCCATCAGCGGAGCCCCTCCTTACATCTGTGTCCCCAGCGGATCCCCTTCATACATCAGTGTCCCCAGTGGAGCCGCTCCTTACATCTGTGTCCCAAGCAGAGCCCCTCCATACATCTGTGTCCGCAGCTGAGCCCCTCCTTACATCTGCATCCCCAGCGGAGCCCCCTCCTTACATCTGTTTCCCGAGCGGAGCCCCTGCTTACATCTACATCCCCATTAGAGCAGCTCCTTACATCTGTGCCCCAGCGGAGCCCCTCCTTACATCTGTGTCCCCAGCGGAGCCCCTCCTTACATCTGCATCCCCAGCAGAGCCCCTCCTTACATCTGCTTCCCCAACGGAGCCCCTCCTTACATCAGTGTCAACTCCTTACATCTGCTTCCCCAACGGAGCCCCTCCTTACATTAGTGTCAAAACAACACCAGTGATAAAATTGCGCTTGCTCTAAAATGTGAGCCGCTAACACAGCAAATAGAATAATTGCTCAATGAACAAATAAAAAACAAAAAGTGTAGCGCTAAATGAGAATACACCTTAAATATACAATTTATGATGAATAAGTATCAGGTGCCTTGAGTAACAATTAAATGTCCATCAAAAACAAGTTAAATGTCCATCAGTGGACTAATGATTGAAATCCATAAATGATGAGGACCTAAATGGTCACCACCTGTGAAGATGTGCAGAATGCCGTCACCAACATATAACTCTGTATAAACTAATATAAAAGACAATACGCAGCTGATTACTATTTAGTCCACCATATGTATATAGTGGATCTGGTTGGTTGGCAAATACAGGACAAAATCGATACACCACACCACAGTGTCGAAAACGTGTGATTCCCACAGCCAGTGAAGGTGGAAGCTTACCGGAGGGTTTGGACCCAAATTAGCATATACCGTAAGGGTCAAACCAGCTTGTATTGCACACCAGCAATGGGGGGAAGACCTTGGCAACCTGGAGGGGAAGGGATCCCAGGGTACTTCATGGAAGTGTCTTCTTGATCCGGGAGATGATCTGCTGCTCCTTCCAGCAGCTCCCTGGCAGCCTGCGCCTCCCGCTCAACCTTGTCCTCCAGGCCTCACTGACTGCTGATGCTCCTTACATCTGCTTTCCCAACGAAGCCCCTCCTTACATCAGTGTCCCCAGCGGAGCCCCTCCATACATCTGTGTCCCCAGCGGAGCCCCTCCTCATATCTGTATCCCCAGTGGAGTCCCTCCTTACATCAGTGTCCTCAGTGGAGCCCCTACTCACATCTGTGACCCCAGTGGAGTCCCTCCTTACATCTGTGTCCACAGCAGAGCCTCTCCATACATCAGTGTCCCCAGTGGAGTCCCTCCTTACATAAGTGTCCCCAGCAGGGCCCCTCCTTACATCTGTGCCCCAATCAGCGGAGTTCCTCCTTACATCTGTGTCCCCAGCGGAGCCCTTCCTTACATCAGTGTCCCCATCAGCGGAGCCCCTCCTTACATCTGTGTCCCCAGCGGATCCCCTTCATACATCAGTGTCCGCAGTGGAGCCGCTCCTTACATCTGTGTCCCAAGCAGAGCCCCTCCATACATCTGTGTCCGCAGCTGAGCCCCTCCTTACATCTGCATCCCCAGCGGAGCCCCCTCCTTACATCTGTTTCCCGAGCGGAGCCCCTGCTTACATCTACATCCCCATTAGAGCAGCTCCTTACATCTGTGCCCCAGCGGAGCCCCTCCTTACATCTGTGTCCCCAGCGGAGCCCCTCCTTACATCTGCATCCCCAGCAGAGCCCCTCCTTACATCTGCTTCCCCAACGGAGCCCCTCCTTACATCAGTGTCAACTCCTTACATCTGCTTCCCCAACGGAGCCCCTCCTTACATTAGTGTCAAAACAACACCAGTGATAAAATTGCGCTTGCTCTAAAATGTGAGCCGCTAACACAGCAAATAGAATAATTGCTCAATGAACAAATAAAAAACAAAAAGTGTAGCGCTAAATGAGAATACACCTTAAATATACAATTTATGATGAATAAGTATCAGGTGCCTTGAGTAACAATTAAATGTCCATCAAAAACAAGTTAAATGTCCATCAGTGGACTAATGATTGAAATCCATAAATGATGAGGACCTAAATGGTCACCACCTGTGAAGATGTGCAGAATGCCGTCACCAACATATAACTCTGTATAAACTAATATGAAAGACAATACGCAGCTGATTACTATTTAGTCCACCATATGTATATAGTGGATCTGGTTGGTTGGCAAATACAGGACAAAATCGATACACCACACCACAGTGTCGAAAACGTGTGATTCCCACAGCCAGTGAAGGTGGAAGCTTACCGGAGGGTTTGGACCCAAATTAGCATATACCGTAAGGGTCAAACCAGCTTGTATTGCACACCAGCAATGGGGGGAAGACCTTGGCAACCTGGAGGTGAAGGGATCCCAGGGTACTTCATGGAAGTGTCTTCTTGATCCGGGAGATGATCTGCTGCTCCTTCCAGCAGCTCCCTGGCAGCCTGCGCCTCCCGCTCAACCTTGTCCTCCAGGCCTCACTGACTGCTGATGCTGGAGCAGAGAGGAGGTTGGAGTAGACAGAGTCCAGGCTTTGAGACTCCAGGGATGCTTCTAAACACCACTTCGGATGTCAAGGGGGTTGTGAAGCTCTTCTCTCTCCTGGGCTCCCAGCTGCTCTCGGTGTTCACTTTCCACGTGGATGCAGCCTCCTTCTGCGGGGCCACCCACTCACCATGTGGAGATGCCCGATTATGGCACATGAAAGGCTGGAAGACTTTGGCACATGGAAGGCAGAAAGGAAGGATGACTATGGCACATTAAAGGCAGGAAGGAGCACTGGGCTGAATTGTCTTCAGAAGCACAGTGGAGCCGCTCCTTACATCTGTGTCCCGAGCAGAGCCCCTCCATACATCTGTTTCCCCAGCTGAGACCCTCCTTACATCTGTGTCCCCAGCGGAGCCCCCTCCTTACATCTGCATCCCCAGCGGAGCCCCTCCTTACATTTGCTTCCCCAGCGGAGCCCCTCCTTACATCAGTGTCCCCAACGGAGCCCCTTCACACATCTGTGTTCCCAGCAGAGCCCCTCCTTACATCTGTGTCCCAACTGAGCCCTTCCTTACATCTGTGTCCCGAGCGGAGCCCCTCCTTACATCTGCGTCCCCAGTGGAGCCGCTCCTTACATCTGTGTCCCGAGCGGAGCCCCTCCATACATCTGTTTCCCCAGCAGAGCCCCTCCTTACATCTGCATCTCCAGCGGAGCCCCCTCCTTACATCTGCATCCCCAGCGGAGAGCCTCCTTACATCTGCTTCTCCAACGGAGCCCCTCCTTACATCAATGTCCCCAGCGAAGCCCCTCCATACATTTGTGTCCCCAGCGGAGCCCCTCCTCACATCTGTGTCCCCAGTGGAGTCCCTCCTTACATCAGTGTCCTCAGTGGAGCCCCTACTCACATCTGTGTCCCCAGCAGAGCCCCTCCTTACATCTCTGTCCCCAGCAGAACCTCTCCATACATCAGTGTCCCCAGCGGAGTCCCTCCTTACATCAGTGTCCCCAGTGGAGCCCCTCCTTACATCTGTGCCCCAATCAGCGCAGTTCCTCCTTACATCTGTGTCCCCAGCGGAGCCCCTCCTTACATCAGTGTCCCCATCAGCAGAGACCCTCCTTACATCTTTGTCCCCAGCGGAGCCCCTCTATACATCAGTTTCCCCAGCAGAGTCCCCCTTACATTAGTGTCCCCACGAAGCCCCTCCTTACATCTGCTTCCCCAGCGGAGTTCATCCTTACATCAGGTGATCCCAGCAGAAAACGGAGTCCGTCCTTACATCAGGTGCCCCCAGCGGAGTCCGTCCTTACATTAGGTGCTCTCAGCAGAATCCGTCCTTACATCAGGTGCCCCCAGCGGAATCTGTCCTTACATCAGGTGCCCCCAGTGGATTCCCTCCTTACATCAGGTTCCAACAGCAGAGTCCCACCTTACATCAGATGCCAACAGCAGAGCCCCTCCTTACATCAGGTGCTCCCAGCAGAGTCCCTCCTTACATGAGGTGCTCCCAGCAGAGTCCCTCCTTACATCAGGTGCCCCCAGCAGAGTCCCTCCTTACATCAGGTGCCCCCAGCAGATTACCTCCTTAAATCAGGTGCCCCCCAGCAGATTCCCTCCTTGCATCTGTGTTCCCATCAGCGGAGTCCCTCCTTACATCTTTGTCTCCAGCGGAGTCCCTCCTTATATCAGTGTCCCCAGCAGAGTCCCTCCTTATATCAATGTCCCCAGCAGAGCCCCTCCTTACATCAGTGTCCCCATCAGCAGAGACCCTCCTTACATGTGTGTCCCCAGCGGAGCCCCTCCATACATCAGTGTCCCCAGCAGAGTCCCCCCTTACATTAGTGTCCCCACGAAGCCCCTCCTTACATCTGCTTCCCCAGCGGAGCCCCTCCTTACATCAGTGTCCCCAGCGGAGCCCCTCCATACATCTGTGTTCCCAGCAGAGCCCCTCCTTACATCTGTGTCCCCAGCTGAGCCCTTCCTTACATCTGTTTCCCGAGCGGAGCTCCTCCTTACATCTTTATCCCCAGTGGAGCTGCTCCTTACATCTGTGTCCCGAGCGGAGCCCCTCCATACATCTGTGCCCATACGGAGCAACTCCTTACATCTGTGTCCCCAGCGGAGCCGCTCCTTACATCTGTGTCCCGAGCGGAGCCCCTCCATACATCTGTTTCCCAAGCAGAGCCCCTCCTTACATCTGCGTCTCCAGCGGAGCCCCCTCCTTACATCTGCATACCCAGCGGAGCCCCTCCATACATCTGTGTTCCCAGCAGAGCCCCTCCTTACATCTGTGTCCCCAGCTGAGCCCTTCCTTACATCTGTTTCCCGAGCGGAGCCCCTCCTTACATCTGCATCCCCAGTGGAGCTGCTCCTTACTTCTGTGTCCCGAGCGGAGCCCCTCAATACATCTGTGCCCATACGGAGCCCCTCCTTACATCTGTGTCCCCAGCGGAGCCCCTCCTTACATCAGTTTCCCCAGCGGAGCCCCTCCATACATCTGTGTCCCCAGCGGAGCCCCTCCTCACATCTGTGTCCCCAGCGGAGCCCCTCCTCACATCTGTGTCCCCAGTGGAGTCCCTCCTTACATCAGTGTCCTCAGTGGAGCCCCTACTCACATCTGTGTCCCCAGTGGAGCCCCTCTTTACATCTGTGTCCCCAGCAGAGCCTCTCCATACATCAGTGTCCCCAGCTGAGTCCCTCCTTACATCAGTGTCCCCAGCGGAGCCCCCCCTTACATTAGTGTCCCCACGAAGCCCCTCCTTACATCTGCATCCCCAGTGGAGCCGCTCCTTACATCTGTGTCCCGAGCGGAGCCCCTCCATACATCTGTGCCCCAGCGGAGCCCCTCCTTACATCTGTGTCCACAGCGGAGCCCCTCCTTACATCTGCATCCCCAGCGGAGCCCCTCCTTACATCTGCTTCCCCAACGGAGCCCCTCCTTACATCAGTGTCCCCAGCGGAGACCCTCCATACATCTATGTCCCCAGCAGAGCCCCTCCTCACATCTGTGTCCCCAGTGGAGTCTCTCCTTACATCAGTGTCCTCAGTGGAGCCCCTACTCACATCTGTGTCCCCAGTGGAGCCCCTCCTTACATCTGTGTCCCCAGCAAAGCCTCTCCACACATCAGTGTCCCCAGCGGGGTCCCTCCTTACATCAGTGTCCCAAGCGGAGCCCCTCCTTACATCTGTGCCCCAATCAGCAGAGTTCCTCCTTACATCTGTGTACCCAGCAGAGCCCCTCCTTAAATCAGTGTCCCCAGTAGCGGAGCCCATCCTTACATCTGTGTCCCTAGTGGAGTCCCTCCTTACATCAGTGTCCCCAGCGGAGCCCCTCTTTACATCTGCTTCCCCAGCGGAGCCCCTCCTTACATCAGTGTCCCCAGCGGAGCCCCCCCTTACATTAGTGTCCCCACAAAGCGCCTCCTTACATCTGCATCCCCAGTGGAGCCGCTCCTTACATCTGTGTCTCGAGCGGAGACCTTCCATACATCTGTGCCCCAGCGGAGCCCCTCCTTACATCTGTGACCGCAGCGGAGCCCTTCCTTACATCTGCATCCCCAGCGGAGCCCCTCCTTACATCTGCTTCCCCAACGGAGCCCCTCCTTACATCAGTGTCCCCAGCGGAGACCCTCCATACATCTATGTCCCCAGCAGAGCCCCTCCTCACATCTGTGTCCATAGTGGAGTCTCTCCTTACATCAGTGTCCTCAGTGGAGCCCCTACTCACATCTGTGTCCCCAGCAGAGCCTCTCCATACATCAGTGTCCCCAGCGGGGTCCCTCCTTACATCAGTGTCCCAAGCGGAGCCCCTCCTTACATCTGTGCCCCAATCAGCAGAGTTCCTCCTTACATCTGTGTACCCAGCAGAGCCCCTCCTTAAATCAGTGTCCCCATTAGCGGAGCCCCTCCTTACATCTGTGTCCCCAGCGGAGCCCCTCCATACATCGGTGTACCCAGTGGAGCCGCTCCTTACATCTGTGTCCCTAGCGGAGCCCCTTCATACATCTGTTTCCCCAGCTGAGCCCCTCCTTACATCTGTGTCCCCAGCGGAGCCCCCTCCTTAAATCTTCATCCCCAGCGGAGCCCCTCCTTACATTTGCTTACCCAGTGGAGCCCCTCCATCTGTGTTCCCAGCAGAGCCCCTCCTCACATCTGTGTCCCCAGCTGAGCCCTTCCTTACTTCTGTGTCCCGAGCGGAGCCCCTCCTTACATCTGCGTCCCCAGTGGAGGCGCTCGTTACATCTGTGTCCTGAGCAGAGCCCCTCCATACATCTGTTTCCCCAGCAGAGCCCCTCCTTACATCTGCGTCTCCAGCGGAGCCCCCGCCTTACATCTGCATCCCCAGCAGAGCCCATCCTTACATCTGCTTCCCCAACAGAGCCCCTCCTTACATCAATGTCCCCAGCGGAGCCCCTCCATACATTTGTGTCCCCTGCGGAGCCCCTCCTCACATCTGTGTCCCCAGTGGAGTCCCTCCTTATATCAGTGTCCTCAGTGGAGCCCCTACTCACATCTGAGATCCCAACAGAGCCTCTGCATACATCAGTGTCCCCATTGGAGTCCCTCCTTACATCAGTGTCCCCAGCAGAGCCCCTCCTTACATCTGTGCCCCAATCAGCGGAGTTCCTCCTTACATCTGTGTCCCCAGCGGAGCGCCTCCTTTCATCAGTGCCCCCATCAACAGAGACCCTCCTTACATCTGTGTCCTCAGAGGAGCCCCTCCATACATCAGTGTTCAGAGCAGATTCCCCCTTTACATTAATGTCCCCACGAAGCCCCTCCTTACATCTGCTTCCCCAGCGGAGCCCCTCCTTACATCAGTGTCCCCAGCAGAGCCCCTCCATACATCTGTGTTCCCAGCAGAGCCCCTCCTTACATCTGTGTCCCCAGCTGAGCCCTTCCTTACATCTGTTTCCCGATCGGAGCCCCTCCTTACGTCTGCATCCCCAGTGGAGCCGCGCCTTACATCTGTGTCCCGAGCGGAGCCCCTCCATACATCTGTGCCCCAGCGGAACCCCTCCTTACATCTGTTTCCCCAGCGGAGCCCCTCCTTACATCTGCATCCCCAGTGGAGCCCCTCCTTACATCTGCTTCACCAA
The DNA here is from genome assembly GCA_037952925.1 of Lithobates clamitans. Taxonomy (NCBI): domain Eukaryota; kingdom Metazoa; phylum Chordata; class Amphibia; order Anura; family Ranidae; genus Lithobates; species Lithobates clamitans. The sequence goes on along the minus strand of JBBGZY010001615.1, from coordinate 453,247 downwards.
CGGAGCCCCTCCTTACATTAGTGTCCCCAGCAGAGCCCCTCCATACATCTGTGTCCATAACGGAGCCCCTCTTCACATCTGTGTCCCCAGTGGAGTCCCTTCTTACATCAGTGTCCTCAGTGGAGCCCCTACTCACATCTGTGTCCCCAGTGGATCCCCTCCTTACATCTGTGTCCCCAGCAGAGCCTCTCCATACATCAGTGTCCCCAGCGGGGTCCCTCCTTACATCAGTGTCCCCAGCGGAGCCCCTCCTTACATCTGCTTCCCCAGCGGAGCGCCTCCTTACATCAGTGTCCCCAGCGGATCCCCCCTTACATTAGTGTCCCCACGAAGCCCCTCCTTACATCTGCATTGCCAGTGGAGCCGCTCCTTACATCTGTGTCCCGAGCGGAGCCCCTCCATACATCTGTGCCCCAGCAGAGCCCCTCCTTACATCTGTGTCCCCAGCGGAGCCCCTCCTTACATCTGCATTCCAAGCGGAGCCCCACCTTACATCTGCTTCCCCAACGGAGCCCCTCCACACATCAGTGTCCCCAGCGGAGCCCCTTCATACATCAGTGTCCCCAGCAGAGCCCCTCCATACATCTGTGTTCCCAGCAAAGCCCCTCCTTACATCTGTGTCCCCAGCTGAGCCCTTCCTTACATCTGTTTCCCGATCGGAGCCCCTCCTTACGTCTGCATCCCCAGTGGAGCCGCGCCTTACATCTGTGTCCCGAGCGGAGCCCCTCCATACATCTGTGCCCCAGCGGAACCCCTCCTTACATCTGTGTCCCCAGCGGAGCCCCTCCTTACATCTGCATCCCCAGCAGAGCCCCTCCTTACATCTGCTTCCCCAACGGAGCCCCTCCTTACATTAGTGTCCCCAGCAGAGCCCCTCCATACATCTGTGTCCCCAACGGAGCCCCTCTTCACATCTGTGTCCCCAGTGGAGTCCCTTCTTACATCAGTGTCCTCAGTGGAGCCCCTACTCACATCTGTGTCCCCAGTGGATCCCCTCCTTACATCTGTGTCCCCAGCAGCGCCTCTCCATACATCAGTGTCCCCAGCGGGGTCCCTCCTTACATCAGTGTCCCCAGAGGAGCCCCTCCTTACATCTGCTTCCCCAGCGGAGCGCCTCCTTACATCAGTGTCCCCAGCGGATCCCCCTTTACATTAGTGTCCCCACGAAGCCCCTCCTTACATCTGCATTGCCAGTGGAGCCGCTCCTTACATCTGTGTCCTGAGCGGAGCCCCTCCATACATCTGTGCCCCAGCAGAGCCCCTCCTTACATCTGTGTCCCCAGCGGAGCCCCTCCTTACATCTGCATTCCAAGCGGAGCCCCACCTTACATCTGCTTCCCCAACGGAGCCCCTCCTTACATCAGTGTCCCCAGCGGAGCCCCTTCATACATCTGTGTCCCCAGTGGAGCCACTCCTCACATCTGTGTCCCCAGTGGAGTCCCTCCTTACATCAGTGTCCTGATTGGAGCCCCTACTCACATCTCTGTCCCCAGTGGAGCCCCTCCTTACATCTGTGTCTCCAGCAGAGCCTCTCCATACATCAGTGTCCCCAGCGGGGTCCCTCCTTACATCAGTGTCCCCAGTGGAGCCCCTCCTTACATCTGTGCCCCAATCAGCGGAGTTCCTCCCCTCCAGCGGAGCCCCTCCTTACATCAGTGTCCCCATTAGCGGAGCCCCTCCTTACATCTGTGTCCCCAGCGGAGCCCCTCCATACATCGGTGTCCCCAGTGGAGCCGCTCCTTACATCTGTGTCCCGAGCGGAGCCCCTCCATACATCTGTTTCCCCAGCGGAGCCCCTCCTTACATTTGCTTCCCCAGCAGAGCCCCTCCTTACATCAGTGTCCCCAGCGGAGCCCCTCCATACATCTGTGTTCCCAGCAGAGCCCCTCCTTACATCTGTGTCCCCAGCTGAGCCCTTCCTAACATCTGTGTCCCGAGCGGAGCCCCTCCTTACATCTGCATCCCCAGTGGAGCCGCTCGTTACATCTGTGTCCCCAGCAGAGCCTCTCCATACATCAGTGTCCCCAGCAGAGTTCCTCCTTACATCTGTGTCCCCAGCGGAGCCCCTCCTTTCGTCAGTGCCCCCATCAGCAGAGACCCTCCTTACATCTGTGTCCTCAGCGGAGCCCCTCCATACATCACTGTTCAGAGCAGAGTCCCCCTTTACATTAGTGTCCCCACGAAGCCCCTCCTTACATCTGCTTTCCCAGCGGAGCCCCTCCTTACGTCTGCATCCCCAGTGGTGCCGCGCCTTACATCTGTGTCCCGAGCGGAGCCCCTCCATACATCTGTGCCCCAGCAGAGCCCCTCCTTACATCTGTGTCCCCAGCGGAGCCCCTCCTTACATCTGCATACCCAACGGAGCCCCTCCTTACATCTGCTTCCCCAACGGAGCCCCTCCTTACATTAGTGTCCCCAGCAGAGCCCCTCCATACATCTGTGTCCCCAACGGAGCCCCTCTTCACATCTGTGTCCCCAGTGGAGTCCCTCCTTACATTAGTGTCCTCAGTGGAGCCCCTCCTTACATCTGTGTCCCCTGCAGAGCCTCTCCATACATCAGTCTCCCCAGCGGAGTCCCTCCTTACATCAGTGTCCCCAGCGGAGCCCCTCCTTACATCTGCTTCCCCAGCGGAGCGCCTCCTTACATCAGTGTCCCCAGCGGAGCCCCCCCTTACATTAGTGTCCCCACGAAGCCCCTCCTTACATCTGCATTGCCAGTGGAGCCGCTCCTTACATCTGTGTCCCGAGCGGAGCCCCTCCATACATCTGTGCCCCAGCAGAGCCCCTCCTTACATCTGTGTCCCCAGCGGAGCCCCTCCTTACATCTGCATTCCAAGCGGAGCCCCACCTTACATCTGCTTCCCCAACGAAGCCCCTCCTTACATCAGTGTCCCCAGCGGAGCCCCTTCATACATCTGTGTCCCCAGTGGAGCCACTCCTCACATCTGTGTCCCCAGTGGAGTCCCTCCTTACATCAGTGTCCTGAGTGGAGCCCCTACTCACATCTCTGTCCCCAGTGGAGCCCCTCCTTACATCTGTGTCCCCAGAAGAGCCTCTCCATACATCAGTGTCCCCAGAAGAGCCTCTCCATACATCAGTGTCCCCAGCGGGGTCCCTCCTTACATCAGTGTCCCCAGCGGAGCCCCTCCTTACATCTGTGCCCCAATCAGCGGAGTTCCTCCTTACATCTGTGTACCCAGCGGAGCCCCTCCTTACATCAGTGTCCCCATTAGCGGAGCCCCTCCTCACATCTGTGTCCCCAGCGGAGCCCCTCCATACATCGGTGTCCCCAGTGGAGCCACTCCTTACATCTGTGTCCCGAGCGGAGCCCCTCCATACATCTGTTTCCCCAGCAGAGCCCCTCCTTACATTTGCTTCCCCAGCAGAGCCCCTCCTTACATCAGTGTCCCCAGCGGAGCCCCTCCATACATCTGTGTTCCCAGCAGAGCCCCTCCTTACATCTGTGTCCCCAGCTGAGCCCTTCCTTACATCTGTGTCCCGAGCAGAGCCCCTCCTTACATCTGCATCCCCAGTGGAGCCGCTCGTTACATCTGTGCCCTGAGCGGAGCCCCTCCATACATCTGTTTCCCCAGCAGAGCCCCACCTTACATCTGCGTCTTCAGCAGAGCCCCCTCCTTACATCTGCATTCTCAGCGGAGCCCATCCTTACATCTGCTTCCCCAACGGAGCCCCTCCTTATATCAATGTCCCCAGCGGAGCCCATCCTCACATCTGTATCCCCAGCAGAGCCTCTACATACATCAGTGTCCCCATTGGAGTACCTCCTTACATCAGTGTCTCTAGCAGAGCCCCTCCTTACATCTGTGCCCCAATCAGCGGAGTTCCTCCTTACATCTGTGTCCCCAGCGGAGCCCCTTCTTTCATCAGTGTCCCCATCAGCAGAGACCCTCCTTACATTTGTGTACCCAGCGCAGCCCCTCCATACATCAGTGTTCCCAGCAGAGTCCCCCCTTACATTAGTGTCCCCACAAAGCCCTTCCTTACATCTGCTTCCCCAGCGGAGCCCCTCCTTACATCAGTGTCCCCAGTGGAGCCCCTCCATACATCTGTGTTCCCAGCAGAGCCCCTCCTTACATCTGTGTCCCCAGCTGAGCCCTTCCTTACATCTGTGTCCCCAGCGGAGCCCCTCCATACATCTGTGCCCCAGCGGAGCCCCTCCTTACATCTGTGTCCCCAGCGGGTAGCCTCCTTACATCTGCATCCCCAGCAGAGCCCCTCCTTACATCTGCTTCCCCAACGGAGCCCCTCCTTACATCAGTGTCCCCAGCGGAGCCCCTCAATACAACTGTGTCACCAGCGGAGCCCCTCCATACATCTGTGTCCACAGCGGAGCCCCTCCTCACATCTGTGTCCCCAGTGGAGTCCCTCCTTACATCAGTGTCCTCAGTGGAGCCCCTACTCACATCTGTGTCCCCAGTGGAGCCCCTGCTTACATCTGTGTCCCCAGCAGAGCCTCTCCATACATCAGTGTCCCCAGCAGAGTTCCTCCTTACATCTGTGTCCCCAGCGGAGCCCCTCCTTTCATCAGTGCCCCCATCAGCAGAGACCCTCCTTACATCTGTGTCCTCAGCGGAGCCCCTCCATACATCAGTGTTCAGATCAGAGTCCCCCTCTACATTAGTGTCCCCACGAAGCCCCTCCTTACATCTGCATCCCCAGCGGAGCCCCTCCTTACATCAGTGTCCCCAGCGGAGCCCCTCCATACATCTGTGTTCCCAGCAGAGCCCCTCCTTACATCTGTGTCCCCAGCTGAGCCCTTTCTTACATCTGTTTCCCGATCGGAGCCCCTCCTTACGTCTGCATCCCCAGTGGAGCCGCGCCTTACATCTGTGTCCCGAGCGGAGCACCTCCATACATCTGTGCCCCAGCGGAGCCCCTCCTTACATCTGTGTCCCCAGCGGAGCCCCTCCTTACATTTGCATCCCCAGCGGAGCCCCTCCTTACATCTGATTCCCCAAAGGAGCCCCTCCTTACATTAGTGTCCCCAGCAGAGCCCCTCCATACATCTGTGTCCCCAACGGAGCCCCTCTTCACATCTGTGTCCCCAGTGGAGTCCCTCCTTACATCTGTGTCCTCAGTGAAGCCCCTACTCACATCTGTGTCCCCAGTGGATCCCCTCCTTACATCTGTGTCCCCAGCAGAGCCTCTCCATACATCAGTCTCCCCAGCAGAGTCCCTCCTTACATCAGTGTCCCCAGCGGAGCCCCTCCTTACATCTGCTTCCCCAGCGGAGCGCCTCCTTACATCAGTGTCCCCAGCGGAGCCCCCCCTTACATTAGTGTCCCCACGAAGCCCCTCCTTACATCTGCATTGCCAGTGGAGCCGCTCCTTACATCTGTGTCCGGAGCGGAGCCCCTCCATGCATCTGTGCCCCAGCGGAGCCCCTCCTTACATCTGTGTCCCGAGCGGAGCCCCTCCATACATCTGTGCCCCAGCGGAGCCCCTCCTTACATCTGTGTCCCCAGCGGAGCCCCTCCATGCATCTGTGCCCCAGCGGAGCCCCTCCTTACATCTGTGTCCCGAGCGGAGCCCCTCCATACATCTGTGCCCTAGCGGAGCCCCTCCTTACATCTGTGTCCCCAGCGGAGCCCCTCCTTACATCTGCATCCCCAGCGGAGCCCCTCCTTACATCTGCTTCCCCAACGGAGCCCCTCCTTACATCATTGTCCCCAGCAGAGCCCCTCCATACATCTGTGTCCCCAACGGAGCCCCTCTTCACATCTGTGTCCCCAGTGGAGTCCCTCCTTACATCAGTGTCCTCAGTGGAGCCCCTACTCACATCTGTGTCCCCAGTGGATCCCCTCCTTACATCTGTGTCCCCAGCAGAGCCTCTCCATACATCAGTCTCCCCAGCGGAGTCTCTCCTTACATCAGTGTCCCCAGCGGAGCCCCTCCTTACATCTGCTTCCCCAGCGGAGCGCCTCCTTACATCAGTGTCCCCAGCGGAGCCCCCCCTTACATTAGTGTCCCCACGAAGCCCCTCCTTACATCTGCATTGCCAGTGGAGCCGCTCCTTACATCTGTGCCCGGAGCGGAGCCCCTCCATGCATCTGTGCCCCAGCGGAGCCCCTCCTTACATCTGTGTCCCGAGCGGAGCCCCTCCATACATCTGTGCCCCAGCGGAGCCCCTCCTTACATCTGTGTCCCCAGCGGAGCCCCTCCATGCATCTGTGCCCCAGCGGAGCCCCTCCTTACATCTGTGTCCCGAGCGGAGCACCTCCATACATCTGTGCCCCAGCGGAGCCCCTCCTTACATCTGTGTCCCCAGCGGAGCCCCTCCTTACATCTGCATCCCCAGCGGAGCCCCTCCTTTTATCTGCTTCCCCAACGGAGCCCCTCCTTACATCATTGTCCCCAGCAGAGCCCCTCCATACATCTGTGTCCCCAACGGAGCCCCTCTTCACATCTGTGTCCCCAGTGGAGTCCCTCCTTACATCAGTGTCCTCAGTGGAGCCCCTACTCACATCTGTGTCCCCAGTGGATCCCCTCCTTACATCTGTGTCCCCAGCAGAGCCTCTCCATACATCAGTCTCCCCAGCGGAGTCCCTCCTTACATCAGTGTCCCCAGCGGAGCCCCTCCTTACATCTGCTTCCCCAGCGGAGGGCCTCCTTACATCAGTGTCCCCAGCGAAGCCACCCCTTACATTAGTGTCCCCACGAAGCCCCTCCTTACATCTGCATTGCCAGTGGAGCCGCTCCTTACATCTGTGTCCCGAGCGGAGCCCCTCCATGCATCTGTGCCCCAGCGGAGCCCCTCCTTACATCTGTGTCCCCAGCGGAGCCCCTCCTTACATCTGCATTCCAAGCGGAGCCCCTCCTTACATCTGTGTCCCCAGCGGAGCCCCTCCTTACATCTGCATCCCCAGCGGAGCCCCTCCTTACATCTGCTTCCCCAACAGAGCCCCTCCTTACATCATTGTCCCCAGCAGAGCCCCTCCATACATCTGTGTCCCCAACGGAGCCCCTCTTCACATCTGTGTCCCCAGTGGAGTCCCTCCTTACATCAGTGTCCTCAGTGGAGCCCCTACTCACATCTGTGTCCCCAGTGGATCCCCTCCTTACATCTGTGTCCCCAGCAGAGCCTCTCCATACATCAGTCTCCCCAGCGGAGTCCCTCCTTACATCAGTGTCCCCAGCGGAGCCCCTCCTTACATCTGCTTCCCCAGCGGAGGGCCTCCTTACATCAGTGTCCCCATCGAAGCCACCCCTTACATTAGTGTCCCCACGAAGCCCCTCCTTACATCTGCATTGCCAGTGGAGCTGCTCCTTACATCTGTGTCCCGAGCGGAGCCCCTCCATGCATCTGTGCCCCAGCGGAGCCCCTCCTTACATCTGTGTCCCCAGCGGAGCCCCTCCTTACATCTGCATTCCAAGCGGAGCCCCACCTTACATCTGCTTCCCCAACGGAGCCCCTCCTTACATCAGTGTCCCCAGCGGAGCCCCTTCATACATCTGTGTCCCCAGTGGAGCCACTCCTCACATCTGTGTCCCCAGTGGAGTCCCTACTTACATCAGTGTCCTGAGTGAAGCCCCTACTCACATCTCTGTCCCCAGTGGAGCCCCTCCTTACATCTGTGTCCCCAGCAGAGCCTCTCCATACATCAGTTTCCCCAGCGGGGTCCCTCCCTACATCAGTGTCCCCAGCGGAGCCCCTCCTTACATCTGTGCCCCAATCAGCGGAGTTCTTCCTTAAATCTGTGTACCCAGCGGAGCCCATCTTTACATCAGTGTCCCCATTAGCGGAGCCCCTCCTTACATCTGTGTCCCCAGCGGAGCCCCTCCATACATCGGTGTCCCCAGTGGAGCCGCTCCTTACATCTGTGTCCCGAGCGGAGCCCCTCCTTACATTTGCTTCCCCAGCGGAGCCCCTTCTTACATCAGTGTCCCCAGCAGAGCCCCTCCATACATCTGTGTTCCCAGCAGAGCCCCTCCTTACATCTGTGTCCCCAGCTGATCCCTTCCTTACATCTGTGTCCGGAGCGGAGCCCCTCCTTACATCTGCGTCCCCAGTGGAGCAGCTCGTTACATCTGCATCCCCAGCGGAGCCCATCCTTACATCTGCTTCCTCAACGGAGCCCCTCCTTACATCAATGTCCCCAGCGCAGCCCATCCTCACATCTGTGTCCCCAGCAGAGCCTCTACATACATCAGTGTCCCCATTGGAGTACCTCCTTACATCAGTGTCCCTAGCAGAGCCCCTCCTTACATCTGTGCCCCAATCAGCGGAGTTCCTCCTTACATCTGTGTCCCCAGCGGAGCCCTTCCTTTCATCAGTGTCCCCATCAGCAGAGACCCTCCTTACATTTGTGTCCCCAGCGCAACCCCTCCATACATCAGTGTTCCCAGCAGAGTCCCCCCTTACATCTGTGTCCCCAGCTAAGCCCTTCCTTACATCTGTTTCCCGAGCGGAGCCCCTCCTTACATCTTCATCCCTAGTGAAACCGCGCCTTACATCTGTGTCCCGAGCGGAGCCCCTCCATACATCTGTGCCCCAGAGGAGCCCCTCCTTACATCTGTGTCCCCAGCGGATCGCCTCCTTACATCTGCATCCCCAGCGGAGCCCCTCCTTACATCTACTTCCCCAACGGAGCCCCTCCTTACATCAGTGTCCCCAGCGGAGCCCCTTCATACATCTGTGTCCCCAGTGGAGCCACTCCTCACATCTGTGTCCCCAGTGGAGTCCCTCCTTACATCAGTGTCCTGAGTGGAGCCCCTACTCACATCTCTGTCCCCAGTGGAGCCCCTCCTTACATCTGTGTCCCCAGCAGAGCCTCTCCATACATCAGTCTCCCCAGCGGAGTCCCTCCTTACAACAGTGTCCCCAGCTGAGCCCCTCCTTACATCTGCTTCCCCAGCAGAGCACCTCCTTACATCAGTGTCCCCAGCGAAGCCCCCCCTTACATTAGTGTCCCCACGAAGCCCCTCCTTACATCTGCATTGCCAGTGGAGCCGCTCCTTACAGCTGTGTCACGAGCGGAGCACCTCCATACATCTGTGCCCCAGCGGAGCCCCTCCTTACATCTGTGTCCCCAGCGGAGCCCCTCCTTACATCTGCATTCCAAGCGGAGCCCCACCTTACATCTGCTTCCCCAACGGAGCCCCTCCTTACATCAGTGTCCCCAGTGGAGCCCCTTCATACATCTGTGTCCCCAGTGGAGCCACTCCTCACATCTGTGTCCCCAGTGGAGTCCCTCCTTACATCAGTGTCCTGAGTGGAGCCCCAACTCACATCTCTGTCCCCAGTGGAGCCCTTCCTTACATCTGTGTCCCCAGCAGAGCCTCTCCTTACATCAGTGTCCCCAGCGGAGCCCCTCCTTACATCTGTGTCCCCAGTGGAGTCCCTCCTTAAATCAGTGTCCTCAGTGGAGCCCCTACTCACATCTGTGTCCCCAGTGGAGCCCCTCCTTACATCTGTGTCCCCAGCAGAGCCTCTCCATACATCAGTGTCCCCAGCAGAGTCCCTCCTTACATCAGTGTCCCCAGCGGAGCCCCTCCTTACATCTGTGCCCCAATCAGCGGAGTTCCTCCTTACATCTGTGTCCCCAGCGGAGCCCCTCCTTACATCAGTGTCCCCATCAGCTTAGCCCCTCCTTACATCTGTTTCCCACGCGGAGCCCCTCCATACATCAGTGTCCCCAGTGGAGCCGCTCCTTACATCTGTGTCCCAAGCAGAGCCCCTCCATACATCTGTTTCCCCAGCTGAGCCCCTCCTTACATCTGCGTCCCCAGCGGAGCCCCTCCTTACATCAATGTCTCCAGCGGAGCCCCTCTTTACATCAGTGTCCCCATTAGCATTGTCCCTCCTTACATCAGTGTCCCCATCAGCGGAGCCCCTCCTTACATCAGGTGCCCCCAGCGGAGTTCGTCCTTACATCAGGTGCCCCCAGCAGAAAGCGGAATCCGTCCTTAGATAAGGTGCCCCCAGCGGAGTCTATCCTTACATCAGGTGCCCCAGCTGAGTCCGTCCTTACATCAGGTGCTCTCAGCAGAATCCGTCCTTACAGCAGGTGCCCCCACAGGAATCTGTCCTTACATCAGGTGCCCCCAGTGAATTCCCTCCTTACACCAGGTTCCAACAGCAGAGTCCCACCTTACATCAGATGCCAACAGCAGAGCCCCTCCTTACATCAGGTGCTCCCAGCAGAGTCCCTCCTTACATAAGGTGCTCCCAGCAGAGTCCCTCCTTACATCAGGTGCTCCCAGCAGAGCCCCTCCTTACATCTGTGTCCCCAGCTGAGCCCTTCCTTACATTTGTGTCCCGAGCGGAGCCCCTCCATACATCTGCGTCTCCAGTAGAGCCGCTCCTTACATCTGTGTCCCGAGCGGAGCCCCTCCATACATCTGTTTCCCCAGCAGAGCCCCTCCTTACATCTGCATCTCCAGTGGAGCCCCCTCCTTACAACTGCATCCCCAGCGGAGTCTATCCTTACATCAGGTGCCCCAGCTGAGTCCGTCCTTACATCAGGTGCTCTCAGCAGAATCCGTCCTTACAGCAGGTGCCCCCACAGGAATCTGTCCTTACATCAGGTGCCCCCAGTGAATTCCCTCCTTACATCAGGTTCCAACAGCAGAGTCCCACCTTACATCAGATGCCAACAGCAGAGCCCCTCCTTACATCAGGTGCTCCCAGCAGAGTCCCTCCTTACATAAGGTGCTCCCAGCAGAGTCCCTCCTTACATCAGGTGTTCCCAGCAGAGCCCCTCCTTACATCTGTGTCCCCAGCTGAGCCCTTCCTTACATTTGTGTCCCGAGCGGAGCCCCTCCATACATCTGCGTCTCCAGTAGAGCCGCTCCTTACATCTGTGTCCCGAGAGGAGCCCCTCCATACATCTGTTCCATTCACACTAGCGCGTTTTTTGATGCATTTTGCATTTTGCAGAAATGCACGGGAATTTTTTAACATGGGTTCCTATGGAACATGTTCACATCAATGCCTTTTTGTTTCTCTGCATTTTTGGAAAGGGTCAAGGACTTTTTTTCATGCAAAATGCAGCATTTTGCATGTAATAGAATTCAATGGACAAGCATCAAAAATGCAAGTGCACCGTTTTTGCAGCGTTTTTGATGCGTTTTTGGTGCGTTTTTGATGCGTTTTTGCCGTTTTTGCCGTTTTTTTTTTTTTAATTTTCTTTAAGACTGTAAAAAAAATGTAAAAAAAAAAAACGCAAATCGCGGCAAAATCGCGGCAAAAACGCGGCTCAAAATGTGGCAAGCATGAAAAAAGAACCTCCAAAAACGCTCAAAAGCAACATGCATAGGTGTGAATCGAGCCTAATTGAAGGTATGGTGCACTTTCAAATTTTTTTTTAACTAAGGTATTAGTGTAGTTATACTCCCAGTGTTTGTTTGACTTACCTTGAATTTTTAGGCTTAGGTGTTATGACTGCAGTTTGTAGTGTCATGGCTGAATGAGTCCCCCATGTCCATTTCTAGCTTTTCCGTTTTCACCAATGGAACGGAACAGCTTTCTGTTCCAGGTCACACAGCATTTAATGTATGCCTTACCATCACGAATGTGGGAGTACTAATGATATAGAAAAAAAAAAATTCCAGCTTTTCTTTTTTAGACGTTCTTTCCTTTTATTTTCATCTGGTGATTCAGCCAGTAAGTCTGTTTTTCAACAGAAAAATCTCCCTTGCAAATGTAGCAGTTTAGAGTGTTGAGACAAACCATGCACCACTGACAGTGATGCTTACAATGATAAGCTTTTATTTATTCATGTAACATCTTTATCTGAAAAGGAAAAAAAAACTGTTGCTGTAACTGCAGTGGAGCTGGAGTTTGGCTTCAGTGTGTTAGTTTATCTAAATCTGCTAGTGCATCTAAAACAACCCACCCTGCAGACTGACAATGCTGCTGTTCAAATGTCCCCTAATACAGGAGAGATGTTACTGACCATATCTCCAGGTGAAAACAGGAAAGAGAAAAAGCCTAAAAAAGAAAATAAATGCAGCTATCACATCTAATGATTGGTAAGCATCAATATAACGAAAAATTTATATCAAATACTTACCGTAATTTTCCTTTCCTGATGGACTCCGTGGCAGCCTACGTGTGGGTTAATCCCACCTCTCATACCTCATAGGACCCCATTCCCATAAATCTTTGCAACTAGACAGAGACCGTGTTCCGTAACTTAGCCTACTCCAGCAAATGGGAGGGAACTCCTGCTGCCATGGAGTCCATCAGGAAAGGAAAATTACGGTAAGTATTTGATATAAATTTTCAGTTTTTCTGACAGACTCCATGGCAGCCTACGTATGGGAAAAAACTAGCCATACACGCCCGGGTGGGCAATTGCTGCTTAAAGAAAAAAAGGTATAATTGGCACCATCAACAGATAATAGGTGCTAACCAAAATTAACCGAAGACAAGGAAGCCGGTTCTACACAATAGTGCGTCATAAAGGTGTTAATTGATGACCACGAGGCCGCTTTACAGATCACTTCCGGAGATACATGCTGGGATGCTGCCCACGATGTAGAAACGCTCCTGGTAGAATGAGTGGTCACTGCCTCCGGAGGAGCCAAACCCTTAGACTTGTAAGCCCACTGAATGGCCTGAACAATCCATGCTGCAATGGTTCTAGAGGAAGCACGCTTTCCATTGTTTTTACCATGGAAGAGGACAAACAGGTGATCAGATTGGCGATAAGAAGCTGTGGCTTCCAAGTATTGCTTTAGAACTTCTCCGACATCTAGAGGATGAATATTAGAGTCCTCAGAAGACTTGAACGTAGGAAGAACAATTTCCTGATTTTCATGGAAGACAGTTGTTACTTTGGGATTTGAACCTAACATAGGAATCAGGACCACTCGATCAGGGAAAAAACGTAAGGAATGGTTCTTTGAATCCTAAGGAACCAATTTCGGAAACCCTCTTAGCCGATGTTATGGCTACTAAAAAGACCACTTTGAGGGAAAGTTCCCTAATAGATGACTGGTCCACATGACGTATTTCTCTTCCTGCGAAGGAGTCCAGGACAAGAGGAAGATCCCATTTAGAAAATCTTGGTCTCCTTTGAGGTCTAAGTCTTATTGCTCCCCTGAAGAACTGTCTAGTAAGGGGGTGCCTGGCCCATGATACACCTGTGAAGGCGGAGATTGCTGAAACTTGGATTAGTAAGGAGCTAACTGATAAAGACAGGTCCAGGCCTGTCTGCAGAAAACCCAGAATATCCTGTATCTTTGGGTCAATACAGGAACCATTAGTGGAGGCCACATAGTCTGCAAATTTTGACCAAATTCTTTGATAGACTCTGTTGGTGCCTGCTCTTCTGGCATTCAACAATGTAGCAATCGCTGAACTCGGACATCCTATTGCTTCCAGCCTTCCCCTCTCAACCACCAAGCCATCAGATGGAGATGAGATGGGCATGGGTGAAGAGACGTTCCTTGCGACAGGAGATCTGGTCTGGACGGGAGAGGGACCGGATCCCGGGAACTGAGCTGAACCAGGTGAGGAAACCATGGCCTGTTGGGCCAGAAAGGAACAATCGCCACCACTTCGACTTCTTCCCACCTGAGCCTCGATAGAAATTGGAGAATGATTGGTACCGGGGGAAAGGCATAGGCCTTGTGGAATCTCCACTGGTCCGTCAGGGCATCCACTCCGACGGCTTGGGGACAACGACACCTTGTGTAATATTTCTGCAATTTGAAGTTGCAAGGGGATGCAAACAGATCTACTTCCGGCATCGTTCTCAGAGCCAAGACCCAGTTGAACACTTCGGTGTGGAGAGACCATTCGTTGTTGTCCAGGGTGACCCTTGAAAGGAAGTCCGCCTGGACATTCTGAATTCCGGGAGATAAATTCATCAAATTTGCCTGGGCCCAGGACATGATCGGACTTACTTATTTCAGTAAAGAGAGACTGCGAGTGCCGCCCTGCCTCTTGATGTAAGACACTGCAGTCGTATTGTCCAGTCTCAGGAGGACTGAGGCCCCTGATGTCAGGTGGGAAAAGGCTTGAAGCGCACAGAAGGCAGCTCGAAGCTCCAGGATATTCGAGACTATCCCTTGGGATGGGAAGTCCCATCTGCCTTGGGCTACCTCCATCAGACAGAGACCGCCCCAACCTCTGTTGCTTGCATCCGTTGTCACCGTGATCCAGGAGACAGGTGCTATGGAATGGCAATTGAGAAGATTCTTCCATTGCAGCCACCAGGGGAGGCTCTCCCGCATGGAGGTGGTTACCCGTACAAGATGGTCTCGGGACCCTGAAACCCACTGTTGGAGGAACCCCTTCTGAAAGGGCCGCATCTTCCATTGCGCCTACCTCACCATGGGGGCTGTGACTACCATGGTGCCAATTATCTTTAGACATTGCGAGGCTCTGAGAAGAGGTGATGATAATGCTAGAAGAATTCTTTCCTGAATTTTCTCCAGAGGCAGAGAGATGGTGCTCTCCACGGTGTTGAATTGGGCTCCAAGGAATATTAGAGACTGCGTTGGATCTAGATGACTCTTCTCCTTGTTCAACAGCCAACCAAACTCTGTTAGGGTAGAGATGACCTGATCTCGATGTCCCAACAGCTGACCCCTGTCTTGTGAAAGCAGAAGTAGGTCGTCCAAATAATGGTGTAACCGGATACCTTTGACCCTGATTAACGCTACCACAGCCAATAAGAGCTTCAAAAACACTTGAGGCGATGTTGTAAGCATGAATGGGAGACATGTGAATTAGAGATGCCTCTGATCTACTGCGAATCGGAGATACACCTGGAATTCCTTTGCAATCGGCACGTGAAAGTAGGCATCTTTCAGGTCTATGGAGACCAGCCAATCTCCCAGTTGTATCGTCTGGCGTATTGTTAGCAGAGTCTCCATCTTGAATTTTTCCTTCTTGATGAAGGAGTTCTAAGTCAAGTCGATTACCGGCCTCCAGGACCCATTATTTTTGAGGACCATGAAAAGGGGGGAGTACACCCCTAGAAATCTCTCTTCTGTTGGAACTTGAATGGCGGCCCCTTGGGCTACTAGTGAATCTGTATATGACAGAAGAACCTGTTTCTTCTCTTCTGAGTGTGGAAGAGCTGTAGGAACAAACCGGTGTGTGGGTGGACTGCTGAACACCCACGTATGACCTGAAGAGACCGTTTTGACAGTCCAGAAATCCTGAATCGAGGCTGCCCAGACGTGCTGGAAATGAAGTAAACGAGCCCTGACTCGCTCCATCTGGACAGGCTCTATATCAAAAGGACTTCGCAGCCTCACATCCCCCAGAAGAGGCTGACTTTGAGGACTTCTGCCCTGAAGGTTGATTTCTCCTACAGTTTTTTCTGAAATCACAGCCAGGTCTGTAGTTGTGTGCATCCCTCGCACACTCCTGATCTTGTCTGGGATAAGTTTTTCTCTGACCAAAGAGACGGCGATCCTGGGGTAAAAACCCTGATTTACCCCCTGTAGCACGGGTAATGGCAGAATCCAGTTTATTCCCAAAGAGGGAGGAACCTTTAAAGGGAATTTTACACCATGCCTGTTTAGAGGCAGGATCCGCAACCCACGGGCGCAACCACAAGGCGTGCTTTGCCGTTACTGAAGAAAGCATGACACGTGCCACAAGGCGGATAATATCAAGGGATGCTTCCCCCAGAAAGGCTGATGCCAGCTTCAGCTCATGTACTGGTGAGTTCTTGAGGAACTCCTCAGAGATCTTTCCCAATACTGCATCCATATCATGTCTATGCTTCCATAGATTTAGACAAGGCTGCAAGAGCCAGGGCTGGTTTACAAGCCATGCCTGCCATAATATAAATGCGTTTGAGGTCAGTGTCGATCTTCCTTTCCAAACCATCTTTAAAGAAAAGGTGTCTTCCAGAGGAAGCGTGACATGTTTCACTAACCTCATTAAAGCCGCATCAATGAGGGGTGCTGCTTCCAGATGCTTTACCTCCTCACTTTTGAATGGGTACATTTTCGCTATCTTGGAAATCAGCGAGTTCTTCCTCTCAACTTTACTCCATTCATCTGAAATAATTTCCCCAAGTTCACCCAGGAAGGGGAAATTTGGGCGTTCTTTCCTGAGCTGCTTAGAGGGTGCTTCCTCTGCTTAGAGGGTGCTTCTACTGGCTCCTCCCATCTCAATGCGTCTTTAACCGCTTTAACCATTTGTCATCAAAGCCTGTACTGGAGTCTTCCATATCCGCTTTGTTGTCCGAGGAACCACTCAAGGAGAGATTTCGTCGAGAGGGACCTGGAATCTCAGGGTCAACCCTGTCAGGAACTGGTGGTGGAGCAGCAGGAGGGCTGGTTGTATGAACGAAATCTGTCCTGTTCAAAGACTCTTGAACCACTCTTCTAACCAGAGCCTCCACCTGTTGGTCTCCAGCTCCTCGTTCTTTAACAGCTCGAGCATAGCATAACTCACAGAGAGATTTACCCTCTGGGACCTGAGCTCTACATCCCCAGCATGCTTTCTTATCAGAGCGGCTGGAATGGCGGTGAGAATGATGACTAGACGTGGACCGTCTGGTGGATGATCTAGGACGTCTAGAGCTTGACGTAGAGTGACGGTTTTGTGATCTAGATTTGTCACTAGCTTTGCGTGCCGAAGAACGGTGTTCAGACCTAGAAGGGCTGAGGGAAAAAAAAGAGTTAACATGCACCTGATAATAAAACCCAAAACAAAAACAGGCAAAGGGAAAATTAATTCCATCCTACCTGCAGAGTAAGGGTTGGCCACTGGGGGGCGGTGACACATCCATAGCAAACAAATGACAAGAAAGACACTGAAAGCAATCAAGACAGCAAATAAGAAACTGATGGTTTAGCAGTTAGGAAAAAACCATAGGCAGGCAGTGCAGCATAACTACTACCTTGAACAGCCAAGATATGTGCACGGGGAATCAGCTGCTGAAGCATGAAAAGCATCCCAAGGAATAGCTGAATCTGACAGCTATTTGAATCTGTCGCCCAGGATGATGTCATCACGCTCACAGCGAACCTACGCTGTGTACGACACCACCCCATAGACACTGCGTGCATGCGCGACCGCCGCCATCTTGCCCGGACCGCGCACGCACAACCAAGCCTCAATTTCAATCGTGGCTCGCGCGCATCTGGAATGCAGATGCGTCCCAGCTGCCATGACCAGGAAGAGAACAGAGCTAGAGGGGACAGACAACAAACAGACACAGCTGCCATGTAAAAGAAAACAATATACATTACCACCACGGCACCAATTCGATCCGGCCTGGGACTGGGAGCCATTGCTGCTCATACTGCACGACCAGGGCATTTCATGAAAGGGCCTCCCGCTAATAGCTGGGACGAATGGCCATGTTGCCGCTTGCCTGCCAATGGCTGGCTATTAAGCTCTTCAAGGCATCGCATTAACTGCCCATGTCCACCCTGCTAATAGCTAAGGTAAAAGGACTCCAGAAAAGGACACCGCCAGAACCGTCATCTTCGCGTGCAAACCACCAGGACTGGACCGACCACATCTTAAGGTAAGACTACCTTGGTCCTAGGAGGAGGACAAAAAAGGAACACGGTCTCTGTCTAGTTGCAAACATTTATGGGAGTGGGGTCCTATGAGGTATGAGAGGATGAAGAAGATGAAGAGAAGAGCGGGAGCCTCCCCCCATGCCATGGGTGCGGAGTGGCCCGAGGAGAAGAAGATAGAAGACGCAGCGGAGGAGATGCTGGACGAGAATGCCGGAGGAAGAACCAGAAGAGCCAGAAGAACCAGAAGAAGAAGAAGATGAAGGAAGATAGAAGAAAGAAGAAGCATTTAAATAAAGGAATTGTCAAAAACTGTCTCTTGTCATTTTTAACATTTTTGACAGTTTTTTTAGTGAAATGGTAGGGGTAAGTACCCCCTTACCATTTCACACAGGGGGGGGGGCGGGATCCATGTCCCCTGAGGCAGGACCCAGGTCCCCAAACACTTTTTATGACAATAACTTGCATATAAGCCTTTAAAATTAGCACTTTTGATTTCTCCCATAGACTTTTAAAGGGTGTTCTGCGGCATTCCAATTTGCCACGAACACCCCAAATTGTTCGCTGTTCAGCGAACTGGCGAACAGCTAATGTTCGAGTCGAACATGAGTTCGACTCGAACTCGAAGCTCATCCCTAATTCCAAGGTATTTAGAAAGATGCATGATGAGTTTTTTGAAGGATTTTCTTTTTCTTTTTTTTTTTCACAAATTGTCATATTAGCAGGTTATTTCTCACACACAGCATATGCATACCACAAATTACACCCCAAAACACGTTCTGCTATTACTCCCGATTATGGCGATACCACATGTGTGAGACTTTTACACAGCGTGGCCACATACAGAGGCCCAACATGCACCTTCAGGCGTTCTAGAGCACCCAGGCCAATTCTGACATTTCTCTCCTACATGTAAAAATCATCATTTTTTTTTCTAGAAAATTACATAGAACCCCAGAACATTATATATGTTTTCTTAGCAAAGACCCTAGAGAATACAATGGCGGTCGTTGCAACTTTTTATCTCGCATGGTATTTGTGCAGCAATTTTTCGAAAGCTTTTTTTTGGGAAAGAAAAACAGTTTTGTGCTATAAAAAAAACAAAACAGTAAAGTTAGCCCAATGTTTTTGCATAATGTGAAAGATGAATTTATGCCGAGTAAATAGATACCTAACATGTCACCCAAAATTGCACATGCTCGTGGAATGGCGCCAAACTTTGCTACTTAAAAATCCCTCTAGGCGACGCTTTAAAATTTTTTACTGAGTACATGTTTTTAGTTACAGAGGTGGTCTAGGGCCAAAATGATTGCTCTCACTCTACCGATCGCAGCAATACCTCACATGTTTGGTTTGAACACCGTTTTCATATGTGGGCGGGACTTACGTATGCGTTCACTTCTGCATGCGAGCACACGGGGACAGGGGCGCTTTAAACATTTTTTTTATTATTGTTCATTTTACTTTATTTATTTTAGTTTGATGCTTTTTTCAAAAAAATTATTTTTTTTATCACTTTTATTCCTATTACAAGGAATATAAACATCCCTTGTAATAGGAATATGGCATGACAGGTCCTCTTTACAGTGAGATATGGGGTCAATAAGACATCTCACCTCTAGGCTGGGAAGCCTGACATAAAAAAATAAAAAACGATCCTGGCTTCGATCGTAGCAGTGAGTCGGTAGAAGCACCTGAGGGCGGCAGGAGGGGGGGGACATCCCCTCTCACCTCCTGGTAAGAATGATCAAGCAGTGGAACAGCCACTATAATCATTCTTATGGTGTAGGGAATGGCCAGCTGAAAAAGCTACAGGCATCATTCAGATATCCACGCACAAAGTCAAGGACATCGTATGACGGCCGATGGGCGGGAAGTGGTTAAAGCACATTTTTTTTTAACACAAAGTTGTCCAATTATACAATATTTCTAACACATAGCATGTACATACCAAAAATTACACCCTAAAATAGATTCTCCTACTCCTCCTGAGTACGGCGATATCATATGTGTGAGACTTCCACAGCCTGGCCACATACAGAGGCTGAGTACAGCTGAGTATGGCTGAGCATGGCCGAGTATGGCTGAGTATGGCTGCGCATGGCTGGGTATGGCTGAGTATGGCAGTGTATTGCAGAGTATGGCTGGGTATTGCAGAGTATGGCAGGGTATTGCAGAGTATGGCAGAGTATGGCAGGGTATTGCAGAATATGGCAGGGTATTGCAGGGTATTGCAGGGTATGGCAGAGTTTGGCAGGGTATTGCAGAGTATGGCTGGGTATTGCAGAGTATTGCAGAGTATGGCACGGTATTCCAGAGTATGGCAGTGTATTGCAGGGTATGGCTGGGTATTGCAGAGTATGGCTGGGTATGGCAGAGTATGGCTGGGTATTGCAGAGTATGGCTGGGTATTGCAGAGTATGGCAGGGTATTGCAGGGTATTGCAGGGTATGGCAGGGTATTGCAGAGTATGACAGGGTATTGCAGAGTATTGCAAAGTATGGCAGGGTATTGCAGGGTATGGCTGGGTATTGCAGAGTATGGCTGGGTATGGCAGAGTATGGCTGAGTATTGCAGAGTATGGCAGGGTATTGCAGGGTATGGCAGGGTATTGCAGAGTATGGCAGGGTATTGCAGAGTATGTCAGGGTACTGCAGAGTATTGCAAAGTATGGCAGGGTATTTCAGGGTAAACACAAGCACCCCCTATTTGAGTGCAATACCTCTAACGGGACTTTGTGGCGGGGTCACCTCTAGTAAAGTAGAAAATAGTAGGAAATTTTTTGTATAAAAGTATTAAAGTTTATTTATTAAACATTTCTAAAACATATTGCCATGACCTAGCCGTATATACAAGGGAAAATAAAATGGATGCGTATAATGGGAAAATACAATTGTAAAGAAAAATTGACCAATTAACAATGATACAGGTAAATAACCAAAAATCATAGAAACCCAACGTTTCGAGGTATGTAAAAAAGTTGACCTCTTCTTCAGGGGTAACGATAATTAGTCAGAGTGGGTGTTTCATCTAAAAAATTAACAAAAAAGCAGAACAGAAATAAGTGGAAGAAACTCTCAGATATTCATAACAGGGGGCAGTAAAGAGCATTTAGGTTTGCATTACAGGGTTCAGTTCACATTTTAGCAGTTGTTAACAACATTGGTAAATTCTCGACATCTAAAAATAAGAAATTCATACTGACCCCTTGAGAATCATGTAAAACTTCCTAGGGACGTTTCCAGCATCCAGTGCGACTTAAACAAATTGCCGTCCGTCACGGCCACACAGGGATCGCAAGACCAAGGTTGAAGCAGATAGAAAAAAGAGACCAAGTAAACCAAAGAAGTGATAGCCAGGGTGGGCTGAGGTTGCTTCACAAAGGATGTCCCCCATAAAGCGGAACAGACACAGTTCTCCCTATGAGGGCTGGAAAACCAGCCTGCTTGATGGAGTATGAAGGTGGGGGGTAATAGCCCGCTGTAATAGAAATACTTCAATGAGAATCTCAGAGAGGAAACTAGTATAAGTGTAATATTTATCTCCAAAGTAGAGATAGCATTGGGGTAAGCAAATGCAGACCACCCAGGATTATATATATCAGACACATACCTAAAAAGATATAAAGATGAGTGGAATCAGGTCACGGATTCCAGTAAAGGGCCAAGAGGAGATATTTTGATAAACCTCTGATGGGCCGAGGTCCAGAGGGGTGTGCGGGTTCCCTGGTTAGGTATAGGCCCGCATAAGTCTGCAGATTGAAAGGCACAACAGGGAAATGTTGTGGGTAAATCAATAATCAGACCTCTGCATAATTAGCAAGAATCCCAGTAAAAATAATCCTCAGGTTTACCTGCTTGTCTTAGCTTCCTCCAGGCAACGTCTGTGTGGTATAGGAAACAGCTGATGAGTGCAGCGTCAGCAAGGTTTAAGTATGTGCTGGAGTGGGAGTTGGTGCCCAATTAATAGTCTGATTGGCTGAGCCAGAGGTAAGGGGCGGTCTGGAGGAGGGAGGCCAGGACGTGTCTGTATAGGACATCCCCCGGGCGGAGTGACGTACAGCGTCATCTCCCCAGTGCACTCCCTGGAGTGGAACCATCCACAGCAGGGCGGAGATGGACCAATGCCGAGGCGCAGCGCTCGGCGGGGGGCGGAGCCAGCGCGACGTGGAGAGATCCCCCATACGTCACAGGATCCCGCAGCGCAGAGCTGGCGTGCCCGTCGTCATGGAAACCCATGACGCAGACTGCCAGAGAGAGGGGAGGCCGGGTTCGCTCAGAAGAGAGCGCACCTCAGTCTCCCCCGGGTGCGCTGAGTGAGCTGACACACAGCCCAGACCTGGAAGGGGTGAAAAGGAGAGTGAGGGTAGAGTAAGAAGGGGGAAAGGACAGACAAGAGATGAAGAGATAAATAAACTTTAATACTTTTATACAAAAAATTTCCTACTATTTTCTACTTTACTAGAGGTGACCCCGCCACAAAGTCCCGTTAGAGGTATTGCACTCAAATAGGGGGTGCTTGTGTTTGGCTAGAAATTGGGATGGGGGTCCACCCTTAGAAATTTACAGTGCCTATTGGGATGACACCTTTTTTTCTTTGGGTATTTCAGGGTATGGCTGGGTATTGCAGAGTATGGCTGGGTATGGCAGAGTATGGCTGGGTATTGCAGAGTATGGCAGGGTATTGCAGGGTATGGCAGGGTATTGCAGAGTATTGCAAAGTATGGCACGGTATTGCATAGTATGGCAGAGTATTGCAGAGTATGGCACGGTATTGCAGGGTACTGCAGGGTATGGCAGGGTATGGCAGAGTATTGCAGGGTATTGCAGAGTATTGCTGGGTATCGCAGGGTATTGCAGAGTATTACGGGGTATTGCAGGGTATTGCAGAGTATTGCAGGGAATTGCAGAGCATTGCAGAGTATTGCAGGGTATTGCAGAGTATTGCGGGGTATTGCAGAGTATTGCAGAGTATTCCAGGGTATTGCAGAGTATTGCAGGGTATTGCAGGGTATTGCAGAGTATTGCGAGGTATTGCGGGGTATTGCAGAGTATTGCAGAGTATGGCAGAGTATTGCAGAGTATTGCAGGGTATTGCAGAGTATTGCAGAGTATTGCAGGGTATTGCAGAGTATTGCAGAGTATTGCAGGGTATTGCAGAGTATTGCAGGGCATTGCAGAGTATTGTAGAGCATTGCAGAGTATTGCAGGGCATTGCAGAGTATTGCAGAGTATTGTAGGGTATTACAGAGTATCGAGGGATGGCTGAGCATGGATGGATGGATGGCTGGATGTGACTGCATTTGTCACAGAGCAGCTCTGTGGGCACTACACATCCAGCCCACAGCGCTGCTGCCATCCGATCCCTCCCCCTCTGTACTGATCGGTACACAGAGGGGAGGGAGGAACCGGCGCATGACATGACATCAGTTTGTTTACATGAGCGATCACATGGTAAACGGCAGCGATCAGCGGCCATTTACCATGATCCATGATGCGCCGGGTCCTCTGGACATGGTGGTCACGGATGTTCTTGGGTGCGCGCCCCAGGGGGAGCGCGAGAGCAGGATTCTGGGAGGACGTCATAGTACGCCCTCCCAGAGTTAAGCAACTGCCCTGTAGCCGTCATGCGGCTATGCACCGGTTGCTAAGTGGTTAAAATTGCGCACATCCATGCAACGGCGACAAACAACCTAAATTTTATTATTCATAGGCAACCCTTTACAGGCTACCACTGGAAGTTTGGTGGTAGAATTACTTACTGTCCATGATCTGACATTCAATAGGCATGTGATAGGTAATCTTTATGGTGAGATCTGGGGTCTATAAGACCCAAATTTCTCCCCTGGACTTAAAAGCATTTGATCACATCAATATTGATGAGATAAAATGCTTTTGATTTTTTAAAATGGTGCCGTTTACATCCGGGTAACCCGGAAGTGATGTGGCATTATCACTCTTGGGTTACTATATCATACAGCCCAACAAAGCCGATCAGATTTTACAAGAAAGCCAATCACTGGCTCTAAAAACCAGTACTGTGATGATGCCTATAGTTGCAAACATCATTCTGGTATAACCACTTGAAGTCTAGCCACTTATGGGTACGTTGCTGATTGGCAAGTGGTAAATTAACTGAGATTAGTAAACCTTGTTACCCATAGACCCTCTGCCACAACCCGTGGCTTACTATCCACCACTTATTCAGGTTTTGCCAGTATTTAAATACTTGGGAATTCATATATCTACCTTTCTGTCAATCTTATTCCTCTATTGCATCAATTCAGGAGTAAATGCAGCTTAGTGTAATCTTCCATCAAAGTCCAATTCTGGGAAACTTGAATATTATTCCCCATGATCCCTGGAAAAGATATTTTTTTAATTGTTATGCTTTTTGGCCTTAACAGTTGTCAGTAAAGTCAGTTATACATAAATCAACATTTGACAGGTTCAGCAGGGCCCAGATGAATTTTGATCCATATATAGGCAGGCTGTTTGTACACGATTTATCCATCAACTTATATACAACCAGCCTGTTGGATTTTTCCCGAACAATCAGTGGCACCAGCTATAGCAGGCAACACTGATCATTAGGGTTGGGTGAAGAGTTTGGCCCGAGCATGAGTTTGGGCAGAACACTGGCTGTTTGTCCGTTATCGAGACGTTTGACCATTTGTTCGGTCCGCCGAATTACCACAATGCATTGCGCCGGCCACACAGTGCATTGGAAGCTCTGATTGGCTGAAGCAATGAAATCTTTGCCCAATCAGGGCATGTAGCACTGTCACAGATTGGACACTGTCATGATGGCTCTATCCAATCATGGCTTGCTGCTTTTAGTTCCACCCCACATTATAAAAATATTCTTCCCATTTGCAATGTGACATTGGCATGAAGAGAGATAGAACAGGGCTTTGTTCAGTGCTACCAGCGAGTTAGTGTGCTATACTGTGCTTCTGTGTACTATCGTGATTCTATTGTGAGTGTAAAGTATCAGTTTAGTGTGAATCTAGTGATAGTGCAGTGTGAGTGTAGTGGGACCGTTCATTTTTACTTTAGTGTCACATTAGTGTAAATCAAATGCTAGTACAGTGTGAGTAGTGCGACCGTTCATTTTTACCAGGGCAGGTTTCCTGCAGTATATTTCAGTGCATTACTGCATGTTTACCACAGTATATTGCAGTGCCTTATTACAGGTTAACACACTATGGGGTTGATTTACTAAAGGCAAATCCACTTTGCACTACAATTGCACATGGAAGTCCAGTTGCTGTGGATCTGAGGGGAAGATCTGAAATTAGGGTAAGCTCTGCTGATTTTATCATCCAATCATGCACAAGCAAAAATGCTGTGTTTATTTTCCTTGCATGTCCCCCTCATATCTATAGCGACTGCACTTAAATGTGCACTTGTAGTGCAAAGTGGATTTGCCTTTGGTAAACCTCTATATGTCAGTGTGTTATTGCACATTTACCACAGAATACTGATAGTGTGTTACTGCACGTTTAATTCAGTATATTTCAGTACGTTACTGCACGTTTAACACATTATATTTCAATGAGTTATTGCAGGTTTATCACAGTATATTGCAGTGCATTAGTGCATGGTTAACACAGTATATTTCAGTACATTGTTGCAGTGTGTTAAGGCACGTTTAATGCAGTATATTGCAGTGTATTACTGCAGGTTTACCGCAGTATATTGCAGTGCGTCAGTGCATATTTAATACAGTATATTACAGTGAGTCAGTACAGTTTTACTGCAGTATATTGTAGTGTGTCAGTGGAGTGTGTCTGTGTAGTGATTACTCAAGGTAAAGTGCACCAAGCACCACTTTTCACTTCCCAATTTCCCCATCTTTATTACATTTTGCTAACAATCCCCCCGCATCATGTCTGGGAAGCCAACAAGGAGAAGCAGACATTCCTATGGCACAGTGAGGGGGCCAGCAGCATCTGTGTTCCCAGGCAAAGGTGGACGTGGTCCATCCTCAGGCAGGGCACAATTTCCTCTGTTTGATGATGTTGCCCACGCTATCCAGCCACTAGACAAGTGTGCCATCAATAAATTTGTTTAGTTCCATTTCATATTAGAATTAATTCGTATTTCGTAATTTGTGTCCGAAATTCAATTTGGATTCATACAAAATGTGAATTTTTGTTAGGTTTGTTAACTTTTCGTAACAATTACGAACGTACGTTATGATGAATTTAAAAAGAAAAAAATACCAAATTTGAAAGCCGTGGAAGATCCTTTAAAAGTCTATGGGAGAAATCAAAAGTGCTAATTTTAAAGGCTAATATGCAAGCTATTGTCATAAAAAGTGTTTGGTGACTTGGGTCCTGCCCCAGGGGACATGTATCAAAATAAAGATTTAAAAATGGGCGTTTTTTTGGGAGCAGTGATTTTAATAATGCTTAAAGTGAAACAATAAAAGTGAAATATTCCTTTAAATTTCATACCTGGGGGGTGTCTATAGTATGCCTGTAAAGTAGTGCATGTTTCCCATGTTTATAACAGTCAGTGAGCAAAATGACATTTCTAAAGGAAAAAAAAGTCATGTAAAAGTGCTAGCGCTAGTGCCGGCTATTAATGAATTGTCGGCCCCAACAATACACATAAAAGTCATTGAAAATTTTTAAAAAAAATGCGTGGGGGTCCCCCAAAATTCCATTAGCAGGCCCTTCAGGTCTGGTATGGATATAAAGGGGAACTCTGTGCCAAAATAAAAAAAAATGGCGTGGGGTTCCCCCCAAAAATCCATACCAGACCCTT
Organism: Lithobates clamitans; assembly: GCA_037952925.1. Taxonomy (NCBI): domain Eukaryota; kingdom Metazoa; phylum Chordata; class Amphibia; order Anura; family Ranidae; genus Lithobates; species Lithobates clamitans. The sequence goes on along the minus strand of JBBGZY010001615.1, from coordinate 427,007 downwards.
CAGGTCTGGTATGGATTTTAAGGGGAACTCCGTGCCAAAGTTAAAAAAAAATGGTGTGGGGTTCCCCCAAAAATCCACACCAGACCCTGCAATGGGCAGGATTCCCGTTACATCAGAGGGGGCGGGGTCAACCGTACACATCACTGGAAAACCCAGCTGTTTCCCCTTGACAGAGAGGGATGGGGTCACGTGATGAGTGGCCCCGCCCTCAGCTACATAAGAGCTGTAAAGCTAGCGCCGCATCATTGGCTGGCTGCCTGTAGGCAGGATCCTGTGCGTGTTCCCCGCTGGAGTCGCTGGAGATCATCCATCGCTGGAGATCGAGAATTGGATTACATCTCTGAAGTAGGAGCATTGATTTATTGGATTATATCGCTGGAATCTCTTTTTTATTTTTTATTTTTTTATTTTTAATAAAGGACTTGTCCCAAGCTGTCTCCTGTGTTTTTTTTAACATTTCAACACTTTCTTTTTGTGAAATGGTAGGGGTACAATGTACCCCTTACCAATTCACATGAGGGGGCGGGATCTGGGTGTCCCCTTTGTTAAAGGGGGCTTCCAGATTCCGATAAGCGCCCCCACCCACAGACCCCCACAACCACCGTGCAAGGGTTGTGGGGATGAGGCCCTTGCCCCCATCAACATGGGGACATCCTCCCTATGTTGAGGGCATGTGGCCTGGTACAGTTCAGGAGGGGGGGCGCTCTCCAATCCCCCCTCTTTTCTTGTGGCCTACCAGGTTGCGTGCTCGGATAAGGGTCTGGTGAGGATTTTTGGGAGAACCCCATGCCATTTTTAAAAAAATCTTGGCGCAGAGTTGGTGGGTGATGGGTGGCCCCGCCCTCAGCTACATAAGAGCTGTAAAGCTAGCGCCGCATCATTGGCTGGCTGCCTGTAGGCAGGATCCTGTGCGTGTTCCCCGCTGGAGTCGCTGGAGATCATCCATCGCTGGAGATCGAGAATTGGATTACATCTCTGAAGTACGAGCATTGATTTATTGGATTATATCGCTGGAATCTCTTTTTTATTTTTTATTTTTTTATTTTTAATAAAGGACTTGTCCCAAGCTGTCTCCTGTGTTTTTTTTAACATTTCAACACTTTCTTTTTGTGAAATGGTAGGGGTACAATGTACCCCTTACCAATTCACATGAGGGGGCGGGATCTGGGTGTCCCCTTTGTTAAAGGGGGCTTCCAGATTCCGATAAGCGCCCCCACCCACAGACACCCAGAACCACCGTGCAAGGGTTGTGGGGATGAGGCCCTTGCCCCCATCAACATGGGGACATCCTCCCTATGTTGAGGGCATGTGGCCTGGTACAGTTCAGGAGGGGGGGCGCTCTCCAATCCCCCCTCTTTTCTTGTGGCCTACCAGGTTGCGTGCTCGGATAAGGGTCTGGTGAGGATTTTTGGGAAAACCCCATGCCATTTTTAAAAAAATCTTGGCGCAGAGTTTCCCTTAAAATCCATACCAGACCCTCTCGTATGGATTTTTGGGGGGAACCCCACGCCTTTTTTAAAAAAATTTTGGCACCGAGTTCCCCTTAATATCCATACCAGACCTGGAGGGCCTGGTAATGGAATTTTGGGGGACCCCCACGCATTTTTTTAAATTATTTTTCAATGAATTTCAATGACTTTTATGTTTCAATAAGTTTTTATTGTTTGTTTTCAACAAATATTTAAACATATAAACAGAAAAAGGAAGAAGTATAGACAATGCCAGTTGCCTGACATCAGGTCTCCTGGTACATAGATATAGTTTATACAAATGCTGAAATAGTGCAATCGAGTACAAGTGCAAAGGTCACTTTAAATAAAGCTTTACGTTAAACCCGTAAACGTGTGTCTGTTGACATGTAGACCTTATTTACCCTGGTCTTGGGTGCCCCATTGGGAACCTGCTGCACCCAGAGGCTCAGGGAATCTGGAAAGTTAAACTAAAACATAAATTGTCAGGAGTATTTTCAGTGACAAGATTCCTGAACTCTTAACAAATAGAAAGTAGAGAAACATCTTTTGAGGGAAGGGAAATCTTGTGAAGTGTATTGCATTTAAGGGAAAACATAGGAGACATAGAAGGAGAAGATAAGAATAACAGAGTAGCAGAGGGGAGAGTAAGTGTAGGGTAGTTTGTAGAGGAATAGGAGGGAGGGGGAGGGGGTAGGGAGACAGCGAACCTCAGTCTATAGATTTGACCATAGCCCAAGGCTATGGTCCTGTGGGTGGGATATTTTTAGCTCTTAAGTGGAATTCTTTCCCAAGAGTCTTTGTTTGAGTTTATCTGAAGTAGAGTAATTCCTCCAGATACTCCAGACAAAAGAAAACTTAGCTTGTTTGTCCAGGGCTTTGGCCTGCATTTCTTCCATGAGCATAATATTGTGTACCTCACTTACCCATTCTATTAGAGAGGGAGATGTAGTGGTTTTCCAGTGCCTGGGTATGAGTTGCCTTCCTGCGCTGACAAAGAATTTCAGCAGACTATTTTTTTGTGACTTGATGGTCCCTGGTAATATGGATAGGAGGGCAATGGAGGGTGATGGCATTAGAGGTTTATCATAAATGTCTGTATAAATCTGGAATATTTGTGTCCAAAATGGGAGAAGCACATCACATTCCCACCAGATATGGATATATGTACCTTTCATTGAGTTGCATCTCCAGCACGTGTCTGAGTTAGATGGGAACATGACCCTGAGGGTTCATTGGGACCCGATACCACCGTGATAAGAGTTTATAGTTTTATAGTTTATAGGCATCAAGAGTACATCAATATGTCAACTAGAGGCCACATGATAGTCACAAGCGATCGATGGATACATACAATGATAAATACATATATATACATATAAAAGCAGCATTGGGCGATGGTGGTAAAAATGTGTGAAACCATAATTGACTGAAGAGAGATGATAGTTGATAGTGAGATGTGAGCATGTATCTGCGTAACAAAATGCCCGACACGTTTCGTGTGAACCACTCTTTAGGGGCACAGTGCTCAAACATATCTATGAAAATGTAATAAAATGGACAATTAATCTATATGCAACCGATTGTAGGCGGGGGAAGCCATTATGCGACCCCTGAGTACCTACATAAAATCAGTGCAGAGGAGGTGTGGTGATGATGGAGTCAAGGCCAAATTAGCAGTCCTTACCGGGAGCTGAGGTGACAGAAACATGCACTGGCGGGGCTCTCGCTCCCTCCTGTCCTATCAGGATCGGGGTGAGTGAATGTGTGCAGGGGTGGGCGGGCGCCCACAGCGTATCGGCACCATGCATCCTGCCACACGGGTGATGTCAACTCTGACGTCATGGCGTGCAGGCATTAGGTTTTCCATCTAGGCCGGTCAGCGGGGTCATGTGGGCATCTTCTGTGGGTGGTGCCTTTCGCCCACTTCAGAGCCCCTCCCTGCATATGCCGTGTCTGCGTGATGCTGGTGTCAGTCAGCGTGCACGTGGTTGGGGCGGGTGTACATATATGGCCGCTCCCGACACAGTCTGGGCGCTGTAAACAGATGATGACAGACCTCACACCAGCACTCGTATATATCTTTCTGGGAAACATATAAGCTCCTACCAGGCTACCCCACTCACATATTTTTACAACCAGTCACCATTTTTCCTTCTCCCCCCCCTGTTTTTTGTTTTGTTTTTGTTTTTATTGACCAATCAGGTCTGCTTTTGCTACTTCTTTTGTTTATATCACACTCTATGGGTATTGGATGTGATTCATTTTTCATTTTTAATTTTTATTTTTTATTTTTCATTTTTTCTTTTATCCCTAGCTGGGTTTTTCTGCTTTGACCTTTCAATTTTAGTTTCCCCTCATTTGATGCATATATTTCTTACTCACCTCATCAGTACAATATGACATACTGATTATGCATCCTCCTTTTTTTTTTAGACCCCGTTTGTTAGTCATTACTGGCAGGTTACTGTCTCATCTCAAGATCTAGTGCTCCGGGCTCTGTGCATGTGGGGGGGCTCTGTGCATGCGCCCCGCCAGTGCATGTTTCTGTCACCTCAGCTCCCGGTAAGGACTGCTAATTTGGCCTTGGCTCCATCATCACCACACCTCCTCTGCACTGATTTTATGTAAGTACTCAGGGGTCGGATAATGGCTTCCCCCAGCTACAATCGGTTGCATATAGATTAATTGTCCATTTTATTACATTTTCATAGATATGTTTGAGCACTGTGACCCTGATGAGTGTTCACACGAAACGCGTCGGACATTTTGTTACGCAGATACATGCTCACATCTCACTATCAACTCAGAACATCTCTCTTCAATCAATTATGGTTTCACACATTTTTACCACCATCGCCCAATGCTGCTTTTATATGTATATATATAAATATGTACTTTTTATTGTATGTATCCATCGATCGCTTGTGACTATCATGTGGCCTCTAGTTGACATATTGATGTACTCTTGATGCCTTATTGCATGCGCTCATACATATGTGCGTAGGTGTATTAAATTACATTTATTACAATGTTCTTCTTTTACATGTGGTCTATGTTTGTGATATGGTTTGATACAGGTTCCATGATCAATAAACACCATTTTTCATTCACCCTCTGTTGTCCGTGGACCTCATTTTAAAGTCCAAAACTCCCATTTTTCTCTCTGAACTAGGGATGGAGGCACATTCCCCATGTGCCTCATTCAAAGTCCCAAAAACCCCAATAAGATTGATTTATATATCCGTGATAAAGGTGTGTCGTGGAGTCTCAGAGAGTATGCATAGTTGTTCGAACCCGGTCAGGGGTCTGTGAATTTGTTTAGAGTCGTGAAGATTCTTGCAATAAGAATTCAGATGTCCACGAGTGAGCCACGTCACCTTGGGAGTACCGTCTGTTGGGGTAGATATGAATGTGCCTAGGGTGTTGTCAACAAATTGACGTGCCGTGGGCCAGAAGTCTCTGTTATAGTTGTCTATAGAGTGGGTTGAGTGGCCTTCCGGAAAATTTGGATTATCAAAGAGAGGGGTGAGGGGGCTAGGTTCAGATGATAATGAGTGGTTATCTCTCCTATGGTACCAGATCGCCAGGACGTCTCTAGTAAGGGGGGACAGTGTTGATAGTGATTTGTATGACTTATCGTAGCCCCAAAGGAGCGCTCGTAGATCATGTGTAGATAGGTCTTGTTCGATCTCCCGAGCTCCATCCCTCCCTCTACCACACCGACCCCCCTCCTGCTACTGCTGCCGAGGTATATTGGAAGATTTTGCAGAGCTTTGCGGTCCCAGGCCTACAGCCAGTCTTAGGCCTGGTGTGCCCGCCGCCATATTGGGCCTTACAGGCGCCCGACTTAAGCAGCCTTCCTCCCCCTTACATCAGTGGAACAGCGGAGCCCCACACCTCTACTCCCTAATCGGGTTGACATCGGAGATTTCGCTAGCTCCTCTGAGGGCTGTGGTGACGCCAGCTGCTCCTCTCTCCTACCTCAAGCCTGTCTTCAGTGGGAGCCATCTTGCGGCCTGCTGCTCCGGTTTCTCCTAGTAAAGACACAGTGAGTACGGTGACATCCCTATCCTCTTCCCTCACTGAGTACTCTTGACAGTGCCAATACTCTGCAGCCCCACTGAGACACTGAATTTAGACCCATACAGCGCCGTTCCGAACCCCCGAGAGGCGGCACACGCCAGACCGGACACTAATCTCAGGAAAGTCCGCGGCTTCGGCCTACCCCTGGAAGTCGGCGGCCATCTTGGTGCTCCACAGTGTTCTCCCTGTCCTCAGCCTGCTCTGTCTTACCTATCAACGTTTTTTTTTTTTTCTTTTTTATGGATAGAGGTTTACAAGCAAGCTCCTCTATACATTGTTGATGCAAGCAACCACCACAAGGAAAATCTAAAAATCCAACCCGTCTTTGGGGACCGTCTGCCATATTAATCCACCAAGTGCTGCTACTTCCTCTCTGCCTCTACCTAAGGTACAACATTTTTTTTTTTTTTTTTAACTCCTCGTTGTACCTTTTAAAGTGACCTTATAGCAATACCTGCATCTACACTTTTCCACATGATTGTGGCACCTTAATGCATGTCTGACCTTACACAGATGTAATTTAGGAGTGCTCCCTGCAGCTAACGGCCGTATAGGTCCAGCGATGCCCGCCAAAACGCCTAAACTTCGTGCAGCCTCAGGTAAACGTCCAGGCAAGAGGTCACTGCCCGTTCCAGTCTCTACAGGCTCCATCCAACAGTATTTGGCTAACGCACGTGACGAACAGGTTCGAACCTCGCGCACAAATGCCTCTCCATCGTCTCACGCAGTCTCTGTGCGAGAAAGCTCTCCTGCCTCCTCATACCGCTCTGACCTTATGGACGATCCAGGATCCCCAGCCGGCTCCGAGATGACTACACTAATGAGCGGCCTTAAAAAAGAACTTGCAGGTATGTTTCGCAGTTTGGAGAAATCCATCAAAAAAGAAATAACTGCTGTTAGATCTGATATGTCGCATATCCTGGTCAGAGTTGAGGAAACAGAACAACGGCAAGACACACATGCTGTAGCCATTAAAGAACTACAAGACACTGTTACTCAGCTGGCCTTTGCCCATCGAGCCTCTCTTTATAAGCTTGAGGACCTTGAGAACCGCAACCGTAGAAACAATATTCGTATCAGAGGTCTGCCGGAAGCTACTGGGGATAATGATCTAGAACCATCCATAAGAGGCATTTTTAATACCATCTTGGGTAGATCTGTCACTGAACCGCTGCGTTTCGACCGTGTGCATCGGGCTCTAAGGCCTAGAAATGCTAATTCAGATCAACCTAGAGACGTCATCTGCCGCCTGCATTACTTCGAAGATAAAAACGCTATCATGTTGAAGATGCGGGGCCTACCTAACGTTGACTTTGACGGAGCAGTCATTACCATCTTCCCAGATCTTTCCAAGGAAACGCTAGATCGTCGTAGAGCTCTGAAACCGCTTCTTGACCAGTTGCGCTCTGATGGGATCATATACAGATGGGGATTCCCAGCCTGCCTGATTGCCACGAAAAATGGTCGTTCCTAAACATTAAGATTCCCGGAGGAACTTTCAACTTTTCTACATGATCTTAACCTCCCACCAATGGAGCTCCCAGGCTGGCAAAACCCAATCCCTAAATTTCTGAGCCATCTAGACCCACCATGGGGAAAGACTCCCTCAAAGAAGCAACGTACCTCACTCCCAGGCTCTGCACAAAAGCATGGTTGAAAAGTGGCCTTTCCCCCCTTTTTTCTGTTTTTTTTTTTTTTTTATTATTCATCCATGTAGACCACCAATCATTCACAGGATGACATTCTGAGTAGTATTTTGGTCACAAGTTTTTTTGTACTTTTCCACATACATATATGGCCAAAATCGATGTACTATTGCATTGACCAATGTTTTTTGGTATTCTAATTATTTAGTTGTTTTTAAGTGTTTACTTTAATCTTTTATTATATAATTCAGGTACCAAGCTGGTCTACAGTTATATATTACTTTTTCAAGCTATATGTTGTTTACAATGATCCTGGCCCGTTTATAGGTTATCTCTACATTACTAACTGGAACTTATTAAGTCCCTACAGTTGTAGGTTATATGTTTTTTATAGGCCGTGCGCTGTCAGTGCGTACTCCTCCCTCTACCCCACCTTAAACACAGTAAACCCGCCCCCCATTCCTTCTGGGGTTGGAGACTGCGATTGGCCTTACAACTGTTCTATCCGATCCCTGCCCAGGGGTTGAGATGGCCTCTCGTTTTCTCTCTCCCCAATGGGAACACTGCAGATTTCTGCGTGACGTTCAAATGTTTCCCACAAGATGCTTAATCTACATATGTAATTTCTATATATGCTCTTTTTTCCTCTTTTTTTCTCTGTCTCTCTCTCCAAAACTCTCTTTCTTCTCCCCCGCCCCCCTCCCCCCTCTCTGTTGGCACACATGGATAGGTTGGCTGAAGGACCAAGCTCTGCTTTAGATATGGCTACCTTAAAGTGTGTATCATACAATGTCAGGGGTCTTAATGTCGCTGTTAAGCATCACCAATTAGCTCGTGAACTAAAACAAGCCGTTTGTTCAATTGCTTTTCTCCAAGAAACGCATCTTACTCACACAACTTCTGTTTAGCTAACTTCACCCCATTTTCCACAGTGGTACTATAGCTTATCAGATACCAACAAAGCTAAAGGTGTTGCCATTGGATTCTGTAGAGGCGTGTCCTTCAGGCTATCTGATATGTTAGCAGATGAACATGGTCGCTTTCTTTTCCTTCGAGGCTTCATAGGAAACACTCAATGCACTTTAGCAAATGTATATTGTCCAAACCACAATCAACCAACTTTTTTCTCACAAATCATTACTAAACTCTCACAGTTTGCCAAGGATCTTACTATCTTAGCTGGTGACATAAACATGCCCCTAGACCCTACTCTGGATACCTCTCAAGGTCGCTCCAGTGTTTCTTTCAAACATTTGAAATTTGTTAAAAAGAAACTTTTGAGCCTCCAACTAATGGATGTCTGGCGTCTCCTCCATCCTAAGGAAAAGGATTTCTCCCATTTTTCCACAACACATCAATCCTATTCCAGAATAGATAACATGTTTTTAGATCACTATCATCTTCCCCTCCTGCAATCCGCTCACATAGGGACTGCTTCTATATCTGACCATGCACCTGTGTCGATGACGTTGACCATGCCCTCCCTACCAAGACGTACTAATAACTGGAAACTTAATGACTCCCTTCTTTCCAACGAAGCTGAGGTCTCCATATTAGCCTCTCATTTATCACAGTACTTTAAGGAAAATAAGCCTGCTGACACATCTCACTCCACTGTATGGGAGGCTCATAAGGCTACTATAAGAGGTCGTCTCATTGAACTTGGAACTAGGAAAAAAAGAGAGCATGGTCAGCGAGTCACCCAGGTCTTGCAGCAGATAGCGACCCTCGAAAAACAACACAAATTATCTCTACATATTGAACACCTTAAATCCCTCACACTTAAACGAGAAGAGTTGAAATCGCTCCTCAACTTAGATACTAAGAGGAAATTCCAACGCCTATCTCAGAAATTCTATGAGTGGGGGAACAAACCAAGTAAGCTATTAGCCCGATCCTTGAAAACTAAACAGGCGCAGTCGTTTATTTCCAAAATCAAACTCCCATCAGGAGAGCTAGTCCACGCAACCCCAGATATCGCTAAGGCCTTCAGAGATTACTACACGGACCTTTACAATGTTAAAAATGATTTGTCCTCTCTTTCTCAAAAAGAAAGAAGGAGTCGCATATTCTCTTATTTAAAAGATGCTAACCTACCTAAATTGCCCCTGTCCATACTAAAAGAAATGGAAGAAGATTTCTCAGTCGAGGAATTTCAGGCAGCATTAAAATCATCCCCATCCGGTAAAGCCCCTGGACCTGATGGGTTCACTATTTTATATTACAAAACATTCAGTGATGTACTGCTCCCTCGTCTGTGCACCTATGCAAATTCCATCTCTCACTCTTCAGGTTTACGCCCAGAATCTCTCTCCACTCATATCACTGTCATCCCCAAACCTGATAAGGATCCTACCCTATGCATTCGTTTCAGGCCCATATCGTTGATCAATGTGGACATTAAATTACTTGCCAAAGTAATGGCGAATCGATTGTTGCCTCTTTTACCTAGCTGGATTTCAGCAGATCAATCGGGTTTCATACCTAACAGGGAAGCAAAAGACAATTCCCTTCGTGCAATCTCGTTGATCCAATATGTCCAGAGGCGCTCCCAGTCCACCCTACTCCTCTCCACTGACGCTGAGAAGGCTTTTGATAGGGTGGACTGGGAATACCTTAAAATGACCCTACGATACTTCGGGCTGGGTCCTAAGATGTTTCATCGAATTTCATCCCTATACTCTAATCCTACAGCGCAAATTAGGATAAATGGGATGCTGAGTGACCCTTTTGTCCTACACAATGGAACCAGGCAAGGCTGCCCCCTTTCTCCCCTTCTCTTTGCTATTACCCTAGAACCATTTCTAGCAACAATTAGACATAACATTGATATCAAAGGCATACAAATAGGTAACAAATCACATAAATACGCAGCTTATGCTGATGATATATTATTCTTTATCCAACAACCACGCATTTCAATTCCAAATTTAATGACGGCATTCTCCAATTTTCACTCCATCTCTAACTTCAAAATAAATTTATCCAAATCGGAAATTTTAAACATTAATATCCCCAAGTCAGAGGCTCTCTCTCTTAAACCTTTATTTCCCTTTAAGTGGGAACCAAAATGTATGAAATATCTGGGTATTTATCTTACTCCTCATCCCCATTCTCTTTTTCAATACAATTATATCCCCTTGCTAAATAAGATTAAAGATGACCTACGAAAGTGGTCCAATTTATCACATACCTGGCTGGGGAAAGTAAATATAATTAAAATGAATATATTACCTTGCATCCTTTTTATTTTCCAAATGCTTCCATTAGGTGTTCCGGTGGGGTTCTTCACTATTTTACAAACCATGATTTCCAAATTTATTTGGAAGAATAGGCACTCCAGGATATCCAGAGAGCTATTGTTCCGCTCCAAATGCTCTGGTGGTCTGGCTCTTCCTAATTTCAAAACATACTATCAAGCGGTTGTTCTTTCCAGATTGGCGGATTGGAAATATGCTCTCAAAACGAAATTGTGGGTACAAATTGAATATTCTCTAAGTGGAATGGACCTTTCTATAGCTCCCTGGATACCCCGATCTTGCAGAAATTTGGCTCATAATACTTCGGTTCTTACTATATCCTCTTTAGATATATGGGATGCACTACACAAAAAATTTTCATGGAACTATAACTCCCCTTTATTGCCCCTTCTCAACCACAAATATTTTTTGCCGGGTCTATTAGACCCAGGTTTTAAATCATGGAAATCTGCAGAACCCCTTCTACTACATCATGTCCTCCGTGACAACACTATTAAACCACTGAGTATGATTCTAGCTCCTAAACCTGCTACATTTATGGATAAATGGAGATATCACCAATTACAACATTTCTTAAATTGCCTCCCTAAACCAATTAGAGGTGTTGAGGATTTACATGCTATAGAAGAGATTTTCTATCCAAAAGATCCACCTTTACATAGTATATCTCTATTTTACAAAGCTCTCATTGCTCTACAAAATCCCAACCCTCCACCTTTCCTTGCTAAATGGGAAACTGATTTAAATTCTTCCCTCACTGACAACCAAAAAGACAAGGTTCTTCAACTAGCCCACACTTCTTCCATAGCCTCGAAAATGTCAGAAGTTAACTATAAACTGTTAACCAGATGGCATTACACCCCAGCTAGATTACACCAAATGTTCCCAGCCAGTTCCCCGTTATGCTGGAGGAATTGTGGGAACAACGCTACTCACGCACACGTCTGGTGGTTTTGCCCACTGATTCGACCTTTCTGGGATGCCATTCGTACTCTGATAACACAGATCTCAGATACGAATATACCCAATGACCCTTGGGCTATCCTCTTTCACTCTACGACTACCCCTATGAGATTATATAAACGTTCAATTATCCCCCATTTGCTGAACACAGCCAAAGCTTTAATCCCGACTTTATGGGGACAACCAACAATCCCTTCTATTCGAGTTTGGTTACAAATGGTTGATAACGTACATCTTGTGGAGAGTATTACACACAACATCAGAGGTACCTCCAAGAAACATTCCATAACATGGGATTCATGGATAAACTTTCAACCCACTTCCACCTATAAAGACATTATAACACAAACCCCTTAAATTGACTTACTAGGAGTAGCTGTTTATATTCTGATGTTTAGGTTCTTTTCAATGTGATAACATGTGTGCCAGCAATTCATCCCTCCCCCCTTCCCCTCCCCATTCCTACTTCTTGCTCTCTCTTTTCCTCTATCCTCTCTTTCTATTCATACTCTCCCTTTTCCTCTTACTTTATACTTTTGTTAAACCAATATACAGATCTCTTTTCAGTATGTTTGACTTCAGGACTCAAATACTGTGAACCTCCCCTTCTTTTTTACTTAGATGATGCAATAATACTTTTTATAAATATATAGTCACTTGCTGGGTGTATGGTTTATAGCTTACTGTCATAGTTGATACAGTCTAAACCTAAATTTATCATTTTGACTTCTAAATATGTACCTTTTATGTGCCTTATGTTTGTCTTTGCTCTATTTTTCTTTAATAAAAACTTATTAAACAAAAAAAAAAAAGATAGGTCTTGTTCCACAAACGTGGTGGCTTTGGTCATAGGACGAGGGAACCACTCAAGGATACGAGATATAATTGCCGACGTGTGATATAGCTTTCAATCACTTTTAGGTTTATTGTTGGGACCGACAATTCATTAAAAGCCGTCACTAGCGCTAGCACTTTTGAATGACTTTTTTTTCCTTTAGAAATGTCATTTTGCTCTTGGACTGTTATAAACACGGGAAACATGCGCTACTTTACAGGCATACTATAGACACCCCCCAGGTATGAAATTTAAAGGAATATTTCACTTTTATTGTTTCACTTTAAGCATTATTAAAATCACTGCTCCCGAAAAAACAGCCATTTTTAAAACTTTTTTTTTGCATTGATACATGTCCCCTGGGGCAGGACCCAGGTCCCGAAACACTTTTTATGACAATAACTTGCATATTAACCTTTAAAATTAGCACTTTTAATTTCTCCCATAGACTTTTAAAGGGTGTTCAGCGGGTTTCCGTTGTAACGGAATTTGGATCCGAAATTCGTCAAAGAAATTTCGTATTTCATATAAAATTCAGAAGCATAGCAATTTATATTTTGGATGCTTCTGAATGTATGAATTTTCGGAAATTCGTACGAATTTTCGATTCGTACAAAACTAATTCACATGTCTACCAGCCACAGCATGCAGAGGAGGCAGTGGACTGGCTTACTAAACCATCCTCATCATCCATCACCCAGGAAAAGTACTGTACACAGTTCACTGCAGCTATCAAAGTGGCTTATTCTGCCTCCTTGTCCACAGCTACTCTGGCCATAGCCTCAGCATCAGGCATGGAAGAGTCAGCTGAGTTATTTGAACACAAGGGTTTATTTACTAAAGGCAAATCCACTTTGCAGTGCAAGTGCACTTGGAAGTGCAGTCACTGTAGATCTGAGGGGGACATGCAAGGAAAATAAACAGCATTTTTCCTTGCACATGATTGGATGATAAAATCAGCAGAGCTTCCCCTAATTGTAAAGCTTCCCCTCAGATCTACAGCGACTGCACTTACAAGTGCACTTGTAGTGCAGAGTGGATTTTCCTTTAGTTAATCAACCCCAGAGCGTCAGCCACTTGCACCTTGATGATGCACCCCCATTACTTGATTCAGATCCTGGTTCTGAGGTTGAGGAAGGTAGGAACATGAGCCTAAAGAGAGGGGAGAACACTGGTAAACAACAAATTGGCACTCATGTTCCCCCAGGCGCAGTGAATTGCCAAGTTGGCTCCAGTGATCATGAGGATGGAGGGGATGATGATGAAGTCACTGACATTACTTGGGTACCAGATAGAGCAGAGGAGGAAAGTAAAGGTAAGGCACAACCCCAACAAGTCAGTCATCATGGAAGAGAAGAGAGCAGCCACCCTATTCCACCAGATTGTGGAGCTGTTATCTCCCAGCCCTCTTCCCACGGCTCAGCTGTATGGACCTTTTTTAGCACATGTGCAGCTGATCGCACTGTTGCAATTTGCAAACTTTGCCTCAAGCAGATCAAGCGTGGCAAAAACACCAGCCATTTGGGTAGCACATGCTTGACAAGGCATTTAACCTCCCACCTCTGAGCCCATTGGCAAGAGTATCCAAAAGCCACACAAAAGGGATGCAACTCTGTACCTTCTCACTCCTCACCTTTCTTGTCTACCCTGCTATACCTCATGACTGGGGATGAGCCAAACACCCCCAGTTCGGTTCACAGCAGAACATGCGAACAGGCAAAACATTTGTTCAAACACCCTTAAAGTCTATGGGACACGAACATGAAAAATCAAAAGTGATAATTTTAAAGGCTTATTTGCAAGTTATTGCCATAAAAAGTGTTTGGGGACCCGGGTCCTGTCCCAGGGGACATGTATTAATGCAAACAAAAAGTTTTAAAAACGGACGTTTTTTTCGGGAGCAGTGATTTTAATAATGTTTAAAGTGAAACAATAAAAATGAAATCTTCCTCTAAATATTGTACCTGGGGGGTGTCCTTAGTATGCCTGTAAAGTAGCACATCTTTCCCATGTTTAGAACAGTGCCACAGCAAAATGATATTTCTAAAGGAAAAAATGTAATTTAAAACTCACGGCTGTAATGTATTTTCAGATCCTGGCAATATAGATAAAAATAACAAAAATAACAAAATAAAAAGGTATGGATGTCTCCCCCAAAATCCATACCAGGCCCTTCAAGTCCGGTATGGATATTAAGGGGAACCCCGCACCCAAATTAAAAAAAAATAAAAAAAAGGGTGTGGGGATCCCCCAGGCACTATATACTCTGAACAGAAGTATATATACTATATGGCCTGCCCTATATACTCTGCAGAAAATTGGGCCTTAGGTGTTGGTGATACCAGAACCCTGTAAGCTCTCACTTTTGCTCTTGTTGGGCACCGGAACGGGCTCTGCTGTAAAATATTTTATCAAGAATTGTAAATACATGCCCCTGTTAAACAGGGGCAGAAAAATTGGGCCTTGGGTGGTGGTGGTGCCACAACATTGTAACACCTCACAGATACTCATATTGGGAGCAGGAATGGGCCCTGCTGTGAAACATGACTGCCAGTTTCTTGTCCTTCTGTGGCACCCCCTCTCTCTAGGCTCCTGTTACTCCCTTCCTTCAGCAGCATATAACCCACACAGTGGTCGAATAATTCTGAGTACTCCTCCGTGCATTACGGTGGGATTACGGAAGGAGTGACTGTGGACAAGGAGCGGGTGGAATAGGCCGCTTTGGTAGCTGCGTTGGAAGGCAAACTACTCTGAGCCTGGGTGACAGAGGATGAGGAGGATGAGGATGGCTTTGTTATCAACTCCACCAACTCTTCTGTATGTTGTGGCTCAATAACACAGCCAGCAGCAGCAAAAAAGGACCCCACGGCCATCGGCCATCGTGCCGTGCCCCACAGCCACCTGAAGAGGATGCACCATGTCCACGACCAGCAATGTTGACTGTAGACACAGAAGCTGCTTTCCCTCTTTTAGCGGCCTGTGAGCATCTGCTTCTCCTTGGTGGCCTTCCAGACATGATCTATTTTTTGTTTTGCAAAACCACACTATACCATATATGATACTGTGTACACTGCCTGAGGTGTATTAGAAAGTGTACATCGGATGCACCGGCTGCACTGTATAGTATACTGTGTACATCACCAGAAGTGTAGTAGAAACTGTACATACTGTATTAAATACTGGGTACACTGCCTGAAGTGTATTGGAAACAGTACACCACGGAATGCACTGTAGATATAGGCTACACTAAATGCAGAGTATATATGTAAATATTTTATTACATCTTTTCATGTGACAACACTGAAGAAATGACACTTTACTACAATGTAAAGTAGTGAGTGTACAGCTTGTATAATTGTGTAAATTTGTAAAACACACAGCCATAAATGTCATTAATGTCTAAACCGCTGGCAACAAAAGTGAGTACACCCCTAAGTAAAAATGTCCAAATTGGGCCCAATTAGTCATTTTCCCTCCCCGGTGTCATGTGAATCATTAGTGTTACAAGGTCTCAGGTGTGAATGGGGAGCAGGTATGTTAAATTTGGTGTTATCGATCTCACTCTCTCATACTGGTCACTTGAATTTCAACATGGCACCTCATGGCAAAGAACTCTCTGACGATCTGAAAAAAAGAATTGTTGCTCTACATGAAGACAGCCTAGGCTATAAGAAGATTGCCAAGACCCTGAAACTGAGCTGCAGAATGATGGCCAAGACCATACAGTGGTTTAACAGGACAGGTTGCACTCAGAACAGGCCTCGCCATGGTCGACCAAAGAAGTTGAGTGCACGTGTTCAGCATCATATCCAGAGGTTGTGTTTGGGAAATAGATGCATGAGTACTGTCAGCATTGCTGCAGAGGTTGAAGGGGTGGGGGGTCAGCCTGTCAGTACTCAGACGATACGCCGCACGCTGCATCAAATTGGTCTGCATGGCTATCGTCCCAGAAAGAAGCCTCTTCTAAAGATGATGCACAAGAAAGCTCGCAAACAGTTTGCTGAAGACAAGCAGACTAAGGAGATGGATTATTGGAACCATGTCCTGTGGTCTGATGAGACCAAGATAAACTTATTTGGTTCAGATGGTGTCAAGCGTGTGTGATTGCAACCAGGTGAGGAGTACAAAGACAAATGTGTCTTGCTTACAGTCAAGCATGGTGTGGGAATGTCCTGGTCTGGGGCTGCATGAGTGATGCCAGCACTGGGGAGCTACAGTTCATTGAGGGAACCATGAATGCCAACATGTACTGTGACATACTGAAGCAGAGCATGAGCCCCTCCCTTTGGAAACTGGGCAGCAGGGCAGTATTCCAACATGAAAATGAACCAAAACACACCTTCAAGACGACTACTGCCCTGCTAAAGAAGCTGAGGGTAAACGTGATGGACTGGCCAAGCATGTCTCAACTGGAACATGCCGTTTAAGGACAAACATGTCCTCAAATGGAAGGTGGAGGAGCACAAGGTCTCTAACATCCACCAGCTTCATATATATATATATATATATATATATATATATATATATATATTTTTATATATATATATATATATATATATATATATATATATATATATATATACACTATATATACACTGCCTGATGACTATTAGAAACTGTACACACTGTATTGGATACTATGTGCACCGCCTGCACTGTATTAGCAACTGTACAATGGCTGCACTGTATTATATTATATATTACACCACCATACACCAGAAGTGTATTAGAAACTGTACACACTGTATTAGATACTGTGTACACTGCCTGAAGTGTATTAGAAACAGTACACCACAGAATGCACTGTAGATGTAGGCTACACTGGTACACTGTATGCAGTGTATTTGAGAATATATATATATATATATATATATATATATATATATATATATATATATATATTAGACTGACAATATATATACATATATACACAGTGTGCAGTGTGCAAGTGTGTATCTCTCTCTCTCTCTCTCTCTCTCTCTCTCTCTCTCTCTATATATATATATATATATATATATATATATATATATATATATATATTCTCAAATACACTGCCACTAACTGAATAACCTGCCTGCTTAATCTAACTCAAGCTATCTCTCTGTCCATGCCAACAACACTACACATGGCCACTCTGTAAGCAGCCTTAAAAAAGTATGGGGTGTGGACTTAGTCCCCCTGAGCCATGATTGGCCAAAGGCACCCTGCCTTTGGCCAATTATGGCTCTCAGTAGAGCGTGCTGTGATTGGCCAAAGCATGCAGGTCAGGTGCAGGCTTTGGCCAATCATCATACAGCAATGCACTCCGATTTTGCAGTGCATTATGGGGTGTTCAAATTTTCTGCGAACGCTCCATATGCTTGGTTCGTGTTAGAACAAACGAACACCCAATGTTTGAGTCGAACTTACATTCGACTTGAACCGTGGGCTCATCCCTACTCATGACTAGGGATGAGCCCGATGTTTGAGTCAAACGTAAGTTCGACTCAAACATCGGGTGTTCGCCTCTAATAAGTGGTGTTTGCGGCCAATTCAAAAGCTGCCTGAACACCGTTAAAGTCAATGGGACACTAACATGAAAAATCAAAAGTTCTCATTTTAAAGGCTTATATGCAAGTTATTGTCACAAAAAGTGTTTGGGGACATGTATCAATGCAAACATTTTTTTAAAAATGGCAGTTTTTTCGAGAGTGATTTTTTTTAATGCTTGAAGTGAAACAATAAAAATGAAATATTCCTTTAAATTTTGTGCCTGGGTGTCTATAGTATGCCTATAAAGTGGTGCATTTCTCCCTTGTTTAGAACAGTACCATAGCAAAATTACATTTATAAAGGAAAAAATTGTCATTTAAAACTGATCATGGCTGTAATGAATTGTTGGGTCTTGGCAATATAGATAAAACTCATTGAAAAAAAAAGCATGGCTTCCCACCCAGTCCATTACTAGGCACTTTGGGTCTGGCATAAATAATAATAAGGGGAACCCCAAACCAAAATTAAAAAAAAAAAATTGCGTGGGGGTCCCCCTAAAATCCATACCAGGCCCTTCAGGTCTGATATGGAAATTAAGGGGAAATCTGTGCCAAATTTAAAAAAAATGGTGTAGAGGTCCCCCTAAAATCCATACTAGACCCTTATCTGAAAAACAAGGAAAACATTTTATTGAAAACAATATCAATATCAAATTGGCTTCAAAGCCAAATATTTGTTATCAAGAAGTTCCTTACCTGCTCATCCACTTATGTTATTTACTGCATCAGCTGCATTTGTGGTCTATAGTAGGTAGGTAGGAAAATGAGGTCACCAGATGCACCATACATTATTTTCTTGAATCATGCTTTCCCTTATGCTCTGTGCATTTCCAATTAATTGACAATCTCCCAACATGAATAAATAATTAATGTTAATTCATTTGTTTACATAATTTGTCTATACCTCTATATACACATATGATTTCCTTGTACCATGCATTTTCTTTATGTGCCATGCATTTTTAATTATTTGGTACATTTTTATTTTATTTATATTCTTAATGGATATTTATCTTTTATTATTGGCTACTTACATAATTTGTGCATATCTCCACATGTACTATAAATCATTTTCTTATTTCATGTGTTTTACTTGGGTATTTTAATACCTCAGCTTTAGACCAATATATCACAGATGTTGTTGCACAGCATTCCTTGCTGCCTGTAAAATAATTTCTAGGAGATGGGTCTCCCCAGCTTCCCCCAGAAGAATGATTCCGGGAAATACATATTCACTGTATTGGATATTACATATTATGCTTGCCTGACTCCTTTTTCTTTGTACATTGTTCAAAATGCCTGGCATATTTAGTACTTGTATTTGATGATTTCTTTTTTGTCTGATGTGTTTTTTTTTTCAATTCTGGAAAAACTAAATAAAACTTACCCGACAAATAGCTTTGTTTGAGGAAAATATGGGCTTCCTTTGCAAATTATTTTTTTAAAGAAAAACTGCATTCCTTGCAATTATCTTCTGTATTATCTGTTTCTTATCTATATCTATCCTTACAAAAAAAAATCTTGCCTTCCTTAATATACTACAGTTCTTTTGTAATAATTAGATAGATAAATGGCTGGTATAATTCAACCTAAACATGCAAGAAGTATGTACCTGATGTCTTACAATATCCATGTCACCATTCATGCAAGCAACACTCTACATTTCAGTACTTTCTATATTTGGCTCATGTCTTATAAACATACCTATGATCTGAAATGGTTAATTTCTAGATGCAGTTTTGCCAACATATTGCACAATGCTTTGATTTATCAACAATCTTTCTATATTGTCAAGAGAAAAGAGAACAAATGCTTCATCCTGTATGCATATCTCACATGTTGTGTGCTGTGCACCATTTTTGATAAGAGCTCTCATATTCCATTGTTCTTGGTGACAGGGTTGGACCACCAAACATGGTTCAAAGATTTGAACCATTAACCACTTAAGGACTCAGGCTTTTTCTAACATTTGTTGTTTACAAATAAAAATCAGTATTTTTTGCTAGAAAATTACTTAGAACCTCCTAAACATTATATATATTTTTCAGCAGGTACCCTAGAAATAAAATATATTATGTGTTTTTTTTTTTAAACAGCGCAACAGTTTTTCAGAAACGAAATTTTTTGGGAAAAATACTTTAATGAATTTAAAAAAACATAATATATCCCATTTTTGTGTACGATATGAAAGATGATGTTACACCAAGTAAATAGATACCTAACATGTCATGCTTTAAAATTGTGCGCACTCGTGGAATGGCACCAAACTACGGTACGATCTCATAGGTGACACTTTAAAATTTTCTACAGGTTGTCAGTTTAGAGTTACAGAGGAGGTCCAGTACTAGAACTATTCCTCTCACTCAAACGTTCATGGCGATACCTCACATGTGTGGTGCAAACACTGTTTACATATGTGGGCGTAGCCTACGTATGCATTCACTACTGCACGTAAGTGGGCGGGGACAGGGCACTTTCTTTATTACATTTTTTTAAAATTTTACACTGGCCCTTTGAAAAAATAAATTTTGATCACTTTTATTGCTATCGCAAGGAATGTAAACGTCCCTTGCAATAACAATACAGCATGACAGGTCTGTGGTCTAAAAAACCCAAATCTCTCCTCTACCCTTAAAAGCAAAAGATCAAAAAAAAAATTTTTTGCTTTAAGAAAAAAAAACGTGTACATGACCCAAGAACCGGATGTGACGTCATGACATTTCTCTGGTCCTCCAAGGGTATAGAGATGAGCTGTAGCCATCTTGCCATCACTTATCTCTATGGCAAGATACTGCTGGTGCCCAATGGTTTCCGGGCTCAGCAATCAGTAACATAAGCCTGGGAACCACTAGGAAGCGTTGGGAGGGGGCACCTCTCCTGCGGCTTCTAAAAGTGATCCCATGGCGAATCTGTCTCAGGGACCACTTTTATCTGAAAGACTGCTGCCTAAGGGAAAATAAAATACAGAGGTTATGGGGGGCGTGTCCGGACGTTCAGCTGCAAAGACGTGCAGAAGCTCAGCTCCTCACACACTGCTCTAATCCAGAGCCATCAGCTGCATTAAACTGCAATATCACAGCCAAAAAACTATTTTTTCTGACCCCAGACCCCTGCTGCTCTAATCCCGGAGCTTATTTGGGTCTTACACGGCCGGATTCCCTGAGACTCCCTCCAGACCGTCGAGGCCCGCCGCCATCTTGGGGCCTACAGACGGACGGGTGATCCCGCAGCCAGAACTCACGATCCGGAAGGTGGACAGCCCATCTGTACCTACTGGACGGCCGATCCACCTCTGAAGAACACCCGGGATAGCCCAGCAGCACGGAGAAGACGTGGGAGTTCTTCCGACAGCCGCCCCCGGCATCCTGCGGCCTTCTACACAGTCGCGGCCTGCGGGCTTGATTACAGGCGTTCCCCAGGGACACAGTGAGTAACTTATACCATCCATCCGCCTGTAGTCAAGTCCCTGGAGGGTGTTAGATCACCCGGTTCCCCACTACAGCTTGTCCTGGAGAAATCCCAGGGCTCAAAGGCGGCCGAATCCCACTGCCTGGCGGCCGTCCACTAGGATACACCGCGGCTTCGGCCTACTCCTGGAAGCCGGCGGCCATCTTGGGACTCCATAATACACCTTACAGCTACCCCCCTTCTCCTTCAGCTACACGACCCCCCATAAGACATCTGGACTTGCAGAGACTGTTTTCCTCCTGTCCTGCTGATAGTGAGGGAAGGTTGAGTTGCAAACTGCTGTTTCCGTCAATCCAAATAAGACATTACCTTACCTATAAGATGAATAATGTCTAAATAAACCCAAAATCTCGAGGGGGGGCAGTAAGCAAGATGGCAAACGCGTAAAAGGATAGCTCCGATCCCCGTCTCTTTATTAGCGGCTCCTGCAAAAGCTAATTGACCTTCTTTAACCCCAGGGACGACACGACAACCTACCAGATACTTCCTGGCATTGCATGGGTAAAATTGGCTTCCAGAAAACGATCTATAGTGGCTTTATCCCACCTCCACCGTCACGGCCCTCTCACAATATGGAGCGCTTCCTACTCAAGCCGCAATCCCCGGCCTCGAATGAACAGCCCAGTCAGCCGGATACAGATGTCCCCCGCACCGCATTGGGAAACACATTCATGGAGGACAACAGATCCCAGCAAACCCAGCACCCCCACCCTCCCGAATACCCCACAGATGTCGTGACGGTGGCCGTCCTCGATGTGAACCTGAATTCTTTACTACATGACCTGACTCACAGCATTGCCAAAGAGGTCGGTAAAATAGCACACGAGTTACGAGGGGAAATTGACCAGTTAGGAGAACGTACCAATACTTTGGAGAATAAGTTTGACAAACTGACTCAATATGTACATGTTCTCGAAGAGGACAATGCCTCCATGAAACATACAGTCTCCCAACTCCAGTTACAACAGGAAGATTTGGAGAATCGTGAAAGACGCCAAAATCTGAGAATTAGAGGAATCCCTGAGGCAGTAAATGACAAGGAGCTACGTCCCTACCTTTTGGGCCTGTTTGTTACTCTAGCGCCCCATATACCGGACATAGACTGGCGCCTGGACAGGGCACATAAATCCCTTGCCCCAAAACCCCCTCCTAATGCTAACCCCAGAGACGTTATCGTTCATTTCCACTATTACGAAAGTAAAGAAGCTCTCACAGCTGCAACACGCAACAAGTCACGTATTGACTTTAAGCAAAATAAGATCCAGATATTCAACGATCTATCCCCGATAACTCTGGCCAAAAGGCGCAGCCTTCGATCTGTCACTACACACCTTCAGAACTATCAGGTCCCTTACCGCTGGGGGTTCCCCTTTCGCCTATCCGCCTCTAAAGATGCTGTCCAATATTCATTGAGAGATCTTTTCGAAAGTGAAACTTTCATCCGCAACTTGGGCCTCCCACCATTACCTGAAGAAGATCTCCCACCTCAAGCTCCGAATCCCAAGCCACTCACAGCTCCAGTCCAGATCTGGACCCCAGTACGACGAAAATCCCAGAAGGCCTTTTCCACACCGCAAAGATCCAACCCCAACAGATTTCCGACCTGAAGGTCTCCTTCTCATCACCATTCTTCTTGATTGTTACTCCATGACTGGATGACTTGTGTCATGGCCATACCGGTGATCTCCCTGAAGATAGGTCGCTTTCTCTCAGGACTTAGTGAGATTTGCCCCTCATTGTTGTTTTTTTTTTTTTTTTTTTCTCTGGTTAACCTCTTGGAAGACGTTTCTTCCCCCTTTTTATATTACGTTCCTACGTTCCTACATTTTATCTTCAGCTTCTCGTGAGCCAATTTCTGTTTTCCTTTTTTTTGAGCAGAGACGGGGAACCCCCCCCCTCCCCTCTTGTCAACACCTGTAGGCTATCATGCCCCCCACCATTACCCATGGCTTCTGCCTGGGTAGCCTGAAATTTTTTTATTTTCAGGCTTTGCAAAAAAAAGTATTTTCTTTTTTTGATCTGTTAATTTTTTTTTTCTATTCATTTTTTTTTCTTTTCTTTTTTTATGTTTTTTCTTGATTTTTCAATTTACAGGTCTCCATTTCTTTCCGTGTATGACCTTTATATGGTACTCAATGATATATTCACAATTACGTGTCAACCCCGATTTATGTACAACTTTGTATGTTATAACCTAAAGATGTTCATTTATCTGCATGCATTTTATATAACGGTGGCTTTCCGTCTTCTGATTAGGCATGGCTCTTAAGATTTACTCATGCAATGTTAAAGGTCTAAACTCCATCGGGAAACGATGGCAAGCATTAAAGGAATTTAGGTCCTCTGGAGCGGAGGTGATTATGATTCAGGAGACTCATTTTAAAGCTGGAGGCTCCTTTAAATTTGCCTCCAGATACTTCCCTAGAGCCTATATGGCATCCGATCCTTCTGGAAAAGCAGGGGTAGCTATTCTTATTGGACGATCTTGCCCAGTTCGGATACTCTCCTCCTACCTAGACCCTCATGGCAGGTTTATACTCCTGAATTGTAGTCACCTCAACACTCAATTTTCTTTAGCTAACATCTATGCACCAAATGTGGGACAAATAGGTTTTTTCACAACCGTTTTTGAAAAGTTACAATCTCTCTCTCAGCCTTTTATGATACTAGGAGGCGACTTCAATTTTTGCATGTCCCCGACCAGAGATAGGAGATCCCTATTCCGAACTGCTCCACAATCAGCTTCCCAGAAATTATCTGCCTCTTTTCGTAAACTGACCAGATCTCACAATCTATTCGACACTTGGAGAGTAAAACATCCTACCCAAAAGAGTTACACATTCTATTCCCACTCTCACAAGTCGTACTCCAGACTAGATCATTTTCTGGTTACAGGCCCTCTACTTCCCTATGTAGTCTCTTCTGAGATCAATCCTATTACCTGGTCGGATCATGCACCCATTGAACTCAATATCTTGCTGACATCAACATTTACTAAAACTTGCCACTGGCGTCTTAATGAATTATTGCTCAAAGACCCAATATCCCAAAACCAACTACAACAGAAACTAACTGAATTCTTTCAAATTAACGATGGATCGGTCTCGGAAATTTCCACCTTGTGGGAGGCCCACAAGGCTTTCTTTAGAGGTGAATGTATATCTGCGAGCTCCCGCTTAAAGAGAGACTCTGCAAAACTTAAAATTGACTTACTTACTCAGTTGCGGAATGCGGAAAAACGCCTGTTGGTGTCCCCCACGGTGGAAAAATTAAGAATTGTTACTGCTACCCGGGACCGAATCAAATCGTTTGATCTGCACAAAATCTCTAAATCTATGCTATGGGCCAAACAGAAATTCTACGATTTTGCAAACAAGCCACATAAAATGCTAGTTAACAAATTGAAACCACGGCCCTTTCTAGCAATCCCCGATCATTTGACGCAGCCTGATGGTACTCCCACATATTGTCCCAAAACTATGTCGAAAGTCTTTGGGGATTTTTATACTAGATTGTATAACTGCTTAGGCCCTGACTCACATCCTCAATTCTCACAATCTCATTTTGACGATTTCATGTCTGCTCTAAAATTACCCAAACTCTCCGCTGAACATATCACATCTCTCAACTCCCCGATTACTGTAGAAGAGATAGGAGAAGTGATTAAAAATTTGCCTACACACAAATCCCCAGGACCTAACGGCCTTCCGTACACTTACTTTAAGACATTTTTGCAGACCTTGATACCTTATCTCCAATCTCTATACTCCTCTCTGCTTAAGGGTACCATCCCACATTCACAGTTCCTACATGCTAACATAACGGTCATTCCCAAACCGGGTAAAGACCCTGTATTACCAGATAACTATCGCCCCATTGCTTTATTAAATTCGGACTATACAATTTTTACTAAAATATTAGCTAACAGACTATCCCCTCTATTGCCAGCCCTGATTCATAAGGACCAGGTGGGATTTGTACCCACAAGACACGCTGGAGATAATACGAGAAGAACCATTGATTTGATTGATTTAATAACTAAAACTAAACGTCCCACTATAGTACTAAGCTTAGATGCACAAAAAGCATTTAATTGTCTGAGCTGGCCTTTTATGTTTGCAGTCTTGACCAAATTTGGAATTTCAGGCCCCTTTATACAAGCCTTACGAACCCTCTATTCTCACCCCACATCTCAAGTCCAATTGTCCTCCCACACATCACAGAGATTTGCCCTTAGCAATGGCACTAGACAAGGGTGCCCTTCATCACCCTTACTGTTTATATTAAGTCTTGAACCATTAGCAGCAGCCATCAGATCCAACCCTGAAGTCCGGGGAATTTCTTTACGCCAACAAGACTACAAATTATCCCTTTTTGCAGACGACATCTTACTGACCATCACCCGTCCCGACACCTCCCTACCCATTTTACATGATATACTATCCTCTTTTGGATCCTTGTCCGGTTTTAAAATTAACCAGACTAAAATAGAAGCCCTTCCCATCAATATTCCTCCAGACATGCTTAGCTTCCTGCAACATAGGTTTAAATACAGGTGGTGTCAGTCCTCATTGAAATACTTAGGAATTCACCTTACCCCCTCATACAATTCACTCTATCAGGCCAACTTCCCTCCTATGTTTGCAGAAATCTCAAGACTTCTAAATCTCTGGACCCCCATCCCACTCTCTCTCCTGGGCAGAGTCAACGTCCTTAAAATGTCGATACTGCCCAAACTGCTGTACCTATTTGAAACATTACCAATCCCAGTCCCAATCTCGCAGCTGAAAAATCTCCAGAGAAAATGCCTTAATTTCATTTGGAATAATGCCTCTCATAGAATTGCCCAACCAGTAGTCTTTTCCCCCAAAATTAAAGGGGGGTTGGCCGCCCCTGACCTTATCAAGTACTACTACGCTTCCCACCTTAGGGTATTGACTACCTGGACCTCAAGGAAAGCTCCAAGTAGGTGGGCTGAGATTGAAATGGGGATTACGGCTCCAGTACATCCCTGTTACCTGTTATGGCCTTTCTCAAATAAATTCATGACCCAATCGAGATCTCTTTGTTTATCCCCGATGCTTTTTACTTTATCTATCTGGAAGAGATGTGCAGATAAGTTCTCTCTTTCCTCACCGTGTTCCCCGCTCCAGAACGTACTTTTTAACCCAGACATCCCAGACTGTCTTTTATACGAACATCCCCATGGACTCAAGCGGGTATATTTCAATTGCGACATTTGGTACATCCGGTTACACGCATACTACTATCATTCCCAGACCTCCAAAAAAAAACACGATCTCCCCGCCTCTATGGAATACTTTTATATACAAATTAAACATTTTTTCCATACTGTTTCACCTTCATTGTCCCTAGAAAAACCTACAGATTTCGAAATACTATGTGCAAACGGCCCATATGAAACTAAACTAATTTCAGCTATATATAAAATGCTCCACGCAGTACCTCCTCTAACTGACACCTCACATAACTACATGGTTAAATGGTCTAAGATGTTAAATCGTCCAATTTCACTGTTAGACTGGGGAAAATTTGGGAATCATCTTCAAAAGTCTCACGATGTGTAGCACATAAGGAAACCACTATCAAGTTAATATTCTTTTGGTACAGAACCCCTGATTTGCTACATGCCCAGAATTCTACCCTTTCTAATCTGTGCTGGAGATGCGGTCAGTCTGTTGGAACCCTCCTCCACATCTTTTGGGAATGTCACATTCTAGGCCCATACTGGAGCGAGATCCAAAGATTATTACAAACGCTCCTTTCTGCAATCATTCCATTGAATCCCATACACTTTCTTCTGGGTCTTCCTTTCCCGGATATCCCCAAATCATCACAGAAACTTGCATCATTCATATTATTAGCAGCAAAAAGAGCCATTCCCAGGCTCTGGCTCTCTACCTCCACCCCCACTTTGCATCATACTCTCTCCATAGTAGCAGATATACGCAGGATGGAGCAAATGACGGCTAAGATTGAAGGTAACACCCTCCTATTCGACAGAATATGGAAGGCTTGGGATAATTCAATATTCTCTTCGGAACCTGTAGTTGTCACACCTTTTTGAAGTCTGCTAGAAATACCCTCTGACCATCCCTTACACCCGAATGTGCAGTTGACACAATTTATTTTATTTTATTCTTGACCTAAATCTAGATACGGTATAGACACTTTTTGTTGAGATGATCCATTGATGGAAGCCGCTGTCACTTGACTATACTGGTATCCCCACCATGATGTATTATATTATATTATTTTTATTTTGTCTATTGTTTTGATATATATATAACTTCTTCTTTGATGCTAACTTGACTTGATCTTTGTACCTTATGATACGATGTTTCATAATTGTTAAATCCTTTGAAAAATAAACAATTTAAAATACAGAGGTTATGACATCTAGCTGCAGCCATAACCCCAGTATTTAACATCAAATTAATGACGTATTTTCCTAGTTAGGTGGTCGGCAAGTGGTGGGCAGGTTGAATGTACCAAGTTAATCGATCAATCAACTTGGGTACAACCAGCCTGCTGGATTCGCTTCCGATTATCTCAAGTTGCTGCTATAGCCGCTAGCGAAAATCACGGTCTTCTCCTGTCGGGGAGGCTTCCCCTGCCTGCCTTTGCTGGGAGAAGACAATTGCTCGGCCCCTGTCAGCACTGTCTATGTTGGTGGTTGCAAGAAAGACATTTGCACCGTCTATGGGTTGACTTACCCTTACCTCTGCCATTATTCATTTACAAGTAGGACATCGCAGCAACATAAAGACTTTTTTTCCAATAAAGATATATTTTTATGCTAGGTTTTACTCTTGAATAATTTTTCTGAAAACAAGAAAAAACTGATTTTGTTGTAGCTTAGCTCTGAACTGTAAAACTTTTGATCACTCATTGGCTCTGCATTCAACATGACAGCTTCCTTTGGGTTTAACTGGCACTGATGTCTTATTAAAAGTTTTTTAAACAATTGTCCCAGGGGCATAACAATATTATGGTGCTGGAGATTTGGCTGATTAAACAACATATGTTACCCACTCTCACAGAGTACTTTCCTGCTATTTGTGCAATTTGCTTTTTATTCATGTGTAATATTAACTCAAAGCAATTTTCTTGTAACAATTTTGCAACAGCTGTTAAACTTATTTTATGTAACAATTAAACAGTTGCCATTTAGATTGTCATGTTGGTCAGTGGTGGTGAGGTAAAAATAAATATACATGAAAGGGCATATTTTTCATAGACAGTGGAAGAGGGTGCAGAAGAACATTAGGAAGAAGGAATTAAAACACCATTCACATGCCACTAATGGGTCTGTTAGGCAACAGCAGCATTTAAGATGACATAAGGATGGGGCTTTCTGTGGCCCAGCAGGGGAGTATTGAGTAGGGCTGATGACATTGCTTGGGACTTCAGTGCAGTAGAGAAAGTGTTGTCAGCTCACATAGTAAATTGGGAGCTCATTGGATTTCTGGCAGGAATAACAGGTATTTTTCTGTTCTTGCAGTGTTTGTAAAGAGTTAAAATGTACAGAAATGTACATACAGTACAGAAAGTAGTGTATCAAATTTTTTTAAAATTATTTTCTCAGTCATACACATTACGTTCTGAACATGAGGGTTAAACTAAACTAAATATGATGTCCTAGTACAAAGCTCCAGTTATGCTGTTGTTAAATAACAGATGCATCACAGTACTGCATTTTTTGTTACCCAGACATACACTTTAAACTATTAATTCTGCGTAACCAAGTCATAAACATCAGGTTTTGGGCTTTATTCTTCAGCCATGCAAGACTCTAAACAGTCTGAATATAAATGTTTTTTTTATTTTTTTTATCAATTCTATCCTTTCCCCTTTCCCTCCTCGTTTCCCTCACTGTCTTCCTCCCCTGTTCCTCCCCATTATCCCTCACTACCCCCCCCTTTTTCCCATTCATTCCTCACAACCCTTCCCTGTCCCCTTGTTCCCTTTTCCCCTCTTTTCTTTTTCCCCTTTTTCTCTTTTCTTTTTCTTTCTTGCTCCCCTCTCCACCCTTCATCTTTTTCCCCTCTCCTTTTCCTCCCTTTCTTTCTATTTTTTCTTTCCTTTCTTCCTTTGTCCTTTTTATCCCTTTTAAACCATTCACATCATACATACCTATTATGTTAAATAATTTTTGATCATAAACTCCAATCACTGTTGTAACCTAGGCCTAATAGCCTAAAAAAAACCTCTATAAAATTAGGAGTATCATTATTATTTGATTTATATAAGCTCATACAAATAACCCATATACATTCCTTATATGCACTGACTGGTGCTACTGCTTGATGCCCAGATCACAGGTGCCGCTGACCCACATACGCCCTTTGCCATATGCGGGGCATCTCAAATGTGTAATTCACCGTAAGTTGCGCAGTTGCTGCTTGACTCCCCCCTTTCGGGGTGGTGGCTGGCCGGGGGACTCCAGGCTGGGACCGGACGGTGGAGGCTTTTTGAAAGTCTTAGGCTCAGAAGACTTGGCTACACGCACACTTTTGGTAACTATGCTGAAGACTTATACAATTACTACATATAACTGTGCATTATTGTACTGATGTTATTTTTATGCATACAACTTTCCAACAGCGCATGCGATTCCTCTGAAGATGACCCGATGGGGTCGAAACGCGTCAGTACTATCCAAGCGCTTGTTTATTGCATTATTTTTGTGTAGCCTTGTACATGCTCCTGTGCCTCTTACAACCTTTGTACACAGTTCATGTTTTTACTACATTGCATACCTTTGTATTAGTTCTTTGCTGCCTTGAAAACCCCTTCGTTTTTGGGGGACAAATACCCTTTTTTGCAATTCCCTTTTGGGGTGTGCAGCTATTTTCCTTTCCCAAGTGTTTCCTCTTTTCGAATATAAATGTTTTCACCCATGATTCACACAACTTACACCCAAGGTTCTTTAATTTTTCTAAATAGTTTTATTTGGGAGTATCTGTAAATTCTATGTGAAAGTTGTATGAATCTGGGGTAAAACATGTATAAACAGACGTATAACTATTCTAAACTTTGCCAAAACTGGGTTGAGTTAAGCCAATGTAACACTTTGTGCTGCTCACAACTTAACACATTGCTAACTCAGACGGGCATGTACTATGGTTTCAAACAGTGTTTGTGATTCAAACATTTAATTTTAGTGGAAATTGTAAGGTGTCACACATAAGAAAAAAATTTTGATTTCATACTATATTATATTTACTTTGAAACAGTCATGCTCCTATAGTTTGATTCTTACAGCATCCTATATTAATAGAAAGCAAAATATATCCCCATATACATCCTAACCATTCTCCCTAACTATAATTTTCTGGGAAAGGAAAAACTATCTTTCCAGAATATGTTGATGGTCACAAATTAGTCGAAGGGTAGTCGTTTCTTTGGCACATTTTCCAGGTAAAATTTGCTTCCAGAGATCACTATAAATAAGTACAAGGTAATAATATTAGTATAGTGTTTGTGATTCAGAATATCTTTGGATGCGGAAAACATTTAAAGTATATCTCAGATTTTGTCACAAGAAACCAAATATTTCAAAAACTGGTACACGTATCCCAAAAAATAATCAGCTATTGCTATTATATCACCTTCAAAACCTCTAAAGAGTGTCAGCCTCTTTGCCTTTCCAGCCCACTAAGGATGAATAATTACATATTTTGAAAATAAAAATTACACAATCAAATGTCTATGGAGAATCCTGCCGTGAATACTTTTTAACAAGCACCCTGATTTCTCATTAACAATGAAATGGTAATAAAAAATGCAACTTGATGTTTAAAGAAATTGACAATAAGCAATAACAGTAAGAGTAAAGCAACTGACAGACTCCCTTACACTGACAATAATTAGGAATAAGTGGATTAAGCCAATTTGCTCTGATCCAGGGTTCTCTGGGAAGCAGCAATCTACTTAGCTGACAAATTAACAAGCAAAAAGCCTGTGGAGCTCAACAGGGATGTGTGACATTATTGCCCTAAAAATTTAATATTTGCTCTTTAGAATAACACTTCATGAGGAAGAATAACAGTTCCTGCTTAGACAACCTATACCACAGGGATGGAGATTCTTGCCCCATAACCTCCTGTGGCCTAAACCATTGTACCCTTATGGTTTACTGGCGATCACCTAGAGGCCTGGGGTGCCTACACTCCCTTAAAGAGAGGGCTGTATACTCTGCTAAATAGAACTGATAGGTACCGACCTGTAACAAATTCACTAATGTGCATATTTAATTCACCCACTGCAGCAAATATAACAGCATCGTTGATTTTTTATTTTTCCCTAAACTATAGACATTATGGGAGAACCAAAAACAAACTTTAATAATGAAAAAAAACTGGACTCACACTGTGCATCAGTAGGCCGTGGCCCTTTATTATAGGTCTTAAATAAATTAATTTAGCTTTACCTTATAATACATTAAATAATTAAATAACATACACTGCAAACATCAATAAATAATTTATACATATATAAACTTTAGCAAAGCTATTTTAAGCTTGAGATAACAAATACAACAACCTACAGTCCCCTTTCTTAAGAGACAAAACCTCATAATAAAGCCACAACAGGGGTGGGAGGGATGGATGTGCCTTTCTTCTTCTGTCCACCAGTGACTGCATCTCTCGTGATGCATCTCTCTCTTTAAATGTGTCAGCTCGAGCTAAGGACAGTTTGAAACATCATGTGACATTCAGGCTACCAATTACAGATACGTATGCAAATTAGGTTTAACTCTAGAGCCTTTTTTAGTCTGTAATGGCCCCATAGGTGCCCCCCCAACCCCCACCTTTCGTGGGATAGTAGGCAGAGTCAAATAAAACAAACTTTAATACTAAAAAAAACTGGGTTCAAACTGTTGATTAATAGGCAGTGGTCCTTTATTATAGGCATATAGGTAGGTATTAAAAGTATTACTTCAGCTTTTAGCTTATAATAAATTAAATAATTAAATAACTTACATTGTAAACGTCAGTACATTATTTATACATATAAAAACTTTAGCTTGGCTATTTTAAGCTCGAGCTAATAAATAAATTAACAACGCACATGCCTCAACAATGAGCCTGGCACCCCACCTGGGCCACAAATAACTCAACACAAGATTGTAAGTCCAAGATAAAAATGTCAAAGGCAATGTTGGGCAAGTGAACTTTGTCAGGTCTGTAAAAACCCAGCAGCCCACCTTCTCAATCAACATGCCTTTAAAAAAGGGCATACATTTAGCTAATCGCCCTATTAACCCTTTTACAAATCTTCTCAACATGTTTGAAGTCAGGGCTTAACCACAGTAAATGAGGTATAACCTAAAAAAAATAAGAACACAATTTGGCAAAACGGTATGAAGACACAGCAAATCCAACTTTGTTCGCAAAATAAGGTCTAAAGTTCCCTGGAGGCCTAGAATAGACACTTGACAAGTGTAAAATAATAACCTGTAGGGAAGGCCCAGAAGAATGCAACAATGATACATTTGGACATAAATCACTCCACCTCATTCCCCGCCTACCATGCTAATAAACATTAAAACGAGAAGTCAGCAGTCCCAGCGCAAGACCGCAACTTCTGCATGTAGCTCTTAGATCAAAAGATGTAGGAATGGCCAATAATCCATACAGTAAACTTTGTCTCTAAAAATTAAAAACAAAAGTTAGGTTGAACATAAGAGCTGTAACAATTAGCTCTCCATCCACCAATACACCTGATAATAGAGTCTGAAAAACCCAGCTTACCAGCTTCTGTAGCAGCCCCTATCTGAAAAGGCTGTGAAGATAAGTGAAGATGGTCAAGTTGCAAAAAGGACAAACTTTTTTTTAAGACTGCATTAAATGAATATATGGTCAATAGACATCCATTTTGATGAGAAGGTTTTTGTCAAAGGAAGATCAATATGAAAAGAGCTGACATAAAAAAGAAAAAGCACAAAACAGAAATTGGAGAAATGGACGTAGTGTGATCCAATGTCCTTGACCAAACTGATCTGTCTTGCTCCTTGCTCCTACGAAGAAAGATTTGAAGAGCATCAGGATGCAAATACAGGTCTGAAAATATTAAACCTGAAACCTCCCTGACAGAAAGTGGCAGCAATTTCAAAATTCTAATAGCCCCAAATAAACAGACTAAAAGCCATTTTAAATAACAGGCTCTTAAAAGGAAAAACAGATGGGACAGTAGGCAGAGCATATATATCCTATAAACTTATATAAATAATATAACACTGGACTCAGTTTTTCTTTGTGGATTTAATTGGCCGTGACTTTTATTATAGTTATTAACATTTTTTATTAACAGCATATAGTCATATCAGCTTTTAAAAAATATATATTTTTTTTATTTTAAATTATACCAACAGCATATCATGCTCAGCTATTTCAAGCTCGAGCTACTAAACATTCTAACACAAAGTCCAATTTTTTAAGAAATGGACACAAAATCTCTTAAATCAGGCTTGCAACGAGGGAGGGAGGGCGAGACGTGCTTCTTCTTTGATCTCCAACGACTGCTTAAATAATGACGCATTTTCTTTTCTTTTATAGGCACTGACTCATGCCAGGACCATTGAAAACCTTTTAAACCAATCATAAGTAAGTACAATAGGCATGTAAATACAGTGTAATGTTGTTTATTTTTTATTTAAACTATTTTGTCTGCCACTGTCCCATATGTGGATGGCGGGGACATTTTTGCCCCACCTTCCACTTTTATTCCGTGGCAACACAGATGACCCAACATATCAGCAGAAATGGGAAGTTTGGAATCTGCCATGACATGAATCTTACGATAACCCTTACGATAACGCATGTTTTACAGAGAAAAAAATAACGCACAAAGGTATCCCATTCAAACGTATAAAGAAGTACACCCCTGCTAAAGTCTTCAAAATGTGTATATAGGAATAATCACGAGACATCAAAAAATTAAAAAACAAGACTTTCAGAAAACCCAGTTGAAGAAAAAGTGTGGGAGTCCAAAAAAGAACACCATAAAGACCATGCTGCTCGATAACATGCCCACATGGAAGAAACTAAAGAACCATGGATCACCAATAGCACATGTGTCAAATCAGTTCCCATAAGTGTGGAGGACACAGCAGGCGGACAGGATCCACTTCGAGTATCACTTTTTAAAATTGCTCCATCTGTAAATGGGACAAAGCATCAACTATAATAATGGTAGCATCAGAAACATATTTTGCTTGAAGCCATGTAGTCAAATCAAAACATTTAATAACCAGATGGTGAAGGATAACAATACATGGCAGAGATTTCGTTTCTAAACAATTTATTGCAAAAACAACACCTTTATTATCAGAATGAAGTAAAATCCTGCGATCACAAAACTGCAAAACCCAAAACTCCAAAGCAACAAGAACCGGAAATATGTCTAACAGAACAATATTACTAGTAATACCCTTCTAAGACCACATAGGATTCCAAATTCCAGGGGATCAGTGTCCTTGCCAAAATGCCTCTTAGTCACAAGCCCCTGATGAATGTAAACAAATTGAGGGCAGAAGCTACACAAAACAGATCCTGCCATAAAGAACAACCATTAAATGAAGACAGGAAACAATGCAAAACAATCAGGTCCTCACGAATGTCTGAAGCGATTTGCACAAAATGAAATTAAGAAATTCTCTGTGATTCAGGTATGACTTGCAGTGAGTAAGCTGAGACAAAGATCTCCCCACTGATTGTAGTTAAGGGTGCAGGTGCCTATGCACCATTCAGAGGAGTAAAAGCATTCACAGAAAAAAGAAGGAACACCGCTCACCAACTCAGTGCATTAATATATGAATGAGTGTGGCCTCAGCCAGTGCTGCTCCAGTGGTGTCCCTTCTTTCTCTTTAGGAGAAGAAATTTGCCATAAGTCACCACCTATTCAAGAAAAGTGGAAAACAATTTAAAATATTTGCAAGACAGCAAACACCACATGGGGAGACATTTATCGAAATAACAGTTACCATGGAAATAAAAACCCATGGAGTTAAATGACATCGGATGGATAGGCAACAAAGGAAAGCAGATTTAATACCTGCTTTCGCTAGGACAGCAAAAGTGCCAACACGCTGAATTTTAAGCAAAGTGTTGTCAAAGGACAAATAAGAAACAGGACACATTACTGGGTCAATTTCATAATTTAATGAAAAACCCTTCAGATATAATAAATGATGATTTAGTCTAAGTGAATTTGGTTCTTTTTTGGGAAGAACTCCAAGAGGGGATACCCAAAAATTCTGAAAGAGGCAATGCAAAAGGGCCAGCAATTCTTCCTTCCTGTATTTCTTTCTGAATTTTATTATGAACTATACAGGGGTGTTTCCTAACCAACGGAAAATTTTCAAAAATGACACAACCTGCACCAGAAAATGAGGGTGGCATGAAGCCGGCTGAAAAACCTTTATACAATAGGCCCACTATCTGATGGCTTGGATAAAGATGAAGCCATGGCAACATGTTTTCCAATTTCACTGGGGTTACCCCTTTTGAGAAAAAGATTGTTGGACATAGGCGCAGTACTGGGTGCCAGCTTTTGAAAGTAATGTGAAGCAGCCTGTGCCTCAAAATAGTGAACACATTCATGTTTATATTTTCAAGAGTGAGGCCACTTGCATTGTCCCTCATTAAAACTGAAACATAAACCTTGCTTAAATAACCCAGTATGAGCTGTTGGTTGCTTAGGAAATTGTTTCTGCGGCAGGAGCAAATTAAGCCATAATCCTACGTCCTTCATCCCCCACTTTAAGGAGCGGTGCGCCAAGAGTTTTTGACAAAACTATTCGTCATAAAAGAACTAAGAATGTCCAGGAAAATTCTTATATGCTTCGGGAATAATTTCTACATGCTGAAATAGGCCGCTGCAAAGTTCCAGATACTCCTATTACACTAGCATATATACAAAAAGCTTGCAACCAATTGTTGAAGCTACGAGGAACTGATTTACGCTTGTCTTTTATAAATGTTTCTACTTTCTCAAGTCTATCATCTTTAGCAGAAGGGAGCACTTAGATTATCAATGTATTTGTCCTTCCAAGGGATTGTTTAGGTGTAGCCACAGAAGCATCATCTTGCAGGCTAGAATTTGTAATAGGCAATTACAGACGGTTAGCAGAAGTTATAGGAACCATTTTTAAACATTTTTTACCTCTCCTATAATAAAGCCGCTGTCTTTGTTGTGTCTCATCCCTTGGCAGGGACTGGGATTCAAACTTACAAGGTCTCTTATTCCTTGTTACAGGCAGCTCTGCACATGCGCCCACCCCTAGGAAACACCATGATCACCATTTGCCAGTCTTGGTGATTTCCTCCCTCCACATCCTATTGCTTCTCCTAATGGAGTACTTTGCGATGAACAAATTAACCAAGACGTCCCCTATGTGTAACTGGGCGCCTCATAAGGCCACAGTATGTGGTAAATTGATTCAAATTGTGTCCAGATATAAGAAGCACTATAAAGAGGTAATTAAGCAGAAGGAGGCAGATTTATATAAATTAAAGGACATAAAAAAACCCTTGATTCGAGATATTAGATTGAGGCAGCCAGCTTGGATTTAAATGTACAGTATGCCTTACAACCAAGGCTGAAAAACATTTGTGGTGGACTCGGGCCAAGTTTTACTCACAAACGGATAAGCCTGGCAAATTGCTGGCTACTAAATGAGCTCCCAGGTGACTGGCTTATCATATCCTGGTTCCAGAAGTGGTTTTGCAAGAATTCTCAACCTTTTTCCAACATATGCTTGATAGAGATCAATGTGACTTTGATCAATTTACTGCCACCTTCCCTATTCGGATCAGGTTGGTTTTCTCCTGAATAATCAGGAGACTGATTAGGTGCAGCGTGCCATTGACTTGATAACTCTTCATTCCTCTTGGTACAGGAAGGGGGATAGAAGGGATATGTTGCTATCATTTAATATATGAAAAACATTTGACTCCCTGTCTTGAACTTACTTTTTTTTGCAATTTAACTAAATAGAATTTTTGGTAAATTTTTGGCTTTTCTTCATTACCTATATAGCACACCTTCCACTCAAATTATGTTGAAAGGCTATAAATCAGACCCATTTATAATTGCATCAGGTACCAGACAGGGCTGTCCACTTTCACCCCTCTTATCTGTAATAGCTATTGAGATGCTGGCTATAGCAATATGTAACAATCTTGATATCCTGGGTGTGTTGAGTGGAGATTGCCCCCACAAGAGCACATTGTTCGTGGACAACTTATTGCTTTTCATTACTTCTCCTCAGATGACCTGACCAAACCTATTTCAATTAATGTGTTTTGGGAAGATCTCAGGGTTGTTGGTTAATTGGGCACAATCAGAGGCTATGAACGTCAATTTAACGGATTCTGTGGTGCAAAGTATGTGGTTGCAATATTTCGTTGCCTGGCAAAAGGAGTCTTTATCTTATGTAATGTTATCACATATCGATGCTCTACAAGACTGGCTCTTTTTAATTAACTGCTTGTGAATGTACAGACAAATCTCATTATGGTTAGGAAGAATTGTGTCAGTAAAAATGACCATTTTACCCAAATTGCTGTATCACTTTCGAATTTTGGTGCCCCTAGAGCTGATTCAGAAATTTCAAGCAAATATTTTTACTTTCAATACTTCTTTATTGAATTTACAGAGATAGAAAAATAAGTAACCATCTGGACCAGGTGATTTATTGTTGGTTAAAGAGCTGATAGTTCTGCAGATTTCAAGGATAGTAGAAGATTTAATTGATCTGCCGACAGCTCAGGTAGCTTCATTTGTGACAACATTTTTTTGATGCTCTCAGCTGCTTGCTGTGGTAGTATCAGATTGTAAATTATACAATGTGCTGTAATACTCACAAAATGCATCACGATGGCTTGGGGATGGTGTTTATTTTTGTTAAGTGGATGATACAGTAGATAAAAGGGATCCTAGTTTTGTGTCGATGGCTTCTTGCCTGCATAGCCAAAACCTTACCTGCTCTGTTGCCATTAGCATAGTGAGTCATTTTTAACCTCCTGGAGGTAAGCTCAAATTCGTCAAGTATAAGTAAACAGAGGCCATGACAAAAGTGTGTTAGGCGATTAGATAAAGAAGCTTTAGGGTTGGCCTTATTTTGCACTTCTAATAATTGAATGGTCTGGATAGTCTCCTGAACCCGCTGCTGCCTCTGCCTCTTAGCCCTCACCCCCAATTTAATGAATATTCTGAGCATGAATGCCTTATGAGCATTCCATGGCAGGAATGGGCCATCTACAGAGCCAGTATTAGTATCAAAGAATTCAGACAGGTGCTTCTCAAGAGTTGTCCTTGTGGACCTAGTCTGTAGGAGCCCCAGGTTGTACCTCCAAAGAAATGTGGAATTAGTGGATTAGGAGTCTCCAATCAAACGTGTCACTGACACATGGTCAGACCGAGTGATTGTGTTTATCTTTTGAGGCTTTAGTTTTCTGGAGAAGCCCTTTGTCTGTTGGGATAAGATCAATTCTTTTTTTTTTCCAATAAAAGTTTTTATTTAGCATAGATATTGTTATAACAAAGCATATGACATAATCCTTACAGTCATACTAGGCATCATATTTTACAACTAATTTGGTTTGTGTTTAATTCAGGATCCACTGTTAAATCTTAAATTAAATCTTCTTATTCACATATTCAGCCCTAGTTAGCATTTTAGCTGTTACAACCATTAACGCGTCCAGAATATCCGGATCTGTCAATACCAAACATCTTATAAATGCAGTGCTCTTTTATTTCAATATTACAGGGTATTTTTGTAAGTGTCTTAGATACTAGTACCAGTAAAATAATATATAATACATTAAAAAATAATAAGTAATACAACAACCAGAGAGAAAAAAGAGAGAAGCGAGAGGGGGAAGAGAGAGTAGAGTGTGGGGGTGGGAGGTTTTGGCTTAGTAGCCGCTATCTGAGAAATAAATGATTGCGTTTAATCCTGACTGACTTCAAAGTATTCCCTGTTAGGACCTGAAAGTAGGCTTAAGGCCCAATCATCAAAGTGATGTCTTTAACTATCATATTCAGCCATTCTGCATCTTGGCAAAATCGTCTGAATATTTAAAGATGAACCATGATTTCCATAGTTTATAAAATTTGTCTGTTCTCTCCGACGCCATTGCCACCATCTCCTCCATCCTGTAAAGTAAATCAACCTCAGAGAGCCATTCAGTTAATGTAGGTGTATGTGTTGATTTCCGATGTCTTGGAATTATGGTTTTTGCTGCGTTTAGCATGTGACGCACTACCGATTTTTTGTACCTACCCAGTGAGTAATTGGATATATGTAACAGACAGCATTCTGGTGAAAGCTCTAGTTCAGTTTCTGTTATGACATGGATTTGTGCACACATCTCATCCCAGAAGCCCCGTAAGTGCGAGCATTCCCACCAGATATGCAGCATGGTACCTTTCTCAATTCCACATCTCCAACAAACATCTGTTGCCTCTGGGTACCATGCATGCAATCTGGCCGGGGTAAAGTACCAATTTGTCAGAACCTTATAGGAAGTTTCCTGCGTACATGTGCTAATGGAGCACTTGTGTGCCATGATACATGCATTGTCCCACTGTTCGTCCGTAAAAGACATTTTGAGAGCAGTTTCCAAATCTTTTTTATGTCTGCTCGGTTGTCTGTCTTGCTTGGTCTGTAACCAACCATACATCAGAGAGGTTGCTTTACTCACCTGCTCCCCGGTGATGCACAATTGCTCAAACCCAGTCTGTTCTCTCAAAAATTGTTGTCTGTTAGCAGTACAATGTACGTAGTCATGCAGTTGTCTATATTGCCAATGTGTAAAGTGTTTTGCCTGCAGTTCAGTCTTCAATTGTTCAAAGGTTTTAAGTTTGCCATCGTCTAAACAGTGGGCAACTGTTATTGGGGTTTAATCTTCCCTGTGTGGGAAGGACGCTGTGGTGTGGCCTAACGCAAACTCCTTGTTATTGATCAATGGGGTTAAAGGACCTAGTGTGGTTGCGAAGTTGAAAAGTTGTGAAACAGTCTGAAAGACTGCCATTGTTGGGCCAATTGTGGGATGTAAATCTAAGTTGGGTGGACAGGCCCCTTTAGTGACCCATGGCAGAAATCTCAGGGGTATCTCGGTCTGTAAGCTTTCTATACCCACCCAAGCCTTGGGAAGAGGTGTGGCAGTTCCAATCCAGAATGCGTACCAGATGGGCCGCATAATAGTAGTGTTTAAAATGTGGAAGATTAATACCTCCCTCTGCTTTTGGGGTCATCAGTGTTTTCATGCTTATGCGTGATTTCTTCCTGGCCCAGATAAAGTCTCTCAGTGTAGTGTTTAGTATAGAAAATAACTTTTTAGGCAATCTGATGGGCAGTGTATGGAACAAATACAGTGCCCTGGGCAAAACCGTCATTTTTATTGCTGCCTGTGACAGACTCACCCGGGATAGAGGCTTTTGGAGGGGACTGAATGTGAGCCTCTTGCCTACAGATTATGGGCCCTGGCATTTCGGGTACCCTTGAGGTGTTGTTACTTTGGCTTCGGGTCCTTGTCCCCCAGGACACACAGACTCTGGGGATCCTGTATTTGCCATAGTAGCAATAGTGACTGAGTCATACTGTTGGGACTCATACTGTGAGAAGATGCTAATGTCATCAACTCCACTCACCTGTCTGATGTCAGCTATAATGTGTTTAATGTAAATGAGTTTAGTCTGGCTTACCACAGGTTCTAAGGGTATTCAACTCATTGTTGTTTGTTCTAATTAACCCTGTGTTGATGTTTATGGTAATGTGTGTTAAATAGTCAATGAGCTAGGAGACGTAGTCACCTAGTCTGGGTAAATAATTTAGTAAACTAGCTCATGTTAATTAGGTTACACTTGTATTCTTAGAGGAGGTTCCAATGGCATATAAAGTCTTGTAATTTTGATTCTAAATAAAAACAGTCCATGTTAGCATCTAAGCAAGTCTTGAGAGCGGTTGGAATATCTGATATCTGTATCCAGACTAAAAGGAAGTGGTATACTGACGGAAGCACTCAAGCGGAGTGTGGGACGTTCCATGACATTGGTGGCAAGCAGCAGGACGCTTCCTGCAGTCTGGGACATCCAAACTTCCATCTGGATCCAAAGTCCAGATAGCAGGAGAGGAGATGTACAGATACCAGCCGCCATGGAAGAGGAATTCAGAAGGAGGTTGCGAGAGATGCAGATACAGCACAGAGGACCAGTATCAGAGAAGGCCCTGCTGGGATCGTGTGATTCTATTCGCTGAAAACTCTGGAAAGAAGTGCTAGCCCTTGAGCAGCGACACCAGAGAAAAGTTCTCCCCTTCATCGAGGAAAGGTACTGGTCGCAGTACAGACTGCGGGTGTGGTTTTTGGGAGAAAAACCCCACAAGAAGCAGACAGCTGAATTAGGCAGACTGGTCTGGGCAGAGATGAAGCTGGATGAGAACTACAGAGCCCTCCGGTGGCATGCATCCCAAGCATGTCACTGGATAGTGGATGACAGCCCAACGGAAGGCTTAAGCTACGGCGGCTTGGGACTGTTGTATGTGAAGCTGACAGGGGACTCTAACTTTGGGAGTTATTTGGAGCGGTGGTTGGACGAAATCATGGATTTCAGAGAAGGGCTACTGAACATCTCCGATGTGCATTGGGCACTGGAAGATATAGAGTTTCTGGCTGTTCAGGAATGGGAGCTGGAAATAGCCTACAGACGGCTGCTAGACATTGCTCAGTGCCAGGGCTGGGCTCCCTTTGCCTGGGACTATCAGGAATTACCCGTTGACAACTCTGAAATCCTGGCTGAAGAGTTGGCAATGTGGTAGAGTAATAGTGTGCTTTGCCAACCTGCACCAGCAGCTATGGAGGGGGAGGTCTTATGGTGGATGCAGCAAGTGCTGACTGACCTTGATGATCCTGTTTCTGCATGGGATGATCTTGGATGGAGGAATGTGCCTGTCCAGCAGCATGCCAGAGAATCGGCAGTGGAAAATCTGGAGATTGCCATCCCCAAAGCAGAAGTGCTGACAACA
Organism: Lithobates clamitans; assembly: GCA_037952925.1. Taxonomy (NCBI): domain Eukaryota; kingdom Metazoa; phylum Chordata; class Amphibia; order Anura; family Ranidae; genus Lithobates; species Lithobates clamitans. The sequence continues at coordinate 384,688 of JBBGZY010001615.1, read as the reverse complement.
GGGCAGAGCTCTGCCCAGCACTGATAGCATCTTCTGAGCTCGATGGACAGGAGATGGTGAACCTCTATCCCCAGACACCAGTTGCAGAGACAGGGGAATTGATAGACTTTTCTGCTGAGGAAGAACAACCTGATGAGCCTCCAGCAGAAGAGCTGTTATTGGGGCCAAACTTCACTGTGCTCTGCCCAGCACCAACAGCAGTATCTATGGAGTTACAACAAACTTCTTCAGCTGAAGATCTGGTAACGGAACAGAGGGTCCAAGACCTCTGTCCCACACTTTTAGCAATTCCAGAGACTGGGGATTTAATAGACGTTTCTGTAGAGGAGGAACCACCTAGCAAACCCCCAGCAGAAGTGCTGGCAACCGGACAGAGGGTCCAAGACCTCTGCCCCACACCTGTGGCAGTTTCAGAGGCTCAGGGTGAGAAGGTGGCAATCACTTCCCAGCAGCAGATACATGGGGAGAAGAGAGAGGAGGTGTGTGTTGTCTTTCCCCAACAGTTGGCCAGGGTGGAGGAAGCGGACTTTCCTCCCCAGCAAAGATCCATGCACCTGGGAGACAGTACCATAGACATGTCGTCCCAGCAGCCAGATGAGGGAATGGAAAAGGAAGCAACCGGCTCACCTCCCCAATGGCAGCTACACAGTTTGGGAGTGGAGGAAGGCAGCCTCCTGCCCCAACGGTTAGCCGGAGCTGAGGATGCGGAGTCCCCAGCAGAAGTGCTGGCAACAGGGCAGAGTGCTACCAACCTCTGCCCAGCACCGGCAACAACTGTAGAGTTCCAGGGAGCCAGGGCAGTCGGCCCCTCTTTCCAGCGACAAGCTGATTTAGTGGAGATGCTATTCCCAGCTGAATCGCTGGCAACAGGGCAGAGCACTGCTGGCCTCTGCCTAACACCTACAGTTTCTTCTCACAGTGGGCCCCTCTGCCCAGCAACAGGCCAAGCCATGGAATGATAAACACCACCCAGATGAAGCGCTGACAGACGGACAGAGAGTCAACGACCTCTGCCTCACACATACTGAGGTCAACTATTCCTTGCAGCCAAGAAAGGAGATCATGCGGACAGACTTTGTGAGTTCACTCTGCCTGACTAACGCATGTCCAGACCAGCTGGAGGTCTGGGACCTTGTTAGTCAACTTTTCATGGGGGAGAAATGGGACAGACTCACCTGGGATAGAGGCTTTTGGAGGGGACTGAATGTGAGCCTCTTGCCTACATAATATAGTCCCTGGCATTTGGGGTACCCTTGAGGTGTTGTTACTTTGGCTTTGGGTCCTTGTCCCCCAGGATACACAGACTCTGGGGACCCTGTACTTGTCATAGTAGCAATAGTGACTGAGTCATACTGTTGGGACTCATACTGTGAGAAGATGCTAATGTCATCAACTCCACTCACCTGTCTGATGTCAGCTATAATGTGTTTAATGTAAATGAGTTTAGTCTGGCTTACCACAGGTTCTAAGGGTATTCAACTCATTGTTGTTTGTTCTAATTAACCCTGTGTTGATGTTTATGGTAATGTGTGTTGAATAGTCAATGAGCTAGGAGACGTAGTCACCTAGTCTGGGTAAATGATTTAGTAAACTAGCTCATGTTAATTAGGTTACAGTTGTATTGTTAGAGGAGGTTCCAATGGCATATAAAGTCTTGTAATTTTGATTCTAAATAAAAACAGTCCATGTTAACATCTAAGCAAGTCTGGCCTTGTCTTATGCTTGAGAGCGGTTGGAATATCTGATATCTCTATCCAGACTACAAGGAAGTGGTATACTGACGGAAGCACTCAAGCAGAGTGTGGGACGTTCCGTGACACTGCCGGTCTCCCAAACCACGACAGCGGTTTGAGATTCCAAAGTTGAAGGTTCCGTCGTAGATTGTGTATGAAGGGGAGGAAGTTTTGTGAGTAAAGACTATCTAATTCAGGTGTGAGCCAAATCCCTAGGTACTTGAGTCTGAAATCTAACCATTTGAAAGGGCAATTGGACTTGTCTCGGAGCTGCTTAGGGTTCAGGGAGATATTGAGAGCTTCTGACTTTTCAAAATTGATCTTGAAATTAGAGATGTATCCAAACATTTCAAAATCTTTCAGGAGATTGTGGATCGACGTGTGTGGTTGTGTGACAACAAACCATAGGTCATCCGCATAAGCGGCTATTTTGTGGCATGTGTGACCCAGGGATAAGCCCTTGACCGATAAGTTCCCATTTATTGTGCATATACAGGGTTCTAAAGTGAGAATAAATAGGATTGGGGACAGAGGGCAACCCTGTCTCGTGCCGTTGTGTATCTGTACCGGCTCTGAAAGAGATCCATTAATCTTTAATCTGGCCGGTACATCGAAATCCACGTCAGCATGTTGGTCTGGAATCCTACGTGTTTGCATACTGCGAACATGTAATCCCACGCTACCCTATCGAAGGCCTTCTTTGCATCCGTGGATAGGAGAAGGCCCTCTACCGAGTTCCCTCTAAGGGAGTGAATGAAATTCATAACTTTAATAACATTATCACGAGCCTCTCTCCCCGGCATGAACCCTGCCTGATCTGGGCCAACGATATCTGGTAGAAATCTACCTATTCTTGTTGCAATAATTTTGGACAGGAGTTTCATGTCCAAGTTAAGTAGGGATATTAGCCTGTAACTTGAGCAGATGTTGGGGTCCTTGCCGGGTTTGGGGAGTACCGTTATATGTGCCGTGTTAAAGGTGGGTGGGACATTTTGGGGAGTCGAGAGAGAATTCAGGGCCTGTAGTAAGGGTTTCACTAGTAAGTGTGAAAACGTCTTATAGTATATGGCTGTAAAGCCATCTGGACCCAGGCTTTTCCCTGATTTTATTTTAAATATTTTTATTAAATTTTTGTATAAAAAGTATTATACACACATGTAGAGGATTACAAAGTAAACATACAAGAATTCAGTAAATTACATAACCAAATACAATATGGGAAGATAATGTGCAGGTATTACTTCTTGTTTTTTCTACTTATATGAGCTTGATAACTGAATACCCCATAGCCACATACCTTAAGCAGATAGAGAGATACGATGGTAAAATAAAACAGAAAGAACTTGTGCTGTATCTTGAGCCACCTCTATAGAGCCCTCCCGTCTTCTTAATACCTGAGTTAGACCAACCAGGGCCTCCGGCACACCCCACCCCAATGGGAACCTTCTGTAGGAGTGTGTGTGGAATCCCCCGTGTCCAACCTCCGGAACCTAGTAACTGATGATTGATAACTTGCGGGGGGCAGTACAGGGTAAGCCCCCTTGTGCTCAGTACCTTCCCTAGTATGTAATATAAACAATATCTACAAAATGATTAAGGACCCTCCGGAGGGCGGGTAAGATCCACTGGGGAATTCCTTTAGGCAAGAAATTCAAGGTCCTGTAGGTAATCGGAGAATTAGGGACAAGAGAGTCCCGAAGAAGGAGGGATATAAACGTAGGAAAGGAAGAAAGGGATAGGGGAAGTAGTGAGAGGGATTAGAGTGCAGTGGGACCGGCGGTGAGGGTATAAATAGATGCTCCTCCTGTCATACCAGGTATGAGGTTAATGTTCTTAAATGTAGCCCACGGTTCCCAAGTGGACATAAACCTCCCCACTTTGTCATTGAGTTTGGCCACTAGATGCTCTTGAGCCATAATCCATGATATTTTCCTAATACAGCTCTTAAAGGATACCGTTGGCTTTTTCCAGCTTTTAGCTATGGTGATCTTAGCTCCTAATAAAATAAAAAATGAGAGACCTTGAGCTTGTTTGGATATCCCCGGTATATTTTGATTGAGAAGAGCAATATGTATGTTGGGGTGCACCGGTATTTTAGATAAGGTACTGATAATGCGGAAAATTTTCCGCCAAAAGGCTCTAATACGGGGGCATGACCACCATATATGTATCATTGAACCCTCAAGCTCACAATCCCTGAAGCATAAGGGGGAGGCTCCCGGAAACATCACCGCCAACCTGGCAGGAACGTAATACCACCTTGACATAACCTTTATGCTGGCTTCTATAAGAGATATATTGCATATACCTTTGAAGGAGCGAGACCAATATTTATACCATTCTTACGATGTCCACGTCCGGCCTGTATCCTCCTCCCAGGACTTAGAGTAAACTGGTTTGTCCGGTTTTGTCATCAGTGCCGAGTAGATCAGAGAGATGCCCCCTTTTTGGTCCTGGGTATTGGCACACCAGTGTTCGTAAGGAGTAATGGAAGAAGAATTTGAATTGTTGCGCCAGACTGTTTGAAGGAAATGTGAAAGTTGTGTAAACCTGAATTTTTCGGAGTCCGGCATATCGAGAGTCCTCCGGCAGTAAGCTAAGGTTATTGAACCGTTTGGGGTAAAAAAATGTCCAATGCGATAAAGGCCTTTATCAGTCCACCATTTAAATGCTTTTATATTTACTCCCGGGGGAAACTCTGAATTATGGAAGATATGTGCAAGAGGTTTAATAGGGGAAGTCAGTGAAGATTGCCTGAACAATTTAGTGCTCAGAGCAATGGAATGTGAAAGAGTGGGGGACATGATTGCTGGTCTGGTTTTGAGGTCACACCACAAGAGGTAGTCTAAGGTGTGACGAGGCGTAGCTCTTCTCTCAACAGCGAGCCAGTCCGGTTTCGAACCCTGGGAGAATATCACGGACAATTGAGCCAGTTGAGCTGCTTGATAATAAGTCCAAAGATCAGGTAAGCCCAATCCACCCTGGGATTTTAGACGTAAAAGGATGTTGGACGGACATCTGTATCCCCTCTTACCCCATACAAAGCTTATAACGTCTGACTGCAGTTTTTGTAGGAAATTTTTCTTGATCGGGATGGGAAGGGAGCGGAACAAATACAGGAGATGTGGAAGGAGTGTCATTTTAACCGCGTGGACCCTTCCCAGCCAGGTTAGACCACACTTCGCCCATTTATCTAGTTCACCCCTGCATTTACTTAACATGGGTATATAATTCGCTTTGAACAGATTACCGACGTCCGCTGTGAGGTTGACTCCCAGATATCGAACGGACTTCTGGGCCCAAGGGAAATCAAAATTGTTCGCAAGTTGGGAGAGAAGACCAGCCGGTACCGAAATGTTCAGCGCCGTAGATTTGCCCATATTGACCTTTAAGCCTGAGACTGCACTAAATGCATTGAGGGCTTTGTATATTTCCGGAACAGAAATGAGTGGGGAAGTAACATATAACATAAGGTCGTCCGCATAAAGGGCACATTTGTGTTCCTGATCTCCGCACTGTACCCCCTTAATGTCTGGGTTTGATCTGAAGGCTATGGCTAGGGTTTCAATTGCAATCGCAAATAGGAGAGGGGATAAGAGACACCCTTGTCTAGTGCCCCTGCCTATAGGGAACGAAGTGGAGTACCTACCCTTCAAGCGTACCTGCGCCGTCGGATTTGAATACAGGGAGCGAATCAGATTCAGACAACTTGGCCCAAAACCCCATTTTTGTAGAGTCTCAAATAAGTGTGTCCAGTCTATGGAATAAAAAGCCTTATGCAGGTCAATTGATAAAAGAAAACCGTATTGGGGGGGACCTCCATCCCAGTGTGACTGTAACAGTGAAATAATATCTATGGTCTGTCTGATCTGATCCGTTCCCTGCCGGCAAGGAATGAACCCCACCTGATCCCTATGAATGTATGAGGAGATAAAGCTTGAAACCCTGTTTGCCAGAATTTTTGTTAAAATCTTAATGTCATTATTGATTAACGAAATGGGGCGATAATTACCCACCTCACTGGGGTCTTTCTTTGGTTTAGGGATCATGGAAATATAGGCCGTATTCAGGTCTGCACCCAATGGGGTACCTTCTCTAAGGGCATTGAAAAATTTTAAAAGGTGTGGGGCTAGAGTAGGGGCAAATTCTTTATAGTATCCTATGGAGAATCCATCCGGGCCTGGAGCGGAGCATAATTTTAAGAATTTGATTGTATCTTATACTTCTGTCTGGGAAAAGGGGCTCTCCATCAGATCGCTATGCTCCTTAGAGATGGAGGGTAATACTATGGAATTCAGGAATTCCTGTTGTGTTTTAGTTATTTGTGGTGGATGTGGTTTATAGAATTCCACATAGTATTGGAGGAAAGCCTCCATTATTTTAACAGGGTTCTGAGATAGTTCCCCAGAACGTATCTTTACTTTTGGCAAGGCTAGAGATCTGGGTTTAGGGCTAAGCTTAATTGCAAGTTTGGAGCCCATTTTGTCTTTTTGGGAACATAGCTTGGCCCCCGACCATCTAAGCTGTTTCTCTGCTGGTGTAGTAAGAATCATGTTCAACTGAGCTCGGGCCTTATCTAATTTGTCTAGCAACTCAAGAGACGGGTTCAGCTTGTGAGCTCTTGATAGGGCCTGAAATTCTGCTGTGAGTTTCAGCACGTCCGCTTTATGTTCTAACCGTAGTTGGGCTGTAATTTGGATTATTTTTCCTCTTATCACTGTTTTGTGCGCAGCCCAAACAGTTTCGGGGGAGACCTCATTCGTGGTATTTATGCCAAAGCATTCCTTAATAGCTCCTTCTATGATGGTACATTGTATGGGGTCACTTAAGATGGATTCCTGTAATCTCCATCTCGGAGTGTTAGAATGTTCCGAGGCTCTTTGAATGATTAGGATGACCATCGAGTGGTCCGATAGGGGAGTGTCCACGATCTTGGATTTCAAAACCAGTGGGATCGTGTGGGGGCGGGTAAAAATGTGGTCTAACCTGGCATAGGAGCAATGGGGGGCTGAATAATGAGTGTAGTCTTTAGAATGTGGATCTATTAAGCCCTTGCTATGAAGGAGTTTCGCCATTTTAGAACTTTGCTTGGATGGGCGTTTGGGCCTAGGCATACCGCAACTTGACTTGTCTAATGTGAAGTCGAAAGCTGTATTGGAATCCCCACCAATAAAATTTATGCCCTTCAAGTGTGGTTGTAGCTTATGCAGCAGGGAGTCAAAGAAGGCTTTCTGACCCTTGTAAGGGGCATAATACGAGACGAAGGTGTACAATACCCCATCAATGGTCCCTGAGACTGCAATATAACGGCCCAGGGGATCCAACACAACTTCCGAGTCGGCTATGTTAATGTGTTTAGCGAAGCAGATTGCGACTCCCTTTGTTTTGTTTTTGGCCGATGCGAGAAAAAACTGTGGGAACTAATGATGGAGGAATGAGGGTTGGTAAGAGGAAGGGAAGTGAGTCTCTTGTAGAAAGAGGACATCTGTGTGCATGGAATTGAATAGCTGAAAAAGCTTTCTACGTTTTATGGGGGAGTTGAGACCCTGTGTGTTGTGGGAAATGATCTTAAGAGTGTTCATCCCAATGGTAAAGTTAGCCATCCCGTGGGGTCGTGTGGTGTATGCTATAGAAATAGGTCTTACTGACCTGGTGAGAGAGCGGAGCGTCTGTGTAATTAAGCGAGAATACGATTTTCTTGTCAAGTCCTGGGAGGAGCAACCAAGGCCGGACACTGCATCTCTGAGCGTGGGAGAACAGGGAAAGGTAAAGGGGGGAAAAAGAGATGAGTAAGAGTAGGAAAGAAAACAAGCGTTAGCTTAACCTTCAAAGTGAAAAGTATTTGGGAACTCCAAAAACATTGTATACCACTTGGGGGGGACCTGGGTTCCCCTGTTATCCCAGGGTAGGACGGGGGACTCCCCCCTACCCCTAGAACCTGAGAGGACCGGTGATCCATTCCTGGGTCAACCGGTAAAAGGACCAATGGAGAAAACTTCGCCCTTGGATCCTAGTGGAGGTGCATTGATGCCACCTCTACCCTGCCACATTAAAATCCAAACTGTATTAGAGGAGGAAGTAAAATGGGAATCCTCCTTGTTAAAACTGTTAGAGCGAACCAATGAAAAAACAAAACAAAAAGAAAAGGGAAAACAAATAAACTCAGTATCCTAACAGCGGGGGAGTTATGAGAAGGCCCCCTTTTTAAAAAAAAAGATAAAAATTCCAAACCCACTGGACCTCCATCCTGTGAACCGTACCCCTCCCCCACAGCCCCAGAGTGGGACAACCGCCCATGTGAGCGAGTACCCCAAGTCCCAGTGTGCCAGGGGAATATTCCCCTTTCAACCTACGAACCGGGGCCAACGCCTCCCCCCCTGCTCTGAGACTGAAGGGGTAAATCAACCTATAACTCAAACCAACATAGTACATTTTCCTTTTCCCCCTTCCCCGCCACATGGCCCCCCTAAATTGCAGACATAAGGGAGTAAAAAAAACCCATATAAACAAGAAAAAAGGTAAAAGTCCCCAGTTCCCCCGAGCTTTCCTAAGCTGTTCCAGAGGACCAGAGTTCTGCGATGGTACGGAGATCCTGGAGAGACCCACAGGTCTGAAGGACATATGTTCAGGGCCATTTTCGGGAGGTGTATCCTCATCGTGAGGGATAAACATCAGAGTTCCTGTTTTGGAAAGGACCCCAAGACCCAGAGCCCGTGAGGGGAAAAAATATCAGTAGAGTCTTTGAGTTAATACTGGGCCAAGGTAGCCAAAAGAGAGTAACCAGGTCAGCTCCCTGAGCCTGTGACGATTGGGACATCAAGTAGGGAAGTTTTCTTTGGAGCGTTTGGAACCTTGCTTCAGCCAGGAAGGATGTAGTGGGCTTGCTGGTGGTGGACGTTTCGTTGAAGCGGGTTTGCTTTTACTCTGCATTGGAGATGACAGATCTCGAGAGATCAGGCCCAAGTGTAGTAACAGACGTTCTCCTTCAGAAAGGGTAGAAAAGCCATAGTTTTTATTTTTTTATGCAAAGTTGAGGCGCAGGGGAAAAGACCATCGGTAAGATATTTCTTTCTCAATTAAGCACTGTATCAACGGTTTGAGTGAGCGCATTTTCTGAACTGTATATGGAGATAAGTCCATGAAAATTTGGATCCTGTGGCCTAGCAACTTAAGGTCATCCGAGCCCCTGGATCTCCTCATCACTTCCTCTTTAACTGAGTAAAAATGAGGTTTCACAATTATATCGCGAGGTAGTCCATCTGAACGTGGGGGCTGCAGGGCCCTGTGTGCCCTTTCAATCTCCAGACGATGATCTGAAATGTCAGGGGTAAGGCCTCTTAGCAGGCTTTTTACTGCAGCATGAGTGTCCTTTTCAGTTTCTGGGAGACCTCTAATACGGAAATTGTACCTTCTCGATCTATTTTCAAGATCGTCGATTTTAAAGAAGGCGGTTTCGAGTTGGTCCTGCAAGTCCTGTATTCTGGCTGAATTCTGGTTGATGCGAGAGGCTGCTTGGTCAGCTTTCTGCTCAATGGAGTCAATCCTCTGCCCCAGTTGCTGCAAATCAGCATGTATGGAGGAAGTTATTTGTAAAGCATTCTGGGCCAGGCTTTTAGATAGTAGATGGGTAAAAGCCTCCATCATGGAGGAGAAGTCCGTGGGTGTAGGGATGTTTGCAGATGATTCTGTCACTGCTAATAGTATTCCTGTATGCGGGTCAGTCATAGGGGTAGAGGGGAAGCCAGCACCCATCCGTCCCAGCAAAGATTCTATGGATGAGGGAGATGAGATCTGGGGCAGTGGGGGAAAGTCCATACCTGACGATGAGGGGAGCTGATTGTCCTGATCCGCTATGGGTTCCTCCGTTCTTCCTGTATTGATGAGGGATGATGTATTGATAAGGGAGCCTCGTGGGGCCGCCGCCATCTTGGCATAGCTGACCGGAGCTGCCGCCGCAGACATCTAGTCTGCGAGGCTCCTCCGGACTTGCGCCGTTATGGTGTCTACGTTCCTGGGGGTTTCCCCCACCTGAGTATCCCTTTGATGAGCCTGGGGGTCCGCTCTGGCTGCTGTGGTGGCAATGGTAGGGTAGCGGTGGAGCAGAGCTCTAGCAGCCGGTGGCCATCTTAGCCGCTGCTGCGCATGCACCTCCTCCTTTTCCCTGATTTTAAAGACTTGATCGCCTACAAGAGTTCCATTAGCTCTATCGGTCTGTCAATTTCCATTGCATCCACCTCTGTGACACTAGGTAAACCGCTTTGTGTTAAATATTGTGTTATGATCTGGGATCTAGGTCCCTCCATTGCCGCAGGCTTATGTGGAGGAGGAAGGTTATACAATTTTGTGTAAAACCTATGGAACTCCGCAGCAATTTAGTTTGTGGCGTGTGTCAGTTCGTTTTCTCTATTTTTGTTTTGTGTAATAGTGTTGGTTGAGTGAATTTCCCTTAGGGCCCTGGCTAGGAATTTACTATTTTTGTTACCATGTTCATAGAAGAAGCCTCTACGGAAAAATAATATATGTTTTGCTTGTAAAGCTATTTTTTCCTGCAATTCTTTACGAGCAATTAAAAGCTCCTCGGGCAGTTTAATCGCCAACGATCTTTTATGTTGGGTTTCCAACTTCTGTACTCTATCTATGATGGCTTGTAATTCTTTCTCTGCATTTTTCTTTTTCAGTGATGCTAGACGAATCTTACCCTAAGCACGCACTTATGAGCCTCCCATACCGTAATGTGTGAAACCTCTTCTGCAGAGTTTTCTCTGAAATATGTCTTTATAGCCTCGGGTCTGTCAGCAAGGTCGAATTGAGTCTCCAGTTACCCTGTCCTTTGGGTGTATTTTGAAGTTGTAAGTTCAGAGAGGTCGGGGCGTGGTCAGATATCGTCCTTGTTCCTATGTGTGCCCCCATCATAATGTTTAGGTCCCTTTGTGTTATAAACACAAAGTCTATGTGGGAGTATTTGTTGTGTACCATGGAGAAGTAAGTGTAGTCCTTTTCCTGGGGGTGTGTTACTCGCCATGTGTCTTTTAATGTTAATTTGTTCAGCAGAGTTCTAATCTTTTTAAGTATGCGATATGATAAGGATGATCTGCCGTTGGAGGTGTCCTGGAGGGGGTCCAATGGAACATTAAAGTCCCCCCCAAGGATTATGCACCCAGAGGCAAACCACGTAAGCTCATCAATCAGTTTTTGGCAAAAGGTTACATGCACAGTATTTGGAAAGTACACACTCGCTAGAGTGACTGGGAATTTCCCAATGATCCCCTTGAGGAGGAGATACCGGCCCTCCGGGTCTGCTAATTGTTGGGTGAGCTCAAAGCCCTAGTTTTTCCCAATCAAGATCGATACACCTTTTGTCTTAGATTCTGCGCTAGTGGCATGATATGCCTTGGTAAAGTAGCTATCAGTTAATTTAGGAATGGAGTTTGCTTTAAAGTGTGTTTCCTGAAAGAAAACAAAGGCCGGCCTCTCCCTCCCAAGATGACGTAATAATTGTGTGTGCTTTTGGGGGATATTTAGTCCTCTCACGTTGTGAGATATTACTGTGGGGTTCTTGCCCAGTGAGGAATAAATCATGGTGGTTGAGGTTGTCGCTAGTGATGCTACGGTCCAAAACACAAGGAGGGAAGGGGGAGGGGTAGGGAAAGGAAAGAGAAAGAGAAGAAAAAGAAAGACAAGAAAGAAAGAAGTGGTCCCACTCTCCGACACTAAGGGAGTGGGGCCTATATATTTAGTAATTTGCCTCTAAGCAGCAGCCCCTAGAGGAATCTGTAAACCTTGGGGCCTTGAGCGTGCACACTTGCGAGAACCCTACAAAGAGGGGTGTCGCCTATGTGCCCGCTTCTTGGCACCCACTGTGGGGGAGGTGGGAGGTGTGATCAGAGTTGTGTCTGCAACCGCTTCCTTGGTAAAGCTTAGAAGTCTGGGGAAATATACCACTAATGATACAGAACTCCTTTCAACCCCCCGTTCCTGTAATAACACCGCAAAATTTATAACATTAATTATAAATGGCAACCGACACCCCAAAAGGGGGCATAGAAAGTTAAAACCAGTTAGACTCAAACATGTAAACTTAATTTCTATTTTCCAACGAGATACTTAAACACATTACGTAAGCGATTTTATATACTCAGGTTATCCCAATTTTTGTACTGTTAGACTTGGAAGGTAGTGACAGGTAGGAAGTTTATAAAGCAAATGAGGTGTGTTGTCTGTCATGCGATAAACCTTTCTTCAGTAGTATGAGATGACAGTGTGGGGACAGTTTCCATGCACTATAAGTGCGAATGTGGGTCCACCCCGTGCGGATATACACAAGGCTAGGAACCACCGTCAGAAGTAGGAACGTCAACAAACATGGATCTTTCTCTGTCAATGCTTAACAATCGTCATACCTCATGCTTGTAGGGATCGTTAAAAGTCCCCAAAATCAGGCTCTGATTATGGAAGCAATTTTTCCCCCTCTTCTGCCAACCTGTGTAACAGCCTGAGTGAAGAACAATTGTTTCAGTTCAAATAAGAACGGAGAAAAAACGCAAAATAATAACCAAAAAAAAAACGGTATCCAGTAGAGCTGTAAGGTAAGGTCTCCTCTGGTGAATGGGTTATCGTGTAAAGGAGCCTACATGAGTCCATGTAACCCAATTCACACTGTAGTCTTGTTCCCATACTTTCAAGAAAGTTTTAGTACCATCAAACCTTGCTTGTCCTCCCCCTCTCTCTGGACCCGAGTCAGGTTGCAAAGCTCTGGCAGCGTTAGGGCGCTTGCCAGTAGAACTAGGACCCGGAACATGTTGTTTCTGGTATTTCCCTCTCTTGTGTGGGGGTTAAGTAGGGGTAGCATGGGGTGAAACCTGAGTGTCAGGCACTGCCTGTGGGTTGTGGAATTCCCCATACCAATCCGGTAGCTCAATGAGTGGTATCTGCAATTCCTAGCAAAAGTCATGTAGATCATTTGGCGTGCGCAGAAATATTTGTTTGCCCTGGAAAGTCACATTTAGAGCAAAGGGGAAGTTCCATCTGTAAGGTATATTTTGTCTGCGCAGCATCTCCAGCAGGGGGCGCAGTGCTCTCCTGTTGTTCAAGGTAATAGGAGAATCTCAGTGTCATTGAATGTAATGTGTTCATTACGCCGTGCTTTAGCCATAATATCCTCTTTTAGTTTAAAGTTGGGCAAGCAGCAAATAATGTCCCGTGGGGGAGCTGCATCAGCCGGCCTTGCTCTCAGAGCCCTGTGCGCCCTGTTAAATTTGATCGGTGTGTCTGTTTGGTGCTCTAGCAGCTCGTTAAACATGTACTGCAGTGCAGATGGGATATTGTCTGTTTCAACCGACTCCGGGACACCTCTCACCCTTATGTTGTGCCTTCTCACCCTGTTATCTAAATCCTCCAACTGGCGATTCATCTCAATGAGACGTGCAGAGTGGGAGTCAGTGATTTTATCTAGGCGTGCAATAGCTTTATCTCTCCTCAAGCCTGCCTTCTCTACCCCCTCCATTTTCTCTGACAGTGAAAGTACACCTGCCTTTAGTTCCGGAATGGCAGAAAAGAGGGTGCCCTTGATGTCAGCCGCTATTTTCATCATAGCAGTGAGAGTGAGTGGGAGCTCAGAAGCCGGGGTATCCCTTACCACATCCTCATCTGCATACTGTGAGTCTTCACTGAACTCATCATCTCCACGAGGCTGCGCCATCTTGGATTTGGCCTTGAGGCTCCAGGGTTGAGTTTTAAAGATGTCAGGGATACTTCTAGAGCCAGATAAGGGTGCAGAGTGGCGAGGGTGGTTGCCGGAGTCTTGGCATGTGAGCCTGCTCATGTTTGCTGCTAATACCGGTGTCGTTTCTGCCAAAGGAGCCCAGGGTTTAGCGGAGCTTGTCTAGTCTGCTGCCATCCTCTCCGCGCGCCAGGCCACGCCCCCATAAGATCAATTCTTGTATAGGATCTGTGGGTGGCAAAAAAAGCACGTCTAATCCTTTTCGTTTGCATGGTAACAATGCCACAATGGCTTGGAGGAATGGCTGTAGTGATGGTTGTAGTCTGCATTGGGCCATCGTAGAGTCCATTATTGCATCTGATGTAATGTTAAAGTCACCACAAATAAGTAGTGAGCCTTTCTGTAGCTTGTGTATGTTCTTTATGAGTCTTTGCAGGAATCTGAGCTGGTGATTTTTCGGTGCATACATGTGTGTACTGAGTAGAGTTAATATCACAGAATCGACCCAAGGGGTCTCTGTACTCCTCGTGTAACAAGAAAGACAAAATGGGGGTTGTTTACTAAATGCAACTCCACTTTGCACTACAAGTGCAAACTACAAGTGCAAAGTGCACTTGAAATTACACTGAAAGTTCACTTGGAAGTGCAGTCGCCATAGATCCGAGGGGCACATGCAAGGAAAATAAAAAACAGCATTTTAGCTTGCACATGATTGGATAATAAAATCAGCAGAGCTTCCCCTCATTTCAGATCTACCCCTCAGATTTACAGCGACTGCACTTCCAAGTGCACTTCAGTACAATTTCAAGAGCACTTTGCACTTGTAGTTTGCACTTGTAGTGCAAAGTGGATTTGCCTTTCGTAAATAACCCCCAGTGTCTTTTATTGCGATTAATACAATCCGCTTTTTTGCATCTATTTTGGCTATGTAGTAATTCTCCATTAGAGCATTTGGGGGGGGGCTGTTGGTGAAAGTGTGTCTCCTGCACGCAGAGGATGTCACATCCATATTGTATTGCTTCCTTCCAGAGGGATATGTTCGACATATTGAGCATCGCACGGTGGTGGAAGAGTATGTGATGGCTCAGGAATGATGTTCCAGGACTTTAATATACTCAGACCTTTGACAGAGTTAACAGTATATGCTTTGCCCTCTTTGGTGATTGTAAGTTTGGTGGGGTAGCCCCATCCATAAATGATCTTGTTACCTAGGACCTTCATAATGGTATTAAGATTTTTGGGTTTTTGTAGTGTGCACTTTGATAAGTCTGCGTAAAATTGAAAAGCCGCCTAGGGAGAAGGGATCTGATCCCTGTTGCGCATGGCAGACATTAGTTGCTCCTTAATGTGGTAAAAATTAAGCCTACGGATAACGTCGGGCTTGGGTAGGTGATGGATGCTATCTACTGTCAGATCTAAGGCAGTAAGCTCGGGGATAATTTTGGAAAACACTCTACTGGGATGCAGATTCCAGAATGTCTCCGATTTTCAAGTTGTTTCTTCTGGATCTGTCCTCCATCTTGGCCAATTTGGCATTAATCCAGTCCATCTCATCCTCAGTGTCATGTTCATCAATTAGAACATTAATTGTTGTTGCAATTTCCGTCATTTTTGACTCAACATGATCCACCCTGTTCTCTACCGCCTGCAGCTCTGTGTGTAATTTGGGCATACATGTTATCATGTCTGCATTTAGTGAGCTTCTCAGTGACATAAGCATATCTTGAGGGTGGTATCCAACACAAGCAAAGAACACAAAAATAACAAACAGAGTGATAAAAACACACACCCTAAAGAGTTGTACTACAAAATCTTTATTTACTAAGAAAGAGCAAAATACAAACAACATTAAAATAATACAGTCAGCGCAAAAATATAACTAACACGAAATGTAAGCTGCTGTGCACTGAAGGTAAACATATAAAACCTCCGGAAACATATAATACAATAAAGCGGGAGCTTTCTGACATCACTGCAGCCGCCATTTAACCCACGTTATCCTTTGATGACATTTTACCTGTATCCCAGCACTAGGGCTTAGTGCTGTGTTTGTGAGTACCTTATACTTTTAATAAATGATATTTATTTTAGCCACGCAGTGTGCACTATGTATCTTCATTTTTATTACATGTGATATGATCTGCAATTTGAAATGCCATCTCCACTACCGTGGGACCATCTTTCCAGACAAGTCTCCATTCCCTTCCACCTAGCGTGGTACATGCTGGTTTGACCTATCTGTTAGTTCAGGGGTCCATTTGCTGAGGTGAGCGGTTTGGCTGGCCGGTGGTGGTATCACGGATGCGTAGCACTGCATGGAATAATTTTGAGCACCTATATCATCACAGTGGAGAACTGTTTTCCTATCTACAACTGATTCTATCATAAAGGGACTGTGTTAATGGATTTTTAGTTTAGCGCTGCACTGCTTTATTGTATTAAAATACAAACAACACCAATACTAAATCCCTAAGGCCCCTTTCACACGATCGGACCGTTCAGGTCCGCCTGTCAGTTTTGACGGCAGACCTGAATGGGCGCTCCATGTTAGCCTATGGAGCGACGGATGTCGTGGAAACGGAGTCCGCCTCATGTGAATGAGGCCTAAGTCCCTAAGGAGTCCCTACAAAGGGGTAAACTACTAATGATACAAACAATTCCCAAAATTCCCCCTTTGTAGGGACTCTTTGGGGACTTAGAGATTTAGTATTGGTGTTGTTTGCATTTTGCTCTTTCTTAGTGAATAAAGATTTTTGTAGTACAACTCTTTAGGCTGTGTGTTTTTATCACTCTGTTTGTTATTTTTGTGTTCTTTGCTAGCTATTTTTGATTACATACCCCCGCTAATATGTGGTGATTGCCACAATTTTTGAATATAGGCAGGATTCCCTTGTTTCTATATTTTGTTGCATGGTATCCAACACAGTCTGGTTGCAGGTATGGAATAAATCAAGAGTTGGGTAATTCTCTATCATCCCCAGATTCATGATTTAAGCTCACCACACGCCTGGTTGCAGATCCATCTATCTTAAACCTTGCTTTTTCCAGGCTGCCAGATTGAGGGGTAGAGGTGGGTGATGGTTGTGAGCAGTGTGTGCCTCCGCCTGAGTGTGATCAAACAGGCTTGCTGTGCTGTTGAAGAGAGCAAGAGGCTGGAGGAGAAGGTGAGCCGGCACCATCTTGCCTAGCTCTCTGTGACTGCTGGGTAAAAAAAAGCAGTCAATTTTTGCGGGCGCCTATCTTCTTTCCACTATTGGGTCATGATCCTGAGGTTCCTGGGAGATAGACTGCCTGATGGCTGCTGTGTGCCAGTGTTCTGCTGTATGTCTGGCCATTCTGGACCTTGGCAAGCTCCGCCCCCAAGAAAATGTTTTTACATTTATTTGGGGAACCAGGGGGAGTTGACTGGAGCAAGCCACATTATATTCTCACAAGTATTTAGGAGGTCTGGTCTGCACAGTTGACCTTATTGTGTCAATTAGATTCCTCCTATTATAGGCCAGACTGGGTGTCTTTGGAGACTCAGGCCCGTTCCCCTCTTCCAATAGAATTGATGCTTTGGATTCCTTTCAAACATTTCAAAGCCCTTTTGATCCCAAC
Organism: Lithobates clamitans; assembly: GCA_037952925.1. NCBI lineage: Eukaryota > Metazoa > Chordata > Amphibia > Anura > Ranidae > Lithobates > Lithobates clamitans. The sequence goes on along the minus strand of JBBGZY010001615.1, from coordinate 367,636 downwards.
TCTTTCTCATTCCATAGGCGTGTGTGACTCTTCCTGTAGGAGGTGGCCACTTCGCTACCCTCACATTCTAGTTGCCCCCTCTTTAACCACTTCAGCTCTTTTACCTCCCTTTGTGACCAGGCCATTTTTTGCAATACGGCATTGCATTATTTTAACTGACAATTGTACGTTCATTCTACACTATAACCAAATAAAATTCATGTCCTTTTTTCCCACAAATAGACCTTTCTCATGGTGGTATTTGACCACCTCCTGTGATTTTTATTTTTTACGCTATAAACAAAAAAAAAACGACAAATTTGAAAAAAAATAAATATATTTTTTTACTTTCTGCTATAAAACATATCCAATAAAAACATTTTAAAAATCTAATTTCTACATAAATCTAGGCCGATATGTATTCTTCTACATATTTTTGGGTAAAAAATCCAAAATATCCAAATAAACATACAGTATATTGATTGGTTTGTGCAAAAGTTATGGCGTCTACAAACTATAGGATACATGTACACATATATTATGGAATTAAAAAAAAAAATTTTTTTTACTAGTAATGATGGGGATCAGCGGCTTATATTGGGACTGTAATATTGCAGCGGACAAATTGGACACTAAGTGCTACTTTTGACACTTTTTTTGGGAACCAGTGACACCAATACAGTGATCAGTGCTAAAAATATGCACTGTCACTGTACTAATGACACTGGCTGGGAAGGGGTTAACATTAGGGGTGATCAGAGGGTTAAATGTGTGCCTACAATTTGCTTGTACTATAGGAAGGCAGAGATCTGTGTTCCTGCTTTGCAGAAACACAGGATCACTACCTTCCCTACTGACAGAACGGCAGTCTGCTTCTCTCCCAAATTATCGGCAGGTCCTGGCAGACTCGATGACCCAATCACAGCGGGAGCGGATCACCGGCGCCAAGCGTGCATGCCCCAGACCTGGAAGTGCAGGATCACGTTCTAGATATGTGATCCTGCGCAAGAGAGCCGCATTGCCGCTGTATATATACAGTATACGGTCGGCAAGCGGTTCACAACCCCTTGTTTCCCTGGGCCTAAAATCTCATCAGTTTCGATGGTAGATGGACCAGGGATTAAATTGGATAGGCCAATTTTTTTTATCGCTGAAAGTTTTCACCTACAACAAATTTTACATTATCTACTCTCTCTCTAAAAACTGTGATGACCTTGCAATGCAAATGGTGTTTGAGAACAGATGTTTACAAGCCACACTTCAATGAGGTTGGATTTCTATGCTGTACAGACTATTTGTTGCCCCATCCTCCAAAATTGCCCTATCAGTTAGCTTGGGGGGAAAAAATCTTAATATGGACCCTGAAGAAGTGGATTTGCAAACCTCAAATGCCCCTCTTCATAAGGGTATATTGAATGTAGCATTGGTTGAGGCGGACTTTAAGGTTTTTTCTAGATGGTATTTAGTACCAGAACGCCTCTGAGAAATGTTTCCAGGCTCTTCATCTTCATACTTTCTGTCATGAACAGGTGTGACCAGACTGTGTAGACTGCCAAGAGGAAACCACAATGCATGTAAGGTGAATAATATAAAGTTTATTAAAGATAAGTAGTAAATAGGGTTATCCTGATACCACTTTTTTAAGACTGAGTACAAGTACTGATACTTTTTTTCAAGTACTCACCGATACCTATTACAGATACTTATTTTTAATGTCATTTGACAGTTTTTTTTTTTTTGTTTTTTTACATTTTTTTTTACAATGCTTTCTTTTTTTTCTTTTTTTATAGGGGGGTGGGGGTGGACAGTGTCTGTGTGTTTTTTATTTTAATTTTTATTATTTTATACAATAATCTTTTTTTATTATTTATTGCAATACTTTTTTTTTGGTGCTTTGGTGTGATATACCCGGGGTCTTAATAGACCCCTGATATCTCCCCCTTGCGACAGAGAAAGAGACTGAGGGTAGAGATTCCCCAGTTTCTTTCTCTGCACTGAAAATGAATGGAGAGAAGACAGCGGCTCCTCTCCATTCATAAACATCGTAATCACAACATCGTAATGAGACATCGTAATCACAGGAGTTTACAATGTTTCAGTTATGTGAATGGACAGAGTCAGTGATCACTGACTCTGTTCATACAGAAAAGGAAGGGGGAGGACATGGAGAGGGACAGCAGAACGGAGGGGGACAGCAGCAGAACGGAGGGGGACACAGAGGAAGAAAGGAGGGAGGCAGCATAACGGAGGGGGACAGCAGCAGAACGGAGGGGGACACGGAGGAAGAAAGAAGTGGGACAGCAGAATGAAGGGGGCATGGAGGGGGACATGGAGGGGGACTGGAGGAGGATGCGGGGACAGTCAGTGGTAATCGTGTGTGGGGGAGTTACACGCACCGATCACCGCTATATAGATTTCACTAAAGCAGCTGAAAGCCGGGGGGGGGAACTCCCCCACGCACCGATCACCGTTGACTGTCCAGGTATCGGGTAAAGCATCGGGAGCATTTGCCCGAGTACAAGTACTCGGGCAAATGCTCGGTATCGGTGCCCATACTAATACTAGTATCGGTATTGGGACAAACCTAGTAGTAAACAAGTAAACACCCCAAATACAAATAGTGTTCAACTAACCAACAGAAACCCACAGACAACAGATAATATATACAGCCAAAGGGAAGTACCAAAATCAAACACGTTAGCCAGGCCAGGGTCATACACAGAAGATCAGCAGATAACAAAGGGCAGTTCCGGAATCACAAACAATAGCCAGGCCAGGGTCATACACAGCAGATCAGCAGATTGACAAGGGCAGGACAGGAGAGGGAGTTGATGGATGGGATCAGGCTACAAGGGAACAGGAACACAGAAGGGACAGGATCAGGATGGGATCGGATACAGGCTCAGGTACAGGTTCAGGTTCAGGTCCAGGTTCAGGTCCAGGTTCAGGTCCAGGTTCAGGTTACAGGTTACAGGTTGCAGGCTAACAGGTCAGGGCGCAAGGATGATACCAGGGCAAGCATGTGAATGCTTGCCGGGTATTTATATGTACACCTGCAATTCAGGGCAGACAGCAGGCACATCAGGGCAGACACTGGGCACATCAGGGCAGACACTGGGCACATCAGGGCAGACACTGGGCACATCAGGGCAAATAGCGGGCACATTAGGGCAGATCGTGGGCTCCGGGGTCATTGAGCTGGGCAGCAGGCTCCGGGTCATCGAGCTGGGCAGCAGGCTCCGGGTCATCAGGCTGGGCAGCAGGCTCCGAGTAATCGGGCTGGGCAGCAGACTCCGGGTCATCGGGCTGGGCAGCAGACTCCGGGTCATCGGGCTGGGCAGCAGACTCCGGGTCATCGGGCTGGGCAGCAGACTCCGGGTCATCAAGCTGGGTGGCAAGCTTCGGGTCATCCAGCTGGGTGGCAGGCTCTGGGTCATCCAGCTGGGTGGCAGGCTCTGGGTCATCGAGCTGGGCGGCAGGCTCCTGGTCATCGAGCTTGGCAGCAGGCTCCGGGTCATTCAGCTGGGCAGCAGGCTCCGGGTCATCAAGCTGGGCGGCAAGCTCCGGGTCATCGAGCTGGGCGGCAGGCTCTGGGTCATCGAGCTGGGCGGCAGGCTCTGGGTCATCGAGCTGGGCGGCAGGCTCTGAGTCATCGAGCTGGGCGGCAGGCTCCAGGTCAATGAGCTGGGCAGCAGGCTCCAGGTCATCGGTTGGGCAGCAGGCTCCAGGTCATCAGGGTGGGCAGCAGGCTCCGGGTCATCAGGGTGGGCGGCAGGCACTGGGACATCAGGCCGAGCAGCAAGCACCGTAACGGCAAGCTGAGTAACGGGCCCTGGCATCAGTGCCACCTTATCAGTGCCCGTCAGTGTAGCCTCATCAATGCCCATCAGTAAAGGAGAAAACGTACTTATTTACAAAATTTTCTAACAGAAACAAAAAAAAATTGTTTTTTTTTTGTTTAGCAAAAAGTAAAAAATGCAGAGGTGATCAAATACCACCAAAAGAAAGCTCTATTTGTGGGAACAAAATGATAAAAATTTTGTTTGGGTACAGTGTAGCATTGTCATTTAAACAGCAACAGTGCTGAAAGCTGAAACTTGGCTTCGGCAGGAAGGGGGGTGAGCATACCTGTCTCTATGTGTTCATCTCTAGAGACCACCTGACTGCTTTTGTAACCTCTCCTCTAAGCATGGCCCCACCCCAGGCCCTATCAGGGAACCCTACATTAACCTGTGCACTGCAAGCCAGCAGTGCTGATCAACCATTGTGTGTTAGCCTCTGTGTGTACTTGCTGTATTTCCTACATCTGATTCCTGTTACCGACTTTGGCCTGTTCTTAACTATTCCTGTCTGCTCGAGACCCTGACCTTTGGCGTGTTCCCGACCATCCCTGTTTGCCTGTGACCCTGAACCTTGGCATGTACTCTGTTGTCCTTGTCTGCTTGTGGCCCTGACCTTGGCTTGTCCCTTACTTTCCTTGTTCCAGCCTGCTGCCTCCTCCCAGGGTTCAATCCGCAGCAGTCAGCCATAGGGTCCACTACCTTGCGGCGCACTCCTGATCCCAACGGTGTGCTTCTGTCACCCAGCCTCTAGGTGACCTGACAGGGGGAAGTGCCCTGTATTGAAGTAGGTAAAAATAACAAACATATTATACTTATCTGCTTTGTGTAATGGTTTTGTAGAGAAAAGCCTTGATCATTATTCCCCCACCGCTGAGTGCCCTCATAGCAACCTGCATAGAAAACGCATGGCAATGCTCACCAATGTTTGTCGCTCTCATGTTGCCATTTAGACTGGGTTCACATCTGCATGTTTCTGAATGCACAGCAAGCCACACAGAAAACAAACTCTTTTTTATGTGTTTCCAAAATGCGCAGCAATGCACATTGCACTTTCATTATCATTTAGGCTGCAGTCCTGTCTGCACGTTTCTGAACGCATGGCAACCCGCAAGAAAATGCATGCTTTGCCTTGTGTTTTGAAAACAAGCAGCAATGTGTGTCATGCTTGCATCACCATTTAGGCTGCATTCTCATTTACATAGTCTGATTGAAAAAAGAAAGTCCATCTAGTTCAACCAATAAAAATGGACAAAAAAACATTTTTACAATCCTCTATACACAATCCCATACCCACAATTAATCCAGAGGAAGGCAAAAAAATCCTTCCTGATCCCCCAAGAGGCAAACTGATATTCCATGGATCAACTTTGCCTATAAATGTTAGTATCCAGTTATATTATGTACATTTAGGAAATACTCTAGACCTTTTTTAAAGCAATCTACTGAGCTGGACAGAACCAGCTCTTGAGGGAGTCTACTCTTACTGTGAAGAAACCTTTCCATATTTGGAGATTAAATCCCCTTTTCCCCAGATGTAAAGAGTCCCCCCTTGTCCTCTGTGATGACATTAAAGTGAATAACTCAACACAAAGTTCACTATATACTGTAGACCCCTTATATATTTGTACATGTTGATCATATCTCCCCTTAATCTCCTCTTCTCAAGAGAGAATAAATTCAGCTCCTGTAATCTTTCCTCATAGCTGATCTCCTCCATGTCTCTTATCAGTTTGGTTGCCCTTCTCTGCACTTTCTCAAGTTCCCCAATATCCTTTTTGTAAACTGGCGCCCAAAACTGAACTGCATATTTCAGATGAGGTCTTACTAATGATTTGTACAGGGGCAAAATGATATCTCTCTCTCTGGAGTCCATGTATCTTTTAATACAAGAATTTTGATTGCTTTGGGAACTGCTACTTGGCATTGCATGCCATTATTAAGCTTATGATCTACCAGAACACCCAGATCCTTCTCCACCATTGATTGCCCCAGTTGTACTCACCTTAGTATGTATGATGCATGTATATTCTTAGCCCCCAAGTGCATAACTTTACATTTATTAACATCAAACCTCACTTGCCACACAGTTGCCCAATTAAACAGTGCATTGAGGTTGGCTTGTAAATTGGAGACATCCTGTAAGGAATACTGAAATGGTACTTTTAATCCCAGACCCAATATAATTTATTAATATATTAAAAATAAGGGTCCCAGCACTGAACCTTGGGGTACACCACTGATAACCTTACACCATTCAGAGTATAAATATTAACCACTACTCTCTGAATACAGTCTTTTAGCCAGCTTTCTGTCCATTTACAAACTATTTTTTCTAGGGCTGTAGACTTAACCTTACACATTAGCCATGTGTGGGGAATTGTTTTAAACGCTTTTGCAAAATCCAAGTATACCACGTCCACAGTCATGGGTTTAGTTACAAGGTTTTACTTACCTTAATAAAAAGAAATCTGATTTGTCTGACAACTTCTGTCTTTCATGAATCCATGCTATCTGTTGCTTAAAATATTTTTTCCAGCAAGAACTCATCTATGTGGTCTTTTATTGAACTCTCAGTTTCTTCCTCACTATAAATGTTAAACAAACAGGTCTATAGTTACTTGGTTAAGACATTGAGCCCCTTGTAGCCTCCCTGGCGGTTTTCCCGAGTGTGGCTCGGGGTTAAAATTCAGCACCATTAGCGGTAACCCCGAGCCACACTCGGGATTACATAGCAGGATCCTGGTGCCTCCTTACTTACCTTGTCCCCGGGATCCTGCGATGTCCCCCGCAGTGTCCGCGGGCTGTGTCCTCCTCCGAAGCCTCTCCGTGCCAGGCTTCGTTCCCTGCGAGCGGCACGACGCACGGGGGCAGAGCCTGGCGGCAAATTAAAAAAAAAGTAAAAATCATAACACATACAGTACTGTAATCTTACAGATTACAGTACTGTATGAAATGATTTCACATCCCTTTTGTCCCCAGTGCTTTTGCCCATGCCCTGCATGCAGTTTTACATGATATACACTGTTCTTTCTGCCTGGAAACTGGAGATTGTCCATAGCAACCAAAAAGTGTCCCTTTACGTCAAAAGTGGCTTTAGACCAGCTAGAAAACAGCGATAGTAAATTAGAACACTTGCAGAATTGAGCGATAGTGAATCGTGGGGAAATCTATTTTATTACTATTTATTTTTATTTTTTTAAATTATTTATTTTTATTTATTATATTATAATTTATGTTTTTGTGTTTCAAACTTTATCATACCCGGGATATCTACTAGACTCTTGTTTGGACAGATTTAAGTGCGTTATTGTTAAGATTTACAGACCTACAATATAAAACGCCAAATTTCCATGGAAAATAATTGTACCGCTTTCAGCACCTAAAATCCGAAATAATCATACCACCAGGGAGGTTAAATAAAGGCACCACATTGGCTCTACGCCAATCCAGTGGTACTATTCCAGTCATTAAAGTGATACTACAGTCTTGTTTAAAAAAAAATAATAAACATGTTATACTTAAATGCTTTGTGCAGTGGTTTTTCACAGAGCAGCCTGGATCCTCCTCTTCTCGGGTTCCACGCTGGCAATCCTGGCCCCTTCCTCCTGCCGAGTGTCCCCACAGCAAACAGCTTGCCATGGGGGAACCTGAGCTGAGCCGCTGCTCTGTGTGTCCATTCACACACGGAACTGTGGTTGGGCCCCGCCCCCTCCATCTCCTGTTCGGTTCACTGGCTGTGATTGACAGCAGAGGAAGCCAATGGCTCCTGCTGCTGCCAAAAGCCAATCAGGAGTGCTGTCCCTGGAGAGGCAAGGATCTCCTGGACATTGCTGGATTAAGAGGGGGCTCAGGTAAGTATTAGGGGGGCTGCTGCACACAGAATTATTTTTTTACCTTCATGCATAGCATGCATGAAGGTAAAAACATGGTGCCTTTACAACTATTACCAAAAATAACCGCATGCTTTGCTTTGCGTTTCAAAAAGCACAGCAATGTGTGTCACGCTAGTGACACCATTTAGGCTGTGTTCTCATGTATGCATTTACGAATACAACCAGAACAGAAAACACGCACTTTGTCGTGCGTTTCAAAAACACGCAACATGCTTGCATTAGCATTCGTTTGCATCTGTGCATTTTCGAATGCGTGGCAACCCGCACAAAAACACACACTTTGCTGCACATTTTGTAAATGCACACCAACGCGCATCACACTTGCGTTACCATTCGTTTACATCTGTGTGTTTCTGACCGTGCAGCAACTCATAAGAAAACGCGCATTTAGATGAGCGTTTTAAAACTGTACGGTAATGTGCGGCTCACTAGCATTACTATTTGTTTGCATTTGCATGTTTCAGAAGGCAAAAAAAAAAATACACGCTTTCCCATGCATCTCAAAAATGAGCAGTAATGTGTATCATGTCAGTGTTACCATTTAGGCTGTGTTCTCATATATATATTTCCGAATGCGGCAGCAACCAGCGAAAAAAAAACACGTGCTTTGTTCATCATTTTGAAAACAACCGGCAACACGTGTCGGGTTTGCATTACCATTCGTTTACATTTGTGCATTTCTGAAGGCATGGCAACCCAAAATAAAATGTACAGGATGCTTGCGTTACCATTTGTTTGCATCTGCGTGTTTCTGGACGTTTCAGAAAACGTTCTAGTGATACTTTAGGGCATTTGTCCCACACAAGGCAGCCCATTTAAGTGCACTTTTACACTTGAAAAACGGTGCAAGAAACCACAAGCGGGAACATGCATTCCCACTACTTGAGGTGTGAATGAAATGTGCTTGGAGGAAGGTTTTAGGCAGCAAGCATTACCAGGGTGGAGAGGTGAAGTTTAAGTAAGAAAAAACACTGGTCCATCAAAGTTGCAAAGGAGTGATAGTCATGCTGGATGAAACGTGATTTTCATGTGGTGCTACTAGTGTGAACCAGGGCTGTCTATCCAACCTCGCCCAGAATCAGCACAGCTGTCTTTCAGTAGCTCAGCACTGTGTATGTGTGTATATTAAGGGGTTTCCTTCTTGACAATTGATGTGATCTATGAGGCTGGACTGAAGATGTTTTGGACTACTTCTGTAGGTGTGAATGGGCGGGATTGAATGCTAATTAGGCTGTACTCAATCCCGCCCACCATTAGAGCTGTGAAGGAAGTTACATCATTTGCAGAGCCTGAAAAACTACAAAGGTGAGTGCTATAGATTGTAGCTTCTGCAGGAAGTGCCTGTGGAAGGGACAGAGTCCAGACATCCCAAGTCTCCCAGGAGGTGCGAGAGTCTACCGCATTTCTGTTGGACATCCACAAGCACTTCCCGATATCCCAGCTGCAGGACCAATCCTAGATGGTTCATAGCGGGGAATGATCGGTGCGGTGGGAGGGACAGCTGTGAACACCGATCTACATGTATAGCTTTTTAGCAGACAGCTGCTTCTCCTTCTCTCTCTACCGCGGCTGACGGCTCCCTTCCTATGTCCTTCTCCTCCGGCCGCTTCTCCAGCCACCTGTCCTTCTCTGGCCTCCCTCCATATCCTTCTCTGCCTCCCCAGTGTTCTTCTCCAGCCCCTTGTCCTCCTCCTCCACCCCCCCTAATCCCCCGCAGCTGGCTTCCCTCCTCTCCTCTCCCCCGGCTGCTGGGGGGATGTGTTAGGATGAAAAGCGAAGGAGGGGGCCGGTAAATATGTAATTTACCGGCGCCTTCCTTTTCTGAATTGTACATAGTGAGCAGAGCTCGCTCCTGTGTCCTGTGAAAACTAAGCAGCATAAACTGTGTTTACTCTGCTTCCATTTATGAATAGACCGGAGCCACTGTCTCCTGTTCTTTCATCTTCAATGCTGAGAAAGGGACTGGGGAATTTGTGTCCTCAGTCCCTTTCTCTGTCTCAAAGAGGAGATGTCATAGGTCTGTTTAGATATCTGATACTTCACCAAAGTCTACCAACAAGGCTAATGAAAAAAAAAGGAAGAAATATTAAAAAATTTAAAATGTAAAAAAAATCTAAAAAATTTATTGTAAAAAAATATATAAAATAAAAAAAGACTACTGACACCACTCCCCCCTGCCCTACCAACACTGTCCACTGCCCCAACCCCCCCCCCTCCAAAAAAAAAATAATTGTGAGAAAAAAATTAAATTGTAAAAAAAATCAATACATAAAAATAAAAAACTACTGACACCATCCAATGCCACATACCCCCCACCCCCTTCCCCAGAAGCACCATGGAAAAATATTAAAAACTCCCTGAAATGAGTTTGCCACCTCCCTGAAATTTTTTTGCAGGTTGGAATGTCTGAGAGTCAGTAGGATATTTAGAGTGTCACATGATCCAAAGCCTCAACTAAACCCAGAATATCAGGGGATCTGCAGACAACAGAGCAACATAGTACCGAGGTATGATCAATGCTGGGATCGATCATTCCATTCAGTCTTAGTTAAAAGACAGTTAGAGAGCTTTAATGCTGTTTCACTTCATATCCAGACTTGACTATCATCAAGCTTCTACAATCTTGATGGTGCTGGCATATATTTACTTCTAACTGTAGAGGCTATTACTTTTTTAGTGTCAAAATAACAATGAAACTACTATATCAAAAGGAAATAATGGTGCTGCAGATTTTATAAGTGCTATTGAAGGCATTCACTCAAGCAGCGGACAGAGCTGCCACATTTCTGGACAAAATTGCTGTAAGAATAAATAATCTCTGTTGCTGACAGTAACACTAAGGTAAAGAACTGAAATGGTCAGCCTTTAGAACTTTGTGGCAACCAAATCTATAAGCAGAAAGCTAAGAATTCAGATAGATGTCCTAGAAACACCCAGCAGAATTTCCAGTTGAGAATAGTAAAGAATTTCCATTAAACCTTTCATTCTTCTATTCAGCTAGACTGTAGAAAAAAAGAGCGTCTTATGTGGAAGAGTAAATTGAAATATATTTTCACTGCACAATACAGCGTTTTAGATTTTCCATAATGGTATCCTTAACTGCAGTGATTTTGAGCTGGTATGGTACATGAGCTTCTTTTTACAGCTCTTCTATATTGTGCAGCCTGAAAAACAAAGCTGGAGTTCAGTACTTTTAAAACTATTCAGTATATGATAATTTTACAAAATAATTTTACAACAAGAAATGGCAAACAATACTGTACATTGTTAACACTTAATTAATGAACCCATTTCCACTAAAAGCTGGAATGCAAATCAATTTCATTTGTGGTGTGTTACCAATGGTAACAAATAATTTTGTTCTCGTTTTTAATGAATCTACATGCCCTTAATGATTTAGCCCTCATTCACGCTAAATCCAACTTTGAAATCACATGACTTCACTTGAAATTGCACAACTTCAAACTTGCAGGTCAGTGCAACATCAGGTGCAGCTTTGCTGACATCTGTGCAACTTTATGCACAGGTTTCTTTGCAAGTCGCACCTGAAATTGCAAAAAATAGTGCAGGAACCTTTTTTTCAAATCGGTACGGCATCGCAAAGTTAGTCGCACCCATTTGAACAGTTCCATTGCCGACAACAGGGTGCGACTTGTCATGTGATTTGGACCCATCAAATCACATGACAAGTTGCACTGTGTGAACAGGGGCTAAAACAAAAAGTTGGTGTTACTGACGTTACATATGTGATTTAGCGGTACAAAACAGGAATTTATGGCCCAGAGGACACTTAAAGCAATCCTGTTAGGTGAGAAAAACTGGCCACAAAGTTCTCTCTGCAAAAAAAGAGTGTAAATATTTACCTATCCCACTGCCTGTGCTTTTAAATGCCTCTCTACAGTGGAAAAATCTTCCTCTGAAGTTTGCTGAGAGATCAACAATACCCCAAATGCACTCAGTGGTTCCTCCCACTGGACTCCACATCACTATCTTGTCTTGTAGTGGCATGGAGGTCAGGAACTGTTAGGGGCAATCAGGGACCTCTGATACTCATGAACGTGTTGGTTTCTCAGCAGACTTTAGAGAAAAATATCCCTTCAACCAAAAAGGTAGATAAGTATTCACTGTCTTCTTTCGCATGGAGAGATTTGTGACCAAAGTGATGTACCTGCCAAGTGTGCTTTAATTTAATTTATACTGTAGTCAAAACCTTCTTTTAAGTTATGGGTAGAATGAAAAACAGTTACAAACTGTTACAAGTAATTTTACTAAAGGCAAAACCTTCTTTTAAGTTATGGACAGAGAACAGTTACAAAGTTAAAAATAACCTATGGGGTTGATTTACTAAAGGCAAATCCACTTTGCACTACAAGTGCACTGCAAGTGCACTTGGAAGTACACTTGGAAGTGCAATCACTTTAGATCTGAGGGGAAGCTCTGAAATGAGGGGAAGCTCTGCTGATTGCATCATCTAATCATGTACAAGAAAAAATGCTGTTTTTTATTTTCCTTGCATGTCCCCCTCAGATCTACAGTGACTACACTTTCAAGTGCACTTGCAGTGCACTTGTAGTGCAGAGTGGATTTGCATTTAGTAAATAAACCCCTATGTCATTTTTTTTTGCTACCTTTGTCCCTACTTGGAAGGCCAAACCTCTCTATTTGCCTTGGTGACCCTTGTCACCATTTATATGAGACTGTATTTTGAGCATAGCCAGCCTCAAGAGAAGCCCTATGCAAGTCTTTGAAAGCCTATCGCACAGGGGCCAGGAAATAAAAACAATATAGCAGGTTTAACTTTGGGTATTAAGGTTGGGGTTTGGGGGTTTCTAAGGGATTTTGTTGGATTTTTTTTTTTCGTTAGTGCTAGTTTATATTCAGGGTAAAGCTCATTCCCAGCTTAACCACTCGCCGACCGCTGCACACCAATATACATCGGCACAATGGCAGAGGTGGGCAAATAGAGCCATGGATAGCAGGCACGCGCGCACCCACCGCGTACAGCGTGATTCCCCGTTCTGGCTTGTGTCATGACAGAGATCACCGCTCCCTGTCATCGGGAGCAGTGATCGCTGTCATGTGACTTGAAGCCAATCCTCCCACAGTTAGAATCACTTCCTAGGACACACTTAACCCCTTCATCGCCCCCTAGTGGTTAACACCTTCACTGCCAGTGTCATTTACACAGTAATCAGTGCATTTTTATAGCACTGATCGCTGTATAAATGACAATGGTCCCAAAATAATGTCAAAAGTGTCCAATGTGTCTGCCATAATATCGCAGTCCCAATAAAAATCGTAGATCGCCGCCATTACTAATAACAAAAAAATTAAAAATAAAAATGCCATAAAACTATCCCCTATTTTGTAGACACTATAACTTTTGCGCAAACCAATCAATATACGCTTATTGTGATTTTTTTTTACCAAAAATATGTAGAAGAATACATATCGGCCTAAACTGAGGAAATATTTATTATAGCAAAAAGTAAAAAATAATGTGTTTTTTCCTTGTCAAAAGAAGTTTATTGAGTATACAATGTTATAAAGATACATAAAGTAAGTTTACAAGGATCTATAAAGTAAGCTCATTGTTTTACAGTAGGGTTTATATAGGTAAATATCATGAAATTTCAAATATTAAACATTGGGTTCACGTAAACCTAAATTAAAGATATATATCATTTCCTTAGTTACTTTTGTAGGTATTTAAATGATTTATACCTACTATACATATTGTTTACAAGTAGAGTGTATATAGGTCAAATAAATTCTGATAATGAGCTTTAATCGTAAGGTGGAGAAAAGGAAAGAGAAAGAAGAAAAAGGGTTGAAAGGTAGAGGTATGGTCCACAAGGTTGTCCCGCTCGTCAGTTTATTATTCTTTTTAGTTCTCTTTGAAGCCTTAGAATGGGTGTCTCTGTAAGTCATTTAATCTGTTACCATGGCAACAGGACAGAGTCATTGAAGTTTGACAGGAACTGTTGTTTTATCCAAGGATGCCAAAGTTTTTCAAATTTTGGAATTTGATTTTGATCGATGGCTACCATCTTAGCATGGGACATTGTATTATTCATTCTGTGAATTGTTTCTGCTAGTATCAATGTAGGAGATTTCCATGCCTTGGCCACTGTTTGTTTTGCAGCCGTTATTAGTTGGATCATAAGTTTGAATTGAGAGAGTGTTAACCATTCCGGTTTTAGATTAAGTAAAGTTAAATATGGATCTGGTTGTATTATTTTTTTAAATATTTTAGATGCAATCACGAAAACTTCCTTGGATTACTGGGCACGTCCACCATATGTGTAAATATGTGCCTATTTCTGGGCATCCTCGAAAACAAAGAGCTGAGGTATTAAGTGAATATTTTGCCACTCTAGCGGGTACAAGGTACCAGCGAGTTAGGACTTCATAATTTGTCTCCAGTGCTAAGATGTTGGGTGAAGATGACTTAGATGTGAGCCATATGTTAGACCAGTCCGTGTCTTCTAAAGTTCATCCCAGGTCCTCCTCCCACCTCTGAACGTAAGAGGGTCTATTAAGATTTGCTACTCCATATAATTGATTATAAAGTGATGAAATTGTACCTTTAGCAAATGGATCTTTTGTACAGATTGATTCAAAAATGGATAATTGGGATAATGGTGTATCCCCCTTTAGTAATGGTGTATAGAAATTTTTGATTTGGAGATATCTAAATATCTCAGAGTTTGGTAAACCATATTTTTCTCTAAGCGATGGGAATGAAAGGAATTATTTAGATGCTATGAAGTCATTTAGTGTCTGAATGCCTGATGTTGTCAAAGCTTTAAAAGAATTTGGGTAGATCCATGCTGGGTAAAAGGCCAGATTTCTGATAAAAGAAAGGAGAGGATTGTGTGGAGATTGTAACTGATATTTGGTTTTTAGTTTATCCCAGAGAGATAAGAAGTGTTTAGTTATGGGATTGTGAATTTTAAAGCGGTCTTTAGGATCAAACCATAATAAATTTGATATTAATAGAGGGTCATTTTCTGAAGCCTCTATAAATACCCATAATGGGATTTCCTGTTTTGCATGGTATTTGGACAGACTGGCCAAATGTGCTGCTCTGTAGTAGTTAGTAAAATTAGGGTATCCCAGGCCTCCTTTATTTTTGGGAAGATGTAGTGTGTGTATAGGTATACGTGGTTTAGAAGAGCCCCATATAAACGAAGTTGCTCTTTTTTGTACTATTCTCAAAAAATAGGAAGGAATTGGAATAGGGAGGACTCTGAATAGATAAAGCAATTTGGGTAGAATAGTCATTTTGATTGCATTAATCTTCCCTATCCAGGATAAAGGAAGTTGCGACCATTGTTTTATTAGATTTGTGATCTGTCTTAATACAGGAGGATAATTGGTTGAGAATAAGTCAGAATGAGATGCTGTTAAATGAATTCCAAGATATGGGATTGATTTTTCTGCCCATGTGAATGGGAGTGCAGCCCTAGCCGGGATCAATTCCATGTTTGTGAGTAAAATATTAAGCACTAGGAATTTCTTAGGATTAATCATAAGGCTGGATAGGGCTGCAAATCCATCAAGAGCTGGTATTAAGTTAGGACCAGAGACCTGTGGTGATGATAGAAAAAGTAATATATCGTCTGCAAATATACATAATTTGTGTGTAATACCTCCTACTTCAATGCCAGTTATAGTTTGGTTTGTTCTGATGTATTGGGCCATGGGTTCGAGTATAAGGGCAAATAATAAGGGAGATAATGGGCAACCCTGTCGGGTACCTCTTTCGATATTAAAGGCTTCAGATTTGTATCCAGCATATTTTATATAGGCTTTGGGTTTATTATATAATGCTTTGATCCATGTTAAAAAGTGGGGTCCAAAACCCCATTTTTGTAATGAATATTGCATATATTGCCAGGATACTGTGTCAAATGCCCTCTTAATATCGAGAGATAGAAAACATAAAGGGATTTTCCGTTTTTTAGCAATATGTGCCAATAACACTGCCCTGCGTATATTATCGCCTGCCTGTCTATTTGGCATGAAGCCTACTTGATCTCTATGTATTAATTTTCCTATAATGCTATTGAGGCATTTTGCTATTATTTTTGCTAATAATTTAATATCGAGGTTTAACAGAGAGATAGGCCGATAATTCACACAGGAAGTATCATCAGAAAGGGGTTTTGGGATCATACAAACAATTGCCATTACTGTTTCTTGCCGAAAAGAATGTCCATCTAGAAGTTTGTTAAAAGTTTCAGTGAGAATGGGAGAGAGTATTTCTGAGAATGTTTTATAGTATAAAGCCGAGTAGCCATCTGGGCCTGGTCTTTTGTTAAGTTTTAGGTCTTTTATGGCGTTAGCAACTTCATCTATAGTTATAGGCTCATCCAAACTGCTTTTTTGATTCTGAGATAACTCAGGTAAGGTTATTTTTGAGAAGAAGGATTCAGCCTCTGTAGGATTAAATTCATTGTTTGTCTTGTATAAAGTTGCGAGATGTGAGTGAAATTTATGGACTATTTTAACTGGATTACAAGTGTAAACATTTTTTGATAATTTCAAACGTATTGGTTTGAAAGATTTGTTAGTTGAATTTAATGCCCGAGCCAAATATGTACCTGGTTTGTTTGTATTCATGTAGAAATCGTGTTTGGACCGTTTGAGGGATTTATCAACTGACTCAGTGAGAAATAGATCGTATTCCAATCTAGATTTTTCCAGATGAGATTTTGTACTCTGAGATGGATTATCTTGAAATGATATGTAGGCTGCATTAAAATTAAGTTCTAGTTTTTTTTGCTAGATTTTTGCATTCCCGTTTAAATAGTGCCATTTGTCTTTGTATTGTACCACGCAAGACAGGCTTATGAGCTTCCCACAGTGTTATTGGGGAGATGTCTGTTGTATTATTAATTGATATGTATTCCTTTAAAGCTTGTTCAATGGCCATCTGATGTAGTGGGTGTTTGAGCATTATGTCCGGTAAGTACCACGTTGGGTCATGCGCTTTTGGTATGGCTGAGGCTATAGTAGTGTATACTGCATTATGGTCAGACCACGGAATCGGGATTATATCTGATGCAATAATTTCTGGTATCATTCCTATTGTTAGAAAAATATGATCTATTCTGGTGAAGGTTTGATGAGGGTGCGAGAAATAAGTGAATTTCTTTTTCATTGGGTTACTTTCTCTCCAGGAATCTACCAGATTGTATTTGGAAAGAAGTTGAGACAAAGGTAATCTAGAGGTTATTTTGGATGGTGTAAAAGGTGATTTATCTAGAAATGGGAGGAGGACCTGGTTCGAATCCCCACACATTATCACTGTTCCTATTTTGTGTGTATTAATCACTTGTAATATATGTGAGAGGAATGGTATAGGTTGTTTGTTAGGAGCGTAGTAGGAAATCACCGTGATTGCTGTATCCATTATATAACCCATGAGTATCAGGTATCTACCTTCTGGGTCTTTAATTTATGATGATAAGGTGAATGGTGTGGATCGGTGAAATGCAATTAGAGTTCCCCTTTGCTTGGTACAGGCAGAAGCCGTGTAAATTTGTTGCTAAAAAGGAGAAATATATTTTGGAGTAGAATCTTTGGTGAAGTGTGTTTCTTGGAGGCATACTATGTGAGCCTTCTTGTTATGGAAAGTACAGAAGGCTTTGGTCCTTTTTTGAGGGACATTTATTCCCTGAACATTCAGGGAAAGTATATTCAGTGGTGCCATGGCAACAGATCAAATAGTTTTGACGTACTTTTTGTTATGCAGAGCTGACTGCGCAGATCAACCTGTGTGGACTGAAGAGATGAATAGATAGAAAAGAAACCAGTGAATACTGGAGTAAAGAGTAAACAAAAAAGAGAGTGCGCATGCGCGGGACTTCCGGGAAGACGTGCTGAACGGGAGCTCCGTCCCGGCCGAGCCTTCCGCGGTCCCCAGACGCAGCTATCACAAGCGGAACCCTTAAATTTCGACACCCCCTGATAGAGGAGTGTCGTGGGCACGTTCCTATATGCAGAGCCGCATCCAGAAACCAACAGTCAGCCGGCAACTTACCTTCGGCCTGCACGCCTCCACTACCTCCAAGATGGCGGCCGCGGCCTCCTCTCACAGAGACACAGGAGAAGGAGACTCCATTGCGGACATCCCCGCTGAGGATCATCATACCACCCTCAGGATGGAATCCCCCCGTGAGTACTAAATCACCTAAGACTGTATACTCCACCAGCACAGACTCCCTCTTTAACAGAGCCCTGTCTGATATGCTTCATATCCCCACAATGCAATCTTCTACCCACACCTCAGCCACACAGCAGGCTGCCCTCCCTAACTCTCCCCACCAGACAGACATGGCCCAGCTCCTGAACTGTTTCTCAGATATGCTCGCTGCAGGCCTGGCCCAGAATGCCACACAAATAACCACATCTATAAAGGCTGACTTACAGAGCTTGGGGGCACGCATAGATGTGATCGAACAAGCAGTTGACCACACAGTAGCTCGCACTAATCAGAATAGGGACTGTATTCAATTGCTGCAAGACCAACTTGATATTGCGCTAGGGAAGATCGACGATTTAGAAAATCGTAATCGGAGATGCAACTTCCGCATAAGAGGTATCCCTGAATCTGTAACTAATGTCCATGAGACAGTGAAGCTTTTCATGCAAGAAATTATCCCGGATATTTCAAGCCATAAACTAGAGATTGACAGAGCCCACAGAACCCTGCAACCACCCCGGCAGGATGGTCTCCCGAGGGATATAGTGGTTAAACCCCACTATTACGAGACCAAGGAAGAAATTATGAAAAGATCCCGGAATTTGGACAACCTGTCCTTCCAAGGAAACAAGATTCAAGTCTTTGTGGACATTTCCAAGACCACAATTCTAAAGAGGAGAGCATTAAAACCTCTTCTTGAAATCCTCTCACAGAGATCAATCAAGTACCGTTGGTCCTTTCTTTTTCGCCTCCTGTTTCAACACAAAGAAAAATCATACGGCTTCTCTTCATTCCAAGAGGGGGAACACTTACTCCTGCGACTAGGATTCATTTCCCAGGAAGTTTCTACCCAGGAACCTCCATCCAAGCCAAGTTCTTCTAAGAGACCCCCTCCAGGCAGCCCCATCACTCCTATTTGGAACAAACAACAAACGAAGCGCCACCGTGACTCTTTTCCACCCAGATGACTCCCTCTCAGCTGGGCCCTTCAAGGCCTGTGTTGACACCTTTCCTCTTCCAGAATTCCCCATTTAACTGAGGGGTAACCGAGTTCACCCTCTCCATCCAAGAGATCAGCAGTGTTTCTCCGACCCTCTCCGCTTAGCTCATCTCTGTGATGATGAATGGAGATGGACCTGAATGGTCTGACACTTTTTTTTTTTTTTTTTTTGCATATACTCCCATGTCTTCATGATGGACCGTCCTAGTTGTTCCCCTGGGCCCGGATGGCCCCTAGGCTTAGCATCATACTCCAATCCACTATCCCCTCCCTCCCTTCCCTTCCACCTCCCTTTCCCTGTCTCCCTGCTCCATCCATTATTTGAAGGACGATGCCTAATGTATGTCTTGTTCTAATACTCTTATGCATAGTAGTTGTTTGCTCCTGTTTCCCTTAGAGGGTATGTTACTGTTTTTATTTACGTTTGCCAAAATTTTTCTCCTTTTCTTTTTTTTTTTTTTTATGTTGTCCAGGTATATATACAAAATAAGTTATCTTTTACATTTTAGAGGTTCCATACCACCCCTAAGATTGGGGACCCGGCGGCCCGGCCGGGCTAGCATTGCCACTCCCTCTGTTGTAATCGCGAGGGATCCTCCCTCTGGTTGCACCAGATATACAACCTCGGCTGAGGTTGTTCCTGTTTTTCCGAGACCCCCCTTTTTTTTTCTCGGGTCTTGGGTTTGGACTGAACTTAACAGTCCAGTTCCTATTTTTACTAGGCACTTGAGCCTGGTCTTTTTTGAAGTTAGTAGTTTGATTTCATTAATTATTCTCCCTCTCTTTCCTTATTTTCTTCTTATTCCCCTCTCTCCTTTTCCTTTCACCCTCCATTTATTTCAGGAATGTGCGCAGGAGACCATCATGCTCCAGAATCTTCCGCTGCGGCTTCGAGCTCTCCCTCCCAGTCTCAGATTTCCATCAGCAAGGACCCGGGTAGGTCCACACAAAATACACCAGTTTTACTCCTCTTGTGACTATGGCTGATTCTCCTCCTTTACAGAGGGCGCTTAAGATTGCCTCTCATAACACCCAAGGGCTCAATTCCCCCGTCAAACGGCGTAAAGCCTTTCAAAGCTATAACTCTAGGGGTCTAGATATTGTTCTTCTCCAAGAAACCCATTTTCCCTCAAATTACTCTCCTTCCTTCCTACACAATAAATACCCAACTTTTTTTCTTTCAAACGCTTGCGAGAAAAAACGGGGGGTTGCCATCCTAATCTCTAAACAGACATCATTCTCACACGTTTTGACAATTAAAGATGATGATGGGAGATATATATTAGTCAAAGGCTCAATTGAGGGTAACCTCTACACCATCATCTCCTACTATGCACCTAATAAGGGCCAAGCTAAATTCTTCTCCTCCTTACTTGCCGATCTCTCACCCCACTTTGAAGGTAGGGTGATCATGGGCGGGGACTCCAACATCACGTTTGACCAGATTCTCGATAAATCGGACCAGGGGATCCCCCACCTGAAAAAACCCCCCAAACAGAGTCTCCAGATTGCCAGACTTCTTCACTCAGTAGGCCTTATTGATACATGGAGGGAAATCAATCCCTCAACAAGGGATTATACACACTATTCAGCCCCCCACAAAACCTATGCTAGAATCGACCATGTCTTCATGTCAAACTCTGATATACACACTGCCACCCAAGCCTCTATCCAAGATGTTCCGTGGTCTGATCATTCCCTAGTACTTAAAATTATCTAACTCATTATCCCCCCTTGGCTCCCGACTTTGGCGACTAAATGAAAAAATCTTATCTAACCCTGTCCACCGTACTATATTGGAGAAAGACATTAAAGAGTATTTTTTGATTAATGACTCTGAGGAAATCTCTCCCAGTACCCTTTGGAATGCTCACAAGGCGGTCATTAGAGGGAAACTGATCCAATTCTCAGCCAAATTAAAATGAGAACGGCAAGCAGATATTTTGAAGCTAGAGAAAGAGTTTAAAGACCTCAGTATTTCTCATAAACGAAATCCCAATCCCATCACCCTCTCTAAACTTGACACTATTAGACTGTCCCTCAACTCAGCCTTGACTTCCAACGCTGACAAACATCTTCACTGGATTAGTGGTAGTCACTATGTGCGTGCGAATAAATTTGGCCCCCAGTTAGCGGCCAAACTTACTCCGAAACATAGGTCGTTCGCCCTACCCAAAATAAAATCTCAGTCAGGCTCATTTACCCAAAATCCCGAAACAATCCTAAAAACATTCCAATCATTTTACGCCAACCTTTATTCTGATAACTGTTCGATTTCCCAACAAAATTTAGACTCATTTCTCGAGAAAATCCCTCTACCAGAAATCTCTGAATCCCATCACTCCATATTAGAGTCCCCATTTCTTGAAACCGAGATCCGAGCAGTCATAAAAGACCTTAGAAAAGATTCTGCCCCAGGCCCGGATGGATTCTCAAACTATTACTACAAAACCTTCACAGATGCTCTCTCTCCGTATCTGGTTCGTCTCTTCAACTTCTTAAGCAAGTCCTCCCCTCTAGACCCTAATGCTAACCTAGCTTTCATCTCGGTTATTCCTAAACCGGGTAAAGATCCCAGCGAAGTGAGCAACTACAGACCTATTTCATTGATCAATAACGATTTAAAAATTATGACGAAAATTTTATCAAACAGACTCGCTTCTTTTATAGGATCTTACATACATAAGGATCAGGTGGGGTTCATTCCGGGGAGACAGGGCCCGGACCAAATACGGAGAGCAATTAATGCAGTTTCCCTGATGAAGTCTGGATGGGATGGAGGTCCCCCTCAGGAAGGCCTCCTCCTATCCATTGATCTCCAAAAAGCATTTGACACAGTGGCTTGGCCCTACCTCTTCACTATCCTACGTAAATGGGGCTTCGGTCCAAACTTTATTAATATCTTGGTAGCCCTATATCACCAACCTAAAGCACAAGTTAGAATACAGGGACACCTCTCGGACAGATTTACTATACAGAAGGGAACGAGGCAAGGATGCCCTCTCTCCCCTCTTCTTTTCGCAATAGCTATCGAATCTTTAGCCATTGCGATAAGGCAACATCCGGATATTCATGGAGTCCGTTGTGGACAATCTATCCACAAATGCGCTTTATTTGCGGATGATGTCCTCCTGTTCATCACATCCCCCTTAATTTCTATCCCCAACATAATTCAACTGTTACACGACTTTGAACTCGCTTCCGGACTTAAGGTTAATGTCTCCAAATCAGTCGCTCTTAATGTATCCACCCCCCAGGACATTGAAAACAATCTAAAAAATACATTTCCATTCTTGTGGAACCCCACCTCCATCCCCTATCTTGGCATTAATCTTACATCCAGTATCGACTTAATGTTTAAACATAACTATCTTCCCATGTTCAAAAAACTCAATGAAGACCTGACCCAATGGTCTCTTTATAATCTATCTTGGTTAGGCAAAGTGAACGCGGTCAAAATGACGCTTCTACCTAGGATTTTGTACCTTTTTCGCTCCCTTCCTATCCCAGTCCCCAAATCGCACATTCAACGCTTACAATCCACCATAATCCGTTTTATTTGGGACAAAAAAGGACATAGATTTTCGAAAGAGGTGCTGTTCAGACCCAGAAAGAAGGGAGGCCTTGGCCTACCTAACCTATGGTGGTACTATCAGGCAGCACAGTTAAGCCAATTCTCCACAATTTACCTCAAGGGTTCCAAACCAGACTGGGTGAGCATGGAACGAGAGGCAACCCCTAACTTTACTTTGGATTATTTACTTTGGAACATCCCTAAAAAACGCCCCCCTATACTAGCTCCTACTTTATCTCATTCAATGCAGTTATGTGACTCCCTCCATAAGCTAAGACCTCTAATATCCACTTGGCACCCACTTACACATATTTTCAGGAACCCCAACTTCCCCCCTGGCTTAGACATTCAAGCCTTCAAATGGTGGCTAGACAAAGGCCTCTACAGAATTGGACAATTCTTTAACTCTAATGGTCCCCTTACTTTGGCATACTGCACTTCTAAACTCGAAATGCCCCCAGCCGAAAAATTTAGGTTTTATCAGTTATCACATTTCTTGAAGCAGTTATGGAAGAGCGGTGACAACCATCTCTCAGTAACTCCCTATGAACAATGGTGCGCTTCAGCCTTAGACACAAGGGGAGGTATCTCTCTCATATATTCATCCCTAGCGGAGCCCTCTGAGAAAGCGGCCTACATGGTGAGCTGGGAGCGGGATCTTGGTTTCAGCTGGGATCTGGATGTTTGGCATTCTAACTTTGCCCGATCCTTCAAAGGTATTGTGAACACGTCTCTAAACGAAGCTAGTCTTAAGACTCTTACACGCTGGTACCTGGTACCCTCACGCCTAGCCAAATTTTACCCACAAACGTCACCTTTTTGTTTTAGAGGATGCAATCATACAGGTACGCTTTTACACATTCTATGGGAGTGCCCTAAAATTAGATTGTTCTGGAACAGGATTTTCTCTCTTATCCATAGAATTTGTGAATGTGCGCTGAAACAAGATCCGACTATTGCTTTACTTAACGGCCCCATCCCTAAAATGTCCAAACATACTCAGAAATTGATTCGGTTTATCCTCTTGGGAGCCAAAATGACTATCACCCGATCCTGGAAGTCACCGAAAGTATCCTTCCGGCTAGCTAAACAAAAAATTTCTTGGATTATGCTGCAAGAAAAGATCTCCAATACTATCCTGGACACCCTAGACAAATTCAAAATCACCTGGGAACCTTGGGCTACTTTTATTGGGTATCCCCTATACACATGATCGGTAGTTCAAGTGTGCAGTCTCTTTTTGGGATGGTCTCCAGTTTCCCTCTCATGGTGGTCTCCTGTGCACCTCCTTCCCTTTATCCTCTATGGTCAGCTCCCTACCTTAACCCACCCCACCTCTTCTGTTTCTTTCCCCTTCTATCCCTCCTCCTTTCACTCTTCAGCATCTTATTCTTATCAGTACTGCCTTCTCTGGCTCTCGGTATTCGCTAAGAAATTTTTTTTATTAACCTAAAGGTTGCTCTCGAGGTGGACACCAGGGCATTGTTTTTTCATGATTCTCAAGCACAGTATTTACCAGCTCTGGTTCACCGACTTCAGTCCAATCTGCACTGAGAGCTCAATCCACTAGGATGTTTCTTTGACAAATTATTGATTGTTTCAATATGGTTTCATGGTGTTATTTAACTACCTTATAGATTCAAGCCCCTTTCCCCCCCCCCTTTTTTTTTTTTTTTTTTTTCCTCCCTCCTTAGTATATTATCACATTGTTTAGTGATACGGGCTTGGGGATTCCCAGTTCACCAGAGCAGTTAGTTCCCGGATGGGGCTCTGGTGGCGGGAATACTTGAGACCATAGTGTCAGTATACTTAATAAGAAAAAGGATTTTGACATTTTGATATATTGATGTAGTCATTCATTAGAATCGCTGTACTAATATCACACCATGTATTCGTTGAGCATTTTGCTCTCTTTTCTGTTTGATGTATTACTTTAATGCTTCAATAAACTTTATTTTAAACTCAAAAAAAAAAAAAAAAAAAAAAAAAGAGTAAACAAAAAACATATGAGATTAGATAATACATTGTATAAATTATTTTTTGCAAGTAATCACAATTTACCCGTGAAAGAGAATAAATAACTCTCTCAGGGGAATAAGTGCCTTCGTCACACTCCCAGATAATATGGTTGGGAGAATGAGGAGGGCTAATGGGGGTACACGGATCTTCCGCTTACAGGAGAGAAGTGCTATGTCAAAAGACATCAAAATGATGTTTCATTAATTGGAGTGCAGAATATAGTTTTTGTTGAAATTATTTATTCCAGGGTGGTTGTATATGGTTAGTCTTGCCCTAGGCTACATAATTCAGTTAGAAAGGTACTGTTAATAACTTTGGTATTGATGAAGATAGTTTGAATTATTTTGGGATTTTAACCCTTTTAGAGTAAACAATTACATATTTTATTCATATGTAACTGTTTAGATATGTTAACTCATAAAATTGAGGTTGTATTGCTTCAGATTAGAATAAACAAAAACATAATTCTAGGAACTAGTTAGGTAATAATATATTTGTTTTAAGAAAAGAAAGAAAAAGCTTCCATTACTTCTGGATTATTGAACATATTTGTCCTAAAAAGTAATAAATCTATTGTTATTACCTGATAATATATAACTGAACAAAAATTTCCTTATTTTACTTATATATTCTAAGGCTATATGAATCAGAAGTAATAAGAAATATAACTGGAATGTAACATGATCCCACACGGTGTGTGACTATCAGAATGCAGTTACATTCAGTTATAAATACAGTTTTTTTTATAGAGAACCATCTCTTAGTATAATAAATGAAGAGATGTCAGGAATTAGGATGTCAGTCCATTGAATCTTCTAGGTCCATGGATGATGTGGCATAACGGCCTCTTTTGTGAGAATGATGATTCCCATTTTGTTCTGAAATTTTCTGAGTGCTGCCTGAAGGTGAAGATGATGTCATTCTTCTGCGTGTGGGAGAGTTGCTGCTTGTGGGTTCTGTCAGATTTAATTTTAAAAGGGTTTGTTGTAGTTCATCTGCTGATCTGCTTCTGTAAATTGTACCTTGGTAGTTAAATCTGACTGAAAAGGGGAAGCCCCATTGATACATAATGTTGTGGCGTTGCAGTTCCATTAGTTGGGGTTTCATGGATCGTCTTTTAGTAATAGTAAGTTGGGATAGGTCAGCAAAAATTTGATAATTGTGTCCTTGAAAATTAAGTTCCTTTTTTTCTCTTGCAGCAATTAGTATTTGTTCTTTCGTTCTGTAATAATGAAACTTTGTGATTATATCACGTGGGGGTCCATCTTTCTTTTTGGCTGTGAGGGCTCTGTGTACTCTGTCCAGTTCTAAACGTTCAATAGGGATATCTGGCTTTAGTTCTTGTAATAGAGCAGTAATAGTAGATTGCAGGTCTGTCGCAGTTTCAGGTATTCCCCTTATGCGCAAGTTTGAACATCTGGCTCTATTTTCGTAATCTTCGAGCCTAGTTTGAAGTATTAAATTCTCTTCTTTTAATTGTTCCAATTCTGTTATATTTACTTGGGTTGTAATTTCAATTTCATCAATTTTTATTTCTAGGGCTGCGGTGCGGTTTCCCAGCTCTCTTATTTCTTTGATTTGGCTTTTTGTTATTTGGTCTGAGGTTTGTTTTAAAGCCTTATGAAGCATCTTTTCAAATTGTAATAATATTACTGGGGATGCTGAGGAGGCTTGTGGAGAAGTTTGTGAGAGGATTTGTTCTGTATCTGACTCAAATGGAGAGTCTTGCTGTGACATTTTCTGTCTGTGAGAGCGCCCTGATGCTGTATATTGTGAGGTGACTGGAGCTGCTTTAGTTGCAGTGAGTGCCTGTGAGCTCTTTGTGAGGTGATTTTTATTTCTGCCACGGTTTCCTCCCAGTACCATATTTCCTGCCCAAACTTTCACAGTTTGTTCCCTGGGGCAAAAAGGTTCAAATGGATACCTTTTGAGCCTGCAGGCTCCGCTTTGTCCTTCTCTTCTCTCCTCAGCGGTGTGGAGCTCTAACAATGCATGTCTGCTCCGCTAGGCTCCGCCCATATCCCCCCATAATGCGATTTTTCAAAGTTGATGCTCTTTTTTGTTTATAGCGCAAAAAATAAAAACAGAGGTGATCAAATACCACCAAAAGAAAGCTCTATTTGTGGGAAAAAAAGGAAATCAATTTTGTTTGGGTGCAACATTGCGCAATTGTCAGTTAAAGTGACACAGTGCCGAATCGCAAAAAGTGCTCTGGTCAGAAAGGGGGTAAAATCTTCCATGGCTGAAGTGGTTATTTACACTTGAAAAAATGTTTTAACTGGGATATGGTAAAACAGAGCCCAGTTTTTTTAACATTATAACCAAAACTTGTTCTTTCATGTAGAAGCTCAGACAGCTTATACCTTCTAAAAATGCAAATTGTATTGTTTACTAAAACACTTACTAAAATAATAGTTAAAAGTGTTAGTAAACTCCGATACACCACTTTTACCTACAGAAATAATAAGGCTTACTTGTAGGTACTGTGAATATCTCTTAAACTTGCACTTTTTAGTGATGTCACTGACACATGCGCTCTGAAGGTCCAGTACACAGTGCTGGACCTTCAGAGCCTGTGCCATAAACAGCGGCTCCCGCTCGCATACATGTGAGTGTTGTCATAGTACCCACGGCCGCTCATGTAGCAGGAAGATGGAAGCCCTCTTGGTGGTGACAGCGCAGTGCTGGGAGGCTTTGTTTTAAGGTAGGTTTCCCATAATGACATTATGACATTGCCTTGCAGAGAATTTTTTTATTTTTTTCACCAACTGCAGTTTACTACCGCTTTAAAGAAAACTAACCAGGGTTAAACAAAGTTTTTATAAGAAGCCAAATAGAAGTAACTTTTTTTTATATATTTTTTTTCTACAATTGCAGATATGTTTGAACTGGCCTTATGTGCTGATCGGGGCCAAAACTTTGACTTGCAAAAATGAAGCCTGCAATCTGTTTTCAGTCTAAATGAAAGCTGCAATATTTTTCAGCCTCTATTTGTATAGAATCTGCTCTCAATAGTACTGTTACTGACAAAGTTGTCAAACCGACAGATTACCTTTAGGCTGGGTTCCTACTGTTGCAAATTGGATGTGGGTTTCAGCAGGAGATTGTGACTGGCTCTCTATGGACCCGGTTCACACATCTCCGCAGCCGCCCCGGTGCGAATTGCACAGGAGTCCTGTGCGTCTTTTGATCCGTTTCAGGTCTGAATTCAGCCCAAAATGGTGAATGGAGACAAACCGGACTCCTGCTGTGAGCTGCTGTGTTCTCTAGTGTTAACCCAGCCTTAAAGATTACATGGGGGAGTATATGAAGGGCTAAGCTGTGAGTTTGACAGCCCATAGAGTTCTATGGGTAAAAAAGTACTTTCTATATTGCATATTATTTGTATGTCATTTGAAAAAGTAATAAGGATCTACTGAACATGAAAAACATGAGCGAATGGGATATGAACTCAAAACAAAAAAGCACATCTCTGCAACAACAACTCTCAGTAGTAATTCGATTTTAGAGGTTAATTGTCGAGGGACCAGGGGAAAAAAAACTATATTTAGGCTCTGTCAAGCTTGTTTAAGCAAAAAGTTAGGTGCGAAAATATTAATTGTCTATTGAGGAATCTCAGGAGTTGTCAAAAGGTACCTTCTTCACCAACTACTTCTGCAAATTCATTGATCAGAAATGGGCTGCACACCTGCTACAAAAAAGACTTTGGCCATTGGATCTAAACATGGAAACTACAAGACAGTTTCTAGAAAGACTCTAGCCTAAAGTAAAACTACAATTCCATAAATAGGCAAATAAATATTTAATGTTATACATAATGTTCTGTATATGCATTTTAAATATGAAAATATATAATTAATCTTGTTTTGTTTCATTAAAGTACTGTAATTTGATATGTTTATTAAGTTGCATTTGTTGCAAGAAGTTAAAATCAATTTTACTAACTTTGCAGTCTGGATAATGTTTTGTAAACTAATGTATGCATCTGTGAATTTTATGTGGAAAGTGACAAAAGTGAGCAAAAGTTGAATACAGTAAAACCTTGGTTTTAGAGTATTTTGCAAGACAAGCAAAATGTTTTAATAAATTTTGACTTTATATACAAGTGATGTCTTGATATACAAGTAGTGTCATGTCACAACTGAGTATAAAAGAGAAGAAAGGCGCCTCTAAGTGTAGAAATATGGTTACAACATTCACATGGTTGATGAATAAAAGGAGGCACATCTAAGTATGCAGGCATCAGGGGTAAAGCTGTCCACATAGACCATCCTCCTCACTGAAATTGACTTTAAACCTTCCACTTAGCGCTCCACAAACGGTTCAAGCCTCTCTTTTAGATCGCTCTACTGCAGGGTAGTCTTCCCGGTCACGGTTGCAGACTGACAGCAGTGAGAGCCGGCGGTGCGGGGGATGGTCTATGTGGACAGCTTTACACCGGATGCCTGCATCCTTAGATGTGCCTCTTTTAATCATCAACCATGTTAGTTGCTAAATATTGTACCTTCATTAAATGAAAAAATTGTGCTACACTTAGAGGTGCCTCTCTTCTCTTTTATACTCTAACTTCTGTTGAATTTTGCTTCTAATCCGCTTCTGGTGGCTTCCATTTGTGAATGGAAATTTTATGGTTACGCAGCTTATCACATTGCTATAATCTTTTTATATGGACTATAGACTGAAGGACTTATAAATAAATGGTTGTGGAATGAATCAATGGAGTTTCCATTATTTCTTATGGGGAAATTCGCTATTATATACAAGTGCTTTGGATTACAAGCAAGTTTCCGGAACAAATTATGCTCGCAATCCAAGGTTTTACTGTACAGTGAAAGAAAATCTGCCCTAAAACTCAACTCCAGTTTAGGTATAGGGCAGCAAGTGCAAAAATAAAAAGGGAAGTCTAGCTGCAACACACAGCTTCTTCTGAGTTGTATGATATTAAGAATCATGGAGGCTCATCATCAAGCTAACATGGACTCATAGAAGACTGCTACAGGGAACAAAGCACAATATTATGTAAACTTTGTTCCCTGCAGCATTAAGAACATTCAAAACTCTGAGTACAGAAGAGGATGGAAAGGACCTGTGACCTCATGTGACTTCACAACAAACCTTAGAAAGAAGGTATGTACAAACTATTTTTTTTAAATAAGAATAGGGTATAGGGTGCTCCAAAGAGGGAGTGTGGGTAAAAAAAATGTGTGTGTGTGGAGCAGGGGAAGGGTGTCAAATAGGAATCATTGGGTGCAGGGGAAACAAATATGAAATTGAAGGTTACTTTAACCACACTTTACTTTCACCAATTAACTGTACCCCTATATTTTTATATAAAATAATCATATGTACTTTAAAAATGCTTAAATGCATAATATGGACTTGAAAATCCACCATACGCCCTCAAACCTATTCATTTCTGAATGCATAGAATCTATAAAATATGTCTCAAAATTGTAACTCTGTAATATAAAAATGTAAATAAAGATTATTTTTTGTTATCTATATTTACAGTAAAGAATACACAAACATATCTGTACAACATATACCTCTGTTTTTAACCACTTGCCCACTGGGCAATTAAACCCCCTTCCTAACCAGGTACATTTTCAGCTTTCAGTGCTCTCACACTTTGAATGACAATTACTCAGTCATGCAACACTGTACCCATTTTAATTTTTAGAGCTTTCTTTTGGTGGTATTTAATCACCGCTGGGTTTTTTATTTTTTGTGCTATAAATTAAAAAAAAAAAAGGACAACTTTGTAAAAAAAATGATTTTTTCTTAATTCCTGTTGTAAAATTTAGCAAAATAGTAATTTTCTTCATAAATTTTGGCCACAATTTATATTTCTACATATCTTTGGTAAAAAATAACCCAAATCAGTGTAAATTATTTGGTCTTTATGAAAGTTATAAAGTCTACAAGCTATGGTGCCAATGATTGAAAATTGATCACACCTGATGTACTGACGGCCTCTTATTTCTTGAGACACTAACAAGCCAGGAAAGTACAAATATCACCCAAATTACCCCTTTTTGGAAAGTAGACAGTTCAAGGTATTTAGTAAGAGGCATGGTGAGTTTTTTCACGTTTTATTTTTATCTCACAATTCTTTTCAAAATGAAGATTTATTTTTTTGATTATTTTTTTCACATTGTCATATTAACAGGTTATTTCTCTTACATGGCATATGGATATTTACAACTACACCCCAAAACACATTCTGCTACTCCTCCTGAGTATGACGATATTACATGTGTGAAACTTTTACACAGCCTGGCCACATACAGAGGCCCAACATGCAGGGAGCACCGTCAGGTGTTCTAGGGACATAAATTACACATAATAATTTCCTGGCAACCTATCACACTTTTGAAAGCCCTGGAGCACCAGGACAATGGAAACGCCCACAAAATGACCTCATTTTGGAAAGAAAACACCCCAATGTATATATTCTATGAGGCATAATGAGTCTTTTGAACATGTAATTTTTTTCCACAAGTTTTTGGAAAATATGGAAAGAAAATGAAAAAAGTATTTTTCTATGCATTTTTTTTACACATGTTTATGGCACTGACGGGCACTGATGAGGATCCACTGATAGGGTGGCACTAATGAGCACTTACTGATGGGCACTAATGGGCACTTTAGTGGTACTGATGGGGCACTGTAGACCACAGATGTGGCACTGATGTAGCACAGATGTGGCACTGTAGGGCACTGTAGAGCACAGATGTGGCACTGATGGGGCACGGATGTGCACTGATGGGGCATTGCTGGGCACTGATGTGGCACTGATGGGGCACAGATGTGTGCTGATGGGGCACTGCTGGGAACTGATGTGACACTTATGGGGCACAGATGTGCACTGATGGGGGACTGTAGAACACCAATGGGGCACAGATGGGGCACAGATGTGGCACTGCTGGGGCACTGTAGAGCACTGCTGGACATAGATGTGACACTGCCGGGTACTGATGCTGGGGCACTGTAGAGCACTGCTGTGGCACAAATGTGCACTGATGGGGCACAGATGTGGCACAGATGTTGCACTGATGAGGCACAGATGTGGCACTGCTGGGGCACAGATGGACACTGATGGGGCACTGCTGGGCACTTAGGATAGAAAGAAAAAACTCACTCTGCAGCTTCTCCCTCCTCTCCTCACGCAAGAGTACCCTGGGGGCACGGACACTTCCGTGTGTGCGCCCAGGGCATCATTGTACGCCCTCCCAGAATTATCCGACCATGCTGCAGCCGTCAATTAGCTATGACCCGGTCAGTAGGTGGGTAAAGTGAACTTTTAGACAGAGTCAGGTTTTTGTGCAGGCTAGCTGGTAAGTGTGCTGGGAAATTTCTGTCTGTTTATGAAGCACAGAAATAAAACAAGAATGAATGAACAACGTTATCATAGGGGGAAGTAGCAACTGAGGTCAGGAATAGGAATGCCTACATTTTGGGCTTATGGCAGGGAAGAGCTGATAGGCAGCATCAAGTAAGGAAGGGATTTTGTGTGCAAACTTTCAGGGTTTCTTTGGAAAACCAAAGATAGGTATCTCTACGTTACTCAAAAGACAAGCATTTAATTTTTAAGTGCTCATGAGTCTTCTTTAAGGCAACCCAAACATTGTATTTAAAGCGGGGTTCCACTCAAGCTTTTAACTTAATCTTACCCCCTTTAGTTAATTACAAAGATGTTCAAATGCCGCACAAACATTTTTTTTATCGCTGTAATTACCTTTATATTGCACTTTATTGTGGCACTTCCTGTCTCTCCTCCCATGGGAGTAGGCGCGTTTATTGCCTTTCCCAGGCTTCCCAAGATTCAGTGCGAAAACAATGATCATGCTCCTGAACAAGCTGTGAATGAACAGCATTCATTGCATGCAGGAAATCAATGCTTGTGGGCTTCACATGCCCACAAGCAAGATGGAAACAGCCAGCATCACATTTTTTAGGTTATTCTTCAGTATGAAAACAGACAGAGGCGGAAATATTACACCCAAACTGAGTATTATTTTGGGATTAGCAAAGTGTCTCAATGACCTTAAAAAAAAAAAAAGATTGGTCGCCGGACTCCCGCTTTAACCACTTTAGCCCCGGACCATTATGCTGCCTAAGGGCCAGAGGTCTTTTTCCAATTTGGCACTGCGTCGCTTTAACTGCTAATTGCGCGGTCATGCAATGCTGTAACCAAACGGAATTTGCGTCCTTTTCTTCCCACAAATAGAGCTTTCTTTTGATGGTATTTGATCACCTCTGCAGTTTTTATTTTTTGCGCTATAAACGGAAAAAGACCGAAAATTTTGAAAAAAAATGATATTTTCTACTTTTTGTTATGAAAAAATCCAATAAACTCAATTTTAGTCATACATTTCGGCCAAAATGTATTCAGCCACATGTCTTTGGTAAACAAAAATGTCAATAAGCGTATATTTATTGGTTTGCGCAAAAGTTATAGTGTCTACAAACTAGAGTAGATTTTCTGGAATTTACACAGCTTTTAGTTTATGACTGCCCATGTCATTTCTTGAGGTGCTAAAATGGCAGGGCAGTACAAAACCCCCCAAATGACCCCATTTTGGAAAGTAGACACCCCAAGGAAATTGCTGAGAGGCATGTTGAACCCATTGAATATTTATTTTTTTTGTCCCAAGTGATTGAATAATGACAAAAAAAAAAAAAAAATTACAAAAAGTTGTCACTAAATGATATATTGCTCACACAGGCCATTGGCCTATGTGGAATTGCACCCCAAAATACATTCAGCTGCTTCTCCTGAGTACGGGGATACCACATGTGTGGGACTTTTTGGGAGCCTAGCCACATACGGGGACCCGAAAACCAATCACCGCCTTCAGGATTTCTAAGGGCGTAAATTTTTTATTTCACTCCTCACTACCTATCACAGCTTTGAAGGACAAAAAAAAACCCAGATGGCACAAACCCCCCCCCAAATGACCCCATTTTGGAAAGTAGACACCCAAAGCTATTTGCTGAGAGGCATGTTGAGTCCATGGAATATTTTATATTTTGACACAAGTTGCGGGAAAGTGACACATTTTTTTTTTTTTTGCACAAAGTTGTCACTAAATGATATATTGCTCACACAGACCATGGGCATATGTGGAATTAAACCCCAAAATAAATTTAGCTGCTTCTCCTGAGTATGTGGATACCACATGTGTGGGACTTTTTGGGAGCCTAGCTGCGTACGGGTCCCCGAAAACCAATCACCGCCTTCAGGATTTCTAAGGGTGTAAATTTTTGATTTCACTCTTCACTGCCTATCACAGTTTCGGAGGCCATGGAATGCCCAGGTGGCACAACCCCCCCCCCAAATGACCCCATTTTGGAAAGTCGACACCCCAAGCTATTTGCTGAGAGGCATGGTGAGTATTTTGCAGCTCTCATTTGTTTTTGAAAATTAAGAAAGACAAGAAAAAACATTTTTTTTTCTTTTTTCAATTTTCAAAACTTTGTGACAAAAAGTGAGGTCTGCAAAATACTCACTATACCTCTCAGCAAATAGCTTGGGGTGTCTACTTTCCAAAATGGGGTCATTTGGGTTTTTTTTTTGCCACCTGGGCATTCCATGACCTCCGAAACTGTGATAGGCAGTGAAGAGTGAAATCAAAAATTTACCCCCTTAGAAAGCCTGAAGGCGGTGCTTGATTTTCGGGGTCCCGTGCGCGGCTAGGCTCCCAAAATGTCTCACACATGTGGTATCCCCGTACTCAGGAGAAGCAACAGAATGTATTTTGGGGTGTAATTTCACATATTCCCATGGCATGTTTGAGCAATATATCATTTAGTGACAACTTTGTGCAAAAAAAAAAAAAAGAAATTGTCTCTTTCCCGCAACTTGTGTCACAATATAAAATATTTCATGGACTCGACATGCCTCTCAGCAAATAGCTTGGGGTGTCTACTTTCCAAAATGGGGTCATTTGGGGGGGGTTTGAACTGTCCTGGCATTTTATGCACAACATTTAGAAGCTTATGTCACACATCACCCACTCTTCTAACCACTTGAAGACAAAGCCCTTTCTGACACTTTTTGATTACATGAAAAAATTATTTTTTTTTGCAAGAAAATTACTTTGAACCCTCAAACATTATATATTTTTTTAAAGCAAATGCCCTACAGATTTAAATGGTGGGTGTTTCATTTTTTTTTTCAAACAGTATTTGCGCAGCGATTTTTCAAACGCATTTTTTGGGGAAAAAACACACTTAAATTTTAATGCACTAAAACACACTATATTGCCCAAATGTTTGATGAAATAAAAAAGATGATCTTAGACAAACGTGCAGTGGCAACAAAATAAATACATTTTTAAAAGCCTTTACAGGTTACCACTTTAGATTTACAGAGGAGGTCTACTGCTAAAATTACTGACCTCGATCTGACCTTCGCGGTGATACCTCACATGCATGGTGCAATTGCTGTTTACATTTGACGACAGACCGCTGCTTGCATTCGCCTTAGCGCAAGAGCAGGGGGCGACAGGGGTGCTTTTTTTTTTTTTTTTTTTTCTTTATTATTTTATTGCTTTTCTATCTTATTTTTACACTGTTCCTTTCATTTTATTTTTTATTAATCATTTTTATTGTTATCTCAGGGAATGTAAATATCCCCTATGATAGCAATAGGTAGTGACAGGTACTCTTTTTTGAAAAAATTGGGGTCTATTAGACCCTAGATCTCTCCTCTGCCCTCAAAGCATCTGACCACACCAAGATCGGTGTGATAAAATGCTTTCCCAATTTCCCAATGGCGCTGTTTACATGCGGCGAAATCTAAGTCATGAAATGCTCGTAGCTTCCGATTTCTTAGGCCATAGAGATGTTTGGAGCCACTCTGGTCTCTGATCAGCTCTATGGTCAGCTGGCTGAATCACCGGCTGCATTCTCAGGTTCTCTGTTGAGACAGGAGAGCCAGAGAAAAACACGGAAGACGGTGGGGGGGGGCATTCCCTCCCACGGCTTGTAAAAGCAGTCTAGAGGCTAATTAGCCACTAGGATTGCTTTTACATGAAAGCCAACCGCTGGGTGAAAAGAATGATACCAAGATGATACCTAAACCTGCAGGCATCATTCTGGTATAACCACTCAAAGTCGTGAATGGCGTACCTGAAGACAAAAAAATGGTTAACAATAAAACACAGTAAACGGTAAAGTATAAAAAATTGCATACCTGAAAAACAAACATGATAAAACATAATAACAATAAAACATTGCAGAATAGAATACAGTAAAAAAGAGCAGAACAATAGAGATAGAGAATAGAGAGAGAGAGAACAATAAAACGACAACTATTTTTTTTATTTTATATATTTTTTTTAATATTTTTTTTTACACTTTTTTTGTAACTAACTTTTATAACTGTAACTGGTTCTAGCTTTGGGTCTCTCAAAATGTGATGGCATCTTGAGAGACCCTGTGAAAGTGCGCCTAGTCTGTGCAATGCTGTACCCTACGCTAATACTCAACTAGTGAATGGTAGCGTTCAAAACATTCACCAATGCAAAAACCTGGATTGTCAGGACAGGAGGGACAATAATAGCTGGTGTCACGCCTATATCCGCGCTTGCTGCAGACACCACATCTTTTTTGGGGGGGTTTGTTGGGTAGGGGTACTCGGGAGGACATAAAGAAAATGCCTCTCATGCAGCCGACTGCATTTGGTTAGGGATGTGAATGGGGGAAGCACGGGCGCTGCAGAAGCGGTGGGTTCCCAATTAGGATTGGCGAATGCAGCAGGAAGGGCACTATGGGCACGACGGGCCTGTGTTTGTCTTTTTGGTGGCAGCGGGACACTACTTGTGCTTGCCACCTCACCAGCTCGAACTGCACTTATGGGACTCGCCACGTCACCAAGTGTTACTGCAGTGCTGGTTTGACTACAACCGGGGTGTACTAGGCCGCTGGTGCTTGCCAGTTCACCAAAACGCTATCAAAAAAACTGTTAGCGATCGCAGGGATCAGGCCTGACTCTGCGAACACTGCAGTTATGCGTTCAGTGTTTTGTAAGTGACAGTGATCAATCGATACTGCACTTGGGTGGGCTGGGCTGGGCTGGGCGGAGGGGCAAAACGCAGGTGCTAGCAGGTATCTGGGCTGATCCCACTAACACTGTGTTTTTGGGAACCCTAAACTGCTGGGGACGCTAGTATAGATCTGATCGGATCAGATATTGATCCGATCAGATACTTGACCACTAAGGGAGGTGTACGGTGCGTGCGTGGGTGTTAGCGGTACTGGCGCTAACCTGACGCTGCCTGGGGCTGGTGCTTGCCAGTTCACCAAAATGCTACCAAAAAACTGTTAGCGATCGCAGGGATCAGGCCTGACTCTGCGAACGCTGCAGTTATGCGTTTAGTGTTTTGTAAGTGACAGTGATCGATCGATACTGCACTTGGGCTGCGCTGGGCTGGGCGGAGGGGCAAAACGCAGGTTCTAGCAGGTATCTGGGTTGATCCCGCTAACACTGCGTTTTTAGGAACCCTAAACAGCTGGGGACGCTAGTATAGATCTGATCGGATCAAATATTGATGCGTTCAGATACTACACCACTAAGGGAGGCGTATGCTGCGTGCGTGGGTGTTAGCAGTACTGGCGCTAATCTGACGCTGCCTGGGGCGACGCATATCACTGCCGGGCGATCAGGGGGCTAAACCTTTATTCGGTAATAAACGGCGAGTGCCCTGACACTATAAAAAATAAAGGAACTAACCAGCGTCACCCGTAATGGTTATACGGTGATCAGTGGTGAAGGTTAACTAGGGGGCAATCAAGGGGTTAAAACATTTATTAGGTAGTATATGGGGGTCCCTGTCACTATAAAACGCTGACGGCAAACCTAAATATTTATGTCCCTAACTAGCGTCACCAGCGACACTAATGCAGCGACCAGAAAAATGATCGCTTAGCGACACTGGCGACAGGGGGTGATCAAGGGGTTAAAACTTTATTAGGGGGGGTTGGGGGGGTACCCTAGACCTAAATGGGGCTATTACTAACTGCCCTAACACAGTAACTGTCACAAACTGACACCAATGCAGTAATCAGAAAAAAAAAAACACTGCTTGGTGTCAGTGTGACAGGGGGGGGAGGGGTGATTGGGGGGTGATCGGGGGCGATTGGGGGGGATCAGGGGTGTTTTGTGTGCCTGGCGTGTCCTCTCCCATTGGTGACCTCCAATAGACCCACACACTCAGACCCAGCGGACAGAAAGGAACTGGAGTTGGATTCTTTCTATCCCTGCAGAGCACCTTCCAAGTCCTTCCTACCCCTCCCTTTCTATCCCTCTCTTCTTTCGAGATGCACTGTGTTTTCTCCAATTTCTCTGAGGATTGCAGTGATCTATTGGCCTCCTAGCCAATATTGCACTTTTTTGACGGCTTCTCAACCTGGCTACCCTACTTTCTCTCCTCTGAAATTCCCACTATCATTCTTGGTGTCTTTAACATCCCTGGTAATGTTATCAACCCAGCCACAGCTCAACTTCTCAACTTAACCTCATCTTTTGACCTAACACAATGGACATACACTTCCACGCATTCTGATGGTAATACATTCGACCTTGTATTCTCCCATCTCTGTACTCCTGGTCACCTCATCAACACCCCCTTTTCCTCTCTCTGATCACAACCTCATCAGTTTCACAGTATCCTTGTCTCCAACCACCCATCCCTCCAAGCAGCAAATGATTACTTGTAGAACCTTTCACCACTTTAACCCTTCTCTTCTCTATTCTGCTACTGGCCACCTCTATGACAAGACCACTCCCCTGTCCTGACTAGGCCACCTCTGTCTACAACAGTTCACTCTCATCCTCACTGGATGCACTTGCTCCTCTAACTACATGCAGAATCAGTCCCCGACTGTTACAACCCTGGCAAACTGACAACATCAGAGTTCTCAAGAGACCTTGCCATGCTCTTGAATGACTGTAGCGTAAAACCAAATCCCTGCAGAACTTCACCCTATATGAATCTGCCCTCCTAGAATACAAATCCTGCCTCCATGCTGCCAACCAAACCTACTTTGTCTCTTTTATTAATACCTTGTCATCCAGTCCTCATCAGCTCTTTTCTATCTTTCACTCTCTGCTTTGTCCCCCACCACCTTTACCCACTTATGCCCCGTACACACGGTCGGATTTTCCGATGGACGTTGTCCGATCGGAGCGTGTTGTCGGAAATTCCGACCGTGTGTGGGCGCCATCGGACATTTTCCATCGGATTTTCCGACACACAAAGTTGGACAGCAGGAGATAAAATTTTACGACAACAAAATCCGATTGCGTCAATTCTGACCGTGTGTAGCCTGTTCCGACGCACAAAGTGCCACGCATGCTCAGAAGAAATTCCGACACGGGACAGCTCGTTCTGGTAAACTTAGCGTTCGCAATGGATACAGCACTTTCGTCACGCTGCAATGTAAAAAATGGTTTAATACAGCGCACTCTCTTCTTCTTTATAATGTGACAAGAATTAAGTAGTTTTGCTGCTCATATTCACACACACAAGTTTTATTTGTGTTTTTTTAGTGGGATTCCCTCAATATATTGTTATTAGTTGTCACATCTGACAGTTTTATATTTTTTATGTTTTTTTTTTTTGTTTTTAAGCCTTTTTTTTTCTTTAATGTTTGGATTTTTTCCAAGGCTGATCTTTGTTCAATGTTATTTTTATTTTTACTCCAGAATATTTTTGTGTGTGTTTTGTGTGGCAAGTTACCCCAACACCATTGATATCTTTTATTATTTAATCTCCATGAGATTTTTTGTTGTTGGTGTCCCTTGTTCATTTCACATTGTATATTAGAAATGTACCTGAATCCTCACAAACAAACCATCATTTTTGAAGTAAAACACATAGGAGAGTATAATTCAAAACAAAAATCCTTTATTAAGGGCTCAGAACCAAAGAGGAAGGCAACACTGGATCAACAGGAGAAATTAGTGAAGCCTGGGACCCCCACGGCAGACATCAATTCTTAAACCTCAAAATTGGTGGCCTGAGGAGTCCATATGTAAGGGAGCGCAGTCTGGTCCGGGATTCACAGAGATCCGGATAGCAGCAGATGACATCAGTGTCCCCAGGCTGTGGTACCACAAGAGGCTGCATCTTTTGGCCGACCAGACTGGATCCAGGGTCCTCACTGTCTGGTCTTCCTTTCACACTTCCTTCCGGGCTGTGGCTGTGCAGTTGGAGATGTGGCAGGAGGAGGAGTAGGACCTGGAGGAGGAGTAGGACCTGCAGGAGGAGGAGGAGGACCATCGCGAAGGTGTGTTTGAGGTGTAATTTGGCCCCTCATACCTTTCGCCAGAGCCTCTGATATGAGGGCCTCACACATGGCTTTTTGGCCCTCCTCCATCCTCTGCATTTTATAGGCTATGAATGCAGCAATGTTCTCCTGCCTGGTGTGGGGTGCTCCCAGGACCTCTGTAGCCCTACAAAAAAATCTGAAAGCAGCCTCCTCTAGGGTACTCCTCCTACTGCCACTTTCTGTTTCCAGGGGGGGTGGAGGGACCTGCAGATCAGCCAGCCGGCTCGGCCCGGCCACCTCCTGGCTGAGACTTCCCTGTGTATGAAAAAGGGACATGGTTTTAGTTTTTGCATCATCAATCACAATCATAAGTTAGTACTCCCAACTAACATCTAGTTAACATCATTGATTGGACAAGCAGAAATATTTAGAGGAATGCTATACCTGGCTCAATCTGGGCTCCTCCACATGTGGCCTGGAAGGCCCAGGTTGGGCGTCAGAAGCCTCAGCCGGGGGGGAAGGAAGCGTGTAAGGAAGACTGGAGAGTGATGACCTGGGTTCAGTCTGGCCTGCCAGAAAGTGCAGCCTGTCGTAGTACAACATCCTGGGGACATAGATGTCATCTGCTGCTCCGGATCTCTGTGAATCCAGGACTTTCTTGCGCTCCCTCAGATATGTGCTCCTCAGGCCACCAATGAAAATCTTTAAAAAAGTGATGTCTGCCGTGGGGATCACCTGCTTCACAATTTCACACAATTGCTCCAGTGCTGCCTTCCTCTTTGCTTGGTTCTTTTAATGGGGGTGTTTAATCTCCCACAGACAGGGCAGCTCCCTTAGCATCTCTATGAAGACTGAAATGAAGTCCTGATCTTTCAGTACCATATCCATGTTCACTGCAAGACACAACACAAGACAAAGCCTAATGTCACACCAAACTCTCCTAATCTTGTTACAATATAGGCCTCAATCTATAGAAGCAGTATAGGCCCAAGTTTGTCTCTTACCTTCGTTCTTACGATCGCCGCGTTCAATGCTCCTTCCTCCGCTCACAGATCAAACGTAATACGCACGCGTGTTACGCTTTATATACACTGCGCATGCGTGTAACTCCGCCCGCCCCTGACGTTCTTTCTAGTGTATTCCCCGCCCCTTTTCGTTCGGCGCAGTGGGGGAAGAGCATGATGGCGGACATACAGCAGGTGCGGGCTAATTGTAGCAACGAGGAGGAGGAGGAGGAGGAAAGGGCGGATCCAGGCACGTCCCGATCCAGAAGGAGACGTTTTAAGGCCACAAATATGTCGTTTGGGGAGATGTTGGAGATGGTCGACATCATGAGGAAGTCCGACTATGACGGAAAATATGGGCCTTACCCCAACCCCAATATCCGAAAGGCCAAAATCATGGCGAAAGTGGTCAGGAGTCTAGAGCGGAATTTCGGGGTACGAAGGTCTAAAGATCAGCTCAGGAAGCGGTGGTCGGACCTGAAGTTGAGAGAGCCAGAGCAGTACCGAAAGATCCGGAGAGTGTTGCAAAAAAGTAAGTAGTTGTGCTGTGTTCCTATTCTTTCTGTCTTTATTACGTTCGTTCTGCTCCATATGCTTTGATTAGTTGTAACGTTTCCAAAGGTCAACTTTAATGTTCATGGGCACATTATTCGTTCGTATCAAACATTTTTCTTTCGGCCTCTAGAACACCATTGTTTAGGCCATATGCATTTTCACACATTTTTGGGGTCCTACTTGGATGCCAAATATTTGTTTGT
Organism: Lithobates clamitans; assembly: GCA_037952925.1. Classification (NCBI taxonomy): domain Eukaryota; kingdom Metazoa; phylum Chordata; class Amphibia; order Anura; family Ranidae; genus Lithobates; species Lithobates clamitans. Next base: position 326,075 of record JBBGZY010001615.1, on the reverse strand, counting down.
GTAGATGGGTTTGTTACTAGAATGAAATGCAAACTAGATTGTGTGTAAGGAGAGGACACTGAGCAGCTGTTTTCACATCTGGACACTGGAGCACTAGTGTGGGACACAAGAACACAATTTTTATTAGGGGGCCACACAGGTGCTCCAGTGTATACTATAGGGGGGTCTCCATCTGTGAAGCTTGTACCAAACAGGTAAAGTATTGCAGCTTGACAAAGGGCAATAAAAAATATACATCTTGGAACTCGGCTAAAATAGACAATTGTACCCCACTTCCAAGCAATGTTTCCTATTTCTATAGTTCTGCCATCAAATATCTGTGTGCTAAGTATATCATTTTTGTTTTACATAGGGGAGAAAAGACTCGGACACCCCTCATCCCAGGAGACCAGAGACCCCCCCTCTCTGGAAGAAGGGGAAATACCAACCCAAGAAGCTGAGCAGGAGGAAGAAGAAGACGTGGTGGAGATTGGCACCACAACAGGTGAGTGTCTGCGACCACAGACTCAGGTAAAAGAGATGGCTGGTGGCAGATTTTTGAGACCTTTTTTTTTGTTCTTTATCTCTTTTTAGGTGATTGTGATGTGAGGGATCCAGAACGCTTTACATCTGAAAGTGCCCAGATACTGATCGGGGAGATCATGGGGTGTAATCTCCAATTGCAAAACATACATCAACAAATCAGTGATGTTATTAAAAAAAATAATAACATCATTGATGTTTTGGGGTGAATTTAAACCCCACAAAATCACCTGTTTTATCGTACCAAACTTTTTTCAATGTTTAGAAAAGCCAAATTTGGAGGATGCACACAGTGTGCCAACATGTGCTATCTGCCATCACGGGAGATCAATGGACGCGTTTTGGGGGGGCAACCCCTTCCTCAATTATAAAGTAGCGTTGAGGAAGGGCTTGCTCCCCCCAAACACGTCCCTTGATCCCCCATGATGGCAGATAGCACATGTGGACATTTGTAAATTGGTGTGCATCTTCCAAATTTGGCTTTTCCAGGGGTGATTTCCCCCCATCTGAATGCTATATCAAACCCAGTTCCTAAATACTGATGTCTGATATAGCCTTCAGGTTTTACCTAATGTGAACTTTGTAAGTTCAAGTTTTTTGGCTTTCTTGTTGGTTTTACACAGGCCTGTTTTATCTGAAATGGATATTTTGATTTTTCATAATGCTACTGCAAACATTGTTATACAACAAACATGTTGGTTTGTTTTAAAAACCTTTGGTAAATGCGCATGTGATTGTGCAGGTATAAAAAAGTGCCTTACTCAAGAATGTGTGGATTATTGTCTCAACACTACAACACTTTTGGGGTGATGTAATTGTTGTTTTATGCACAAATGGGGGTTATTTCCTAAGGGCAAATCCTCTTTGCACTACAAGTTCAGGTTCAGTGCAGTTGCAAGTGCACTTGTAGTGAAATGTGTTTTTGCATTTAGGAAGTACCAGCCAACACTGTTTTTTTACAAGGTTACCCAATCACGACATTTTCTGCACTCAACACATTTCTGTCAGGGTCAGCTAAAACAAACACAAGCAGTAAATGTCCACCAAGAATTTCTTTTGGTTGTTTTTTATTTGAAAAAGGTGTCACAGATTGTCTGGCATATTGATAGCCCCCCTACCCGCAAAGAACTCCAGGTATCATAACCGGACATCACGGGCATTCAGGGAGGGCAAGCCAGGACGGCCACTTTCAAGTGCCGTCATTGTTGATGTATTTGGGATTCCGGCCCAACTGAGCCAGCATAGTTGGCTGAATGTTTTCGTAGAAAATTATGGAGAACACAGCAGGCAAGTATTATATGGTTCAGTTTATACTCCGCCATATGGATGGGTGTCATAAATAATCGGAACCGGCTGGACAGGATTCCAAATGTGTTCTCCACCACTCTTCGGGCTCTGGCCAGCCGGTAATTAAAAACCCTCTGTTCCGGGGTGAGGGTCCTCATCGGGAATGGCCGCATCAGGTGGTCCCCCAGCGCAAATGATTCATCAGCAACGAACACAAATGGGAGACCTTCAACATTGTCCTCTGGAGGTGGCAAGTCCAAGCTGCCATTCTGGAGACGCCTGTAGAACTCCGTCTGGGCGATCACTCCACCATCGGACATCCGGCCATTCTTCCCCACGTCCACATACAAGAAGTCGTAATTAGCCGACACCACCGCCAACATCACTATACTATTAAACCCCTTGTAATTATAATAGTACGACCCCGAGTTGGGTGGTGGGACGATGTGGACGTGTTTCCCATCAATTGCCCCTCCGCAGTTAGGAAAGTCCCACCGCTGGGCAAAGTGGGAGGCCACAGTCTGCCATTCCTGTGGCGTGGAAGGAAACTGTTGAGGAAAAAACAATAAACATTACTATTTTTTCACAGAAACCTGGCAAGCAGATTAGACACAAACATTATGGGTCAACCTCCAGATAGCATTTATTAAGGGGAATTTAACAACAACAAAGTATAAGGTACACCTATCATATCCCCCCCCCTCTCATGGGCCATTTCTAACATTATAGGGGGGGAACTCTTGGACAGGTAACCCTCTTCACTTCATTGAGAGATGAATGCCTAAATACAGGGTATTACTTGGAACAGCCCCTCCTTAGTTACACTATTGGCAGACCACTGGACAGGTAAGAAATGTCATAATACAAAGATATAAATACACACTGTACACATTTGAGCACATTTGGACATTCTGCTATTACCTATCAAGATCATAATAGGATACAAGAACTTTAAACAGTACCATTGGAAAGTATACAGGCAGGCCCTTGCACTACATGCTTTGGGGAATTCATCCATAAATCTGAGCACTAAAGAGGTGGGTATAGTGTGTATGGGTTTGGCAAAGTCAGCAGATAGATGATTGAGGATAGAGAATTGGGATCAGCTGACTTAGCAGTTGGGGGAGGGAGGGTTACAAAAAATTTGGGGACACCACAAAAAAAAGCCTCTGGCCCTCTGCCTGAATTTAAATCAAAAATAACATTTCAAAACATTTTAGGGGGTGTTTGGGGTAAAGCACTACTATGGAGCTGATAAAATACATTGTTAAGTAACTACATGAGGTGAATATAGGGCAGGAGACACCATGCTGGGGAGGTTATTGAAGGGCAAATATGTATGAAGGACCTAAAATAATAATTACATAAAAATCCAGCATGCATGAGGACAAAGGGGACATTCACAGCATAATACAATCATGGTAATTAGGGAATGAGGAAAGAAATACAATATATTATCAAACATTCAATACAATAAAATGTGATATAAAAGGATAAAAATCTTACCTTCATATACTCCTTCTGTAGGACCTGGATGATGGCAGAACAGGTCTCTGGGATAATGATCCCCAGAGCCTGGGGGGAGATGCCTGTCGAGAACTTGAGGTCCTGCAGGCTTCTCCCTGTGGCCAAATACCGCAAGGTAGCGACCAACCTCTGCTCCGGAGTGATGGCTTGCCTCATGCAGGTATCCTGCCTGCTGATATAGGGGGTCAGCGAAGCCAACAAACGGTGAAATACGGGGTCCGTCATCCTGAGAAAGTTCCTGAAATCATCAGGATTATTCTCACGGATCTCACGGAGCAAAGGCATATGACAGAACTGGTCACGCTGAAGCAACCAATTCTTGGTCCATGAACTCCTCCCCACCCTGTTCATGGACTGGACTTGTGTCCAGGTCAGGACCCCAACACCAAGCCCCCGCACAGCACGAACTCTACGAGGAGTACGCATACGCAACATGGCTAGAAAACGGTCGGCTGCTTAGAACGAAGTAACAGAACGCACTGAAGAACAGCAAGGCCTGTGAAGAGCGACCTGAAAAACAGCAACGAGCGGACAAGATCGCACAGAAAACTCCAATACGAACTGACTGCACGCACTGAAGAGCAGATACAAACCCACAAGCACAAACTGAACGGCAGAAAACGATCTGAAAGCCAGAGTCTGAAAAAGCGCAAATCGTCTCTCACCAAACTTTTACTAACATGAGATTAGCAAAAGGAGCCCAAAGGGTGCCTCGCTTGGTTCTGAACTGGCCTTTTCTAGTCTCGTCGTACGTGCTTGACGTCACCGCGTTCTTGGCGATCGGAAATTCCGACAACTTTGTGCGACCGTGTGTAGGCAAAACAAGTTTGAGCCAACATCCGTCGGAAAAAATCCGAGGATTTTGTTGTCGGAATGTCCGAACAAAGTCCGACCGTGTGTACGGGGCATAATTCTTTCAATGCCCAATAGATTAGTAAAGATACTCCAAAGAAAAGATGCAATATGTGAGGACACTTCTACTATACAGATATCCTCCCCACTCAACATACCTTGCCTAACAACACAATCGACTCTTTCCTTTCTGAACTGGCTACTGCTGAAAAGGTTACAAATTTTTTCTCAGATGCCCACCTAACCAATTGTCCCCTGGATCCTGTTTCTTTGCAACTACTACTGTCACCCGCTTATTCTATTCTATGCCCCCTGACTCACATTTTCAATCTCTCCCTCTCTACTGGCACCTTGCCCTCCCCTCTAAAGCATGCACAGATCACTCCAATACTTAAAAAGCCCTCACTGGACCCCACTAACCAGAACAACTTAAGTCCCATCTCATTGCTCCCATTCACCTCTAAACATTATGAAAAAAAAAAGGGGGGAAAGGGTTCAACCAGGAGCCCCTTGAACGGACTTTAAAGGCACAGCAAACCTTAAGAGAGCATAGTCAAAATAACAATGTAATCAATTTTATTGAATATAAATACATACAGAACAAAGATATCGACAAAAAATTGTATAAAAAGTCATCTATATGAAAATATACATAATACGAGCCCCCAGACGCATCGGGGCTCGTATTACGGTATGTATATTTTCATATAGATGACTTTTTATACAATTTTTTGTCAATGTCTTTGTTCTGTATGTATTTATATTCAATAAAATGTATTACATTGTTATTTTGACTATGCTCTCTTAAGGTTTGCTGTGCCTTTAAAGTCCGTTCAGGGGGCTCCTCGTTGAACCCTTTCCCCCTTTTTTTTTTCTTATGACATATTATTTATACGGATGTGGCCATAGGAGTGTCTTTTTTATATTTTGTCTAAACATTTAGAATGCTTAGTCTACAACCATCTTAGGTCCCACCTCACTGAAAACAGCCTTCTTTACACCTTACAGTCTGACTTTTGCTCACAGCACACCACAAAAAAGACTCACTAACAATTTGCTAACTGCTAAAACCAATGGTCACTACTCCATACTCTTACTATTAGACCTCTCTGCAGCCTTTGATACTGTTGACCATCCGCTCCTTCTCAATAAACTCCACTCCCTTGGCCTCCAAGATGTTGCACTATCCTGGTTCTTCTCCTATCACAGCGCTCCTTCAATGTTATCTACAACTCTGTCTCCTCTCTCCACTTCCTCTTTCTGTAGGGGACCCCAAGGCTTTGTTCTTGGACTCCTCTTCTCTATCTCCACTGCCTCTCCTGGTCACTTGATATCCTCCCATGGCTTCCAATACCATCTCTACGCCGATGACATCCAAATCTATCTCTCTACTCCTCACCTCACTCCTTCAGTTGTATTACTAACTTACTAACTGACATATCAGCATGGATGTCGTGCCACTTCTTTAAACTATCTCTCTAAAACCAAGCTGATAATATTCCCTCCTCCCACTCGTGCCCCCTCCATGACTTTTCCATCAAGATCTATAATGCAACCAACAATCCCTCTCCTCATGCCAGGCTACTAGGTGTAATCCTAGACTCTAACCTGTCCTTTCAGCCCTGAATCCTATTGTTGTCAAAAGCTTGTAGACTCTACCTCTGCAAAATGTCTAAAATTCACCCCTTTTTAACTAATGAAACCACCAAGCTACATATTCACCCCCTTGTTATCTCTTGCCTTAACTATTGCAACTCCCTTCTCATAGGCCTACCTCTCCATAGGCTATCCCCTCTTCAGTCTATCATGAATGCTGCTGCTAAACTCATCTACCTTACCAACCTCTCAGTGTCTGCTACCCCTCTCCGCCAATCCCTGCATTGGCTTCTGATTGTCCAGTGAATTAAATTAAAAATACTAACAACAACATAAAAAAGCCATTCATAACTCTGGTCAGGGCTAATCTTGTCTCCAAATATCACCCAAACTGTCCTTTCCGCTCCTCTCAAGCTCCCTTGTCTCCTCCTCCCATGCTTGTCTCTAAGACTTCTCCAGAGAGTCTCCCATCCTTTGGAACCCTCTACTTCAATCTGTCTGGCTATCTCCTACTTTGGCTGCCTTTAGGTGATCCCTGAAAACTCATCTCTTCAGGGAAGCCAATCACACCTCCAACTAATCTTTTATCACTTCCATCAGCTCATCCCCCACAGTTTTAACCTTCTGTACCATTTGCCCCACCCTATTAGATTGTAAACTCTTATGAGCAGGGCCCTCTCAACCCTCTAACACTAACTGTGCTGTCTCTTTTTTTATATTGTAAAGCGCTGTGTAAACTGTTGGCGCTATGTAAATCCTGTAAAATTATAATATTAATAATAATAAATGGGTGACTTATTAAAAGTCTATATAGCTCATCAAATTACAGAATAGGAACCTATCGTATTCCTAACTGCATGTATGTGTATGTGTTTATGTGTTTATGTTCATATGATCATTTTATTTGTTTTTCAATTAGATTTTTTTTGCGCCATAAATGTTTTATTGAAAAATATAAATAGCATATACTAAAAAAAACAAAAACAAAACAGACAGGTACCATGTCCTTGATACAGTATAGAGGTAACATATAATGAGATCATGACAAAAGAACAGTCCTTTAAGAACAGAAATAATATCACATATAAACATTCGACTTCAGAGAGAAGAAAGCCCGTATTTACAGAGCAACAAGTAAGAAACACAGGGTATCTTAAGGCACAGACTTAGCCTGGTATATGAGAAAGGAACTGGTCCCATCAAAAAGCTGAGAAATTTTGTTACATGTAGGGGGGGTGTGGAGAAGGGGAGGAAGACCAAGTGCGAGCAATGCATAAAATGTGAGGACAAGGAAGGTCAGGGAAAGAAGCTAAGGCTGCCTACGCTAGGGTGCAGTAACAAGGGATACGAGTATGTGCGCCTCCTATGTAAGGAGAATAAAAGGGGGGGGCACTCCAAGTAGATAGCAAAGACAAAACACTCCTGTGCACAAGTAGATGACCAGCAAATGGTATAGGAACACACAGGCCTTGTTGCCCTCAAGGATGGGGAATCCTAGTAGTCAACAATAAAAAGAAAGAAAAGGCGCACCAGCCATGTGCATTATCCTTTGGATGTGAATTTATTAAAAGAAACGATAAAAAGAAGCTACTCACAAACATAGAAGATCTTGCAGTATAAATAGTTTTCGATTAGCAGCATTCAGTCAGGATGAACGGAGCTCTCCAGAGGTCACAGAGGAACTCACAGAGATCACTGCCAGCTGACGCGTTTCGAAGGGAACATCCCTTCTTCCTCAGAGCTCAGCAGTGAACCCTCCTTCAGCAGTCCCCATATATATGTGTTTTGTGCACAAATGCACCTACAATCAGAGAGAGTGCCTGGAACTCCACCCTCTTTCGCCTTCTACACAATAGGTGGTCCAAATGATGAAATGCCCACTAAGGGAGGACCATAGTTTAACCCTTATTACAAACAGTAACAGACCGTGCATGTGGTGTATAAAAATTATAGTTCCCGTAACTGCATAGTGCGTATAGTTGGTGGTCCCTCCCAGTCCATAGTAGCAAAGTGTGTAACATGGCTAAACCCTTTTTGAAAACATTAGCATACCGTACATATGATGTATGCAGAAGGTAGCTGCATAATACATACGGTAGGGGATCCTTCCCAGTCCATAGGGTATGTAGCGCTTTCTCCAGTGGCCGCTCCCGGCATTAGTAGAGCCGCAAGGTCCGCATTCATTCCTATGGTGCAGACCTTCATTCTATTTAATTAGAGAGCCTGGAATGCACGCCGCCATGTTTGCGCTCCAGGCAGAAGGAAGGGGCAGGCCTAGCATCACTTCCTCCGTGTCATCTGCCACCCCCACATTACGTGGGCGGCGAAGAGCGGATCGGCACCATATTGTTGAAGACAAACTACAGAGGATAAACACGCCATAGCCAAACGAGCTGAGCGCTCGTCAGAATGGATGAATTACAATAGTTGTTATCAGCCCAACCACCCAGTCACCGCCCAAAGAATTGTTCCGCCTGTACAGTAGATTTCTTTAAAAAGGCCTGGATTCTTTCCTCATGTACATAATATAACTGGGTAATAACATTTATAAGTAAAGTTGATCCAAGGAAAATCATATTGCTTCTTGGGGGATAAGGGAGGAATTTTTTCCTCTGCTGTAGAAAATTGGATCATGCTTTGCTGTTTTTTTTTGCTTTCCTCTGAATCAACTGTGGGTGAAGGATTGTGTATATTGGATTGTATGTTTTTTTTTTTTTTAATTGGTCGAACTAGGTGGACTTGTGTCTTTTTTCAACCTGACTATGTAACTATGTAACCAGGAGCTTGGCACATAGGGAGTATATGAGGCCAATTTCTGGAGCAAAGGAGTGCAGAGAAACTGAGGTTTTTGCCCTTAGAGCATTGGGCACGCTGGGAGTATGTCCTACCAGAGAAAAGAACGGGGAAGACTAGGCCAGATGATGGATTTTATTCCCCAGCCACTTCCCTTGGGGACACCAGATTGCAGCGGCTGCACTCCACCTTCATTTAGCAGGCAGACACAAGAGAAGGAGATGGCACATGGAGCACAGGGAGACCCAGCTCCAGACAGTCTACAGCAGCAGCCCTCATTCCAGGGCATCTTCAAGCACCACCAGTGGCTAAGACAAAACCAAAGCTGTCATAGATTCCTAATGCATCGGCTGAGGTGAGTGCATCTGAGTTTTCCCTTAATGACACCAGGTAACTCCAAGATTCAATCCTTGCTTTCCCCACACGTAATCAGCCTGTAATGGACACCACTCTGAAAGATATATTAGTGTCTCTTAGGATCTGTATCCACTCTGATATTCTCTCACTTGTACAACAATTTAAATCTGATGTTCAAGAGGTCAGAGCCAGAGTTTCACACATTGAGAACAAAATGGGGGAGTTTGCGGCAACATTTAATGAATTAGTGGATGCCCACAATGACTGGGAAAACGACATAGAATGGATCAAATCAAAATTGGCAGGCCTAGAGAACAGCTCTAGGAGAAATATAGAATATAAAAATCTGTGGCATTCCTGAATCAGTATAAAACCAAGAGCTTAAGGCTTACTTCACTAAAATCATGGCAGCAACTCTTGCCAACTCATCTATTGAAGAGTTATTGACCGATCACATTCACCGCTTACCAAAACCGAAACACATCCCTGAACATCCCCCTAGCCCATATACATTTTCTGCACACCAAAGAAAAGCTGTTGGCCCTAACAATCTTGTCTGTATTCCCCTCACACACATTTCTGGGAACAAAGCTCATCGGTAGTGGGTGCTTCAGCGACTACCAGCTGGTTACTGGAAAATCACAGGTAAATGTACATATTGGCCAGAATACAAAAGATCTGCAAATGTTGTCCAAAGTTTTTTATTACAGAGTGATCACATCGCAAGAGAAAGTGCAACGTTTCGGAGCCTCACAGGACCCCATCACATGCCTGACGAAGGGGTCCTGCGAAGCGAAAAGTTGTACTTCCCCTTGTAATATGATCACTCTGCAATAAAAACCTTTGGACAGCATTTACTGGCCCTAACAGAATGCCATACATTGCAACAAAGGAAAATCTTGCTACAATACCCAAGCCACTCCATAATCATCATATTACTTATAAATAGAAATATCCAGCTAAGTTGTTCATCAACTACGAGGGAGAGACATTTTCAATAACTTCAGTTAAGGGGGGGTCTTCACCTGCTCAAGACATGGTGCATTTTGGATGCAGGTTTGATTCCACGCTCCAGGCCTTCTCCACCCTAGGCCGAACAATAAGAAAGGAATGATGATGGGACTGGATGAAACACTCCTCGTACAACAGTGTATCTCTGTAATTTAGCAGTGCCAGTGAGCTGCCACAGTGCTATTATGCACTGAATCTCTTGATTTCTCACCCCACAGTTTAGCAGATTGTTTTCTGCTTAGATTTGTTGTTGAATTGTCCTTTTCAAATCTATGTAGTGGCAATATCCAATTTGAGATATTCTTAGTTTCAGTTACATACTACATTTTTTTTTCTTGTCAAATTTGTTTATTGAAATTTTATAAGTCAGGAAACAAGTTCAAAAGCGATACAGGAATATGCAATATTAAGGTACAGTATAATTATATCATATGACTAAGGATAAATTCATCTTGCTCTTTCAAAAGGTTAATAACTTAGAGAGACAACTTACTATAATGTTAAGAGAGCATAAACTTCTGAACATAAATTATGATGAGAAAATGGAGTCTCCAAATAATTATAGTTGACCATTATCTAAAATTTTTAATACAAGAAGCATTAAGGGAACATCGCTCTCATATTTCAAGCAGGAGGCAATTTCTGTGTTTCATAAGAACAGGAAATACAATTCAAAGGAACGCTATGTGAACCTGATGAAGAGAAAAAGGTATAAAAGAAGAAAAGTAAAGTAACAGAGGGGTTAGAAAAGAGAGAAAGGAGGAGAGAGGAAGAGAAGTGAAAGGAAAGGTATCTCGGAGGTAAGGTGTGTTTCCACACACATTTTAAATATGGGGAAAAAAATTAAAAAATATAAATAATGAAAGCATATGGGAAGTTTGCCCAGGCATCAATAATGATACATTGAAATTAGAGGGCAGATAGTGTGTCGTCCAGGGGAGCCATATCTTCTTAAATTTAGGAATTTTGTCATGGGTTATAGCCTCTATTTTGGCATGCACCATGGCTTGATTAATCCTATGTTTTGTTTCAGTTAATATCAGGGTAGGAGTTTTCCAGGCTTTAGTGATTGTTTGTTTCGAGGCAGTGGTTATCTGTAAAAATAGTTTGAATTGATTATTAGAAAGAATTGTTGGTTTTAAGTTTAAAAGTGCAATCAAAGGATCAGGGAGGATGGACACTGGGAATAATGTCAAAATCACATGAAATATGTCTTCCCAAAATTGTTTGACAATAGGGCATGTCCACCATATATGGAAATTTGATCCAGGTTCAGTACAGCCTCGAAAGCAAGAGGAGGAATAATTGGGAGCAAAGTTGCAATTCTGATAGGGACTAAGTACCAACGTGTAAGTAGTTTGTAGTTAGTTTCTAAAGCAGCTATGTTTTGAGAGGGAGATTTTGTAGTTGTCCAAATTTTGTCCCATTTTGTAGTATCTAATGTAAATCCAAGATCAGATTCCCACTTAGCTACATACTTGGGTGGACTAGGATCCAACTTAGAAATTAGTTGGGCGTAAAGATTCAAAATAAGTCCTTTCGCATGGGGGTCATGTTTACATACGTTTTCAAAGTATGATAATTTATCAAGTATAGGCCTTCCATGAATATTAGGCATAAAAAATGATTTAATCTGGAGATATCTGGAAATTTCCGAGTTTGGAAGTTCATGACTATTACATAAGTCAGGGAACGTTTTAAAGGACTCAATGGAAATAAGATCATGTAATTGGGTCAATTTTGAAGTGGTCTATGCTTTAAAAGTTTTAGGAAATTTCCAGGCGGGATAAAAAAGAGGAATTTTAAGAAGTGATAAAAGTGGATTATGTGGGAATTGTAGGCCACATTACAATTTAGTTTTGCCCCATATTAATAGGGATTGTTTTGTAATCAGATTTGTAAGTTTTTTTCCGGTTAGAGGATTGTAACCATAAAAGATTAGATATTGATAATGGGTCACAATCTATAGATTCCAAAGCTACCCAGAGTGGTAATTCATTGATTGCGTGGTATTTAGGCATTTGTGCCAAATGAGCTGCATGGTAATATGTAGATATATTAGGGAATCCAAGACCACCTTGAAGCTTTGGAAGATATAGCGTGTGTTTAGGCAAACAAGGTTTTGAAGAGCCCCAAATAAAAGGTTATTAATTTATGCTTTTTTATTCTTAAGAAATATGCTGGGACTAAGATGGGTAAAACCCTAAAAAGATACAAGATTGATTTCACCTATCCACGATATAGGGAGAGAAGACCACTGAGTCAACAAGTTGGTAATTTGACGTAAGATAGGTTGAAAATTAGCACTAAATAGTTCAGAGAGATTATACGTAAGATGAATTCCTAGGTATGGAAGACAGGTAGCGGACCATGTGAAAGGGAGAGATGTTTGCGCTTGTTGTACAGCTGAAGGGGATAGAGAGATATTAAGTGCCATAGATTTTTGAGGATTAATGACTAAACCAGAAATATGAGCGAAACAATCAAGTTTTTTGAATAAGATTAGGAGGTGAAATATGTGGAGAGGACATAAAAATGAATATGTGATCTGCAAAGAGACAGGTTTTGTGATGGTGTCCGGCTAGCTCAATACCTCTAATTGAGGGGTCAGAACAAATAGATTGGGCAAGGGGTTCAATAAGTAAGGCAAATATAAGTGGGGATAATGGGCAACCTTGTCTCGTACCTCTGCAGATATTAAATGTGTTCGATTTGTACCCTGCATATTTTAGGTTTATCATATAAAGAGGAGATCCAACTAAGTGGGGGCCAAATCCCCAGCGTTGTAGGACATAGCGTAGGTAGAGCCACGAAACTGTATCAAATGCTTTTTTGATATCTAGAGACAAAACAAAGTGGGATTTTCCTTGTTTTGGCAATATGCATCAATAGTGGCGCCCTACGTATATTATCTCTCGCTTGACACTTTGGGATGAAGCCTACTTGGTCTCTGTGTATTAAAGAACCAACTATATCATTTAGACGCGTTGCTAAAACTTTCGCTAGGAGTTTGATATCTAAATTAAGTAATGAAATGGGTCTATAATTGGGCAAGATGTTTCATCAGAGTTGGGTTTGGGAATCATTGAGATAATTGCAGTTAAAGTTTCAGTTCTAAAGGAATGTTCGTTTAATACGGAATTAAGGGCCTCAGTCAGTACCTGGGCCAGGATAGAAGCAAATTTTTTAGTATAAGGCAGAAAAGCCATCCAGGCCCTGGCGCTTGTTCAACTTGAGGGATTTAATGGCCATCAAGATTTCACTAGAGGAAATAGGGTTTTCAAGGCATACATACTACATTTTTATTTGACAATACTCAAGTCTACATATTTGCTTAAGGACCAGTCTTCCATAAAGACCGACCTTAATGTGGAAAATTACAACTCCTGAATCGGATTTGATCTACCAGGTATCACACCTTAATTGGAACCACAGCAGGCTGTCAGCTAGCGACTAATTGAAGGTATTATCTATATCTCGGTCTATCGCCATTATTATTTCTCACTTCTGCATCTGCTGTTCAAATATTGGTCACCATGTCGGTTAAAATTTCATCTTTCAATGTGAAAGGCCTCAACAGCCCTGCTAAACACAGTTTGCTATGGAAGGAGGCCACCGTGCTTCAATGTGATATATTATGTCTGCAAGAGATGCATTTCAGCTCTTACAAGTCCCCTTCCTTTTCCAATAAATGATACCCACATATCTACAAATCTAATGCTTCCTTCAAGAAAAGGGGTGGTTTGTTTGCAATAAAGGTTACTGTTGCCTTCAAACTGATCTCTGAGGATCATGATAAACAGGGCTGCTACATCATTCTGGTTTGCAAGATAAATAACAAGATGTACACATTGATAAACATATATCTTCTCAATGAAAAGCCGCTCATGTATGTTCGTAAAATTCCCGCTGTACCAGTAAAGGTCATATCACGCTCTGCGGAGACCTCAATGCAATATTAAATCAGTCACTGGACATGTCTGACCAGAGACGCAACAAATATGGTTAAACAACATTGGCAAACTTTGTTTCCTCTTCAAACCTTTATGATGTGTGGAGGTGCCAGCAGTCTACTGAAAAAGATTATATTTTTTTTCTGACTCACATCTTACCTATTTGCGTATTGATTTGTTTCTAACAAAAATTAAATAAAAAAAACAATTCTCTGTGTCTATAAGCTCTAAAATAACCCAAGCACATCAGGAACTTAGGTTATTACTCTTGGCACAGCATGATTGCAATATACAATTCTTAAATTTGAACCTATAACCCGAAAGAAATATGCTGATGCATTTAGCGATTATTATCACCAGTTGTACCATTTAACCACTTTCCGACCACCTCAAGCATATATACATGAACAGAGCGGCACGGGCAGGCAAAATCACGTACCTGGTACGTGATTGCCTTCCTGCGGGCGGGGGTTCGATCCCCCCCCGGTGCCAGCGGCGGTCGGCTTTTGTCTGGGAGCGTTCCGTGATGAGGGGGAGGCCATCCGATCGTGGCCCCCCCTTGCGATCGCTCCCAGCCAATGAGAAACATCCTCTGCCTCTGTATAGTACACACAGGCAGAGGATGTGATGTCATCTCTCCTCGGCTCGGCAGTTTCCGTTCCGGCGCCGAGGAGAGAAGACAAGTGAGTGCACAAAACATACACACACACAGTAGAACATGCCAGGCATACTTTACACCCCCGATCCCCCCCCTATCACCCCCCCCGATCCCCCCCAATCACCCCTCCCCCCCTGTCAAACTGACACCAAGCAGTGTTTTTTTTCTTTCTGATTACTGCATGGTGTCAGTTTGTGACAGTTAGAAGTGTTAGGTCAGTGAGTGTTAGCCCCCTGTAGGTCTAGGATACCCCCCTAATAAAGTTATAACCCCTTGATCACCCCCCGTCACCAGTGTTGCTAAGCGATCATTTTTCTGATCGCTGTATTAGTGTCGCTGGTGACGCTAGTTAGGGACGTAAATATTTAGGTTCGCCGTCAGCGTTTTATAGCGACAGCGATCCCCATATACTATCTAATAAAGGTTTTAACCCCTTGATTGCCCCCTAGTTAACCCTTTCACCACTGATCACCGTATAACTGTTACGGTTGACGCTGGTTAGTTTGTTTATTTTTTATAGTGTCAGGGCACCCGCTGTTTATTACCGAATAAAGGCTTAGCCCCTGATCGCCCGGCGGTGATATGCGTCGCCCCAGGCAGTGTCAGATTAGCGCCAGTACTGCTAACACCCACGCACGCAGCATACGCCTCCCTTAGTGGTATAGTATCTGTACGGATCAATATCTGATCCGATCAGATCTATACTAGCGTCCCCAGCAGTTTAGGGTTCCCAAAAATGCAGTGTTAGCAGGATCAGCCCAGATACCTGCTAGCACCTGTGTTTTGCCCCTCCGCCTGGCCGGGCCCAGCCCACCCAAGTGCAGTATCGATCGATCACTGTCACTTACAAAACACTAAACGCATAACTGCAGCATTCGCAGAGTCAGGCCTGATCCCTGCGATCACTAACAGATTTTTTGGTAGCGTTTTGGTAAACTGGCAAGCACCAGCCCCAGGCAGCATCAGGTTAGCGCCAGTACCGCTAACACCCACGTACGCAGCATACGCCTCCCTTAGTGGTATAGTATCTGAACGGATCAATATCTGATCCGATCAGATCTATACTGGCGTCCCCAGCAGTTTAGGGTTCCCAAAAACGCAGTGTTAGCGGGATCAGCCCAGATACCTGCTAGCACCTACATTTTGCCCCTCCGCCTGCCCCGGCCCAGCCCACCCAAGTGCAGTATCGATCGATCACTGTCACTTACAAAACACTAAATGCATAACTGCAGCGTTCGCAGAGTCAGGCCTGATCCCTGCGATCGCTAACAGATTTTTTGGTAGCGTTTTGGTGAACTGGCAAGCGCCAGCGGCCTAGTACACCCCGGTCGTGGTCAAACCAGCACTGCAGTAACACTTGGTGACATGGTGAGTCCCATAAGTGCAGTTCAAGCTGGTGAGGTGGCAAGCACAAGTAGTGTCCCGCTGCCACCAAGAAGACAAACACAGGCCCGTCGTGCCCATAGTGCCCTTCCTGCTGCATTCGCCAATCCTAATAATTGGGAACCCACCACTTCTGCAGCGCCCGTACTTCCCCCATTCACATCCCCAACCAAATGCAGTCAGCTGCATGAGAGGCATTTTCTTTATGTCCTCCCGAGTACCCCTACCCAATGAACCCCACCCAAAAAAGATGTTGTGTCTGCAGCAAGCGTGGATATAGGCGTGACACCCGCTATTATTGTCCCTCCTGTCCTGACAATCCTGTCTTTGCATTGGTGAATGTTTTGAACGCTACCATACACTAGTTGAGTATTAGTGTAGGGTACAGCACTGCACAGACTAGGCACACTTTCACAGGGTCTCCCAAGATGCCATCGCATTTTGAGAGACCCGAACCTGGAACCGGTTACAGTTATAAAAAAAAGTGTAAAAAAAAAAAAAAACCACAAACAAAAATATGAAATAAAAAAAAATAGTTGTCGTTTTATTGTTCTCTCTCTCTCTATTCTCTCTATTGTTCTGCTCTTTTTTATTTCCAATAGTTTTTTATTGGGTTTTGTACATAAATGACATAGAATAAAGTATAATACATTCACTGAAAGTTTTCCCAGTTTTGTAACTTCCAAAGTACAACTTGAAGCAAGTACAGTTATAAGTATACATCATAATACAGCTTGAGGAATTAGATATATCTGTGATGCTACTCATACCCCTAGACACCCCTTTGGGAACTAACTGTGTCCAGTAGGGGGTAGGTTTCACAGCCCAACTATATCCTATTAGTTCTAGTTTTCATTCAACACATATGAAAATTCCATACTTACATGTTGTATCTCTAGCTATGACAACTTTTAAGTAGAATCGCAAAAGAACTAGTAACAGAACTTTTTAACTTGTATCCGCAGTTAGAGAAACTATGTCTATTGACCAACCGTAATGTATTGGCTTTTTGTATATATGTCAGTGTACCGTAGATTATTGAGGTATTTAAATAAAAGAATATATGGATAATTAAATTATTTAATTATTTATCGTTCCCATAGAAGTTAAGACCTAAGTTGTGTGGATACCATGTAATCCAGGAGTTCCATACAGTAGAAGCCTGGTTAAAATTCCCCCTACTACGGGCAAATTGTATTTCATATGTACTGTGTGTGTTCATTATTCTTAGGGTTTCCGCTATTAAGGGTGAGCTAGTCTCCTTCCAATGTCTTACTATGGTGAGTCTTGCTGCTAAAAGTAAGTGAGATACTACTGTTCTCATTGGTGCAGGTATTAAATCTATTCCTAAAGATAGAAGTGCCATACCCGGGGTATATGCGGCTTTAGTGCCTGAGATTTGTTCTATTGTATTGAACACAAGGGTCCAATACTTTTTAAGGCATGGGCAAGACCACAGTATGTGAATCAATGTACCTCTATGACCGCAGTTTCTCCAAAATTCAGGAGAAGCTGCATTTGCAAATTTGGAAATCCTATGTGGGGTGAGATACCATCGCAATAGTATTTTAAAGTACAATTCCCATAGGTTGGCACTTCTTGTGGAATTATATGTAGCCCTGAATGCTTTTGTCCATTGTTCTTCTGTGTAGGTCCTCTCCAAGTCCCTTTCCCACGCTGTAATATTAGTAGTTTTGCAGAAGGAATGTTTATCTTGTAGATACTTATAGAGTAATGAAGTTCCTTTTTGGGTATATTTGGTGCTTGTGTAGAAGAGAGCTAATTTCCAAGGTAGTTGGTTGGATATATTGCAACTCTTTTTATCTAAGAGGTGGGATATCTGGATGTATTTGTAAAACTCGGATGCTGGTATGGAATATTCGATCTGTAATGATCTGAATGATTTCAGTGTTGGCCCTATAAAGAGGTCCTCCAAAAGGAGTGTTTTACTTGTACACCAATTAGTTAGTGATAAATCAGGTATAACATGTTCTAATGCCGTGATCGAGAATTTTAAGGGAATTTGTGGGTCTCCTTGAGTTGTATTTGTGAGTAAATGTTTCCAGGAATCCACAGACGCCTGTATGGTAGGTGCATCTATGGAATTTTTTGTATAGTGATGTGGGCTGGAAATCAGGTAGTTATATAGGTTCCCCCCTTTGATTTGTGCACTTTCTAGATCCGACCATAATGTGGTGGTGTTTTGCTGGAACCAGACCTTTACTTGTGTAAGTATGGTAGCTGCATAATAATCTTTTATAGATACGTGTCCTATCCCTCCCATTTGTTTAATTTTAATAAGTTTGTTGAAAGCACAACGTGCTTTTTTACCTGCCCACAGATACCTGTCGACTGTAAGTTGGGCTTGTTGGAAGAAAGAATGTGGAACAGGTATTGGTAGGGTCCTAAATAGATATAAGAATTGTGGTAAAATTTGCATTTTGAATGCTGCTAGTCTGCCTGACCATGATAGTTCGAATTTTTGCAATTTATCAAGTTTATGCTTCAGGGAATCTAAGAATGGGGTGTAGTTTTCTTTGACTAATTCTGAAGTTTTAGGTGTAAGGGTAATCCCTAGGTATGCAATGCCTTTTTCTTTCCATCTATATGGAAACCTAGTGGTAATGCTTTGTTTCACTTTTTCTGTAAGACCCAGACCTAGAAGGTAGGATTTGGTGTCATTTACTTTATAGTAAGATATAGCATTAAATAAGTGTAGAGCATCGTGAACCGAAGCCAGGGAGGACGGTACATCTGTGAGAATCAAAATAATATCGTCCGCAAATAGACTTATGGTGTGCATTTTGTTCCCGCTTGTCAGTCCTTTTATTTTGGGGTGTTGACGGATATATGCTGCCAAGGGTTCCATTAAGAGATTGAAAATTAGTGGGGATAGTGGGCATCCTTGGCGCGTCCCGTTTGCAATTTTAAAAGGGGTTGAGAGCATGCCAGATATGTAAACCTGTGCTGACGGTGTTGTGTAAAGTGCCATAATAGCTTGAAATATTTGACCCTTGAAACCAAACTTAGTCAAAGCGTGTTCTAGGTATGTCCAGTGGATCCTATCGAACACCTTCTCTGCATCCAAAGCAAGGAGCAGAGAAGGCGTTCCAGATTTATTGGCAGAATATATAAGATTGATCAGGCGTCTGGTTGCATCCGCCGTTTGGCGCCCTTTGGTGAAACCAGATTGGTCAGGGTGAATTAATGATGGTAGAAGATCAACTATTCTATTGGCTATTAGTTTGGCATATAATTTTAAATCATTGTTAAGCAATGATATTGGGCGGAAATTCTGAGGGGTGTCCGGATCCTTCCCTGGCTTCGGCAACGCCACAATCATCGCTTTCAACATCTCAGTGGGGAATGAGGAGGTGGAGGCAGCTTGGTTAAATATTTCAGTGAGTCTGGGTGACAGTATTTCTTTAAACGTTTGGAAATATTCTCCTGTAAATCCGTCAGGTCCAGGGGATTTATTTTTTGGTAATGAATCTATCCCTTGAGACACTTCTCGTGTCGTGAAAGGGGAATTCAATGTTTCAATTTGAGTTTCTGTAAGGTGAGGTAAATTTATTTTGCTGAGAAATTTGGAAATAGAATCGGATGATGGTTGAGTTATTTGAGGGTCTTTACTCAGGTTATACAAAGACCCGTAGTAAGTGCTAAAGGCGTCTGCTATTGCCTGGGGGTGGTATAATTTTTCCTGAGTTTCTGGGTGAATAAGGGAATTTTAGTTTTATGTCTAATGCCTCGTAACCGGGATGCTAATAATTTCCCTGCCTTATTTCCAGTGGCATAGTATGTCATTTTTAACCTCCTGGAAGATTTTTCAAAATCATCCAACAGTATAAGCCGTAAGTCATGTCTCAGCTTGGTTATTTCTTCAGTTATCCTATTATTGAAATTGGCTTTGTTTTGTTCTTCTAAAGTTTGGATTTGTTTGGAAATATCCATTATGCGCTGCCCCCTCCTCCTCTTAGCCCTAGCTCCAAATTTTATTAGAAGACCCCTCATAAACACCTTATGCGTGTTCCAGGTAATAAAAGGGTCAGTAACTGAGCCTATATTGTGATCAAAAAATTCCTCCAGATCCCTTTGTAAAGCAGACCTGGAAGGATCATCCTGAAATAGGTGTGGGTTAGCTCTCCATATAAAGGTGGCAATACTAGCGGAGTTGTCATCCACCAACAGTGAGACCGACGCATGATCCGACCAGGTAATGCTATTGATTTGTGATGCTTTGATTTTAGTTAACAACCACCTATCTGTCAGGAAAAGATCTAGTCTAGAATACATTTTGTGGCTAGCAGAAAAGAAGGAGTAGTCCCGTTCTGAAGCATGAAGACATCTCCTTGCGTCATATACATCATGTGATTTCAATAGTGGTTGAAGTGTTTGGGATTTTCTCTTAGTGATTGAACTAGAGTCCATGCTGGAATCCGGTGGTAAGTTAAAGTCCCCGCAGAGAATCAGGTGATCCTTCTGTATTCGAAGCGCTTTTTTCAGTAATCTATGAAGGAACTGGGTCTGGTGAGTATTAGGGCGTATCCGTTTACCACTGTGTAAGTGGTATTATTGATATCACATATTAAAATGAGGTATCTGCCTTGTGCATCTTGTATTTCTTCATGAAGGCGAAAAGCTACCGTGTCTTTTATTGCTGTAAGGACTCCTTTTCTTTTGGTATTAGAATTTGCAAAAAATATATGCGGGAATTTAGGATGAGAGCATGTAGGTTGAGCCTGCTTTTTGAAATGTGTCTCCTGTACACAAAATATGTCCCCTTTATGTTGAATCGCTTCAGCCCACATGGATCTGCGTTTGGCTGGATGGTTAAGGCCTCTGGCATTGACTGTGAGAAAAGTTATAGGCATCTATTGGGAGTAGGATTGGTTGCGTAGTGAGGTATGTGTATGTAACACTTACATTTGGTGGTTAGCTTGTCAAGGTGTATCTCGATGCGACTGAAGATTGGAAGGATGAGGGTGCAGTAGTTCTGCTGTACGGCTTGGTCAATCTGGAGGGATGAATCCATATTCTGCGGCTGCGGATATAACTGATAAGAAACTAAAATGAAAAAAAATAGTAAAACAGAACAAGGAACAATGAATAGGTCCTTACGACCTGGGTGTGACAATAAGTCACTCATATTGTAATCTGGGGTTATCAGTTCAGCTTAACAGATAGTACTTCTGTTTCAGGGAACAGTTATATGTAACCTGTCTTGGTTTTCCTTTGATTAGGAGTGTTTGCGGGCATTCTTGGTTGTGACTAGGTTCCAATCCTCAGCTAAATGATCAGGGCTTTTGGCGTGGCGGTCGCTTTGCATATCTTCTGGGATGATATGCCATTTTTGGAGTAAGATCAATCCTTTGGCGAGGTTGTCCACCACATGTTCTCTGCCTTCCCTTGTTATGATCAATTTTGTAGGGAACCCCCATTTATATGCAATTTTATGGTTCCTCAGAGATTTTGATATTGTATTGAGGTTCCTCCTTTTCTGTAGAGTGAATTGGGATAAGTCTGCAAAAAATTGTAGGTCTTTGTACTGTGGTGGAAAGAGGTCTTTGCTGCGTGCAGCCGACATCAGGCGTTCTTTCGTTTGGAAGAAATGTAACCTGAGTATAACATCTCTGGGTATGTTGTCTGGTAGGTGGGATGGTTTAGGTAAGCGGTGGATCCTGTCCACTGTTATGTCCAGGTCTGATAACTCAGGGATTATAGCCTGAAATAATTGCGCTGTATAGGTGCGGAGATCAGATTGTTGAATTGATTCGGGGACCCCCCTTATTTTCATATTATTCCTCCTGGAGCGGTCTTCAATGTCAGCCATTTTAGCTTTAATTGCGTCTAGCTCATCAGTGTTGCTGTCATGGGCATCCACAAGATCATTAATGGTGGTCGCAAACTCCCCCATTTTATGTTCTATGTGATCTACTCTGGCTGTAGTATCTCTCAGTTCCACTCCAAATTTGTGGACACATGATAGCATGTCAGCATGTAATGAGCTTCTAAGAGACACTAACATGTCCTTGAGGGTGGTATCCAGGACAGGTTGATTGCTAGTGGGGAATAGATCAATTGAGTCAGAGAGGTCTCTGGTATCCTCCCCTGAGTCTAGGCCTTGTGTTATGTCCTGGCTTGCATCGGAGGCATCCAGCCTAACCCTTGCTTTTTCTGGGCTCCCCGAGGTAGGAGTATGAATCGGAGACTGTGTGCTCCTTTGTGGGGCATTTCTTTTTTGTGGATTACTTTTCCCTTGGCTGTATTGAGGGGTACTAGACATACCTCGTTCTTTCTGACCGCCGCCATCTTGCTTAGGCCCGAGCGGGTAGTATTCGGTAAGTTTTTGCGGCTTACGGGTCTCTTTATTCCTCCGCGGCATGTTCATTCGGTTCACCGGAACGAGCTGCGGGTCCGCTGGTATATGTTGTGCCTTTCTGCCTTGTATAACAGGTGCTGTGTGCCGTTTATTTCCCTGAATGCAGAGGAGCTCAGCTAGTGAGCGTCCATCTCCTTCTGCTGCAAGCTCCGCCCCCTGTTCTGCTCTTTTTTACTTTATTCTATTCTGCAATGTTTTATTGTTATTATGTTTTATCATGTTTGCTTTTCAGGTATGCAATTTTTTATACTTTACCGTTTACTGTGCTTTATTGTTAACCATTTTTTGGTCTTCAGGTACGCCATTCACGACTTTGAGTGGTTATACCAGAATGATGCCTGCAGGTTTAGGTATCATCTTGGTATCATTCTTTTCAGCCAGCGGTCGGCTTTCATGTAAAAGCAATCCTAGCGGCTAATTAGCCTCTAGACTGCTTTTACAAGCAGTGGGAGGGAATGCCCCCCCCACCGTCTTCCGTGTTTTTCTCTGGCTCTCCTGTCTCAACAGGGAACCTGAGAATGCAGCCGGTGATTCAGCCAGCTGACCATAGAGCTGATCAGAGACCAGAGTGGCTCCAAACATCTCTATGGCCTAAGAACCCGGAAGCTATGAGAATTTTATGACTTAGATTTCGCCGGATGTAAACAGTGCCATTGGGAAATTGGGAAAGCATTTTATCAGACCGATCTTGGTGTGGTCAGATGCTTTGAGGGCAGAGGAGAAATCTAGGGTCTAATAGACCCCAATTTTTTCAAAAAAGAGTACCTGTCACTACCTATTGCTATCATAGGGGATATTAACATTCCCTGAGATAACAATAAAAATGATTTAAAAAAAATATGAAAGGAACAGTTTAAAAATAAGATAAAAAAGCAAAAAAATAATAAAGAAAAAAAAAATAAAGAAAAAAAAGCACCCCTGTCCCCCCTGCTCTCGCGCTAAGGCGAACGCAAGCGTCGGTCTGGCGTCAAATGTAAACAGCAATTGCACCATGCATGTGAGGTATCACCGCGAAGGTCAGATTGAGGGCAGTAATTTTAGCAGTAGACCTCCTCTGTAAATCTAAAGTGGTAGCCTGTAAAGGCTTTTAACGGCTTTTAAACATGTATTTAGTTTGTCGCTACTGCACGTTTGTGCGCAATTTTAAAGCATGTCATGTTTGGTATCCATGTACTCGGCCTAAGATCATCTTTTTTATTTCATCAAACATTTGGACAATATAGTGTGTTTTAGTGCATTAAAATTTAAAAAAGTGTGTTTTTTCCCCACGGGACCCCGAAAACCAAGCACCGCCTTCAGGTTTTCTAAGGGGGTAAATTTTTGATTTCACTCTTCACTGCCTATCACAGTTTCGGAGGTCATGGAATGCCCAGGTGGCAAAAAAAATTTTGGAAAGTAGACACCCCAAGCTATTTGCTGAGAGGTATAGCGAGTATTTTGCAGACCTCACTTTTTGTCACAAAGTTTTGAAAATTGAAAAAAGAAAAAAAACATTTTTTTCTTGACTTTCTTCATTTTCAAAAACAAATGAGAGCTGCAAAATACTCACCATGCCTCTCAGCAAATATCTTGGGGTGCCTACTTTCCAAAATGGGGTCATTTGGGGGGGGGGGGTTTGTGCCACCTGGGCATTCCATGGCCTCCGAAACTGTGATAGGCAGTGAAGAGTGAAATCAAAAATGTACACCCTTAGAAATCCTGAAAGCGGTGATTGGTTTTCGGGGCCCTAAAAAGTCCCACACATGTGGTATCCCCATACTCAGGAGAAGCAGCTAAATGTATTTTGGGGTGCAATTCCACATATGCCCATGGCCTGTGTGAGCAATATATCATTTAGTGACAACTTTGTGCAGAAAAAAAAAAAATGTGTCGCTTTCCCGCAACTTGTGTCAAAATATAAAATATTTCATGGACTCAACATGCCTCAAAGCAAATAGCTTGGGGTGTCTACTTTCCAAAATGGGGTCATTTGGGGGGGGTTTATGCCATCTGGGCATTTTATGGCCTTCAAAACTGTGATAGGTAGTGAGGAGTGAAATCAAAAATTTACGCCCTTAGAAATCCTGAAGGCAGTGATTGGTTTTCGGGGCCCCGTACGCGGCTAGGCTCCCAAAAAGTCCCACACATGTGGTATCCCCATACTCAGGAGAAGCAGCTAAATGTATTTTGGGGTGCAATTCCACATATGCCCATGGCCTGTGTGAGCAATATATCATTTAGTGACAACTTTGTGCAGAAAAAAAAAAAATGTGTCGCTTTCCCGCAACTTGTGTCAAAATATAAAATATTTCATGGACTCAACATGCCTCAAAGCAAATAGCTTGGGGTGTCTACTTTCCAAAATGGGGTCATTTGGGGGGGGTTTATGCCATCTGGGCATTTTATGGCCTTCAAAACTGTGATAGGTAGTGAGGAGTGAAATCAAAAATTTACGCCCTTAGAAATCCTGAAGGCAGTGATTGGTTTTCGGGGCCCCGTACGCGGCTAGGCTCCCAAAAAGTCCCACACATGTGGTATCCCCATACTCAGGAGAAGCAGCTAAATGTATTTTGGGGTGCAATTCCACATAGGCCCATGGCCTGTGTGAGCAATATATCATTTAGTGACAACTTTTTGTAATTTTTTTTTGTCATTATTCAATCACTTGGGACAAAAAAAATGAATATTCAATGGGCTCAGCATGCCTCTCAGCAATTTCCTTGGGGTGTCTACTTTCCAAAATGGGGTCACTTGTGGGGGTTTTGTACTGCCCTGCCATTTTAGCACCTCAAGAAATGACATAGGCAGTCATAAATTAAAGGCTGTGTAAATTCCAGAAAATGTATCCTAGTTTGTAGGCGCTATAACTTTTGCGCAAACCAATAAATATACACTTATTGACATTTTTTTTTACCAAAGACATGTGGCCGAATACATTTTGGCCTAAATGTATGACTAAAATTGAGTTTATTGGATTTTTTTTAGAACAAAAAGTAGAAAATATCATTTTTTTTCAAAATTTTCGGTCTTTTTCCATGTATAGCGCAAAAAATAAAACCGGCAGAGGTGATCAAATACCATCAAAAGAAAGCTCTATTTGTGGGAAGAAAAGGACGCAAATTTCATTTGGGTACTGCATTGCATGGCCACGCAATTAGCAGTTAAAGCGACGCAGTGCCAAATTGTAAAAAGTGCTCTGGTCAGGAAGGGGGTAAATCCTTCCGGGGCTGAAGTGGTTAAGAGATGACAATTCCATGTCTCAACCATCTTCAGAGCTGATAGTTAACTTCCTAGACTACATCTCTTTACCTAAAGAAACTCCTGCAAAGGACCTTCACATAATAAATAGTCCAATCTCCCTTAAAGAACTTAACAATACTATACATGCTTTGCCACTCAATAAATCCAATGGCCCAGGTGGCTACTCAACTGAATATTACAAACATTTTACAGCTTTGCCTATTCCACACCAATAGAAGGTCTTTCGTGCAGCTGCATCTGCTGCATCTTTTCCATCAGAAATGTTATTGGCTACAAATGTGATACTCCCTAAACCTGGGAAGGAGCCCAACACGCCACAAAATTTTCACCCAATTTCACTTCTAAACGTAGATGTAAAAATATATGCGAAAATCAAAGCCACTAGATTGGCACATCTTGTACCTATCCTGATCAAACCTGATCAAATGGGTTTAATCTCAGAAAGGCCGGGGCCTGACACCACAAGGCGCATTTTAAACCTTATCCACCATGCAGAAGTCTCAAAGGTCCCTTCTCTGCTTCTTACCCTGGACATGGATAAGGCCTTTGACAGGATACATTGGGGCTATCTGTTACAGGTGTTGGATGCATTTGGTTTACAAGGAGGAATACATGATGCCATTGCACTATATACATACCCTTCGGCACATGTGTTCATGGAAGGAGTTTTCTCTGAAAAATTGATGATTGCAATTGGAACCAGACAGGGTTGCCCCCTGTTGCCCTTGATCTTCGCACTATTGGTGGAACCGTTGGCAGAGAAGCTCCGTTCCCATACACACTTAGAAGGGATAAAATGTACACAAAACATCTCATGTTGTAACATTATTTGCAGACAACGTGATCCTTTTATCCAGATGTATCTTTCCCAAAAGCATATGAGGTACTAGAACAATTTAAACAAAATCTCCTACTACGAAATATATTCAACCAACTAGCTAAAGTAGATGCAGAGTTGGAAAGGATGAAGAAATATTTTCTCTCATGGTCAGGCAGTTAGCTGCTTTTAGGATGATCCTCCTGCCACAAATTCTTTACTATTTCAGAACATTATCCATTTGTCTGCCTAGAATTTTCTTTTAAACAGTGCAATCCAAACTAAATCTAAATTTCTGTGGCAAAATAAAAAAGCTAGGTGTTCCCCTAATATTTTGAACAAGCATAGACGCGCTGGGGGAATGGGGGTTCCAGTGTTTAAAGATTATCAGGCAGCCAGTATCTTGCATCAAATGAAATTCTGGCCTTCATACACTAAAATTTGGCCTTTACTGGAGCAGATGTATGTGCTGGCAGGCAACCTTAAGTCCCCACTACACCTGTGGGACAAATTGGTGCACACACTTGGCATATTTTGGGGGGGAGCAGGTACCTGTTTTTGACGGGTACCCTGTCCCTACTTCCATCGGACCTCGCCGCAGCGAGGTACGTCATAAGTCTGGTCCCCTCCTCCTACATTATCCTTCCCTTGCTGCCAGGCCAGTAAGAGAGTACAGCGTGCTTTGTGCATGCGCAGTAGGGACTCGGTGGTGATCCTAATATTAAAAGTCAGCAGCTACAGTATGTGTAGCCGCTGACTAATATTTTTTGCAAGTGGGGCGGAACACAGCTTTAATGTGAAGTAACACAACTTCAAAGTCACATTCAGTGTGAACCAGGGTTTACTGTGGTTCTATGTAAGGCTGAAGCATTGTTGGGCTATCTGTTTCTCAACTATCAGTGCTTTAATGCTTTGAATGAGTCATTTTGCATAATAGGGCTACAGGTCAACATGAAGAAAAGCTGCAACCCACATTCAATTCACTATGATCCTGCTCAAAACAATGCCAATGCTTTATTCTGGCATGTGGTAGCTAGAGAATATGTTAGAAACATGTGGTAAAAGCTTTCTTTTCTGCACTTATGAGCTTTTATTCCCACCTCAGATTAGTTTATAGAATTTAAGCTGTAACATTCTCATGGGTAGGGATGAGCTTCATGTTTGAGTCGACCCAAGTTCGACTCGAACGTCGTCTGTTCACCCGTTCGCCGAATTGCGAACGAAATGGGCCGTTCGCGCCAAATTCATGTGGCACATCAAGGCCCATAATTCACTGCGGCATCGCAGTGCATTGCTAGCTGATGATTGGCCAAGCATGCACTATGACTCGCATGCTTGGCCAATCACAGCGCCATCTGTAGAGAGAGCTGAAATTGGCCAAAGCCAGGGTGGTACAAGTTAGTGTAGTGCGACCTCTGCACAGTGTTCAGATAAAGCTACAAGTTAGTGTAGTGCGTCCTCCTCACAGTGTTCAGCTAAAGCTACAAGTTAGTGTAGTGCGACCTCTGCACAGTGTTCAGCTAAAGCTACAAGTTAGTGTAGTGCGTCCTCCTCACAGTGTTCAGCCAAAGCTACAAGTTAGTGTAGTGCACAGTGTTCAGCTAAAACTACAAGTTAGTGTAGTGTGACCTCTGCACAGTGTTCAGCTAAAGCTACAAGTTAGTGTAGTGCACAGTGTTCAGCTCCAGCTACAAGTTAGTGTAGTGCGACCTCTGCACAGTATTCAGCTAAAGCTACAAGTTAGTGTAGTGCACAGTGTTCAGCTAAAGCTACAAGTTAGTGTAGTGCGTCCTCTGAACAGTGTTCAGCTAAAGCTACAAGTTAGTGTAGTGCACAGTGTTCAGCTAAAGCTACAAGTTAGTGTCATGCAACCTCTTCATAGTGTTCAGCTAAAGCTACAAGTTAGTGTAGTGCACAGTGTTCAGCTAAAGCTACAAGTTAGTGTAGTGCGTCCTCTGAACAGTGTTCAGCTAAAGCTACAAGTTAGTGTAGTGCACAGTGTTCAGCTAAAGCTACAAGTTAGTGTAGTGCGACCTCTGCACAGTGTTCAGCTAAAGCTACAAGTTAGTGTATTGCACAGTGTTCAGCTAAAGCTACAAGTTAGTGTAGTGAGTGCTCTGAACAGTGTTCAGCTAAAGATACACGTTAGTATAGTGCACAGTGTTCATCTAAAACTACAAGTTAGTGTAGTGCGACCTCCTCACAGTGTTCAGCTAAAGCTACAAGTTAGTGTAGTGCAACCTCTGCACAGTGTTCAGCTAAAGCTACAAGTTAGTGTAGTGCACAGTGTTCAGCTAAAGCTACAAGTTAGAGTAGTGCGTCCTCTGAACAGTGTTCAGCTAAAGCTACAAGTTAGTGTAGTGCACAGTGTTCAGCTAAAGCTACAAGTTAGTGTAGTGTGACCTCTGCACAGTGTTCAGCTAAAGCTACAAGTTAGTGTAGAGCACAATGTTCAGCTAAAGCTACAAGTTAGTGTAGTGTGACCTCTGCACAGTGTTCAGCTAAAGCTACAAGTTAGTGTAGTGCACAGTGTTCAGCTAAAGCTACAAGTTAGTGTAGTGCGTCCTCTGAACAGTGTTCAGCTAAAGCTACAAGTTAGTGTAGTGCACAGTGTTCAGCTAAAGCCACAAGTTAGTGTAGTGCGACCTCTGCACAGTGTTCAGATAAAGCTAAAAGTTAGTGTAGTGCGTCCTCCTCACAGTGTTCAGCTAAAGCTACAAGTTAGTGTAGTGCGACCTCTGCACAGTGTTCAGCTAAAGCTACAAGTTAGTGTAGTGCGACATCTGCACAGTGTTCAGCTAAAGCTACAAGTTAGTGTAGTGCACAGTGTTCAGCTAAAGCTACAAGTTAGTGTAGTGCGACCTCTGCACAGTGTTCAGCTAAAGCTACAAGTTAGTGTATTGCACAGTGTTCAGCTAAAGCTACAAGTTAGTGTAGTGAGTGCTCTGAACAGTGTTCAGCTAAAGATACACGTTAGTATAGTGCACAGTGTTCATCTAAAACTACAAGTTAGTGTAGTGCTACCTCCTCACAGTGTTCAGCTAAAGCTACAAGTTAGTGTAGTGCGTCCTCCTCACAGTGTTCAGCTAAAGCTACAAGTTAATGTAGTGCACAGTGTTCAGCTAAAGCTACAAGTTAGTGTAGTGCAACCTCTGCACAGTGTTCAGCTAAAGCTACAAGTTAGTGTAGTGCACAGTGTTCAGCTAAAGCTACAAGTTAGAGTAGTGCATCCTCTGAACAGTGTTCAGCTAAAGCTACAAGTTAGTGTAGTGCACAGTGTTCAGCTAAAGCTACAAGTTAGTGTAGTGTGACCTCTGCACAGTGTTCAGCTAAAGCTACAAGTTAGTGTATAGCACAATGTTCAGCTAAAGCTACAAGTTAGTGTAGTGTGACCCCTGCACAGTGTTCAGCTAAAGCTACAAGTTAGTGTAGTGCACAGTGTTCAGCTAAAGCTACAAGTTAGTGTAGTGCGTCCTCTGAACAGTGTTCAGCTAAAGCTACAAATTAGTGTAGTGCACAGTGTTCAGCTAAAGCCACAAGTTAGTGTAGTGTGACCTCTGCACAGTGTTCAGATAAAGCTACAAGTTAGTGTAGTGCGTACTCCTCACAGTGTTCAGCTAAAGCTACAAGTTAGTGTAGTGCGACCTCTGCACAGTGTTCAGCTAAAGCTACAAGTAGTGTAGTGCGACATCTGCACAGTGTTCAGCTAAAGCTACAAGTTAGTGTAGTGCACAGTGTTCAGCTAAAGCTACAAGTTAGTATAGTGCATCCTCTGAACAGTGTTCAGCTAAAGCTACAAGTTAATGAAGTGCACAGTGTTCAGCTAAAGCTACAAGTTAGTGTAGTGCATCCTCTGAACAGTGTTTAGCTAAAGCACAGTGTTCAGCCAAAGCTACAAGTTAGTGTAGTGCACAGTGTTCAGCTAAAGCTACAAGTTAGTGTAGTGTGACCTCTGCACAGTGTTCAGCTAAAGCTACAAGTTAGTGTAGTGCACAGTGTTCAGCTAAAGCTACAAGTTAGTGTAGTGCGACCTCTGCACAGTATTCAGCTAGTTAGTATAGTGCGTCCTCTGAACAGTGTTCAGCTAAAGCTGCAAGTTAATGTAGTGCACAGTGTTCAGCTAAAGCTACAAGTTAGTGTAGTGCGTCCTCTGAACAGTGTTTAGCTAAAGCTACAAGTTAGTGTAGTGCACAGTGTTCAGCTAAAGCTACAAGTTAGTATAGTGCATCCTCTGAACAGTGTTCAGCTAAAGCTACAAGTTAATGAAGTGCACAGTGTTCAGCTAAAGCTACAAGTTAGTGTAGTGCGTCCTCTGAACAGTGTTTAGCTAAAGCACAGTGTTCAGCCAAAGCTACAAGTTAGTGTAGTGCACAGTGTTCAGCTAAAGCTACAAGTTAGTGTAGTGTGACCTCTGCACAGTGTTCAGCTAAAGCTACAAGTTAGTGTAGTGCACAGTGTTCAGCTAAAGCTACAAGTTAGTGTAGTGCGACCTCTGCACAGTATTCAGCTAGTTAGTATAGTGCGTCCTCTGAACAGTGTTCAGCTAAAGCTGCAAGTTAATGTAGTGCACAGTGTTCAGCTAAAGCTACAAGTTAGTGTAGTGCGTCCTCTGAACAGTGTTTAGCTAAAGCTACAAGTTAGTGTAGTACACAGTGTTCAGCTAAAGCTACAAGTTAGTGTAGTGTGTCCTCTGAACAGTGTTCAGCTAAAGCTACAAGTTAATGTAGTGCACAGTGTTCAGCTAAAGCTACAAGTTAGTATAGTGTGACCTCTGCACAGTGTTCAGCTAAAGCTACAAGTTAGTGTAGTGCACAGTGTTCAGCTAAAGCTAAAAGTTAGTGTAGTGCGTCTTCTGAACAGTGTTCAGCTAAAGCTACAAGTTAGTGTAGTGCACAGTGTTCAGCTAAAGCTACAAGTTAGTGTAGTGCGACCTCTGCACAGTGTTCAGATAAAGCTACAAGTTAGTGTAGTGTGTCCTCCTCACAGTGTTCAGCTAAAGCTACAAGTTAGTGTAGTGCGACCTCTGCACAGTGTTCAGCTAAAGCTACAAGTTAGTGTAGTGCGTCCTCCTCACAGTGTTCAGCCAAAGCTACAAGTTAGTGTAGTGCACAGTGTTCAGCTAAAACTACAAGTTAGTGTAGTGTGACCTCTGCACAGTGTTCAGCTAAAGCTACAAGTTAGTGTAGTGCACAGTGTTCAGCTAAAGCTACAAGTTAGTGTAGTGTGACCTCTGCACAGTATTCAGCTAAAGCTACAAGTTAGTGTAGTGCACAGTGTTCAGCTAAAGCTACAAGTTAGTGTAGTGCGTCCTCTGAACAGTGTTCAGCTAAAGCTACAAGTTAGTGTAGTGCGACCTCTGCACAGTGTTCAGCTAAAGCTACAAGTTAGTGTAGTGCGTCCTCCTCACAGTGTTCAGCCAAAGCTACAAGTTAGTGTAGTGCACAGTGTTCAGCTAAAACTACAAGTTAGTGTAGTGTGACCTCTGCACAGTGTTCAGCTAAACCTACAAGTTAGTGTAGTGCACAGTGTTCAGCTAAAGCCACAAGTTAGTGTAGTGCGACCTCTGCACAGTATTCAGCTAAAGCTACAAGTTAGTGTAGTGCACAGTGTTCAGCTAAAGCTACAAGTTAGTGTAGTGCGTCCTCTGAACAGTGTTCAGCTAAAGCTACAAGTTAGTGTAGTGCACAGTGCTCAGCTAAAGCTACAAGTTAGTGTAGTGCGACCTCTGAACAGTGTTCAGCTAAAGCTACAAGTTAGTGTAGTGCACAGTGTTCAGCTAAAGCTACAAGTTAGTGTAGTGCGTCCTCTGAACAGTGTTCAGCTAAAGCTACAAGTTAGTGTAGTGCACAGTGTTCAGCTAAAGCTACAAGTTAGTGTAGTGCGACCTCTGAACAGTGTTCAGCTAAAGCTACAAGTTAGTGTAGTGCACAGTGTTCAGTTAAAGCTACAAGTTAGTGTAGTGTGACCTCTGCACAGCGTTCAGCTAAAGCTACAAGTTAGTGTAGTGCGTCCTCCTCACAGTGTTCAGCTAAAGCTACAAGTTAGTGTAGTGCGCCCTCTGAACAGTGTTCAGCTAAAGCTACAAGTTAGTGTAGTGCACAGTGTTCAGCTAAAGCTACAAGTTAGTGTAGTGCAACCTCTGCACACTGTTCAGCTAAAGCTACCTGTAGAAGGTTGGTGGTGTTTTCCTGATCCTATCACTACTGCATGCAGCTAAATTATTTACACGTTAGTGTAGTGCGACCTCTGCACAGTGTTCAGCTAAAGCTACCTGTACAAGGTTGGTGGTGTTTTCCTGATCCTATCACTACAGCAGGCAGCTACACTATTTTAACGTTGGTGTAGTGCGTCCTCTGCACAGTGTTTAGCTAAAGCTACAAGTTAGTGTAGTGCGACCTCTGCACAGTGTTCAGCTAAAGCTACCTGTAGAAGATTGGTGGTGTTCTCATACTACAGGTAGGCAGTTGATTTTGCTAGCTGCAGTATCAGTATATATATATATATATATATATATATATATATATATATATATATATACACAGTGGGGACGGAAAGTATTCAGACCCCCTTACATTTTTCACTCTATATTATATTGCGGCCATTTGCTAAAATCATTTAAGTTCATTTTTTTTCCTCATTAATGTACACACAGCACCCTATATTGACAGAAAAACACAGAATTGTTGACATTTTTGCAGAATTCTTAAAAAAGAAAAACTGAAATATCACATGGTCCTAAGTATTCAGACCCTTTGCTGTGACACTTATATATTTAACTCCGGTACTGTCCATTTCTTCTGATCATCCTTGAGATGGTTCTACACCTTCATTTGAGTCCAGCTGTGTTTGATTATACTGATTGGACTTGATTAGGAAAGCCACACACCTGTCTATATAAGACCTTACAGCTCACAGTGCATGTCAGAGCAAATGAGAATCATGAGGTCAAAGGAACTGCCTGAAGAGCTCAGAGACAGAATTGTGGCAAGGCACAGATCTGGCCAAGGTTACAAAAAAATTTCTGCTGCACTTAAGGTTCCTAAGAGTACAGTGGCCTCCATAATCCTTAAATGGAAGACGTTTTGGATGACCAGAACCCTTCCTAGAGCTGGCCGTCTGGCCAAACTGAGCTATCGGGGGAGAAGAGCCTTGGCGAGAGTGGTAAAAAAGAACCCAAAGATCACTGTGGCTGAGCTCCAGAGATGCAGTCGGGAGATGGGAGAAAGTTGTAGAAAGTCAACCATCACTGCAGCCTTCCACCAGTCTGGGCTTCATGGCAGAGTGGCCCGACAGAAGCCTCTCCTCAGTGCAAGACACATGAAAGCCCGCATGGAGTTTGCTAAAAAACACCTGAAGGTCTCCAAGATGGTGACAAATAAGATTCTCTGGTCTGATGAGACCAAGATAGAACTTTTTTTTTTTTTATGTATTTTTTTTTAGTTTAAATACTTTTTATTAAGAAATTTCATTTGTTTTTCCAAACTCTTAATCACATTACATAGTCGTGTACAAAAGAAAAGAGTGGTTGGCATAGGCAACATAAAAAGAAACATAAGAGCAAGTAATAACAGATAATATTCCAGAAAAACAAAACCCCATTTCCCTTTTTATCAAACCTTACCCCCTCCCATCCCTCCCCCTTCCCCTTCCCTACTATATATTCCAACCAATCTCTCCTACTACATTCACACACATTCACATTCACCTATTGATTAATTCCGAATCTAACCACTGTTTCCATATTTTAAGGAACTGCTTATGGTTCTTTCTTTTCCTGAATATGTATTCCTCCTTATCAATCGTTCCATTCACCACTTTCTCCCATTCCCTTACTGTTGGGGGTTTTTTTTCCTGCCATTTACGAGCAATTAGCAACCTTCCCTGGAACAGGCATCTAGTCACTGCTGTCTGGACATGGCCCCACATCCCTTCTCCTTCTATTAGCCCCAGGAGGCATAACCTGGCCCCCGCATCAAGTGACGTCCCGAATACCCCATTGATCTTCCTAATTATACCTTGCCAGTATCTATACAGTTTGGGGCATCACCAGGTCATGTGCACCAGGTCACCCCTCCCATCTCCACATCTTGGGCATTCTGCATTCGGTCTTTTCCCAAACAAAAACAGCCTTGCAGGCGTATAATAGGATCTATGCAGTAGGTATAGATGTGATATGGTCTGAGATGGTGATAACGAGACCTTGGGGCCCAAAGCCAAGACTCTACTCCATTGATCCTCTCTCATTTGCCCCACATCCCTTTCCCACTTGGTCCTGTTACGACGCTCCACCTCATATTTCTGTGCTGCCCCCCTTATCTTCCCATACATTCCTGATATCAACCCTTTATATGAGCCTGCCTTAACCAGCCTCTCAAGAGACGGCATTTTACTCAGTTCTGGAATTTTCCCTTTAAATTGTGTATTCAACGCGTGTCTAACCTGTAAATAGCTATAAAATAATTGGTTCGAGATTCCAAATTCTGCACGGATTTCCTGAAATGATTTCAGTCTACCATCCCTATATAACTGTGCCAGGAAGCCAATACCCTTCCTGGCCCATTTATCCACCTTCCCCAGTGTCTTGAGTTCTTCCAAGTTTTTATTATCCCAGAGAGGGGAAAATTCAGAGAACCCACCATAGCCCATTATGGTCTTAACAGTATTCCAAACTTTAACCATTAATTGTGTTGTTAAACATCTGGTTTCGAATGAGTCTGCCTCCACAGCTTCCACTATTGTGCTATGTTTAGTATCATTTACTAATAAGTCATTCCCTCCCTCCTTTCTCATGGGTGAGTTACTCCCTCTCATATATTGTAGTTGTGCTGCCAAAAAATAGAATTCTGGGTTCGGTAGTGCCACCCCTCCCATGTCGTTCGGGCGCTGTAGTGCCTGCAGGCGAATTCTTGCTGGGCCGTTCCTCCAAATCAATTCCCTGAATACCCCTTCTAGTTTCCTAAACCAAAGCTTTGGGATCCATACTGGGGAGTTGTGTACTATGTATAATATTTGTGGCATCCACACCATTTTAATTAAATTAATCCTGCCCGCCACTGACAGTGGCAGACGGCCCCATACCTTACATTTCTGTTTCAGTTTGACCATAAGCGGTATCATGTTCCTTGCTATAAACTGTTCCGGGTCTTTTGTAATTTAACGCCTAAGTATCTCATTTGATTTGCTATCTTTAACTGGGTTGCCTGCTGTGGGAGTGGCTCTACCAAGGGGTCTATGGGCATAAGCACTGACTTCTCCCATCCTATTTCCAATCCAGAGAAGCGTCCGAAGTCCTGTACCAGCCCCAAAACCTCTTCCAGAGACGATTGTGTATCCCCCAAAAATAACAAAACATCGTCCGCATACATAGCTACTTTTTCTTCTCCCATTTCTCTTTTAAATCCCTGTATTTTCTGGGAGGTTCTCAAGGCAATAGCCAGAGGCTCCATAGCGAGGGCGAAGAGGAGGGGAGACAAGGGATACCCCTGCCTCGTCCCCCTCTCCAACTGGAACCACTCCGAGCACTCCCCATTAATTCTGACCCTTGCCCTAGGGCCCTCATACAGTAATTTTATCCAGCGGACAAATTGGGGACCAAAACGGAATTCAGCCAGTACTCTCCACAGGTAATGCCATTCGACGCTGTCGAAAGCCTTGACTGCGTCCAATGATAGAATGGCTCTATTCCCTCCACCCATAACTGGGATTTATGTGTTCAAGAAGGCTCGTCTTATATTTAAACTTGTGGACCTATCCGGGATAAACCCGGTTTGGTCTGGATGTACTACCTTGCTAATTATTTTATTCAATCTAGCGGCCATAGTCTTAGCTAAAATTTTAACGTCCGTACACAAGAGGGATATTGGCCTATAGGAGGATGTTTCTAAACTGTTTTTCCCTTCTTTTGCTAGAACTATTATGGTTGCTTCTGCCATAGAGGGCGGCAGCTTCCCTTCCTCCATGGCCCCATTGAATACCTGAAGAAGTTTAGGCAGTAAAATATCCCCATATTTTTTATAGATTTCTATTGGCAGGCCATCTGGTCCAGGGGCTTTCTGGCCCACCATATCTGCCACAGCTTTACATAACTCCTCAAGAGTCAATGGAGCCTCTAACCCCTCTCTGTCCTCCTCTGATAGTTGAGGGATCTTTAGTTTCCGGAAGAAGCCCACCCTCTCCTTTTCCACATTCCTCTGTGAGGTACTATATAAATTTTTGTAATATTCCTTAAATTCATACGCTATTTCAGAGGTGGTCCTTCTAATCTCCTCTCCTTTAGCTTGTTTTGCTGATATGGTGTTTGAGGGGCTGTTTGCTTTAGCTATTAATGCTAGGATTCTCCCCACCTGTTCACCCTCACCAAAGAAGGTCCGCCTCTGAAACAGTTTCTTATTTTCTACTTTCTCCCAGACTGCTTTTTTATATTCATCCTGCTTCCTTAACCATCTGTCGTGGTCCTCGGGAGAGGATGACTCCACATAGCGTGATTCTGCCCTTTCCACCTCTTTCCTCAACTCAGATTCTTTAGCCCATGATTGTCTTTTTACATACGTTATTTTTTGGATCAGCTCCCCCCTTAGATATGCTTTGAGCGTGTCCCAAACTATGCCCAGTGATGCAGTCCCAGTGTTCACCTTTATGAATTCTCTCAAGTTGGTGGCAATCCCTTCGGGGTCTTTAATTATCTCTAGCCAGAATGGATTTTTCTTCCAATCTCTCCTACCATAGTTTGTCCCTATCTTTATTGAAAAGACTATTTGTGAATGATCCGAGATCCCTCTAGGTTTATATTCTACCTCCTCTACCACCTTTAGAGCCTCTTCATTACATAATATAAGGTCAATCCTAGACAAGGCAGAATATGATCTAGAATGGCAAGAGTACTGCTTTACCCCGGGGTTCCATCTTCTCCATATATCCACAAACCCTGTCTCTTCACAGAATCGAAACAATGGACCTCCAGGTGCACTTTTTACAGGAGTCCTCTGTGTAAACCGATCCAGATTTTTATCCATTGTCATATTAAAATCACCTGCTATTATAACCCGGCACTCCTGGTTTATCAGCAACAAACCTCATCAAATCACATAAAACATCTAATTTGAATGGTGGAGGGATGTAAACGTTTGCTATCACGCATTCACACTCCTCAATCATGCAATAAAGGAAAATATACCTGCCTTTTTCATCCGTTACATTCTGCCTGCAGGAGAAAACCACCCCAGACTCTATTAATATACTCACCCCTCTTGAATAAGAGGTGTGTGTTGAGTGGTATTGTATCCTATATTTTTTATGTTCCAGAACCTTGACAGAATCTCTCTCTAGGTGTGTCTCCTGCAGGCACAATATTTTGGAATCATCTAATTTAATTTCTGCAAAAATTGCCTGTCTCTTGGCAGGATCCTTAACCCCCCGTACGTTCCAGGAGCAAATCCTGACATTCCTGCCTTTCTTGGACCGACCTAGGGCCACCTCCCTCCTATCCCCAAACCTCACCATCCCTCTTCCAAATCTTCCTATCGCTACAAAATAATTCCTTACTTCTATTATACTCTTTTCCCATGAAAAAAAAACCTCTTATCCTCATGCACTGTGTACTTTGTGGTTTTTCCGCCAATGTATACTCAAACCCTATCCCATATATATTGCTATATCCCATCCTACAACCCCCAG
Source organism: Lithobates clamitans (assembly GCA_037952925.1). Classification (NCBI taxonomy): domain Eukaryota; kingdom Metazoa; phylum Chordata; class Amphibia; order Anura; family Ranidae; genus Lithobates; species Lithobates clamitans. Next base: position 288,024 of record JBBGZY010001615.1, on the reverse strand, counting down.
TTCACAATCTCCCCCTTTCCTACTTCAAGTTCAGCCCACCTATCCCCACACATTCTCCCATTCTTCCTCACCCACTCCTGACCTCCCCATGCTCTCACCCTCCCCACGACCCCTCCCACCTCCCCCCCTTCCGCCACCCCCTCCTCCACTCCCTCCCCCCCCTCCCTCCCTCTTCTCTGCCCACCTTTGGGCCTGTGTTGGGGGTTTCTAAATTGACCGCATTTCTTCCCCAAAGTGAGATTCCCTAACTTCCCGGCAAATAAATACAAAACAAACCGTTCACTATTCATCAAAACAAGCAACAAAAAAGAAAAAATTGTCCCAAAAAACCCAAATAACTCAGCTGTGTTCATTATAAAAGGATAACACACGGACCTACTTACAAATTCCCCCTGCTAGAGGGGGATAATTCCACCTTCTCACACTTCTTTTTTTTTTTTTTTTTTTTACCTTCAAACCTCCCTTCCCTTATCCCCACCCCCATCCCTGTGCATATAATGTGCAAATAGCTACAAAAGGAAAAAAAAAATAGAAAAAAAGAAAAAGTTTGGACGTGTATAAAAAATGACAAGGGGAAATGGGCCCAGGTCTGTCCATTGAATCATAACTCTTCACCCTGGCGTAACTTCCCTTCATTTAATTCCAACCATGTAGTTGCTTCTACAGGTGTATTAAAAAATTTGGTTTCTCCAAGGGCTGTCACTTTTAGGCGGGCAGGGTACAGTAACGCATAGTTGATTTTAAGCTGTTGCATTTTGCGTTTACAGTCAATGAATTTTGCTCTTTGTTTCTGCAGTTCAGGGGAGAAGTCTGGGTATACAGGGATTTTTGCGCCTTTATACTGAATATTCCTCATTACTCTTGCCCTCTGGAGTACTGTGCTTTTATCCTTAAAATACAAAAACTTAACGATCATGGGCCTGGGCAGGTTTCCTGAAGGCAATGGTCTAGATGGCACCCTGTGTGCACGTTCGATAGCGAAAAAATTTGAAAAAAATTCTCCACCAAATATTTCCCTGAACCATGCCTCCATGAATTCTGTGGGGCGATCCCCTTCACTTTTTTCCGGGAGGCCTAGCACCCTTACATTCTTCCTGCGTGCTCTATTTTCCATCTCGTCCATTTTATGGATGCACATATTCAACTGTTTCTACATTACTTGCATGTCCTGCTTGATCGGGCTTACATCGTCTTCTAACTGGCTAAGTCTCTCCTCCAGTGCTGTTGTTCGCCCAGATACCTCCTGTATCTCACGTTTAATTAGTAACACATCTTCCCCAATATATTTAAGCTGTGCAAATACTTCATTTAGAGATGACTTACAGTTATTAATTGCAGAGAGGATCTCTTTTAATGATGGTTCCTCGCCTACCGTCAAGGTGGTCGTGGGTGTAGCTTCCGCCCCCCCTTGTTTCTCCTCCGGGCCCGGGGGTGTCGCTACCACTGATGCCTCCGCCAGTACCGCTACTGCAACTGTAGATTTTGTTACCCTTGATGCTGCTTTCAATTGTGTATCTATCAAAGGGCCCTGGCTTTTCCTCCCCATAGGTTGGGCCGCTAAAGGTAACTGGTGTTGCTGCTCCCCTCCTTTCCTTGGTGTCTGATTTGGCGTGTGCGCGAACCGTTCCAGCTTTGTTGCGGCCAGTGCAGCCTGACTTGTTTTTTCCCCCTTAGTGCCGCGTATGGCCTGGGCACTTCCCGCTGCACCCCCTCCTTCCTGTGTGGCCGCCTCATCCCCCCCTCGCCTCCTAGTCATAGCCATGCTAGGGAGCGGGTTCGTTCATACATATACTTCGGGACTCACCGGCGGCTGCTCGATCCCGCTCTCACTTCCACACCCCCCTCGCTCTCACCGGGGGAGTGTGTGTTGTCCTGTTGTCCTTGCGGGAGAGCCAAAGGAGGGTCCACTACGCGTCCTGGTCACAGGTGTTCGAGTGTCAGCTGCCGGTACCTCCTCCAGCGTCCTCCTTCATCCGCTTTCCTATCCTCCTCCAGTCTCACACATGGGAGCGGGCGCGAGGTCCGGGATCGCAGCGACCTCTCACCTCAGCATTCGGTCACGCCCCGCACCAAGATAGAACTTTTTGGCCTTAGATCTAAGCGGTATGTGTGGAGAAAACCAGGCACTGCTCATCACCTGTCCAATACAGTCCCAACAGTGAAGCATGATGGTGGCAGCATCATGCTGTGGGGGTGTTTTTCAGCTGCAGGGACAGGACGACTGGTTGCAATCGAGGGAAAAATGAATGCGACCAAGTACTGGGATATCCTGGACGAAAACCTTCTCCAGAGTGCTCAGGACCTCAGACTGGGCCAAAGGTTTACCTTCCAACAAGACAATGACCCTAAGCACACAGCTAAAATAACAAAGGAGAGGCTTCACAACAACGCAGTGACTGTTCTGAATGGCCCAGCCAGAGCCCTGACTTAAACCCAATTGAGCATCTCTGGAGAGACCTAAAAATGGCTTTCCACCAACGTTTACCATCCAACCTGACAGAACTGGAGAGGATCTGCAAGGAGGAATGGCAGAGGATCCCCAAATCCAGGTGTGAAAAACTTGTTGCATCTTTCCCAAAAAGACTCATGGCTGAATTAGATCAAAAGGGTGCTTCTACTAAATACTGAGCAAAGGGTCTGAATACTTAGGACCATGTGATATTTCAGTTTTTCTTTTTTAATAAATTTACAAAAATGTCAACAATTATGTGTTTTTCTGTCAATATGGGGTGCTGTGTGTACATTAATGAGGAAAAAAAATGAACTTAAATGATTTTAGCAAATGGCAATATAACAAAGAGTGAAAAATTTAAGGGGGTCTGAATACTTTCTGTCCCCACTGTATATCCCAGCTTAGTGCAGCTACATCTCACTGCAGGCCATTAGTATGTCTGGAAGGCCAACAAGGAGAGGCAGACAGTCACAAGCCAATAAAAGAGGGCAAGCAGGCTCTGTGTCTAGAGGCAACAGTGCTGCTCGTGGACACAGTGCATCCTCATCAGCACGTGGCCGTGGGACACGCTTGGCCTTTTTTTCAGCAGCTGGCCGTGCTGAGCCGCAACATGTGAAAGACTTGGTCGAGTGGATGACCAAGCCATCCTCATCCTCCTCATCCTCTCTCGCCCATGCTCAGGGTACTTTGTCTAACAAAACAGCTGCCAACGCGACCTCTTCCCTCAGCTCAATGGCATCAGTGACTCCTTCCCTAGCTCCACCATGTCCTCCTGAGAAGTCCCTTGAACTGTTTTATCACAGTGTTGGGTACATGTTCCAGGAGGATGCCCAGCGTTATGAAGGCTCTGACAGACATGCTCCCCCTGCTGCAGCATACTGCCAGGTTTGCTCCAGTGATGAGGAGGGAGGGGATGATGAGGTCACTGACTCAACGTGGGTCAGCCTAATGGCAGCATACTGACTGCATCACACCATAAAGCTCCGCATGTGCAGGGCACTGCTGTCTCTGCGCGTTATTCCAAAAGTTCTTTGGTGTGGGCCTTTGAGACGAGTGTATCAAATCCCACTACTGCTATTTGCAACATATGTCTCAAGCATGTCGCGTGGCCAGAACATCTCCAGCGTGGGCACCACATGCTTGACCAGACTTATGTTGACCTGCCATGCAGTTCGTTGGCAAGCGTACCTAAAAGACCCACACCAAAGAACAAAGAGGACCTCTTCTTGCTCTACATCAGCTGAGATCTCCAACCCCACTATAACTTCAGTACTCTCTGAGACCTGCACTGAGAGGAATGAAGGTGTAGAATTAGGTGTGTCACAGCCAAGTACTTGTGGGCAATCTGCTTTCGGTACACCAACATCAGATTGTACCAGGCAAATTTTCCTGCCCCAGCTGCTGCACTGCCGAAAAAAGTTAGCTCCCAGCCATCCACATGCCCAGCATTTGAATGCTAGCTTGGCAAAATTGCTAGCACTTCAACTGCTGCCTTTTCAGTTGGTAGACTCTGCCCCTTCCGTGAGTTTGTGGAATGTGTGGTTCCTCAGTGGCAGGTACCCAAACGCCACTTTTTCTCACAAAAGGCGATTCCGGGTCTCTACCGGCATGTGGAAGGCAATGTCCATGCCTCGCTGGACAGGGCGGTCAGCGGTAAGGTGCATATTACCGCTGACTCATGGTCCAGCAGCCATGGATGGGGATGTTACCCAAGTTTCACGGTGATTTGGGTGACTCTGCTGGCAGCTGGGAAGGATGCAGGACAAGGTGCAGTAGTGTTGGAGGTTGTTCCGCCATCACGCCTCCAAAATGCCACTACTAATGATTCTGACACACCTTTCTCCTCTACCCCCTCCTCTTCTTCTTCCTCCATGGCTTCTTCCTGTGCTTTGTCCTCGGAACCAGCGGTGCTGCGTTCAAGGGGCTACACAAGTATGCAGGCCAAAAGATGCCATGCGGTGCTTGAGCTTGTGTGCTTGGGGGACAGGAGCCACACTGGGGCAGAGGTACTGTCAGCTCTGAAGGGGCAGGTTCAGAGGTGGTTGACGCCATGCCAACTTAAGACAGGAATGGTGGTTTGCGACAATGGCACCAACCTCCTCTCCACCCTCCGACAGGAACAAATGACCCAACAGCCCTATTTGGCTCACATCCTTAACTTGGTGGTGCAGCGGTCCTTGGGCAAGTACCCGGGCTTACAGGATGTCCTGTGGCAGGCCAGGAAAGTCTGTGTGCATTTCCGCAGGTCATATAATGCCAGTGCTCGGCTGGCAGACCTCCAAAAAGGAATTTAACCTACCCAAGAACCGCCTAATCTGTGACATGCCCACCAGGTGGAACTCAACATTGGCCATTAGGGATGAGCTTCGAGTTCGAGTCGAACTCATGTTCTACTCGAACATTGGCTGTTCGCAAGTTCGCCGAACAGCGAACAATTTGGGGTGTTCGCGGCAAATTCGAATGCCGTAGAACACCCTTTAAAAGTCTATGGGAGAAATCAAAAGTGCTAATTTTAAAGGCTTATATGCAAGTTATTGTCATAAAAAGTGTTTGGGGACCCGGGTCCTGCCCCAGGGGACATGGATCAATGCAAAAAAAAGTTTTAAAAACGGACGTTTTTTCAGGAGCAGTGATTTTATTAATGCTTAAAGTCAAACAATAAAAGTGTAATATCCCTTTAAATTTCGTACCTGGGGGGTGTCTATAGTATGCCTGTAAAGGGGCGCATGTTTCCTGTGTTTAGAACAGTCTGACAGCAAAATGACATTTGGAAGGAAAAAACTCATTTAAAACTACCCGCGGCTATTGCATTGCCGACAATACACATAGAAGTTCATTGATAAAAACGGCATGGGAATTCCCCACAGGGGAACCCCGAACCAAAATAAAAAAAAAAAATGATGTGGGGGTCCCCCTAAATTCCATACAAGGCCCTTCAGGTCTGGTATGGATATTAAGGGGAACCCCAGCCAAAATTTTAAAAAAAATTGATGTGGGGTTCCCCCTAAATTCCATACCAGACCCTTCAGGTCTGGTATGAATTTTAAGGGGAACCCCGCGCCAAAAAAAAAAAAAAACGGCGTGGGGTCCCCCTAAAAATCCATACCAGACCCTTATCCGAGCACGCAACCTGGCAGGCCGCAGGAAAAGAGGGGGGGACGAGAGTGCGCCCCCCCCCCTCCTGAACCGTACCAGGCCACATGCCCTCAACATTGGGAGGGTGCTTTGGGGTAGCCCCCCAAAACACCTTGTCCCCATGTTGATGAGGACAAGGGCCTCATCCTCACAACCGTGGCCGGTGGTTGTGGGGGTCTGCGGGCGGGGGGCTTATCGGAATCTGGAAGCCCCCTTTAACAAGGGGACCCCCAGATCCCGGCCCCCCCCCTGTGTGAAATGGTAAGGGGGTACTTACCCCTACCATTTCACTAAAAAACTGTCAAAAATGTTAAAAATGACAAGAGACAGTTTTTGACAATTCCTTTATTTAAATGCTTCTTCTTTCTTCCTTCATCTTCTTCTTCTTCTGGTTCTTCTGGCTCCTCTGGTTCTTCCTCCGGCGTTCTCGTCCAGCATCTCCTCCACGGCGTCTTCTATCTTCTTCTCCTCGGGCCGCTCCGCACCCATGGCATGGGGGGGAGGCTCCCGCTCTTCTCTTCATCTTCTTCTCTTCTTCATCTTCTTCTTCATCTTCTTCTTCTTCTTCTTCTTCCTTCTTCTCTTCTTCCTGTCTTCTCTGGGCCGCTCCGCAGCCATGCTGGCATGGTGGGAGGCTCCCGCTGTGTGACGGCGTCTCTTCGTCTGACGGTTCTTAAATAACGGGAGGCGGGGCCATCCGGTGACCCCGCCCCCCTCTGACGCACGGTGACTTGAGGGACTTCCCTGTGACGTCACGGGGAATGCCACAGGGAAGTCCCGTCATGTCACCGTGCGTCAGAGGGGGGCGGGGTCACCGGGTGGCCCCGCCCCCCGTTATTTAAGAACCGTCAGACGAAGAGACGCCGTCACACAGCGGGAGCCTCCCTCCATGCCACAGCATGGCTGCGGAGCGGCCCGGAGAAGACAGGAAGAAGAGAAGAAGAGAAGAAGGAAGAAGAAGAAGAAGAAGAAGAAGAAGAAGATGAAGAAGAAGATGAAGAAGAGAAGAAGATGAAGAGAAGAGCGGGAGCCTCCCCCCTCATGCCATGGGTGCGGAGCGGCCCGAGGAGAAGAAGATAGAAGACGCCGCGGAGAAGATGCTGGACGAGAACGCCGGAGGAAGAACCAGAAGAGCCAGAAGAACCAGAAGAAGAAGAAGATGAAGGAAGAAAGAAGAAAGAAGAAGCATTTAAATAAAGGAATTGTCAAAAACTGTCTCTTGTCATTTTTAACATTTTTGACAGTTTTTTAGTGAAATGGTAGGGGTAAGTACCCCCTTACCATTTCACACAGGGGGGGGGCCGGGATCTGGGGGTCCCCTTGTTAAAGGGGGCTTCCAGATTCCGATAAGCCCCCCGCCCGCAGACCCCCACAACCACCGGCCAGGGTTGTGAGGATAAGGCCCTTGTCCTCATCAACATGGGGACAAGGTGTTTTGGGGGGCTACCCCAAAGCACCCTCCCAATGTTGAGGGCATGTGGCCTGGTACGGTTCAGGAGGGGGGGGGGGCCGCACTCTCGTTCCCCCCTCTTTTCCTGCGGCCTGCCAGGTTGCGTGCTCGGATAAGGGTCTGGTATGGATTTTTAGGGGGACCCCACGCCGTTTTTTGTTTTTTTTTGGCGCGGGGTTCCCCTTAAAATCCATACCAGACCTGAAGGGTCTGGTATGGAATTTAGGGGGAACCCCACGTCAATTTTTTTTTAAAATTTTGGCTGGGGTTCCCCTTAATATCCATACCAGACCTGAAGGGCCTTGTATGGAATTTAGGGGGACTCCCACATCATTTTTTTTTTTTAATTTTGGTTCGGGGTTGCCCTGTGGGGAATTCCCATGCCGTTTTTATCAATGAACTTCTATGTGTATTGTCGGCAATGCAATAGCCGCGGTAGTTTTAAATGTGTTTTTTCCTTCAAAATGTCACTTTGCTGTCAGACTGTTCTAAACACGGGAAACATGCGCCCCTTTACAGGCATACTATAGACACCCCCCAGGTATGAAATTTAAAGGGATATTACACTTTTATTGTTTGACTTTAAGCATTATTAAAATCACTGCTCCTGAAAAAACGTCTGTTTTTAAAACTTTTTTTTGCATTGATTCATGTCCCCTGGGGGAGGACCCGGGTCCCCAAACACTTTTTATGACAATAACTTGCATATTAGCCTTTAAAATTAGCACTTTTGATTATTCATGTTCGTGTCCCATAGACTTTAACGGCGTTCGCGTGTTCGAACGAATTTTTTTCCTGTTCGCATGTTCTGGTGCGAACCGAACAGGGGGGTGTTCGGCTCATCCCTATTGGCCATGCTGCAGCAGCAGCACACGTAGCAGAGGGCCATCAATGAGTACCTGTGCGACTATGGCACCAGGACAGGGTCAGGGGTGCTTGTTTTTTTTTCCCCACACTAGTGGGCCATGATCAGGGATACATGAACTGTCCTGTCACCATTTGAGGAGGCCACGAGGATGGTGAGCAGTGACCGTGCATGCATCAGTGACACTGTCCCCCATGTCCACCTGTTGGAGCACACGCTGCATGGAATAATGGACAGGCCACTTGAGGCAGAACAGAGGCAGGAAGAGGAGGACTTCCTTAGCTCTCAAGGCCCCCTTTATCCAGACAGTGTTCCTGCGTGCCCGCCTATCACACAGGAAGAGGACGAGGAGGAGGAGGATTGTGTCAGTATGGAGGTGGAGCCTGGCACTCAGCATCAGCAGCAGTCTTTAAGGGATCAGTCCCAAGAAACACATGGACTTGTACGTGGCTGGGAGGAGGTGGCTGCGGATCATGTCGTCCTTAGTGACCCAGAGGACTCCGGATCGAATGCCTCAGCAAACCCACACTGCATGGCCTTCCTGATCCTGCAAAGCCTGCAGAAGGATCCTCATATTCGTGGTATCAAGGAGAAGGAACAATACTGGCTGGCAACCCTCCTTGATCCACGTTACAAGGGTAAGGTTGCGGACCTTATCTTGCCGTTGCAGAGGGAGCAGAGGATGAAACATCTTCAGGAGGCCTTGCAGAAAGGTCTGTGCAACGCGTTCCCAGAGATTGGAAGGTTACAAACTCCTGTTTCTGGACAACGTGTTGCTGAGGCTTCGGTCAGTCAACGAAGGAGCGGTGGAGAAGATGGCCATCTGACTGATGCGTTCAGACAATTTTTTAGTCCGCAGCCCCAAGGTATGATCAGTTCCAGCAACCATCGCCAGCGTCTGTTTTATATGGTGCAGGAATACCTAGGGGCAAGATCTGACTTGGACACCTTTTCCACCGAAAATCCTCTGGGTTACTGGGTCTTGAGGATGGATCACTGGCCAGAGCTTGCACAGTATACAATTGAGCTACTGGCCTGTCCTGCATCCAGCATTCTTTCGGAATGCACATTCAGTGCTGCTGGAGGCTTTGTAACCGATGACAGGGTGTGTCTGTCCACCGACTCGGTCAATCGACTGACCTTCATAAAAATGAATCAGTCTTGGATCACCACCAGCTACCAAGCACCTGATGCTGATGTAACCAAATACATTTTTTTGAAATGTCAGATCCCTTCAAAGACTGCCTATGCTGATGCTGAGTGACTATCCTGTTATGCTGAGTAATTATCCTCTTCCTCCTCAATGATCATGCTGATAGCTTGTAAGAACATTTTTGGTTCTGGGCGCCGCCAGTTCCGCCACCAGTGCCTAAGGCCCAATTTTTCAGCCCCTGTTTAACAGGGGCGTGTAATTACAATATTGATGCAATTCTTTGCAGCAGGGCTAGTTCCTGCGCTCCAACTAGAGCATCTGTGAGGGGTTGCAGTGTTGTGGCACCATCACCAGTGCCTAAGGCCCAATTTTTCAGCCCCTGTTTAACAGGGGCGTGTAATTACAATTTTTGATGCAATTCTTTGCAGCAGGGCTAATTCCTGCGCTCCAACTAGAGTATCTGTGAAGGGTTCCAGTGTTGTGGCACCAGCACCAGTGCCTAAGGCCCAATTTTTCAGCCCCTGTTCAACAGGGACATGTAAATAGAATTCTTGATGTAATATTTCACAGCAGGGCCCGTTTTTGCACACACCAAGAGTATCTGTGAGGACTTACAGTGTTGTGGCACCAGCACCACCACCACCACCAAAGGCCCAATTTTCTGCCTCTCTTCAACAGGGGCATGTAATTACAATTCTTGATCTAATATTTCACAGCAGGGCCCTGTGAGGGCTTACAGTGTTGTGGCCACAACAACACCTAAGGCCCAAATTTCTGCTGAGTATATAGGGCAGGCCCTTACTTCCAAACATCCAACTTACAAACGACTCCTGCTTGCAAACAGAAGGAGACAACAGGAAGTGAGATGAAATCTACCCCTAGGAAGGGAAATTCTCTCCTGTAAGAGTTAATATGGGAAAAAACGTTTCTCCTTTCCACTGATGCTTTATCACCAATCCTTGTTTCACAAAAAAACCCACATTTTCAAAAAACATTTGTCATTGGGACAAAAAGTGAGGTGAAATCTTCTGAAGAGGAGCACAGACAGCAAAACAAATGTCACAGGGGTGATAACCCTTCCCTAGGTTTTCCAAAAAGCTTAAAATAGATTTTTTTGCTGGAGCTAAACACGTTAAAAATGTACCAGTTCAAAATTACAAACAGATTCTACTTAACAACAAACCTACAGACCCTGTCTTGTTTGCACCACCTGTATACTGCTGTACAGAGTATATAGGGCCTGGGGGCCCCACACCTTTCCTTTTTTAATTTGGGTGCGGGGTTCCCCTTAATATCCATACAAGACCTAAAGGGCCTGGTAATGGACTTGGGGGTACCCATGCCGTTTGTCTCACTGATTTTCATTCATATTGCCAGGACCCGACATTACATTACAGCCGCAAGCAGTTTTAAATGACTCTTTTTCCTTTACAAATTACATTTTGTGCAGGGACTGTTCTAAGCACGGGAAACATGCGCCACTTTACAGGCATACTATAGACACCCCCCAGGTAGGATATTTACAGGAATATTTCCATTTTTTTTTGTTTACTTTTACTTTTTTTTACATTTAGCTGCTTCTCCTGAGTATGGGGATACCACATGTGTGGGACTTTTTGGGAGCCTAGCTGCGTACGGGGCCCCGAAAACCAATCACCGCCTTCATGATTTCTAAGGGCGTAAATTTTTGATTTCACTCTTCACTGCCTATCACAGTTTCATAGGCCATGGAATGCCCAGGTGGCACAACCCCCCCCAAATGACCCCATTTTGGAAAGTAGACACCCAAAGTTATTTGCTGAGAGGCATTGTGAGTATTTTGCAGCTCTCATTTGTTTTTGAAAATGAAGAAAGAAAAGAAAAAACATTTTTTTTTCTTTTTTCAATTTTTAAAACTTTGTGGCAAAAAGTGAGTTCTGCAAAATACTCACTATACCTTACGCCCTTAGAAAGCCTGAAGGCGGTGCTTGGTTTTCGGGGATCCGTACGCGGCTAGGCTCCCAAAAAGTCTCACACATGTGGTATCCCCGTACTCAGGAGAAGCAACAGAATGTATTTTGGTGTGTAATTTCACATATTCCCATGGCATGTTTGAGCAATATATCATTTAGTGGCAACTTTGTGCAAAAAAAAAATGGTCTTTTTCCCGCAACTTGTGTCACAATATAAAATATTCCATGGACTCGACATGCCTCTCAGCAAATAGCTTGGGGTGTCTAATTTCCAAAATGGGGTCATTTGGGGGGGGGGTTGAACTGTTCTGGCATTTTATGCACAACATTTAGAAGCTTATGTCACACATCACCCACTCTTCTAACCACTTGAAAACAAAGCCCTTTCTGACACTTTTTGTTTACATGAAAAAAATATTTTTTTTTGCAAGAAAATTACTTTGAACCCCCAAACATTATATATTTTTTAAAGCAAATGCCCCACAGATTAAAATGGTGGGTGTTTTATTTTTTTTCATACAGTATTTGCGCAGCGATTTTTCAAACACATTTTTTTGTGAAAAAACACTTTTTTAAATTTTAATGCACTAAAACACACTATATTGCCCAAATGTTTGATGAAATAAAAAAGATGATCTTAGGCCGAGTACATGGATACCAAACATGACATGCTTTAAAATTGCGCACAAACGTGCAGTGGCGACAAACTAAATACATTTTTAAAAGCATTTACAGGTTACCACTTTAGATTTACAGAGGAGGTCTACTGCTAAAATGACTGCCCTCGATCTGACCTTCGCGGTGATACCTCACATGCATGGTGCAATTGCTGTTTACATTTGATGCCAGACCGAAGCTTGCGTTCGCCTTTGCGCGAGAGCAGGGAGGGACAGGGGTGCTTTTTTTTTCTTTTTTTTCCTTTATTATTTTTTTGCTTTTTTATCTTATTTTTAAACTGTTCCTTTCATTTTTTTTTTTATCATTTTTATTGTTATCTCAGGGAATGTAAATATCCACTATGATAGCAATAGGTAGTGACAGGTACTCTTTTTTTGAAAAAATTGGGGTCTATTAGACCCTAGATCTCTCCTCTTCCCTCAAAGCATCTGACCACACCAAGATCGGTGTGATAAAATGCTTTCCCAATTACCCAATGGCGCTGTTTACATCCGGCGAAGTCATGAAATGCTCGTAGCTTCTGGTTTCTTAGGCCATAGAGATGATTGGAGCCATTCTGGTCTCTGATCAGCTCTATGGTCAGCTGGACAAATCACCGGCTGCATTCTCAGGTTCCCTGTTGAGACAGGAGAGCCAGAGAAAAACACGGAAGATGGTGGAGGGGCATTCCCTCCCACTGCTTGTAAAAGCATTCTAGAGGCTAATTAGCCGCTAGGATTGCTTTTACATGAAAGCCGACCACTGGCTAAAAAGAATGATACCAAGATGATACCTAAACCTGCAGGCCTCATTCTGATATAACCACTCAAAGTTGTGAATGGCGTAAAAAATGGTTAACAATAAAACACAGTAAACAGTAAATTATAGAAAATGGCATACCTGAAAAGCAAACATGATAAAACATACTAACAATAAAACATTGCAGAATAGAATACAGTAAAAAAGAGCAGAACAATAGAGAGAGAATAGAGAGTGAGAGAGAGAGAGAGAGAGAGAGAGAGAGAGAACAATAAAATGCCAACTATTTTTATTTTATATATATATATATCTATATATATATATATATATATATATATTTTTTTTTACACTTTTTTTTGTAACTGTAACTTTTATAACTGTAACCGGTTCCAGGTTCGGGTCTTTCAAAATGCGATGGCATCTTGGGAGACCCTGTGAAAGTGGGCCCAGTCTGTGCAATGCTGTACGTTAATACTCAACTAGTGTATGGTAGCGTTCAAAACATTCACCAATGCAAAGACCAGGATTGTCAGGACAGGAGGGAAAATAATAGCGGGTGTCACGCCTATATCTGCTGCAGACACGACATCTTTTTTAGGGGGGGTTCGTTGGGTAGGGGTACTCGGGAGGACATAAAAATGCCTCTCATGCAGACGACTGCATTTGGTTGGGGATGTGAATGGGGGAAGTACGGGCGCTGCAGAAGTGGTGGGTTCCCAATTAGGATTGGCTAATGCAGAAGGAAGGGCATTATGGCATTATGGGCATGATGGGCCTGTGTTTGTCTTCTTCTTGGTGGCACCGGGACACTACTTGTGCTTGCCACCTCACCAGCTTGAACTGCACTTATGGGATTCGCCACGTCACCAAGTGTTACTGCAGTGCTGGTTTGACTATGACCGGGTGTACTATGCCGCTGGTGCTTGCCAGGTATCTGGGCTAATCCTGCTAACACTGCGTTTTTGGGAACCCTAAACTGCTGGGGACACTAGTATAGATCTGATCGGATCAGATATTGACCCGTTCAGATACTATGCCACTAAGGGAGGTGTACGGTGCGTGCATGGGTGTTAGCGCTACTGGCACTAACCTGACGCTGCCTGGGCTGGTGCTTGACAGTTCACCAAAACGCTACCAAAAAAACTGTTAGCGATCGCAGGGATCATGCCTGACTCTGCGAATGCTGCAGTTATGTGTGTTTAGTGTTTTGTAAGTGACAGTGATCAATCGATACTGCACTTGGGTGGGCTGGGCTGGGCCGGGCAGAGGGGCAAAACGCAGGTGCTAGCAAATATCTGGGCTGATCCTGCTAACACTGCATTTTTGGGAACCCTAAACTGCTGGGGGCGCTAGCATAAATCTGATCTGATCAGATATTGATCCGTTCAGATACTATGCCACTAAGGGAGGTGTACGGTGCGTGCGTGGGTGTTAGCGCTACTGGCACTAACCTGACGCTGCCTGAGGCTGGTGCTTGCCAGTTCACCAAAATGCTACCAAAAAAACTGTTAGCGATCTCAGGGATCACGCCTGACTCTGCGAATGCTGCAGTTATGCGTTTAGTGTTTTGTAAGTGACAGTGATCGATCGATACTGCACTTGGGTGGGCTGGGCTGGGCCGGGCGGAGGGGCAAAACGCAGGTGCTAGCAGGTATCTGGGCTGATCCCACTAACACTGCGGTTTTTGGGAACCCTAAACTGCTGGGGATGCTAGTACAGATCTGATAGGATCAGATATTGATCTGTTCAGATACTATACCACTAAGGGAGGTGTATGCTGCGTGCGTGGGTGTTAGCGGTACTGGCACTAACTTGACACTGCCTGGGGCGACGCAGACCCTATCTGACCCTAAAACCTAAGTTATATAACCGCCGGGTGATCAGGGGGCTAAACCTTTATTAGGTAATAAACGGCGGGTGCCCTGACACTATAAAAAATAAACTAACTAACCAGCGTCACCCGTAACAGATATACAGTGATCACTGGTGAAAGGGTTAACTAGGGGGAAATCAGGGGGTTAAAACCTTTATTCAGTAGTATATGGGGGTCCCTGACGCTATAAAACGCTGACGGCGAACCTATATTTTTACCTCCCTAACTAGCGTCACCAGTGACACTAATACAGCGATCAGAAAAATGATCGCTTAGTGACACTGGCGACGGGGGGTGATCAAGGGGTTAAAACTTTATTAGGGGGTATACTAGACCTAAAGGGCGCTAACACTAACTGCCCTACCACACTAACTGTCACAAACTGACACCAATGCAGTAATCAGATAAGAAAAAACTGCTTGGTGTCAGTGTGACAGGGGGGGGGTGATTGGGGGGTGTAATGTGTGCCTGGCATGTTCTACTGTGTGTTTAGTGTTGTGCACTCACTCAAATGTCTTCTCTCCTCGGCGCCGGAATGGAAAATACCGAGCTGAGGAGAGATGACATCATTTCCTCTGCTGCTGTTTACCATACAGCAGCAGAGGAAGAATCTCATTGGCTGGGAGCGATCACGAAGGGGGGCCACAAATGGATGGTCTCCCCCTCACCTCTCATCGCTCCCAGACAGAAGCCGACCGCCTCAGGCACTGGGGGGGTCTGATGGGACCCCCCACCCGCGGGAGGCAGATCACGTACCAGGTACGTGCTTTTGCCTGTCTGTTCCATTCTGCCGCAGTACATCTGCGTTAGGTGGTCGGCAACTGGTTAAAATAAAGCCCTTCCAGTGGCGAAATGTCAGAGCTACAAGCACTCCCATCTTCACCTTCTGGGTTCGTGGACTCCAGCTCTGTGACTGGCCTGAGCTGCGATGACGTCTCTCCCGTGCATGCGTATGGCGGCCACCGTTTATGGCACATGGCTCTATAGGAATAGCCCGAGTGGCTGTTCCTTCAGAGTGCATTCCTCAGTGATGTCACTGGCTGCATGTACAGTAAATATCTCCTAAACGGCTCATGTTTAGGAGATATTTACATCACCTAAAGGTAAGCCTTATTATAGGCTTACTTGTAAGTAAAAATCAGAGATGGAAGTTTACTAATAGTCCTAAAATGTGTTTGCTGAATTGTTTTATTCAGGCTTTTTTCCCTTAATTTTAATCCTGCCAGAGTCAAACTATTGTCTTGTGCCGCGTACACACAATCGGAATTTCCAACAACAAATCTTCGATGTGAGCTTGTTGTTGGAAATTTCGACCGTGTGTAGACTCCATCGGACATTTTCTGTCAGAGTTTCCGACAACAAAAATTTGAGAGCTGGATCTCAAATTTTCTGACAACAAACTCCATTGTCGTAAATTCTGAGCGTGTGTAGACAATTATGACGCATTCTCTGAATCAATTACAAGACGGAAATGCTCGGTCTGGTAAAATTAGCGTTCGTAATGGAGATAGCACATTCGTCACGCTGCAAAGTTTTTAATCTTTTAATGCAGCACATTCTCTTCTTCTTTATAATGCTAGAATAATGAAGTCTCATGATCTCCTGAATAATCTTGTTTTTGTCACCAGATCTCCATAATAATATTTATATTTTTTTTATAGTGATCTACTTTTTTTTTGGTCAAGATCTCCTGATTTTTTTTTTTCCCTAGTGATCTCCATAATATTTTTTCTCGTTTTGTGTGTCAAGTTACCACAACACCATTATTATCTTGTATTTTTTAACCTCAAGGAGATTGGTTGGTGTTGGTGTCCCTTGTTAATTTGACATTGTATTTTTGAAATGTACCTGCCTACTCACAAACAAACTGTCCCTTTTGAACTAAAACACAAAGCCAAGTATTTGTGCTAAAAAATAGACATTTATTAGGGGTCATAACAAAATAAAGAGGAAGGCAACGCTGGATAAACTGAAATTGGCAAAGCCTTTGTACCCCAGGGCACACATCAACTATTTGACAGGCAAAATTGGTAGCCTGAGGAGTCCATTTAATAGGGAGCACAATCCAGTCCAGGACTCCGAGAGATCAGGAGCAGCAGCAGATGACATATATGTTCCAAGGCTGTGGTCTTATAACAGCCTGCATCTTTTGTCAGACCAGACGAAACCAAGGCCATCACACTCTTGTCTTCCTTCCACGCTTGCTTCCATGCTTGCTTCCAGGCTGTGGCTCTGGTGTTGGAGTTGTGGCAGGAGGTGGAGGAGGATGGTCCAACTCACACAGGTGGATTTTGCTTGTGAGTTCGCCCCTCAACCTCTTAAGGGCCAGATAGATCACTTCCTCACAAATGAGGCATTGGCCCACCTCCATTTCCTGCATTTCGCTAGCTACCATACAGGCATATGCCCTTTTGAATATTGGGGGTGGTTCTGAGGGCCACAGTAGCCTCCCGAATCAAAGAAAGCACTGACTCCTCCACGTTCCTCCCCTTCATGGTACCTTTTGTTGGAAGGTGGAGGGGAGGAACTTGAGATTCGGTCAGGCTACTGGGCATGGCCACCTCCTGGCTGCCACTTACCCCCACCTCCTCCTGGCTGAGACTTTCCACAGCCTCTTCCTGGCTGTGAATTTCCATGGCCTCCTCCTGGGTGAGACTTTCCTGTGTATGAAAATGGGACATAGTTTTAGTTTAGTGTAAACCACTTTGTTAATTCCGAAATTAGTGATTAATACTAACATCTAGTTAACATCATTCAATTTTTGGACAAGAAATATGTTGAACAATGGTATACCTGGCTCAAGCTGGGCTCCTCCACATCTTCCGGGGTGGAAGGTCGAGGCTGTACATCGAAGCCTTATCTGATGTGGAAGGAAGAGTGGAAGGAAGAGTTGAGAGTGATGGCCTGATTTCAGTCTGGTCTGAAAAAAACTGCAGTCTGTCGTAGTGCCAGAGCCTAGGGACATAAACGTCATCTGCTTCTGCTCCTGATCTCATGGAATCCTGGACCTTTTTGCACTCCCTATTATATGTGCTCCTCAGGCCACCAATTTTGCACTTCAAATAGGGGATGTTTGCCGTGGGAATCACCGGCTTCACCAATTCCAGCAATTGATACAGCGCTGCCTTCCTCTTTATTTTATTATTATAAAAAGGGTTTTTCACCTGCCACAGACAGGGCAGCTCCCTGTTATTATCAATGAAGTTGGGGAGGAAGTCATGATCATTGAATCTATCCATTTTCTCTGCAAGACACAACACAAGACAAACCCTAATGCCATGCTAAACTCTCCTAATCTTGTCCCAATATAGGCCTCAATCTATAAGCAGTATAGGCCACTGATGCCCCAAGTTAACATGGTACCTTCGTTAGCATGATCGGCGCTTACGCTACTCCGTCCTCTGCTCATAGATCGTACGTATGACGCACGCGTGTTACACTTTATATACACTGCGCATGCGTGAAACTCCGCCTGCCCCTGACCTTCTTTTTAGTATTTTCCCCACCCTTCTCTTTCGGCGCAGTGGGAGAGCACATGTTGAAGAAAGAGCAAGAGCATGCAGAGGAGAGCAGTAACGAGGAGGACAACGAAAGCCCGGAGCCACAAACGTCCCGCTCCAAGAGAGTTAAGGCCTCAAATATGTCCTTTTTAGAGATGGTGAAGATGGTGGATATCTTGAATAGGGCAACTATGATGAGAAGCATGGACCTTACCCAAACCCAAATGTGAGAAAGGCCACGATCAAGGCTAAAGTTGTGGAAAGTCTGCCGAAGAGTTTTGGGGTACGGCGATCCAAGGATCAACTGAGGAAATGATGGTCAGACCTCAAATTGAGGGAGCAGTATCAGTACAGAATAATCAAAAGAGTGCTGCAAAAAAGTAAATATTTTGTCATGTGTTCCTATTATTATTATTACTTTCATGCTGCTCCATGTGCTTTTCTTTACTGTTTAAAATGGCGTTTAAAATGGCTAATTTTAGGTTCGTGGGCACAGTAATCGTTCATAGTAAACATCGTTCTTAAACCCACTAATATGATGTTTTTGGCAGATGCAGGTTAACTACATTTGTTCATGCCTATTTGTCTTAAAAGAAGTTTGTCGTCTAGATGGGTTTGTAACTAGATCGAAAAGCAAAGTTGATTCAGTGTAAGGAGAGGACACTAAGCAGCTGTTTACACATCTGGACGCAGGAGCACTAGTGTGGGACACCAGAACACACTTTTTAGGGTGTCCCACACAGGATACTAGAGGTGTCTCCATGTGTGAAACTTGCACAAAACAGGTAAGTATTCCAGCTTTAGAAAGGGAAAAAAATAATGTCTTCAGCTTGGAACTCTGCCAAAACAGACAATTCTATGACACTTCCAAGCAATATTTCATATTCCTAATTCTGTCCTCAAATATCTGTGTGCTAAGTATACCTATTTTTTTAATTCACAAGGGGAGAAAAGACTCGGGACATCAGAAGACTCCAGGGACCCCCAACCTCATAAAGAAGGGGAAGTCACCACACCACAACCTCAGGATGTGGAGTAAGGAGAGGTTTATGAAGTGGGTGAAATAGTGACCACAACAGGTGAGTGTCTGAGACCACAGCTACAGGTAATAGGTGTATGCCTGCATATTTATAGTACATGGTGTGTTTTTTTTTATTTTTAGGTGATGTGGATGTTGTGGAAGAAGAATCTCATTTCACCAGTGCAAGTGCACACGTCTTCATCAGGGAGATCATGGTGTGCAATTGTGATTTAGAGCTGATAAAGGAAAACATCAATGATGTTAAAAAAAAATGAAGAACACCATTGTTGTTTCAGGCAGAATCTAAAACACATAAAAATTGTACCGTTTTGTTGTGTAAATTTTTCTTTTAAATCAAGTTTTAAAGTATTTTAAAAGCCAAATTTTGAAGATGCACACAGTGGGGGTTATTTACTAAATAAAAATCCACTTTGCACTGCAAGTGCACTTGAAAGTACACTGAAAGTGCACTTGAAAGTAAAGTCGCTGTAGATCCGAGGGGGACATGCAAGGGAAATAAAAAATAGCATTTTAGCTTGCACATGATTGGATGATAAAATCAGTAGAGCTTCCACTCATTTCAAATCTACCCCTTAGATTTAGAGCGACTGCACTTCCAAGTGCACTTTCAAGTGCACTTGCAGTGCAAAGTGGATTTGCCTTTCGTAAATAACCCCCAGTGTGTCAACATGTGCTATCTGCTATCACGGGATACCAATGTACGCGTTTTGTGGGTGCAACCCCTTCCTCGCAACTAAAGTAGATGAGAGGAAGGGTTGCACCCCCGAAACACGTCCATTGATCCCCCGTGATGAGAGCTAGCACATGTTGACATTAGGCATGGGATCAGGAGGGAAATCCACATTTTGACTCCCAATTTGTGTGCATCATCAAAATTTGGCTTTTACAGGGGTGACATCACCCAATCTGATGAATGCAATATCAACACAGTTTGGATATGCTAATGTCTGATATTGCCTTCACTTTGTCAAAGTTGAACTTCGTAAGTTCCTGAGTTGCGTATGTTTTATGGTTTTAAACATGCCTGTTTAATCCAAAAAAGGTTAATTGTACTGTCAAACCTAAAAATATTATACAGCAACTATGTTGGTTTGTTTAAAAACCCTTTTCTAATGCACATGTGAATGTGCTTTGAGTGAAATGTTTTATACTCAACAATGTGTGGCTTCTTCTTTCAATGCTCAATACCAGTTTTTGAAGTACTGTCAGGGGAATAGCAGAGTTAGAGCCTGTCAGTATTGGCGCATCCCCGTGCACCTGCGTGGTAGAGTTGCACACCAGCACGTACCCTTACATGATCGGCGGGTACGAGCGGCGACCCGAATGGATTAGCACACGTGGGTGCATGACGCGGCGCATCACCATGAACACGTGCGCGCACAGCGGGACGTCACCTCGCAGGCCTATATAAAGGCAGCTATGTCCTGTGTTAGTTGCTGGTTTGTCTTTTCAGCTTCCAGTGTTCCTGTTTCCAAGTCTTGTTTACCTGTGCCTGCCTGCTATAAGGACTTCCTCTCTGCCTGATTAACGTGTATGACCCCGGCTTGCTTTAAGGACTTTCCCTCTACTGGACCAAGGTGCTTGACCCTCAGCCTCTTCCATAGACTTTGCTTAGTCACCCTCTCCGGATCAAGGGATTTGAGTTCCAGCCGGTTCTTCTCATCGGTCCAGTATCCTAGACTTCTCTCCACCTGATGGTGACCCATGCCCCTCTGTGCCCAATACCCTCTGTGCCACCTCCAGGGGTATAGTGCACTCAGTTGCAAGGAAAGCCGCTCTCAGCATCTCGGCCCTGGTGAGTACCTGACAAGTACGTTGGTGTTTACAGTGACATTGGGGGTTATTTACTAAAGGCAAATCCACTTTGCACTACAAGTGCACCTTCAGTGCAGTTTCAGTGCAGTTTCAAGTGCACTTACAGTGCACTTGTAGTGCAAAGTGGATTTGCCTTTAGTAAATAACCCGCACAGTGCTCTAAAATTTGCCACAATCAGGCCATTTTCGGGTCTCAAAACAATTAATAAGTAATGGTGCTGAAAAGGATATGTTTTTTAAGCATTAATGCATTACATACATTAAAACAAAAACAAGGTGTGTGTGTAGCAGACCCACAACATAATAGTTAACTGAAGAAGAGATTGTCATCTCATGTATCAAATAAATTATGTTTGCACTATTGAAGAAAATGGCCAAAAAGAAAAGCCCATTGGAGAACCTAGGAGACAGCTAAAAGAAACACAAGCAGTAAATCTAATGAAATATTATTTCAGTTTAAAAAAATATATTTTAAAAATGTTTCTCAAACATTAGCTGGCATATCAATGGCCCCCCTACCCACAAAGAATTCCAGATATTTTTGACGGACTTTGCGGGTGCTTTGGGGGGGCAAGCCAGGACGGCCAGCTTCAAGCGCCATCAGGGTTGACTGATCTGGCAATCCTGTCATAGGCCCAACTGAGGCCACATAATTCGAAGCATTTATGCTTACAAAGTTGTGCATAATGCAGCAAGCAAGTACGATATGGTTTATTTTGTATTCCGCCATGTGAATTGGCATCAGGAATAGGCAGAACTGGCCATTATGCCAAAAGCATTCTTCACCACTCTTCTGGTTCTGACCAGACAGTAGTTAAAAACCCTCTGGTCCGGGGTGAGGGTCCTCATGGGGAATGGCTGCATCAGGTGTTCACCAAGCCCAAACACTTCATCAGTGACAAAGACGAACGGTAGACCAGCCACGTTGCCTTCTGCAGGTGGCAATCCCAAGCCACCATTCTGGAGCCTTCTGTAGAACTCAGTCTGGGCGATGACTCCACCACCCGACATCTGGCCATTCTTCCCCACATCCACATAGAGAAACTCATATGTCGCAGACACCACCGCCAACATCACTATGCTATTAAACTCCTTATAGTTAATAATTGTAATAGTATGACCATGAGTTGGGGGGTGGCACGATGTGGAGGTGTTTCCCATCGATTGCCCCTCCGCGTTGGGAAAGTCCCACCACTGGGCAAAGTGGGATACCACAGTCTGCCATTCCTGTGGCGTTGAAGGAAACTGTGGAGTCAAACAAGAAAATAAAATGAGTACTTTTGCACATAACATCGCAAGCAGAGTAGACACAAACATTCTTGGCCAACATCAGTATAAAATTTATTTTAAGGAGTTTTTAAAGACAAAAAATATAAGGTCCATCTGATGGGCCATTTAAAAATTGTAGTGGGGGAGATGTTTTGGACAGGTAACCCTCTCTACTTCATTGAGAGCTGATTGCATACATATTGTGTTTTACTTTGGCCAGGCCCTCCTTATTTACACTATTGGTAGCCCACTGGACAGGTAGGTGTCATAATACAAAAATAGGAATACACACTGTACAAATTGAAGCACAATTTTACATTATGCAATTACCTATCAAGATAATAGGAGAACAAAGCTTGAAACAGTACCATTTGAAAGTATTCAGGCAGGCCCTTGCACTACATGGAATTAAATAAGAAAAAAAAAGGGGGGTTGAATCGCGCTAAAACAGATTGGTGATCATACACATCATCACCAAACCAAATATTTAGAACTAAGTGAAGAGTTCCCCTTTAGTGTATACATAATATACAAAACACATGTCAAATGAATAATCAATCCAAAAATAAAATGTTCAAAGTGATAATAAAAAGATCATGTATAAAAAATAATTCACCCAAGTGATATGAAAGTATCTTAAAAAAGTTCCAAAAAACATAAATTCTTGCTGTGAGAAGAAAAAAGCGTGCTTGCTCCACCACCGTGAAATCAGACTGGCCGCTTACCAGAAACTCATGATCCCCCGTTACAGAGGATCAGAGAAAGCTGTTTGTTAATACTGCCTTGCACTACATGCTTTGGTGAATTCATCCATATATCTGACCACAAAAGAGGTAGGTATAGTGTGTATGGGTTTGGCAAAGTGAGCAGATTGTACACATTTTAGGGGTGTTTAGGGTAAAGCACTACAATGGAGCTGACAAAATACATTGTTAAGTGACTAGGCTAGGTGTGTATGGGCCCAGGATAGCATGCTGGGGAGGTTAGTGAAGGCAAATATGCATGAAGGACAAAAAAGGAACTTTAAAAACTTCCAGCATGCATGAGGGCAAAGAGGACATTCACAGCATATTACAATCATGGTAATTAGGGTGAGATGAATGAAATACAATACATTAGCAAACATTAAATACATAGAATGTTAAAGGAGAAATCCTGCCTTAATATAGTCCTTCTGTAGAACCTGAATGATGGCAGAACAGATCTCTGGAATAATGATCCCCAGAGCCTGGGGGGAGATGCCTGTCAAGAACTTGATGTCCTGCAGAACTCTCCCTGTCGCCAAGTACCGCAAGGTAGCGACTAGCCTTTGTTCCGGAATGATGGCTTGCCGCATGCAGGTGTCCTGCTTGGTAATATAGGGGGACAGCAAAACCAACAAATGGTGAAAAACGGGGTCCGTCATCCGGAGATAATTCCTGAAATCATCAGGATTATTCTCACGGATCTCCCGCAACAAAGGCATGTGCGAGAATTGGTCACACTGGAGTAACCAATTCTTCGTCCATGAACTCTTCCTCCCCCTGTTCATGGACTGAGCTTTGGTCAAAGTAAGAACCCCAACACCCATCCCCCTAATAGCACGAACTTTACGATGAGTACGTACCCGCAATATGGCTAGAAAACGCTCGGATGGTCAGAACGAACTAACAGAACGCACTGAAAATCAGAAAGGCCTGAGAAAAGCGACCTGAAAATCAGAAACGAGTGGACAAGAACGCACTGAAAAACAGATACGAACTATAAAAGAACACACTGACAAACAGATACGAACTGACTACACACACTGAAAACCAGATACGAACCCACAAGCACAAACTGAAGAGCAGTAATGATCTGAAAAGCACAAGGCTGAAAATTGCAAATCTTCTCTCACCAAACTTCTACTAATACGGGATAAACACAAGATTAGCAGAAGGAGCCCAAAGGGTGGCGTACTGGCTATTGAACTTCCTTTTTCTAGTCCCGTCGTACGTGTTGTACGTCAGCACGTTCTTGCTGATCAGAATTTCCGAAAACATTTCTGCGACCGTGTGTATGCAAGACAAGTTTCAGCCAACATCCGTCGGAAATAAATCCACGGTTTGGTTGTTGGAAATTCCAATTGTCTGTACGCGGCATTAGGATCCTCCTGGTCCTCCATAGAGTATCTACCCTAGGGTCATGGCTCCTAACTAATGATGAGGAAACTGAGTAAAGGTTGGTTTGCTAGACAGTTCCCCAAACACTTGCAAAATCTTCAGAACATCGTACCCAAACCCTATTCAAGTCTATGGAAGCTGCAATATGCAATTTTTTCTGGCTTTTTTCAATGTCAATGATCTTGAACTGAGGCTGCAGAGAAAGGCATGTGTGTTTAAACTTTGGGGTGCACACCCTAGTGCAACAGGCTGTGCACACCTATGCATGTAAGTATGCATTGATTAACTGATTAATAACTTTTTGACTAAAAGAACTTATAATACTTTTATTTAGCACACTGTTTTAAAATATTGTCTGCTCATTTCTCATTATAGGCTGACAAAAGGGCAAACATGTAGAAAAAAACAGTATTTTTCAAAATGGTTTTAATTTTTTTTATTTGTTTATTAGTATCAGTGACAGTGATTATCAAGTCATAGCTGATGGAGTGATCACATAATAGTAAGCCATACAGATTGGTTCCAGATTACTATCTGCTGGGGCTATCAGTGACAGTACAGGCACGAATAGAGTAGGGCACAGTATTGCACTCTGCTCATTCCAAGATAGAACATAGATTAATGATCTCTCTGCACAAGATATCATGCAAAGGCAATGTTAATCTACATATTGAAAGCAAAAAAGGGTTATGCTGGCCATACGCTATACAAAAAATTGGCCAAAATTTGGTCATATAGACAGTTCGTTTGTTTTCCGGCCAGTTAATGGGCAGAACATTGATAATAGTTGGGACGTTTTTGAGCCAAACTAGTTTGGAAATTTTCTGCCAAACAAACGATAAATTAAAGGTTAATGTGTTTCCCTTTCTAACTGTCTGAACTAGGTATATGTAAAAAAACGAACAAAAAATGTATTCATTTATGTCCACTGAACGATTTATCGGTCATTACATAATGGCACTTTCTTTTGCGCTCACGGCCGAATGTTCATTTTTCGAAAATGGGTGTGGATGATTTTTCGTATAGTGTATGGCCAGCATTAAACTTTCTTTCCATCTCTACATTGTTTGGAGTCTATAGATGGGTTTTTTTTTTTTTTACTTTTTGTGCATGTAGGTTACAATTTTGCTAAACTCCTTTTGTTGTCACACAAACAAGCCAATGTATGACAAGTAAAAGTGGCTAAATAAGAACTACACTTGAACAATAATCAAAACAATTCTGGATCCCACCTGTTGCCTTAGATCCATCTCACTTGTTGTTTTCAGTGCTCACAGAGAATCAGTGAAGATGACAGGGATGGTGGACAAATTACAGACCTTCAAATTGAGAACTCATTGTCGACTTGTGCTCAGCTGCACAAATGAATTTTTCAGTAGGCGAAGACCTTTCTTGAAACACTGCTTTCTGTTAATAAACTTTTGTAAACAACTGCATAGCTTCTCACCTGGCCACTAGACAAATAAACTGCACTGAAAATGAAAAGTTTTGCAGGCCTAATGTTCGTTAGCAGCCCCAGAATCCACAGCTGTTTCAGTAATGACAAGCTGAATGGTAATCGCTATGACCGTTGGCAGAAGCTGCAAAATATTATTGAGTTATAGTAGCTAAAAGAGGAAACGGTAATCAGAGGTGAAAAGATTGTCTCCCTTTTATTACCTACCTAAGAATTATGCCATGGATGATATAAAAAATTCTATGACTCGGTAACATTTATATTAAAGATTGAATTTTTAAGGCAGAATCACATCACATATACATGCATTTAACATGGATTCACACTGTTCCTCTTGACTAGAATGTATAGAAGAATAAAAGCAATACAAAAATAAAAATAATAATAATAATAATAATAAAAATGGAATTTTAAAAAGGACAATTTTGCTAAACTCCTTTTGTTGTCACACAAACAAGCCAATGTATGACAAGTAAAAGTGGCTAAATAAGAACTACACTTGAACAATAATCAAAACAATTCTGGATCCCACCTGTTGCCTTAGATCCATCTCA
Source organism: Lithobates clamitans (assembly GCA_037952925.1). Classification (NCBI taxonomy): domain Eukaryota; kingdom Metazoa; phylum Chordata; class Amphibia; order Anura; family Ranidae; genus Lithobates; species Lithobates clamitans. The sequence continues at coordinate 261,951 of JBBGZY010001615.1, read as the reverse complement.
CTTGTTGTTTTCAGTGCTCACAGAGAATCAGTGAAGATGACAGGGATGGTGGACAAATTACAGACCTTCAAATTGAGAACTCATTGTCGACTTGTGCTCAGCTGCACAAATGAATTTTTCTTTTGCAGCTTCTTGGCTTCTGCTTTTCTTCCAATGTATAGTATTCATCGTTAGAATTACTTAAAGTGGAGTTCCAGCCACATAAACATATTCTTATTCTGTTTGTTATTGGCCATATTTTCAGCAATGGGCATTTATTTTTATTTTTCTTCTGGTAGCTTACCATGATTCTAAGCTTTTCCTTATTGATTCTGCCTTCTCCCACCCGTGGATATCTCCGTTATATCCGGCGGCGCACTGTCTCCTGGGAGCTTTGTGTCATCATTTCCAGGAGCCAGTGTGGATCACCACTGCTCATCATCGAGAGATAACCAAAAACAGAAGTGACATGATGATGCCCGTTGTGATGGCAACCTGAGAAGTTTCCTGTTTGATTATGCTTGTGGGCTTCACATGCCCACATGCAAGATGGGAACTGCCAGCAAGGACAAATATAAGGTTATTTTTTATATAAAATATTAACTGCAGTGGCGCAATTTAGAAGAATAATGAGTGCCATATTAGTATAGTATGATGTGAATAGATACATTAAAAAAAATGTCTATATATCATTGGAACTCCGCTTTAAGGACAAGAGAGCAATATTTTGAGCCAGAGAATTCATATGACTGGCCTTGATGGTCACAAATATAGATGAGTTCATTTTTGCTTTGCTGAAATATTAGTGAAAATGAGGACATTTTAAAGAGATTTTGCTGTTTCAGTAAATTTCATTGTGGTCAAAAGAGAAGGCAAAATGAAGATATTTTTGCAAGGTTTTTTTTGTTTTTAAATTGATTCTAAAATTATGAAAGCTTGTTTAAAGAGTCCTGGACCTGTTCTTTGCCAAAAAATGCCCCCACCAGCTGAAAATATCTTGCTCGATTGACCTTTTTTGCTATCTTTTTTGCATCCTGTTAAAAATAGACAAAAACCAAAAGAAACACTTTAATTCTATGTGGCAAAATTGGCAACAGTTGTATAGGGGGTTGTGTTTTGCATTTCCCTGAATCAAAACTGCAGAAATTGTGAGAGGTCAAAACTGATGGTCCTCATTCTTTTTTCAGATTCTTTAAAAATGTAATTACTGAGAAGCAACAAAAATAGCTCCCCTGACTTTGTGGCAAGTTAATATAGCGAATTTGCTTAACGGCTTGATCTGCTACTTACTAAGATATCCTCAAAGGCCAAAGATTAATGCCGTGTACACACGGTTGGAATTTCCAACAATAATTGTTCGATGTGAGCTTGTTGTCAGCAATTCCGACCGTGTGTAGGCTCCATTGGACATTTGTTGTCGGAATTTCCGACAACAAAAATTTGAGAGCTGGTTCTCAAATTTTCTGACAACAAAATCCGTTGTAGGAAACTTCGATCATGTGTACACAATTCCAACGCACAAAATTCCACGAATGCTCGGAATCAAGCAGAAGAGCCGCACTGGCTATTGAACTTAATTTTTCTTGGCTCGTCGTACGTGTTGTACGTCACTGCGTTCTTGACGTTCGGAATTTCCGACAACATTTGTGCGATGTGTGTATGCAAGACAAGTTTGAGCCAACATCTGTTGAAAATAAATTCAGGATTTTGTTGTCGGAATGTCTGATCATGTGTACACGACATAAGGATGGAGACATTATCAGGTTACATTTCTCTGATCCCTAGACCAGTGATGGCGAACCTTTTTGAGTCCGAGTGCCCAAACAGCGACACAAAACCAACTTATTTCTTTCAAAATGCCAACACAAAATTAAACCTATCAGGGGCTCTGTACAGAGGATGGGACTGATCATCCCTCTGAATAAGCCCTAAGGGACCAAAAACATATGATTCTGCCAGAATACAGGGTTTAGGAATGCGTTTTGCTGAGAATACATGGTTCAGGAATGAGTTGTGCTCAGAATACAGGGTTCAGTAATGCGTTTTGCTCAGAATGCAGGGTTCAGGAATGAGTTGTGCTCAGAATGCAGGGTGCAGGAATGCGTTTTGCTCAGAATACAGGTTTCAGGAATGTGCTGTGCTCAGAATGCAGGAATGAGTTGTGCTCAGAATACAGGGTTCAGTATTGCATTTTGCTCAGAATGCAGGGTTCAGGAATGAGTTGTGCAGGAATACGTTTTGCTCAGAATACAGGTTTCAGGAATGTGCTGTGCTCAGAATGCAGGAATGCGTTTTGCTCAGAATACAGAGTTCAGGACTGCGTTCTGCTCAGAAAGCAGGGTTCAGGAATGCTTTGTGCTCAGGGTGCAGGAATGCATTGTGCTCAGAATGCAGGGTGCAAGAATGCAGGTTTCAGGAATGCGTTTTGCTCAGAATACAGGGATCCAGAATGCGTTTTGCTCAGAATACATGGTTCAGAAATGCGTTTTGCTCAGAATACATGGTTCAGAAATGCATTTTGCTCAGAATACAGGGATAAAGAATGTGTTTTGCTCAGAATACAGGGATCAGGAATGCGTTTTGCTCAGAATACAGGGATCAGGAATGCTTTTTGCTCAGAATACATGGTTCAGGAATGCGTTTTGCTCAGAATACAGGGATCAGGAATGCTTTTTGCTCAGAATGCACTCTGCAACATACACTGACCTACCTGACACATACTTCCTGCACTGCTCACATCCCCCCACACACAGTGCAATGTAGATCAGAGGATCCATCCTCCTTCTTACCTCCTTGCTCAGAATACAGGGTTCAGTATTGCGTTTTGCTCAGAATGCAGAGTGCAAGAATGCGTTTTGCTCAGAATACATGGTTCAGGAATGCGTTTTGCTCAGAATACAGGGTTCAGGAATGTGCTGTGCTCAGAATGCAGGAATGAGTTGTGCTCAGAATACAGGGTTCAGTATTGCATTTTGCTCAGAATGCAGGGTTCAGGAATGCTTTGTGCTCAGGAATGCGTTGTGCTCAGAATTCAGGGTGCAAGAATACAGGGTTCAGGAATGCGTTTTGCTCAGAATACAGGGTTCAGGAATGCGTTTTGCTCAGAATACAGGGTGCAGGAATGCTTTGTGCTCAGGAATGCGTTGTGCTCAGAATGCAAGGTGCAAGAATACAGGGTTCAGGAATGCATTGTGCTCAGAATACATGGTTCAGGAATGCGTTTTGCTCAGAATACAGGGTTCAGGAATGCGTTTTGCTCAGAATACAGGGTTCAGGAATGCTTTGTGCTCAGGGTGCAAGAATGCGTTTTGCTCAGAATGCAGGGTGCAAGAATACAGGGTTCAGGAATGCGTTTTGCTCAGAATACATGGTTCAGGAATGAGTTTTGCTCAGAATACATGGTTCAGGAATGAGTTTTGCTCAGAATACATGGTTCAGGAATGCGTTTTGCTCAGAATACATGGTTCAGGAATGCGTTTTGTTCGGAATACATGGTTCAGGAATGCGTTTTGCTCAGAATACATGGTTCAGGAATGCGTTTTGTTCGGAATACATGGTTCAGGAATGCGTTTTGCTCAGAATACAGTGATCAGGAATGCGTTTTGCTCAGAATACAGTGATCAGGAATGCGTTTTTCTCAGAATACATGGTTCAGAAATGCGTTTTGCTCAGAATACATGGTTCAGAAATGCGTTTTGCTCAGAATACAGTGATAAAGAATGCGTTTTGCTCAAAATACAGGGATCAGGAATGCGTTTTGCTCGGAATACAGGGATCAGGAATGCTTTTTGCTCAGAATACATGGTTCAGGAATGCGTTTTGCTCAGAATACAGGGATCAGGAATGCTTTTTGCTCAGAATGCACTCTGCAACATACACTGACCTACCTGACACATACTTCCTGCACTGCTCACATCCCCCCACACACAGTGCAATGTAGATCAGAGGATCCATCCTCCTTCTTACCTCCTTGCTCAGAATACAGGGTTCAGTATTGCGTTTTGCTCAGAATGCAGAGTGCAAGAATGCGTTTTGCTCAGAATACATGGTTCAGGAATGAGTTGTGCTCAGAATACAGGGTTCAGTAATGCGTTTTGCTCAGAATGCAGGGTTCAGGAATGAGTTGTGCTCAGAATGCAGGGTGCAGGAATGCGTTTTGCTCAGAATACAGGTTTCAGGAATGTGCTGTGCTCAGAATGCAGGAATGAGTTGTGCTCAGAATACAGGGTTCAGTATTGCATTTTGCTCAGAATGCAGGGTTCAGGAATGAGTTGTGCAGGAATACGTTTTGCTCAGAATACAGGTTTCAGGAATGTGCTGTGCTCAGAATGCAGGAATGAGTTGTGCTCAGAATACAGGGTTCAGTATTGCATTTTGCTCAGAATGCAGGGTTCAGGAATGCTTTGTGCTCAGGAATGCGTTGTGCTCAGAATTCAGGGTGCAAGAATACAGGGTTCAGGAATGCGTTTTGCTCAGAATACAGGGTTCAGGAATGCGTTTTGCTCAGAATACAGGGTGCAGGAATGCTTTGTGCTCAGGAATGCGTTGTGCTCAGAATGCAAGGTGCAAGAATACAGGGTTCAGGAATGCATTGTGCTCAGAATACATGGTTCAGGAATGCGTTTTGCTCAGAATACAGGGTTCAGGAATGCGTTTTGCTCAGAATACAGGGTTCAGGAATGCTTTGTGCTCAGGGTGCAAGAATGCGTTTTGCTCAGAATGCAGGGTGCAAGAATACAGGGTTCAGGAATGCGTTTTGCTCAGAATACATGGTTCAGGAATGAGTTTTGCTCAGAATACATGGTTCAGGAATGAGTTTTGCTCAGAATACATGGTTCAGGAATGCGTTTTGCTCAGAATACATGGTTCAGGAATGCGTTTTGTTCGGAATACATGGTTCAGGAATGCGTTTTTCTCAGAATACATGGTTCAGGAATGCGTTTTGTTCGGAATACATGGTTCAGGAATGCGTTTTGCTCAGAATACAGTGATCAGGAATGCGTTTTGCTCAGAATACAGTGATCAGGAATGCGTTTTTCTCAGAATACATGGTTCAGAAATGCGTTTTGCTCAGAATACATGGTTCAGAAATGCGTTTTGCTCAGAATACAGTGATGAAGAATGCGTTTTGCTCAAAATACAGGGATCAGGAATGCGTTTTGCTCAGAATACAGGGATCAGGAATGCTTTTTGCTCAGAATGCACTCTGCAACATACACTGACCTACCTGACACATACTTCCTGCACTGCTCACATCCCCCCACACACACAGTGCAATGTAGATCAGAGGATCCATCCTCCTCCTTACGTCTCCATGGCCTCATTGTCCATCACATCAGGGCTCTCCCTAGCACTGGGCAGTATTGCAGGAGTCCCCACCATCCAGCCACTCCTTGGTGTCCCAGACACAAAGTCAGCTAGCAGCCACTGCACCTCTCCCATGGCCATGCTCTGCTCCAAGCACCCCCCCTCCCCCTCCTCTGTCAGGTCGCAGTACATTTAGCAGAGGAATGGGCTGTACCAAAGTACTGGGGCAGGGGGAGCTGGAATAGGGTGCCACAGAGAGCAATGCCCGAATGCCTCACCAGAGGCGTAAGGGTCAGGGGGAGGCAATAAGCTGCAGCACAGACCCTCGGTACGGCGGAGGAATACATTTACACCCCCTAAATGTCGCACAAGTGACTTCCTGGCTGGGGAATTCTCCCCCTTATCCTGACAGGGTGCTGCGTGCCAACAGAGATGGCTCGACATGCCGGCAGCAGCCACTCGTTCGCCATTACTGCCCTAGACTGACGCCATGTCATGGTCCAGCTATGTCAGGCTCCCAGTTTAACCTAGATAATAAATCCTGGCTAAAATATTGCCATTTTGTCTCCTCCCACCAGGTTGGGGGCAAAGTCAAGAGAACTCTGTCTCTCCGCAATGCAAACCTGAAACCTTTTGGAAGGTGTTTGACTCCTGGCTATACCTTACATACTTACTGCCTAAATGGGGACTAGGCTGTCCTGTACCTATATCTCTTCTTTATATACCTGCCAGGGATCTCGTACAGCAAATGCTCATTTCCTTGAACAGGTGCTCATGCTCATGCACACATCACAGATTGTGGTGCTCTATTTAAACTGTGAGTCTGCCTGGACTGGATTGCCTTCAGCTCTGGTTACTGTATTCCTGGTTCTTAAAAATTATACTTAGCTTGTTCCTGATCCGGCTACAACTGACATCTCTCTTGGATCTCCCCTGCCTGTTATGTCTGCTGTTCGCTTGTATTACTAACCTCGGCTTGAATTTCAGACCATGACTTTGCCTCCTTGGTACCGCAATGTCAGCATATTATAGCCTCCTTCCTGTTCCTGACCTTGAACTTGATCCTGCGGCTGCACCTGTTTGCCTGGCTGCTGCTTGTGACTGGACTCCATACTACCACTGGAAAGACTTTGTGTTTCCAAGCTTCAGTTCACTACTTCAGCTTCCTGGCACCTGCACCCTTCCACTGCCCTAGCAGGCCCTGTCTTTATTACAAGGGGTGCTTGGGTGGAAATTGCGCAAGAGTCCACTCTCATCATCTTGGGCTCCACAGTCAGGCATGTGACAATACCTCCCCACAAGCCACTTCCTACCTTTAGCTCTTTTAATTAGAAACAACCATAACGTTACAGTTATCCCATTATTAGTACATCTCATAAGCTTAAAGTGGTATCAAAGATTTTTTTAACCCCTTCATGCCTAAGGGTAAAACAAATCCTAATGCCTAAGCCCAATTTTGGATCTTTGACATGTGTTAGTAAAACTATACATAACATCACAACTACTTTGTGCATCCAAGTGGATTATACCTTTTTTTTTCAGGACAACTTGGGCTTTCATTTGATGTTAAATAGTAATGGTCATCTCCTGATTTATTTTTTATTATTTTCTGGCCCAAAATATAAAAAAACAAAAACATCTTGGGCTCCACAGTCAGGCATGTGACAATACCTCCCCACAAGCCACTTCCTACCTTTAGCTCTTTTAATTAGAAACAACCATAACGTTACAGTTATCCCATTATTAGTACATCTCATAAGCTTAAAGTGGTATCAAAGCTTTTTTTAACCCCTTCATGCCTAAGGGTAAAACAAATCCTAATGCCTAAGCCCAATTTTGGATCTTTGACATGTGTTAGTAAAACTATACATAACATCACAACTACTTTGTGCATCCAAGTGGATTATACCTTTTTTTTTTCAGGACAACTTGGGCTTTCATTTGATGTTAAATAGTAAGTCATCTCCTGATTTATTTTTTATTATTTTCTGGCCCAAAATATAAAAAAACAAAAACAAACTTTTTTTAAATGTAATTGTATATTTCTTGCTACTACCATAACCTACCACCAAAGAACAACCCAACATAAATTCTCCTGCTCCTAACAACCTGTCCAAAAAGTACTGACCCCAACCTTTTACCCTGACTTTGACCTTTGATCTCCTACATTCACAGAGACAGAAAACACTGAGGCGGGCTTTACAGTCACTAATAACTTTGATAGCCAATCAGAGGCTAACCCAGTGATCAGGTGATCGGAATCGGATGTTTCGGTTCCCGATAGTTAGAACAGGACACAGGGCTCTCGGCGAGACCCTGGTCTCTGTACTGGAAGATTCGCAAATATGTGGCTCCACGGAAGAAAGCCCAGTTCAGTGGGGCTGCATATTTGTGTACAATCGCTGTTTAGGGGTTAAATAACAAACATGTTATAGTTACCTGTTTTGTGCAGTGGTTTTGCACAGATCAGCTCCAATCCTCTTTTTTTGGGTCCCCCGTTGGCGCTCCTGGCTCCCCCTTGAACAGTACCCCCCTGGGGGCACCGATGCATGCTTGCTCCTGAGCCGCTGCTCTGTGCCTCCATAAGACAGGCTCTCTCCTCATTGGCTCACTGGCTGTGATTGACAGCAGTGGAGGCCAATGGGCCAATGAGGAGGGAGAGTCCTGGGACAGCTGGGGGGGGCTTGGGGGGGGGCCACTGCACACTTTGCCACCCTGATTGCAATTCTTACTTCTCTTATTGCATTCCATGTAGTGTTGGAATGCTGACAAAGACCCACCCACTTTATATTTTTTAAAGGCCATTTTTTTCTCTTTAATAAGAATTTTTAAATTGTGGTTTAGCCAACGAGGATTAACCTTCGCTCTTCTTTTATTGCCCATTGGAATGCACTGGGTGATACTTTTATTTATTATGTTTCTAAAACACTTCCATTTTTCCTCAGTGTTCAATGTTTCTAAGATTTGGTCCCAATTAATGTCTTGTAGTATTGAGCGCAGTTTAGAAAAGTTGGATCTTTTGAAATTTAGTGTTCTTGTACTACCCTTATGCTTCCTTTTTCTATGATTTATGCTGAATGTGATCATCCTGTGATCATCCTGCTAAATCCCAAGTTGTTTTCCACATCTGTGATAAGATCGGCTTAATTTGTAATTAATAAATTATTAAATAAATGAAAGGAAAAACATTTGTGTATAGATATAAAAAACATTATAAATACCCTCACATTCCCTCTGTTTTCAGCTGCATAAGAATTAGGGGGAGGAGAGGCAGCAGCACACCGAGCTTCCCAGTGAATGGCTGTGCAGTGGGGGCATGTCAGCACAAGTCTGATCATTGGAGGAGCACAGACTGAGTTCCCAGCATAGCTAGAGAACTGACCATGGTGTGTTCTCCTGATTAGTGTGGTCAGTTTTAAAAGCAGAGGGACTGGCAGGAAAACTATGGATTTCACATAAAGCAATACAAAGAGAACAGGGTACTTTTTCATACAATTAAATGGTACAGTAGGCACATATCAGGAATATGAAGGGTTGGGGTAACAAACGCTTCAAAGCCTAAGTTTGTGTTTTGTTTTTTAAATCAACACAAGGGATGATACTAACATTTATTACAAAGTGTCCCATGTGCTGTTGACAGCTGCAATATTGGAACGCTGAAGTCCTCTGCTCCCTTTCATACTTTACAGCTGTAATCTTGTGGTCATGAATGGTTTAACATCAACACCAGATCTGTTTGCCCTTTTTTGTCCCCCCCCCCATTCTTAGAAACTGTACTATAGCTTTCATAAATCTCAATTCATAGATCACTTTCATTCATGGAAACTATAGTACAGTAGGAGGGGACAGACGTGGTGAGCATTGTCAACACTCTTAAAGAGTTCCTTTTTACAGGTCCAGGCCTGGTTTTAACCCCCGCAGCACCGAAAGACTACAGCTGCAGGGTATGGGTGGGTATATAGGTAATGTTCCGTATGCTGAACAAAAAAAAACTTCTATCAATTTTGACATTTGTAAGTAATATGGTAAAGATTGTGTACCTAAAAATTTCCAGAGATTTCCCTAACAGTTCTTGGCATATTTTAAAGTTAAAGAGGAACTCCAGGCTACCCCCAGATAAAAATCTAAATACTGTAGCTGCTGAATTTTAATATTAGGGCACTTACCTGTCCAGGAATCCAGTGTTTTTTCAAATGGCTATTGGGTGCTGGTGCCCCCATATCGACTCTGGGAAATCTAAGCATTTCCTACTGCGAATGCATGAATTGCACTGCGTTTGTTACAGGATTGTCTGCCGGGGGAAGGAGGGGTGTCAGTGGCAAACTAAGCCAGAAGTGGGAGTGGGTACCTATCAAAACCAGGTACCCACTCCTCTTCACCCCAAAAGGTGCCAAATGTGGCAGCAGAGGGGCTGAGGAGGCTGACAAGCTGAGCTTCCCCTTTTGGGTGGAGCTCCGCTTTATACTCTAAGCTTGGACTCTCCTCACACCCCTAGCTTCTGGCCCCCACCCCTCTTGGAGAACCCCTAGCACTCCTAAATCTATACATTTCTTTTTTCCAAGTGTCTTTGGTCCAGGACATTAACAGCCCAGGTCCTCTTCACCCTTTTTTTCTTTCAGCTGTGAGCAGATTCTAAATGCTGCAGCATTCTACTGTTAGTTCCGGGCTTTAGGATTCCCTCCTCCCACCCTGAGCTTACAGGAGAATGCTGCTGGGTGTCATTTACCCTAGAAGTGGAGTGATGCCACATTCCTGAATTAGTCATTCTGCGATGGTCAGCACCATTCTTCAGGTAAGTATAGCACTTGTGCCCAATTGCAACCACTTGTGCCCATCATATACAGTCACCTGTGCCCATCAAATGCATCCACTTGAGCCCATCAAACACAGTCACCTGTGCTCCATCAAATGCAGCCACTGTGCATATCAAATGCAGCCACTTGCCCATCACATCCAGCCACTTGCCCATCAAATGCAGCCACTTGTGCCCACCAAATTCAGCCACTGTGCCCACCAACCCCCCCACTCATGGGTTTTGCGGCTCTGGTTACATCCCCCCACCCGCCCTGTGCTCATGGATCACGACTCTGACACCCCCTATGCGTAGATCGCGGCTCTGGCACCCAAGGAGGGGGGGATGCAGCCGACTCAGCAAGGGGACTTACCTCTCAGAGCCACGGCGACCTCCGCTCCAACGCGAGTCTCCTCGTTCCTCTACCTAAGCGCCAGGCATCCAATAGGGTGACCTGGCACTTTGGCCAATCAGGAAGCAGGTCTGACGTTCTGCCTCCTGATTGGCTGGAAGGAAGATTAGTGTGAAAATAGCGAAAATTAATTTGCTATTGTCACTCAATTGGGTGGGATCAGGGTGCACTCTCTGCCCCCCGAGTACACCTTATTTTGAAGCCTATTAGAGCCCCTGGCTCTAATCAGGTGCTTCAAAATATACCACCCCCTCCCACCACCACCATAGGAATCCATGCGTCCAGCCTCCTGAAAGGGGGCGGGCGCATTAATGCCCAAAGTGCACGGCTGCCACTGTAGTATTGGCTGAAAAACACCTATCAATAAAGAAAATATGCTGACTACAGCAACTATTTCTGGCCAGAAAATACAAATGGAAGTTTGGGACTTTGAGTGAGGCCATAGACAGTGTGGAGGTGGATTGAATGGAAATACATATACTTTATTCATGAAAATGTGTAAAAACATAATCAATAACAGAAACCACATATATAAAAAGCATTGTAATAAATATCAATTCATCAATATTTACACTCACATGTGTATGTGCATGTACAATACAGGCATCTAGGGTACATAATGTGTAGTAGCCAAGTGCCCCATGGCAATCTGATTGAATTAGTAAACACATTCAGGTAATTACATATATGTACATGTAACATATAGACAGCACTAGCAGAGATGAATGTCACAAAAACAATAAGACCATGGTTAGTTGAAAAGTAGTGTTCAAAGTAGCAAAGTAGATGGTTGGATCAAGGTGTATAACAAATTCCCAAAGACCCTGGATTGGTGGCTTGATGGGGGCATGTGTCTGCATCCCCAAAATGCCCGACGCGTTTCGTGTGATAACACACTCATCAGGGGCGGATGCTAGGGGACATCTACAGGGTATAATGAGATGTGATTAATGGGAGTGTAATAGAACATAACAGGGAAAGGGCAAATAAGCCTACCCTGGATACTTACAGAAGGTCATTGGTGATGAGATATGATAAGTATCGAGCCAGGGCCACATGGTCTCTACCGGGAGCTGAGGTAAAAGTAGCGTGCTAACAGGGTGCACAGTGAAAAGACCTCCCCAGGACATAGCACACAAGTTGTTGGTAGATGTGATGAGATTAGATGGTGTACCAGTGGTGGCTGCCAGAGGAAGTCTAAAATGATATATAACATTGTATGTCAAAATTGAGTGTTCACCCAAAAGTGACAGGTGAACAGTGGTACATGACCATTGAATTAAAGTAACTTGATGATGGCTTACTTGTATAGCTGAACTAGAGATGAGCTGTTGGGTGGTAAGCTATGACATCTCGAATAGGTAGTAACAAAAAGCTGCATCGTGGGGGGCTAGATATAGCCGCCCTGTGCATGTGCACGCTGACTCATACCAGCATCACGCCGGCACGGCATGAGCGGGGAGGAGCTCCGATGTCGACGGCAACCACCGCCAACGGGGGACGCTCGTATTCCCCAACTGCGCTGGCTGAGATGGATGAATCACATGCTACCACATCATGACGCCTAGACATGATGTCACATGTGAAGAAGGATGCGTGGCGCCGGTGCGCTGTGACCAGCCACCCCCCCACGCATTCCCCAGCCCCTAAGGGGGCGGGAGGAAGGGCGATAGGGGGGGCATGCAGAACGCATCGCAGCTCCCGGGCAACAGACACAGTAAATAGCCCTGGACATGCAACACTCAATATTGAATTTGAAACACAAAGCCAGTGTGCTGAAATGGTTTTGCAAAAGAACTGTGTGTCCAGAGAGCAATGCCCAAACATGGTACATAGCCATCTGGAGCTGGATAACCTCACAAAGTGGGAGGCAGGGGAACACTGTCAACCCAGTCTAATGGCCTCCATCCCTTTACAGAGGAGAGAGGGGGGAGTTTTGGGACTTTAAATGAGGCACCTATATATGTACAGTGTGTTTCTGGCTAGAAGAGAATGAGGTAAACATATATTACTTATTCATAGGGATTGTCCCTTACATTCAACTCAAACATTGAGTGTTCGTTTGATCGCAAACAAATCGAACATATGGGGCGTTCAAGGCAAATTTGAGCGCCTTGGAGCACCCCATAATGCACTGCAAGATTGCAGTGCATTGATGGCTGCTTATTGGCCAAAGCATGCACCTGACTTGCATGCTTTGGCTAATCACAGCATATCTTCTGTGAGAGCCATGATTGGCCAAAGGCAGGGTACCTTTAGCCAATCATGGCTCAGGGGGCTAAGTCCACGCCCCAAACTATATAAGGCTGCTTACACAGTGGTCATTTATAGTGTGATAATAACGTGGAGAGGAGAGAGGAGAACTTGAGCTAGATGAGTTAGGTTAGTTAGTGGCGTGCAGGCAGTCTGGGTGGCACAGTGGTGTAGTGGGTAGTACTCTTGCCTAGCAAGAAAAAGGGTCACTGGTTTGAATCCCAACCAGGACAATACCTGCCTGGAGTTTGCATGTTCTCCCTGTGCCTGCGTGGGTTTCCTTGCTGGCCGAACGAACCTTGACTTCCCCTCCTTAGCCAGCTCTCACCTCTGGACCCCTTTACATTACACAGCACCCTTCACCTCTGGAACCCCTTTACATTACCCTACACCTCTAGACCACTTTACATTACACTGCACCTCTGGACCCCTATACAGCCCCCCACAGCTCTAGACGCCTGTATGTTACACAGACACCCCCCTAAAAGTTCTGGACCCCCTGCATGTTACACAGATCCCCCTAAAGTGCAGACACCCTACAGTGCAGACCACCCTACAGTGCAGACCCCCCCAACAATACAGACCCCCCTACAGTGCAGACCACCCCTCTACAGTGCAGACCCCTCTACAATACAGACCCCCCCTCCTACAGTGCAGACCCCCCTACAATACAACCCCCCCTACAATACAGACCCCCTACAGTGCAGACACCCCCCCTTCAGACCCATAATGTACCTTGGCTAAGATGATCAGCATGGGACATGCACACACAGCATGTGTAGACATAACGGAGGAGGGGGAGGCGGCTTCACTCTGCTCGGCTGTGTAAGACAGCTGAGACTGATGACTGATCAGAGCCACGGCAAGGCCACGAGAGAAGGGGATTGTTGCGGCCAGGTCCCAGGTGTGCCGACGAACCTTGACTTCCCCTCCTTAGCCAGCTCTCACCTCTGGACCCCTTTACATTACACAGCACCCTTCACCTCTGGAACCCCTTTACATTACCCTACACCTCTAGACCACTTTACATTACACTGCACCTCTGGACCCCTTTACAGCCCCCCACAGCTCTAGACGCCTGTATGTTACACAGACACCCCCCTAAAAGTTCTGGACCCCCTGCATGTTACACAGATCCCCCTAAAGTGCAGACCCCCCTACAGTGCAGACCACCCTACAGTGCAGACCCCCCCTACAATACAGACCCCCTACAGTGCAGACCACCCCTCTACAGTGCAGACCCCTCTACAATACAGACCCCCCCTCCTACAGTGCAGACCCCCCTACAATACAAACCCCCCTACAATACAGACCCCCCTACAGTGCAGACACCCCCCCTTCAGACCCATAATGTACCTTGGCTAAGATGATCAGCATGGGACATGCACACACAGCATGTGTAGACATAACGGAGGAGGGGGAGGCGGCTTCACTCTGCTCGGCTGTGTAAGACAGCTGAGACTGATGACTGATCAGAGCCACGGCAAGGCCACGAGAGAAGGGGATCGTTGCGGCCAGGTCCCAGGTGTGCCGACGAACCTTGACTTCCCCTCCTTAGCCAGCTCTCACCTCTGGACCCCTTTACATTACACAGCACCCTTCACCTCTGGAACCCCTTTACATTACCCTACACCTCTAGACCACTTTACATTACACTGCACCTCTGGACCCCTTTACAGCCCCCCACAGCTCTAGACGCCTGTATGTTACACAGACACCCCCCTAAAAGTTCTGGACCCCCTGCATGTTACACAGATCCCCCTAAAGTGCAGACCCCCCTACAGTGCAGACCACCCTACAGTGCAGACCCCCCTACAATACAGACCCCCCTACAGTGCAGACCACCCCTCTACAGTGCAGACCCCTCTTTAATACAGACCCCCCCTCCTACAGTGCAGACCCCCCTACAATACAAACCCCCCTACAATACAGACCCCCCTACAGTGCAGACACCCCCCCTTCAGACCCATAATGTACCTTGGCTAAGATGATCAGCACGGGACATGCACACACAGCATGTGTAGACATAACAGAGGAGGGGGAGGCGGCTTCACTCTGCTCGGCTGTGTAAGACAGCTGAGACTGATGACTGATCAGAGCCACGGCAAGGCCACGAGAGAAGGGGATCGTTGCGGCCAGGTCCCAGGTGTGCCGACGGATGTCACTCGGGTGCGGCTCACACCCCCCCTCCCTTGCAAAGCCAGGCTCTCCATGTGTGTGTTACCTGCCGCTGCCTGTCACCGCGCTGTGCCGCTGCTTAACCTCCCTGGCGGTATGATTATTTTGGATTTTAGGTGCTGAAAGCGGTACAATTATTTTGCATGGAAATTTGGCGTTTTATATTGTAGGTCTGTAATTCTTAACAATAACACACTTAAATCTGTCCAAACAGGAGTCTAGTAGATATCCCGGGTATGATAAAGTTTGAAACACAAAAACATAAATTATAATATAATAAAAAAAAAAAAATAATTAAAAAAAAAATAAATAAATAGTAATAAAATAAATTTCCCCACGATTCACTATCGCTCAATTCTGCAAGTGTTCTAATTTACTATCGCTGTTTTCTAGCTGGTCTAAAGCCATTTTTGATGTAAAGGGACACTTTTTGGTTGCTATGGACAATCTCCAGTTTCCAGGCAGAAAGAACAGTATATGCAATATAAAACTGCATGCAGGGCACTGGACAAAGCACTGGGGACAAAAGGGATGTGAAATCATTTCATACAGTACTGTAATCTGTAAGATTACAGTACTGTATGTGTTATGATTTTAAATTTTTTTGAATTTGCCGCCAGGCTCCGCCCCCGTGCGTCGCGACGCTCGCAGGGAACGGAGCCTGGCATGGAGAGGCTTCGGAGGAGGACGGAGCCCACGGACACTGCGGGGAACATCGCAGGATCCCGGGGACAAGGTAAGTAAAGCCACACCAGGATCCTGCGATGCAATCCCGAGCGTGGCTCGGGGTTACCGCTAATGGTGCTGAAATGTAACCCCAAGCCACACTCGGGAAAACCGCCAGGGAGGCTACACCCTCCCACTGTCTCCGCTAAGTCCGCTTCAGTCATGGAGGGGGGACACCGGCCTGACAACACCCCAGTGTATGGCACCTGGGACAGCCCACCCCCCGCCCCACAATTAGTACGCCACTGTGTTGATTATATCCCCCCTTAATTTCCTCCTTTTAAGAGAGAATACATTCAGTTCCTCTAATCTTTCCTCATAGCTGAGTTCCTCTATGCCTCTTATCAGTTTGGTTGCCCTTCTCTGCACTTTCTCCAGTCCCCTGATATCCTTTTTGAGTACTGATGCTTGAGCTCCCTCGTGCTCCTTTGTATGCACAGAACTGAAGAATGTATTTAATAAATTTGCCATCTCTTTGTCCCCAGTCACCCACTCTAGATTATTTTGTAATGGGCCTACATGTTCAGACCTGTTCTTTTTACTATTAATATATTTTAAGAATTTTTTAGGGTTTGTCCTACTATCTTTTGCAATCTGTCGCTCATTTTGAATGTTTGCATCCTTGATTACCTTTTTACATACTGTTATATTCTTTGTAACATTTAAACAACAATAGTGTTCCTTCATTTTTATATTTTTTAAAAGATCTTTTCTTATTGTTCATAGCTGTTTTAACTTTGGCCGTGAGCCACATAGGTTTTTTTTTTTAGCCTTTTAAAATTTTTGCGCATGGGAATATACTTTTCAGTGAGTTTGCAAACAGTCTTCTTGAAGGTTTCCCATTTCTGTTCTGTGTTCATCAATGCCAATATTCCCTCACACTGTAAAGCCCCATACACATGATTGTATTTTCTGACGGGAAATGTTGGATGTTGGCAGAAAATCCGACTGTGTGTATGCTCAATTGGACAATTGTTGTCGGACTTTCCGCCAACAAATGTTGACTGGCATATCTTTAAATTTTCCTGCCAACAAATGTGTGTTGTCGGATTTTCCGATCGTGTGTACACAACTCCGTCGGACAAAAGTCCAAAGTACAAACACGCATGCTCGGAAGCAGAAGCGGTCAGCAAATTATGAAATCTCCAAATTAAGCACACAATTCTCTTCTTCTTTAATGGGATAATAATGGATCTGCTTTGCTGGTGATACTGATGGAGTTATTGCAAATTAATTTTCAAAGACTTTTTTTTCTGGTGATATCAAGAATAATATTATTATGTTTTTTTTTATTTGTGCAAGTTACCACAACACCATTATCCCAAAACTGTAATTTGATGTAAAACACATAGCCAGTAGTATTATTCTACAATTTTTTTTATTGTGCATTATAAAAAAAATAGACATGCTAACTGCCAATATAACTTAAACAAAAAGTGCATTCTATGCATCCAAAAATATACCAAATTAAATCATTATTCAACCAAAAAAAAAAAGTCAAAGCAATAACTCCAAGGGCAATAATAAATAACACGTTATCTCCTCCGATTGCACAACATGTCTGGTTGACGAATCGCCGTTCAGAAGCAAACTGAAAAGCACGAAATGAAAAACGCGAAAAGAAGAGTGTGAATCAACACTCACCAAACTTCTACTAACAAAATTAGCAGAAGGAGCCCAAAGGGTGGCGCTAAAGAGCTGAAAAACCATGTACTATGTCTAGCACGTTACTACGTTCGTAATTGTTGGCCAACATTTGTGTGACCCTGTGTATGCAAGACAAGTTTGAGCCAACACCCTTCAAACAATATTCCACGGTTTTGTTGGAGGTCCGATTGTGTGTATGAGGCAAAAGTCTTTGAGATCAGCCCTCATCCTTGGAAAATTTGCTCTCTTAAAGTTAACTGCTTTTATCTTTCTCGTATGTATCTTTTGCTTACAGCTAGGGATGAGCCGAACACCCCCCCGGTTCGGTTTGCATCCAGAACATACGAACAGGCAAAAAATGTGTTTGAACACGCGAACACCGTTAAAGTCTATGGGACATGAACATGAATAATCAAAAGTGCTCATTTTAAAGGCTTATATGCAAGGTATTGTCATAAAAAGTGTTTGGGGACCTGGGTCCTGCCCCAGGGGACATGTATCAGTTTTAAAAATGGCTGTTTTTTTGGGAGCAGTGATTTTAATAATGCTTAAAGTGAAACAATAAAAGTGTAATATTCCTTTAAATTTCGTACCTGGGGGGTGTCTATAGTATGTCTGTAAAGGGGCGCATGTTTCCCGTGTTTAGAACAGTCTGACAGCAAAATGACATTTCTAAAGGAAAAAAAGTCATGTAAAACCACGATCGCTAGCGCCAGCTATAATAAATTGTCGGTCCGGCAATACACATAAAAGTTAATTGATAAACACGGCATGGAATTTCCCCACAGGGGAACCCTGAACCAAAATTTTAAAAAAAAAAGTGTGGGGTCCCCCTAAATTCCATACCAGGCCCTTCAGGTCTGTTATGGATATTAAGGGGGTCCCCTCAAAAATCCATATCAGACCCTTATCTGAGCACGCAACCTGGCAGGCCGCAGGAAAAGAGGGGGGGATGAGAGAGCGCCCCCCTCCTGAACCGTACCAGGCCACATGCCCTCAACATTGGGAGGATGCTTTGGGGTAGCCCCCAAAGCACCTTGTCCCCATGTTGATGGGGAAAAGGGCCTCATCCCCACAACCCTTGCCCGGTGGTTGTGGGGGTCTGCGGGCGGGGGCTTATCGGAATCTGGAATCCCCCTTTAACAAGGGGACCCCCAGATCCCGCCCCCCCATGTGAATTGGTAATGCGTACCATTTCACAAAAAAGGTTAAAAAACACAAGAGACGGTTTTTGACAAGTCCTTTATTAATTCCTTCTTCTTCCATCTTCTTTCTTCTGGTCTTCCTTCGATGTTCTTCTTCTTCCTCCATCTTCTTCTTCTCCATCTTCTTCTTCCTCTGCTCTTCTCGTCCCGCATCTTCCTCCGGCTTCTTCTCCGCTCCATCCGCACGATCCGCATCAGTGGGAGTCTTCCGCCGTGTGACGCTTCGGTTCTTCTGACACTTCTTATATAATGGAGGGTGGGGCCACCCCGTGACCCCGCCCTCCTTTGACACACGGAGACTTCCCTGTGGCTTTCTCTGTGTTTGTCAGAGGGGGGGCAGAGTCACCCAGTTACGTAAACGGTTGACCCCCGCCCCCTCTGACAACACAGTGATAGTCACAGGAAAGTCCCTGTGAAGTCCCCGTGCGTCAGAGGAGGGCAGGGTCACTGGGTGGCCCCGCCCTCTGTTATATAAGAAATGTCAGAAGAACGGAAGCATCACATGGAAGAAGACTCCTACTGAGGCGGATCGTGCGGACGGAGCAGAGAAGATGTTGAAGGAAGATGCAGGACGAGAAGAGCGTAGGAAGAAGAAGATGGAGAAGAAGAAGATGGAGAAGAAGAAGATGGAGGAAGAAGAAGAACACCAAAGGAAGACCAGAAGAAAGAAGATGGAAGAAGAAGAAATTGATAAAGGACTTGTCAAAAACCGTCTCTTGTGTTTTTTAACCTTTTTTACACTTTTTTGGGGAAATGGTAGGGGTAATTTTATACCCCATTACCAATTCACATGGGGGGGCAGGATCTGGGGGTCCCCTGTTAAAGGGGGCTTCCAGATTCTGATAAGCCCCCCCGCCTGCAGACCCCCACAACCACCAGGCAAGGGTTGTGGGGATGAAGCCCTTCTCCCCATCAACATGAGGACAAGGTGCTTTGGGGGCCTACCCCAAAGCACCCTCCCAATGTTGAGGGCATGTGGCCTGGTACGGTTTAGGAGGGGGGGTGCTCTCTCGTCCCCCCCTCTTTTCCTGCGGCCTGCCAGGTTGCATGCTCGGATAAGGGTCTGGTATGGATTTTTGGGGGGACCCCGCACCATTTTTTAAAATGTTTTAATTTTGGCGCGAGGTTCTCCTTAATATCCATACCAGACCTGAAGGGCCTGGTATGAAATTTAGAGGGACCCCCATGCATTTTTTTAAAATTTTGGTTCGGGTTTCCCCTGTCATTTTGCTGTCAGACTGTTCTAAACACGAGAAACATGCGCCCATTTACAGGCATACTATAGACACCCCCAGGTACGAAATTTAAAGGAATATTACACTTTTATTGTTTCACTTTAAGCATTATTAAAATCACTGCTCCCGAAAAAAGGGCCGTTTTTAAAACTTTTTTTTGCATTGATCCATGTCCCCTGGGGCAGGACCCAGGTCCCCAAACACTTTTTATGACAATACCATGCATATAAGCCTTTAAAATTAGCACTTTTGATTTCTCCCATAAACTTTTAAAGGGTGTTCCGCGGCTTTCAAATTTTCCGCAAACACCCCAAATTGTTCGCTGTTCAGCGAACGGGCGAACAGCCAATGTTCGAGTCGAACTCATGTTTGACCTAAACATAAAGCCCATCCAAACTTACGGCTAAGATCAAATGAAATCATGTTATGGTCACTGCTACCCCAGATGTTCCTTTATATGAACATTAGTAATAAGCTCTGCATGGTATGCGATTACCAGGTCCAACCGAGCATCATTCCTAGTTGGGGCTTCAATATACTGGACCATAAAATTGTCCTGTAATAGGTTTATAATTTTTGCCCTTTAACTGTTCCAGCAGTGCCATTACTCCAGTCAATTTCTGTTTAGTTAAAATCCCCCATCATTATCACTGTCCCAGCCCTTGCAGCCTTTTCTATCTGTGCAAGGAACTGAGTCTCCACTTCCTTATTAACATTGGGTGGTCTATTGTCAGGGCTGGGCTCAGCCCTTCCTTCCCTGAGCTGGCCACTCAGCTGTTGACTAATTGTCAGCTCCTATCTCTCCACAGTTACTCAGCTGTTGATGATATCCTGCTCGTCAGTCCTGCCTACTTAGGCCGTCCAGCCCAGAGGATCTCTGCCTTCACCTTAGTCAACATCACAGAGACGCTCTCATGCATTCCTGTTAAAAGACTTGCTTGGCTGACATCCCTTCTGGCTCCAGATCCTGCTCGCTGTTTTACTATGCTCATCTCCGTCTCCCTGACATTTGGCTTGTCTGACTATCCATTCCCATTCCTGAACTCTGGCTATGTTTTGACTACGTTTGTTCTATTTGCTTTTATTATTAAACAAGTGTGATTTAACTGTACTTCTGTCTCGGTCTGATTTCATGGTTTTTGACATCTATAACAAACTCCAGTAATTAACTTTGAACTACGCACATCGATATGCAGTACCACCCATAATGCTTCAGCCACATCGCACTCTCCATCAATTAGGTCCTCATTCACACTCGCTTTGAGATCACTTCTCACATAGAGACAGACTTTGCCACCTTTCCTTTTTACCCTGTCTCTCCGAAAGAATGCATAGCCAGGAATATTAATAGCCCAGTCATGTGAGGAATGAAGACAAAATTCAGCCATACCGATTACATCATAGCTCTCCTTGTGCACCAGAGCTTCCAACTCACCTATTTTGCTGACTTCTGGCATTGTTGAACAAACACTTTAATGCATTATTACATTTTACTCTGGTATTTTGCAAAGATATTTTAGTAGTACAAATGGCACTATAATTTCCAATGGTTGTTTCCAACATGGAAACTTTCTTGTCACCTGCCATAACCCTCCCCCATCTATCCCCATTCCACCCCCCATTAATGTCTGACCCCTTATTGTTCTATCAGTGCATATTGTTTTCTTCCTTTGTTTCTCCTGGCTTTGTTTTTGAATTTGAATTGCCCACTCACTTACCCCGTGATTGGTTGTTACTACTGCTGACTCTCCTATCACCCTCTTTTACCTGCTCCCTATCGGCTATTGCTTTCTCCGGTCCCTGTCCCCCAACACCTAGCTTAAAAGCCCCTCCAGCTTTGTGGCCATCTTACTTCCCAATAGAGTTGTACCATCCCCATTAAGATGCAGCCCATCATTACTAAAGAGCTGGTAACCCATTGAGAAGTCAGCCCAGTTCTCCAGGAATTCAAATCTCTCTTTTCTACACCAGTTCCTCAGCCACTTGTTTAGTTCTCTAAGCTCCTGCTGCCTCTCTGGTGTGGCTCGATGTACAGGTAGTTGGCTCATCAAGGAATGCATACATGATGCAGGATGTGCACTGAGTGGCATCACCAGTCCTGATGGACTGTACTCCTAGTGCACCCACAATACACTGGCACTCACATTACACAGGGACTCACACCACACAGGGACTCACACCACACAGGGGCTCACACCACACAGGGACTCACAATACTCAGGTACGCACAATACTCAGGTACGCACAATACTCAGGTACTCACAATACTCAGGTACTCACATACACTGCCAGTAGGGATGAGCCGAACACCCCCCTGTTTGGTTTGCACTAGAACATGCAAACAGGCAAAAAATTTGTTTGAACACGCGAACACCGTTAAAGTCTATGGGACACGAACATGAATAATCAAAAGTGCTAATTTTAAAGGCTTATATGCAAGTTATTGTCATTAAACATGTTTGGGGGGGGGCATGGCCTGACCTGGCATGGAGATGGAAGCCTAATCCCCGAGCTCCTGCCACCACAGGGATACCCTGACTAACTTTGGAGGAATACCGACTCCGTCCTTCTCACAAACTATGGGAACTGCCTCCCGAAACTCTTGTGCCTCCAGATCCCTCTCTCCCCGGGAACTAAATGGGGGGTTAAACCGCAATATCCTGGAGATGTTCCGCTCCCAGAGAGGGAACATGGCGTCTTCCCGCCACGGACCGACCCACACACAGCCTCTGCCTTCATCACCTACAGAGCAAACGCTGTCCTCTCAGTCACAATCCCGAGCACCCGGAGCAGGCATCGAGCTCACCCCACACCCTCCTATCAGTATGCAGGATCTACGGGCGATTGCAGACGACATAAAGGACACTCTTTCTGCCACCATCTCGGAACTCAGACTGGACATATGCTCCCTGAACGACCGAGTCCACATCACTGAAAAAACTGTAGATCGCCACGAGACAATACTATGCAAAGCTGCCACTCGGATTGACTCTCATACACTACAGATAAGGGACATGCAGCGCCATTTAGAAGACCTTGATAACAGAGGCCGAAGACACAATCTCCGGATACGGGGTCTGCCAGAATCGTTCGAGGGAGACAATATGCCCGCTGCAGTGACCAGCCTCTTTAACAATCTTCTAGGCAGGCCGCCGCAAACAGCGGTCACTATGGAGAGAATCCATAGGGCCTTGAGACCCAAGGGGAGAGATACAGACCCACTGCGAGACATCATATGCTGTATTGTCAATTATGCAATCAAGGAAGAGATTCTCCGACAAGCGAGGGGCAGAACACAGATTCTACATGAAGGGCACACAATACAGATATATCAAGATCTGTCAGGAATCACCCTGCAACACTGTTGGGACCTGAAACCTCTCCTGGACACCCTCCACTCAAAAGGTATCCTGTATCAATGGAAATATCCATTCTGCCTATCAGCCTCCACGATGGGTCGCAAAAAGTGCCTGAAGATCTGCCGCACTTCTGCGGTGCCATGGGAATACCGCTTATAGATGTACCGAACTGGTACGCTGAATTCCACCACATGGTAGCTAGAAAGGCTGCCCCTTTGGAGGAACCGATGGAGGCACAAGGAACGAGGTACCGCAGGAGGAGATCCCCATCTGCCATCAGGCATCCTATTGGCCCTCGTTCGGGGTGCCCTGCTGGCAGTCCCACTGAGTCACTGCGGTCTAGGAGGGCTCGCAGGGACCGTTAATCAGCTCCAGGGCCTTTCAGAACATGTTCTACTGGTTCTCGTTGGCGTTTTCTGACATTAGAGTCCTGTAAAAAGCTGCGCTATAATTATTAAAAGTCCATATAAATGACATCAAGGGGATTTCTCCAAGTCCTTATTCAGAGTGAAAACACCACCACCGTGCACTTCTAAGCAGTAGTGACAATCCACCCTAATAGTAGAGCCTGCTTACCAGATGGCAAGCGTAAAAGGGCAAGTGGCTTTTGCCTAGCCAAGGCCTTTTAGCTTGCTGACGCTCCCGGTGTTCCTATGGGGGGTAAATCTCCAGGCTCCCTTAGGTTGTCCACATGTCACCATTCAACACGAAAAACCCGGATGACCCAGAAGGAGAAAAGAACTCGCCATAGTATAAAATCCTCCAGATATTTATTATAAAAACAAGTAGTCACTTACATTCAGGTTAGCAAAGTTGTGTATACGAAAAAAGCCGGCCGGCATACAAACATTTTCTGACATTAATTAGTCTTTTTGCCTGACAGTTACTTGATTTTGTTTTTCAATCTGTTTTTACTTTGGTTTCATTACTTTGGCCATCTAGCCTGTGTTATTTCGGGCACGGGTCATACCCACTGTTTATGGCAGCCTGCCTTCCCGCCCACTCTCCCCTCTGCCCAGCAACATCTCTCTGCAGTAGATACTACAACTCCCACAACACACCACGACAGGATGACCGCCCTCCTCAGGACGCATTACAAGCTCCTCCCTGTTGTGCCCTACACAACGGATACACTCCAGCGCGACTCGCAGACCGCGGACTTCCGGGTGTCTCAGCCTGCCAGTGACACGGACTTCCGCCCGCGGATCGCTTCCTCCGCTCCCACCGCCAGATGATTTGGGGCTACCGCGAGCCTAGAATCTGGATTGACATAGACAGGCTCCCCGATTGCAGCACATCTCTGCCAATCTGATCTGGTCCCAGGCTCTGGATCCACGCAAGACCATAACCCACCTGTCACTGATTTCTGAGCGGACTCAACCACCTATCATCAATGTGATCCGAAGGTCACCACTCCTTCTGTCCTCCTACCACAGACCAGCAGAGAAGAGTCCTGGACCCTTCACTCTTACGTCTCCAGCCTCCACAACCCGCAAGTATTTTTGTACTGCAACTCTTACCCTAGGGGACTGCACACAATGGCACAACCTTATCACTAACTACGGGCTGCCCTTTTTGTTTTTTGTTTTTTTATTGTTTACTTGATGTTCCTTACCTTTTTGACCTGGAACCTCCACTCCACTCAGCTGCCGATGGCCATCTGACGCACTCCCTGCATTGATGGGATCGGTTAGGCTGGCCGTCATCCTATCGACTCGGCTATGAGACGCAGTGTAGGCCCATGCTCCATACTTAAATGTGCCCGCAGGAGGGCGTTTTTGCACCTAAGTTTTGCGTGCTCGTAATATCTATGTACGAATTGATTGATTCTCTTATCTGTTCGTTGCACATTCCTAATTACCAATCTCTTATTGAATAGCTCTGGCAGTTAGAAATGTTCTGTTAAGACAAATGTTTAACACCTCCTAAGCATGGCAGCACATCCTGCTAGGTGTTCCGAGTGCCGCAGGTTTTTACCTTCTGCGTACGCCACTACCCTCTCCCCCCCTCCCCGGGAATGACGAATGTCCCGGGACAGGGGGCAGAATCACTATAGTACCTCCTCCCACAGGCCACGATGGGTACTCGTTACTTGCATCGCCCCTGTGCAGGTCTCCGCAGTTACCACGCCATGGTCTTCTACACGCTCTACATTGCTCCCAACACATTGCCCTACTAAGGTACTCACCCGTTGGGATAGTTTCTGGTCCCCTCCGGGTGATGCATAACTAACACCTCCTACTAAACCTCTACACGCCTCCCTGTGGTGGTGGCTCATATCCCGTTCACTGCACATCACCCCTAGTTTTTCCTTCACTGCCAGGGTTTTTGGTTAACCCCCACACGGGATCAGACAGTGGTGTAGTCACACCTGTTGGGGCTCCCTCACTGCTCGTGCTCCGTTCCACGCTGATTACTGACCCCCGAGGCTGTCGGACGCATAGTTCCGCACCTCTTTGGATTTTCCCCAGATACACACACCCTTAAACCACATCCTTCTCCGGTTCACCGGACTTCACCCCCCCCTCCCTTATCCCCTTCTTACTTCTCCCCCTCACTGCCAATGGCGGGCCCGCAGAATTCTAGCATTTACATGGACTCGTCACAGAAGCAGCTGCACTCCCTCAAACTGCTTTCCGTAAACATACGGGGACTTAACGTGCCTGAAAAGCGGTCCAAACTCCTCCACTCTCTACAACTAGCCAAAACACATATTGCACTTATACAAGAGACCCACTTCCGGACAGACTCTATTCCCAAACTAAAAAACCATTTCTTCCCCACGGCCTTCCACTCCTCCAATTCAGAGGCTAAATCAAAAGGTGTCACTATACTTATATCTAAACATTGTCCAATCCAAATTTCTGACGTACAAACTGATAGGTTGTTTTCTCTTCATCAAAGGCACCTTGCACCATTTACATATCACCATTGCCAACATCTATGCTCCTAACACAGGTCAAGTCACCTTCTTTTGTAACACCTTCCAGCAACTCTCTAGCTTCCAATCAGGGACCCTCATTGTGGGGGGCGATTTCAACGTACCCTTAACCCCTTCTCTGGACACGTCCAATGGGGCCTCCTCCCTATCCTACCAGGCATTAAGGTCAATCAAGCAACAGTTACACAACCTACTTCTTCATGATACTTGGCGTACATTACATCGCAAAGAAAAAGATTTTACTTTCTTCTCTACTCCACACAATAAGTACTCTAGACTTGACCACTTCTTTCTTTCACAGACAGACCTCTCACATTTCTCTACAGCAACCATAGAACCGGCCATACTCTCAGACCACAACCCCATATCCATGACCTTACATTGGAACTCACCCAACATAAAGACACGCATCTGGCGACTAGACAGCTCTTTACTGACTGATGAGACGAACATTCAAAGACTGACCACTTGCCTCTCAAACTTTTTTCAAGATAACTTAGCTCCAGACATAGCACCTACAGTCACATGGGCGGCGCACAAATGTGTCATCCACGGAGAACTAATGGCCATAGCTGCACACCGAAACAAACTTACAAACACCCGTATGGAGGAGTTAACGGCCCGCATCCGCGCGCTAGAACAGACACATAAGGCCTCCCTAGCTATTGCATCACTGGATGACCTCTTCCAGGCTAGGGAGGAATTCTTAGAAGCACTGACTGCAACGGTTAAACAAAGTACGCATTGTCACAAAAACTCTACTATAAATTCGGCAACAAAGCCGGTAAACGTCTGGCGAGGGCTCTTCAAACCAAAAAAGCCTCTCATACCATCCACGAGCTCATCAATCCTAATGGAGAGGCAGTAGTCACCAATGAAGGCATTTTAGCGCAATTCGTCCACTATTTTACAAAATTATATAACCTTCCACCTACCCAGACGACAGACACAGCGGGTGATCGTATGAAAACACTTACCGACTTCTTAGCACAATTTGGCCCTACCCCGCTCTCCCCAGAGGACTCACATACACTTGATCTTCCAATATCACCAAACGAAATCCTTGAGGCCTTAAAACAAATGAAGACAGGCAAAAGCCCGGGGCCGGATGGCCTCACGACAGCCTACTATAAAGCATTCCCGAATATCCTTGTATCACATTTAACCAAAGCACTTAATGACCTTACAACAACTTCGACCGCTCATAAAGATTTAATGGAAGCCCATATTACACTTATTCCAAAACAGGGCAAGGACCCCACATTAGTTCCCAACTATTGCCCCATATCGCTCCTTAACTATACGCTAAAGTTCTAGCCAACCGTATTCTCCCCTTTATTCCATCCCTAATCTCTCTTGACCAGGTAGGTTTTGTCCCTGGCCGAGAGGCCAGAGACAACACCACAAAGGCACTCAACATTCACCACTGGCTCACAAAAACATCTACACAAGGATTCTTTCTCTCCCTGGATGCAGAGAAGGCGTTCGACCGGGTCGCCTGGGACTACATGGAAGCCACCCTAATGGCAGCTGGCCTTCCAACACGCATGTTACAATGATCCTAGCACTATACGCCTCCCCGATCGCTAGACTACGGATTAATGGTGGCTTGTCGGACGCCTTCTCTGTATCCAATGGGACCCGCCAGGGGTGCCCCCCATCACCCCTAATTTTCATTATGACATTGGAACCCTTACTCCGTAAACTGAGACATAATCCTGCTATCAGAGGGATTGACATCCAACAAAAGCAATATAAACTAGCGGCTTACGCCGACGACATCTGACTCTTAGTGATGGACCCTATAACGACTATTCCTAACCTCCTTGCGGACTTTGCTCTTTTCAAAAACTTATCCAATCTTCAAATAAATTTTGAAAAATCCAAAGCCCTCAATATCACTTTACCAACTGAGACGGTAGACCTTTGCCGTAGTAACTTTCCGTTCGTCTGGGAAAAATCTGAAATCACACACCTTGGGATCAAAATTACTATCCATCTAACGGACCTGTACACCAAAAATTTCCCTCCACTGATTAGATCCATCCAAGATGACCTAAAGAAATGGAATCTAGGCTCATTTTCTTGGATGGGCAGAATCGCAATATTGAAGATGAATATTCTACCCAGACTTCTATATCTCCTCCAAGCCATCCCGATCACGCTACCACCTTCTTTCTTTGCCTCCTACAAACTTCTCTGCAGGACCTTTGTGTGGGCCTCCAAACGTCCACGCCTTAGCTGGGACAGGTTAGTTCTTCCCAAACAAAGGATGGGACTGGGTCTCCCAGATCTCCAAAAATACTATTGGGCCTGCCACCTGACTGGATCGCCTTGGAAGCTTTGTTCGCAAACCTCCCCATAGCTAACGCACCTTGGATGAACCACACCAATGTTCCCAAAGAACTCACCTCACACCCTCTCATTGGTACCACACTCTCTTTTCAAAAGAGCTTGCAAATTGCTCGCCCTTTCATCCTCGCCAGGCCCCATGACCCCTTTGGACAATAACCCAGACTTCCCCCCTGGACTAACCTAAAAGACCCAACCTTAAATACTCACATGTTGCAAGCTAGGGCGCAGAACTTTTATCACAATGGGATTCTCCTCCCTTTCCACACTCTTTCGGCCACAATGCCTAAACATGACATACCCGTTTACAAATATTTACAAGTGAGACATTTCCTTCAGTCATCCAGACAATCCTCTCTCTGGCACATGGATCTCACTCAGTTCGAATCTCTCTGCACCTCTACAGAACCTCAGGGTCACCTAATTTCTGTAAACTACTCCCTTCTGTTTTCAGGTCACAAGGTCAAGGAGGACAAAATTAGACAACAGTGGGAAAAAGAACTGACATTACACCTCATTCCCACAGACTGGGATCACATATTCACCCTCATGCATAAAGGCTCCATCAACATCACGACACAGGAAAATAGATACAAATTGTTCTCAAAATGGTATTGGACCCCCGACAAGGTACACCACTTCCACCCCTCAGTACCTCCGACATGCTGGAGGTGTAATGACTCTCGTGGTACTCTGCTCCACATATGGTGGGATTGCACCCTTAGTCAACCATTCTGGTCAGAAATCCATCGACTAATTTCCCAAATCACTACATACATCCCAGACTTCTCTCCTGCCCGCTACTTATTACACCAAACCCCAGGGTCCCCCAGCTCCTACAAATAAAAACGTCTCTTGTCATTTTTTCCTTGTCAAAAGAAGTTTATTGAGTATACAATATTATAAAGATACATAAGGTAAGTTTACAAGGATCTATAAAGTAAGCTCATTGTTTTACAGTAGGGTTTATATAGGTAAATATCATGAAATTTCAAATATTAAACATTGGGTTCACGTAAACCTTAATTAAAGATATATATCATTTCCTTAGTTACTTTTGTAGGTATTTAAATGATTTATACCTACTATACATATTGTTTACAGGTAGAGTGTATATAGGTCAAATAAATTCTGATAATGAGCTTTAATCGTAAGGTGGAGAAAAGGAAAGAGAAAGAAGAAAAAGGGTAGGCAGAGGTATGGTCCACAGGGTTGTCCCGCTCGTCAGTTTATTATTCTTTTTAGTTCTCTTTGAAGCCTTAGAATGGGTATCTCTGTAAGTCATTTAATCTGTTACCATGGCAACAGGACAGAGTCATTGAAATTTGACAGGAACTGTTTTTTTATCCAAGGATGCCAAAGTTTTTCAAATTTTGGAATTTGATTTTGATCGATGGCTACCATCTTAGCATGGGACATTGTATTATTCATTCTGTGAATTGTTTCTGCTAGTACCAATGTAGGAGATTTCCATGCCTTGGCCACTGTTTGTTTTGCAGCCGTTATTAGTTGGATCATAAGTTTGAATTGAGAGAGTGTTAACCATTCCGGTTTTAGATTAAGTAAAGTTATATATGGATCTGGTTGTATTATTTTTTTAAATATTTTAGATGCAATCACGAAGACTTCCTTCCAGAAGGTTTGGATTACTGGGCACGTCCACCATATGTGTAAATGTGTGCCTATTTCTGGGCATCCTCGAAAACAAAGAGCTGAGGTATTAGGTGAATATTTTGCCACTCTAGCGGGTACAAGGTACCAGCGAGTTAGGACTTTATAGTTTGTTTCCAGTGCTAAGATGTTGGGTGAAGATGACTTAGATGTGAGCCATATGTTAGACCAGTCCGTGTCTTCTAAAGTTCGTCCCAGGTCCTCCTCCCACCTCTGAATGTAAGAGGGTCTATTAAGATTTACTACTCCATAAAATTGATTATAAAGTGATGAAATTGTACCTTTAGCAAATGGATCTTTTGTACAGATTGATTCAAAAATGGATAATTGGGATAATGGTGTATCCTCCTTTAGGAATGGTGTATAGAAATTTTTAATTTGGAGATATCTAAATATCTCAGAGTTTGGTAGATCATATTTTTCTCTAAGCGATGGGAATGAAAGGAATGATTTAGATGCTATGAAGTCATTTAGTGTCTGAATGCCTGATGTTGTGCAAGCTTTAAAAGAATTTGGGTAGATCCATGCCGGATAAAAGGCCGGATTTCTGATAAAAGAAAGGAGAGGATTGTGTGGAGATTGTAACTGATATTTGGTTTTTAGTTTATCCCAGAGAGATAAGAAGTGTTTAGTTATGGGATTATGAATTTTAAAGCGGTCTTTAGGATCAAGCCATAACAAGTTTGATATTAATAGAGGGTCATTTTCTGAAGCCTCTTTAAACACCCATAATGGGATTTCCTGTTTTGCATGGTATTTGGGCAGACTGGCCAAATGTGCTACTCTGTAGTAGTTAGTAAAATTAGGGTATCCCAGGCCTCCTTTATTTTTGGGAAGATGTAGTGTGTGTATAGGTATACGTGGTTTAGAAGAGCCCCATATAAACGAAGTTGCTCTTTTTTGTACTATTCTCAAAAAATAGGATGGAATTGGAATAGGGAGGACTCTGAATAGATAAAGCAATTTGGGTAGAATAGTCATTTTGATTGCATTAATCTTCCATATCCAGGATAAAGGAAGTTGCGACCATTGTTTTATTAGATTTGTGATCTGTCTTAATACAGGAGGATAATTGGTTGAGAATAAGTCAGAATGAGATGCTGTTAAATGAATTCCAAGATATGGGATTGATTTTTCTGCCCATGTGAATGGGAGTGCAGCCCTAGCCGGGATCAATTCCATGTTTGTGAGCGAAATATTAAGCACTAGGCATTTCTTAGGATTAATCATAAGGCCGGATAGGGCTGCAAATCCATCAAGAGCTGGTATTAAGTTAGGACCAGAGACCTGTGGTGATGATATAAAAAGTAATATATCGTCTGCAAATATACATAATTTGTGTGTAATACCTCCTACTTCAATGCCAGTTATAGTTTGGTTTGTTCTGATGTATTGGGCCATGGGTTCAAGTATAAGGGCAAATAATAAGGGAGATAATGGGCAACCCTGTCGGGTACCTCTTTCGATATTAAAGGCATCAGATTTGTATCCAGCATATTTTATATAGGCTTTGGGTTTATTATATAATGCTTTGATCCATGTTAAAAAGTGGGGTCCAAAACCCCATTTTTGTAATGAATATTGCATATATTGCCAGGATACTGTATCAAATGCCCTCTTAATATCGAGAGATAGAAAACATAAAGGTATTTTCTGTTTTTTAGCAATATATGCCAATAACACTGCCTTGCGTATATTATCGCCTGCCTGTCTATTTGGCATGAAGCCTACTTGATCTCTATGTATTAATTTTCCTATAATGCTATTGAGGCGTTTTGCTATTATTTTTGCTAATAATTTAATATCAAGGTTTAACGTCTCTTGTCATTTTTAACATTTTTGACAGTTTTTTTGTGAAATGGTAGAGGTACTTTTGTACCCCCTTACCATTTCACACAGGGAGAAGGGCCGGGATCTGGGGGTCCCCTTGTTAAAGGGGGATTCCAGATTCCAATAAGCCCACGGCCCGCAGACCCCCACAACCACCGGGCAAGGGTTGTGGGGATGAGGCCCTTGTCCCCATCAACATGGGGACAAGGTGTTTTGGTGGCTATCCCAAAGCACCCTCCCTATGTTGAGGGCAGGTGGCCTGGTACGGTTCAGGAGGGGGGGTGCTCTCTCATCCCCCCTCTTTCCCTGCGGCCTGCCAGGTTGCGTGCTCGGACAATGGTCTGGTATGAATTTTTGGGGGGACCCCACGCCATTTTTTTTTAAATTTTGGCGCAGGGTTCCCCTTAAAATCCATACCAGACCTGAAGGGCCTGGTATGGAATTTAGGGGGACCCCTGCACATCATTTTTTTTAAAATTTTGGTTCGGGGTTCCCCTGTAGGGAATTCCTATGCCGTTTTTATCAATGAACTTTTATGTGTATTGTCGGACCGGCAATTCATTATTAGCCTTGAGTAGTTTTAAATGACTTTTTTTCCTTTGAAATGTCATTTTGCTGTCAGACTGTTCTAAACACGCCCCTTTAGAGGCATACTATAGACGCCCCCCCCCGTACAAAATTTAAAGGAATATTACACTTTTATTGTTTCACTTTAGGCATTATTAAAATCACTGCTCCTGAAAAAACGGCCGTTTTTAAAACTTTTTTTTGCATTGATCCATGTCCCCTGGGGCAGGACCCAGGTCCCCAAACACTTTTTAAGACAATATCATGCATATAAGCCTTTAAAATGAGCATTTTTGATTTCTCCCATAGACTTTTGAAGGGTGTTCCGCTGCTTTCGAATTTGCCGCAAACACCCCAAATTGTTCGCTGTTCGGAGAACTGGCGAACAGCCGATGTTCAAGTCGAACATGAGTTTGACTCGAACTCGAAGCTCATCCCTAACTGCCAGTCAGTCAGATTGTTTGTGTCACTTTCTGTACAGCTGTAATCTGAGACTTGTAGCAGTCAGTCAGAAGCCTTCAGTCCCGCCGTTCCTCTGGTCTATCAGTCACACTCTCTCTCCGGTCTGCAGTTAACTTACCCACCGTCTCTCCCAGTCAGCCTTCCACCTCCCGCCCCACTGGATTTACTCCCGCCTCCTCTGACAATGTCTTTGGGGTGAGACTGTCCCCCAGTTACACCCGATCACACCTCCACCGCAATGTCCCACTCCTGCCACCTCTCTTGGTCCCTGGGCTACCCGCTGCCACTCTTGGTCATGGGGGGTTTGTTAGTCCGGTCCTCTGTCCTCACACTGCTTCAACCATGCTGTTCCTGCTGCCGCTCTTGGTCTCTGGGTTACCCACTGTCACTCTCGGTCACAGGGGGGTGGTGGGTCCGCTCCTCTGTCCTCACACTGCTTCAACCACGCTGTCACTCTGCACTCTGCACTTCCACGCCAAAACAAAAAACCTCTGCAACAGCACCCCAAAGCACCCTCCCCATGTTAAGGGCAAGCGGGCTGGTATGGTTCAGGAGGGGGGGCGTGTGACGGGGGGCCCGTGGAACTCAGAATACATCTTATGTCTAAGGCACCCTGTGCCTTAGACATAAGATATATCTTGGACTACTTAAAATGGGACAGTAATATTTGTCCACAATATCTCCCAGGATGTATGTTAATTGAATGAGCTAATCACATTGTCCTCTATACAATGTAGGAGACAGGACGACTCCTATTGGAGCTCATGTTAATTAGGTTTTGTTTGTATTGTCAATTGTAATTAGCTCCAGCTATTGTGTTGATATAACTGTGTGAAGCTCGGTGACCACAAGTCTGGGCGAAAGGTCATGTCTCAGTCACCTAGGCTTTATAAAGGATTAGATAATTAGGTCATGTTAATTAAGTTACAGTTGTATTGTTAGAGGAGGTTCCAACACCATATAAAGTCTTGTAATTTTGATTCTAAATAAAGTTAGTTCTGATGTACTCCAAGACTGGTGTTGTCTAGTTCTTGGGGGTTCCTATAGCCAGAATCATTGGGCTCGTGTTCCAGAACTTAGGAAGCAGTATACAGACGGAAGCACTCAAGCGGAGTGTGGGACGTTCCGTGACATTGGTGGCAAGCAGCGGGAAAGCTTCCTGAAGTCTGGGACATCCAAACCTCCAACTGGATCCAAGATCAGCATAGCAGACTTCAGTCACCCCAGCGGAGATATGGACCTGGCATCAGAGTTCCCGGGGCTGCTGCGGATCATCCTTTCAACATACACCAGGACTGTGTCTGAGGATGAATACCTGGAGCTTAGGCAGCAAATTCGGGTGGAGCTCTGGATTGCAGCCCTCCGTCTCTCTGGTATAAAACAGGGCAAGTGCTTTCCAACCCAAGAGCAACGGGCCAGTGACCAACGGGCATTGCGGATGGCATTCCTGGGAGAGCAGCCCCAGGAGCAATGGGTGACTGAGTTGGACAGGTTGGTCCAGCAGGAGATAGAGCTGGACAATCGTTATCGGGCTCTGCAATGGCACACAGAGGAGGGATATTTAGGGGAGACAACAGAATGCTCTCCGGAGGGATATGACTTTGGCGGCCCTGGATTGCTGTGGGAGAGCCTTACAGATCTTTTTATGTTTGACGATGATGGGGAACCTGACCTTGAGGACCTGAGAGACTATAGAGAGTCTATGCTCGGTCTTGCAGGGGTCTCAGAGCTCAAACCTGATCTGGACCATTTGCTAAGGAAGGAACAGCATCTGGAAAGGGCATACAGGAAACTGCTAGAACAAGTTCAGCAGCATGCCAGAGAATCGGCAGTGGAAAATCCGGAGATTGCCGTCCCCAAACCTGAAGTGCTGACAACAGGGCAGAGCTCTGCTAACCTCTGCCCAGAAATGATAGCATCTTCTGGGTTCCATGGACAGGAGATGGTGAACCTCTATCCCCAGACATCAGTTGCAGAGACATGGGATTTGATAGACTTTTCTGCTGAGGAAGAACAACCTGATGAGCCTCCAGCAGAAGAGCTGCTATCAGGGCCAAAGTTCACTGTGTTCTGCCCAGCACCAACAGTGGCTTCGGCCTTCTTGAGAGAAGAGGTAGTCGGCCTTTCTCCCACAACACTGACAGGGACATGTGATTTTCTGCCAGCAGCATCTATGGAGTTAAAACAAACATCTCCAGCTGAAGATTTGGTAACTGAACAGAGGGTCCAAGACCTCTGTCCCACACTTTTACCAATTCCAGAGACTGGGGATTTAATAGATGTTTCTGTAGAGGAGGAACCACCTGGCAAACCCCCAGCAGAAGTGCTGGCAACCGTCCAAGACCTCTGCCCCACACCTGCAGCAATTGTGGATGCTCAGGGTGAGAAGATGGCAATCACTTCCCAGCAGCAGATACAGGGGGAGAAGGGAGAGGAGGTGTGTGTTGTCCCTCCCCAACAGTTGGCCAGGGTGGAGGAAGCGGCCTTCCCTCCCCAGCAAAGATCCGTGTACCTGGGAGACAGTACCATCGACATGTCTTCCCAGCAGCCAGATGAGGGAATGGAAAAGGAAGCAGCCGGCTCACCTCCCCAATGGCAGCTACACAGTTTGGGAGTGGAGGAAGCCAGCCTC
Source organism: Lithobates clamitans (assembly GCA_037952925.1). NCBI lineage: Eukaryota > Metazoa > Chordata > Amphibia > Anura > Ranidae > Lithobates > Lithobates clamitans. Next base: position 226,403 of record JBBGZY010001615.1, on the reverse strand, counting down.
CTGCCCCAACGGTTAGCCAGAGGGGAGGATGCGGAATCCCCAGCAGAAGTGCTGGCAACAGGGCAGAGTGCTACCAACCTCTGCCCAGCACAGGCAACAACTACAGAGTTCCAGGGAGCCGGGGCAGTCGGCCTCCCTCTCCAACAGTTAGCCGGAACAGATGGTGTGGGGTTTCCAGCAGAAGGGCTGGCAACAGGGCCGAGGACTGCTATACTCTGCCCTCAACTAACAGAGGATGGATTTCCTGTGAAGGTGGATGGGACTTCAGTCTCCACCTGTATACCCCAGGGATGCTGGGCAGTGGGCCCAGATCCCCAACAGCATGATAGAGTGAGCCCAGACACCCTGTCTTCTCTCCAGCGGCAGAAAGGATTCCAGGGAGAAGGGCCAGTCCAGGCCTCTCCCCAGCGGCAGATATGTTCTCTGAGAGAGGCAGAGGTTGGCTGGGTGAGTAATGCTTTGTTTGGAACAATTTATTTGGGGTACTGTGTGGGTACAGGCATTAGAGGACTGGAGCTACTTACTAACTTCGGAGTCAACCCGTCTGGGGTCTCCTCCTGTGTTAGTCTTCTGCCGAAAGGGGAGAGATGTGACGGGGGGCCCGTGGAACTCAGAATACATCTTATGTCTAAGGCACCCTGTGCCATCCTGGCACAGGGTGAGTGAGAAAATATATCTTGGACTACTTAAAATGGGACAGTAATATTTGTCCACAATATCTCCCAGGATGTATGTTAATTGAATGAGCTGATCACATTGTCCTCTATACAATGTAGGAGACGGGACGACTCCTATTGGAGCTCATGTTAATTAGGTTTCGTTTGTATTGTTAATTGTAATTAGCTCCAGCTATTGTGTTGATATAACTTTGTGAAGCTCGGTGACCACAAGTCTGGGCGAAAGGTCATGTCTCAGTCACCTAGGCTGTATAAAGGATTAGATAATTAGGTCATGTTAATTAAGTTGCAGTTGTATTGTTAGAGGAGGTTCCAACGGCATATAAAGTCTTGTAATTTTGATTCTAAATAAAGTTAGTTCTGATGTACTCCAAGACTGGTGTTGTCTAGTTCTTGGGGGTTCCTATAGCCAGATCCATTGGGCTCGTGTTCCAGAACTTAGGAAGCAGTATACAGACGGAAGCACTCAAGCGGAGTGTGGGACGTTCCGTGACAGGGTGCCTGCTCATGTCACCCCCCTTTCCTAGCCTGCCAGGCTACTTGCTTGGATAAGGGTCTGGTATGGATTTTGGGGGGGACCCAACATCATTTTTTTTTGGCATGGAGTTCCCCTTAAAATTCATACCAGACTCTAAGGACCTGGTATGGACTGAGTTTTTTTCTTTGATTTTTCATCTATATTGCCGGGAGTCAGTAATACATTACAGCCGTGAGCGAGTTTGAATTACATTTTTTCCTTTAGATATGTAATTTTGCTGTGGCACATCACACAGATGCGCCACTTTACAGGTGGACTAAGGGGACCCCCCGGGCATGATATTTAAAGGAATATTACATTTTTATTGTTTCACTTTAAGCATTATTAAAATCACTGCTTCTGAAAAAAGATACATGCATGGATACATGTCCTGGGGACATGTATGGGGCAGTACCCAGGTCCCCATACACTTTTTATGGCAATAACTTGCATATAAGTCTTTAAAATTAGCACTTTTATTTTTCATGTTCATGCCTCATAGACTTTAATAGTGTTTGCATGTTTGCACAAATGTTTTGCTTGTTCACATGTTCTGGTGCAAACCAAACCGGGGTGGGGGTGTTTTGCCTATCCCTGCTTATTTGTTTGGTTGTCATTGTTTCAATCTTTCTGGATGATAACATTACAATAATGTATCAGTAATGCTGGTAAACAAAAAATGTATCTGATGTTTATATTTTAAAAACACAAGATTAATTTCACCTGCCTTGTAAAGTATACATCTGATGGTGAAAAACTCTTTGTTGCCAAATAAGTGTTGACATCACTGCTGGGTGCTAAAATATAAAAACTATGCTATTTTTAACTTTAGGATTCTGTATGTTTATTTGTCGCACAAACTTTATACCATACAAATCTGCTGTCATTGTAACTGCTGCCATTGTAAAATTAATAAAAGCTGGAAGTCAAGGATAACATTTCACAGGTAAGCAACAGTATAATTTCTAGTTTAATGCAGTCCACGTGCTGCCTTATTAAATCTGTACAGTTTGTTCTTGTACTTAAAGCATACACAGTGCTAGAAGTTTTATTTATAGCAGAGGGTAGAATGCTACAAGGCGAAATAAAACAGTATAATTAGGAAACACCTGATATGAACAAAATAATGTTGGCATGGTCAGCCAACCATTAAGCCGATATGATAGAAAGTACCTTAGCTTACACTGAAGTAGTTTAGTGGGGAACTCTATAATTGCTTCAACAGCATTTTCGTTGAATTAATTGATTATTAAAAACACTAGCAAACTTTAAGTATAAATGACTGTAAGCTGTAGTGTTTCACTGAGAAACAAAGAACAATGAGCCAGCTACAAATTTCCACCCTGTCTGGTATACTTTTCTTTAATTAGTGGTGCACCAAAATAATTGTTATAGGTTGTTAAAATTAAAGAGTCCCTAGAATGCTGTTCCAAATACCTAAACATCTGGGTATGGAGAAATGTGGTAAGTGATAAGTCTTAAAGAGGTTTTATACCCTTATTTTTAATATAATAAGGCTTACCTGTAGGTAAAATGAATATCTCCTAAACCTGTACAGTTTAGGAGATATTCACTACATGCGCGGGAGTGACGTCATCACGGCTCCTGCCACTCATAGCGCCGTAGCCGCAAACCCAGAAGAAACGCCGGGGCAAAATGTCAGCTACCTCGGCGTGGACCGGGCTGCGATATGGGGACCTCATTTTAAGGTAAGTATTTCCTAATGAGCTAGTGTGCGATGCATACTAGCTCATTATGCCTTTGCCTTACAGGGTTTTTTAAATTTTTTTATTTTTTTACATGTTCGGGAATACAACCGCTTTAAGTGATTGTAAAGATAGAAGGATTTTTACCTAAATGCATGCTCTGCATTACAGTAAAAAACCTTCTGTATACAGTTCTCCAGCCCCCCCCCCAAATACTTACCTCAGCCCAATCTTGATCCAGTGATGCACAGAAGATCAGAAACTCTCATGGCTCTCTGCTCATTTCCTCCCGCTGCTGTGAATAACAGCCAGTGAGGATGGAGTGGGGGCAGGACCAAGCCGAGCCCTGTGTGTCTTATGGACACACAGAGTGGGCTCTGGAGCAAGCATGCATGCATGCCCCCATAGCAAGTGGCTTGCTATGGGGGTACTCAGCAAGGAGTAGGAGCCAGAAGCGCCGGCGGGGGACCCAAGAAGAGTATCAGGGCTGCTCTGTGCAAAAACAATTGCACAGAGCAGGTAAGCATGACATGCTTGTTATTTAAAAAAAATAAAAATCAAGCTTTTAGATTCACTTTAACCACTTGCCGACCATCCAATGCAGTTGTACTGCGGCAGAATGGCACGGCTGGGCAAAACAACGTTATGTAACGTCGCTTCGCCCTGTGGCCACTAGGGGGCGTATTTGCACTGCCGGAGGCGCATGCACCCCCTGCTTGCCCACGGAGCCGATGCAAGTGCTTGGTGGTGATCATGATCACTGCCGGCTCCCGAAATCACTCAGGGCACACGGAGAACCGGGATCTGTGTGTGTAAACACACAGTTTCTGGTTCTCTGAGGGGAGAAGTGATAGATCGTATGTTCATACAGAGTATGAACAGCGATCTATCTCTTTCCTTACACAGTTCCCACCCCCCTTCAGTTAGAACACACAATAGGGAACACAATAACCCCTTGATTGCCCCCTAGTGGTTAACCCCTTCACTGCCATTGACATTTTTACAGTAATCAATGCATTTTTATAGCACTGATCGCTGTAAAAATGCCAATGGTCCCAAAAATGTGTCAAAATTGTCCGACGTGTCTGCCATAATGTCGCAGTCCCAATAAAAATCACAGATCGCCGCCATTACCAATAAAAAAAAAAATAATAATAAAAATGCCATAAAACTAGGCACTATTTTGAGGACGCTATAACTTTTGCGCAAACCAATCAATATACGCTTATTGCAATTTTTTTACCAAAAATATGTAGAAGAATACATATCTGCCTGTCATTGGAAACAGTGATCTCATAGAGTCCAAGCTGAGCACTAGGAGGGAACAGTATCACTGCAGCAAGTGCTGCAATGTGGCTCCTGATAATGCAGGCAATATTAGCCAGCTCCTGGCTTCAAGTGCATGGATGTAAATCCCCTCATTAGGATATCTGAACATCAGATGATGTGAAATGGAAGAGGGATGTATAGGTGTAGGTGGGGGAGTAGTGGGGGGAGGCAAGAGTAAGGACCTGGAAGAGGAAGATAGAAGGGGGATCAGCCATAATTTGATAGAGATTAACAGAGTGGTTTGGATACAAATGAAATTGTATCTTCTCCATCACCAACGGGACGCGTCAGGGTTGCCCCTTGTCCTCCCTAATATTTGCGCTGGTGATTGAACCACTGGCACAAGCAATTCAAGCACATGCAAATATTGCTGGCCTATCAGTTGACCATATCCACCACAAGATTGGCCTCTACGCCGATGATATGATCATCTGGCTTACCGATCATTTACATTTCCTACCCCCACTGTGTGATCTCCTACAACAGTTTAGTAAGGTTACACGGTATTCCATCGCACTGATGTTAGACGCTGCTTGCTGAGGAACATCACACTGATTGGACTGCTGGGCCTTAGAGAGTGAAGTGAGAGACACACGAGCACACACTTCAGGTCCGCTGTGACCGCAGTGCACCTCTGAATCATCGGTTGTTTTGTTTGCTGTGGATTTGTTTTGAAGGCTTATCGGTTTCGTTTTAAATGTGAGAGTAAACATTGAAGTGTTTTTTGGAGTGATTTTACATTAAACTGGTTGGAACGTTATCACGCTGTGTGGAGCACTTTATTCATTTGTTTTTCACATATGGAGCTGGTCTGATCTGAGTCACGGTTCATCATATGCAACCCAGGTGTGGTTCAATTGCAGTTTTTGCCAAACATGAGAGTGGGAGGCAATACAATCTGGTGAGTGCGCTCTTCAGAGGGAGTGGTGTCACTAATGCAGTGGTGTGGTGGAAGATTAGAAGAATAAGAATATAAGAAGATTGGAAAACATTTTGTACTTTATACTTTACTTTGTCCTGACCATTCACAGTTCATGGACTTTACCATTATTATATAGATATTACCGGCACTTGACACTGGGTGTTTTACACTTGTTTATGTGTTGTTTATTTTCATCTATAACTACAGTATAAAGTCATTAGTTTAATATTGTCTGGCTCATAGTTATATGCCAAGTTATTAGCTCTACTATCTCTTCCTATCCGCACAGTAGTGGTATAGGTTGTGATTGTGGACATTTTTATATTAATTAAGTCACTCTAAATCAGCTATGCTGGGAGTCTCCCTGTCCCCACAGGTTAAAGAAGCTATTACTAGCTCTTCCCCCTTTTTCTGGGCCCCCAGCTCTTCCGTGATCTATTTAGGTATCCAGCTACTTCCCCCTCTGCCCTACTTCTGCATACTAACATTTCTCTTCTGAGCCAGAAATTACAAGATATTGTCAAATCACTTCTTTCTATCAACGCTTCTTGGGCAGGCTGAATAGCCCCGTCCAAGATGTTTCTCCTGCCACACATTCTGTATTTCTTTAGAACTTTGCCCATACCGATGCTACAATCAGACATAGTCATACTTCAGCAGATCATCAATAACTTCATCTGAGCGGCATGCAAGCCACGCATCAAAGCCTCTGTAGGCCTAGGTGTTCCTGACCTCCGTGTGTAATACAAATTAAACTGTATCATTTTTTTCTTTGTAACTGTCACTTTTGCTCTAGCACATCTACAATAAGAATGAAGAAAAAAGATTTTATATTGTCCCTCCCAAAATATATCAGAGCATGAGGTCCCTCAGAAAGTTCATATCAGACCTTTTGAGTCGGGTGTGCATTTTAAGGACAAGCACGAAATGGATGAGACGGCCCATAGAGTCACTCAAAATACTTTCCAAATCTCATTGCTACAAACACAACTTAATAACACTGAAAATCATAACACTGACAGACAAGACAGTACAATTTTCAGATCAGGGGTCAAAGATATCAACAATGTCATGCAACCGCTGATAAAACTGGCTATGCAAAAGGCAGATTACTTACATTTGGAAAATTACAGTATTTACAGGGTACCTAAAGCTGACGGCCCTCCTAGAGATATATAGAAGTATATTGCCTACCGTTTGATCACCTCCTAAGCTTTCCTTTAATGTGGGTTAGCGGTTCTTTGTGTCAGGGCCTGGATCTGTACCTGGGACCTCTGTTGTGTCTGGCAGTAACACTTCTTGTGGAGCCATCTGAGATGTTAGACAGCTTCCATTAGACAATCTTTCCTTGTACCTTGTTTTTTAGGAACCTTGAACTCTTTGCTCCTCCTATGAATTTCCTGATTTAAGCCATGTCTCCGCACTTCCTGTTTGCCAGAATATTATGCTCGCTTTTCAGACAGTATCTCACTCTTGTCACTCCTGCTGCCATTCGTATCTTTGCTACCACTCGTTACTGACCTTTGGCTTGTTCCTCAACTACACTTCTGCTTTATCCTTATCTGCAACCACTTGTTATATAATCCTAAACCCCAAATTCATGCATTGCTGAGACTTAAGTTAAAACATGCCACTTTATCCCCAAATCCTCAATGAATTCTACAGGAATTTAATACAGTGCTGTGAAGAAGTATTTGCCCTCTTCCTGATTGTCTTATTTTTTTGCATATTTATCGCACTTAAATGATTCAGATCATCAAACTAATTTTAATATTATAGAAAGATAACCCAAATAAATACAAAATGCATTTTTTAAATGATGATTTAATTTAATTTATTATGTGAAAAAGTAATTACCCCATGCTAAATCATGGATGAACTGTGATTAACCACATTTTTTGGAAAGCTGAATTCAATTTTACTTGCACACCCAGGCCTGATTACTGCCAGACCTGTTTAATCAAGAAATCACTTAAATAGAAGCTGTCTGGCAAAGTGAGGCATGTTAAAAGATCTCAAAAAGCAACAAACCATGTGGCGACCTAAAGAAATTCAATAACAGAAAAATTGACATGTATCAGTCTAGAAAGGGTTACAAGGCTTTAGGACTCCAGTGAACCACAGTGATAGCCATTATCCACAAATGGAGAAAACTTGGAACAGTGGTGAACCTTCCCAGGAGTGGCTGGCCTACCAAAATTACTCCATGAGCACAACGATGACTCATCCAGGAGGTCATAAAAGAACCCAGAACAACATCTAAAGAACTGAAGGCCTCACTTTCTTCAGTTAAGGTCCATGAATTAACAATAAGAAAGAGACTGGGCAAAATTGGCATCCATGGGAGAGTTCCAAGGCGAAAGCCACTGCTGACCAAAAAGAACACAAAGGCCTGTCTCCCATTTGCCAAAAAACATCTCGATTATCCCCAAGACTTTTGGGCAAATATTCTGTGGACTGATGAGACAAAAGTTGAACTTTTTGGAAGGTGTCCGCCCTGTTACATCTAGTGTAAAACAAACACAGCATTTCATAAAAAGAATATCATACCAACAGTCAAACATGGTGGTGGCAGTGTGCTTGTCTGGGAGTACTTTGCAGCTTCAGAACTTGGACAAATTGCCATGATTGATGGAACCATGAATTCTGTGCTCTACCAGGAAATCCTGAAGGAGAATGTCTGGTCATCAGTTCATGACCGCATGCTCAAGCACACTTGGGTTATGCAGCAGGACAATTTTCCAAAACACACCAGCAAATCAACCTCTGAATGGATTAAAAAAAATTGGAGTGGCCTATTCAAAGTCCAGGCTTAAATATGATTGAGATTCTGTGGCATAACCTTACAAAAGCTCATGCTAAAAAACCCTTCAATGTGGTTGAATTAAAACAATTCTCCAAACAAAAGTGGTTAAAAATTACTCTACAGTGATCTAAAAGACTCATTACCAGTTACTGCAAACGTTTGATTGCAGTTGTTGCAGCCATGGGTGGAACAACCAGTTTTTAGGTTTCGGGGGCAATTACTTTTTCACATAGGGCCAGTAATCATTTGGACAGATTTTTTCCCCTAATAAATGAAATCATCGTTTAAAAACTGCATTTTGCATTTACTCGGGTTATCTTTGTATATTATTAAAATTTGAAAGATGATATGAATCATTTAGGTGCAACAAATATTCTTAAAAAATTGAAATCAGGAAGGGGGGCAAATACTTTTTCACATCACTGTATATCAACACCCCCTTCTAATAACTCATCTAAGTTCTCCAAATTTCTAGAACATCTAAATTTCCCAACTTTCATAAAATAACAAGCAGAACTCATGGATAAGTCATTTATATGTGAGAAGATTTCTAAAATTATTAAAACATTAAAATGAATGCCTGGAATTATGTATTCACGCAGACCAAACAGGCTTTACCATAGACAAGCCTCAGACCAGATCCGTAGAACATCAAATTTAAAGTGGCTGTAAAGGCTGAATGATTTTTACCTTCATGCATTCTATGCATGAAGGTAAGAAACCTTCTATGTGCTGCTCCTCCCACAGCCCCCCCTCAATACTCACCTGAGCCCCCTTTCGGTAAAGCAATGTGCACGAGAGCCTTGGTTGTCCAGGGGCCCCCTCTCCTCTTTGGTTGAGACAGCAGTGGGAGCCATTGGCTCCCACTGCTGTCAGTCACAGCCAGTGAGCCAATGAGGAGAGAGTGGGGGCGGGGCCAAGCCACAACTCTATGTGACTTATGGACACACAGAGCTTGGGAGTGAGCATGCACTAGTTCCCCTATAGCAAGAGAAGAACAGGATCAGGGCTGCTCTGTCCAAAACCACTGCACAGAGCAGGTAAGTATAACATGTTTATTTTATTTAAAATTTCAAATCTCAGAAAATCATTCTTATTGGGACATCCATGTGCATAGAAAAGCCACCCTTTTTAACTAGAACTTCACAAAGCCCTTGACAATTTGTCTTGAGACTACCTATTTGAAACCTTCATTTTTATGCATTTTGTGTACTTTAGACCAGTGGTTCTCAACCTCAGTCCTCAAGTACCCTCAATGAGCCATGTTTTCTGGTTTTCCTTTACTTTGCACAGCTGCTTTAAATCAATATCAATGACATGGTATGGATTAGAGCTATTTTATCTAAGGAAAGTTCCCAAAACATGGCCCGTTGGGGGTACTTGAGGACTGAGGTTGGGAACCACTGCTTTAGACTATACACCAACAGTGCAAGTATGGATCAAAGGCCTTAAGTCTTTTTATACAGCAAACTAAAGAGGTGCACGACAGAGATGCCCAATAACTCTACTGTCATTTGTAGGATGGGCCGAACATCCCCCAGTTCGGTTTGCACAAGAACACCTCGAACAGGCAAAAAGTTCTAGCGAACATGCAAACCCTATTAAAGTCTATGGGACACGAACATGAAAATTCATAAGTCCTCATTTTAAAGGCTTATATGAAAGCTATTGCCATAAAAGGTGTATGAGGACCTGGGTAATGCCCTGGGGGACATGTATCAATGCAAAAAAAGTTTTTAAAACAATCGTTTTTAAAGGAACAGTGATTTTAATGATGCTTAAAGTGAAACAATAAAAATGAAATATTCCTTTAAATATCATGCCTAGGGGGTTCCCTTAGTCTGCCTGTAAAGTGGTGCATCAGTACAATGTATAGAACATGCTGCAGCAATAATGACATTTCTAAAGGAGAAAATGTCATATAAACTTGCTTGCGGCTTTAATGTATTGCTGGCTACCTTAAATACAGATAAAAAAAATGAAAAAAAAATTGGTGTGGAGTTCCCTCCAGTCCATACCAGACACTTATCCAAGCATGCAGCCTGGCAGGTCAGGAAAAGGGGGGAGCGAGCGAGTGGACCTCTCCCTCTTGAACCATACCAGGCCACATGCCTCAACATGGGGGGGTGCTTTGGGATGGGGATGAGCGAGCACCCCCCCACCCCAAAGCACCTTGTCCCCATGTTGATGGGGACAAGGGCCTCTTCCCGACAACCCTGGGCTGTGGTTGTCAGGGTCTGCGGGTGGGGAGTGTATCTGAATCTGGAAGCCCCCTTTAACAACATCCCGACCCCCCCTATGTGAATGGGCATTCATTCACCAAAAAAGTGTCAAAAAGTAAAAACCACAGCAAACTGTTTTTAACAATTTCATTATTAGGGATGAGCTTCGTGTTCGAGTCGAACCCATGTTCGACTCGAACATCGGCTGTTCGACCGTCCGTCGAATTGCGAACGATATGGGCCGTTCGCGCCAAATTCGTGTGGCGCGTCACGGCCCATAATTCACTGCGGCATCGCAGTGCATTGCTGGCTGATGATTGGCCAAGCATGCACTATGACCCGCATGCTTGGCCAATCACAGCGCCGCCTGAACAGAGAGCCGTAATTGGCCAAAGCCAAGGAGGCTTTGGCCAATTATGGCTCAGGGGATTTAGTACACGCCCCACACTATATAAGGCCGCCTGCACGGCGGCCCTGTGTAGTGTGTGTTCCGGCGTTGAAAGAGATAGACAGAGAGACAGTGTTTGATTTGAGTTAGATAGATTAGGCAGAACAGTCAGTCAGTTAGCTGCACTTACAGTGTATTGTGTATATATATGCATCCCAGGTGTTGCATATATATATATACACTGTATTCAGTTTAGCTAGATCCGTTCCTGTTATCTTCTATCTAGACTATTTACATTCAGTGCAGTGTGTCCTGCTCACAGTGTTCAGCTAGATCCGTTCCTGCTATTTACATTCAGTACAGTGCTTCCTGCTCACAGTGTTCAGCTAGATCCGTTCCTGCTATTTACATTCAGTGCAGTGCGTGCTGCTCACAGTGTTCAGCTAGATCCGTTCCTGCTATTTACATTCAGTGCAGTGCGTGCTGCTCACAGTGTTCAGCTAGATCCGTTCCTGCTATTTACATTCAGTGCAGTGCGTCCTGCTCACAGTGTTCAGCTAGATCCGTTCCTGCTATTTACATTCAGTGCAGTGCGTCCTGCTCACAGTGTTCAGCTAGATCCGTTCCTGCTATTTACATTCAGTGCAGTGCGTGCTGCTCACAGTGTTCAGCTAGATCCGTTCCTGCTATTTACATTCAGTGCAGTGCGTCCTGCTCACAGTGTTCAGCTAGATCCGTTCCTGTTATCTTCCTACTGACAGGCAGGCTTGTCTGGTTACAGTATATAAAGCTACCTGAAGAAAATTACAGGTGTTCTTTTTGATCCTATTAGTACCACGGTCAGGCAGCTAGACTATTTACATTTAGTACAGTGTGTCCTGCTCACAGTGTTCAGCTAGATCCGTTCCTGTTATTTACATTCAGTGCAGTGTGTCCTGCTCACAGTGTTCAGCTAGATCCGTTCCTGCTATTTACATTCAGTACAGTGCGTGCTGCTCACAGTGTTCAGCTAGATCCGTTCCTGCTATATACATTTAGTGCAGTACGTCCTGCTCACAGTGTTCAGCTAGATCCGTTCCTGTTATCTTCCTACTGACAGGCAGGCTTGTCTGGTTACAGTATATAAAGCTACCTGAAGAAAATTACAGGTGTTCTTTTTGATCCTATTAGTACCACGGTCAGGCAGCTAGACTATTTACATTTAGTACAGTGTGTCCTGCTCACAGTGTTCAGCTAGATCCGTTCCTGTTATTTACATTCAGTGCAGTGTGTCCTGCTCACAGTGTTCAGCTAGATCCGTTCCTGCTATTTACATTCAGTACAGTGCGTCCTGCTCACAGTGTTCAGCTAGATCCGTTCCTGCTATTTACATTCAGTGCAGTGCGTGCTGCTCACAGTGTTCAGCTAGATCCGTTCCTGCTATATACATTTAGTGCAGTACGTCCTGCTCACAGTGTTCAGCTAGATCCGTTCCTGTTATCTTCCTACTGACAGGCAGGCTTGTCTGGTTACAGTATATAAAGCTACCTGAAGAAAATTACAGGTGTTCTATCCCAGCTTAGTGCAGCTACAGGCCATTAGTATGTCTGGAAGGCCAAGAAGGAGAGGCAGACAGTCACAAGCCAATAAGAGAGGGCAAGCAGGCTCTGTGTCTAGTGCTGGTCGTGGAGACGGTGCATCCTCATCAGCACGTGGCCATGGGACACGCTTGGCCTTTTTTTCGGCAGCTGGCCGTGTTGAGCCGCAACATGCGGAAGACTTGGTCGAGTGGATGACCAAGCCGTCCTCATCCTCCTCATCCTCTCTCACCCATGCCCAGGGTGCTTTGTCTGGCAAAGCAGCGGCCTCTTCCCTCAGCTCAATGTCATCAGTGACTCCTTCCCTAGCCCCACCATGTCCTCCTGAGGATTCCCTCGAACTGTTTGACCACAGTGTTGGGTACATGCTCCAGGAGGATGCCCAGCGTTTGGAAGGCTCTGATGATGATACTGAGCTCAATGAAGGCAGTAACATGAGCACGGACAGAGGGGGTGCCCAAGAAGGACAGCAATCTGGCAGTCATGCTCCCCCTGCTGCAGCATACTGCCAGGTTTGCTCCAGTGATGAGGAGGGAGGGGATGATGAGGTCACTGACTCAACGTGGGTGCCTGATAGGAGAGAGGAGGAGGAGGAGGAGGAGGAGGAGGAGGAGGAGGAGGTGGCACATCACCAACTAGGCAGGATGCCCTCCAGGGGCCAGCCTAAGGGCAGCACATTGACTGCATCACACCCCAAAGCTCCACATGTGCAGGGCGCTGCAGTCTCTGCGCGTTATTCAAAAAGTTCTTTGGTGTGGGCCTTTTTTGAGACGAGTGCATCAGATCGCACCGCTGCTATTTGCAATATATGTCTCAAGCGTATCTCGCGTGGCCAAAACATCTCCCGCTTGGGTACCACATGCTTGACCAGACATATGTTGACCTGCCATGCAGTTCGTTGGCAAGCGTATCTAAAAGACCCACACCAAAGAACAAAGACGATCTCTCCTTGCTCCTCATCAGCTGAGATTTCCAACCCCACTAGACCTTCAGTCCTCTCTGCGACCTGCAGTGAGAGGAATGAAGGTGTAGAATTAGGTGTGTCACAGCCAAGTACTTATGGGCAATCTGCTTTTGGTACACCGACGTCAGATTGTACCAGGCAAATTTCCCTGCCCCAGCTGCTGCACCGCCGAAAGAAGTTTGCTCCCAGCCATCCACATGCCCAGCGGTTGAATGCTAGCTTGGCAAAATTGCTAGCACTTCAACTGCTGCCTTTTCAGTTGGTAGACTCTGCCCCCTTCCGTGAGTTTGTGGAATGTGCGGTTCCTCAGTGGCAGGTACCCAAACGCCACTTTTTCTCACGGAAGGCGATTCCGGCTCTCTACCGGCATGTGGAAGGCAATGTCCATGCCTCGCTGGACAGGGCGGTCAGCGGTAAGGTGCATATTACCGCTGACTCATGGTCCAGCAGGCATGGACAGGGACGTTACTTAAGTTTCACGGCGCATTGGGTGACTCTGCTGGCAGCTGGGAAGGATGCAGGACAAGGTGCAGTAGTGTTGGAGGTTGTTCCGCCACCACGCCTCCAAAATGCTGATTGTGACACACCTCTCTCCTCCACCCCCTCCTCTTCTTCTTCCTCCATGGCCTCTTCCTCGGAACCAGCGGTGCTCCGTAGGCGTTCAAGGGGCTACGCAAGTACGCAGGCCAAAAGATGCCATGCGGTGCTTGAGCTGGTGTGCTTGGGGGACAGGAGCCACACTGGGGCAGAGGTTCTGTCAGCTCTGCAGGGGCAGGTTCAGAGGTGGTTGACGCCACGCCAACTTAAGGCAGGAATGGTGGTTTGCGACAATGGCACCAACCTCCTCTCTGCCCTCCGACAGGGACAACTGACCCATGTGCCCTGTTTGGCTCACGTCCTTAACTTGGTGGTGCAGCGGTTCTTGGGCAGGTACCCGGGCTTACAGGATGTCCTGAGGCAGGCCAGGAAAGTCTGTGTGCATTTCCGCCGGTCATATAATGCCAGTGCTCGGCTGACGGACCTCCAAAAGGAGTTTAACCTGCCCAAGAACCGCCTAATCTGTGACATGCCCACCAGGTGGAACTCGACGTTGGCCATGCTGCAGCGGCTGCACACGCAGCAGAGGGCCATCAATGAGTACCTGTGCGACTATGGCACCAGGACAGGGTCAGGGGACCTTGGTTTTTTTTCCCCACGCCAGTGGGCCATGATCAGGGATGCATGCACTGTCCTGTCACCATTCGAGGAGGCCACGAGGATGGTGAGCACTGACAGTGCATGCATCAGTGACACTGTCCCCCTTGTCCACCTGTTGGAGCACACGCTGCGTGGGATAATGGACAGGGCACTTGAGGCAGAACAGAGGCAGGAAGAGGAGGACTTCCTTAGCTCTCAAGGCCCCCTTTATCCAGACAGTGTTCCTGCGTGCCCGCCGATCACACAGGAAGAGGACGAGGAGGAGGAGGAGGAGGAGGAGGAAGATTGTGTCAGTATGGAGGTGGAGCCTGGCACTCAGCATCAGCAGTCTTTAAGGGATCAGTCCCAAGGAACACATGGACTTGTACGTGGCTGGGAGGAGGTGGCTGCGGACGTTGTTGTCCTTAGTGACCCAGAGGACTCCGGACCGAATGCCTCAGCAAACCTACGCTGCATGGCCTCCCTGATCCTGCAAAGCCTGCGTAAGGATCCTCGTATTCGTGGTATCAAGGAGAAGGACCAATACTGGCTGGCAACCCTCCTTGATCCACGTTACAAGGGTAAGGTTGCGGACCTTATCTTGCCATCGCAGAGGGAGCAGAGGATGAAACATCTTCGGGAGGCCTTGCAGAAAGGTCTGTGCAACGCGTTCCCAGAGACTGGGAGGTTACAAACTCCTGTTTCTGGACAACGTGTTGCTGAGGCTTCGGTCAGTCAAAGAAGGAGCGGTGGAGAAGGTGGCCGTCTGACCGATGCGTTCAGACAATTTTTTGGTCCGCAGCCCCAAGGTATGATCGGTTCCAGCAACCATCGCCAGCGTCTGTTTTACATGGTGCAGGAATACCTAGGGGCAAGATCAGACTTGGACACCTTTCCCACCGAAAATCCTCTGGGTTACTGGGTCTTGAGGATGGATCACTGGCCAGAGCTTGCACAGTATGCAATTGAGCTACTGGCCTGTCCTGCATCCAGCGTTCTTTCGGAACGCACATTCAGTGCTGCTGGAGGCGTGGTAACCGATCACAGGGTGCGTCTGTCCACCGACTCGGTCGATCGGCTGACCTTCATAAAAATGAATCAGTCTTGGATCACCACCAGCTACCAAGCACCTGATGCAGATGTAACCGAATAATTTTTTTTGAAATCTCAGATCCCTTCAAAGACTGCCTATGCTGATGCTGAGTGACTATCCCTGAGTAATTATCCTCTTCCTCCTCAATCATCACGCTGATAGCTTGTAAGAACATTTTTGGTTCTGGGCGCCACCACCAGTGCCTAAGGCACAATTTTTCAGCCCCTGTTTAACAGGGGCGTGTAATTACAATTTTTGATGTAATACTTTGCAGCAGGGCTCGTTCCTGCATTCCAACTAGAGTGTCTGTGAGGGGTTGCAGTGTTGTGGCACCAGCACCAGTGCCTAAGACCCAATTTTTCTGCCCCTGTCTAACAGGGGCGTGTAATTACAATTTTTGATGCAATACTTTGCAGCAGGGCTTGTTCCTGCATTCCAACTAGAGTGTCTGTGAGGGGTTGCAGTGTTGTGGCACCAGCACCAGTGCCTAAGACCCAATTTTTCAGCCCCTGTCTAACAGGGGCGTGTAATTACAATTTTTGATGCAATACTTTGCAGCAGGGCTTGTTCCTGCGTTTCAACTAGAGTGTCTGTGAGGGGTTGCAGTGTTGTGGCACCAGCACCAGTGCCTAAGACCCAATTTTTCAGCCCCTGTCTAACAGGGGCGTGTAATTACAATTTTTGATGCAATACTTTGCAGCTGGGCTTGTTCCTGCGTTTCAACTAGAGTGTCTGTGAGGGGTTGCAGTGTTGTGGCACCAGCACCAGTGCCTAAGGCCTAATTTTTCAGCTCCTGTTCAACAGGGGCATGTAATTACAATTCTTGATCTAATATTTCACAGCAGGGCCCTGTGAGGGCTTACAGTGTTTTGGCCACAGCAACACCTAAGGCCCAAATTTCTGCTGAGTATATAGGGCAGGACCCTACTTTCAAACATCTAACTTACAAACGACTCCTACTTGCAAACGGAAGGAGACAACAGGAAGTGAGATGAAATCTACCCCTAAGGAAGGGAAATTCTCTCCTGTAAGAGTTAATATGGGAAAACAATTTTTCCTTTCCACTGATGCTTTCCAATCCTTGTTCCACAAAAAAACCCAAATTTTCAAAAAACATTTTTCATTGGGACAAAAAAGTGAGGTGAAATCTTCTGAAGAGGAGGAAAGACGCAAAACAAATGTCACAGGGGTGATAACCCTTCCCTATGTTTTCCAAAAAGCTTAGAAAAGATTTTTTGGCTGGAGCTAAACACATTAAAAATGTTCAAAATTACAAACAGATTCTACTTAACAACAAACCTACAGTCCCTGTCTTGTTTGCACCGCCTGTATACTGCTGTTCAGAGTATATAGGGACCTTTCCTTATTTTAATTTGGGTGCGGGGTTCCCCTTAATATCCATACAAGACCCAAAGGGCCTGGTAATGGACTGGGGGGTACCCATGCCGTTTGTCTCACTGATTTTCATCCATATTGCCATGACCCGACATGACATTAAACCCGCAAGCAGTTTTAAATGAGATTTTTTCCTTTAAAAATGACATTTGGTGCAGGGACTGTTCTAAACATGGGAAACACGCGTCACTTTACAGGCATACTATAGACACCCCCCAGGTACGATATTTAAAGGAATATTTCACTTTTTTTTTTTTACTTTAAGCATCATTAAAATCACTGCTCCCGAAAAAACGGCCGTTTTTAAAAGTTTTTTTTGCATTGATACATGTCCCCTGGGGTAGGACCCGGGTCCCCAAACCCTTTTTAGGACAATACCATGCAAATTAGCCTTTAAAATGAGCACTTTTGATTTCGAACGTTCGAGTCCCATAGACGTCAATGGGGTTCTAACGTTCGTGCGAACTTGCGGTCCGTTCGCGGGTTCTGGTGCGAACCGAACCGGGGGGTGTTCGGCTCATCCCTATTCATTATTAAAAAAGAAAAAAAAATAGCATCCTTCAATGTAATCCATGGTCAATCATGCCGCCCGCAAAAATAGAAAAAACAAAACAAAAAACCCCACTATCATCTCTTGGGAGGCAACCAGCCATCTGCTTCCTCTCTACTTTGACAGCTCTTATATAGCCAAGGGTCAGGGTCACCCCGTTATTTCACCCGGTGGCACCGCCCCTTGCCTATATAGATAGAGCTGTCAAAGCAGAGAGGAGGCAGACGGCCCGAGGCCTCCCAAGAGATGGCAGCAGGGTTTTTCTTTTTTCTATTTTTGCGGGCGGCGTGATTGACCATAGATTACATCGAGGGACACTTTTGTTTTTCTGTTTTAATAAAGGACTTGTCAAAAACTGTTTCCTGTGGTTATTACTTTTTGACACTTTTGGTGAATGGTTAGCGGTACAATTTACTCAATACCCATTCACATGGAGGTGCGGGATCTAGGGTTCCCTTTTTAAAGGGGGCTTCCAGATTCTGATAAGCCCCCCGCCCGTAGACCCCGACAGCCACAGCCCAGGGTTGTCGGGAAGAAGCCCTTGTCCCCATCAACATGGGGACTAGGTGCTTTGGGTGGCACCCCAAAGCACCCTCCCCATGTTTGAGGGCAAGCAGCCTGGTATTGTTCAGGGGGGTGCTTTCTTGCCCCCCCCCCCTTCCTGGCCTGCCAGGCTACATGCTCAGATAAGGGTCTGGTATGGATTTTGGGGGGGACCTCACGCCATTTTTTTTTCTTAATTGGAGTGGAGTTCCCCTTAAAATCTATACCAGACCCAAAGGGCCTGGTATGGATTTTTTTGGGGGGGGCATGCCATTTTTTTTATTTTGGCATGGAGTTTCCCTTAAAATCCATACCACACTCTAAGGGACTGGTATGGATTTTGGGGTGGGGGGGCATGCTGTTTTTTCTTAATTCTGTCATAGGGTTCCTCTTAACCACTTCAATACAGGGCACTTTCATCCCCTACTGCAAATAAGTAATTGTTGTTCATAAATTTGGGCCAAAATTTATACTGCTACATATCTTTGGTAAAAATAACCCAAATTAGTGAATATTATTTAGTCTGTGTGAAAGTTATAGAGTCTACAAGCTATGGTGCAAATCATAAAAAAATTATCACACCTCAATTCTTGAGGGCCTGAAATGTCAGGACAGTACAAATACCCCCCAAATTACTCCTTTTTAGAAAGTAGACAGTCCAAGGTATTTAGTAAGAGGCATGGTGAGTTTTTTGAAGTTGTAATTTGTTCCCACAATTTAGTGGCAGCCCATACATAGAGGGCACACGGGCGCCGCCCTCCCATCCATGCATCCAGCTCCTTGATCTACATACAGGGATGCTGGATGCATGGATTCCTATTTAGGGGGTGTTTTTTGAAACATGTGATAAGAGCCATGGGCTTTAATAGGCTTCCAAAAAGGGTGGTCTCCAGACACAGAGCACTGCGCCCGAAGCCCACCCAGTTGTGTGACAATAGCGAATTAATATTCATTATCGCCACACTGATCCTCCTCCCGGCCAATCAGGAAGCGGGTCTGAGTCACCGATTTGCTGAAAGGATAGGCGATCCTATTGGACGTCTAGCAGGAGGAGAGAAGAGATACACAGAGGAAGCCACCATGATCCAGTAGAGGACACAGGAGCCGCTGCCTGACAAATCAGCTCACCGCCCGTCACATGCTGCCTGACCCAGAACTCAATTTTCTTTTTACTCAAAATTAGGGATGAGCTTCGAGTTGGAGTCAAACTCATGTTTGACTCGAACATTGGCTGTTCGCAAGTTCGCCAAACAGCGAACAATTTGGGGTGTTCGCGGCAAAATCGAATGCCGCAGAACACCCTTTAAAAGTCTATGGGAGAAATCAAAAGTGCTAATTTTAAAGGCTTATATGCAAGTTATTGTCATAAAAAGTGTTTGGGGACCTGGGTCCTGCCCCAGGGGACATGGATCAATGCAAACAAAACTTTTAAAAACAGACGTTTTTTCAGGAGCAGTGATTTTAATAATGCTTAAAGTCAAACAATAAAAGTGTAATATTCCTTTAAATTTCGTACCTGGGGGGTGTCTATAGTATGCCTGTAAAGGGGCGCATGTTTCCCGTGTTTAGAACAGTCTGACAGCAAAATGACATTTCAAAGGAAAAAAGCCATTTAAAACTACACACGGCTATTGCATTGCCGGTCCGACAATACACATAGAAGTTCATTGATAAAAACGGCATGGGAATTCCCCACAGGGAAACCCCGAACCAAAATTTAAAAAAAAAATGACGTGGGGGTCCCCCTAAATTCCATACCAGGCCCTTCAGGTCTGGTATGGATAATAAGGGGAACCCCGGCCAAAATAAAAAAAAATGACGTGGGCGTCCCCCTAAATTCCATACCAGGCCCTTCAGGTCTGGTATGGATATTAAGGGGAACCCTGGCCAAATTTTTTTTAAAAAATGATGTGGGGGTCCCCCTAAATTCCATACTAGGCCCTTCAGGACTGGTATGGATATTAAGGGGAACCCCGGCCATATTAAAATATATCCATACCAGACCCTTATCCGAGCACGCAACATGGCAGGCCGCAGGAAAAGAGGGGGGGACGAGAGAGCGGCCCCCCTCCTGAACCGTACCATGCCACATGTCCTCATTTGGAGGGTGCTTTGGGGTAGCCCCCCAAAACACCTTGTCCCCATGTTGATGAGGACAAGGGCCTCATCCCCACAACCCTGGCTGGTGGTTGTGGGGGTCTGCGGGCAGGGGGCTTATCAGAATCTGGAAGCCCCCTTTAACAAGGGGACCCCCAGATCCCGCCCCCCCTGTGTGAAATGGTAAGGGGGTACTTTTCCTATCATTTTACTAAAAAAGAAGATGAAGAAGAGAAGAAGAGAAGAAAAGAAGAAGATGAAGAAGAAGATGAAGAAGAGAAGAAGATGAAGAGAAGAGCGGGAGCCTCCCCCCATGCCATGGGTGCGGAGCAGCCTGAGGAGAAGAAGATAGAAGATGCCGTGGAGGAGATGCTGGACGAGAACGCCGGAGGAAGAACCAGAAGAGCCAGAAGAACCAGAAGAAGAAGAAGATGAAGGAAGATAGAAGAAAGAAGAAGCATTTAAATAAAGGAATTGTCAAAAACTGTCTCTTGTCATTTTTAACATTTTTGACAGTTTTTTAGTGAAATGGTAGGGGTACTTTTGTACCCCCTTACCATTTCACACAGGGGGGGGCCGGGATCTGGGGGTCCCCTTGTTAAAGGGGGCTTCCAGATTCCGATAAGCCCCCCGCCCGCAGACCCCCACAACCACCGGCCAGGGTTGTGGGGATGAGGCCCTTGTCCACATCAACATGGGGACAAGGTGTTTTGGGGGGCTACCCCAAAGCACCCTCCCAATGTTGAGGGCATGTGGCCTGGTACGGTTCAGGAGGGGGGGCGCTTTCTCATCCCCCCCTCTTTTTTGACTGCGGCCTGCCAGGTTGCGTGCTCGGATAAGGGTCTGGTATGGATTTTTGGGGGAACCCCACGCCGTTTTTTTTTTTTGGCACGGGGTTCCCCTTAAAATCCATACCAGACCCTCAGGTCTGGTATGGAATTTAGGGGGACGCCCACGTCATTTTTTTTTTATTTTGGCCGGGGTTCCCCTTATTATCCATACCAGACCTGAAGGGCCTGGTATGGAATTTAGGGGGACCCCCACATCATTTTTTTTTTAAATTTTGGTTCGGGGTTCCCCTGTGGGGAAATCCCATGCAGTTTTTATCAATTAACTTTTTTGTGTATTGTCGGACCGGCAATGCAATAGCCGCGAGTAGTTTTAAATGGCTTTTTTCCTTTGAAATGTCATTTTGCTGTCAGACTGTTCTAAACACAGGAAACGCGTGCGCCCCTTTACAGGGACGTTAAGCATTATTAAAATCACTGCTCCTGAAAAAACGTCCGTTTTTAAAAGTTTTGTTTGCATTGATCCATGTCCCCTGGGGCAGGACCCAGGTCCCCAAACACATTTTATGACAATAACTTGCATATAAGCCTTTAAAATTAGCACTTTGTTTGTGTCCCATAGACTTTAATGGTGTTCGCGTGTTCGAACGAACTTTTTTCCTGTTCGCATGTTCTGGTGCGAACCAAACAGGGGGGGTGTTCGGCTCATCCCTACTCAAAATTGTCATAATAACAATTTATTTCTCACACAGCATATGCATACTTCCAATTATACCACCAAAATACATTCTGCTACTCCTCCTGAGTATGGTGATACCACATGTGTGAGACTTTTTCACAGCCTGGCCACATAGAGAGGCCCAATATGCAGGGAGCACCATCAGACATTCTTTGAGCATAAATTACACATCTAATTTCATTCTTACTGTCAGAGAATAGCCCGCAGAAGAACTGGCACATCTACTAACGCCCAGCAGAATCGTAGATTGGCACTTCGAAATTTGCCATTTGCACATAGAAAGTCGCCAATGCTAATATGCATGCGCACACGGGCAGGAATGGCAGCGAAGATTCATGTGCCAGTGTGCATGCACATATGCCAAGGTGCACGCAATGCGTGAACAGATTCTGGCATCCAGTGGCCTATTTAAAGCCAGCAGCATCGGCCATTCGTTGCTGGATGATCTTTAGCTCCCCTGTGTGTTCCTGTGTTCCTGTTCTTGACCTGTTCTGTTACTGACCCGGCTTGCCTTTGACCTGTCTTGTCTCCCTTCCTGGCTAGGGATGAGCTTCGAGTTCGAGTCGAACTCATGTTCTACTCGAACATTGGCTGTTCGCAAGTTCGCCGAACAGCGAACAATTTGGGGTGTTCGCGGCAAATTCGAATGCCGCGGAACACCCTTTAAAAGTCTATGGGAGAAATCAAAAGTGCTAATTTTAAAGGCTTATATGCAAGTTATTGTCATAAAAAGTGTTTGGGGACCCAGGTCCTGCCCCAGGGGACATGGATCAATGCAAAAAAAAGTTTTAAAAACGGACGTTTTTTCAGGAGCAGTGATTTTATTAATGCTTAAAGTCAAACAATAAAAGTGTAATATCCCTTTAAATTTCGTACCTGGGGGGTGTCTATAGTATGCCTGTAAAGGGGCGCATGTTTCCCGTGTTTAGAACAGTCTGACAGCAAAATGACATTTGGAAGGAAAAAACTCATTTAAAACTACCCGCGGCTATTGCATTGCCGACAATACACATAGAAGTTCACTGATAAAAACGGCATGGGAATTCCCCACAGGGCAACCCCGAACCAAAAAAAAAAAAAATGATGTGGGGGTCCCCCTAAATTCCATACAAGGCCCTTCAGGTCTGGTATGGATATTAAGGGGAACCCCAGCCAAAATTTAAAAAAAACAAAACGGCGTGGGGTCCCCCCAAAAATCCATACCAGACCCTTATCCGAGCACGCAACCTGGCAGGCCGCAGGAAAAGAGGGGGGGACGAGAGTGCGGCCCCCCCCCCTCCTGAACCGTACCAGGCCACATGCCCTCAACATTGGGAGGGTGCTTTGGGGTAGCCCCCCAAAACACCTTGTCCCCATGTTGATGAAGACAAGGGCCTCATCCCCACAACCCTGGCCGGTGGTTGTGGGGGTCTGCGGGCGGGGGGCTTATCGGAATCTGGAAGCCCCCTTTAACAAGGGGACCCCCAGATCCCGGCCCCCCCCCTGTGTGAAATGGTAAGGGGGTACTTACCCCTACCATTTCACTAAAAAACTGTCAAAAATGTTAAAAATGACAAGAGACAGTTTTTGACAATTCCTTTATTTAAATGCTTCTTCTTTCTTCCTTCATCTTCTTCTTCTTCTGGTTCTTCTGGCTCTTCTGGTTCTTCCTCCGGCGTTCTCGTCCAGCATCTTCTCCGCGGCGTCTTCTATCTTCTTCTCCTCGGGCCGCTCCGCACCCATGGCATGGGGGGGGAGGCTCCCGCTCTTCTCTTCATCTTCTTCTCTTCTTCATCTTCTTCTTCATCTTCTTCTTCTTCTTCATCTCTTCTTCCTTCTTCTCTTCTTCATGTCTTCTCCGGGCCGCTCCGCAGCCATGCTGTGGCATGGAGGGAGGCTCCCGCTGTGTGACGGCGTCTCTTCGTCTGACGGTTCTTAAATAACGGGGGGCGGGGCCATCCGGTGACCCCGCCCCCCTCTGACGCACGGTGACTTGACGGGACTTCCCTGTGACGTCACGGGGAATGCCACAGGGAAGTCCCATCATGTCACCGTGTGTCAGAGGGGGGCGGGGTCACCGGGTGGCCCCGCCCCCCGTTATTTAAGAACCGTCAGACGAAGAGACGCCGTCACACAGCGGGAGCCTCCCACCATGCCAGCATGGGTGCGGAGCGGCCCGGAGAAGACATGAAGAAGAGAAGAAGGAAGAAGAGATGAAGAAGAAGATGAAGAAGAAGATGAAGAAGAGAAGAAGATGAAGAGAAGAGCGGGAGCCTCCCCCCCCCATGCCATGGGTGCGGAGCGGCCCGAGGAGAAGAAGATAGAAGACGCTGCGGAGAAGATGCTGGACGAGAACGCCGGAGGAAGAACCAGAAGAGCCAGAAGAACCAGAAGAAGAAGAAGATGAAGGAAGAAAGAAGAAGCATTTAAATAAAGGAATTGTCAAAAACTGTCTCTTGTCATTTTTAACATTTTTGACAGTTTTTTAGTGAAATGGTAGGGGTAAGTACCCCCTTACCATTTCACACAGGGGGGGGGCCGGGATCTGGGGGTCCCCTTGTTAAAGGGGGCTTCCAGATTCCGATAAGCCCCCCGCCCGCAGACCCCCACAACCACCGGCCAGGGTTGTGGGGATGAGGCCCTTGTCTTCATCAACATGGGGACAAGGTGTTTTGGGGGGCTACCCCAAAGCACCCTCCCAATGTTGAGGGCATGTGGCCTGGTACGGTTCAGGAGGGGGGGGGGGCCGCACTCTCGTCCCCCCCTCTTTTCCTGCGGCCTGCCAGGTTGCGTGCTCGGATAAGGGTCTGGTATGGATTTTTGGGGGGGACCCCACGCCGTTTTTTTTTTTTTTTTTGGCGCGGGGTTCCCCTTAAAATCCATACCAGACCTGAAGGGTCTGGTATGGAATTTAGGGGGAACCCCACGTCAATTTTTTTTTTTAATTTTGGCTGGGGTTCCCCTTAATATCCATACCAGACCTGAAGGGCCTTGTATGGAATTTAGGGGGACTCCCACATCATTTTTTTTTTTAATTTTGGTTCGGGGTTGCCCTGTGGGGAATTCCCATGCCGTTTTTATCAATGAACTTCTATGTGTATTGTCGGCAATGCAATAGCCGCGGTAGTTTTAAATGTGTTTTTTCCTTCAAAATGTCATTTTGCTGTCAGACTGTTCTAAACACGGGAAACATGCGCCCCTTTACAGGCATACTATAGACACCCCCCAGGTATGAAATTTAAAGGGATATTACACTTTTATTGTTTGACTTTAAGCATCATTAAAATCACTGCTCCCGAAAAAACGGCATTGATACATGTCCCCTGGGGTAGGACCCGGGTCCCCAAACCCTTTTTAGGACAATACCATGCAAATTAGCCTTTAAAATGAGCACTTTTGATTTCGAACGTTCGAGTCCCATAGACGTCAATGGGGTTCTAACGTTCGTGCGAACTTTCGGTCCGTTCGCGGGTTCTGGTGCGAACCGAACCGGGGGGTGTTCGGCTCATCCCTATTCCTGGCTTTGACCCTCGGCTTGTTCTGTTGACTCCGCTCTTGTCTGCTGTACCTACAGTGGGGACGGAAAGTATTCAGACCCCCTTAAATTTTTCACTCTTTGTTATATTGCAGCCATTTGCTAAAATCATTTAAGTTAATTTTTTTTCCTCATTAATGTACACACAGCATCCCATATTGACAGAAAAACACAGAATTGTTGACATTTTTGCAGATTTATTAAAAAAGAAAAACTGAAATATCACATGGTTCTAAGTATTAAGACCCTTTGCTGTGACACTCATATATTTAACTCAGGTGCTGTCCATTTCTTCTGATCATCCTTGAGATGGTTCTACACCTTTATTTGAGTGCAGCTGTGTTTGATTATACTGATTGGACTTGATTAAAAAAGCCACACACCTGTCTATATAAGACCTTACAGCTCACAGTGCATGTCAGCGCAAATGAAAATCATGAGGTCAAAGAAACTGCCTTTGTGGCAAGGCACAAATCTGGCCAAGGTTACAAAAAAATTTCTGCTGCACTTAAGGTTCCTAAGAGCACAGTGGCTTCCATAATCCTTAAATGGAAGACATTTGGGACGACCAGAACCCTTCCTAGAGCTGGCCGTCCGGCCAAATTGAGCTATTGGGGGAGAGAAGCATTGGTGAGAGAGGTAAAGAGGAACCCAAAGATCATTGTGGCTGAGCTCCAGAGATGCAGTCGGGAGATGGGAGAAAGTTGTAGAAAGTCAACCATCACTGCAGCCCTCCACAAGTCGGGGCTTTATGGCAGAGTGGCCCGACGGAAGCCTCTCCTCAGTGCAAGACACATGAAAGCCCGCATGGAGTTTGCTAAAAAAACACCTGAAGGACTCCAAGGTGGTGAGAAATAAGATTCTTTGGTCTGATGAGACCAAGATAGAACTTTTAGGCCTTAATTCTAAGCGGTATGTGTGGAGAAAACCAGGCACTGCTCATCATCTGTCCAATACAGTCCCAACAGTGAAGCATGGTGGTGGCAGCATCATGCTGTGGGGGTGTTTTTCAGCTGCAGGGACAGGACGACTGGTTGCAATTGAGGGAATGATGAGTTCGGCCAAGTAATGGGATATCCTGGACGAAAACCTTCTCCAGAGTGCTCAGGACCTCAGACTGGGCCGAAGGTTTACCTTCCAACAAGACAATGACTCTAAGCAGACAGCTAAAATAACGAAGGGGTGGCTTCACAACAACTCCGTGACGGTTCTTGAATGGCCCAGCCAGAGCCCTGACTTGAACCCAATTGAGCATCTCTGGAGAGACTTAAAAATGGCTTTCCACCAACGTTTACCATCCAACCTGACAGAACTGGAGAGGATCTACAAGGAGGAATGGCAGAGAATCCCCAAATCCAGGTGTGAAAAACTTGTTGCATCTTTCCCAAAAAGACTCATGGCTGTATTAGATCAAAAGGGTTCTTCTACTAAATACTGAGCAAAGGGACTGAATACTTAGGACTAGGGATGAGCTTAGATTTCCAGTCGAACTCATGTTCGACTCGAACATCGGCTGTTCGCCCGTTAGCCGAACAGCGAACAATTTGGGGTGTTTGCGGCAAGTTTGAAAGCTGCGGAACACCCTTTAAAAATCTATGGGAGAAATCAAAAGTGCTAATTTTAAAGGCTTATATGCATGGTATTGTCTTAAAAAGTATTGGATGTGGAAAAATAAATAAATAAATAAAAAGTGTTTGGGAACCTGGGTCCTGCACCAGGGGACATGGATCAATGCAAAAAAAATTTTAAAAACGTCATTTTTTTCGGGAGCAGTGATTTTAATAATGCTTAAAGTGAAACAATAAAAGTGAAATATTCCTTTAAATTTCACACCTGGGGGGTGTCTATATTATGCATGTAAAGTAGCGCATTTTTCCCATGTTTATAACAGTCTGAGAGCAAAATGACATTTCTAAAGGAAAAAAAAGTAATTTAAAAGTGCTAGTGCTAGTGCCCTTCAGGTCTGGTATGGATATTAAGGGGAACTCCGTGCCAAAATTTTTTTTAAAAATGTTGTGGGGTTCCACCAAAAATCCACACCAGACCCTTATCCTAGCACGCAACCTAGCAGGCTGCAGGAAAAGAGGGGGGAGGAGAGAGCACCCCCCCTCCTGAATCGTACCAGGCCAAACAATAAAAACAATAAAAAGTGTAATATTCCTTTAAATTTCGTACCTGGGGGTGTCTATAGTATGCCTGAAAAGGGGCGCATGTTTCTCGTGTTTAGAACAGTCTGACAGCAAAATGACATTTCAAAGGAAAGAAAGTAATTTAAAACTACTCGCGGCTATTAATGAATTTCCGGTCCGACAATACACATAAAAGTTAATTGATAAAAACGGCATGGGAATTCTCCACAGGGGAACCCCGAACCAAAATAAAAAAAAATGACGTGGGGGTCCCCCTAAATTCTGTACCAGGCCCTTCAGGTCTGGTATGGATATTAAGGGGAACCCCGGCCAAAATTAAAAAAAAAAATGGCATGGGGTCCCCCTCAAAATCTATACCAGACCCTTCAGGTCTGGTATGGATTTTAAGGGGAACCCCGTGCCAAAATTAAAAAGAAAAATGGTGTGGGGTCCCCCAAAAAATCCAAACCAGACTCTTATCCAAGCACGCAACCTGGCAGGCCGCAGGAAAAGAGGGGGAGACGAGAGAGCGCCCCCCCTCCTGAACCGTACCAGTCCACATGCCCTCAACATTGGGAGGGTGCTTTGGGGTAGCCCCCCAAAACAACTTGTCCCCATGTTGATGGGGACAAGGGCCTCATCCCCACAACCCTTGCCCGGTGGTTGTGGGGGTCTGCGGGCGGGGGGCTTATCGGAATCTGGAACAAGGGGACCCCCAGATCCCGGCCCTCCCCCTTGTGTTAAATGGTAAGGGGGTACAAAAGTACCCCTACCATTTCACAAAAAAACTCAAAAATGTTAAAAATGACAAGAGACAGTTTTTTAAAAATCTTTTATTTAAATGCTTCTTCTTTCTTCTATCTTCTATCTTCTTTCTTCTATCTTCCTTCGGTTTCTTCCTCCATATTCTTCTTCTTCTGGTTCTTCTGGTTCTTCCTCCGGTGTTCTCGTCCGGAATCTTCCTCCGCTGCGTCTTCTTCCCTTCTTCTCCTCGGGCCGCTCCGCATACATGATGGCATGATGGGAGGCTCCCGCTGTGTGACGCTTCTACACTTCTGACTAAATAACGGGGGGCGGGGCCACCCGGTGACCCCGCACCCTCTGACGCACAGGGACTTAACAGGGACTTCCCTGTGGCATTCCCTGTGATGTCAGAGGGGGCGGGGCCACCTGTTATGTAACCCCGCCCCTTCTGACGTCACGGGGAAAGCCAAAGGGAAGTTCCCGTCAAGTCCCCGTGCGTCAGAGGGGGGCGGGGTCACCGGGTGCTGGTAGGGAAGTGGTTAAAAGCCATTCCAGACCCAAAGGATCCCCCACGCTGTTTTTTCCCCAATTTTATTTAAATTTTTTTTTTTTACAAAATTTTTTTTTTAAATTTAGCTTTCAGCAGGGAAGCCTTAACAACCTATTGACTGTGCGCTTGGCAGGCGAACATCCCACTAAGTGCCTAGAAAGTTTGGGTGGTAGGCGAGTACCTGAATGGGAATGTTCAGGCCAAACTTATGCTCGGACCAAATTGTTCGTCCATTCCTAGTGGTGCCTGAACAGGTGCAGAAAAATTGGGTCAAGGGTGTTGGTGTTGCCTAAACACTATAACCCCTCAAAGTTACTCTTGTTGGGCAGGGGAATGAGCCCTGCTGTAAAAAAATAGGAAAAAAATATTGAAATTACATGCACTTGTCAAACAGGTGCAGAAAAATTGGGCGTTGGGTGTTGGTGGTGTCTGAACACTGTAACCCCTCAAAGTTACTCTTGCTGGGCGCAGGAATGGGCCCTTCTGTTAAAAATAAAAATAAATTACATTACATGCACCTGTCAAACAGGTGCAGAATATTTGGGCCTTAGGTGTTGGTGGTGCCCTAAACCAAAATTGTTGGAAGCTAGCATAATCAAGATTCAGTAATAGGATAGGCAGCATAGTCAGTCTTCAAGAGATCCCAGATCCCTAGCAAATTCAATCAGTTACACCAGCATCAGGGGCTTGATAGCTACTGTTTATCCAGAAATGATTCATTTTGATAAATGTTAGCCTGTCAACGGAGTCTGTGGACATGCGCACCCTTTTATCATCACAAACCCTTCAGTAGCACTGAATGTCCACATGGAAAGCACGCTGGATGCAGGACAGGCCAGTAGCTCGATTGCATATTGAGCAAGTTCTGGCCAGTGGTCCAACCTCAAGACCCAGTAATCCAGTGGATGCTCAGTTGGAAAGGTCTCCAAGTTTGCTCTTAGATAATTCTGCACCATATGATGCAGATGCTGTCGATGGTTGCTTAAACAGCCCTGGGTGCTGAGGATTAAATAATTGTTGAAAGGCATCAGTCAGCCGGGTGCCTTCTCCACCACTCTTCCACTGACTGAATGAAGCCTCAGAAACATATTGTCCAGGAAATGGTAACCTTCCAGTGTCTGGAAAGGTGTAACACAAATCTCTCCTCAAGGCGTCCTGAAGATGTTTCATCCTCTGCTCCCTCTACGAAGGCAGGATTAGCTTTGCAACTTTACCCTTGTAACGTGGATCAAGAAGGGTTGCCAGCCAGTAATGATTCCTCTCTTTGATACCACAAATCCTTGGGTCCTTTCGCAGGCTTTGCAAAATCAGGGAGCCCATGCAGCGTAAGTTTGAGGAGGCATGAGATTCTGAGTCCTCTGGGTCACTAAGGATGACATTGTCAGGAACTACCTCCTCCCAGCCACGTACAACTCCTGGGGTTTCTGGGGACTGAAAACCATCCCTTGAAGACTGCTGTATGTTATCCTCTACATCCATGCTGACACAATCCTCCTCCGCCTCCTCTTCCTCCTGTGTGTTTGGCAACCCTGCAGGAATGTCATCTGCATAAAGGGGGCCTTGAGAGAAAAGAAAGTCCTCCTCTTTCTCCCGCTGTTCTGCCTCAAGTGCCCTGTCCATGATTCCACAAAGCGTGTGCTCCCACAGGAAGATTAGAGGGAAGTCTTTTGTGGTAACTTCAATACATTTTTTTTACCTAATTGTATTATGCTATTTTGTGGTATAAGGGCTTATGTTACAGCTATACTCAGCACAAGAAATGCTTTGACTACTTTTAACAATTCTGTCAAAAGGAAAGGCATCACTTTCATTTAGCATTTTCCACAAGTACTTATTATAAGAAATGTAAGTATACATTTTACTTTTTTTATTTTTATCTGCACTTAGAGTATACGCACTAATATCACTCTGCACTTATACATTTTTTCTATTTCTGAACATTTTTTTTATCAATGTTTATGTCTAAATTTTTGTTTGACTTTTTAATTTTGTAAGCTTTTCTTAAACCTTATATAAAAATGATTGCACTTGTATTTTATGCATTTATGAACATTGTGTTTGCACTGTACACATTTACTGTAATATGCCCTGTATTGGTGGTATGTGCAAGTGGACCCTGGGAGTCACTTTATCCTCCTATTACAGAAGTTGTGATTTGAAGAGATTGTCTATGTACCTTATTTTTTGGCTTACTATGGTTATTTTGGCTTAGGTACTGCTATAGGTTTTATATTTCTTGAAGCCCCTGCGTGGGTCCTCACCTTTGTGTCATGTTGTTTTGTTTATTGTCTATTTGGCACATGTTTCAATAAGCAGCTTTAAAAACAAAAACAAAAAACAACTCATGCATCCAAGTTTACTCATAGTAAATATAATATCTGTTTCCATATCTGTGATGCAGTGCATTTTGAAATATATGGCATTTACCTTTTTCCCTGTGTTTTGGGTTTGATTCACACCTATGCATTTTTTATTGTTTTTTGCACAATTTAACATGGTTAACATTTCAATATGCATTACACAGGCATTGTCCAATGTTGCCATCATCAGTACCATGAAGCCAGACAGGAGGTGACTTCTCTGAGGCTGCAAAAGTTCACCATTAGTGATAGGCAAATCTGCCTAGTTTTATTTGTCATGGTTTTGGGGACTCTTGTTAAAATATCTGTGAACCCAATCTTAGACCCCTTTCACACTTTTTAGCGGTACTTTAGCTCTGTTTTAGCTCTGCTCAGCACTTTGTGGCCGCTAGCAGGGTACTTTTAACCCCCACTAGTGGCCGAAGAAGGGGTTAAAAATACCTGTGTTGTGTTGCTTCGGAAGTGCTGCCCATTCATTGCAATGGTCAGGGCCGTTTTGGGAGCACTGTATATAGCACTCCCAAACCGCCCCAAAGATGCTGCTTGCAGGACTTTTTCTAATGTCCTACAAGCACACCGCCCCAGTGTGAAAGCACTCGGGCTTTCACATTTGGGCGGCATGGGAGGCAGTTTCCAGGTGCTTTACAGGTGCTATTTCCAGCGCTAAAATGCCTGAAAAGTGTGCAGGGGCGCTTAGAGGTAAAATGTATCGAAGTCTATAGAGGGGGGTAGTGGGGGTAATCTTGTAGTTAATGTATGGCTATTTCTAGGACTAATGGGCTATGTACTGTACAAAAAATACATGGGGTGCTTGGCACTGCCAATGGGCAAACTTACCTATACTAAAAAAGTTAAAAAAAAAGGTTAAAATTGGGAATAAGGCCTTTTTAAGTGGCTTCAAGGACAACATTGAAAACACACAAATTCTCTAATTAACATGCTTGGGAATGCCTTAAAGTTGTACATTGCAGAGAAAGAGCGACCAACTGTCCTAGGGAAGAAAGAAGCCATGCCACATCCAAAACATAAACAACAGAAAAATAAGGTTCCCCTGTGTGGATTTTCCCGGCACTTGCACAAAAGTTGTATATAGTAGCAGAGTACGGACTCATATAAAGAATAAAAAAGTATGTTTATTAATGAAAGAATTCATTTTCTAAAAACATTGTGGACATCATAAATAAAAAAAACATATTACATAATCGACATGGTTTGTATAAATCAGTCAACAATGATATTGTATACAGAATAAAAATCTCTCTTCAAACCCGACGCGTTTCAGGGTACATATTATATCAGTCCTTCTTCAGGGGCATAATTGAAAAGAGGGATTCATCTGAATTAATTGGAAAAAATATGATAAATCAGTCGATTGTTATATAGAATTATCGATAGAAATCCGTTTAGAGGTTATATGATCAATTGATCACTTACCTGAAAATGTTATCATTGGTTGCTCTGAGGAAAAGTTTAAAAACCACATAAGAAAAGTGAGGCGTATTGCGGGGGATAGTAACCAAGTATATAGATGTCGGGTTTGAAGAGAGATTATATGAGTCCTTACTCTGCTACTATATACAACTTTTGTGCAAGTGCCGGGAAAATCCACACAGGGGAACCTTATTTTTCTAAAGTTTTACATTGCGTCATGTAACAGCATGATATATTTTTTCTCAGTAACAGTGTTTGCTTTGGCAGTGCACATTTGGCAAATTGTGGAATTGTTTTTTTTTTTCCTTTTACAATCAGCATGGTTTATTCATTAACAGCATCTTAATCTGGTTTTAAATACAAGGCTTTTTCAGGTAGGTTTATCAGCAACAAATGCAGTTTCATGCAATGGTAATAGACCTGCTTTGATTAACAGATAGAAACTGGCCAGTAGTTTTCTGTATCTGTTTTTTTCTCACTGATGTAAAGCTGTGCTGCTATTGACCAATCTCTATCAAGCTCTCATTATGAATTAGGAGACTACTGATAATGCAACATTGTAAAATTTGCCAGCAGGAAGAGATTTTTAATGAGGGAGAATTGGCCAAAAGGCGCTAGAGAAAAGAGCATAGGCATGCGTTTTACTAGATGAGTTAAGGGATCTCAGATGACACAGCAGTGTAAAATTTGCTATCAGCAGCACAATTGTAAATAGCACATCTGGGACTACAAGAACTAGGATACTGCAGAGGGCACAGCAGTGTAAAATTTAAAACAAGTAAATATGATATACTTTTCTATATGTTTACTAATGCTAGCAGCCTGAGGATTAAAAATAATCAACGTTGATCGGGGGAGTGAAGTTTCATTTTAACTGCAGTAGGCAAAAGTCAGGTCTTCAACTTGCTTGCTCTGTTTGGTGAGGCAGGCTATAGATGATGCAATTCTTGTCCTGCAACCATGGGTTGCAGAAAAGAAAATAGCTTGATTTCCAGTGGCGGCTTGTGCTCAAATTGTTTTTTTTGGGGAGTGGCAAACAAACCCATCTCTTGGGCCCCCCCTCCCTGCCCGGAGACAGACGGGTAGGCGGCAATCTGTGGTCTTACCTTAGGAGGCCGATGACGAGGTGGTGCTGCATTCAGGGTAGGGCTCCTGTCCCTCTTCCTGCTCCTTGCTCCAGTTTGCCAAGGGAAGAGACGGGGCCATTGCTTCTCCTTTTGGTTGAACAGGAAATGGGTCCTGAGACTCCCTAGCCAATCGGGTCTCAGGACCCGCTTCCCGATTGGCCAGGAGGAGAACCAGGAAGACAATAGCGATTTGCCAATGTCACACAACTGGGTGTGCCCTGAGCCCACCCTTTTTTGAAGCCAATTAGATCCTCAGGCTCTAATCATGTGCTTCAAAAAAACAAAAAACCCATTGAAATCCATGCATCCAGTGCCCTGGATAAGGGGGGCAGCGCCCCTATGGACATGCCACCACTCTTGATTCCCCCATCAACACAGCCAGTGTTGATGGGGGCAATTTCTCCCACGGACCTATTGTGTTCTTCTGGCGAGGGAGTGCAGGGAGCTGTCCCTGCAGGGAGAAAAGTATAGCGATGGTAAGGGACTTTCTAAATACACACATACACAAAACATAACCATGGTATACTTGGTATTTTAAAATTATTGACGTAAAAAAAAAAAATTGAGTGTCACTTTAAGTATCTTAGTGATTTAATAAAATGACTGATTGTATTGTTATTATAAGTCTATAAGTGCAGCTTTTTAATGAGTTCCATATTGTGACAGACTTTCTCTAAACATTGTACCATTATAACTATATATAAAACTATATACATTATTAAAAAATATTCACACACAAACACACACTTGAAGAAATCCCTATTTCAGGTTGTAAGACATTTATAATATAACATAGTTGCTATAAAATGGCACTTTCAAAGATGTATTTTTCAACCACTACTATATTTAATTTAATTCTTAATATATTGATCTGTGAGAAGCTAATAAGAGAATTTAAGGAGTGCACTTAGGAAATTATTGTGTAATCTAAGACACTATCTTTTCCAGCGCCATTTACAGAGCAGAATACATTTATTTCTGTTCTTATTGAACAATAAAGCATTCGTTGTTGTAAATAATGGTATATTAGTTTGACAAGGGTCACGGTGGGAATCTCATTCTTACACTAAGATACTTTCACATGACTTGTAGTTGCCAAGAGCATTAGTGAATACAAGGGCATTTAGAGCTATTGAGCTGTTCACCCTGCTCTTCAGATGTGCAGTCCTTGTGACAGGGATGTGCCTGACAGCCCCTACAATGCACAACTTGTACAAATGTGGCTGATTTATCATCTAACGTTCCTGCCATCTGTTTTCATATTGCTTCCAGCATAAGATAAGTGGTTCTTGACCATGTGCTGCCGAGCTGAGAAGATTGCAAAGTTCATGAGTTGGCACAATTTATGATTAGGCAGGATTTTTTTTCTCAGGGCATCAGTCATCTGAGCAGAACCCAGAACAAACAATGTCCTGTCCAGATGTTTTCCTACTCTGAGAAACTTTGATTGCCTAGAAGATGCTTGGTCAGATCCCTATGACTTTCCCCGGCATCACATTATTCTATAATTTGGTGTTTTAGATTGCTGTGGAGATTAGATTTTATCAAGATAAATATTTTTTTTCTAATAAATTTTAAACTTTCCAGTTTACTAATATACAAAAAAAGGGAAAAAAGTTAATCACATATTTGCTTTGCATGTGCTTATGTTTTTTTTTTTTTTTACCTAAGCTTGTGTCACAGGTCTGATATCACATACTTGTGCAATACAGATAAACTGCTGCTAGCCTTGTAACGAGTGTTCTACATGTAATAGATGAAAGGTTTTTAAAGGAAAGTGTTTTCTTTATTATTGTACTTGTATTGGCAGAAAGCACAGATACATGAGCATTTGTTGACAAATTTGTCAAGGTGCATGTGAGACATCTTTGTCTCTATCTCCATGTTGGAAAGCATTTAACCCATTTAAATATATAGTAGTTAAGATTTATTTGATTTGATTTAAGTGGCTAAACCATATAATGAGAGGTAATCTCTACAATTAAAGCAGATGAATGACATTTTGTTTGCTGAAGTAATGTGTGTAATGCAGTGGTGTATTTAGGTTTTGTGCTGCCCTAGGCCTGACTAAACTTGTGCACCCCCTAATTTAAATACGACCCACCCTTTTCTGTCAATGCCAAGCCCCTTCCTGTTTAAGGCCTGCCCTGTCATCTGTAAACCACACCCTTTCCTCTTTAGGCCCCACCTTTTCTTTTTAGAGCTCCACCTCTTTCTCTCTGTACATTAACCACCTCCCACCCGGCCACTGCACATAAACGGCCGGGTGGTCATTTCCTTGTCCTGATCGGACGTTCAGGAACGTTCCTCAGAGCGAGTGCTCGCAGCACGGCCACAAGGCGCGCTGCGGCTTGGTCCTGTGATCATTATGACCACAGGACTGTCTTGAGTGTTGCAAAATCCTTAATGTTGCCTTTATGTATGCAATTCCGTGCCAGTAGAGGTGGTTTACCAGTTGAGGTCTGCAGGGTCTTATTCTTAAGTCCTGGTGTAAAGTCAGGATTGTCCATCATTGGAGTGAGTGGACTGAGAACTGATGTCAATTCAGTAGTGTTAGCTATTTTCTGAAATAGGTGTAGTGTAGTACCTGTCAATGGGTGTTTTCTAATTTGCTTGTTGTGGGATTTCCAAGGTATCCAAGGGGAGAATTTCAAAGGGGTTTGGTACAGTGAGGCCTCTAACAAGACCCAATCTTTGGATTCTGTATGGCAATACCAGTCTAACACCCTTGTGAGGTGTGAAGCAAGATAATATTTGTAGAAATTTGGTATGCCCATACCCCCTTGTTCTTTTGGTCTAGTGAGGAGTTGGAATTTGATTCTGGCTTTTTTGTGTCCCCAGAGGAATTGCAACAGTATAGATTGTAAAGCCTTAAAGAAAGATTGGGGTATTTTGATAGGAAGGGATCTGAGTAAATACAGCAATCTTGGAAGAATAACCATTTTTAATATCGCCGCCCTCCCGAACCATGAGAAGAATTTGTTGTTCCATGTTTTTAGGTCTTTCTTTATTTCTTGTAGTAAAGCAGGAAAGTTATGTTCATATAGGGATGCTAATCTTGGTGTTAAGTTTATTCCCAAATATTTGAGGGAGTGCGTTTCCCATCTAAAGCGGCAATTGGTTTTGGTGTTATTCAGTAGTTCATCAGGTAGGAAAATATTCATTGCTTCCGATTTTGTGTAATTTATTTTAAAATTTGAGAGATAGCCATATTCGGTAAATTGTTTCAGCAGGTTTGGCATTGTTAAGTGTGGTTTAGTTAAGAAAAACTGGAGGTCGTCGGCATATGCCGCGATCTTGTATTCTTTATTCGCAACTTCGAATCCTGTAATAGATTTATCTTGATTTATCATTCTAATAAATGGTTCTAGGGAGAGTATGAATAGTAGAGGGGACAATGGGCATCCCTGTCTCGTACCATGAGACAGGGATTGTGATCAAGACACTCTCTGACAACGAGCCATTGATTTTCAACTTAGCTGACGGTTTGTCATATAGGGCTGATATCCACATCAACATGCGGGGGCCTAGACCCAAGTATTTGCACGTGTCTAGCATAAAATCCCATGAGACTCTATCGAAGGCCTTCTCCGCATCCGTGGACAGGAGAAGGCCCTCACAGCCTCCATTGTGTGCTGCATGTGACAACAAAAGGGCCTTGATCACATTGTCTCTAGCCTCTCTATTGGGCATAAAGCCCACCTGTTCTGGGCCTATTAGCGAGGGTAGTATTGATCTTAATCTGTTTGCCAACACTTTCGCCATAATTTTAAGGTCTAAATTTAGTAAGGAAATGGGTCTGTAGCTTGTGCACTCCATGGGGTCTTTTCCTGGTTTTGGTACTACTGTGATATGGGCTGCTAGAAATTCGGTTGGTACCTGGGAAGTGGAAGTTAAGGCGTTTAAAGCTTTTTGTAAGGGGGTTGTTAGAATATTACTAAATGTTTTATAATAAATTGAGGTAAAGCCGTCTGGGCCCGGGCTTTTCCCTGGTTTGAGATCTTTTATTGCTGACTCAATTTCTGTTTCTGTGATTTCTTCCTCTAAGAGGGATGTCTCTGTGTCCCCCAATCTGGGTATTCCACCCCTAATAAGGTAGTCTTGTATAGTTGTCTTTCTGTCTGTTTTTATGTCAGATGTTTTATGTTGTGTAGGTAAGTTGTACAGTTCCGTGTAAAATTGTTGGAATTGTGTCGCTATTGCTTCTGTAGTTGTAGCTAATGTCCCTTCTCGTGATCTGATTCCTGCTATGTGGTTTTTTGAGTTAGCTTCTTTCAATGCTCTGGATAGTAGCCTGCCTGTTTTGTCACCTGACTCATAGTATATAGCTTTTTTGAAGAACAGCATTCTTTTCGATTTGTGCTCAAATATTTGTTGTAATGTCTTGCGGGCATCAAGGAGATCTTTAGCTGATTGTAGTGATAGGGAATGTTTATGGCTATTTTCCAGGGTATTAATTTTATTTATCAGTGTATTAATTTCTTGTTCCTGTTTTTTCTTTCTTTGGGCTCCCAGTTTAATTAGTTCCCCTCTAATACGGCATTTGTGTGCCTGCCATGTTGTCATGGGGTTCATTGTAGGGGTGCTGTTGTGTCTGAAATATTCAGACAATGTCGCAGTTATTTTGGGCAGTAGTTCTATGTCTGTTATGAGTGAGGGGTTGAGTCTCCATATATTAGATCTGGAGGCTGGAGTGCTTAAGTCTAGTGTCAGGGATATCGGTGCGTGGTCAGACAGTACTTGGACTCCTATTTGGGCGTCAATTACATTTGGTAGGTCCCTTTGAGTAATGAACAGTAGGTCTATACGTGAGTATCTGTTGTGTGGAGCCGAGAAACAAGAAAAGTCCCTAGTATCTGGGTGGAGGAATCTCCATGTGTCTATTAATTGTAGTGAGTTGAGGAGTGTTTTAATTCTTTTAAGGGCGCTATACTTAATGCAGGATTTCCCCGAGGAGGAATCAACTACTGGATTTAGTGGTACATTGAAGTCTCCACCTAAAATGAGTAATCCTATTGCGAACCCTGTCAGTGCTCGAACTATTTTTTGGCAGAAGGTAACCTGGCCTGAATTAGGGAAGTAAACGTTCGCTAATGGGATGGGTCTATCAAAGTATGTACCTTTAACAAATATGTATCTACCCTCTGGGTCTATGAGATTTTCTCTAAGGGTGAATGGGGCATCTTTACTTACCAGAGTCGAGACTCCCTTGGTTTTAGCAGTGTCATTTGTCGCATGGTACGCCTCTGTGAAGTAGGTATTGGTGAGTTTTGGTATGTGCCCTGTTTTAAAATGGGTCTCGTGGAGGAAGACAAAGTGTGGCTTACCTTTCTTCAGTTCCAAAAGGAGTGTTGACCTTTTCTCAGGGACATTGAGCCCTCTTATGTTGTGTGAGATCACTTTGGGGGATTTCCCCAATGCTGAGTAGGCCATCGGTGTATTTGGATGGTTGAAGACCGTATGTGAGTTCTGAAATAAATTTGTCTGTAATATCTGTTAACGACCAATCTCCACCTTAGTGCGATATTTATTAGCTGGGTAGTGAGAAGGGGGAGAGATAAAGAGGGAGAAGGAGGAAGGAAGATAAGTTAGTAGATAAAAAAGTAAATATCAGAGGTGAATTCACCTCCTAACAGAGTAAGGTTATTAACTTTAGTCAATTAACACACTGTACTAAAGTGACTAAGTAGTGTATCGGAGTATAAAAACTTGGCTCAGATATACTTTTGTGGGTACGTGGATAGTCAGCGCCCGTAAAGAAAAAATGAAAAACTTGTTTTAGACTAGTTAACTGGCAGTTCAAAAAAAAAACAGAGAAAAAAGAGAACGGCTCAGCCTCTTTAAGGCAACATTTGGATTTGGGTCTGGAAATAACTTCCCAATTCAGAACCTGATCCTTTAGATCTCCCATGAATAGAGAGTATTGTCTGTAACATCCATGGACTTCCGTGTCTGGTAGCTGTCAAAGTTCAGGGATTAGTGTCTGCGTTTTCGTGAGTTTGGGTAGACGAATCTGCTTGTCTGACCTGTGGTCTATTGTTGCCTGTGTTGCTGTGTTGCTGGATTTGTATTCCACCTTATGAGATTGTTCGGCATAGGATACACAAATTTGTAGGTTATCTTTTAGTTTGGTTTCAAGTCATGTTTTCTTAAGAAATAATATGTAGTGGATGTCATCTAGGCCTTAATTGCAGTGTGCCAGAGTTAACTTAACGTGTGAACTTAAACTTGGTTATGTTTGCTTTAGCCGATGACTGCGATGTTTGACTTGGATCTTGTTGTGTCCATGCATCTCCATTTATGGGGAAATTGATCTGCAGTGAGAATGTAACTTCCTGCTCAATTTTTGGTGTAGGATACCTTTGGGTAGGTTCTGGTGGGAAGGGCTCTAGGTCAGTTCAGTTTGCGAAACCTGGATGGTGTGGAGCGTGGTGCAGGGGTCCCCCTTATTGATCCTCTTCCCTTTCCATGTTTCATTTTCTTAGAGAGTTGTTTATCCGGAGTAGACAAGGGGGAACCTGGGGGGCTTCTGGTGTGAGGGGGTAAAGTAAACTCCTGGTACCATTCGGGTAGATCAATCAGATCTAAGTCCAGGGCTGCACAGAAATCAGGGAGATCCTCTGGTGTGCGTAACACAAGCTGTTTTCCTGAGATTGTAATTACAAACGCAAAGGGGAAACGCCATGTGTATTTTATGTCTCTTTCCCTCAATATATCCAGGAGGGGTCGCAGGGCCCTGCGGTTCCTCAGTGTGATCTGTGAAAGGTCCTGGTATAACATTATGTTTGCCCCATTAAAAATGATGTGGTCATTCCTCCTCGCTTTCCTCATGATATCCTCCTTAAGAGGGAAACTCTGTAGGCAGCATATTATGTCTCTGGGGGGAGCAGTATCTGGGCCTCTGGCTCTGAGGGCTCTGTGTGCTCTGACAAATTCTATATCAGAATCCTCCTGTCTCTCCAGCAGACTGTTAAACACTCGCTTCAGTGCAGGGATTATCTGATCATTGTCAACTGACTCAGGTATCCCTCTCACCCTGATATTATTTCTCCTTCCTCGGTTATCGAGGTCCTCTATGTGTCGGTTCATTTCAATGAAGTGAGACACATGTGAATCTGCAATCTTATCTAATCGGACCAGTTCTCTGTCTCTTTGCCTGTCCTGTACTTCTACAGCCTCCAACTTGTCAGACAGCACTAGCAGATTAGACTTTAAGTCTGTAATGGCTGCTGAGAATGTTGCCTTAATGTCTGCTGCAAAGACAGACATGTCGGCGTAAGTGAGGGGTTTGTGAGAGCGAGTCCCGCTCCTACCTGTTTCCTCCAGAGCGGATTGCGAGTCCTCGCTGAAGTCATCTTCCTCCTGCTGGGCGCCCGCCATCTTGTGTCCCGCCATGCTGCCGCGGGTTTAGCTTTGAGTAGCTCAGAGATGCTTCTGCTGGAAGTAGAGGCTGGGGTACGGCGTGTTTTGGGGTGAGAGGTCCGGTGAGTCAGTCTGCCCATCTCCTGACCCAGGTAAGCTGGAAATAATGCTGTTGGCTGTGTCCGTTTACGGAGCTCCGCTAGTGTGCTGCCATCTCGGTCGCTCGCTAAGCCACGCCCCCTGTTCAGTCTTTTTTTATTTGTAGCGTAAAAAATAAAAATCCCAGCGGTGATTAAATACCCTCAAAGAAAAGCTCTATTTGTGTGAAAAAAACATAAATATGTAATTTGAGTACAGTGTTGCTTGACCGTGCAATTGTCATTTAAAATGTGACAGCGCTGAAAGCTGAAAATTGGTCTGGGAAGGAGGGGGGTGAAAGTGCCCAGTATTGAAGTGGTTAAAAGTGGGTACCAAGTGCAGCCTCATCAGTGCCCATCAAAGCAGCCTCATCGGTGCCCATTAAAGCAGCCTCATCGGTGCCCATCAAAGCAGCCTCCTCAGTGCCCATCAAAGCAGCCTCATCAGTGCCCATCAAAGCTGCCTCATCAGTGCCCATCAAAGCTGTCTCATTAGTGCCCATCAAAGCTGCCTCATCAGTGCCCATCAAAGCTGTCTCATTAGTGCCCATCAAAGCTGTCTCATTAGTGCTCATCAGTGCAGCCTCGTCAGTGCCCATCAATGCAGCCTCATCAGTGCTCATCAGTGCAGCCTCGTCAGTGCCCATCAAAGCCAGTGTGAACTGAGCCTAAGCCTAGGTTCACATTGGAGCAATTTGTCATGCAATTTGAGAGATCAAATCGCATGACAAGTTGCAGGCTATTGGAGGCAATGGCACTGTTCCAATCGGTGTGACACTGATCTTGCAGCGTCGCAACGATTTGCAAAAGTAGTTTTTGTACTACTTTTGCCGATTTCAGGGGCGACTTCAATAGACATCTGTGAATGAAGACACACAAATGTCTATCAAGTAGCACCTAAAATCGCGCTGACCTTGCTACTTTGAAATCGTGCTACTTCAAGTGAAATAGTGTGATTTTAAAGTAGCATCAATGTGAACCGGGACAAGGAGCTATGAAAGGTGAACCACATATACAAGCAGTCACTAAGGTGTTAAATGCCATTGCTTCCAGAATCACCAGACTGCAGATATTGAGCTGTAAAGAGTTAACCATATATGTAAGCAGCAGTGTACATGTGTCCATTGAAGCAGAGTAGTAAAGCACAGCAAGGACACAAAGGGTTAATTATCAGAGAGTCGTATTTCAGATCACAGGAAGATGATAGGAGAAACAAAGTCAAAGCAGAGATAAGCCCTGTGTGAGGTTTAAGGAGAGACAGTGAAGAGGATGGGGATTTTATTCTCACCCTCGGGGATATACAGACTGTAGCTGAGTCTGCCCACTGAAGACACAATCCGACCCGGGAATCACAACACCGGAGGAGACACTGACAAGTTCTCTCTTGTCTATGCAGAGGGGGAGGGGGAACTGTGAGCACACGCTGTGTGCACTCCATGTGAGAGACGCTCGGCCAGCAAAGCAATGGACTGACTCAGGAGGCAGAGGGGGGGCTTATTTCGTGCGGGGGGGGTGCGGCCGCCGCCCCCCCCCCACAAAGTGCCGCCCTAGGCCTGGGCCTTGTTGGTCTAGGCCAAAATACAGCACTGGTGTAATGGTGGCACTCTTAGATTCACCCTGCACAGAGATTTTTCAGTTCACAGGACAACAATCTAATTGGCAGCAAACTGCCAGGGATCCTTATGGGGTAGTTTAACCATTTTCTGATGAGCGTACGCAGATGTGCCTACTCAGCTTTCCGGGGTTATACCGGGATAATGCCCGCAGCTGTAGGCGTTATCCAATAACTGTTTTTTAGAGCCAGCGATTGGCTATCCAGCTATAACAACTGATGCGGCTAAAAGCCGCTCGGCTGTTATACCGGAGGAGCAGGAGGGGACCCCCCCAAGGGCCGATCCTAGGGTCACAGGCGCCTGGGTGCCAAAATATTTCTGGCACCCCCACATGGGCGTGGTCATTTTAGTAACTCCTCCCCTTTATAAATATTTCTGTGGCAACGACTCAACCACAGAGATGCTCCACCACGAAGTCTTCATTACACTGGGATCCTTACAGGTACAATAAACAAAATACAGGAAGAGAAGCAAGAGTACTTTATTGGGACCTGGAGGGGGACCTCTCTGATGGAGACAGAGAGCGCTTCTGTTAGAAAGTCTGTTAGAAAGAGCCCCCAGAAATACTACAGATATGATACAGGAGATGGTCAGAGACTGCAGACATAGTACAGGAGATGGTAAGAGACTGCAGACATGATACAAGAGATGATCAGGGACCGCAGACATAGTACAAGAGATAATCAGAGACTGCATACATAGTACAGGAGATGGTCAGAGACTGCAGACATGGTACAGGAGCTGGTCAGAGATTGCAGACATAGTACAGGAGCTTGCCAGAGACTGCAGACATGGTACAGGAGCTGGTCAGAGACTACAGACATAATACAGGAGATGGTCAGAGACTGCAGACATAGTACAGGAAATGGTCAGAGACTGCAGACATAGTACAGGAAATGGTCAGAGACTGCAGACATTATATAGGAGAAGGTTAGAGACTGCAGACATAGAACAGGAGATGGTCAGAGACTGCAGACATGATAAAGGAGACGGTTAGAGACTGCAGACATAGTACATGAGATGGTCAGAGACTGCAGACATAATACAGGA
Organism: Lithobates clamitans; assembly: GCA_037952925.1. NCBI lineage: Eukaryota > Metazoa > Chordata > Amphibia > Anura > Ranidae > Lithobates > Lithobates clamitans. The sequence continues at coordinate 182,897 of JBBGZY010001615.1, read as the reverse complement.
GATGATCAGAGCCTGCAGACATAGTACAGAAGATGGTCCGAGACTGCAGACATAATATAAGAGATGGTCAGAGACTGCAGACATAATAGAGGAGATCATCAGAGACTGCAGACATAATACAGTAGATGGTCAGAGACTGCACACATAGTACAGGAGACGATCAGAGACTGCAGATATAGTACAGGAGACGGTTAGAGACAGCAGATATAGTACAGGAGATGGTTAGAGACAGCAGACATAGTACAGGAGGTGGTCAGAGACTGAAGACATAATAGAGGAGATCATCAGAGACTGCAGACATAATACAGGAGATGGTCAGTGACTGCACACATAGTAGAGGAGACGATCAGAGACTGCAGATATAGTACAGGAGATGGTTAGAGACAGCAGACGTAGTACAGGAGATGGTCAGAGACTGCAGATCAAGTACAGGAAACGGTTAGAGACAGCAGACATAGTACAAGAGATGGTCAGAGCCTGCAGACATGATATAGGAGACGGTTAGAGACTGCAGACATAATACAGGAGATGATCAGAGACTGCAGACATAATACAGGAGATGGTCAGAGACTGCAGACATAATACAAGAGATGGTCAGAGACTGCAGACACAATACAGGAGATGATCAGAGACTGCAGACATAATACAGGCGATGGTCAGAGACTGCACACATAGTACAGGAGACGATCAGAGACTGCAGACATAGTACAGGAGATGGTCAGAGACTGCAGACATGATACAGGAGATGGTCAGAGACTGCAGACATAATACAAGAGATGGTCAGAGACTGCAGACATAATACAAGAGATGGACAGAGACTGCAGACATAGTACAGGAGATGGTAAGAGACTGCAGACATAGTATAGGAGATGGTCCGAGACTGCAGACATGATACAGGTGATGGTCCGAGACTGCAGACATGATACAGGAGATGGTCCGAGACTGCAGACATAGTACAGGAGATGGTCAGAGACTGCAGGCATAGTACAGGAGATGGTCCGAGACTGCAGACATAGTACAGGAGATGGTCAGAGACTGCAGACATAGTACAGAAGATGGTCAGAGACTGCAGACATGATATAGGAGATGGTTAGAGACTGCAGACATTGTACAGGAGATGGTCAGATACTGCAGACATAGTACAGGAGAGGGTCAGAGACTGCAGACATGATAAAGGAGACGGTTAGAGACTGCAGACATTGTACAGAAGATGGTTAGAGACTGCAGACATAGTACAGGAGATGGTCAGAGACTGCAGACATGATATAGGAGACGGTTTGAGACTGCAGACATAGAACAGGAGATGGTCAGAGACTGCAGACATGATAAAGGAGACGGTTAGAGACTGCAGACATAGTACATGAGATGGTCAGAGACTGCAGACATAATACAGGAGATTATCAGAGCCTGCAGACATAGGACAGAAGATGATCCGAGACTGCAGACATAATATAAGAGATGGTCAGAGACTGCAGACATAACAGAGGTGATCATCAGAGACTGCAGACATAATACAGTAGATGGTCAGAGACTGCAGACATAATACAGTAGATGGTCAGAGACTGCACACATAGTACAGGAGATGATCAGAGACTGCAGATATAGTACAGGAGACGGTTAGAGACAGCAGATATAGTACAGGAGACAGTTAGAGACAGCAGACGTAGTACAGGAGATGGTCAGAGACTGCAGACATAATAGAGGAGATCATCAGAGACTGCAGACATAATACAGGAGATGGTCAGAGACAGCACACATAGTACAGGAGATGATCAGAGACTGCATATATAGTACAGGAGATGGTTAGAGACAGCAGACGTAGTACAGGAGATGGTCAGAGACTGCAGATAAAGTACAGGAAACGGTTAGAGACAGCAGACATAGTACAGGAGATGGTCAGAGACTGCAGACATGATATAGGAGACGGTTAGAGACTGCAAACATAATACAGGAGATGATCAGAGACTGCAGACATAGTACAGGAAATGGTCAGAGACTGCAGACATAGTACAGGAAATGGTCAGAGACTGCAGACATTATATAGGAGAAGGTTAGAGACTGCAGACATAGAACAGGAGATGGTCAGAGACTGCAGACATGATAAAGGAGACGGTTAGAGACTGCAGACATAGTACATGAGATGGTCAGAGACTGCAGACATAATACAGGAGATGATCAGAGCCTGCAGACATAGTACAGAAGATGGTCCGAGACTGCAGACATAATATAAGAGATGGTCAGAGACTGCAGACATAATAGAGGAGATCATCAGAGACTGCAGACATAATACAGTAGATGGTCAGAGACTGCACACATAGTACAGGAGACGATCAGAGACTGCAGATATAGTACAGGAGACGGTTAGAGACAGCAGATATAGTACAGGAGATGGTTAGAGACAGCAGACATAGTACAGGAGGTGGTCAGAGACTGAAGACATAATAGAGGAGATCATCAGAGACTGCAGACATAATACAGGAGATGGTCAGTGACTGCACACATAGTAGAGGAGAAGATCAGAGACTGCAGATATAGTACAGGAGATGGTTAGAGACAGCAGACGTAGTACAGGAGATGGTCAGAGACTGCAGATCAAGTACAGGAAACGGTTAGAGACAGCAGACATAGTACAAGAGATGGTCAGAGCCTGCAGACATGATATAGGAGACGGTTAGAGACTGCAGACATAATACAGGAGATGATCAGAGACTGCAGACATAATACAGGAGATGGTCAGAGACTGCAGACATAATACAAGAGATGGTCAGAGACTGCAGACACAATACAGGAGATGATCAGAGACTGCAGACATAATACAGGCGATGGTCAGAGACTGCACACATAGTACAGGAGACGATCAGAGACTGCAGACATAGTACAGGAGATGGTCAGAGACTGCAGACATGATACAGGAGATGGTCAGAGATTGCAGACATAATACAGGAGATGGTCAGAGACTGCAGACATAATACAAGAGATGGACAGAGACTGCAGACATAGTACAGGAGATGGTAAGAGACTGCAGACATAGTATAGGAGATGGTCCGAGACTGCAGACATGATACAGGTGATGGTCCGAGACTGCAGACATGATACAGGAGATGGTCCGAGACTGCAGACATAGTACAGGAGATGGTCAGAGACTGCAGGCATAGTACAGGAGATGGTTCGAGACTGCAGACATAGTACAGGAGATGGTCAGAGACTGCAGACATAGTACAGAAGATGGTCAGAGACTGCAGACATGATATAGGAGATGGTTAGAGACTGCAGACATTGTACAGGAGATGGTCAGATACTGCAGACATAGTACAGGAGAGGGTCAGAGACTGCAGACATGATATAGGAGACGGTTAGAGACTGCAGACATTGTACAGGAGATGGTTAGAGACTGCAGACATAGTACAGGAGATGGTCAGAGACTGCAGACATGATATAGGAGATGGTTTGAGACTGCAGACATAGAACAGGAGATGGTCAGAGACTGCAGACATGATAAAGGAGACGGTTAGAGACTGCAGACATGATAAAGGAGACGGTTAGAGACTGCAGACATAGTACATGAGATGGTCGGAGACTGCAGACATAATACAGGAGATTATCAGAGCCTGCAGACATAGGACAGAAGATGATCCGAGACTGCAGACATAATATAAGAGATGGTCAGAGACTGCAGACATAACAGAGGTGATCATCAGAGACTGCAGACATAATACAGTAGATGGTCAGAGACTGCAGACATAATACAGTAGATGGTCAGAGACTGCACACATAGTACAGGAGACGATCAGAGACTGCAGATATAGTACAGGAGACGGTTAGAGACAGCAGATATAGTACAGGAGATGGTTAGAGACAGCAGACATAGTACAGGAGGTGGTCAGAGACTGAAGACATAATAGAGGAGATCATCAGAGACTGCAGACATAATACAGGAGATGGTCAGTGACTGCACACATAGTAGAGGAGAAGATCAGAGACTGCAGATATAGTACAGGAGATGGTTAGAGACAGCAGACGTAGTACAGGAGATGGTCAGAGACTGCAGATCAAGTACAGGAAACGGTTAGAGACAGCAGACATAGTACAAGAGATGGTCAGAGCCTGCAGACATGATATAGGAGATGGTTAGAGACTGCAGACATAATACAGGAGATGATCAGAGACTGCAGACATAATACAGGAGATGGTCAGAGACTGCAGACATAATACAAGAGATGGTCAGAGACTGCAGACACAATACAGGAGATGATCAGAGACTGCAGACATAATACAGGCGATGGTCAGAGACTGCACACATAGTACAGGAGACGATCAGAGACTGCAGACATAGTACAGGAGATGGTCAGAGACTGCAGACATGATACAGGAGATGGTCAGAGACTGCAGACATAATACAAGAGATGGTCAGAGACTGCAGACATAATACAAGAGATGGACAGAGACTGCAGACATAGTACAGGAGATGGTAAGAGACTGCAGACATAGTATAGGAGATGGTCCGAGACTGCAGACATGATACAGGTGATGGTCCGAGACTGCAGACATGATACAGGAGATGGTCCGAGACTGCAGACATAGTACAGGAGATGGTCAGAGACTGCAGGCATAGTACAGGAGATGGTTCGAGACTGCAGACATAGTACAGGAGATGGTCAGAGACTGCAGACATAGTACAGAAGATGGTCAGAGACTGCAGACATGATATAGGAGATGGTTAGAGACTGCAGACATTGTACAGGAGATGGTCAGATACTGCAGACATAGTACAGGAGAGGGTCAGAGACTGCAGACATGATATAGGAGACGGTTAGAGACTGCAGACATTGTACAGGAGATGGTTAGAGACTGCAGACATAGTACAGGAGATGGTCAGAGACTGCAGACATGATATAGGAGACGGTTTGAGACTGCAGACATAGAACAGGAGATGGTCAGAGACTGCAGACATGATAAAGGAGACGGTTAGAGACTGCAGACATGATAAAGGAGACGGTTAGAGACTGCAGACATAGTACATGAGATGGTCGGAGACTGCAGACATAATACAGGAGATTATCAGAGCCTGCAGACATAGGACAGAAGATGATCCGAGACTGCAGACATAATATAAGAGATGGTCAGAGACTGCAGACATAACAGAGGTGATCATCAGAGACTGCAGACATAATACAGTAGATGGTCAGAGACTGCAGACATAATACAGTAGATGGTCAGAGACTGCACACATAGTACAGGAGACGATCAGAGACTGCAGATATAGTACAGGAGACGGTTAGAGACAGCAGATATAGTACAGGAGACAGTTAGAGACAGCAGACGTAGTACAGGAGATGGTCAGAGACTGCAGACATAATAGAGGAGATCATCAGAGACTGCAGACATAATACAGGAGATGGTCAGAGGCAGCACACATAGTACAGGAGATGATCAGAGACTGCATATATAGTACAGGAGATGGTTAGAGACAGCAGACGTAGTACAGGAGATGGTCAGAGACTGCAGATAAAGTACAGGAAACGGTTAGAGACAGCAGACATAGTACAGGAGATGGTCAGAGACTGCAGACATGATATAGGAGACGGTTAGAGACTGCAAACATAATATAGGAGATGATCAGAGACTGCAGACATAATAAAGAAGATGGTCCGAGACTGCAGACATAATACAAGAGATGGTCAGAGACTGCAGACATAATACAGGAGATGATCAGAGACTGCAGACATAATACAGGAGATGGTCAGAGACTGCACACATAGTACAGGAGACGATCAGAGACTGCAGACATAGTACAGGAGATGGTCAGAGACTGCAGACATAAAACAAGAGATGGTCAGAGACTGCAGACATACTACAGGAGATGGTCAGAGACTGCAGACATAATAAAAGAGATGGTCAGAGACTGCAGACATAATACAAGAGATGGACAGAGACTGCAGACATAGTACAGAGATGGTCAGAGACTGCAGACATAGCACAGGAGATGGTAAGAGACTGCAGACATAGTATAGGAGATGGTCAGAGACTGCAGACATGACACAGGAGATGGTCCGAGACTGCAGACATGATACAGGAGATGGTCCGAGACTGCAGACATAGTACAGGAGATGGTCAGAGACTGCAGGCATAGTACAGGAGATGGTCCGAGACTGCAGACATAGTACAGGAGATGGTCAAAGACAGCAGACATAAAACAGGAGATGGTCAGAGACTGCAGACATAGTACAGGAGATGGTCAGAGACTGTAGACATAGTACAGGAGATGGTCAGAGACTGCATACATGATATAGGAGATGGTTAGAGACTGCAGACATTGTACAGGAGATGGTCAGATACTGCACACATAGTACAGGAGATGGTCAGAGACTGCAGACATGATATAGGAGACGGTTAGAGACTGCAGACATTGTACAGGAGATGGTCAGAGACTGCAGACATAATACAGGAGATGATCAGAGACAGCAGACATAGTACAGAAGATGGTCCGAGACTGCAGACATAATATAAGAGATGGTCAGAGACTGCAGACATAATAGAGGAGATGATCAGAGACTGCAGACATAATACAGGAGATGGTCAGAGACTGTACACATAGTACAGGAGACGATCAGAGACTGCAGATATGGTACAGGAGACGGTTAGAGACAGCAGACGTAGTAGAGGAGATGGTCAGAGACTGCAAATATAGTACAGGAGACGGTTAGAGACAGAAGACATAGTACAGGAGATGGTCAGAGACTGCAGACATGATATAGGAGATGGTTAAAGACTGCAGACATAATACAAGAGATGATCAGAGACTGCAGACATAATACAGGAGAAGGTCCGAGACTGCAGACATAATACAAGAGATGGTCAGAGACTGCAGACATAGTACAGGAGATGGTCAGAGACTGCAGACATGATACAGGAGATGGTCAGAGACTGCAGACATACTACAGGAGATGGTCAGAGACTGCAGACATAATACAAGAGATGGACAGAGACTGCAGACATAGTACAGAGATGGTCAGAGACTGCAGACATAGTACAGGAGATGGTAAGAGACTGCAGACATAGTATAGGAGATGGTCTGAGACTGCAGACATGACACAGGAAATGGTCCGAGACTGCAGACATGATACAGGAGATGGTCCGAGACTGCAGAAATAGTACAGGAGATGGTCAGAGACTGCAGACATAGTACAGGAGATGGCTCGAGACTGCAGACATAGTACAGGAGATGGTCAGAGACTGCAGACATAGTAAAGGAGGTGGTCAGAGACTGCAGACATAGTACAGGAGATGGTCAGAGACTGCAGACATAGTACAGGAGATGGTCAGAGACTGCATACATGATATAGGAGATGGATAGAGACTGCAGACATTGTACAGGAGATGGTCAGATACTGCAGACATAGTACAGGAGATGGTCAGAGACTGCAGACATGATATAGGAGACAGTTAGAGACTGCAGACATTGTACAGGAGATGGTCAGAGACTGCAGACATAATACAGGAGATGATCAGAGACTGCAGACATAGTACAGGAGATGGTCAGAGACTGCAGACATGATATAGGAGACGGTTAGAGACTGCAGACATTGTACAGGAGATGGTCAGAGACTGCAGACATAATATAAGAGATGGTCAGAGACTGCAGACATAATAGAGGAGATGATCAGAGACTGCAGACATAATACAGGAGATGGTCAGAGACTGCACACATAGTACAGGAGACGATCAGAGACTGCAGATATAGTACAGGAGACGGTTAGGGACAGCAGACGTAGTAGAGGAGATGGTCAGAGACTGCAGATATAGTACAGGAGACGGTTAGAGACAGAAGACATAGTACAGGAGATGGTCAGAGACTGCAGACATGATATAGGAGATGGTTAAAGACTGCAGACATAATACAGGAGATGATCAGAGACTGCAGACATAATACAGGAGATGGTCCGAGACTACAGACATAATACAAGAGATGGTCAGAGACTGCAGACATAATACAGGAGATGATCAGAGACTGCAGACATAATACAGGACATGGTCAGAGACTGCACACATAGTACAGGAGACGATCAGAGACTGCAGACGTAGTACAGGAGATGGTCAGGGACTGCAGACATAGTACAGGAGATGGTCAGAGACTGCATACATGATATAGGAGATGGTTAGAGACTGCAGACATTGTACAGGAGATGGTCAGATACTGCAGACATAGTACAGGAGATGGTCAGAGACTGCAGACATGATATAGGAGACGGTTAGAGACTGCAGACATTGTACAGGAGATGGTCAGAGACTGCAGACATAATACAGGAGATGATCAGAGACTGCAGACATAGTACAGGAGATGGTCAGAGACTGCAGACATGATATAGGAGACGGTTAGAGGCTGCAGACATTGTACAGGAGATGGTCAGAGACTGCAGACATAATACAGGAGATGATCAGAGACTGCAGACATAGTACAGAAGATGGTCCGAGACTGCAGACATAATATAAGAGATGGTCAGAGACTGCAGACATAATAGAGGAGATGATCAGAGACTGCAGACATAATACAGGAGATGGTCAGAGACTGCACACATAGTACAGGAGACGATCAGAGACTGCAGATATAGTACAGGAGATGGTTAGAGACAGCAGACGTAGTAGAGGAGATGGTCAGAGACTGCAGATATAGTACAGGAGACAGTTAGAGACAGAAGACATAGTACAGGAGATGGTCAGAGACTGCAGACATGATATAGGAGATGGTTAAAGACTGCAGACATAATACAGGAGATGATCAGAGACTGCAGACATAATACAGGAGATGGTCCGAGACTACAGACATAATACAAGAGATGGTCAGAGAGTGCAGACATAATACAGGAGATGATCAGAGACTGCAGACATAATACAGGAGATGGTCAGAGACTGCACACATAGTACAGGGGACGATCAGAGACTGCAGAGAGAGTACAGGAGATGGTCAGAGACTGCATTTATGATACAGAAGATGGTCAGAGACTACAGACATACTACAGGAGATGGTCAGAGACTGCAGATATAGTACAGGAGACGATCAGAGACTGCAGATATAGTACAGGAGACGGTTAGAGACTGCAGACATAGTACAGAGATGGTCAGAGACTGCAGACATAGTACAGGAGATGGTAAGAGACTGTAGACATAGTATAGGAGATGGTCAGAGACAGCAGACATGATACAGGAGATGGTCCGAGACTGCAGACATAGTACAGGAGATGGTCAGAGACTGCAGGCATGATACAGGAGATGGTCCGAGACTGCAGACATAGTACAGGAGATGGTCAGAGACTGCAGACATAGTACAGGAGATGGTCCGAGACTGCAGACATGATATAGGAGATGGTTAGAGACTGCAGAAATAATACAGCAGATGATCAGAGACTGCAGACATAATACAAGAGATGGATCAAAGACTGCAGACATAATAAAAGAGATGGTCAGAGACTGCAGACATAATACAGGAGATGATCAGAGACTGCAGACATAATACAGGAGATGGTAAGAGACTGCACACATAGTACAGGAGACGATCAGAGACTGCAGACGTAGTACAGGAGATGGTCAGAGACTGCAGACATGATACAGGAGATGGTCAGAGACTGCAGACATACTACAGGAGATGGTCAGAGACTGCATACATAATACAAGAGATGGTCAGAGACTGCAGACATAATACAAGAGATGGACAGAGACTGCAGACATAGTACAGAGATGGTCAGAGACTGCAGACATAGTACAGGAGATGGTAAGAGACTGCAGACATAGTATAGGAGATGGTCCGAGACTGCAGACATGATACAGGAGATGGTCCGAGACTGCAGACATAGTACAGGAAATGGTCAGAGTCTGCAGGCATAGTACAGGAGATGGTCCGAGACTGCAGACATAGTACAGGAGATGGTCAGAGACTGAAACCATAGTACAGGAGATGGTCAGAGACTGCAGACATAGTACAGTAGATGGTCAGAGACTTCAGACATAGTACAGAAGATGGTCAGAGACTGCCGACATGATATAGGAGATGGTTAGAGACTGCAGACATTGTACAGGAGATGGTCAGATACTGCAGACATAGTACAGGAGATGGTCAGAGACTGCAGACATGATATAGGAGACGGTTAGAGACTGCAGACATAGAACATGAGATGGTCAGAGACTGCAGACATAATACAGGAGATGATCAATATGATCAGAGCCTGCAGACATAGTACAGAAGATGGTCAGAGACTGCAGACATAATAGAGGAGATCATCAGAGACTGCAGACATAATACAGTAGATGGTCAGAGACTGCACACATAGTACAGGAGACGATCAGAGACTGCAGATATAGTACAGGAGACGGTTAGAGACAGCAGATACAGTAAAGTAGACGGTTAGAGACAGCAGACGTAGTACAGGAGATGGTCAGAGACTGCAGACATAATAGAGGAGATCATCAGAGACTGCAGACATAATACAGGAGATGGTCAGAGACTGCACACATAGTACAGGAGATGATCAGAGACTGCAGATATAGTACAGGAGATGGTTAGAGACAGCAGACGTAGTACAGGAGATGGTCAGAGACTGCAGATAAAGTAAAGGAAACGGTTAGAGACAGCAGACATAGTACAGGAGATGGACAAAGACTGCAGACATGATATAGGAGACGGTAAGAGACTGCAGACATAATACAGGAGATGATCAGAGACTGCAGACATAATAGAGGAGATGGTCCGAGACTGCAGACATAATACAAGAGATGGTCAGAGACTGCAGACATAATACACGAGATGATCAGAGACTGCAGACATAATACAGGAGATGGTTAGAGACTGCACACATAGTACAGGAGACGATCAGAGACTGCAGACATAGTACAGGAGATGGTCAGAGACTGCAGACATGATACAGGAGATGGTTAGAGACTGCAGACATAGTACAGGAGATGGTCAGAGACTGCAGACATAATACAAGAGATGGTCAGAGACTGCAGACATAATACAAGAGATGGACAGAGACTGCAGACATAGTACAGAGATGGTCAGAGACTGCAGACATAGTACAGGAGATGGTAAGAGACTGCAGACATAGTATAGGAGATGGTCAGAGACTGCAGACATGACACAGGAGATGGTCCGAGACTGCAGACATGATACAGGAGATGGTCCGAGACTGCAGACATAGTACAGGAGATGGTCAGAGACTGCAGACATAGTACAGGAGATGGTCAGAGACTGCAGACATAGTACAGGAGATGGTCAGAGACTGCAGACATAGTACAGGAGATGGTCAGAGACTGCAGACATAGTACATAAGATGGTCTGAGCCTGCAGACATAATATAAGAGATGGTCAGAGACTGCAGACATAATAGAGGAGATGATCAGAGACTGCAGACATACTACAGGAGATGGTCAGAGAGTGCAGACATAATACAAGAGATGGTCAGAGACTGCAGACATAATACAAGAGATGGACAGAGACTGCAGACATAGTACAGAGATGGTCAGAGACTGCAGACATCGTACAGGAGATGGTAAGAGACTGCAGACATAGTACAGGAGATGGTCCGAGACTGCAGACATAGTACAGGAGATGGTCAGAAACTGCAGACATAGTACAGAAGATGGTCAGAGACTGCAGACATGATATAGGAGATGGTTAGAGACTGCAGACATTGTACAGGAGATGGTCAGATACTGCAGACATAGTACAGGAGATGGTCAGAGACTGCAGACATGATATAGGAGACGGGTAGAGACTGCAGACATTGTACAGGAGATGGTCAGAGACTGCAGACATAATACCTGAGATGATCAGAGAATGCAGACATAGTACAGAAGATGGTCCGAGACTGCAGACATAATATAAGAGATGGTCAGAGACTGCAGACATAATAGAGGGGATGATCAGAGACTGCAGACATAATACAGGAGATGGTCAGAGACTGCAGATAAAGTACAGGAGACGGTTAGAGACAGCAGACATAGTAAAGGAGATGGTCAGAGACTGCAGACATGATATAGGAGATGGTTAAAGACTGCAGACATAGTACAGGAGATGGTCCGAGACTGCAGACATGATATAGGAGATGGTTAGAGACTGCAGACATAATACAGCAGATGATCCGAGACTGCAGACATAATACAAGAGATGGATCAAAGACTGCAGACATAATAAAAGAGATGGTCAGAGACTGCAGACATAATACAGGAGATGATCAGAGACTGCAGACATAATACAGGAGATGGTAAGAGACTGCACACATAGTAAAGGAGACGATCAGAGACTGCAGACGTAGTACAGGAGATGGTCAGAGACTGCAGACATAATACAGGAGATGATCAGAGACTGCAGACATAGTACAGAAGATGGTCCGAGACTGCAGTCATAATACAAGAGATGGTCAGAGACTGCAGACATAATACAGGAGATGATCAGAGACTGCAGACATAATACAGGAGATGGTCAGAGACTGCAGACATACTACAGGAGACGATCAGAGACTGCAGATATATTACAGGAGACAGTTAGAGACAGCAGACATAGTACAGGAGAACGTTTAGAGACTGCAGACATGATATAGTAGATGGTTAGAGATTGCAGACATAATACAGGAGATGATCAGAGACTGCAGACATAATACAGGAGATTGTCAAAGTCTGCAGACATAATACAAGAGATGGTCAGAGACTGCAGACATAATACAGGAGATGATCAGAGACTGCAGACATAATACAGGAGATTGTCAGAGACTGCACACATAGTACAGGAGACGATCAGAGACTGCAGACATAGTACAGGAGATAGTCAGAGACTGCAGATATGATACAGAAGATGGTCAGAGACTGCAGACATACTACAGGAGATGGTCAGAGACTGCAGACATAATACAAGAGATGGTCAGAGACTGCAGACATAGTACAAGAGATGGTCAGAGACCGCAGACATAGTACAGGAGATGGTCAGAGAATGCAGACATAGTATAGGAGATGGTCCGAGCCTGCAGACATGATACAGGAGATGGTCCAAGACTGCAGACATGATACAGGAGATGGTGCAAGACTGCAGACATGATACAGGAGATGGTCCGAGACTGCAGACATAGTACAGGAGATGATTAGAGCCTGCAGACATAGTACAGAAGATGGTCCGAGACTGGAGACATAATATAAGAGATGGTCAGAGACTGCAGACATAATAGAGGAGATGATCAGAGACTGCAGCCATAATACAGGAGATGGTCAGAGACTGCACACATAGTACAGGAGACAATCAGAGACTGCAAATATAGTACAGGAGACGGTTAGAGACAGCAGACATAGTATAGGAGATGGTCAGAGACTGCAGGCATAATACAGGAGATGGTCCGAGACTGCAGACATTATACAAGAGATGGTCAGAGACTGCAGACATAATACAAGAGATGGACAGAGACTGCAGACATAATACAGGAGATGGTCAGAGACTGCACACATAGTACAGGAGACGATCAGAGACTGCAGACATACTACAGGAGATGGTCAGAGACTCAGACATACTACAGGAGATGGTCAGAGACTGTAGACATACTACAGGAGATGGTCAGAGACTGAAGACATAATACAAGAGATGGTCAGAGACTGCAGACATAATATAGGAGATGATCAGAGACTGCAGACATAGTACAGGAGATGGTCAGAGACTGCAGATATGATACAGGAGATGGTCAGAGACTGCAGACATACTAAAGGAGATGGTCAGAGACTGCAGACATAATACAAGAGATGGTCAGAGACTGCCGACATAATACAAGAGATGGTCAGAGACTGCAGACATAGTACAAGAGATGGTCAGAGACCGCAGAGATAGTACAGGAGATGGTCAGAGACTGCAGACATAGTATAGGAGATGGTCCGAGACTGCAGACATGATACAGGAGATGGTCCAAGACTGCAGACATGATACAGGAGATGGTCCGAGACTGCAGACATAGTACAGGAGATGGTCAGAGACTGCAGGCATAGTACAGGAGATGGTCCGAGACTGCAGACATAGTACAGGAGATGGTCAGAGACTGCAGACATAGTACAGGTGATGATCAGAGACTGCAGACATGATATAGGAGATGGTTAGAGACTGCAGACATGGTACAGGAGATGGTCAGAGACTGCAGACATAATACAGGAGATGATAATAGACTGCAGACATAGTACAGAAGATGGTCAGAGACTGCAGACATAGTACAAGAGATTGTCAGAGACCGCAGACATAGTACAGGAGATGGTCAGAGACTGCAGACATAGTATAGGAGATGGTCTGAGACTGCAGACATGATACAGGAGATGGTCCGAGACTGCAGACCTGATACAGGAGATGGTCCGAGACTGCAGACATAGTACAGGAGATGGTCAGAGACTGCAGGCATAGTACAGGAGATGGTCCGAGACTGCAGACATAGTACAGGAGATGGTCAGTGACTGCAGACATACTACAGGAGATGGTCAATGACTGCAGACATAGTACAGGAGATGGTCAGAGACTGCAGACATGGGATAGGAGATGGTTAGAGACTGCAGACATAGTACAGGAGATGGTGAGAGCCTGCATACATAGTACAGAAGATGGTCCGAGCCTGCAGACATAATATAAGAGATGGTCAGAGACTGCAGACATAATGGAGGAGATGATCAGAGACTGCAGACATAATACAGGAGATGGTCAAAGACTGCACACATAATACAGGAGACGATCAGAGACTGCAGATATAATACAGGAGACGGTTAGAGACAGCAGACGTAGTACAGGAGATGGTCAGAGACGGCAGACATGATATAGGAGACAGTTAGAGACTGCAGACATAATACAGGAGATGATCAGAGACTGCAGACATAATACAGGAGATGATCAGAGACTGCAGACATAATACAGGAGATGATCAGAGACTGCAGACATAATACAGGAGATGGTCCGAGACTGCAGACATAATGCAAGAGATGGTCAGAGACTGCAGACATAATACAGGAGATGATCAGAGACTGCAGACATGGTACAGGAGATGGTCAGAGACTGCACACATAGTACAGGAGATGATCAGAGACTGCAGACATAGTACAGGAGATGGTCAGAGACTGCAGATATGATACAGGAGATGGTTAGAGACTGCAGACATACTACAGGAGATGGTCAGAGACTGCAGACATAATACAAGAGATGGCCAGAGACTGCAGACATAATACAAGAGATGGTCAGAGACTGCAGACATAGTACAAGAGATAATCAGAGACTGCAGACATAATACAGGAGATGGTCAGAGACTGCAGACATAATACAAGAGATGGTCCGAGACTACAGACATGACGCAGGAGATGGTCTGAGACTGCAGGCATAGTACAGGAGATGGTCCGAGACTGCAGACATAGTACAGGAGATGGTCAGAGACAGCAAACATGGGATAGGAGATGGTCAGAGGTCAGAGACCGCATACATAGTACAGGAGATGGTCAGAGACTGCAGACATAGTATAGGAGATGGTCCGAGACTGCAGACATGATACAGGAGATGGTCCAAGACTGTAGACATGATACAGGAGATGGTCCGAGACTGTAGACATAGTACAGGAAATGGCCATTGACTACAGGCATAGTACAGGAGATGGTCAGAGACTGCAGACATGATATAGGAGACGGTTAGAGACTGCAGACATTGTACAGGAGATGGTCAGAGACTGCAGACATAGTACAGGAGATGGTCAAAGACTGTAGACATGATATAGGAGATGGTTAGAGACTGCAGACATAGTAAAGGAGATGGTCAGAGACTGCAGACATAATACAGGAGATGATCAGAGACTGCAGACATAGTACAGAAGATGGTCCGAGACTGCAGTCATAATACAAGAGATGGTCAGAGACTGCAGACATAATACAGGAGATGATTAGAGACTGCAGACATAATACAGGAGATGGTCAGAGACTGCACACATAGTACAGGAGACGATAATAGACTGCAGATATAGTACAGGAGATGGTTAGAGACTGCAGACATAGTACAGGAGATGGTCAGAGATTGCAGACATGATATAGGAGATGGTTAGAGACTGCAGAAATAATACAGGAGATGGTCAGAGACTGCACACATAGTACAGGAGACGATCATAGACTGCAGACATAGTACAGGAGATGGTCAGAGACTGCAGACATGATACAGGAGATGATCAGAGACTGCAGACATACTACAGGAGATGGTCAGAGACTGCAGACATAATACAAGAGATGTTCAGAGACTGCAGATATAGTAAAAGAGATGGTCAGAGACTGCAGACTAAGGATGAGCTCCAGCGTGTTCGCAAGCTGCACGTGCCGAGCCTGCCAGGAAGTCGGCAATGCGCTGCGCTAATCGCAGGCAGTGAAGCACAACGGGAAATGTCTCACTGCTTGTGATTAGTGCTGTGCAGTGCTGAGTTCCTGGCAGGCTCTGCACATGCAGCTTGCGAACACACTGGAGCTCATCCTTACTGCAGACATACTACAGGAGATGGTCCATTAGACCCCTTGCACACTGGAGGCGTTTTTCAGGTGCTTTAGTGTTAAAAATAGTTCCTGGAAAAAGCCATATCTGCAATACCAGTGTGAGAGCCCGAATGCTTTCACACTGGAGCAGAGCACTGGCACGACGTCCAAAAAATTCCTGCAAGTAGCTTCTTTGAGGCGCTTTAGGAGTGGTGTATAGACCGCTCCCAAAGCGCCCTTGCCCATTGAAATCAACGGTCAGTGCCTGCAAAGCGCCTCCGCAGTTGCGCCTTTGAACCCTTTAGTGGGGGTTTAATGTACCTCTAAAGCGACGGTAAAGCGCCACTAAAAGTAGCGGCCCGCACTGTCAGTGTGAAAGGGCTCTTATTATATCTCATTATACATCACATCTGTAGATGGACTACTGAGGTGCAGGAAGGGACAGGGGCTGTGTATCCTATTTAATATATCATGCCATAAAACATCTCCTAGCAGGGGCAGCCCAGAGCACTTGTAAAGGTGTGCTGGGGATGCCATTCTCAGCACACTGAACACTGAGTGTGACTCACCTCGGTTCTCTCTCTGTGCAGCCCGAGATAGAGATGGGAGGGGGAGGCATTACAACTGGAGTTGGTAGAGACAGTGCGGGGTCCCAGTGTGAGGAATTCATTCTCGCACATCAGCACTCAGCAGCCACTGACTAGAACCCTCGCGTCAGGAAGAGGAGCGCCCCTCCCCCCAGCACTGCCAGGCTGGTAGGGCTGTCCTACGCTCACACTGGTGTTCTGGACGGACACTCGGAGAGAAGGAGGGAGGGGAGAACTCTGGCTCTTCGGCGCCCCCACCTCTGCATGTGCCCGGGTGCAAAGCACCCTGCGCACCCCGGGTAGGATTGGCCCTGTCCCCCCCTCCCGCCGCCTTCCGCCGCTCTTACCGGGCCTCCCGTTCCATTGGGAGGCCCAATGACCAATCGGCAGCCTCTGGCGGCTGGGAACGGACTGGAACTAAGCCGTGAATGGCTTTGTTACAGCCTCCTAATCGTAAACACGGAAGCAACGTCATGACGTCACTTCCCGTTTACTCGGGTGCCAATGTGGCTGGTTTTTAAAAAATATACAGTATTCAGAATCGCCGCTTTCGGCGATCTGAATACTTTGAAGTGCGAAGGAGGGATCGCGGGTCTTTTAGACCCCCGATCCCTCCATAAAGAGTACCTGTCACCACCTATTACTGTCACAAGGGATGTTTACATTCCTTGTGACAGCAATAAAAGTGATCACATTTTTTTTTTAAAAACAATTTATAAATATAAAAATAAATAAGAAAATTTTTTTTAAAGCGCCCCCGTCCCTGCGAGCTTGCGCAGCAAAGAAAACGCATACGGAATTTGTGCCCGCATATGTAAACAGTGTTCAAATCACACATGTGAGGTATTGCTGCGATCGTCAGAGCGAGAGTAATAATTCTAGACCTCCTCTGTAACTCTAACCTGGTAACCGTTAAAAAAATGTTTAAAAAAATTTAAAGCGTCGCCTATGGAGAATTTTAGGTACCGTAGTTTGTCACCATTCCACAAGTGCGTGCAATTATAAAGCGTGACGTGTTTGGTATCTATTTACTTTGTGTAATATCATCTTTCACATTATACAAACAAAATTAGGGTAACTTTACTGTTTGTTTTTTTTAAATTCATGAAAGTGTCCCTTTTACCAAAAAGTTTTGTTTAAAACACCTCTGCACAAATACCGTGTGGCATAAAATATTGCAACTATCGCCATTTTATTCTCTAGATTCGTTGATAAAATATATATATATATATATATATATAAAATGTTTGGGGGCTCTAAATAATTTTCGAGCAAAAAATATGGATTTTAACTTGTAAACACCAATTTTCAAATTTCAAAAATAGGCTTAGTCATGAAAGGGTTAACTCTGAAATTAACCCTTTACACACAGTGCCACCACATTTTATGAAGGAAACATGCCAGAGGTGTAACTAGAACCTTCAGGGCCCCGGTGCAAGAAACCATGATGGGCCCCCCTGACCCACCCTTCCAACCTAGCACCGGGCTTCCAATTTTGGGAGGGCATCCATGGACAGACTTGCTGTTTATCAGTAGCTCACAGACGTTAACCGGCAAGTATGTCAGCACTGATCATCAGTGCAACCCATCAGTGCCGCCTATCAGTGCTGCATTTCAGTGCCGCATTCCAGTGCCCACTAATTCCACCTATAAGTGCCCATCAATTGTGCCTATCAGTGCCCCCTATCAGTGCTCACCAATGCCGCCTATCAGCGTCCATCGGTGCCACCTATCAGTGCTAATCAATGCCGCCTATCAGTGTTGCATTTCAGTGCCGCCTATCAGTGCCCATTAATTCCGCCTATCAGTGCCTATCAGTTTCTCCTATCAATGCCATCTATCAGCATCCATCATTGCCAACAATTAGTGCTCATCAATGCTGCCTATCAGTGCCATTCAGTGGCACCTATTAGTGCTCATCAATGCTGCCTATCAGCGTCTATCGGTGCCACCTATCAGTGCTGCTTATCAGTGCTCAATCCCCATCAGTGCCACCTATCAGTGCTCATCAATGATGACTATCAGTGCCCATCAGTGCCTCCTATAAGTGCTCATCAATGCTGCCTATCAGTGCCCATCAGTGCCACCTATCAGTGCTCAACAGTGCTGCCTATCAGTGTCTATTAGTGCCACCTATCAGTGCCCATCAATGATGCCTATCAGTGCCCATCAGTGCCACCTATAAGTGCTCATTAATGCCGCCTATCAGTGCCCATAAGTGCCACCTATCAGTGCTCAATAATGCTGCCTATCAGTGCCCATCAGTGCCTCCTATCAGCATCTATCAGTGCCTCCTATCAGTGCTCATCTATTAATGCAACCTGCCTCCTCAGCAGGTCTCACATGGGATGAGAAAGGAGACAGCTGATCTGCTCCATCACCATCCCCCCTCTCCTGTGTGTGCACTGCGGAAAGCGTGAGCTTGTTAGCTTCACACTTGACTTCCCACAGTGCACACAAATGAGGGGGGTTGGAGATGGAGCAGATCGACTGTCTCCTTTCTCATCCCATGCAAGAGAGGAGAGAGGGAGAACTGTCAATGATGGCTCTGAATTGTATGACAGACATGCTCTCAGCTCAGAGACCTGCAATAAGCAACCCCGTTGGGGCCCCCTGACAGTGGCGGAATGCCAGGGCCCGGTTGCAAGTGTGACTGCTGTGACCCTGGTAGTTCCACCACTGAAACATGCACTGATTACACTATCTGCTGTAATAATTCTGAACTTTAATAATGTAATCCTACAGCAGTAAGTATCTGCTGTAATAGCAGTATCTGTGAAAGTAGTGACATTGGTCTCGGGCACATCGCTGGATTGAGACTCGGCTTGGATTAAGGGGTGAGAACCTACACCTAAATTTTTTTTAATCTAATGCAGAGAGTATATTAAGGTAAAAAAAAAAACTTTAGCCTTTACAACCACTTTAATAGAAAGAAAAAATGTTACAAGAAAAATATTTACAGAAAAAGACAATACCAACAGAAAAATAAACCATTATTGTAATATAGGATTTATATAGTGCCAACATCTTACAAAATTAAGGGAGCCAGTACAGTTACAATATCATTCAATAAAGGAGAGTTTGGAGGGCCCTGTTTCAAAGAGCTTACAATCTGAAGAGAAAGGCAAGTGATACAAAAGACATTCATTGTGAGGAATGAGCTAATGAAGAAAATAAAATACAGTTTTTAGGTAGAAGTAAGCTAGGATTTCCTAAAGAGATATATTTTCAAGTATCTTCTCAAGTCAAACAGAGTAGAAGATAGCTAGGTGGTTTGGGGTAGGGAGTTCTAGAGAAAGTGAGGGGCTCTAGAGAAATCCTGAAGATAGTAGGTGGTATTGAGGGTGTTGGCGAGCGGAAGGTCATGAGAAGAGTGAAGAGGTATTTTGAGATGAAGATCGTGATGTACTGTGATGCAGAGTTGTAGGTAGCTTTGTATGTTATCTTTAGTATTTTGAATTACATTGGGTGAGCAGAAGCCAGTGGAGAGATTAGCAGAGAGGGTTGGCAGACACTGAGTAGTTGGTTAGGTGGATGAGTGTGCCAGCAGGATTCCTACAAGACTGAAGTAGGGATAGCCTGTGTAGAGGTAATCCAATGAGGATGGAGGTGTCAAGGCAAGAGATAACAAGAGGGTGAAATTAGAAGCTTTTTGGTTTCATTTGTTAAGAAGGGGTGAATTTTGGAAATGTTGTGGAGATGAAGGTGGCAAGATTTGGACAGTGATTGGATGAGGGGCAGATGGGAGAAGTCAAAATCCAGGATTAAATCTAGCACCCTGGCTTTAGGGAAGAGATTGATTGCAGTGCTTCTGATCTCAATGGAGAAGTTAAACCATTTAAGGAGAGGGAGATATTGGAGGGGGGGGGGATATTATGAACTCAGTTAGTTAGTGATGTGTAAGGAGACATACTGTAAGGGGTGTGCTGAGGAATGGAGAAATCGATTTGAGAGTTGTCAGCATAGTGATGGTATTGTAAACCATGAAAGGTTATCAACTGACCGAAGATGGAAGTGTATATAGTGAATAGAAGCAGCCAAGAACAGAGCTTTGGGGCACCTCTATGGAAAGAAGAGGAGAAAAGGAGGCAATAGAGTTGTAGGTGACACTGAAGGTGCACTAAGATAAATAGAGAAGAGCAAAAAAAGGGATGCCAAGGGAGTGGAGTTTTTTGAGGAGTGGAGGGTCATTCGTATGAAAAGCTTCAGAAAGCTCTAATAATAAAATACATGCTCTTCTTTTTTCATCTTGTGTTGCAGCTCAGTGCTGATGACCACCTGCAGACTCTTTGCAGCCATATCCAATCTGCATGCTTGCACTCCAGCTTTTGCTGCACTTGTTGTCTCCATCAAAAGCCCATGTTATAGGGAGACAATACAAGACAGAAACAAAGCACTGTCAATCTATAATAATACGTGTCTGAAGGACTTTCATGGCAAAATTACCACATATTGATTTAATGAATGCTATAGATTTAAATTAGTAAAAATTCTTTTAAATCTCAAGCTTATTAAAAATAATATCTGGGAGGCGCATGCGTGGCAGCTCCGAAGATGGCCGCTGCCTTCTAGAGCTCCGCTCCACCGCAGCCCTGTATTAGCCACAAGAGCGTTCTGAGTGCATTTCCCAGCATACCGCACGGATATTTTAGCGGGGGGGACCCCGGGAACCACAGGACCACAACGGCGAACGTTAGGAGGAACCTAGAGGGCCAGATGAAAGCGTCCGGAATCCCGGCCAGCTATGCCAAGATGGCGGCGGATCCACGAGGCACATACAGCAAGGAGGGAGCTGAAGACTCCATAGCTGACCAAGACACACAGCCTCCTCAGTCCCCAGGTATGGACTTTCCGCCCCTGCCTCTGGCCACCTCTCCCTCCTCCACCGAATCCCTTTTGGGCAGGATGTGCCCGAGCCTTCCATCCACCCCTATGATGGACCCCCACACAGGCCTGTTATTAACAGTCTCAGAGACATCTGCTGCCATCCCAGCCCCCTCAGACTTCCCCTCAATGATTGATGCCTTTTCCCAGCTGCTCTCTAAAAGCCTGGCCCCTAAATGCTGCCCAAATTACAGCATCTATCCATGCTGATCTGCAGCAAATTGGGCAAAGAATAGACACTATTGAAAAGAAAGCTGATCAAGCTGTTTCACGCATTAACCAAAATTCAGCAAAGATTCAGGACATGCAAGAACAACTGGAAACAGCATTTGTGAAAATCGATGACCTCGAGAATAGATCGAGACGTTATAACTTTCGCATCCGCGGACTTCCCGAATCAGAAAAAGAGGTACACAGTTGTGTGAAAACCCTGCTGCGGAACCTCATTCCTGATATCACTGAGCATCGCCTGGAGCTCGACAGAGCACACAGGGTCCTGCAGCCCCCTCGCTCAGATGGACTCCCCAGAGACATTATCGTGAAGCCCCATTTCTACTCCGTGAAGGAGGAGGTGATGAGGAGATCCAGGGGCACAGAAGACATCAAATTACTGGGCCACAGGATCCAGATCTTTGCAGACTTATCGCCATACACAGTTCAAAAAAGATGCTCCCTTAAACCTTTATTGCAACTTCTGCTGGAAAAAGAAATCTCATACCGTTGGTCATTCCCTCTGCATCTGAACTTCTCCTATAAAAACAAAAACTATAACTTTTCTTCCTTCGCAGAGGGAGAACGTCTGCTCCTCCAGCTAGGCCTGATTCCCCTGGATCCATCGTCCTCCCAGAACAGCATGAACTCCACTTCGTCCACGAAAAGGCCACCACCTGGAAGTCCACTACAACCTACCTGGTTGAAGCAAAGCTCCAAGCGTTCAAAGAAAAATCTTCCCCCATGATAACCGACTTTAACTAAAGATCAGGGTACTGATCTGGAACTCTCCTTTTACCGTTTTCGGATTCTCAGAGTCTGCCCCACCCCTCCACTGACCCCACTTCTGAGATGTCCCAAATTAAGGGTCTGTCTTAGCTGGTACAAGTTACTTTTCATAGTTGGGTTCACAGCTGCACCGGCCCGACAACAACTGTATCTTCACACCCATTGGCCGGGTTCAGGGACAGGGGGGTAATTTTGCCTAAAAACATCTGGACTATGTTGGAGGGGTTATTTTTGATATACAGGCGTAATTCGGCGCATTGGAGATTTACCCCTCTATCTTTGTGCAGTAACACTATCTTTTTTTTTGGTAGAAAATCTTGGGGTATATTGTATATCTTTTTTTTTGTTTCAATGGTTAAGCTTTTTACCACATTTTACGGTTTACACTGTACTGCTAGGAAGGCCCAGGGACCAGGCATTGCAGTACCATCCCCCATTTTCACTTTTCGGCTTGTGGAACTAATAGTGCTTTGGTTCATGGTTATCCGGAGGTTATGTGTTTATCAGCCCTCCCGGGCTACAGGGTGGGGGAGGGATACCGGGTAGGGGATGGGATTTCTCACCCAGATTCCAGCTGCGGGTATATGGTAGCTGATTATTTTCCTATTAGATATGGGGACTCCCAGATCTTTCAAGAAATGTTAGACTGTTTAACAGTCTCCAGTTGTGTTAATTTTTTGGTGCCAGGGCCGCGGTGTTCTAAATGTACCTAAAGTAGAAACCAAGCGCACTGTTAGTGCACTCGGTTTCTTGCTCGGTTGTCCTACTATTTGGACACCGAACCCCTCAGGTTTAGGGTTGGCATGACAAATCCATCCTACCCCGGGGTAAGGGGGGGCATGTTACATGCAGGATTGCTTACTGTTCCAATATTATGTAATCAGTGAATTCTCTTTTCTTCTCTTTCTCATCTCTTTCCTCTCCTTTTCCCTTTATCTCCACATGAGCAGGTCCGGACCACGTATCCGTCTCTGGTCCTTCCTCCCAGGCCTTGTGTACACGGCTCTCTCCATCCTCAGGAACCTCAAGACACCCTCCTCCCACCGGACAGGTAGGACCACTCACACAAGCACGACCTCACACCATTCACTTTATGTCTGATCACATAACCAATTCTACCACCCTCAAAATTATATTGCATAACACCCAGGGTTTGAACTCCCCCATTAAAAGGAGAAAATTCCAACTATATCAGTCTATGCAAGCGGACGTTCTCCTCTTGCAAGAGACCCACTTTCCCATTTCCTACAATACCACCTTCCTCCACCAACGGTTTCCTCAATTCTTCTTATCCTCGGCGCCCAATAAAACAAAAGGGGTCGCAATCTGTTTTGCTAAACATATCAATCTGTCTCAGCCTGAAACAGTAGTGGACCCCCACGGCAGGTATATTTTGGTCTCTGGGAATATAGACGGGGAATTATACACTTTTGTATCATATTATGCACCCAATAAGGGTCAGAGGGCTTTCTTTGACTCCCTACTCCACAAACTGGGACCTCTCCTAAAGGGCACAATTTTTATGGGGGGGACTCTAATATAGTTTTCGACTTTTCCCTGGACAAGTCCGGTACCGGGTTGTCAAAATCTAAACGTCCATCCAAACAAAGTGTTCGAATAGCGAAGTTAATTCATGGGGCGGGTTTGGTGGACATTTGAAGCTAATCCTCGGACGAGAGACTATACGCATTACTCGGCACCCCATGAATCTTATGCCAGGATAGACCACATCTTTACCCGCTCTAACTCAATTCCTTTACTTGTCAAATCCCGGATTGTTGATACCCCTTTATTCGGTCACTCTATGGTCACATTGACAGCCCTCAGATCCTCAGGACATAGATACCGCCCACGCTGGCGCCTACAGGAATCTATTCTTAGTGACCCCAGTATAGCTTCTATTATCGAGGAGGCAATTAAAGAATACTTCACTCTCAACACTACACCGGATGTTACCCCAATAACGGTGTGGGCGGCTCATAAGTCTGTAATCTGGGGTAAAATATTACAATTGTCCGCAAAACTTAAAGCGGAACATAGAGTAGATACAGTGAAGTTGAAAGCAGAATTTCAATCACTCGCAAAAGCGCACAAACTAAACCCCACGCCAGATTCTTTGGCTAATCTAGACAAAGCTCGGGCACTTCTCAATCTATCCTTAACCACAGCAGCTGACAAGCACCTTAGGTGGTCTGGGGCATGCTTTTACTCTCAGAAGGATAGGATAGGGTCGAAGTTGGCTGTTAAACTTAGCCCCAAACCTAGACAACTTGCCTTCCCCAAAATCAAGATGCATTCGGGAGATCTAACTCAGCACCCTATGAAAGTTATGCAGGAATTTCATTGGTTCTATTCCGATCTGTACAAACCTCAAGGCCCCTATTCAGGAAAACGAAAAAACAGCTTCCTAGATTCCTTAAGTCTACCCACTGTGTCTAAAAAACATAAGGATCTGCTGGACAGCCCGTTTTCACCATCAGAGGTCCTTGACACGATTGAATCTTTGAAATTAGGGTCCTCTCCTGGTCCAGACGGGTTCTCTACGGGGTATTATAAAAAATTTGGTTCTACCCTAGCACCTTATCTCTCTAAGTTCTTTAACTCTGTATGGAAGGGTTTCTCCTTGGGGACGGAGTTAAACACAGCATATATCTCGGTGATTCCCAAACCGGGTAAAGACACAAGCGAAGTAGGGAACTATCGGCCTATATCGCTTATTAATAACGACATCAAGATTATGACCAAGATTTTAGCAAATAGACTAGCGAGCTTTATACCCTCCTATATCAATGGAGATCAGGTAGGCTTTATACTGGGGAGACAGGGCCCTGACCAGATTCGAAGGTCCATAGATGTAATCTCTCTCCTAAAATCGCAATGGGACGGGAGCCCTCCCCAAACAGGCTTCTTATTATCAATTGATCTCCACAAGGCTTTTGACTCAATAGATTGGGGCTACTTGTCAGAGATTCTGCGAAGATGGGGCTTTGGGCCTCACTTCTTAAACATAATACACTCTATGTACTCTATCCCTTCCGGTCAAGTGAGACTTATGGGTAGATACCCAGATTCATTTTCCATTGGTAGGGGGACCAGACAGGGTTGCCCTCTCTCCCCCCTCCTCTTTGCCATGGCGATTGAATCCCTAGCTATAGCCATCAGAACAAATCCCGATATAAAGGGGGTGAACTGCGGTGACAGGGAACACAAATGTGCCCTGTACGCGGATGCTATATGTTACCTCTCCGTTGATCTCTATGCCAGTCATACATAGGGTGCTAAATTCATTAAGTAGAATATCAGGCTTAAAGGTTAATATGTCCAAATCCACAGCTCTAAATGTCACGGTCCCGCCCGATCTACTTTCACAACTCACTAATAACTTCACGTTTTCCTGGGCCCCTAAGGCTATCCCCTACTTTGGAATAAACTTGACTCCGGATGTTAAAGATCTGTTTAAAGCCAACTATCCCCCAATGATCATTAAATGTAGAGGGGAGCTTCAACAATGGTCGAGATGTGGTCTGTCCTGGTTGGGTAGGGTTAGGGATGAGCTTCGAGTTCGAGTCGAACTCATGTTCTACTCGAACATTGGCTGTTCGCAAGTTCGCCGAACAGCGAACAATTTGGGGTGTTCGCGGCAAATTCGAATGCCGCGGAACACCCTTTAAAAGTCTATGGGAGAAATCAAAAGTGCTAATTTTAAAGGCTTATATGCAAGTTATTGTCATAAAAAGTGTTTGGGGACCCAGGTCCTGCCCCAGGGGACATGGATCAATGCAAAAAAAAGTTTTAAAAACGGACGTTTTTTCAGGAACAGTGATTTTATTAATGCTTAAAGTCAAACAATAAAAGTGTAATATCCCTTTAAATTTCGTACCTGGGGGGTGTCTATAGTATGCCTGTAAAGGGGCGCATGTTTCCTGTGTTTAGAACAGTCTGACAGCAAAATGACATTTGGAAGGAAAAAAACTCATTTAAAACTACCCGCGGCTATTGCATTGCCGACAATACACATAGAAGTTCATTGATAAAAATGGCATGGGAATTCCCCACAGGGCAACCCCGAACCAAAATAAAAAAAAAAAAAAAATAATGTGGGGGTCCCCCTAAATTCCATACAAGGCCCTTCAGGTCTGGTATGGATATTAAGGGGAACCCCAGCCAAAATTTAAAAAAAAAATTGACGTGGGGTTCCCCCTAAATTCCATACCAGACCCTTCAGGTCTGGTATGGATTTTAAGGGGAACCCCGCGCCAAAAAAAAAAAAAACAAACGGCGTGGGGTCCCCCTAAAAATCCATAGCAGACCCTTATCCGAGCACGCAACCTGGCAGGCCACAGGAAAAGAGGGGGGGACGAGAGTGCGCCCCCCCCCTCCTGAACCGTACCAGGCCACATGCCCTCAACATTGGGAGGGTGCTTTGGGGTAGCCCCCCAAAACACCTTGTCCCCATGTTGATGAAGACAAGGGCCTCATCCCCACAACCCTGGCCAGTGGTTGTGGGGGTCTGCGGGCGGGGGGCTTATCGGAATCTGGAAGCCCCCTTTAACAAGGGGACCCCCAGATCCCGCCCCCCCCCTGTGTGAAATGGTAAGGGGGTACTTACCCCTACCATTTCACTAAAAAACTGTCAAAAATGTTAAAAATGACAAGAGACAGTTTTTGACAATTCCTTTATTTAAATGCTTCTTCTTTCTCCTTCATCTTCTTCTGGTTCTTCTGGCTCTTTTGGTTCTTCCTCCGGCGTTCTCGTCCAGCATCTCCTCCGCGGCGTCTTCTATCTTCTTCTCCTCGGGCCGCTCCGCACCCATGGCATGGGGGGGAGGCTCCCGCTCTTCTCTTCATCTTCTTCTCTTCTTCATCTTCTTCTTCATCTTCTTCTTCTTCTTCTTCTCTTCTTCCTTCTTCTCTTCTTCATTTCTTCTCCGGGCCGCTCCGCAGCCATGCTGGCATGGTGGGAGGCTCCCGCTGTGTGACGGCGTCTCTTCGTCTGACGGTTCTTAAATAATGGGGGGCGGGGCCATCCGGTGACCCCGCCCCCCTCTGACGCACGGTGACTTGACGGGACTTCCCTGTGACGTCACGGGGAATGCCACAGGGAAGTCCCGTCATGTCTCGTGCGTCAGAGGGGGGCGGGGTCACCGGGTGGCCCCGCCCCCCGTTATTTAAGAACCGTCAGACGAAGAGACACCGTCACACAGCGGGAGCCTCCCACCATGCCAGCATGGCTGCGGAGCGGCCCGGAGAAGAAATGAAGAAGAGAAGAAGGAAGAAGAGAAGAAGAAGAAGAAGATGAAGAAGAAGATGAAGAAGAGAAGAAGATGAAGAGAAGAGCGGGAGCCTCCCCCCCATGCCATGGGTGCGGAGCGGCCCGAGGAGAAGAAGATAGAAGACGCCGCGGAGGAGATGCTGGACGAGAACGCCGGAGGAAGAACCAGAAGAGCCAGAAGAACCAGAAGAAGAAGAAGATGAAGGAAGAAAGAAGAAGCATTTAAATAAAGGAATTGTCAAAAACTGTCTCTTGTCATTTTTAACATTTTTGACAGTTTTTTAGTGAAATGGTAGGGGTAAGTACCCCCTTACCATTTCACACAGGGGGGGGGGGGATCTGGGGGTCCCCTTGTTAAAGGGGGCTTCCAGATTCCGATAAGCCCCCCGCCCGCAGACCCCCACAACCACCAGCCACGGTTGTGAGGATGAGGCCCTTGTCCTCATCAACATGGGGACAAGGTGTTTTGGGGGGCTACCCCAAAGCACCCTCCCAATGTTGAGGGCATGTGGCCTGGTACAGTTCAGGAGGGGGGGGGGGGCCGCACTCTCGTCCCCCCCTCTTTTCCTGCGGCCTGCCAGGTTGCGTGCTCGGATAAGGGTCTGGTATGGATTTTTAGGGGGACCCCACGCCGTTTTTTTTTTTTTTTTTTGGCGCGGGGTTCCCCTTAAAATCCATACCAGACCTGAAGGGTCTGGTATGGAATTTAGGGGGAACCCCGCGTCAATTTTTTAAAAAAAATTTTGGCTGGGGTTCCCCTTAATATCCATACCAGACCTGAAGGGCCTTGTATGGAATTTAGGGGGACTCCCACATCATTTTTTTTTTTAATTTTGGTTCGGGGTTGCCCTGTGGGGAATTCCCATGCCGTTTTTATCAATGAACTTCTATGTGTATTGTCGGCAATGCAATAGCCGCGGTAGTTTTAAATGTGTTTTTTCCTTCAAAATGTCATTTTGCTGTCAGACTGTTCTAAACACGGGAAACATGCGCCCCTTTACAGGCATACTATAGACACCCCCCAGGTATGAAATTTAAAGGGATATTACACTTTTATTGTTTGACTTTAAGCATTATTAAAATCACTGCTCCTGAAAAAACGGCCGTTTTTAAAACTTTTTTTTGCATTGATTCATGTCCCCTGGGGCAGGACCCAGGTCCCCAAACACTTTTATTGACAGTAACTTGCATATTAGCCTTTAAAATTAGCACTTTTGATTATTCATGTTCGTGTCCCATAGACTTTAACGGTGTTCGCGTGTTTGAACGAATTTTTTTCCTGTTCGCATGTTCTGGTGCGAACCGAACAGGGGGGTGTTCGGCTCATCCCTAGGTAGGGTACATGCCTTTAAGATGACGCTTCTGCCTCGTCTCCTATACTTATTTTGATCGCTACCTATCCCCCTCCCGAGGATCTTTTTAGGGAAATTTCAATCTGAAATAATTCTATTTATATTGGGAAACAAGGGGTATAGATGTCCATCCAAACTGCTTCTACGACTGAAATCCCAAGGTGGCTTGGGCCTACCAGACCTTTGGGGGTACTATCAGGCGGCCCAATTATCCCAAATTTCTTCGATTTTTTCCAAAGGTCAGAAGCCGAAATGGCTGTCCATGGAAAGATGGGCAATCCCCCTAAACACCATAGAATTTTTTCTATGGTGTGACCCCAAACAAAGACCTGCAATAATGGCCATTTTGCTTTCTCACTCTATCTCATTAAGCACTAAGCTATTCAAAAATTCCTCCATCTTATCCCCCCTGAAACCGTTATCACACATCTTCCATAACTCCAGATTCCCCCCGGGACTGAATATCCAGACTTTCCGTTGGTGGACAGATAAAGGTCTCTATAGGATAGGCCACTTCTTTTCTCATGCTGGTCCTCTTACCTTATCCCACTGTACACGCAAATTAGATATGCCCTCCTCGGAACGGTTTAGATTCCAACAAATCTTGCACTTCCTAAACACTATAACCGGAACCTCCCTCAATTACCCCCTATGAATCTTGGTGCTCTAATATTTCTGACCAAAAGGGTGGAATCTCTCTGATTTACAATGCTTTACAGTCGAATCTGGACAAGCCGGGATATGCAAAGGCCTGGGAGGAGGACACGGGAAGTTCGTGGACGCTAGCTATATGGTTCAGGGCCTGGAATCGCTCCTTTAGAGATATATGTAACATCTCACTTATCGAGGCTAATGTAAAGGTCCTTTTCAGGTGGTACTATGTCCCCTCTAGACTGGCTCTAATATATCCCGGAACCTCTCCCTTATGCTTCAGGGGCTGCGGGCTGGTGGGCTCTATGCTACATACCTGGTGGACCTGCCCACGAATTAGATCCTTTTGGCGGAAAATCTTTCACACAATAAGCAAATTGGTGAAGACCCGTTAGGCCCCAACCCTTACATTGCTTTATTTAACCATACTATCCCCGAGATACCTAAACATCTTCAAGCTCTCACTTTCTTTGTCCTTCTAGGGGCCAAAATCACTATAGCTAAAGCCTGGAAGAAAACCACGGTGGCATTCCAGCCTTTTAAAGGAAAGGTGTCTTGGATCATGTCTCAGGAACAAATAGTCACTAAGCTCAATGACAAGACGGAGAGGTTTTATGATATATGGGAGCCATGGGCCACGCTGTGTAATATGACTCTCATACCGGGGTTGGAGCCGAGTTCCAGACCTGTCCAAGCTCTACGCTAATCAACCTCCTGCCCTTCTCTCCTTCTACCCTTCTTACTCTCACGTTCTCTCTCTTTCCTCCCTGTTCCTTCCTAGCCTCTTTGGCGCTTTTGAAATACTAAGCGAGCTTTACCCCATCTGCAGGGGAAATCTCGGAGACATCTGGTTGGGGCGTCGGTGGGGACCCTCCACTGCTTTACATCATTTCCTCTTTAATTAATTATTGATCTGAAGGGGGAGGGCACCACTTTATGGCCCTCTCTCTTGGCCCTCATATTCCTGGGGGCGGCGGGGGTTTCTGGGGCCCCCCTTATCACACCTACAGAAAGATCGCATAAGGGGTAGTGTGTGTGGGCCCCCAGTCTCTCCCGGCATACGCTCCTCAGGTAAACACGCTCTAATTTGGTTTCCTGTCCGGGCAGTGGGCCCCCCCGACGGCCCCGGCCTGACTATTCTGACCGGTTCAGTACAGGTGAGTTCAGAGGATGGTGATAAATGAGGAGTACTCAGAATGGTCAGGGGTGGGTAGTGAGGTCCCCCAGGGTTCTGTGCTGGGACCAATCCTATTCAATTTGTTCAAATGACCTGAAAGATGGAGTTCAATCTCTGTATTTGCAGACGATACTAAGCTAAGCAGGGCAATAACTTCTCCGCAGGATGTGGAAACCTTGCAAAAAGATCTGAACAAATTAATGGGGTGGGCAACTACATGGCAAATGAGGTTTAATGTATAAACGTGTAAAATATGCATTTGGGTGGCACAAATATGAATGCAATCTATACACTGGGGGGAAAACCTCCAGGGGAATCTAGGATGGAAAAGGACCTGGAGGTCTTAGTAGATGATAGGCTCAGAAATGGCATGCAATGCCAAGCTTCTGCCAATAAAGCAAACAGAGCATTAAAAAGGGGATCAACTCCAGAGATAAAATGATAATTCTCCCTCTCTACAAGACTCTGGTCTGGCCGCACCTACATTATGCTGTCCAGTTCTGGGAACCAGTCCTCAGGAAGGATGTACCAGAAATGGAGTACAAAGAAGGGCAACAAAGCTAATAAAGTGTCTGGAGGATATTAGTTATGAGGAAAGGTTGCGAGCACTGAACTTATTCTCTCTGGAGAAGAAACGCTTGAGAGAGGATATGATTTAAATTTATAAATACCGTATTGGGGACCCCACAATAGGAATAAAACTTTTTCACAGAAGGGAGTTTAACATGTGGCCACTCGTTAAAATTGGAAGAAAAGAGGTTTAACCTTAAACTACATAGAGGTTTCTTTACTGTAAGAGCGGCAAGGATGTGGGATTCCCTTCTACAGGCGGTGGTCTCAGCAGGGAGCATCAATAGTTTCAAAAACTATTAGATAAACACCTGAACCATCACAACATAAAGGGATTTACAATTTAATACTGACATATAATCAAACACATAGATTGGACTTGATGGACTTGTGTCTTTTTTCAACCTCACCTACTATGTAACTATGTGACTATGTAACTATGTAACATTGCTGAGCTCAGGTAAGTATAAGGGTGGGGCTTTAGGGGGGAGCTGGATGCAGAAGTTTTTCTTTATCGTACATCATGGGACACAGAGCAGCCATAATAATTACCAACAAGTGTTTTACGGCACCCATACAGGAAGTACCTCTGTTTTTTTGCCAGTGTCTTGAAGGTGATGGTCATGGTTGTGAAAGCTCTCCATAATTTATGGATATGTTATGGTCCCAAATAAGGATCTTGCAGGATTCAAGGGGCTATGTGATCGGATCCTTTTGGATAATGTAAGACTAAAATGAATGATACCCCAGCCTGCGAGGGGTTGCCTGTAATGTGAACCTTTGAGCGCTGGACCCTGGAATCTAGACCCTTGATAAGAAAGACTCCAAAGGTGATCTGGCAGGGTGCTCTACAGGACCAAGGGAGTGGACCTTGAAGGTCCATAAGAGATAGGGCCTGCCATGATGGTTGAAGGTTGGATTCTAGCTGTAAGCAGAATCCTGTGGCAGGATTAGTAAGTTTTTTTTGTTTTTAAAAAACATATTGTGCACTATTAACCTAAACAGCATCTTGCAATTAACAGTTAGCCGGGTGTCATGATTTGTTTCCCCACTAGAGGGCAGTGATGTCACGTGTCCAGCTGTATTATGCGTCAGAGTCTCATTGGTTTTTGGTTAACCAGGAATTTGGAGAATTCTCTCCAGATGGGGGGCAGTTCTGGAGGAAGCCACTGTCCAAGGGAAATAGTCTTGGATGGAAAGAAGCTTGCCCTTCAATATCTTGGAGATTTGGGCAGCTCGTCTGGCTCTACATTTCTGGACTACCAGACTACAGGGATGACCTATCAGGATCCAGTCCAACAACGCCACCGCTGTGGCCTATATCAACCACCAAGGGGGCACCAAGAGTCAGACAGCCCAGAAGGAGGTGGGCCACATCCTGACATGGGCAGAGAAGTATGTGCCATTCCTATCGGCAGTATTTATTCCGGGAGTAGAGAACTGGCAGGTGGACTTTCTAAGTCACCAACAGATGTTTCGAGGGGGAATAGTCCCTACATTCTGAGATTTTTTAATTGATTTGCCAGCGCTAGGGTTTCCCAGACATAGATCTGTTGGCATCCAGGTTCAACAACAAACTAAGCAGATTTGTGTCCAGAACCAGGGGTCTGCTCGCAGTCGGGGAGGATGCCTTAGTGACTCCTTTGGATCAGTTCTCCCTGATCTATGCCTTTCCTCAGGTCCAGCTGCTTTCACGACTTCTGCACAGGATTCTGGAAGAGGGAAAACCAGTGATGCTGGTAGCCCTGGCATGACCCAGAAGGACTTGCTAAGTGCAAATTGTAAAATTGGCAGTGGGAAGGCCATGGGTCCTGCTCTCTCAAGGTCTGATATTCCATCCTGCTTTACAGTCTCTAGATTTAACGGTTTGGCTATTGAAGCCAGGATTTTGAAGGATTGGGTAATCTCTGGTCCGGCAGTTTCTACCATGATAAACGCTAGGAAGGCAGTCTCTAGGAACATCTACTACAGAGTCTGGAAATCTTACATTTCCTGGTGTGAGGCCGAGAAGTGGAATTCCCATAAATTGGGAGGATTCTTGTGTTTTTGCAAATCTGGGTAGAAATGAAGCTGACTGGGTACAATTAGGGGTCAGATTTTGGCCTTACAGTGCTGTAAAAAAGTATTCGCCCCCTTCCCGATTTAAATTTTTTTTTGCATATTTCTCACACTTAAATAATTCAGATCATCAAAAAAATATATATATATTACACAAAGATAACCTGAGTAAATCCAAGATGCAGCTTTTAAATTATTATTACATTTATTAGGGTAAGAAAGCTGTTCAAAACCTGCCTGGCCCTATGTGAAAAAGTAATTGCCTCCTCCCATGCTGAATCATGAATGAACTGTGATTATCCACAATTTTTTGGAAAGCTGAGTTAAATTTCACTTGCCACACCCAGGCCTGATTACTGCCAGACCTGTTGAATCAAGAAATCACATAAATAGAAGCTGTCTGACAAAGTAAAGTGCTAACAGATCACAAAAAGCCACACATCATGCCACAATCTAAAAAATTCAAGAATAGATTAGAAACAAACATATATCGGTCTAGGAAGGGTTTCAAAGCCATTTCTAAGGCTTTGGAACTCCAGTAAACTACGGGGAGAGCCATTGTCCACAAGTGGAGATAACTTGGAACAGTGGTGAACCTTCCCAGAAGTTCCCTGCCTACAAAAATTACTACAAGAGCATGACGACCACTCGTCATAAAAGAACCCAGAACAACATCTAAAGAACTGCAGGCCTCATTTGCCTGAGGTAAGATCAGTGTTCATGATTCAACAATAAGAAAGAGACTGGGCAAAAATGGCAGTTCCAAGGCCAAAGCTACTGTTGAACAAAAAGAACACACAGGGGGTTATTTACGAAAGGCAAATCCACTTTGCACTACAAGTGCAAACTACAAGTGCAAAGTGCACTTGAAATTGCACTGAAAGTGCACTTGGAAGTGCAGTCGCTGTAAATCTGAGGGGTAGATCTGATATGAGGGGAAGCTCTGCTGATTTTATTATCCAATCATGTGCAAGCTAAAATGCTGTTTTCTATTTTCCTTGCACGTCCCCCTCAGATCTACAGCGACTGCACTTCCAAGTGCACTTTCAGTGCAATTTCAAGTGCACTTTGCACTTGTAGTTTGCACTTGTAGTGCAGAGTGGATTTGCCTTTCGTAAATAACCCCCATAGGCTCATCTCACATTTACCAACATCTTGATTATCCCCAAGACTTTTAGGCAAATATTCTGTGGACTGATGAGACAAAAATTTTACTTTTTGGAATGTGTGCATCCAGTTACATCTGGCATAAAACTAATACAAACAGAAAGGACAGAAAAGAAAGAGGGCGCACCAACCTAGTGCATTACCACTGATAAACTTTAATGCAGCATAAAAACAGTAAAAATTATACTCACAAACGAGCTAGTATAAATAGCTTTCAAAAGGGCGCAAAAGCGCTGTTTTCTGTGGATCGACACAAACAAAGGGGGCAGAGTCTACCAGCTGAAAAGGCAGCAGTTACAGTGCTAGCAATTTGGTCAAGCTAGCATTCAGACGCTGAGCATGTGGATGGATGGGACTGAATTTCTTTAGATGGTTTAGCAACTGGAGTAGGGAAATTTGCCTGCTAAAATTGAATATTGTGTACCACTAGCAGATTGGCCGCAAGTACTTGGGACCCTTTATCTATTTCTATACCTTCATTCCTCTCAGTGCAGGTTTCTGAGAGGACTGGAGGTATAGTGGGGTTCGAGATCCCAGCTGATTAGGAGCAAGGAGAGGTCCGTCTTTTTTCTTTGATGTGGGTCTTTTAAGTTCTGTTGCCAATGGACTGCATGGGAGGTTGTCATATGTCTGGTTAAGCATGTGGTGCCCAAGCGGCTGCTGTTTTTGCCACGCTTGGTACGCTTCAGACTAGGGATGAGCCGAACACCCCCCTGTTCGGTTCGCACCAGAACATGCGAACAGGAAAAAAATTTGTTCGAACACGCGAACGCCGTTAAAGTCTATGGGACACGAACATGAATAATCAAAAGTGCTAATTTTAAAGGCTAATATGCAAGTTATTGTCATAAAAAGTGTTTGGGGACCCGGGTCCTGCCCCAGGGGACATGGATCAATGCAAAAAAAAGTTTTAAAAACGGACGTTTTTTCAGGAGCAGTGATTTTATTAATGCTTAAAGTCAAACAATAAAAGTGTAATATCCCTTTAAATTTCGTACCTGGGGGGTGTCTATAGTATGCCTGTAAAGGGGCGCATGTTTCCTGTGTTTAGAACAGTCTGACAGCAAAATGACATTTGGAAGGAAAAAACTCATTTAAACTAGCCGCGGCTATTGCATTGCCGACAATACACATAAAAGTTCATTGATAAAAACGGCATGGGAATTCCCCACAGGGGAACCCCGAACCAAAATAAAAAAAAAAAAATGATGTGGGGGTCCCCCTAAATTCCATACAAGGCCCTTCAGGTCTGGTATGGATATTAAGGGGAACCCCAGCCAAAATTGAAAAAAAAAATTGACGTGGGGTTCCCCCTAAATTCCATACCAGACCCTTCAGGTCTGGTATGGATTTTAAGGGGAACCCCGCGCCAAAAAAAAAAAAAAAAAACGGCGTGGGGTCCCCCTAAAAATCCATACCAGACCCTTATCCGAGCACGCAACCTGGCAGGCCGCAGGAAAAGAGGGGGGGACGAGAGTGCGGCCCCCCCCCCTCCTGAACCGTACCAGGCCACATGCCCTCAACATTGGGAGGGTGCTTTGGGGTAGCCCCCCAAAACACCTTGTCCCCATGTTGATGAGGACAAGGGCCTCATCCTCACAACCCTGGCCGGTGGTTGTGAGGGTCTGCGGGCGGGGGGCTTATCGGAATCTGGAAGCCCCCTTTAACAAGGGGACCCCCAGATCCCGGCCCCCCCCCTGTGTGAAATGGTAAGGGGGTACTTACCCCTACCATTTCACTAAAAAACTGTCAAAAATGTTAAAAATGACAAGAGACAGTTTTTGACAATTCCTTTATTTAAATGCTTCTTCTTTCTTCCTTCATCTTCTTCTGGTTCTTCTGGCTCTTCTGGTTCTTCCTCCGGCGTTCTCGTCCAGCATCTTCTCCGCGGCGTCTTCTATCTTCTTCTCCTCGGGCCGCTCCGCACCCATGGCATGAGGGGAGGCTCCCGCTCTTCTCTTCATCTTCTTCTCTTCTTCATCTTCTTCTTCTTCTTCCTTCTTCTCTTCTTCCTGTCTTCTCCGGGCCGCTCCGCAGCCATGCTGGCATGGTGGGAGGCTCCCGCTGTGTGACGGCGTCTCTTCGTCTGACGGTTCTTAAATAACGGGGGGCGGGGCCATCCGGTGACCCCGCCCCCCTCTGACGCACGGTGACTTGAGGGACTTCCCTGTGACGTCACGGGGAATGCCACAGGGAAGTCCCGTCATGTCACCGTGCGTCAGAGGGGGGCGGGGCCACCGGGTGGCCCCGCCCCCCGTTATTTAAGAACCGTCAGACGAAGAGACGCCGTCACACAGCGGGAGCCTCCCTCCATGCCACAGCATGGCTGCGGAGCGGCCCGCAGAAGACAGGAAGAAGAGAAGAAGAGAAGAAGAGAAGAAGGAAGAAGAAGAAGATGAAGAAGAAGATGAAGAAGAGAAGAAGATGAAGAGAAGAGCGGGAGCCTCCCCTCATGCCATGGGTGCGGAGCGGCCCGAGGAGAAGAAGATAGAAGACGCCGCGGAGAAGATGCTGGACGAGAACGCCGGAGGAAGAACCAGAAGAGCCAGAAGAACCAGAAGAAGATGAAGGAAGAAAGAAGAAGCATTTAAATAAAGGAATTGTCAAAAACTGTCTCTTGTCATTTTTAACATTTTTGACAGTTTTTTAGTGAAATGGTAGGGGTAAGTACCCCCTTACCATTTCACACAGGGGGGGGGGCGGGATCTGGGGGTCCCCTTGTTAAAGGGGGCTTCCAGATTCCGATAAGCCCCCCGCCCGCAGACCCTCACAACCACCGGCCAGGGTTGTGAGGATGAGGCCCTTGTCCTCATCAACATGGGGACAAGGTGTTTTGGGGGGCTACCCCAAAGCACCCTCCCAATGTTGAGGGCATGTGGCCTGGTACGGTTCAGGAGGGGGGGGGGGCCGCACTCTCGTCCCCCCCTCTTTTCCTGCGGCCTGCCAGGTTGCGTGCTCGGATAAGGGTCTGGTATGGATTTTTAGGGGGACCCCACGCCGTTTTTTTTTTTTTTTTTTGGCGCGGGGTTCCCCTTAAAATCCATACCAGACCTGAAGGGTCTGGTATGGAATTTAGGGGGAACCCCACGTCAATTTTTTTTTTCAATTTTGGCTGGGGTTCCCCTTAATATCCATACCAGACCTGAAGGGCCTTGTATGGAATTTAGGGGGACCCCCACATCATTTTTTTTTTTTTATTTTGGTTCGGGGTTCCCCTGTGGGGAATTCCCATGCCGTTTTTATCAATGAACTTCTATGTGTATTGTCGGCAATGCAATAGCCGCGGCTAGTTTTAAATGAGTTTTTTCCTTCCAAATGTCATTTTGCTGTCAGACTGTTCTAAACACAGGAAACATGCGCCCCTTTACAGGCATACTATAGACACCCCCCAGGTACGAAATTTAAAGGGATATTACACTTTTATTGTTTGACTTTAAGCATTAATAAAATCACTGCTCCTGAAAAAACGTCCGTTTTTAAAACTTTTTTTTGCATTGATCCATGTCCCCTGGGGCAGGACCCGGGTCCCCAAACACTTTTTATGACAATAACTTGCATATAAGCCTTTAAAATTAGCACTTTTGATTTCTCCCATAGACTTTTAAAGGGTGTTCCGCGGCATTCGAATTTGCCGCGAACACCCCAAATTGTTCGCTGTTCGGCGAACTTGCGAACAGCCAATGTTCGAGTAGAACATGAGTTCGACTCGAACTCGAAGCTCATCCCTACTTCAGACATATGTTGCAAACAGCAACGGTGCTATCTGCTGCACACGTATCAAAAAAGGCAAACACCAAAGAACTTTTCAAAATATGTGGGGAGTCAGCAGCACCCTGCACCTGCTTAGCTCTGTGGTGTGATGTAATAGGATGGCTGCCCCCTGGAGGGCATCCTGCCTCGTTGGAGATGTGCCTCCTCCTTCTCTCTTCTAACAGGCACCCAAGTAGGGTCAGTGACCTTATCATCCCCTCCCTCCTTATCACAGGAGCAAACTTGGCATTATGCCAAGTTTGGCATACTGCCAACATGACTGCCAGTTTCTTGACCCTCTTGGGCACCCCCTCTCTCTAGGTTGACGTTACTCCCTTCCTCAACCTGGGTACCATCATCGGAGCCTTCAAATCGCTGCACATCCTCCTGCAGCATGTACCCGACACTGTGGTCGAATAGTTTGGGGGACTCCTCCGTGCATGATGGTGGGGCTAGGGAAGAAGTGACCGTTGACATGGAGCATGGTAGCTGCATTGGCAGGCAAACTACTCTGAGTTTAGGTGACAGAGGATGTGGAGGATGAGGAGGGCTTTGTTATCCATTCCACCAACTCTTCTGCATGTTCTGGCTCAATAACACGGCCAGCTGCAGAAAAAAAGGACAAGTGTGCCCCATGGCCACGTGCTGAGAATGCACCGTGTCCACAAACAGCACTGTTGACTGTAGACACAGATCCTGCTTGCCCTCTTTTTTAAGTGGCCTGTGAGCGTCTGCCTCTCCTTGGTGGCCTTCCGGACATGCTTTAAATTTTGTTTAGCAAAACCACACTACAATGTATTGTGTACTATGTACACCACCAGAAAAGTAGCAGCAACTGCACTAGGGGTGCAAGGTACTGTGTACACCAACAGAAGTGTAATAACAAGTATGGGTGCACTGTATGTATTGTGTACACCACCAGGAAAGTAGTAGCAACTGCACTAGGGGTGTACATACTGTGTACACCAACAGAAGTCTAATAGCAACTATGGGTGCACTGTATGTATTGTGTACACCACCAGAAAAGTAGTAGCAACTGCACTAGGGGTGCACCGTTCTGTGTACCATACACCAGCAGAAGTGTAATAACAACTATGGGTGTACTGTATGTATTGTGTACTGTGTACATCACCAGAAAAGTAGTAGCAAGTGCACTACGGGTGCACGGTACTGTGTACACCAACAGAAGTGCAATAACAACTATGGGTGCACTATATGTATTGTGTACATGAAAGAATGTATAAATATCTATAATTCTAGATATTATCAATTCTTATCTTCAGGGGCATTTCTGGATGTATAGCAATGTCTTTGTGTTATATGTTATATAAATATCAGTGTCCTCTCTCCTAGAGGGTAGGGTGTATAGGAGATATGTTTCTGTACTTTGTCCAAGGCCGCATTTCCAACTTACTTTTAGGAATTTGTTTCTTAGTAGAAATTGAAGAATCCTTCGTTCATACGATGCTTCCAGAAAGGATGTTTATTTATTCAGAAAGATAAGCAAAGACCAGACTTACATCGATAACATGTGGCATGGTGATGGTCTCAGAAGGAGGAGGAGGAGGAGACATCTTGATGTTACATTCTCCAAAGTGTTGGGTTACTTCCCTCTTGTCAACCCTACTCCATTCCTATTCTACCATGAATCTGATCCATTCTTATACTGTTTCAAAATGTTATGTCAGCATATCCTAGTAACACCCATATTTGCATATATACTTTAAATGGCTATAGTCTAAAGATAAGCAACATTACTCCACCCATTGTCCTGACATAGCAACTCAAAATAGAAATATCTACTCAGCTAAACCACTCCTCTGTCCTCTGTCCTCCATCCTGTTAACCTCCAGAAACAATCACAAATTACATATAACATTTATGTGTTTCATATATTTTTTCAGAAACTTTTATCACTTAAAATAATAATGAACTTAAAATATTCTAACAGTACACCACCAGAAAAGTAGTAGCAATTGCACTAGGTATGCACGGTACTGTGTACCATGCACCAACAGAAGTGTAATAACAACTATGGGTGTGTCCTGTATTGTATACACCACCAGAAAAGTAGTAGCAACTGCACTAGGAGTGCACGGTACTGTGTACACCAACATAAGTGTAATAATAACTATGGGTGTACTGTGTTGTGTACACCACCAGAAAAGTAGTAGCAACAGAACTATGGGTGCACAGTACTGTGCACACTGCCTGAAGTATATTAGAAAACATACACCAGGAACAGCCTGCAGTCAGATATAACTAAACTGGATACAGTGGAAACGTATATATATTTTAATACACTGAAGCTAACTGAATAACCTGCCTGCCTGCTCAATCTAAATTACACTCTCTCTCCATCCATGCCAACAACACACTACACGGGGCCGACGTGCAGGCAGCCTTATATAGTTTGGGACGTGGACTTGGTCCCACTGAACCATGATTGGCAAAAGACACCCTGCCTTTGGCCAATTATGGCTCTCTTAGCTGAGGGCGCTGGGATTGGCCAAAGCATGCAGGTCATGGCGCATGCTTTGGCCAGTCATCATACAGCAATGCACTGTGCTCCTGCAGTGCATTATGGGCCGTTACGCGCCACTCGAATTTGGCGCGATCGGCCCATAATGTTCTGTTTTCGATGGACGGGCAAACAGCCAATGTTTGAGTCAAACTCATGTTTGACCCGAACAGAAAGCTCATCCCTAATCATGACCTTGCACACACCGTTCATGCTGGAAAACCCACCAGTGTGGCTGAATTAAAACAATTCTGCAAAGAAGAATGGGCCAAAATTGCTCCACAGCAATGTGAAAGACTCATTGCCAGTTTTTGCAAATGCTGATTGCAGTTGTTGCTGCCAAGGGTGGCACAACCAGTTATTAGGTTTAGGGGGCAATTACTTTTTCACATAAAGCCAGGCAGGTTTGGATGGCTTTTTTTCTTAATAAATCAAACCATCATTTAAAATCTGCATTTTGTATTTACTAGGGTTATCTTTGTGTAATATTACAATTTGTTTAATGATCTGAGTCATTTAAGTGTGACAAATATACAAAAAAAATTAGAAATCAAAGGGGCAAATACTTTTTCACAGCATTGTAGCTATCTTCTTTCAAAGGCCTTGCTTTGCATTCTTTAGTTGGAGCCTTTATACAAGGAGTGATTTGTATGCTTCCACCGGTCAGGTCACCCTTGTGCCCTTGGGATTTAAATTTATGTCTGGTGGAGTGGCGGTCCTACAGAAGCAACCCTCTTTGCCCGTTCAGCATACTGTATTCCTCTGGTTCTCTTAACAAGAAAATTATTTTGGTTGCAGTAACCTCAGCCAGGTGATTGTCAGAATTGGCGGCTCTTTCTTGTAAGGAGCCATTTTTGATCTTGCACCAAAACAGGGTGGTTTAGCGACCACACCCAGGGTTTTTGCCCAAGGTGGTGTCCAGTTTTTATTTGAATCAAGACATCACACTCAGATCTTTGACGCCCTGTTTTTTCTTGTTAAATATGTTTATTGAATTTTTCATAGATAACAGAGTAAATAAATAAGTAAATAAAAAAAATAAAAAAGTAGTACATAAAATAAATAAATAAATATATAAGGAGATGAAGTAGACATATAAATATGATGATAATATATGTAATAAATCCGCGCTTAGGAATGAAAGGGTTTGCAGCCTCCCCTAATTAGTTCCTAATGGGACTATTTGGGTATTGAATATAGTGAATGGGGAAATGGCGCTACCCTATGTGTGTCTAATATTAGCTAACTATATCATAGAGTAAACAAGGATATTACTATCCCAGTGTGTTTACCAGACCATAAATGATTCCATAAATGTGCATAAAAAATAATAATAATAATAATATTAAGTGATATTTTTCCTTAACATACAGTGTCTAAACTGTGACAATATGCCCCCCAGGGCAGGCCCCCTTAGTGTGTGGTAATAAGTTGCATCAAGGGACAAAATCCCATTAAGAACAGGTATCACCAATTGTTTGTTTGGCTGAAGTAGTAATTTGAATGAGTAATTGGAATTGAGTATGAGAGAGTGTATTGGGTTTGAGGTTTAAAAGTGCTGTAGCAGGATCAGGAAGAATAGAGGTTTCAAGAGCTTTCGAAGCCATGGAAAATATGTTTTTCCAGAATTTCTGGACTATCGGGCATTGCCACCAGATGTGGAACCTTGAGTTCCAAGTGAATCGTAACCTCTGAAACAATTAGGTGGGTATGCAGGAATAAATTTTGCTATTCTAGCAGGTACTAGGTACCACCGTGTAAGGACTTTATAGTTTGTTTCTATTGCATTACTATTAGGAGAAGAAGATTTAGTGGCTAACCATATGTTTGACCAATCTTTTTTATCCAAGGTCCGATTCATGTCAA
Source organism: Lithobates clamitans (assembly GCA_037952925.1). Classification (NCBI taxonomy): domain Eukaryota; kingdom Metazoa; phylum Chordata; class Amphibia; order Anura; family Ranidae; genus Lithobates; species Lithobates clamitans. The sequence goes on along the minus strand of JBBGZY010001615.1, from coordinate 139,549 downwards.
GTGCCCATTTGGCAGTATATGAGGGTAAGTTTTCATCAGAATTACTTACAAGTTCTCTGATGTCCTCTGATGTGTGGGTCACTTATACATATCCGTTCAAATTGAGACATTTGATTAAGGGAAGTACCTGTAATAAGGAGTGGTTCATAAAAATTTTTAATTTGTAGGTAACGAAAGATTTCACTTCTTGGAATATCAAAGGTTTCACACAAATCCGGAAAGGTATATATAGTATTTGCAGATGACAATCTGTATAAACAATTCAGGTTCATAGAGGACCATATGGAAAAAGATCTAGGAAATTTCCATGCCGGGTAGAAAGCTGGATTCCCAAGGAATGAAAGTAAAGGATTATGCAGAGATTGGAGATTATGTAAGTTTTTGAACTTATCCCAAATGGCTAAGGTGTGTTTAGTTATGGGCTTGAAAATGTTTTTTCTGTCGATCTGGCGAAGCCATAGCATATTGGCTACTGATATTGGGTCTGTATCTACTGCTTCGATAGCTACCCAAAGGGGTGTTTCGGAAGTAACATGGTATTTAGATAGAAGAGCCAATTGGGCAGCATAATAATAAGATAAGAAATTGGGTAGACCTAAACCATCTTTTAATTTGTTAAGGTAAAGTGTAGATTTGGGTATACGTGGCTTAGTGGAACCCCAGATAAATGATAGGACTCTTCGTTGCGTAAGTCTAGTAAAATAAGAAGGTAAAGTTATAGGCAACACTCTAAATAAATATAAAAATGTTGGCAATATTGACATCTTAATAGCATTGATTTTACCTAACCAGGAAAGTAAAAGAGAGGCCCATTGCTTCATACATCCCGATGTTCGTTTCAATAGAGGTAGGTAGTTAGCTGAAAACAGATCTTTGAGAGAAATTGTGAGTTGTACCCCTAAATAGGGTAGTTGTTTTGAGACCCAAGTAAAAGGTAAGACAGATTTTGTATGTTGAAGTTCACATTGCGATAAAGAAATGTTTAAGGCATTTGATTTAGAAGGGTTAATATGTAGTCCAGAAATATGAGCAAATTTATGTAGTAATTTGAGAAGATTTGGGGTGGATATATGAGGATGGGACAAGAAAACAAGGATATCATCAGCAAAAAGGCTTATCTTATGATGGTAACCACCTAATTCAATTCCTTTGATATCTATATTTGTTCTAATTAGTTGTGCTAAGGGTTCTATTAATAGGGCAAAAAGTAATGGTGAAAGGGGGCAACCTTGTCTTGTACCTCTATTTATGTCAAGCATAGTGGGTTTATAACCAGAATATTTAATATATGCTCTTGGTTTATTATATAGTGATGAGATCCAGGTAAGGAAATGGTTACCAAAACCCCATTTCTGTAGTATATAATCCGTATATGGCCAAGTGACAGAATCAAATGTCTTTTTTATATCCAATGAAACCAGACATGCTGGTATATGTCTTGTTTTGGCTGCATGTATGAGTAAAAGTGCTCGTCTTATATTGTCACCTGCCTGAGGTTTCGGAATAAAACCTGTTTGGTCTTTATGGATTAAGTGTCCAATAATATTATTCATTCTGGTAGCCAGGATTTTAGCTAATAATTTAATATCTAAATTAAGAAGTGATATGGGGCGATAATTTGACCAAGAAGATGAGTCAGATTGTGGTTTGGGAATCATAGTAATAATAGATGTGAGTGTCTCTGTTCTAAATGAATGTCCTTCAAGAATTGAGTTAAAGGCCCTAGTTAAGATTGGTGTAAAGATATGCGTAAACTGTCTGTAGTATACTGCCGGGAATCCATCAGGGCCCGGTCTCTTGTTAAGTTTTAGAAGTTTGATAGTATTCAAAACCTCTGTAGTGGTAATAGGACTTTCGAGAAGGTCTCATTGTTTTTGGTCTAGATACAGGAGTTTAATATTAGAAAATAAAATATCAGCTTTTGACTTATCAAATGTTGGGGCTGGGGAATATAGTTTAGTAAGATTGGTACGAAAAATCTCAAGAATTTTAATCGGATTGCTAGTGTACGCTTCTTTCTTTTCGTGTTGTATAGTTTTCAAGCTTCTGGCCAAGGGTGTATCCGGTTTATTAGCCTTCAGGTAAAAAGTATGTTGTCGTTTGCGTAAAGATTTATCAGCAGAATCAGTCAAAAAAAGATCTAAATCTAGGTGGGCTTTTTCAAGATTAGAATTATTAATAGTCGTTGGGCAAGATTGAAAGGTCTGATGACAGTTATTAAAGTTAGATTCCAATTTTGAGAACATTATTTTACGTTCTCTTTTGAATTTAGTTGCTAGTTGTATCATTCTACCTCTAATGACAGGTTTATGAGCCTCCCAAAGTGTGAGGGCTGAGATATCGTTTGTGTCGTTATCTTTAAAATAGTCAGATATTGATTTCTCAATTTCTTTATTAAGAGATGGATGAGTCAGCATGAAATCTTTCATACACCAAGTTGTGTCATGAGATCTAGGGAGTGTAGAAGCTATATTAATTGAAACTGCACAATGGTCAGTCCAAGGGAATGGTATAATTTTAGCTGAGATAATTTCTGGTAGCATGCTAGAAGGGATAAGAATATGATCAATCCGAGAGAAAGATTTATGTGGGTAGGAGTAGTAAGTAAATCGTCTATCAGTAGGATTGATTTCACGCCAGGTGTCGACCAAGCTATGAGAGGTAAGTAAACGTTGAAAAGTTAGATTTGTTGTACCTGTTGTAGACCCAGGGGGAGATTTGTCTAGAAATGGGAAGATTGTTGCATTAGAATCACCACATATAACAACTGTTCCAAATTTGTGAGACTCTATGACTTGAAAAAGGTGTGACAAGAACGCCGTTGGGCGTTTATTGGGAGCATAGTAAGAAACAATAGTTATAGGGTTGTCAGAGATATAACCTGTTAAAATTAAATATCGACCTTCCGGATCTATCACTTGCGTTTTGAGGTTAAACGGAGTGGTACGATGGAAACCAATTAGTGTACCCCTTTGTTTAACTGCAGCAGAGGCGGTATAAAATTGTGGGTATGAGGGTGAGAGAAATCTAGGTTGAGCTTTTTCTGTAAAGTGTGTTTCCTGTAAGCATATAATATGGGCTTTTTTGGATGAAAAGGATCTTAGAGCTTTAGTGCGTTTATGTGGGATATTAAATCCCTGTACATTTAAAGATAATACATTTATCAGAGCCATAGATTAACCAAGGTATCTGATGTATCATAGCATAAACAATATATACTTTGAGCCAGATCCACCACTCTGAGAAACATAAGGAAATCGGGGTTGAAGAAAAAAGAAGAAAAAAATATATAAATAATGAAAAAAAGAGATAAATAGAACAATCGTATTAACCCGTAACATAGATAGTGTTGCTTAATTAGAAAACAGAATAATAGGGTTAGGGAGCATCTCAAGAAAGTTTCCAAAACTTTCTGAGAGGATCAAAGTCCATCAGCAGAGTCCTCCATAAAAAAAAGGCAGGAGTCTGCAAATGGAAAAATCAAAGGGGCAGCAAGAAATTCCTATAGGAAAAACGGCCCCGGAGAACCACAGGTACCAAAAAAGAGAAAAAAAAAGCAAAATAAGAAATCCAGCAAGAGATGTGTGATGCTTTGTTTAAAAAATATATTATATATGGAAAAAAGAGGACTAAAGAGAGCAAAGTCGAATAGACTATCCAATTATGGCATAATCTCCATGTCTGGGCATATCTTTTGCCTAGTGAAAAAAAATGGGAGAAAAGTAAAGAACAGGAGATTATGCTAAAAAAAAATCCAGACCAGTTTCGGTAATAAAACCTGTAGTGAGAGAAAATTATTGGTAGTAGGTTTCTTCTTTTCAGTCCATTGAATCATCATTTTTAGGCGGTGAGTGTTCATATCGGCCACGCTTGTGGAGATTTTGATATGAAGATGAAAAAGAGTTGGAGTCTGAACTTTTCTTTTGCTGAGGAAAACGAGCTGATGAACGTCTGCGAGGCTGATCTTTAGATAAGGCTGTTTCTACTAAGCCTAATTCCAATAAGGCTGATTGTAAGTCCTCTGAAGAGCGACAGATATATCTAGTTTCCAGGTGTGTAAAACGAAGGCAAAAAGGAAAGCCCCAATGATAGGTAATATGGTTATTCTGAAGTACCTGTAATTGGGGTTTGAGGGCCTGTCTTTTTGCAACTGTAATGCCCAGTACACACGGTCGGATTTTCCGATGGAAAATGTCTGATCGGAGCGTGTTGTCGGAAATTCCGACCGTGTGTGGGCTCCATCGGACATTTTCCATCGGATTTTCCGACACACAAAGTTGGAGAGCAGGAGATAAAATTGTCCGACAACAAAATCCGTTGTCGGAAATTCCGATCGTGTGTACACAAATCCGACGGACAAAGTGCCACGCATGCTCAGAATAAATAAAGAGATGAAAGCTATTGGCCACTGCCCCGTTTATAGTCCCGACGTACATGTTTTACGTCACCGCGTTTAAAACCATCGGATTTTCCGACAACTTTGTGTGACCGTGTGTATGCAAGACAAGTTTGAGCCAACATCCGTCGGAAAAAATCCTAGGATTTTGTTGTCGGAATGTCCGAACCGTGTGTACGGGGCATAAGAGGAGACAAGTCTGTGAATAACTGATAAGAATGACCCTGAAAACTGAGGGATTCTTTCCTTCTAGCAGCTGATAACAATTGTTCTTTAGTTTTGTAGTAATGCAATTTAGTTATTATATCTCTTGGGGGGCCGTTGGTTTTGCGTGGTGCTAAAGCTCTGTGTACTCTGTCCATTTCTAATCTATCAATGGTAATTTCAGGGAGTAATTCTTGAAAAAGTGTGGTAATGGTTGCCTGCAGGTCTAGGATGGATTCAGGTATACCTCTTATCCTTAGATTAGATCGTCTATCTCTGTTTTCTTGTTCCTCTAAACGTGTCTGTAATAGGGTATTTTCCTCTTTAAGGGCTGTCAGCTCAGAAGTGCAATATTGTGTTTGACAGTCAATATCATCTACCCTCAATTCCAGTTCAGCTGTTCTCTGACCAATTTCTTTAATTTCCTTTGTTAATTTATCTGTGATATGGTCAGAAGTCTGTTTCAATGCTTTCTGTAACATCGCTTCAAATGTAGCAAACATATCTGTTTGTGATACATTTTGAGCTGGATTAATAACAATGTCAAGTTTTGTTTTGTCAGCCTCTGTTTTTTGTCTGGGAGGCTGTGGTTTCCCAGCCTGTGAAGCGGTGTGCTGTGAGGAGATAGATGACGCCGCCATCTTAGCTGCCAGTCTGAGAGCCGCCTCAGATTTGTAATTGGCTTTTATTTTGCTTTTTGGTCCTTTCAGGACCATAATATATGTATAGTAAGGTGCTGGAGAGGTTTACCTACAATTTTGTGGATTTTTGTAAGCCGCTGGGACCTGTAGTTCTCCGGTCCGAATTCCTGTGGAACGGAGCTCTAAGGAGGCATTACCGTTCCCTCAGGCATCTGCGCATGCGCCCACATTTGTTTTTTCACTATAATGTGTTTGCGAGCGCTATATTTATATTTTTTCAAGACATCACACTGCCTTCCTTTTTTCAAAATCCTTGGTCTGCAGAGGAGAAGCTGTTAAATTCTTTCAATGTAGTACGAACTGTCTGAAGATCTGAGCTCAGATTCGGGAGACCGATACTTTGTTTGTAATGCCAGAAGGGCCCAGAAAAGGGCAGGCAGTATCTAAGTCAACTATCTCCCAATGGATTTACCAGGTCATTATTGAGGCTTATGGTTTAAAGGAGAAGACCCCACCTTTTTGGGTAAGGGCACACTCTACCAGGAAAGTACAGTAGGCAGTTTGTCATCAAGCATCTATGGCTCAGATTTGCAAGGCCACTACTTGATCTTCAGTATATACATTCATTAGATTTTATCAGGTGGATGTTGGGGCTCAAGAGGATACAGTGTTTGGCCACAGTATGCTGCAAGCAGCAATGTAAATCCTTTAGTCTGATGGCAGTTGTCGTAATCACTGTCTCCCTCCGATCAAGTACATTGCTTTGGGATGTCTTAGATAGTAACTATTATGGTTGCTCAGTTTCCCATAATGTACGATAAAGAAAATTGGATTTGTACTACTTTCTTACCTGTAATGTATACATTTCTTGTAGTACATCACAGGACACAGAGGTCCCTCCCCTCTTGTCTAGGAAGTTTATTGCTTGCTACAAAATTTGAGGTACTTCCTGTATAGTAGGGTTTATAGGGAGGGGGACATCCTGTCTTTTTGGTTTGCCAGTGTCCATTTACCTACAGGTGACGTATAAGTCAGATAGTCAATATTATGGCTGCTCTGTGTCCCATGATGTACTCCAAGAAATGGATTTTACAGGAAAGAATGTTGGAAAAATCCAATTTTTACCTTCATGCATAGAATTCATGAAGGTTAAAAAAACTCAGACTTCAGAACGACTTTGAGGCCCTTGTTCAGGTGCATGCTATTATAAAGTGACTTCCTGTTATGAAGTGACAACTCCCCAGTCCTGTCTTACATTTGCTCTCCTGCATTGTCATACCTTCACATGTACTTTCACCAGACATTAAGCATCTGTGCTGATTTATATTGTGTAGGTATGTTTTGCTGTTTTTACTACCAGAAAGACGTGAGCAATGGCATAAGGCTGGAGCACATACATGTAGATAACAAATGACTATCAAGCGGCAGGAAAAGTTAAGAAACACTGAAATGTGAACATTGATGAAAAAAAGTTAAAGAGCATTTTCTAAAAGAAAAAAACTGTTTGATACATAGTGCTTTATCAAAGTTGATCCAGTTATGGTTTCCTACTTTAACCCCTCCCCCCCGCTGTATAGTACAATGACGGTGGAACGGGGCAGCTCTCGTTCTAGACCGAGGTCATATGATGTCAGCCTATTCAAATGGCACATGCGTGCGATGGGGAGTGTGCAGCACAGTGCTGTCTATGGTGGCATCTCGTCACCGTCAGGGGTAAACAATCAATGAACCTATGAACCCAATCAATGAACCTATCACCATCAAAGAATGCTATCAGTGGCTGTCAGTGGTGCACCCGTCACCCATCAGTGACCATTGCCTGTCACCCGTCACCCATCAATGACAATCATCAGTCACCCATCAGTGACTGTCACCTGTCAATCATCAGTCACCCATCAATGATTGCCATCAGTGACCGTCATCTGTCATCCATCAGTCACCCATTAGTGACCATCACCTCTCACCCATCAGTGCTCATAAAGTGGACCTGTCACCATCAGAGACTGCAATCAATGACTGTCAGCGGTGCACCTGTGACCCATCAGTGACCTTCACCTGTCCCCCATCAGTCACCCATTAGTGAAAATCGGCAGTCATCTGTAACCCATTACATAGCCTATCACTAAAGTACCCATTGCACAGCTCATCACTAAAGTACCCATTACACAGCCAACATCAGCAGTCCAGTACCAGCCATGTCCACAAAAGTTTACAGCAGTAAGGAGGCGTTTCACATCCTCAGCATGACTGATGAGAGCAGCGGGGAGTTCTCACAGTTAGATTCTAATTCGGATTCTGAATCCGAATCAGAGGAAGAAAGGATCCCTCCTAAAAGGGTACGGCGCTCTGAAAACTGGGCAGCCGCCAGCAATAGACCTCAGGATGAAAAGCCCATTACCAGCGTTGCAGTATCAGCCTCAAGTACCAGCACAGGAGTTTTATATCCCCCAAGTAACAGCACTGGAGAGTCACATCCTCCAAGAATCAGGGCCACTACATACCTCCCAGATGCTCTTGCCAACCCAACATGGCTACCTTCCAACTCGGGACTAGCAAGTAGGCAATGAGCTTCGTGTTCGAGTCGAAAACATGTTCAACTCGAACATTGTCTGTGCGCCCGTTCGCCGAATTGCGAATGATATGGGCCGTTCGCGCCAAAATTGTGTGGCGCGTCACGGCCCATAATTCACTGCGGCATCGCAGTGTATTGCTAGCTGATGACTCCCCAAGCATGCACTATGACCCGCATGCTTGGCCAATCACAGCGCCGTCTGAACAGAGAGCCGTAATTGGCCAAAGCCAAGGAGGCTTTGGCCAATTATGGCTCAGGGGATTTAGTACACGCCCCACACTATATAAGGCCGCCTGCACGGCGGCCCTGTGTAGTGTGTGTTCCGGCGTTCATTGAGAGAGAGAGAGAAACAGACAGTGACATTTGATTTGAGTTAGATAGATTAGGCAGAACAGTCAGTCAGTTTAGCTGCACTTACAGTGTATTGTGTATATATATGCATCCCAGGTGTTGCATATATATATATACACTGTATTCAGTTTAGCTAGATCCGTTCCTGTTATCTTCCTACTGACAGGCAGGCTTGTCTTGTTACAGTATTTACAGCTACCTGAAGAAAATTACTGGTGTTCTTTTGATCCTATTAGTACCACAGTCAGGCAGCTAGACTATTTACAGTTAGTGCAGTGCGTCCTGCTCACAGTGTTCAGCTAGATCCGTTCCTGTTATCTTCCTACTGACAAGCAGGCTTGTCTTGTTACAGTATATACAGCTACCTGAAGAAAATTACTGGTGTTCTTTTGATCCTATTAGTACCACAGTCAGGCAGCTAGACTATTTACAGTTAGTGCAGTGCGTCCTGCTCACAGTGTTCAGCTAGATCCATTCCTGTTATCTTCTTACTGACAGGCAGGCTTGTCTTGTTACAGTATATACAGCTACCTGAAGAAAATTACTGGTGTTCTTTTGATCCTATTAGTATCACAGTCAGGCAGCTAGACTATTTACAGTTATTACAGTGCGTCCTGCTGACAGTGTTCAGCTAAACCTACAAGTTAGTGGGGTGCGTCCTGCTCACAGTGTTCAGCTAAACCTATAAGTTAGTGTGGTGCGTCCACCTCACAGTGTTCAGCTAAACCTACAAGTTAGTGCGGTGCGTCCTGCTCACAGTGTTCAGCTAAAACTACAAGTTAGTGGGGTGCGTCCTGCTCACAGTGTTCAGCTAAACCTACAAGTTAGTGAGGGGCGTCCTGCTCACAGTGTTCAGCTAAACCTACAATTTGGTGTAGTGAGACCTCTGCACAGTGTTCATCTAAAGCTACAAGTTAGTGCAGTGCGTCCTGCTCACAGTGTTCAGCTAGATACGTTCCTGTTATCTTCTTACTGACAGGCAGGCTTGTCTTGTTACAGTATTTACAGCTACCTGAATAAAATTGCTGGTGTTCTTTTGATCCTATTAGTACCACAGTCAGGCAACTAGACTATTTACAGTTAGTGCAGTGCGTCCTGCTCACAGTGTTCAGCTAAACCTACAAGTTGGTGTAGTGAGACCTCTGCACAGTGTTCATCTAAAGCTACAAGTTAGTGCAGTGCGTCCTGCTCACAGTGTTCAACTAAAACTACAAGTTAGTGCTGTGCATCCTGCTCACAGTGTTCAGCTAAAACTACAAGTTAGTGCTGTGCGTCCTGCTCACAGTGTTCAGCTAAACCTACAAGTTGGTGTAGTGAGACCTCTGCACAGTGTTCATCTCAAGCTACAAGTTAGTGCAGTGCGTCCTGCTCACAGTGTTCAGCTAAAACTACAAGTTAGTGCTGTGCGTCCTGCTCACAGTGTTCAGCTAAACCTACAAGTTGGTGTAGTGAGACCTCTGCACAGTGTTCATCTAAAGCTACAAGTTAGTGCAGTGCGTCCTGCTCACAGTGTTCAGCTAAAACTACAAGTTAGTGCTGTGCGTCCTGCTCACAGTGTTCAGCTAAACCTACAAGTTGGTGTAGGGAAACCTCTGCACAGTGTTCATCTAAAGCTACAAGTTAGAGCAGTGCGTCCTGCTCACAGTGTTCAGCTAAAACTACAAGTTACTGTGGTGCGTCCACCTCACAGTGTTCAGCTAAACCTACAAGTTAGTTTTTTGCGAGCTCTGCACAGTGTTCAGCTAAAACTACCTGTAGAAGGTTGGTGGTGTTCTCATACTACAGGCAGGCAGTTGATTTTGCTAGCTGCAGTATCAGTACATATATATATATATATATATATATATATATATATATATCCCAGCTTAGTGCAGCTACAGGCCATTAGTATGTCTGGAAGGCCAAGAAGGAGAGGCAGACAGTCACAAGCCAATAAGAGAGGGCAAGCAGGCTCTGTGTCTAGTGCTGGTCGTGGAGACGGTGCATCCTCATCAGCACGTGGCCGTGGGACACGCTTGGCCTTTTTTTCGGCAGCTGGCCGTGTTGAGCCGCAACATGAGGAAGACTTGGTCGAGTGGATGACCAAGCCGTCCTCATCCTCCTCATCCTCTCTCACCCATGCCCAGGGTACTTTGTCTGGAAAAGCAGTGGCCTCTTCCCTCGGCTAAATGTCATCAGTGACTCCTTCCCTAGCCCCACCATGTCCTCCTGAGGAGTCCCTCGAACTGTTTGACCACAGTGTTGGGTACATGCTCCAGGAGGATGCCCAGCGTTTGGAAGGCTCTGATGATGATACTGAGCTCGATGAAGGCAGTAACATGAGCACGGACAGAGGGGGTGCCCAAGAAGGACAGCAATCTGGCAGTCATGCTCCCCCTGCTGCAGCATACTGCCAGGTTTGCTCCAGTGATGAGGAGGGAGGGGATGATGAGGTCACTGACTCAACGTGGGTGCCTGATAGGAGAGAGGAAGAGGAGGAGGAGGCGGCACATCACCAACGAGGCAGGATGCCCTCCAGGGGCCAGCCTAAGGGCAGCACATTGACTGCATCACACCCCAAAGCTCCACATGTGCAGGGCGCTGCAGTCTCTATTCAGTCGTTATTCAAAAAGTTCTTTGGTGTGGGCCTTTTTTGAGATGAGTGCATCAGATCGCACTGCTGCTATTTGCAACATATATCTCAAGCGTATCTCACGTGGCCAAAACATCTCCCGCTTGGGTACCACGTGCTTGACCAGACATATGTTGACCTGCCATGCAGTTCGTTGGCAAGCGTATCTAAAAGACCCACACAAAGAACAAAGAGGACCTCTCCTTGCTCCTCATCAGCTGAGATCTCCAACCCCACTATATCTGAGACCTGCACTGAGAGGAATGAAGGTGTAGAATTAGGTGTGTCACAGCCAAGTACTTGTGGGCAATCTGCTTTTGGTACACCGACGTCAGATTGTACCAGGCAAATTTCCCTGCCCCAGCTGCTGCACCGCCGAAAGAAGTTTGCTCCCAGCCATCCACATGCGCATTGGTTGAATGCTAGCTTGGCAAAATTGCTAGCACTTCAACTGCTGCCTTTACAGTTGGTAGACTCTGCCCGCTTCCGTGAGTTTGTGGAATGTGCGGTTCCTCGGTGGCAGGTACCCAAACGCCACTTTTTCTCAAGGAAGGCGATTCTGGCTGTCTACCGGCATGTGGAATGCAATGTCCATGCCTCGCTGGACAGGGCGGTCAGCGGTAAGGTGCATATTACCGCTGACTCATGGTCCAGCAGGCATGGACAGGGACGTTACCTAAGTTTCACGGCACATTGGGTGACTCTGCTGGCAGCTGGGAAGGATGCAGGACAAGGTGCAGTAGTGTTGGAGATTGTTCCGCCACCACGCCTCCAAAATGCTAATGATTGTGACACACCTCTCTCCTCCACCCCCTCCTCTTCGTCTTCCTCCATGGCCTCTTCCTGTGCTTTGTCCTCGGAACCAGCAGTGCTCCGTAGCCGTTGAAGGGGCTACGCAAGTATGCAGGCCAAAAGATGCCATGTGGTGCTTGAGCTGGTGTGCTTGGGGGACAGGAGCCACACTGGGGCAGAGGTTCTGTCAGCTCTGCAGGAGCAGGTTCAGAGGTGGTTGACGCCACGCCAACTTAAGGCAGGAATGGTGGTTTGCGACAATGGCACCAACCTCCTCTCTGCCCCCTGACAGGGACAAATGACCCATGTGCCCTGTTTGGCTCACGTTCTTAACTTGGTGGTGCAGCGGTTCTTGGGCAAGTACCCGGGCTTACAGGATGTCCTGAGGCAAGCCAGGAAAGTCTGTGTGCATTTCCGCTGGTCATATAATGCCAGTGCTCGGCTGATGGACCTCCAAAAGGAGTTTAACCTGCCCAAGAACCGCCTAATCTGTGACATGCCCACCAGGTGGAACTCAATGTTGGCCATGCTGCAGCGGCTGCACACGCAGCAGAGGGCCATCAATGAGTACCTGTGCGACTAAGGCACCAGAACAGGGTCAGGGGAGCTTGGTTTTTTTTCCCCACGCCAGAGGGCCATAATCAGGGATGCATGCACTGTCCTGTCACCATTTGAGGAGGCCACGTGGATTGTGAGAAGTGACAGTGCATGCATCAGTGACACTGTCCCCCTTGTCCACCTGTTGGAGCACACGCTGCGTGGAATAATGGACAGGGCTCTTGATGCAGGAAGAGGAGGACTTCCTTAGCTCTCAAGGCCCCCTTTATCCAGACAGTGTTCCTGTGTGCCTGCCGATCACACAGGAAGAGGAGGAGGAGGAGGAGGAGGAGGAGGAGGAGGAAGATTGTGTCAGTATGGAGGTGGAGCCTGGCACTCAGCATCAGCAGCAATCTTTAAGGGATCAGTCCCAAGAAACACATGGACTTGTACGTGGCTGGGAGGGTGGCTGCGGACCATGTCGTCCTTAGTGACCCAGAGGACTCCGGACCGAATGCCTCAGCAAACCTACGCTGCATGGCCTCCCTGATCCTGCAAAGCCTGCGTAAGGATCCTCGTATTCGTGGTATCAAGGAGAAGGACCAATACTGGCTGGCAACCCTCCTTGATCCACGTTACAAGGGTAAGGTTGCGGACCTTATCTTGCCATCGCAGAGGGAGCAGAGGATGAAACATCTTCGGGAGGCCTTGCAGAAAGGTCTGTGCAACGCGTTCCCAGAGACTGGGAGGTTACAAACTCCTGTTTCTGGACAACGTGTTGCTGAGGCTTCGGTCAGTCAAAGAAGGAGCGGTGGAGAAGGTGGCCGTCTGACCGATGCGTTCAGACAATTTTTTGGTCCGCAGCCCCAAGGTATGATCGGTTCCAGCAACCTTTGCCAGCGTCTGTTTTACATGGTGCAGGAATACCTAGGGGCAAGATCAGACTTGGACACCTTTCCCACCGAAAATCCTCTGGGTTACTGGGTCTTGAGGATGGATCACTGGCCAGAGCTTGCACAGTATGCAATTGAGCTACTGGCCTGTCCTGCATCCAGAGTTCTTTCGGAACGCACATTCAGTGCTGCTGGAGGCATGGTAACCGATGACAGGGTGCGTCTGTCCACCGACTTGGTCGATCGACTGACCTTCATAAAAATGAATCAGTCTTGGATCACCACCAGCTACCAAGCACCTGATGCTGATGTAACCAAATAATTTTTTTTGAAATCTCAGATCCCTTCAAAGACTGCCTATGCTGATGCTCAGTGACTATCCCTGAGTAATTATCCTCTTCCTCCTCAATCATCACGCTGATAGCTTGTAAGAACATTTTTGGTTCTGGGCGCCACCACCAGTGCCTAAGGCCCAATTTTTCTGCCCCTGTTTAACAGGGGCGTGCCTGTTTAACAGGGGCGTGTAATTACAATTTTTGATGCAGTACTTTGCAGCAGGGCTCGTTCCTGCGTTCCAACTAGAGTGTCTGTAAGGGGTTGCAGTGTTGTGACACCAGCACCAGTGCCTAAGGCCCAATTTTTCTGCCCCTGTTTAACAGGGGCATATAATTACAATTCTTGATCTAATATTTCACAGCAGGGCCCATTTCTGCACCCACCAAGAGCGAGTGAGGACTTACAGTGTTTGTGGCACCAGCACCACCACCACCAAAGGCCCAGTTTTTCTGCCCCTGTTCAACAGGGGCATGTAATTACAATTCTTGATCTAATATTTCACAGCAGGGCCCTGTGAGGGCTTACAGTGTTGTGGCCACAACAACACCTAAGGCCCAAATTTCTGCTGAGTATATAGGTCAGGCCCCTACTTTCAAACATCTAACTTACAAACGACTCCTACTTGCAAACGGAAGGAGACAACAGGAAGTGATATGAAATCTACCCCTAGGAAGGGAAATTCTCTCCTGTAATGGGGCGTACACACGGTCGGACTTTTCATCTACAAAAGTCCAACGGACGCCGACGGACTAAAGCTGGCTGGTAATCCGATCGTGTGTGGGCTTCCCCGGACTTTCAGCGGACTTTTTCAGCCTCAAATCCGACAGACTTTAGATTTGAAACATGCTTCAAATCTTTACGTCGTAACTACGACGGACCCCGAAATCCGCTCGTCTGCGTGCTAGTCCGACGGACAAAAACCCACGCTAGGGCAGCTATTGGCTACTGGCTATCAACTTCCTTATTTTAGTCCGGTGTACGTCATCACGTACGAATCCGTTGGACTTTTGTGTGGTCGTGTGTAGGCAAGTCTGTTCGTTAGAAAGTCTGCCGCAAGTCCGCCGCAAGTCCGCCGAAAGTCCGCTGGAAGTCTGTCGGACAGGCTGTCGGACTTTTGTAGATGAAAAGTCCGACCGTGTGTACGGGGCATAAGAGTTAATATGGGAAAAACATTTCTCCTTTCCACTGATGCTTTCCAATCCTTGTTCCACAAAAAACCCCAAATTCTCAAAAAGCATTTGTCATTGGGACAAAAAGTGAGGTGAAATCTTCTAAAGAGGAGGAAAGACAGCAAAACAAATGTCACAGGGGTGATAACCCTTCCCTATGTTTTCCAAAAAGCTTAAAAAAGATTTTTTGGCTGGAGCTAAACACGTTAAAAATGTACCCATTCAAAATGACAAACAGATTCTACTTAACAACAAACCTACAGTCCCTGTCTTGTTTGCACCGCCTGTATACTGCTGTTCAGAGTATATAGGGCCTGGTGGCCCCACACCTTTCCTTGTTTTAATTTTTGGTGCGCGGTTCCCCTTAATATCCATACAAGACCCAAAGGGCCTGGTAATGGACTGGGGGGTACCCATGCCGTTTGTCTCACTGATTTTCATCCATATTGCCAGGACCGGACATTACATTAAACCCACAAGCAGTTTTAAATGAGATTTTTTCCTTTAAAAATGACATTTGGTGCAGGGACTGTTCTAAACACGGGAAACACGCGCCATTTTCCAGGCATACTATAGACACCCCCCAGGTACGATATTTAAAGGAATATTTCACTTTTTTTTTTTTTACTTTAAGCAATCACTGCTCCCGAAAAAACGGCCGTTTTTAAAAGTTTTTTTTGCATTGATACATGTCCCCTGGAGTAGAACCCGGTCCCCAAACCCCTTTTAGGACAATACCATGCAAATTAGCCTTTAAAATGAGCACTTTTGATTTCGAACGTTCGAGTCCCATAGACGTCAATGGGGTTCTAACGTTCATGCGAACTTTCGGTCCGTTCGCAGGTTCTGGTGCGAACCGAACCGGGGGGTGTTCGGCTCATCCCTACTAGCAAGTATTCCTCCTTTCACCGCATATCCAGGTGTGAAGGCCAATACAGAGAATTTCCCTGAAACATACTTATTTATTTATTTTTTGCCCAACCCTTTGCTTCAATCTATTGTGGATTAGACAAATCTATATGCCCAGCAGTATAGTTCTAACAACTCCCAATCATCCTATGCCCATCCGTATGAGTGGAGAAATCTGACTTTGGAGGAATTCTTATTGTTTATGGGCCTCACCCTTAACATGGGGCTTACAAAAAAATGAAGGACATGCCTACTGGTCCACCCACCCCATCCATCACATGCCCATTTATTCTTCAGTAATGCCCTGGTCCCGATATGAGATGATTATGCGCTTCCTTCACTTCAGCAACAACACCTAGTGCGCTCCCCGAGATCATCCAAACTATGACAAATTATATAAAATTTGCCCACTTACAAAAAAAATTCCCAAAGATTTTCTGAACTTTATGTCCCTGATCAGGATATATGTGTGGATGAGTCCCTGGTATACTTTACAGGCCGGCTAGGAATACATCAATATATTCCTAGCAAAAAGGCCAAATATGGAGTTCAATTCCATAAGCTATGCAAAAGAGCCACGGGATATCTGTATGCGTTCCGCATATATGAAGAAAAAGATTCCAAGCTCCAGCCCCCTGAGTGCCCGACCTACATGGGCCCAACTGGAAAAATTGTATGGGACCTGGCATAAACGCTGCAGCAAAAAAGTTATCACATATAGCTGGATAACTATTATACTAGCCTGCCCTTTTTCAGACACCTACACCATGCAAAAACCTTGGCCTGTGGAACCTCCAGAAAGAAAATGAAGGGCTTCTCACAAGTATCAGTGAACAAAAACATACAAAGTGGGGAAAAAGCAACACTGAGATATGTCAAAGTACTGGCCTTGAGGTGGAAGGATAGAAGGGACGTATACATGCTGTTCACCATCCATAATGACACCACAGTCGAGTCCTATTTAAAAACCAACATGCGTCCAAGAATACAATCTTTACATGGGGGGTTGATTTTAATGTTTAATGACCAAATGTTTCAGCCCTATTTGGGGACAAGGAGGTCCCATTTCTGGTATAAGAAAGTTGCGATGAATATTTTTCATATTCTGATGCTGTTAGCCAACTTCATGAGTGTCTTTACTAGGGATGAGCCCGATGTTCGAGTCGAACGTAAGGTCGACTCGAACATCGGGTGTTCGCCGAACAGCGAACATTATGCGGTGTTCGCGGAAAATTTAAAAGCCACGGAAGTTCGTTAAAGTCTATGGGACATTAACATGAAAAACTAAAGTGCTCATTCTAAAGGCTTATATGCAATTTATTGCCATAAAAAGTGTTTGGGGACCCGGGCCCTGCCCCAGGGGACACCAGGGGGTATCCATGCAAAAAAAAGTTTTAAAAATGGCCATTTTTTCGGGAGCAGTGATTTTAATAATGCTTGAAATATTCCTTTAACCGCTTCAGCCCTGGAAGATTTTACCCCCTTCCTGACCAGAGCGTTTTTTGCGATTTGGCACTGCATTGCTTTAACTGACAATTGCGTGGTAGTGCGACATGTCTCCCAAACAAAATTGACATACTTTTTTTCCCACAAATAGAGCTTTATTTTGGTGGTATTTGATCGCCTCTGCGATTTTTATTTTTTGTGCTATAAACAAAATAAGAGCGACAATTTTGAAAAAAATGCATTATTTTTTACATTTTGCTACAATAAATATCCCCCAAAAATATACAAAAAACATTTTTTTTTCCTCAGTTTAGGCCGATCATATTCTTCTACATATTTTTGGTAAAAAAAAATCACAATAAGTGTTTATTGATTGGTTTGCGCAAAAGTTATAGCGTTTACAATATAGGGGATGGTTTTATGGCATTATTATTAATCATTTTTTTTTACTAGTAATGGCGGCGATCAGTGATTTTTTTTGTGACTGAGACATTATGGCGGACATGTCGGACATTTTTGACACATTTTTGGGACCATTGTCATTTATATAGCGATCAGTGCGATTAAAAATGCACTGATTCCTGTGTAAATGACACTGGCAGTGAAGGGGTTAACCACTAGGGGGCGGGGAGGGGTTAAGTATGTCCTAGGGGAGTGATTACTAACTGTAGGGGGATGGGCTAGCCGTGTCATTACTCTGATCACTGCTCCCGAAGAGAGGGAGCTGTGATCAGTGACACTTGTCACTAGGCAGAATGGGGAGATGCTGTTTACATCAGCATCTCCCCGTTTGTCCTCTCCGTGAGGCAATCGTGGGTATCCCTGCGGCGATCGTTTCACGGAGCTCCCGGCTGGCGCGCACGCAATGGTACGGCGGGGAATTCAAATGGACGTACCTGTAAGTCCATTTGCCCAGCCGTGCCATTCTGCCGATGTACATCGGCGTGCGCCGGTCCGGAAGGGGTTAAATATCGTGCCTGGGGGGTGTCTATAGTATGCCTGTAAAGTGGCACAGTTTTCCCGTGTTTAGAACAGTACCACAGCAAAATGACATTTCTAAAGGAAAAGTCATTTTAAACTGATCGCGGCTGTAATGAATTGTCGGGTCTCGGCAATATGGATAAAACTCATTGAAAAAAAATGGCATGGGTTCCCCTCAGTCCATTACCAGGCCCCTTTGGGTCTGGTATGAATATTAAGGGGAACCCCAAACCAATTTTTTTTTTAAAAATTGCATGAGGGTCCCCCCAAAATCCATACCAGGCCCTTCAGGTCTGGTATGGATATTAAAGGGAACCCCTCGCCAAATTTTTTTTTAAAAATGGCGTAGACGTCCCACAAAATCCATACCAGACCCTTCAGGTCTATTTTAAGGGGAACCCTGCGCGGGGGGGAAAGGGTTGTGGGAATGAGATCCTTGTCCCCATCAACATGGGGACAAGGTGTTTTGGGGGGCTACTCCAAAGCAACCTCCCCATGTTGAGGTCATGTGGTCTGGTAAGGTTCAGGAGGGGTGGAGCTCTCTCGTTCCCCCCTCTTTTCCTGCGGCCTGCCAGGTTGCGTGCTTGAATATGGGTCTGGTATGGATTTTGGGGGAACCCCTACGCCATCTTTTTTTTTTTTAATTTTGGTGCAGGGTCCCCCTTAATTTCCATACCAGACATGAAGCGTCTGGTATGGATTTTGGGGGGAACCCCACGCAATTTTTTTTTTTTGGTTCGGGGTTCCCCTTAATATTCATACCATACCCAAAAGGCCTGGTAATGGACTGGGGGGGGGGCATGTCATTTTATTCAATGAGTTTTTATCAATATTGCCAAGACCCGACCAATTCATTACACCCGCAATTAGTTTAAATGACTTTTTTCCTTTTAGAAATGTCATTTTGCTGTGGTACTGTTCTAAACATGAGAAAACTGTGCCACTTTACAGGCATACTATAGACAACCCCCAGGCACGATATTTAACCACTCAAGCCCCGGACCATTTGGCTGGCCAGAGCACTTTTTGTGATTTGGCACTGCGTCACTTTAACTGACAATTGCGCAGTCGTGCCACGTGGCTCCCAAATAAAATTAATGTCCCTTTTTCCCCACAAATAGAGCTTTCTTTTGGTGGTATTTGATCACTTCTGTGTTCTTTTTATTTTTTGCAGTATAAACAAAAAAATAGTGACAATTTTGAAAAAAGTATTATTTTCTACTTTTTGCTATAATATGCTATAATAAATATCCCCAAAATATATATAAAAAATAGTTTTTTTCCTCAGTTTAGGCCGATACATATTCTTCTACATATTTTTGGTAAAAAAATAAATTGCAACAAGCACTTGTCTGATTGGTTTGCGCAAAAGTTATAGCGTCTACAAAATAGGGGATAGTTTTATGGCATTTTTATTGATAATTTTTTTTTTTTTACTAGTAATGGCGGCGATCAGCGTTTTCTTTTCTTTTTTTTCGTGACTGCGACATTATGGCAGACATGAGAAAGGAGGTATGGCTTGAAAGGCTACACTATATACAGCACCTCATCCCGGATTATCAGTTGAGAATTTGGGAGTATAGAGGGATTATAGCGGTGCCAAAGAAAAGGAAGAGTGAGTAATCAGATAAAATTACAAAAATACTTTATTGACATATATTTTCACATATAGAAAAGCAAGTCTTTAAAATGATGGGTGCAGTTCACAAATAAATTGATATAGAGCAAATACAATCGAGTAGGCCTGGTGAGGAGGGCCTTCAAAACAGGTGCTTAATTCCTATATGTTTCGCCAAGACATTGGCTTCCTCAGGGAATGGTATGAGCCTGTAGCAATATTAAAGTTCTCTACATAAAAACAAAAAACACAATAAGAAACATGATAAAGAACAAGTGATATAATAAAACATTGGGTGGGGTGTGTGGCGGAACTATCCCCCCAAAAAGTGGCCAAAAACCCCCATCCAGGGACGTACCTGAGGGCCAGACACCCAGGTCGAGGCCAGGCGAGGGGCACCCCAACTAAAGGCCAATTGGGTCGCATCGTATCTATGACTGCAGAGGGCATACAAAAGACCTGGCAATCAAGTATAATGCTAGTATAAGGAAAGAGGAGGGGTGGGAGGGGGAAGCGAGCTGGTGGGGGAAGGGGGAGGCTGGACAAAAACCCTCCTCAACCCTCCTTAAGTGGGAGGACTCGGTTGTCCCTGCCCAGGGGGTGGAGCTTCCCCTTCATCCGCCCCCAGTTGCCCATCACGCCGTTTGTGCGCTGTGGGCAATGCGCGCGCACCGCACTAGGTGGAGCGTGGTTGCGCTCGCTGTGCGCATGCGCGCGCATTACGGCAGAAACACCCGGACCGGAAGCAATGCCGGAGGTCATTCCGACCTGATTGCTTCCGGTGGGGCCATACTATTTAAAGATGGAAGCGCGGATGGTGTCTGTCTGACACATCCTGCGGCTATCCATCGTGAACGGGCGGACGCCCGTACCTTCTATGTGCAAACTCGTTTTTTGGCGCTGTCCTCGCTCTCCCCCCTCTTTTTCTCTCCTACTTAGAAGGGTAAGTCCACATATTATAGATAAAAGCATTTGCTTATGAACGTATCGGTTTTCCGGTTATATACTGGGGACTATAGGCAGATGGGCTTCCAGCTTTTGTTACTTGTCATGCTTTTGTGGTCTTTGCCCAGTGGGGACTTCTATATTTGGCATTATCTCGACTTGTATGTTAATTCAAGGATAATTGCGTTGGGCCCCTGCACCAATAGGATTACCCAATATATACTATTTATTTTTATATATTTTTATATTATATGATATCGGGCATTATATGTATATATATCATTGATTCCACATAATGGATTTGGCAATTATCAATCACTACAAATATAGACTAAGCTAGCAATTATTATTTTTGATGCTGCCTGATACATATACATATATATATATATTTTTTTCTCTTGAATTTGCAGCAGTGGTTCCCACATATAACATCCTGAATGTATGGCTCAGTTCTCCTACTGGCACTGTCAATCTGGGATCTGGCACCCAGCGACATTTCATACCGGCCGGCCTTGCGGTTGTTGTCTTTTGAATGGTGATTTTAACTTAGTCCTGAAACTATAGTAGGTGAGCAATTGTCTGTCATAGTTGGTATCTGTTAGGCTTTGCTATATCATTTGATGATCTAAGATTGCTTCTTTTTTACACAGTGTAAATACATTAACTGAATCGTGTCTAGCCCTGACGAAGCGAATTTCCACTAGCGAAACATGTTGGCTTTAGTCACGCACGCATCGTTGATGTCACTACTGTTATAATATATGTCCATATATTATTGTGTACATTTTTCTTATATTGTTATCTAATAAATATTATTATTTTAATTGGTTGTCCAAATGCTTACCTACACAACTCAGCCAATTTTTCCCTAAAATCCCACCCCTTGAGGAGGGTTTTTGTCCAGCCTCCCCCTTCCCCCACCAGCTCGCTTCCCCCTCCCACCCCTCCTCTTTCCTTATACTACTGTAATTAGGGATGGAAAATTACGTGAGTTGCTCTTTTTTGTAGTCCAGTTATCCCGCTTTTTTTCTATATATTCTAATTGGGTGAAAAACCTGTACCTGCTGGATAAGGACTATTATAGGACTGTTTTGTATTTTATCAACATATGTTCTGATTGATTGCTTATTGTTTATTATTTGTTGAATTGTGCACTGCATGGTACATTTTCCTGCTCCTCTCTTTTCTCCTCATAAAGAATTTTCCTTCTTTCGCTGTTCTCTTTCTTTCTATGTCTATATCAATTTGGTCTACATAAACCTTAGGGTGAACATTATAGCCCCATTGACTTTATAAGAGAATTTATCATTCAGCATCCCTTTATGATGTCCCAATTTTTGGGAACTAACTGGGATCAGTTCCTGGATAACATACAAAGTGCATGTACCTCCCATTCACAAATAGAGGTTAATTTAGATGTTTATTTCCTTAAACTGAAGAGACTTATGGAGAAAAAATCCAATCTTGGGTGGCATATCCGCTTTTTTGACCGTTACTTAGGGGATAGAATCTGCCCCCAGGGATTGAGAATCCAGATATTCCCCTCTTTCGAGGTGACCGACCCCCAATTTAAAGAGGAATGGGAACAGAACCTAAACAGCTGTTCAGCAGACCTCATTAAAATGCTAAAAAAGAAATATAGCATAGAGCTAAGTGATCTTGAGAAAGAAATCGAGGCTTTAAAAACAAACGGACACCAACTCGCACTAAATGCGGATTTCCAAAAAAGAGAGAGTGAACTGATGCAATATCTGGAGAACTATAACAAAGATATAGTCATGAAAAAGGAAAACAAGTTCTACAAAGATAAACTTGCCTTCTCAGGGGGTTATGCTTTTCGGTGGCCTAGAGGCCACTATAATAGGCAAAGAAAAATTCCTCGAGTAAATAATAGTTATAATAACAAAAGTATGAAAACAACATATAAATCCGATTCGGATGTCTCTGTGTCATCATCCTCCGTTTCATCTTATAAACAACCAACTAAAACGACACGGGGCTCACACGGTAGAGGCCGACTACCAAAACGAGGCAACAGCCACGAACACCAAAATAATGGAGGGTCACAGAAAAGACGGATGATGTCTCCTCACAAACATCCCCCAAACAACCAACATCAAGATCAGGCGGAGGGGTCCTCTGATATATCGGGTCTAGGAATAAGCACACCACTACCACTGGTTGACAATATGGGAGCTGACGCCCAACGTGAACTGGGAGCCGTGCCCAAAACTTCCCAGGGCCGCAATATCAATTCAGGCTCAATCCCTTTAGGGAGCATCCCCAACCCACCGGCCACTCCAATGGCCCAACGCAACGGGAAGATGGACTCATTCGTGATAAAACAGCCAACATTGGGACGGGACTAGACGTCATTAACTTATCTTCACACCAACTCACACCAACGGAGAGGGACGTTCTTAGGCTAGGACTTAGCTTTTGCCCCTCACAACAAATTGACAAATTTACCCTTGTAAAAGATCTATATATGTTCGCTAGAAATCTTACATATAAGTATATATTCGATACTGATAAAGGCAAATCGCTAAGTAAAGAGGAAGACCCTTATAAAGGATTCAAGGTACAAGACTTCAGAGCACTCAAAACACTAATCCAACTGCTGGATGAAAACGAGGGATATGGGAATTCAGTAAGCTCATCATCGGATGATGATGAAGCTGGTGCAACTATACCTCAAAAACCATTAAAATTTAAAAATAAATCTCAAAAATTTCCAAACCTCCAGACATGCCCAGCTGTTTGGGCTTTCCTCAAACAGACTACAAAACAAATAGAAACTATACACTTTGCAAATCCCAAAGCAAAAAACTTGTCGTCAGCACAACAATTGGCGTTGGTGAACCTAATGAAGAGAGACGAACTAGTGATAAAACCGTCGGATAAAGGAGGGAACATTGTGGTAATGAACAAAGAGAACTATATCACAATGTGCTTAGACATCCTCAACAACCATGAATGGTACCAGCAGATTCAACCCCAAAAACTGATTGAAGCTAGATCGCAATACGTATCCATCATTAATCGGGCCTACTCCAAAGGTCTAATTGATGGAGATACCCGTGAGTTCCTGGAGGTAAAATGGCCGGTAACACCGACCTTCTATTCATTGCCCAAGGTCCACAAGAACTTACCAAAGCCCCCTGGACGTCCAATCGTTTCGGGAATAGGAAGCCACACAGAAACTGCGAGTCAGTTTGTGGATAGCTATATGCGCCCACATGTCACAAGCCTACCATCTTATCTTAAAGATACGCTGGAATTACTAAAGATACTAGAGGGCCTCACGGTACCTCCGGGAACGATTCTGGTAGCTATCGATATCGAAGCTCTCTACTCAAGCATACCACACAAGCTGGGTGTTACAACGGTTGCTGAATTCCTTAAGGAACGAGACACCGATAGCTGGGACATGTGTCAATTTGTGTTGGAATTGTTGGAACACATACTCACCAACAACATTTTTCTCTTCAATGGCGTGACCTACCTCCAGGTACAGGGGGTAGCGATGGGGACTTCCTGTGCCCCATCGTACGCCAACCTGTACCTGGGGGGCTGGGAACGCCATCTCTTCTCGGACGAGGGGACTGCGATGTACCTCTGCCATATTCTTTTATGGCGGAGGTACATCGACGATGTCTTACTCATATGGACGGGGACAATGGAATTACTCAGAAGCTTTATGGAACTCCTTTCATGTAATAAGTTTAACCTCAAGTTCACTATGCAGTGTAACACAACGACCATCCCATTCCTGGACCTACGTTTGGTACTCAAAGATGATGGTTCAATCTTCAGCACACTATACAGAAAGGAGACGGCTGGCAATACCATCCTACATTTTACCAGCTCTCATCCTCACACTTTAATTAATAGCATACCCTACAGTCAGTACCTCCGAATCCGACGAAATTGTGCCAGAGACGAGGACTTTGAGCGAGAGGCGGATGCCCTATATGATCGTCTACTCAAACGAGGGTACAGCAAAAAAGTTCTGAAAAGAGCCTATCAAAGGGCTAAACTGAACCCACGTGACACTCTCATCTTTAAACAGAAAGTGAGAGACCAACATTCCACTACTAGGTTAATTACTACGTTCACATCACAGCAACAGGAGATTAAAAGCCTTATTAGTAACAACTGGCATTTCTTGTCCGAGGACCCTATCATCTCAAAATATGTGGCCAGCGTGCCCCAAATTACCTATAGGAGATCACGCTCCATTAGAGATACGATCGTCCATAGCCACCTACAATCCACAAGATCACCGGCAGGGGCCGAGGGTGGCAGCGGCACCTTTAGATGCGGACAATGTCAATTTTGCCCATGGATTAGGGAAGGCCGGAGCTGTCCCCTCCCTAGGGGAGGCCTTCACAAACTTAAAGGATATGCTGACTGCACCACAACGGGCATTGTATATTTAGCCATGTGCCGTTGTGGTGCTTTCTACATAGGGAAAACTAAACGCCCCTTTGCTAGAAGGATACAGGATCACCTATATTACCTGGACGCAGGATTACTGTATACCCCCATCTGTAAACATGTGGGCCTCCAACACAGCTATGATCCCAACTATGTGTCCTTCTTCGCCCTCGAGGTTATACCGGAACCAGAGAGGGGTGGGAATGTGGATAAAATGATCCTACAGCGTGAGGCCAGGTGGATATATAACCAACGGGCAACTAATCCACCGGGCCTCAACACTGCACTCACGTTCAACCCCTTTCTATAATCCCAGCTACCCTCATAAATACCGAGTATGCACATACTTTAATTATATACTATATCTCGTGCTACCAATATTTACCTGTTGGTATCCACTCTGGGAGTCTATAAACAAGTTTTTTGGATTTATTTCATATGTACTAGGGGAATTAGGTCTCTATTGAGTTACCCCTACTAGCCAGTCCTATTATTCACTAAGATCTCCCACGTATATTATGACTGAATCATCAATTTCATCACAAAATCTTTTGCTGCTATTTTTTTCAACCACTCTTTTCCATGCAGATAATTAAACCTTTCTTTGTAAATATCATGTATTGCTGAAGCACATTTATACAATTATTGATAGATAGTCGGTCCCCCCGACCGATAAGTATGTATTTATATATATATATATATATATATATATATATATATATATGTTTTGTAGTATCCGCTGTATACTGGTTGTATATATTTTGTTCCTTTTTTGTTTACCATTCTTTATTTTTTGTTTTTGTTTTTGTTTTTTCAGCACCATTTTTCGGCACATCCGTAGCCGTCCGGTTATGTCTGCAATTAAGTGGGAGGACTCGGTTGTCCCTGCCCAGGGGGTGGAGCTTCCCCTTCATCCGCCCCCAGTTGCCCATCACGCCGTTTGTGCGCTGTGGGCAATGCGCGCGCACCGCACTAGGTGGAGCGTGGTTGCGCTCGCTGTGCGCATGCGCGCGCATTACGGCAGGGACACCCGGACCGGAAGCAATGCCGGAGGTCATTCCGACCTGATTGCTTCCGGTGGGGCCATACTATTTAAAGATGGAAGCGCGGATGGTGTCTGTCTGACACATCCTGCGGCTATCCATCGTGAACGGGCGGACGCCCGTACCTTCTATGTGCAAACTCGTTTTTTGGCGCTGTCCTCGCTCTCCCCCCTCTTTTTCTCTCCTACTTAGAAGGGTAAGTCCACATATTATAGATAAAAGCATTTGCTTATGAACGTATCGGTTTTCCGGTTATATACTGGGGACTATAGGCAGATGGGCTTCCAGCTTTTGTTACTTGTCATGCTTTTGTGGTCTTTGCCCAGTGGGGACTTCTATATTTGGCATTATCTCGACTTGTATGTTAATTCAAGGATAATTGCGTTGGGCCCCTGCACCAATAGGATTACCCAATATATACTATTTATTTTTATATATTTTTATATTATATGATATCGGGCATTATATGTATATATATCATTGATTCCACATAATGGATTTGGCAATTATCAATCACTACAAATATAGACTAAGCTAGCAATTATTATTTTTGATGCTGCCTGATACATATACATATATATATATATTTTTTTCTCTTGAATTTGCAGCAGTGGTTCCCACATATAACATCCTGAATGTATGGCTCAGTTCTCCTACTGGCACTGTCAATCTGGGATCTGGCACCCAGCGACATTTCATACCGGCCGGCCTTGCGGTTGTTGTCTTTTGAATGGTGATTTTAACTTAGTCCTGAAACTATAGTAGGTGAGCAATTGTCTGTCATAGTTGGTATCTGTTAGGCTTTGCTATATCATTTGATGATCTAAGATTGCTTCTTTTTTACACAGTGTAAATACATTAACTGAATCGTGTCTAGCCCTGACGAAGCGAATTTCCACTAGCGAAACATGTTGGCTTTAGTCACGCACGCATCGTTGATGTCACTACTGTTATAATATATGTCCATATATTATTGTGTACATTTTTCTTATATTGTTATCTAATAAATATTATTATTTTAATTGGTTGTCCAAATGCTTACCTACACAACTCAGCCAATTTTTCCCTAAAATCCCACCCCTTGAGGAGGGTTTTTGTCCAGCCTCCCCCTTCCCCCACCAGCTCGCTTCCCCCTCCCACCCCTCCTCTTTCCTTATACTACTGTAATTAGGGATGGAAAATTACGTGAGTTGCTCTTTTTTGTAGTCCAGTTATCCCGCTTTTTTTCCAAGTATAATGCTATTAGATAGTGTATGTAAAAAAAAAAAAGAAAGAAAAAAATAAATATAACCAGATGAGTGGGATCATTATCACCACATCAAATCAAAAGGGCTAACATAGCCGCATTAACTTACAATTTAAAAGTAAGTATAATCCAAGGGGAACGCCTGGAGGAAGTTGGAGGGATATACTCAAAAGCAGATTGGAAAATGCAGATATTTGTCTAAAAAATGAGAAATCCAAAATCAGTGAAGATAAACCATAATAGCATTATACTTTATTGCCAGGTCTTTTGTATGCCCTCTGCAGTCATAGATACGGTGCGACCCAATTGGCCTTTGGTTGGGGTGCCCCTCGCCTGGCCTCGCCCTGGGTGTCTGGCCCTCAGGTACGTCCCTGGATGGGGGGTTTTTGGCCACTTTTTGGGGGGATAGTTCCGCCACACACCCCACCCGATGTTTTATTATATCACTTGTGCTTTATCATGTTTCTTATTGTGTTTTTTGTTTTTATGTAGAGACCTTTAATATTGCTACAGGTTCATACCATTCTCTGAGGAAGCCAATGTCTTGGCGAAACATGTAGGAATTGAGCACCTGTTTTGAAGGCCCTCCTCACCAGGCCTACTCGATTGTATTTGCTTTGTATCAATTTATTTGTGAACTGCACCCATAATTTTAAAGACTTGCTTTTCTATATGTGATAATATATGTCAATAAAGTATTTTTGTAATTTTATCTGATTACTCACTCTTCCTTTTCTCTGGCACCGCTATAATCCCTCTATACTCCCAAATTCTCATTATGGCAGACATGTTGGACAATTTTGGGACCATTCGCATTTATACAGCGATCAGTGCGATTAAAAATGCATTGATTACTGTGTAAAAGTGACTGGCAGTGAAGGGGTTAACCACTAAGTGACGCTGTAGGGGTTAAGTGTGTCCTAGGGAGTGATTCTAACTGTGGGGGGGAGGGGCTGTGTGTGACACTACACTGATCACCGCTCCTGATTACAGGGAGCGGTGATCAGTGAGAGTGTCCTTAGGCAAAACGGGGAGATGCTTGTTTACATTAGCATCTCCCCGTTATTCCTCACCATGAGACGATCGTGGGTATCCCCGCGGACATCGGGTCCACGGGACCCACAATCACACAAGCCGCCTCCTAAAGGGTGTAAATGTACAGGTACGTTAATCTGCCTGTACGTGCCCTTCTGCCGCAGTATATCTGCGTGAGGTGGTCGGGAAGCTGTTAAAGGAATAAAGGAAAATTAAATTTTTACTGTTTCACTTTAGGCATTATTAAAATCACTGCTCCCGTTTTTAAAAAATTTTTGCATTGATACATGTCCCCTGGGGCAGGACCCAGGCCCCCAAACACTTTTTTTGATAATAACTTGCATATATGCCTTTAAAATGAGCACTTTTGATTTTTCATGTTCATGTCCCATAGACTTTAACGGTGTTCGCATGTTCGTCCAAATTTTTTGCCTGTTCGCATGTTCTGGTGCGAACCAAACTGGGGGGTTTCGGCTCATCCTTAGTCTTTACCCGGACAGCATTGCACCATCTGAAGCAGGCCGAAGATGCCAAAAAAGATTTTGCGTATGTAGCAAAAGAGGAGTTTGAAGAGATACCAGCTACCATTGTCCCCAGTGTCCCTCCCAACCCAGCCTCTACATTGAAGAATGCTTCCAATGTTATCATATATCCCTAAAATATTACCCCATATTTTTAACCATTTCTCCATTTCCATCATGTGCTGACCATTTTCCATGCTTCCTAAAATAACCATGCCACTGCCTTCCATGTGAACTGACCCTGGCCTGTTTTTCGACTATGCCTCTGCCTACCGCTTGACCTGCTTACATGGGAACTGAGCCTTGCCTGTTTTATTGACTATGCTTCTGTCTACCGCTTGGGCTGATCTGCTGAGCTGCTACTGTAGTACACAGGAGTCTCACATATGTGAGGGGCTCCAGAATTGTTTTTTGCAGATGGAGAAAGCTAATTTTTTGGTTTTCTCCAGGTTTTGTTATTTTTGGATTAGGGTTTGGAGCCCTAGGCTTCAAAGAGATTTGGGTGGGAGAAGCCTCTACCCCTGTGCCCAGGTCTTACCTGACCGAGGCCCTCTTTGCCTGCTACTGACTTACTGCCATTATGCCTCTGCCTGTCGTATGAACTGATCACACCTCTGCCTGCTACCTGTACTATGGAAATATTTAGCTGTAACAAGAGGTAGTATGTTTATGAAGGGCTGGAGAGCAGTACAATAATGAGTGTCTACAGGTAACAGTCTACCAGGACCAATATTTTGTCTGTCTCTGCCTGGACAATTCCTTTGGACAAATGTTTTGGCTGTGCTGACAATATCCTTGTAGTGACTATAGACAATATTCCTGCCTGCTGCCTGGATAATTACTTTTGTTGTCGCTAAGAATGTCCCTGCCTGCTGCCTGGACCAGTGCTTTCCTCTGACAACTGCACTACTAAAACCACAGGTAGTATGGTGTTTTTTTGTTTTTTGTTTTTTTTTACCCTTTTCTCAATAGAATTTATTTTGGAGTGTAATTCTTGGTATGTAAATGCGTTTTGTTAGAAATATGAAGAACCTTCAAAAGTGTGATAGGTCATCAAGACATTAGGTGTGTAATTTATGCCCGAAGGTGCTACTTGAATTTTGGGCCTAAGTGCCAATCTACGATTCTGCTGAGAATTAGCAGATGTGCCAGTTCTTCTGCGGGCTGTTCTCTGACAGTAGAAATGAATTAGATGTGTAATTTATGCTCCTAGAACATCTGATGGTGCTCCCTGCATGTTGGGAATCTCTATGTGGCCAGGCTGTGTAAAAGTTGCATCGCTATTCTCAGGAGGAGTAGCAAAATGTATTTTGGGATGCAATTTTTTCTATGTACATGCTACATATTAGAAATATTGAGTAAAGGAACCACTTTGTGTAAAAAAAAAAAAAGAAAAAAAAAGTGTTTTCATTTTCTTTCCACATTTTCGAAAAACTTGTGGAAAAAAATGACACGTGCACAAGACTCATTATGCTTCGTAGAATATACGTTGGGGTGTTTGCCTTGCAAAATGGGGTCATTTTGTGGGTGTTTCAATTGTCCTGGTGCTCCAGGGCCTTTAAAAGTGTAATAGGTTGTCATGACATTAGATGTGTAAATTACCGTATATACTCGAGTATAAGTCGAATTTTTCAGCACATTTTTTTGTGCTGAAAGTGCCCCCCTCGACTTATACTCGAGTCAATCACTTTTCTGCAGCAAAAAATTTCATTTTCCGAACCGACTTTGGGGCCCCGTATCTCAGGACCACTTGGTGCTAGGAACCCCAAATTTGGTGTGCAAACCCAGTGGAACTGGTACCACAACATATCCAAAGATGAAGTTCCTAGCACTAAGTGGCCCCGAGATACGGGGCCCCAAAATCGGTTCGGAAAATGTCATTCTCTGCTGAAGAAAAGTGCTTGACATTTTCTGAACTGACTTTGGGGCCCCATATCTCAGGGCCACTTGGTGCTAGGAATCCCAAATTTGGTGTGCAAACCCAGTGGAACTGGTACCATAACATATCCAAAGCTGGGGTTTCTAGCACCAAGTGGCCCTGAGATACGGGGCCCCAAATCTGGTTCGGAAAATGTCATTCTCTGCTGCAGAAAAGTGCGTGACATTTTCTGAACTGATTTTTGGGGCCCTGTATCTCGGGGCCACTTGGTGTTAGAAACCCCAGCTTTGGAAATGTTATGGTGCTAGTTCCACTGGGTTTGCACACCAAATTTGGGGTTCCTAGCACTAAGTGGCCCTGAGATATGGGGCCCCAAATTCGGTCAACTGTGTCCATCTGCAGCAATGTCATTTCGGGACCCTTTGGGTTCAGAGACCCCAAATTTTGGCTGTAGCTAGGGGGCATCAAGGAACCCTTAACTACAGAGTTTGAAGTTTAGGGGACCTATGGCTGCAAATGGGCACAGTGAGGCATGCAAATGGGCACAGCGATGCTGCAAATGGGCATTGTTGACCCTCTTTTCCACTTACAGTAGCTGTGCATTTCTCACCCTCGTCTTATACTCGGGTCAATAAGTTTTTCCCATTTTTTTTGTGGTAAATTAGGGCCTCGACTTATACTCGGAACGACTTATACTCGAGTATATACGGTATGCTCCTAGAACACCTGAAGATGCTTCTTGAATTTTGGACCTCTGTATTTGGCTAGTCTGTGAAAAAGTCTCACACATGTGGTATCACCATACTCAGGAGGAGTAGCAGAATGTGTTTTGGAATGTAGTTGTAAGCATGCCATGTGAGAGAAATAACCTGTTAACATGACAATTTTGTTATAGGCTATATAGGTAGAGATCAGTGTTTACAAACGTTTTTTATGTGTGTACCATCATCCCTAAAGTAGTAAACCAAAAAATATGTAGAAAATGGGATTTTAAAGGTACCCCTGATATAGGAAAAGACATTATCTACTAAAAATATATCAAATATTTATTAAAGCAGTTTTACAAAAAAAATGTATGATAAAATGTGAGAACAGTTTTACATTCGCAGTCAAAGGTATATATCCTCAACCTAATATTGACAATGAAAAAAACTGTGTTCACCAAGAGTTCAAAGCATAACCACGTCCACATAATTTCAACATATTTCACCCAGAAGGCTTCATCAGGAAAATGGACGAGGCTTTTCAATTATTCAACAACAATATTCACGATAAAAACAACCTTGGATGTTCAAAAGAGAAAGAGAAAAAAAGGTAAATACACAGAAAAAATATACATAAAACATTCACATTTATGTAGCTTGAAAGCTCTTTAGCTTGTGCAACCATAACTCCACCAAAACCACCCTCCAAAAAAAAAAAAAAAAAAACAGGAACAAAAACCATCCCACCCCCCATCCCACTCCCCCACCCCCCCAAAAAAAACACCCAAACACCCCCCATC
The DNA here is from genome assembly GCA_037952925.1 of Lithobates clamitans. Taxonomy (NCBI): domain Eukaryota; kingdom Metazoa; phylum Chordata; class Amphibia; order Anura; family Ranidae; genus Lithobates; species Lithobates clamitans. Next base: position 107,480 of record JBBGZY010001615.1, on the reverse strand, counting down.
ACACAGGCTCACACCCAACCCTCCCCTAGTACTCCCACCCAACACAACCACCGCGTCAACTCCATACCTCTGTTATAGAGTTCTGGGGAAGTCGCAGGATATGAGGCGTCAACTGAGAGAAGAGGGGAGGAGGGGTGCCCCTAGAAATGACTCCCCCCTGTGTAGTCCAGATGGATGCCTGATCACCCGTAGGGAGGGATGCATATTCTCATGGATGAAGACCATCACAAGCAAAAAGGATGATTACGGTATCTGTAACAGATATCATAGATAATAAAATTTCACACATATTGTGGGTGAAGAGAGACGTAGACCACAAGACAAACTAGACAGTGGACACCACTCACCAACCCCCGAAGAGTAGAAGAGTATTTGTATTGGGAGCTCATGAGGACTGAATGGCACAATATCAATTGTAAAAAAGCACCTGTGCAGGTGAAGACAAAGCTGCTCCACAGTTTCTGAAAAAGTATATAAAATGCATGTAGCTATGTTAAACTTCAATGCAACGAGGAACATATGTACGCTGCAGTTTTAAATCTTCAAGAGCACCTGCTCACTTTGAAAAGATATCACATCGTTATGTAAGAAGCTACGTCACATTTCTATTGGCGCTGCTGAAACGGCACCCTAAAGTAGTGGGCCACAAAAGATAATCACTTCCTATATTTAGAGAGAGAAAAAAAAAAAGGGTTTGTTTAAAAGGAAATAGTGCACCAAAAGTGGTGCTTTAGTTTACAATTAGATATATCACAGAGTGCTAGACCGATTAACGGTCAATGTTTAGTTTTACCTGGTGCCGGCGTCCATATTTAGCATGGGCTCCCTGACTGCTAGCAAGCATCTGAATGTGCGGGGTTTAAATATCCCTCCCCATGGCACCAAAATGCTATGCGTGTCATCACACTGCACCTGGAGCCAAGCGGACACAAAAGGGAAGTTCCTGGTCCAAGGACTGATGACCCGGAACCGGAAACGACAGACAGGAAGTAAAACTACTTCCTGTGTGCCCAAAACAGCACTAAGACTCCCTTTGGAGACAGTGCTGAGCCAAGAAGGAAAACCTGGACAGTTGGAAAGATGGCTGTAGGATACGGTTATACCGGTATGCCAAGGACTATAAGGAGACCTCAAGGCGGGCGTATACCGGGTTGGCAACCCCCAGGAAAGAAAAGCCCAAGGGGGATGTGTGTCCAACCTAGTATACACCCTTGGGCATCCATACGGGGATCAAATGGCACTGAACTGGGGGGGGGGGTAAAAACGAGGGAAAATAGAGCCTGGAGAGGGGTAAAAAAAAAATGACCCCACCCAAACCTTGGGGAACCCCTCTTCCCTTTTTTTTTTTTTTCAAATGGCAGTTCAGTGCCATTTGATCCCCGTATGGACGCACAAGGGTGTATACTAGGTTGGACACACATCCCCCTTGGGCTTTTCTTTCCTGGGGGTTGTCAACCCGGTATATGTGGGATGGGGGGTGGGATGGTTTTTGTTCCTGTTTTTGTTTTTATTTCTTGAGGGTGATTTTGGTGGAGTTATGGTTGCACAAACTAAAGAGCTTTCAAGTTACATAAATGTGAATGTTTTATGTATATTTTTTTGTGTATTTACCTTTTTTTCTCTTTCTCTTTTGAACATCCAAGGTTATTTTTATCGTGAATATTGTTGTTGAATAATTGAAAAGCCTCGTCCATTTTCCTGATGAAGCCTTCTAGGCAAAACACGTTGAAATTATGTGGACGTGGTTATGCTTTGAACTCTTGGTGACCACAGTTTTTTTTCATTGTCAATATTAGGTTGAGGATGTATACCTTTGACTGTGAATGTAAAACTGTTCTCACATTTTATCGTACATTTTTTTTGTAAAACTGCTTTAATAAATATTCGATATATTTTTAGTAGATAATGTATTTTCCTATATCAGGGGTACCTTTAAAATTCCATTTTCTACATATTTTTTGTTTTATGACAATTTTGTTAAAAAAAAATCTTAAATTTGGAAAGAATTATGGGAACAAATGAAAACTTCAAAAAACTCACCATGCATCTTACTAAATACCTTGGAATGTCTACTTTCCAAAAAGGGGTCAATTGGGGGGTATTTGTACTTTTCTGGCTTGTTACTGTCTCAAGAAATGAGAGGCCATCAGGACATTAGGTGTGATCAATTTTCAATGATTGGTACCATGATTGACTCTATAACATTCACAAAGACCAAAAAAAAAATACACTGATTTGGGTTATTTTTACCAAAATATGTAGCAGTATAAATTTTGGCCTAATGTGCAAAATTTTATAATAGCCAGTTGCTGACCAGCTGCCGCTGTTATACTGCGCCCTGTGCAAATCACGGTAGCGGTCCGGCGGGTACTTTAAGGGGTATAGGGGAGCACACGTGCTGCCGGAGACATGCGCAAGCCCTTCTGGTGACGTAGGAGCTGATGCAATGTCAGACTGGCACCCGTGATCGCTCCTGAGAGAGACAGAACAGAGGTCTGTCAATGTAAACAGACAGAACTCCGTTCTGCCGGGGGGGAGAGGAGCAGATCTGCTGTTCATACTGCTTATGAATAGCGATCGGTCTCCTCCTCCAGGCAGTCCCATCCCTCTACAGTTAGAAACACTCCCTAGGATACACATTTAACCCCTTGATCGCCCCCTAGTGTTAACCCCTTCCCTGCCAATGACATTTATACAGTAATCAGTGGCTATTTTTAGCTTTGATCTCTGTATAAATGCCAATGGTTCCTAAAAAGTGTCAAAAGTGTCCGATCTGTCCGCCCCAATGTCTCAGTCCCGCTAAAAATCACAGATCGTCGCCATTACTAGTAAAAAAAAATGCCATAATGCCATAAATCTATTCCCTATTTTGTAGACACTATAACTTTTGCACAAACCAATCAATATACGCTTATTGCGATTTTTTTTTTTTTGTTACCATAAATATGTAGAAGAATACATATCAGCCTAAACTGTTGAAGATTTTTTTCTTGGGATACTTATTATAGCAGAAAGTAAAAAAAAATGTGTTTTTTCAAAATTGTCGCTCTTTTTTTGTTTATAGCGGAAAAAATAAAGACCACAGAGGTGATACCACCAAAAGAAAGCTCTATTTGTGGGAAAAAAAGGCATCAATTTTGTTTGGGTACAGCGCCGCATGACCGCGCAATTGTCAGTTAAATCAATGCAGTGCTGTATCGCAAAAAATGGCTTGGTCATTAAAGGGGCTAATCCTTCAGGGACTGAAGTGGATAAAAACAAAGAAAAATTTGTTTTTTTACAAAATTTTTGGTCATTTTTTTATTCATAGCACAAAAGATAAAAATCCCAGTAGTGATTAAATACCACCAAAAGAAAGCTCTATTTGTATGAAAAATAGGACACAAATTTCATATGGGTACAGCGTTGCATGACCGCGCAATTGTCATTCAAATTGTGAGAGCACTGAAAGCTGAAAGTTGGCCTGGGCAGGAAGCGGGTGAAAGTGCCCAGTAGGCAAGTGGTTAAAAACCTTAAAAAAGGACTTTAACGTGTAAAGTTTTATATTAGAAGTAAGATGGTTTACATACTTTTATAACTTTGTTTCCATTCTGGATATACTGTATTTAAAGCCTGCAGCAAGGGAACATAAACTGTTCGCTTTTTTTTTTTAATTTCCAAGTACATTAAAATGGTACCTGAACAAGTCTGCATAAATAAATTCCTGGCATGTCACAATACACAACAGTGTGATTATGAAAAAAAACTTTGATCATTAAAAAGAAGTCAATGAGCTCAAAGTGACTGTGTCTAGGCACCATCCCTTGAAGTCTGCCTGAGGAGCATTGAGGAAAACTTCTGTCAAAACAAAATCTATCAATAATAGACTGGCACAGCGAAAGGCTGTAGGAGTCTCTGGTGGGTTCTGCCGACATGCCCATTGGTGCTATATTGTAACTGTGTGCAGATGTGTCTAAAAAAAGATCAAAAAGTGATCAACCATTTAGGGAGTTCTACCTGGAAGCAGTTGTAGCATGGTAGTTTTATTTTTAAATAGATTGTGATAATTACAGATGGATAGCAGAGGGACCCTGCCCTTACTTGCTGATGTTATATGGCAGATATCCTATATCTGGTTATGGATAACCAGAACAAGGCACTTTTAGGCTGAAGAACATTTTTGTCTACTTTTATGAGGCTTGTTCATTACATAATAACTGAGTTTGGTATAAGAGCCTTTAAATCACAATTTTTATGGCTAATTCTTCACAAAATATTAGTCATGCTTAAGGAACAAAACCACATCACTAAAGAGTGCAGTGCTGTCTTGCACTAAATATGGGAATAAATAAAAATCAATCAAGATCAAATAAATAATAAATAAATTGTGAAAAAGTCATACATCTAAAATAAATACAATGCCTAAAAGTGAATATATACAGTACATAACATAAATAATCAAAAAAGTCCTTTTCACATAGAGCGTGTTACACACAATAATAATGTGCAGTAAAACAGAAAATTGTATCATACTTACCGTAAATTTCCTTTCCTGACACCAATCCATGGCAGCATACTAGTGATAGGCTCCGCCTTTCTCCCCTCCCTCAGGACCAATGAAATAGCATAAATTAAAGGCCAGTTAGGCCCCGCCCCATTCTTCGTAATTAGCTAGATACCGAAACGCACAAGGGTGGGTCCATATGCTGCCATGGATTGGCGTCAGGAAAGGAAAATTACGGTAAATATACCGTATTTATCGGCATATAACACGCACTTTTTTCCCCTTAAAATCAGGGGAAAGTTGCAGGTGCGTGTTATACGCCGATCCCCTGAGCTGCACAACTCAAAAATCGCCGACCGCGTTTGGAAGATGGCGCCGCCGGCGCCGAAATACACAGAGCCGGTCCTCGGCTCTTTCCGGCGGCTCTCGTTCATTTTTGGCTCCACTCGTAGTCCCGAGCGGAGCTATCCGAACCTACTCAGCTAGGTTCGGATAGCTCCGCTCGGGACTACGAGTGGAGCCGAAAGTGAACGAGAGCCGCCGGAAAGAGCCGAGGACCAGCTCTGTGTATTTCAGCGTCGGTGGCGCCATTTTCAAATCGCGGTCGGCGATTTTGAAGACTGGGGATCGAAGGCTGCACTGGGCAAGGCTGCACTGGGGAAGGCTGCACTGGGGAAGGCTGCACTAGGGAAGGCTGCACTGACGAGGCTTCACTGACATGGCTGCACTGACGAGGCTGCACTGACATGGCTGCACTGACGAGGCTGCACTGACATGGCTGCACTGACATGGCTGCACTGACAAGGCTGCACTGACATGGCTGCACTGACAAGGTTGCACTGGGGAAGGCTGCACTGACAAGGCTGCACTGAGAAGGCTGCAATGATGGGCATTTAAATGTAAGTTTTTTCCCTTCAACTTCCCTCCTAAAAGTTTTTTTCCTTAAAATTCCCTCCTAAATTGGGGTGCGTGTTATACGCAGATAAATTCGGTAATACAATTTTCCATTTTCCTGACGCCACCATGACAGCATACTAGTGATACATATCCTAGCTGATAGGGTGGGTTCTACTTAACCACTTGCCGACCGCCTAACGCAGATATACTGCGGCAGAATGGCACGGGCAGGCAGAATCACGTACCTGTACGTGATCTGCCTCCCGCGGGCGGGGGGTCCGATCGGACCCCCCCCCGGTGCCAGCGGCGGTCGGCTTGTGACTGGGAGCGTTGAGAGGCGAGGGGGAGATCATCTGATCGTGGCCCCCCCCTCGCGATCGCTCCCAGCCAATGGGAATCCTCCCCTGCCTGTGTGTAGTTTCACACAGGCAGAGGATGTGATGTCATCTCTCCTCGGCTTGGCAGTTTCCGTTCCAGCGCCGAAGACATGTAAGTGCACAACACACACACACACACACAGTAGAACATGCCAGGCATACTTTACACCCCCGATCACCCCCCGATCCCCCCCCAATCACCCCCTCCTGTCACAAACTGACAGCAAGCAGTATTTTTTTTTTTTTTCTGATTACTGCTAGGTGTCAGTTTGTGACAGTTAGAAGTGGTAGGGCAGTGAGTATTAGCCCCCTAACCCCCCCTAATAAAGTTTTAACCCCTTGATCACCCCCTGTCACCAGTGTCACTAAGCAATCATTTTTCTGATCGCTGTATTAGTGTCGCTGGTGACGCTAGTTAGGGACGTAAATATTTAGGTTTGCCATCAGCGTTTTATAGCGTCAGGGACCCCCATATATTATCTAATAAATGTTTTAACCCCTTGATTGCCCCCTAGTTAACCCTTTCACCCCTGATCACCGTATAACCGTTGCGGGTGACGCTGGTTAGTTCATTTATTTTGTATAGTGTCAGGGCACCCGCCGTTTATTACCGAATAAAGGTTTAGCCCCCTGATCGCCCGGCGGTGATATGCGTCGCCCCAGGCAGCGTCAGATTAGCGCCAGTACCGCTAACACCCACGCACGCAGCATACACCTCCCTTAGTGGTATAGTATCTGAACGGATCAATACCTGATCCGATCAGATCTATACTAGCGTCCCCAGCAGTTTAGGGTTCCCAAAAACGCAGCGTTAGCGGGATCATCCCAGATACCCGCTAGCACCTGCGTTTTTCCCCTCCGCCTGGCCCAGCCCACCCAAGTGCAGTATCGATCGATCACTGTCACTTACAAAACACTAAACGCATAACTGCAGCGTTCGCAGAGTCAGGCCTGATCCCTGCGATCGCTAACAGTTTTTTTGGTAGCGTTTTGGTGAACTGGCAAGCACCAGCCCCAGGCAGCGTCAGGTTAGCGCCAGTACCGCTAACACCCACGCACGCACCGTACACCTCCCTTAGTGGTATAGTATCTGAACGGATCAATATCTGATCCGATCAGATCTATACTAGCGTCCCCAGCAGTTTAGGGTTCCCAAACACGCAGTGTTAGCGGGATCAGCCCAGATACCTGCTAGCACCTGCGTTTTGCCGTTCCGCCCGGCCCAGCCCAGCCCACCCAAGTGCAGTATCGATCGATCACTGTCACTTACAAAACACTAAACGCATAACTGCAGCGTTCGCAGAGTCAGGCCTGATCCCTGCGATCGCTAACAGTTTTTTTGGTAGCATTTTGGTGAACTGGCAAGCACCAGCCCCAGGCAGCGTCAGGTTAGCGCCAGTACCGCTAACACCCACGCACGCACCGTGCACCTCCCTTAGTGGTATAGTATCTGAACGGATCAATATCTGATCCGATCAGATCTATACTAGCATCCCCGGCAGTTTAGGGTTCCCACAAACGCAGTGTTAGCGGGATCAGCCCAGATACCTGCTAGCACCTGCGTTTTGCCCCTCTGCCCAGCCCACCCAAGTGCAGTATCGATCGATCACTGTCACTTACAAAACACTAAACGCATAACTGCAGCGTTCGCAGAGTCAGGCCTGATCCCTGCGATCGCTAACAGTTTTTTTTGTAGCGTTTTGGTGAACTGGCAAGCACCAGCGGCCTAGTACACCCCGGTCGTAGTCAAACCCGCACTGCAGTAACACTTGGTGACGTGGCGAGTCCCATAAGTGCAGTTCAAGCTGGTGAGGTGGCAAGCACAAGTAGTGTCCCGCTGCCACCAAAAAGACAAGCCCGTCGTGTCCATAGTGCCCTTCCTGCTGCATTCGCCAATCCTAATTGGGAACCCACCACTTCTGCAGCGCCCGTACTTCCCCCATTCACATCCCCAACCAAATGCAGTCGGCTGCATGAGAGGCATTTTCTTTATGTCCTCCCGAGTACCCCTACCCAACGAACCCCCCCAAAAAAGATGTTGTGTCTACAGCAAGCGCGGATATAGGCGTGACACCCGCTATTATTGTCCCTCCTGTCCTGACAATCCTGGTCTTTGCATTGGTGAATGTTTTGAACGCTATTATGCACTAGTTGAGTATTAGCGTAGGGTACAGCATTCCACAGACTAGACACACTTTCACAGGGTCTCCCAAGATGCCATCGCATTTTGAGAGACCCGAACCTGGAACCGGTTACAGTTATAAAAGTTACAGTTACAAAAAAAAGTGTAAAAAAAAAAACACAAACAAAAATATAAAATAAAAAAAATAGTTGTCGTTTTAATTGTTCTCTCTCTCTCTATTCTCTCCCTATTGTTCTGCTCTTTTTTACTGTATTCTTTTCTGCAATGTTTTATTGTTATTATGTTTTATCATGTTTGTTTTTCAGGTATGCAATTTTTTATACTTTACCGTTTACTGTGCTTTATTGTTAACCATTTTTTTGTCTTCAGGTACACCAGCGGTCGGCTTTCATGTAAAAGCAATCCTAGCGGCTAATTAGCCTCTAGACTGCTTTTACAAGCAGTGGGAGGGAATGCCCCCCCCCAACGTCTTCCGTGTTTTTCTCTGGCTCTCCTGTCTCAACAAGGAACCTGAAAATGCAGCCGGTGATTCAGCCAGCTGACCATAGAGCTGATCAGAGACCAGAGTGGCTCCAAACATCTCTATGGCCTAAGAAACCGGAAGCTACGAGCATTTTATGACTTAGATTTTGCCGGATGTAAACAGCGCCATTGGGAAATTGGGAAAGCATTTTATCACACCGATCTTGGTGTGGTCCGATGCTTTGAGGGCAGAGGAGAAATCTAGGGTCTAATAGACCCCAATTTTTTCAAAAAAGAGTACCTGTCACTACCTATTGCTATGATAGGGGATGTTTACATTCCCTGAGATAACAATAAAAATGATTTAAAAAAAAATGAAAGGAACAGTTTAAAAATAAGATAAAAAAAAAAAATAATAGTAAAGAAAAAAAAAAAAAAAAAAAAAAGCACCCCTGTCCCCCCTGCTCTCACGCTAAGGCGAACGCAAGCGTCGGTCTGGCGTCAAATGTAAAAAGCAATTGCACCATGCATGTGAGGTATCACCGCGAACGTCAGATCGAGGGCAGTAATTTTAGCAGTAGACCTCCTCTGTAAATCTAAAGTGGTAACCTGTAAAGGCTTTTAAAGGCTTTTAAAAATGTAGTTTGTCGCCACTGCACGTTTGTGCGCAATTTTAAAGCATGTCATGTTTGGTATTCATGTACTCGGCCTAAGATCATCTTTTTTATTTCATCAAACATTTGGGCAATATAATGTGTTTTAGTGCATTAAAATTTAAACAGTGTGTTTTTTCCCCAAAAAATGCGTTTGAAAAATCGCTGCGCAAATACTGTGTGAAAAAAAAAAATGAAACACCCACCATTTTAATCTGTAGGGCATTTGCTTTAAAAAATATATATAATGTTTGGGGGTTCAAAGTAATTTTCTTGCAAAAAAAAATTATTTTTTTATGTAATCAAAAAGTGTCAGAAAGGGCTTTGTCTTCAAGTGGTTAGAAGAGTGGGTGATGTGTGACATAAGCTTATAGATGTTGTGCATAAAATGCCAGGACAGTTCAAAACCCCCCCAAATGACCCCATTTTGGAAAGTAGACACCCCAAGCTATTTGCTGAGAGGCATGTCGAGTCCATGGAATATTTTATATTGTGACACAAGTTGCGGGAAAGAGACAAATTTTTTTTATTTTTTATTTTTTTTTGCGCAAAGTTGTCACTAAATGATATATTGCTCAACATGCCATGGGAATATGTGAAATTACACCCCAAAATACATTCTGTTGCTTCTCCTGAGTACGGGGATACCACATGTGTGAGACTTTTTGGGAGTCTAGCCGCGTACGGGACCCCGAAAACCAAGCACCACCTTCTGGCTTTCTAAGGCCGTAAATTTTTGATTTCACTCTTCACTGCCTATCACAGTTTTGGAGGCCATGGAATGCCCAGGTGGCAAAAAAAAAACTTAAATGACCCCATTTTGGAAAGTAGACACCCCAAGCTATTTGCTGAGAGGTATAGTGAGTATTTTGCAGACCTTACTTTTTGTCACAAAGTTTTAAAAATTGAAAAAAGAAAAAAAATTTTTTTTCTTGTCTTTCTTTATTTTCAAAAACAAATGAGAGCTGCAAAATACTCACCATGCCTCTCAGCAAATAGCTTGGGGTGTCTACTTTCCAAAATGGGGTCATTTGGGGGGGGTTTGTGCCACCTGGGCATTCCATGGCCTCCGAAACTGTGATAGGCAGTGAAGAGTGAAATCAAAAATTTACACCCTTAGAAATCCTGAAGACGGTGATTGGTTTTCGGGGCCCCGTACGCGGATAGGCTCCCAAAAAGTCCCACACATGTGGTATCCCCGTACTCAGGAGAAGTAGCTAAATGTATTTTGGGGTGCAATTCCACATATGCCCATGGCCTGTGTGAGCAATATATCATTTAGTGACAACTTTTTGTAATTTTTTTTTTTTTTTTTGTCATTATTCAATCACTTGGGACAAAAAAAATGAATATTGAATGGGCTCAACATGCCTCTCAGCAATTTCCTTGGGGTGTCTACTTTCCAAAATGGGGTCATTTGTGGGGGTTTTGTACTGCCCTGCCATTTTAGCACCTCAAGAAACGACATAGGCAGTCATAAATTAAAGGCTGTGTAAATTCCAGAAAATGTACCCTAGTTTGTAGACGCTATAACTTTTGCGCAAACCAATAAATATACACTTATTGACATTTTTTTTACCAAAGACATGTGGCCGAATACGTTTTGGCCTAAATGTATGACTAAAATTGAGTTTATTGGAATTTTTTTAGAACAAAAAGTAGAAAATATCATTTTTTTTCAAAATTTTCGGTCTTTTTCCGTGTATAGCGCAAAAAATAAAAATGGCAGAGGTGATCAAATAACATCAAAAGAAAGATCTATTTGTGGGAAGAAAAGGACGCAAATTTCGTTTGGGTACAGCATTGCATGACCGCGCAATTAGCAGTTAAAGTGATGCAGTGCCGAATTGTAAAAAGTGCTCTGGTCAGGAAGGGGGTAAAACCTTCCGGGGCTGAAGTGGTTAACAAACCAAAATAATTAATTTATATATATATATATACATTTTCAAATGGGACAGAAGACTGAACAGTCATTCCTCCGAAGCCCACTGATGACAAGGCACCCAGATCTATTCTGTAAAGGTTGAAAAGGTATGCTGGGAAAAGCATGCCACTTTCCTGTAGAATGAATCCATAGATGCTTTCAACTGGGCTGCCTATGAGGCCTCAACCCCTCTGGAAGAGGATGCATCCTGCCACTGAAGGTGGCTCACGACCCATTTCCCATATGCACAACCAATCTTGCTAAAGTCTAGGAGGCAACCTCTCTTATCTGATGAATTCCATCTGGAACAGTGAAAGACTTATCATATGAACTGAAAAGAGCAATTGTGGACAGAAACTTCTTTCAAGCTCTGGGAATGACCAATTTGTGTGGTTTTCTTGCTTGAACATCTGGAAAGTTAGGCAATGGACAGATGATTAATAGATGGAGGGCTGTCGCTACCTCTGATATAAGCTGAACTACAGGATGCAGCTCTACTCCTATAACAAAAGCAATATGCTTTTCTGAAGCTTTAAGGGCTTGAAACTCAAACCCACTTCTGTTTGACGATTTGCGCTAAATACTGGTTAGTAAGCGATGTCTTAAACCGAACACTGCCCTGTTGGAGAAAACAGTTGAAATAAACCCCAACAGCATCGAAAGATTTTAATTGTGAATTGACAAAACCTCAATTTCGTCAATTCACAATTAAAAAATCATGGTTGACGAAACCTCCTGACTGTCTTCAAAATTTTGCAAACTACAGGGCTTTTGGCCAAATTAAACCTTGTTCTTGCTGACACCTGCAACCTCAAAAGAGTATAGGGTAAGGTTCATGTCCAATCTGACCTACAAGAAGACCAGAACAGCTGCCACCAGAGATGCAGTAAAAATAATATCTTGCCATGCAAAATAGAAAAAAAAAAAAAACAAGTTTGTTCCAGATCTTGGCATAGAGGCTTTTAGTAGAGTGCCTTTCGCACCCCCCAAAGTAGAGCTCACTCTTGGAGCAACTCTGGAGCAATCTAGGCTCTGTGGCTGCCCCTTCTCACCATTATGCTTGCATCTCTGGTCTGTGCATGTGTGAAGGGGAATCGACTTCTGTATTCTGAAGTAGATAGCCAGGAAGCACCAAGAATCCTATGGTCAGAATGGAGGGGTGGTCGTGACTACCATGCTTATTCTTGACAGCTTCCAGAGGAATTTCATTATGAGAGAAGTTGGATAAAAACATATACAGTAGGCTTGATTGCAGTTTGATGGAGAAGCTCAGCTTCTGTTCTCTGTTTTGGGGAGCGGAAACCGAATCAGACCTCTTCTTAAATTGGCATTTGCTGTGAGAAGCAAAAAAGCCTGTCTGTGGTAGGCCACATGTGGACAAGCCTCCCCCTCGTGCTCTGGCAAGCTTGCATGATGGACAGTATGTCCGTGTATTCCATTCCATTACAGCCAGGAGGCTGAGACACCTAGAAGTCGTCCAGGAAGCAGAGGCATCTGATCTCAAAATTATCCTTATGACCGTTACCGTCCTTTTCTGATGGAAGCAAAACAGAGGAACCAGTAGAGCCCCCACAGGCACTTTAACTGTTGGAAAGCAAAAGTTGGCCTCTTTTTTTTTTTTTTTATGTAGAAAGGAATGATGCCCAGGTAGTGGCGAATCTGGAGACCCTGTTCTCCAAGAGGAACTGACACGACACTGAAACCTCTGTGAATATTCTTAGAGATATTCATAGGCTAAAAGGTAGGCTGATAAAGCAGAGATGTGTCCAACTAATCGCCAAATTTACTTACTTTGGAATAAAAAAGAAAAGAAAACATTTTTGGTATCTGCTGCAAGCGAATGCTTCTCTCCAACCCCCGCGACCTACAAACAGGGGTGGGTAGGAAACCTACAATCTCTCCTGTGAGATGGGACCAGGACAGCTCCCCTCTGAGTCTGAAGTGTCTGTAAGTATTGTAACCGCCATGGTTGCAGTGGATCTGGCAGCTCCGAGGGGGAGAAAAAGATCCGGTGAAGGATCAGTGAGGAATCCACCGAAATGACCATGAGTGCCTATCCTCCAAGGATCTGCACAATCCACTGTCCAGTAACCCGTGATGCGTACCCACTGGGACATACCTTAAAAGTCTGGGCATGCGCCTGGTAAAAGGGTTTTGTGGGTACCTGTGGTACACCCAAAGATTTTCATTTATGGACCTTATGAAAGGTTGCCCCTAGAGGAGCGGAACCTAGTGGGAGAAACACATTTCTCCCATTATTTATTATTATTGATTATTAGTTAATATAATATATATATGTATATATATATATATATATATATATATATATATATATATATATACTTTTTTTTTTTTTAACTTTTCTGCTTTCTGTTATGGGAGAAGAACGGACCCTCCACCTGTCACTTCCGACATGGCTGTCTCTGGTTTCATATCAAACAGAGATCTTGCACTATAAATGACTATTCCAATTTTGTTTCTTAGAAGCCAAACACCACCCCGGGTCTCAACCATAGGGTACCCCTAGCCATAACTGAGTATAGCATTGCCTTGACCAGGCACCAGGTTGAGACTATTGCTGCTTCCGCCGTGAAATTTGCCAATACATCTTGGCTGGGTCCCAAGATATCAGCCTTAAGGATTTCCTCCCCAACCATATCCTGGGAGCAGAAACCCAAAGTACCTGTCACCAAGGTAAGGGCCTCTGTTGAGTGGCAGGCCCTTCCCAGACGCCACCCTATTGTACAACAGCCGCTCCCACTGTAGGCATGGATTTCAGCGATGCTATATCCACCTTGAATTAAACCAGTTTCCTAATGGAAAAGTGATTGCTCTTTGAAAGGGTAAATATGGCTTTGTCTTTTAACCCATGGTCTTCATGACTGCCTGGATACATAGTTCTCCAAAGAAAAACTGACACCAAGTAGCTCCAGATCTTCCTCTGGTGCAAGGGAGCTAAAATCATTTGCAGGCTGCACTCCCTCCTCAGGAGTACTGAGAGGATGATTGATCCATGAGGCAGGTTGTTCTGCTAGTGGCTAGACCCGCAACAAGGGGGCTGGCTAGCTAGAGTAATTACAGTGAGTTTAAAACAGAAGTTTTGGGCCACCTTATAAGTAATAAGGACATTTGGTATTACCTGTCAGCTGAAAACTTCAACCAGGCAGACTTCACTCACCAGCCTTCTGGCCATAGGCACTGTGCCACAGGTCCTGCAGGAGTCTTGTTGGGGTGCTGGTTCTGGGAAAGAAGAGCTAAGACGTTTTCCTTGGAACCTCTCTCCTGAGTGGGAGTGGCATCTGAGCTATGCTTCTCTGAAGGACGTCCGCCTTTCTATGGCCTCTGGCTCTGGCCTTTGAGAGCGTGGGCGCGCGGAGTTGAAGCAAATCAAAGCAATCCGCATGAGAGGGAACTCTTTTCCTGAAAACTTACCGACACGGTGGTCCCCCCTAAGTGTTGAGGGTCTTTTGTATGGGTGGTGACTGATACTCAAACCATGGAGAAATGGGACGACCAGCTGAGAGACGGACAGCTGCAGAAAGACAGAGAAGAGGAAAAAAAGATAAGGCAACAGCGACTTTGCTTCTCCCTCTAATAATGTATATCTAAATATATACATACATATATATATATATATATATATATATATATATACATACATACACACATCTACACACTCTCTCCTTTCCCGTTTTTTTTTTTTTAAACAATATGCATGCATATATAAATACATGCACATACAGCTCCATATAACACCCCCCCCACATACATACATACATACCAACCAACATAGGAACACACATATATACACAAACATATACATCAACATATATACATACTGCAGAGGGTCAGCCTTGGGTAAGAAGGATGCAAAGCTGGTCTCCCCGAACAAGCGTTGCAGACGCCAACCCTAAAGGCAGATTTCATTCCTAAAGAGGAAAAACTGCTAAGCTCCATCGAGACCCACAGAAGGAGCTCCCAAGCTACTCTGGCGCTTTTAGCAGCCTGATACTGGGACTTCGTACTGGGAGAGGCTTAACTCAGCCGGCAGCTGCCTGGAGACAGAGGGGGGGAACATAGTACTGCTTACTCTTCACTGGTGCGTGGAGGTATGAGGACAAAAAGAAGAATGGGGTGGAGCCTAACTGGCCTTTAATTTATGCTATTTCATTGGTCCTGAGGGAGGGGAGAAAGGCGGAGCCTATCACTAGTATGCTGCCATGGTGGCGTCAGGAAATGGTGTTTTTCATACAGAAAGTCCCATGACCAAGCAAACACTCCATCAGATGAAAGATGAAGAGTGTGCAGAAAAATTACCCACCATTAAACTTTCTGCATGAAAAACACCATTTTACTGCACTTTATTTTTGATTATTGTGTGTAACCGCGTATGTGGGGAAAAAATAAGTTTATTGATTTTTTTGTCACTTTTATTTATACATTTTATGTATATATGCACTTTTAGGTATTGTAAATATTTATTTTGGATGCATGAAATGTTTTCACTATTTACTTTTTTTTTTTTAATCTTGATTGCTATTTATGTACAGTATTTACATATTGTGTGCAAAACAGCACTATACTCTTTAGTTATTTGTTTTTTTTTCTTTATAGGTATGTGTATAATTGGTGCAAGCAGCTGTCTGAGTTTTTCCCTTTAAAGTTTATGTAAAGTCACCTTACTGACTTACTGCTATCCACTCTGGTTTAAAAAGATATAAACTATGGTGTGTGTGTTTTTTGAAAAACGATAATGCTAAATCCTTTTTCTCAGATCGCTGCTGTGCAGTCACATAATCCCACGATCCTCCCCCGATCTAAGGAGAGTAGCGGGAGGGGCCGAGATTCCCCTCTGACATCAGCCAGCAGAGGGGGATCATATGACCGCACAGCGGCGGTGTGAAAAAAAACATTGTGAAGAAACTTGCTTCCAGAATCCACAACAGAGGAAGTGAAATATCAGGCATTTTCTACAACAGCAGATTATTCAGCTAATATAAACAGCCAACATATATTTCTAAGCTGTTAGAAACTGACTGGAACCTGAATCTTTGTTGTGATCTTTGAAGGTCTTTGGTAATGAATAGGTATGAGCTTCGCGTTCGAGTCAAACCCATGTTCGACTCGAACATCGCCTGTTCGATCATTCGCCAAATTGCGAACGATATGGGCCAGCATTGCAGTGCATTGCTGGCTGATGCTTGGCCAATCACAGTGCCGTCAGTAGAGAGAGCTGTAATTGGCCAAAGCCAGGGTAGCTTTGGCCAATTATGGCTCAGGTGTTTAAAACACGCCCCCCACTATATAAGGCCGCCTGCACGGCGGCCCTGTGTAGTGTGTTCTGGCGTGCTTAGAGAGAGAGAGAGACAGTGTCATTTCATTTGAGTTAGCTAGTTTAGGCAGGACAGTCAGTGAGTTAGCTGCACTTACAGTGTATTGTGTGTATATATATGCATCCCAGGTGTTGTGTATATATATATATATATATATATATATATATATATATATATATATATATATATATACACACTGTATTCAGTTTAGCTAGATCCGTACCTGTTATCTTCCTACTGACAGGCAGGCTTGTCTTGTTACAGTATTTACAGCTACCTGAAGAAAATAGCTCTTGTTCTTTTGATCCTATTAGTACCACAGTCAGGCAGCTAGACTATTTACAGTTAGTGTAGTGCGTCCTCCTCACAGTGTACAGTTAAAGCTACAAGTTAGTTTAGTGTGACCTCTGCACAGTGTTCAGCTAAAGCTACAAGTTAGGGTAGTGCGTCCTCACAGTGTTCAGCTAAAGCTACAAGTTAGTGTAGTGTGACCTCTGAACAGTGTTTAGCTAAAACTACAAGTTAGTGTAGTGCGACCTCTGCACAGTGTTCAGCTGAAGCTACAAGTTAGTGTAGTGCATCCTCTGAACAGTGTT
Organism: Lithobates clamitans; assembly: GCA_037952925.1. Classification (NCBI taxonomy): domain Eukaryota; kingdom Metazoa; phylum Chordata; class Amphibia; order Anura; family Ranidae; genus Lithobates; species Lithobates clamitans. The sequence goes on along the minus strand of JBBGZY010001615.1, from coordinate 90,612 downwards.
CAGCTAAAACTACAAGTTAGTGTAGTGCGACCTCTGCACAGTGTTCAGCTAAAGCTACAAGTTAGTGTAGTGCGTCCTCCTCACAGTGTTCAGCTAAAACTACAAGTTAGTGTAGTGCGACCTCTGCACAGTGTTCAGCTAAAGCTACAAGTTAGTGTAGTGCGTCCTCCTCACAGTGTTCACAGTTTTTTGCAAGCTCTGCACAGTGTTCAGCTAAAGCTACCTGTAGAAGGTTGGTGGTGTTTTCCTGATCCTATCACTACCGCAGGCAGTTAATAAGCTACAAGTTAGTTTTTTTGCGAGCTCTGCACAGTGTTCAGCTAAAGCTACCTGTAGAAGGTTGGTGGTGTTCTCATACTACAGGCAGGCAGTTGATTTTGCTAGCTGCAGTATCAGTGTATATATATATATATAAAATCTATATCCCAACTTAGTGCAGCTACAGGACATTAGTATGTCCAACAAGGAGAGGCAGACAGTCACAAGCCAATAAAAGAGGGCAAGCAGGCTCTGTGTTTAGAGGCAACAGTGCTGGTCATGGAGATGATGCATCCTCATTAGCACGTGGCCGTGGGACACACTTGGCCTTTTTTTCGGCAGCTGGCCGTGTTGAGCCGCAACATGCGGAAGACTTGGTTGAGTGGATAACCAAGCCGACCTCATCCTCCTCATCCTCTCTCACCCATGCTCAGGGTACTTTGTCTGGCAAAGCAGCTGCCAACGCGGCCTCTTCCCTCGGCTCATTGGCATCAGTGACTCCTTCCCTAGCCCCACCATGTCCTCCTGAGGAGTCCCTCGAACTGTTTGACCACAGTGTTGGGTACATGCTCCAGGAGGATGCCCAGCATTTAGAAGGCTCTGATGATGATACTGAGCTAGATGAAGGCAGTAACGTGAGCATGGACAGAGGGGGGTGCCCAAGAAGGACAGCAATCTGGCAGTCATGCTCCCCCTGCTGCAGCATACTGCCAGGTTTGCTCCAGTGATGAGGAGGGAGGGGATGATGAGGTCACTGACTCAACGTGGGTGCCTGATAGGAGAGAGGAGAAGGAGGAGGAGAAGGAGGAGGCACATTACCAACGAGGCAGGATGCCCTCCAGGGGCCAGCCTAAGGGCAGCACACTGACTGCATCACACCCCAAAGCTCTGCATGTGCAGGGCGCTGCTGTCTCTGCACGTTATTCCAAAAGTTCTTTGGTGTGGGCCTTTTTTGAGACGAGTGCATCAGATCGCACCGCTGCTATTTGCAACATATGTCTCAAACGTATCTCGCGTGGCCAAAACATCTCCTGCTTGGGCACCACATGCTTGACCAGACATATGTTGACCTGCCATGCAGTTCGTTGGCAAGCGTATCTAAAAGACCCACACCAAAGAACAAAGAGGACCTCTCCTTGCTCCTCATCAGCTGAGATCTCCAACCCCACTATACCTTCAGTCCTCTCTGAGACCTGCACTGAGAGGAATGAAGGTGTAGAATTAGGTGTGTCACAGCCAAGTACTTGTGGGCAATCTGCTTTCGGTACACCAACGTCAGATTGTACCAGGCAAATTTCCCTGCGACAGCTGCTGCACTGCCGAAAGAAATTCGCTCCCAACCATCCACATGCCTGAGGTTCCTCAGTGGCAGGTACCCAAATGCCACTTTTTCTCACGGAATGCGATTCCGGCTCTCTATCCGCATGTGGAAGGCAATGTCCATGCCTCGCTGGACAGGGCAGTCAGTGGTAAGGTGCATATTACCGCTAACTCATGGTCCAGCAGGCATGGACAGGGACGTTACCTAAGTTTCACAGCACATTGGGTGACTCTGCTGGCACCTGGGAAGGATGCAGGAAAGGGTGCAGTAGTGTTGGAGGTTGTTCCGCCACTACGCCTCCAAAATGCCACTAATAAGGTTTATGACACACCTCTCTCCTCCACCCCCTCCTCTTCTTCTTCCTCCATGGCCTCTTCCTGTGCTTTGGACTCGGAACCAGTGGTGCTCCGTAGCCGTTCAAGGGGCTACGCAACTATGCAGGCCAAAAGATGCCATGCGGTACTTGAGCTGGTTTACTTGGGGGAAAGGAGCCACACTGGGGCAGAGGTTCTGTCAGCTCTGCAGGGGCAGGTTCAGAGGTGGTTGATGCCATGCCAACTTAAGGCAGGAATGGTGGTTTGCGACAATGGCACCAACCTCCTCTCTGCCCTCCGACAGGGACAAATGACCCATGTGCCCTGCTTGGGTCACGTCCTTAACTTGGTGGTGCAGCAGTTCTTGGGCAGGTACCCGGGCTTACAGGATGTCCTGAGGCAGGCCAGGAAAGTCTGTGTGCATTTCCGCCGGTCATATAATGCCAGTGCTCGGCTGGCAGACCTCCAAAAGGAGTTTAACCTGCCCAAGAACTGCTTAATCTATGACATGCCCACCAGGTGGAACGCAACAATGGCAATGCTGCAGCAGCTGCACATGCAGCAGAGGGCCATCAATGAGTACCTGTGCGACTATGGCACCAGGACAGGGTCAGGGGAGCTTGTTTTTTTTCCCCACACCAGTGGGCCATGATCAGGGATGCATGCACTGTCCTGTCACCATTTGAGGAGGCCACGAGGATGGTGAGCAGTGACAGTGCAAGCATCAGTGACACTGTCCCCCTTGTCCACCTGTTGGAGCACACGCTGTGTGGAATAATGGACAGGGCACTTGAGGCAGAACAGAGGCAGGAAGAGGAGGACTTCCTTAGCTCTCAAGGCCCCCTTTATCCAGACAGTGTTCCTGCATGCCCGCCGATCACACAGGAAGAAGACGAGGAGGAGGAGCAGGATTGTGTCAGTATGGAGGTGGAGCCTGGCACTCAGCATCAGCAGCAGTCTTTAAGGGATCAGTCCCAAGAAACCCATGGACTTGTACGTGACTGGGAGGAGGTGGCTGTGGACTATGTCGTCCTTAGTGACCCAGAGGACTCCGGACCGAATGCCTAAGCAAACCTACGCTGCATGGCCTCCCTGATCCTGCAAAGCCTGCGTAAGGATCCTCATATTTGTGGTATCAAGGAGAAGGACCAATACTGGCTGGCAACCCTCCTTGATCCACGTTACAAGGGAGCAGAGGATGAAACATCTTCGGGAGGCCTTGCAGAAAGGTCTGTGCAACGCGTTCCCAGAGACTCCTGTTTCTGGACAACGTGTTGCTGAGGCTTCGGTCAGACAAAGAAGGAGCGGTGGAGAAGGTGGCCATCTGACCGATGCGTTCAGACAATTTTTTAGTCCGCAGCCCCAAGGTATGATCGGTTCCAGCAACCATCGCCAGCGTCTGTTTTACATGGTGCAGGAATACCTAGGGGCAAGATCTGACTTGGACACCTTTCCCACCGAAAATCCTCTGGGTTACTGGGTCTTGAGGATGGATCACTGGCCAGTACTTGCACAGTATGCAATTGAGCTACTGGCCTGTCCTGCATCCAGCATTCTTTCGGAACGCACATTCAGTGCTGCTGGAGGCTTTGTAACCGATCACAGGGTGCGTCTGTCCACCGGCTCGGTTGATCGACTGACCTTCATAAAAATGAATCAGTCTTGGATCACCACCAGTTACCAAGCACCTGATGCTGATGTAACCAAATATTTTTTTTTTGAAATCTCAGATTCCTTCAAAGACTGCCTATGCTGATGCTGAGTGACTATCCTGAGTAATTATCCTCTTCCTCCTCAATGATCACGCTGATAGCTTGTAAGAACATTTTTGGTTCTGGGCGCCGCCACCAGTGCCTAAGGCCCAATTTTTCAGCCCCTGTCTAACAGGGGCGTGTAATTACAATTTTTGATGCAATACTTTGCAGCAGGGCTCGTTCCTGCATTCCAACTAGAGTATCTGTGAGGGGTTGCAGTGTTGTGGCACCAGCACCAGTGCCTAAGGCCCAATTTTTCAGCCCCTGTTTAACAGGGGCATGTAATTACAATTTTTGATGCAATACTTTGCAGCAGGGCTCGTTCCTGCATTCTAGCTAGAGTATCTGTGAGGGGTTGCAGTGTTGTGGCACCAGCACCAGTGCCTAAGGCCCAATTTTTCAGCCCCTGTCTAACAGGGGCGTGTAATTACAATTTTTGATGCAATACTTTGCAGCAGGGCTCGTTCCTGCATTCCAACTAGAGTATCTGTGAGGGGTTGCAGTGTTGTGGCACCAGCACCAGTGCCTGAGGCCCAATTTTTCAGCCCCTGTTCAGCCCCAACAGGGGCATGTAATTACAATTCTTGATCTAATATTTCACAGCAGGGCCCGTTTCTGTGCCCACCAAGAGCGAGTGAGGACTTACAGTGTTGTGGCGACAGCACCACCACCACCACCAAAGGCCCAATTTTTCTGCCCTTGTTCAACAGGGGCATGTAATTACAATTCTAGATCTAATATTTCACAGCAGGGCCCTGTGAGGGCTTACAGTGTTGTGGCCACAAAACACCTAAAGCCCAAATTTCTGCTGAGTATATAGGGCAGGCCCCTACTTTCAAACATCCAACTTACAAACGACTCCTACTTGCAAACGGAAAGAGACAACAGGAAGTGAGATGAAATCTACCCCTAGGAAGGGAAATTCTCTCCTGTAAGAGTTAATAAGGGAAAAACTTTTCTCCTTTCCACTGATGCTTTATCACCAATCCTTGTTTCACAAAAAAACAAATTTTCAAAAAACATTTGTCATTGGGACAAAAAGTGAGGTGAAATCTTCTGAAGAGGAGCACAGGCAGCAAAACAAATGTCACAGGGGTGATAACCCTTCCCTATGTTTTCCAAAAAGCTTAAAATAGACTTTTTGGCTGGAGCTAAACACGTTAAAAATGTACCAGTTCAAAATTACAAACAGATTCTACTTAACAACAAACCTACAGTCCCTGTCTTGTTTGCACCGCCTGTATACTGCTGTTCAGAGTGCAGAGACTGTATACTGCTGTTTCCTTTTTTAATTTGGGTGCGGGGTTCCCCTTAATATCCATGCAAGACCCAAAGGGCCTGGTAATGGACTGGAGGGTACCCATGCCGTTTGTCTCACTGATTTTCATACATATTGCCAGAACCCGACATTACATTAAAGCTGCAAGCAGTTTTAAATGACTTTTTTTCCTTTAAAAATGGCATTTTGTGCAGGGACTGTTCTAAGCACGGGAAACACGCGCCACTTTACAGGCATACTATAGACACCCCCCAGGTATGATATTTAAAGGAATATTTCACTTTTTTTTACTTTAAGCATCATTAAAATCACTGGTCCCGAAAAAACGTCCGTTTTTAAAAGTTTTTTTTGCATTGATACATGTCCCATTGGGCAGGACCCGGGTCCCCAAACCCTTTTTAGGACAATACCATGCAAATTAGCCTTTAAAATGAACACTTTTTATTTTGAATGTTCGAATCCCATAGACGTCAATGGGGTTCTAACGTTCGTGCAAATTTTCGGGCCGTTCGCAGGTTCTGGTGCGAACCGAACCGGGGGGTGTTCGGCTCATCCCTAGTAATGAAAAACTTTACATTACAAGCAGCTAATTAGGTGAGTGATGGCTTATTTTAAAGCACTTTTTCTGCTTGTAATTAACATGCAAATAGCTTAAAGCTTTTGTTTACCCCTAAAAAACAGAAAAAACAAAAAATAGATCCTATTCCCTTAAAGCATGTTATACAGCACAGTGGTTGTGCTGTGTAATTTCCTTCTGCAAACTGACCACAATAATCATGGCTGCTGAGCCCTGACACTGTGGTCCGTTTAGGAGATTTCGTCATCCGCAGCCCTGCTGTCTGCTCTCCTGTGTCCTTTCTGTCCTCCTCCTCCCTCCCCTCCCTACCTGTCTGCTCATACCAGTAATAGAGAGGATTACTTTCAAGAGATGTATAGGATTCTCGGTGATAGAGAAACATACACCCCCCTTGGATCAGACCCCAAAATTCCATACCTTAAAGAACTCAAAAAGGTGGTTGAATATGGTTATAGCCAAGGGATTCTGAATAAAAAAGAAAAGGCCTATCTAATACCTAAGGCCCCCCGCACTCCTCTTATCTACTACCTACCGAAAGTGCATAAACACCCCACCTGCCCCCCGGGACGTCCCATTGTAAGTGGAATTGATTCCCTTACGTCCCGGGTGGGCAGGTATATCGATTTTTTTCTACAACCCCTAGTGGGTAAGATGCCTTCCTTTGTTAGAGATTCTAAATATATTATTAATTTACTTACCAAACATACTCCCACCCCCACCATGTGGATAGTTACAGCGGATGTAACGTCCCTATACACGATCATTCCCCACGAGTTAGGTCTTTATGCAGTTGAATACTACTTAAGAAGGGATTCAGGTTTATTTGACGAACAAATCAATTTCATCATGATACTTTTAAGATATGCTGCGTCCCACAATTATTTTTGGTTCAACCAATGTTTTTACCGACAGGACCGTGGAGTTGCGATGGGGGCTAAATATGCCCCCAGCCTTGCAAACCTATTCATGGCCCTGTGGGAGGAGGATGTCGTCTATGTTTGCCAGAGGCCCCAGCTCAAGCTGTGGGCCAGGTACATTGACGACATCCTCCTCCTTTGGGATGGGAGCCGCAGTGACCTTGACCTCTTTATGGAGGAACTCAATCAGAATAATAGGGGCATTGTACTCAACTTTGAGGCTAGTCAATCCAATGTTCAATTTTTGGATCTCAATATTACCATACAGGACGACCTTTTTATGACCTCTACGTTTTTTAAGAAAACGGATCGTAACTCCTATATCCCTTTAAGTAGTTGTCACCATAGGTCGTGGCTTCAGTCTATACCTAAAAGCCAATTCATGCGACTTAAACGCAACTGTTCTGATGATTCCCAGTTCCTACAACAGGCTGGAATCTTGACCAACAGATTTATGGAAAAGGGGTACACAAGGGAATCCCTAACTCATGCTTTGGAGGGGGTAAAAGCTATAGATAGGAGACAGTTACTGAGTGAGAGGGTGGTTCCTAGAGAGAATTCCGTAACTTTACCCTTTATTACCACCTATTCTATCCAACATGATAACATTAAAAACCTGTTTAAAAAACACTGGCATTTATTGGGCAATGACCCCATCCTAAGAGGAGCTATCCCAGATAAGCCACAAGTGATTTTTAAGGGAGCACCATCCCTTAGAAATAGATTAGCCCCGAATGCTCTTGATCCCCCTACTAGGGGTATTCAAGGCCTTTTTGATAACTTGAAGGGCTATTATAAATGTGGGAGGTGTCGGGTATGTAGGTTGAATTCTATACCATCTAGACGTACCCTTAAATTCACCTCCTCTAGTACACAAGAGGAGCATGACATAAAACCGTTTATCACATGTACCACAGAGGGGGTCGTCTACCTACTACAGTGCCCTTGTGGCCTACAATATGTGGGTAGGACTAGACGATCCCTTTCTGTTCGCTTGAATGAACATATTACCAACATTATAAATGGGTTTCCTAAACATTCTGTGTCAAAGCATTATTTGGTTTCTCATAACAAGGACCCCTCTGGGACTTTGTTTCTGGGAATCGATAGGTATCGTCCTCACTGGAGGGGAAGTTCCTTGATTAGGAGCATTTCTAAACTTGAAATGCTCTGGATACATAAAATCAAGTGTTATGTCCCACATGGACTTAATGTCGATACTGATACCAATGCCTTCATTGACAACTCATAAATTAAAACTTTTTGGTTTAGCCCATGGGTTTCATCGCTGGTAATGACCACTGTGTTTATGCCATTATTGGCTTACATCTCTCTTGAATTTAATTATGCCACTACTAGCTTACATCTCTCTTGAATGTAATTTTTGGGTGGTCAATTTATCTCAATGATGTTGTTTTTGGTGTTTTGGTGTTTATGCATTTTCCTTCTTCCCCCGATCTCTTAATTTTAATTAATTATTCAAAAAACTAATAGGTTATAATTCTAGGGTTATTCTTGGTAATTAATAACCATAAAGTTTGTATAGGCTTTGTATTTATACATACATAGGTATAACTAATATAATTTTTGTCCACATTCCACGATATGGGTCTATGCTATCCACTTTACCTAGCTATATATATTTTTTTAATGTCAATTTTTTTAATGTCTATTTATTTAGTAATACTTTTTATTTAATAATACTGTTAACTTATTTTAATCTTAATTTTATTAGTTGAATATGTTAAGCCGAGAAATCATCCTTCCCTCCGGCGGTGTTATCCAGATTTTTGTCCTTTGTGGCGCCCCCTTTTTATGCCAACACTTATTTGATCAATTTCATCGATCTTGGGGTCTAACTGTTTCATGTGTGCCCTTCACCGATGATTAGTCGGGTCCTCCTATATTCAATTATATTTAATGTATTCTTAGTTGATTTAAATTAATTGTGATCCGTCTCCATATGTGATGCTGATACCTCTTTGGTCCTTCCCTTTCCATTCCTAATATTTACTACGTTTACCATAGTAACTTAATTGGTATCCGTATTGATATGGAATCCCCTATCCAATATGGCGGTTCCACAACTTCCGCCCTTATCCGGCGGAGCGCAAGGCGATTTCCGGCTTTTGTTGATTTCGAGGCTTGGTTATTTTTGTTTGTTATTTAAGAGCGACACGTCAGTGCGTCGCCCGTGCCCCAGACGACGTCAGAAGTGTGACGAAACGTACGTCGGGCGTGCTGACGTGCTGACGTGCCGTATCCACCGTCTGTAGGACGGGTGTTCGTATTAGCCGGCCGGCTTTCCATGCTGTTTTTACCCAACACACTGTAAGTGTAATTTCAAATGTCTTTTAAATAAATATCCTTCAGGATTACGCTATGTTGCTCTCCCTTCTTTTTTTGGGACATTATGTGTGAAAACTACTCCAAGCTATTGGTATAGCTTTCTCTGTATCCTGGTTTCCTTCTGTGGAGGATAGTCAGTTATCCACGGTCTGAGGAAGTGTCTAAACGGTGTTTCCATCCCAAGAAAGGCCCCGACCGGGTTAAGGTCACAAGCTTATCTAAGCTTGCCATTTGGTAAGCGCCCAATTTACCTGTTCACTGTGGTGTGGTGAAGGTCCATCCAGCTTTCATCCTTATTGCCTATTAAGGGACTCAGTTGCCCGTTCCATATTGCACATTTGAAGATATCCATTGGACTTAACTTTTGTCACTTGTTGTTATGAACTTTATCCACCATTATTCACTTAAAGTATATATTTGACTCATAGCGCTGTTTTTCCTTACTTATTTATTGTCTAGTGTGTGTATCTCACATATAAGCAGCTGCATTTCCTTTCCAATTTTATTCAATTTATTTACTTGATTTACTTGATTGGTTATTGTTTAGATATACAGCGCGGTGCTTTCCTCCTTTACTTGCTCATACCAGTGCCTGCCCCCCCCACTCCTGCTGCTCTCATAACTGCAGCTAAATTGTTTTATTCCCTCTGTACCTTAATAACAAATGTCCCTGTGCCTGTGTAACATAAAAAATCTGCCGGTCTGTACCTACAGTATATGAGCTCTGCTTCGGGCGCTCAGCTGATGCGCGTCTCTCTATCTTTCTCACCTCTCCCCCCAGGTTGATGTCAGCAGAAGTGCTCGGACCTGCCCACTGCAGCTGTGATACGGAGAGTGAAGAGAGCCAAGGAATCAGCAGAGCGCTGGGAGCGGAGCTCATATAGGTATAGATCGGAAGATTTTTTTACATGGCACAGGCAGTGGTGTATTTAGGTTTTGTGCTGCCCTAGGCCTGACTAAACTTGTGCACCCTCTAATTTAAATATGGTACACCCCTTCCTGTCAAGGCCACACCCCTTCCTATTTAAGACCCACCCTGCAATCTGTAAACCACACCCCTTCCTCTTTAGGTCCCACCTTTTCCTCCTAAAGCTCATCCTCCAGTCTATTGGAAGGCAAACTCTGCATGATGCACAGGTAAATGCAGGTCAGAAGGAGGTTAAGTGCACCTGTCAGTGGATTCTGAATGATCACTGAAACATCTCAAACTGATGTCAGAACCAGGGATGAGCTGAACACCCCCCTGTTCGGTTCGCACCAGAACATGCGAACAGGAAAAAAATTAGTTCGAACATGCGAACACCGTTAAAGTCTATGGGACACGAACATGAATAATCAAAAGTGATAATTTTAAAGGCTAATATGCTAGTTATTGTCATTAAAAGTGTTTGGGGACCTGGGTCCTGCCCCAGGGGACATGAATCAATGCAAAAAAAAGTTTTAAAAACGGCCGTTTTTTCAGGAGCAGTGATTTTAATAATGCTTAAAGTCAAACAATAAAAGTGTAATATCCCTTTAAATTTCATACCTGGGGGGTGTCTATAGTATGCATGTAAAGGGGCGCATGTTTCCCATGTTTAGAACAGTCTGACAGCAAAATGACATTTTGAAGGAAAAAACACATTTAAAACTACCGCGGCTATTGCATTGCCGACAATACACATAGAAGTTCATTGATAAAAACGGCATGGTAATTTCCCACAGGGGAACCCCGAACCAAAATTTAAAAAAAAAATGATGTGGGAGTCCCCCTAAATTCCATACAAGGCCCTTCAGGTCTGGTATGGATATTAAGGGGAACCCCAGCCAAAATTAAAAAAAAAAAATTGACGTGGGGTTCCCCCTAAATTCCATACCAGGCCCTTCAGGTCTGGTATGGATTTTAAGGGGAACCCTGCGCCAAAAAAAAAAAAAAAAAACGGCGTGGGGTCCCCCCAAAAATCCATACCAGACCCTTATCCGAGCACGCAACCTGGCAGGCCGCAGGAAAAGAGGGGGGACGAGAGTGCGCCCCCCCCCCTCCTGAACCGTACCAGGCCACATGCCCTCAACATTGGGAGGGTGCTTTGGGGTAGCCCCCCAAAACACCTTGTCCCCATGTTGATGAAGACAAGGGCCTCATCCCCACAACCCTGGCCGGTGGTTGTGGGGGTCTGCGGGCGGGGGGCTTATCGGAATCTGGAAGCCCCCTTTAACAAGGGGACCCCCAGATCCCGCCCCCCCCCTGTGTGAAATGGTAAGGGGGTACTTACCCCTACCATTTCACTAAAAAACTGTCAAAAATGTTAAAAATGACATGAGACAGTTTTTGACAATTCCTTTATTTAAATGCTTCTTCTTTCTTCCTTCATCTTCTTCTGGTTCTTCTGGCTCTTTTGGTTCTTCCTCCGGCGTTCTCGTCCAGCATCTCCTCCGCGGCGTCTTCTATCTTCTTCTCCTCGGGCCGCTCCGCACCCATGGCATGAGGGGAGGCTCCCGCTCTTCTCTTCATCTTCTTCTCTTCTTCATCTTCTTCTTCATCTTCTTCTTCTTCTTCTTCTCTTCTTCCTTCTTCTCTTCTTCATTTCTTCTCCGGGCCGCTCCGCAGCCATGTTGGCATGGTGGGAGGCTCCCGCTGTGTGACGGCGTCTCTTCGTCTGACGGTTCTTAAATAACGGGGGGCGGGGCCACCCGGTGACCCCGCCCCCTCTGACGCACGGGACATGACGGGACTTCCCTGTGGCATTCCCCGTGACGTCACAGGGAAGTCCCGTCAAGTCACCGTGCGTCAGAGGGGGGCGGGGTCACCGGATGGCCCCGCCCCCCGTTATTTAAGAACCGTCAGTCGAAGAGACGCCGTCACACAGCGGGAGCCTCCCACCATGCCAGCATAGCTGCGGAGCGGCCCGGAGAAGAAATGAAGAAGAGAAGAAGGAAGAAGAGATGAAGAAGAAGAAGAAGATGAAGAAGATGAAGAGAAGAGCGGGAGCCTCCCCCCTCATGCCATGGGTGCGGAGCGGCCCGAGGAGAAGGAGATAGAAGACGCCGCGGAGGAGATGCTGGACGAGAACGCCAGAGGAAGAACCAGAAGGGCCAGAAGAACCAGAAGATGAAGGAAGATAGAAGAAAGAAGAAGTATTTAAATAAAGGAATTGTCAAAAACTGTCTCTTGTCATTTTTAACATTTTTGACAGTTTTTTAGTGAAATGGTAGGGGTAAGTACCCCCTTACCATTTCACACAGGGGGGGCCGGGATCTGGGGGTCCCCTTGTTAAAGGGGGCTTCCAGATTCCGATAAGCCCCCCGCCTGCAGACCCCCACAACCACTGGCCAGGGTTGTGGGGATGAGGCCCTTGTCTTCATCAACATGGGGACAAGGTGTTTTGGGGGGCTACCCCAAAGCACCCTCCCAATGTTGAGGGCATGTGGCCTGGTACGGTTCAGGAGGGGGGGGTGCACTCTCGTCCCCCCCTCTTTTCCTGCGGCCTGCCAGGTTGCGTGCTCGGATAAGGGTCTGGTATGGATTTTTGGGGGGACCCCACGCCGTTTTTTTTTTTTTGGCGCGGGGTTCCCCTTAAAATCCATACCAGACCTGAAGGGTCTGGTATGGAATTTAGGGGGAACCCCACGTCAATTTTTTTTTAAAATTTTGGCTGGGGTTCCCCTTAATATCCATACCAGACCTGAAGGGCCTTGTATGGAATTTAGGGGGACCCCCACATCATTTTTTTTTTTTTTTTCGGGGTTGCCCTGTGGGGAATTCCCATGCCGTTTTTATCAATGAACTTCTATGTATATTGTCGGCAATGCAATAGCCGCGGGTAGTTTTAAATGTGTTTTTTTCTTCAAAATGTCATTTTGCTGTCAGACTGTTCTAAACACAGGAAACATGCGCCCCTTTACAGGCATACTATAGACACCCCCCAGGTACGAAATTTAAAGGGATATTACACTTTTATTGTTTGACTTTAAGCATTAATAAAATCACTGCTCCTGAAAAAACGTCCGTTTTTAAAACTTTTTTTTGCATTGATCCATGTCCCCTGGGGCAGGACCCAGGTCCCCAATCACTTTTTATGACAATAACTTGCATATAAGCCTTTAAAATGAGCACATTTGATTTCTCCCATAGACTTTTAAAGGGTGTTCCGCGGCATTCGAATTTGCCGCGAACACCCCAAATTGTTCGGTGTTCGGCGAACTTGCGAACAGCCAATGTTCAAGTAGAACATGAGTTCGACTCGAACTCGAAGCTCATCCCTAGTCAGAACAAATGCCAGTGCTAAATGATAACAAATGCACTTTGTTGTGTTGGAAGTGCTCATTTTCACCTGTTGAAATACCCCTAAATTACATCACATTGGGCCAGCATATAAGGTTGGGCTAAATCCATATTTGTGGATTATTGGACATACAATGGTGATCTGACCACACGGGTACCGCGCTTGACTGTTGGTGCTTCTTATCCCAGAAGGAACACTGGGGATAGGGACCTACCCAACTAATGTTCCATTTGATGGTGATCATGTAAAATTCACAAACCGGTTTCATAGTCAAAGAATTAGGACTCAGTCAGACCAAAAATAACCCCAAAATATGTCAACACACAGACTGAAAGATCTTTAACTTGTGCATGTTTAATTGCAATACAATACATTTTGCAATACATTTTGCTAAATAGAGTAACTGGCATAAAGATGTTCCTATAGAGAAAACCCTAAGACAAATCAGCAGGTTTCAAAAACCATGAGTGAAAAAAAGTACACCAAAAAGTGTAGCATAAGCCAGTGGGGATTCTTTTCATGTGGGAGCCAGGAGGAGGCTGTTTTTTTGTGTGCGAGGGGCAGCTTTTTTGCTTCCCCCCTGCAAAGTGTTGCCCTAGGCCTGGGCCTTGTTAGCCTAGGCCAGGATACAGCATTGGGCACAGGGACACTTGTTATTATGGTAAAGAGGGGATAAGATGATTTATCTGGAGTGGGTTAACAACCACTTTGATGTCCATAGTCTGGGCACAGTTGCACGTTACTACCTCAGTACCAGCAGGTTTCAACCCCTTCATTACCAGGTAATTTTTCAGTTTTTATTGACTGACAATTACTTGGTCATGCAACACCCAAATTAATTTTATATTATTTTTTGAAACAGATAAGGTTTTCTATTGCTGAGAGTTACCAACCACTACGTATTTTATTGTTAACTAAATAAAGAGAAACACGTTGAAAAAAGGTTTCCATTGCTTTATGTTTTAAAACATAAACCCAACATTTTTTTTTTTTTTGAAAATGAAGAAAATGCTAGTATTGAGGGTATAATACCATGGAGGCTTGGCAATGGTCCACTTGATACAATAAATGTAAAGATCATACAAAGTGGGATCACGAGATGAAAGGGTTAATGTACAGGTCACATGCAATGGGAGAAATGAGATCAAGGGTTAAAGTGTTACTAAACCCACAATAGAAAAATCAGTCTGTAAATGCAGTAAAGTATGCTTGTAATACTCACTGTGAACCCTAAGGGGTTAATCCTCTGCAATGTGTAAAAAGGCTGTTTGATCCTGTCTTCTCTGATCCTCCCTCTCTTCCACAGTCCCCAATCCATCTGCTGATAGTACAGAGCCCTAGGAGTCAGGCTGCACATGCTCAGTTTTGTGTGTGTTGCTGGAGAGGTTTTTTTGCAGGGTGTATGTGATTAGCACATGGCCAATCTGCACTGTCCAGACAGGGGATCGGTAGTCATGCAGGTCTCATAGGACATTCAGAGGAGAATGAAAACTCCTCCTACAAGCTTTAACCAGTGTTCGTCAGGACAATAAGAGAAATCACAAGACTGCTATATACTGCTGATGAGAAAAGGTATTTAGCAGTTTATAAAGAAGAGAACTGGGGAATTGGCGCTGCCCTAATTTCAATAAATGTTAATAAAGATCACCAACCCTTTAAAAAGTTGTGCATAAAAAAAAAAAAAAAAAGAATATATAATTAATTTGTGTAACCCTTGGGTAGATTTACCCCTCCGTTTGTGCCAAAATAAATAAAAATGTATAAATAAAAATGTGTTCCTTTGACGTGAACGTGCTAGTCCTCTGTGTTACATAAGTACATTGCACAGTATGTGGGTTTGATTTAGATTTGCCCCACCTCCACTCTTAGTATATATCAAACTTATTGAAGAATTATTATTGAGTAGCCTCCTATAGTAATAGTGGGGTTTGTAACGAACCACACTAATTGGGGGCTATCAGTAACTACGTGAGGTCCCCTTATATCCCTATTATATATAGTGACCAAAGTGCACTGTGCATAAAGTGAAACAAAAGTGCATTAGACCTTAAAAATACTACAATGCATATAGAATAAATTCATATATAAAAATCCGTAAGAATATAAATCCAAACCATTAAAACTCATGTAAAAAATGAAAATACACATCTATGAAAAAAGTCCCTGTAGTGAACCCAGGCAGGGTTAAAAAGTCTTAATTTTTAGAGACAGAGATAATTAGAAACGTCAGGATCAGTTGACATGCATATACAAATGCCCAAGGGGTGGTAGTAAGTGACTTCCATGCATGTAGAAGCTGGTGACTCCAAGTGCTCCCCCCCGTGCTCCCCCACTCACCAGATTCCGTCACCCCCTAGGGGGTATTAGGCAAAAGAGTGGGTGTCTCAGGATGGCTGCCTTTAGTGGATGTCCCTCTTAAGCTTTACTCCTCCGTGAATCTCCTCTTTTACACTGGTGGTGAATTTCCTCTTTTACACTGCTGGTGAGGGACCCCTTCTGCTGGTCCGGGTCCAAGTGCCTCCACTACTATCCACCTCCGTACTGCTAGATCCTCCTCCCGCAAAGAAATAGACAGGGGGCTTGCATAGTGAAGTACGTCCAGTTTATTCAAAAGTTTAAAAGTTTAAAAGCATAACAACCGCAGCTGGGTGCAAAAGATGGGATCGGGAAACGAATCCAAGCGTGCGTCCCACCTTGCGTTCCAGCCGGCTCTTCCGGGTATGACGTGTGAGAGTGACTCCGCCTTACGCGTTTCGTCATCAGACGTTGTCAAAGACCGTGGGGTCACTATCATGTTGGAATACTGCCCTGCGGCCCAGTCTCTGAAGGGAGGGGATCATGCTCTGCTTCAGTATGTCACAGTACATGTTGGCATTATGGTTCCCTCAATGAGCTGTAGCTCCCCAGTTCCGGCAGCCCCAGACCATTACACTCCCACCACCATGCTTGACTGTAGGCAAAACACACTTGTCTTTGTACTTCTCACCTGTTTGTTGCCACACACACTTTGCACCATCTGTACCAAATAAGTTTATCTTCATACCACAGGATATGGTTCCAGTAATCCATGTCTTTAGTCTGCTTGTCTTCAGCAAACTGTTTGCGGGCTTTCTTGTGCATTAGCTTTAGAAGAGGCTTCCTTCTGGGATAACAGCCATGCAGACCAATTTGATGCAGTGTGTGGCATATGGTCTGGGCACTGACAGGCTGACCCCACACCCCTTCAACCCCTGCAGCAATGCTGGAAGCACTCATACATCTATTTCCCAAAGACAACCTCTGGATATGGCGCTGAGCATGTGCACTCAACTTCTTTGGTTGACCATGGCAAGGCCTGTTCTGAGTGGAACCTGTCCTAATAAGCCGTTGTATGGTCTTGGCCACCGTGCTGCAGCTCAGGTTTCAGGGTCTTGACAATCGTCTTATAGCCTAGGCCATCTTTATGAGGAGCAACAATTCTTTTTTTCAGATCCTCAGAGAGTTCTTTGCCATGAGGTACCATATTGAACTTCCAGTGACCAGTTTGAGAGAGTGAGAGTGATAACATCAAATTTAACACACCTGCTTCCCATTCACACCCGAGACCTTGTAACACTAACGAGTCACATGACACGGAGAAGGAAAATGGCTAATTGGGCCCAATTTGGACATTTTCACTTAGGGGTGTACTCACTTTGTTGCCAACGGTTTAGACATTAACGGCTGTGTGTTGTTATTTTGAGGGGACAGCAAATTTACACTGTTATACAAGCTGTACACTCACTACTTTACATTGTAGCAAAGTGTCATTTCTTCAGTGAAATAATAAATAATAAAATATTTACAAAAATGTGAAGGGTGTACTCACTATTGTGAGATACTGTAGCTAATGACAGCTCAGGGAGCTGTTATTCAACTAGGATTATTATCGGGATTGGTCACATGCGTTGGGCCATCTGGCTTTTTTTTGGGTGCGTGGCAGGCATTGTGATTGATGATGGATTTACAACAAAGGATGTTTGTTGGGGATTTTAAGAAAGGACTTGTCAAGCATTTGTCAGACATTTCTAGGCTACAATTTTCTTTTTGTTAATCGGTTACTATATACTCCATATTCATTCACGTAGGGAGGGGTGGCATCTGGTAAAATCTGATAAGCTCTCCTCCTGCAGACTCCCACAAACTCTCACAACCACTAGATAAGGATTGTGGGGAAGAGGTCCACATCAATATGGGGACAAGGTGCTTTACCAGGACACCATCCATGTTGAGGGCATGTGGGCTTGTATGGTTCAGGAGGGTGGGGGAGTCACATGCTTATCTCCCCCTTTCCTGGCCAGCCATTTCAACTTTGATTTTTAGGGGATCTCAAGTATGTTTAATTTACTCTTGTCCCTCCTAATTACCGTATTTATCGGCGTATAACACGCACTTTTTTCCCCTGAAAATCAGGGGAAAATCGCAGGTGCGTGTTATACGCCGATCCCGAGCTGTCAATTCTTCAAAATCGCCAACCGCGATTTGAAAATGGCGCCTCCGGCGCCGAAATACACAGAGCCGGTCCTCGGCTCTTTCCGGCGGCTCTCGTTCACTTTCAGCTTCACTCGTAGTCCCGAGCGGAGCTATCCGAACCTACTCGGCTAGGTTCGGATAGCTCCGCTCGGGACTACGAGTGGAGCCGAAAGTGAACGAGAGCCGCCGGGAAGAGCCAAGGACCGGCTCTGTGTATTTCGGCGCCGGCGGCGCCATTTTCAAATCGTGGTCGGTGATTTTGAAGCCCAGGTTAGCTGGGATAGAGGTTTGAAGGCTGCACTGGGGCAAGGCTGCACTGGGGAAGGCTGCACTGACAAGGCTGCACTGGGGAAGGCTGCACTGACAAGGCTGCACTGGGGAAGGCTGCGCTGACAAGGCTGCACTGGGGAAGGCTGCACTGGGGAAGGCTGCACTGACAAGGCTGCACTGACAAGGCTGCACTGGGGAAGGCTGCACTGACAAGGCTGCACTGGGGAAGGCTGCACTGACAAGGCTGCACTGACAAGGCTGCACTGGGGAAGGCTGCACTGACATGGCTGCACTGAGGAAGGCTGCACTGACATGGCTGCACTGACATGGCTGCACTGACATTGCTGCACTGAGAAGGCTGCAATGATGGGCATTTAAATGTAAGTTTTTTTCCCTTCAACTTCCCTCCTAAAAGTTTTTTTCCCTCAAAAAAATCCCTCCTAAATTGGGGTGTGTGTTATACGCCGGTGCGTGTTATACGCCGATAAATACGGTACATAGCAGATCCTTGGAGGTGGTTTTTTTTTTTTTTTAACAAAGAAGCTGTCATTGACATGTCATTTGCTATCAATTTTTAAATTTTTTTCCTTTATAAATGTCAATGCTGCTGCAGCACTTTCTGTATATCACAGAGATTTGTCCCTTCACATACAGGATTAGGAAACCCTCCAGGCATATTATTTAAATTGGAAATTTTTTTATGTTTTATTTCACAGGTAAACAGCTGGGGGGATCCAAAGACAAAGGACCACACTAATGGAACTGGAATACTCCGGTAGTCATTGGGGAGGGGGTCCCCAAATTAGTTTGGTCTTCCAGAGAAGATATGTGCTATTAGTCTTCTGCCTGCTGCCCTCACACCAATTCTGACAGTGGAGGCCCTCTCACGTGGCTGCAGATTAACTAGTTGCCGCCCACCCACCATCAACACAGCGGTGCCGCTCTGGTTCTGGGATCACGTCATATGAAGGCGTCCCAGAACGGCTGCTCTCACGCTCCTGCATGGCGATAGCCACCGCGCTGTGTTACTAAGAAATGGCGCAACCCCAATCTCTGTAAAGAGCCGCGTCCAATGCTTTTTAACCATGTGATCGGCTGTGTCCAATCACAGCCGGTCACATGTAAACACGGAGATTCTAGTAATCGGCGATCCTCGCCTCACACTGACAGAGTGTGTGGCGAAGAGAGCCGATCAGCAGCATCTCCTCACAGGAGAAATCTACACATGTAATCAGGGCACTGATCATCAGTGCCCTGATTACAATAGCTACACCAGTGTCACAAATCAGTGCCAGCGATGAGTGCCTACCATTGCCAGCAATCATTGCCTACCACTGCCAGCAATCAGTGCCCACTACTGTCCACAAGTGCCACCAATCAGTGCCCATTAGTGATGCCAGTCCGTGCTGGCTATCAGTCCAGTCTATCAGTGCTGCCCATCAATGCCCATCAGTGCCACCCAACAATGCCCATCAGTACCACCTATTGGTGCTGCCTATCAGTGCCCACCAGTGCTGCCTATCAGTGTCAATAAGTGCCACCTATTAGTGCCCATCAGTGCCACCTAACAGTGCCCATCAGTGCCACATATCAGTGCCACCTATCAGTGCCCATAAGTGCGGCATATTAGTGCCTCCTTATCAGTGCCACCTAATCAGTGCCCATAAGTGCTGCCTCATCAGTGCCCATAAGTGCGACCTCATCAATGCCCACCAGTTCAGCCTATCAGTGCCCATCAGTGCCGCCTTATCAGCACACATCAGTGAAGGAGAAAATATACTTGATTATAAAATTTACTGACAGAAACTAAGTAAAACATTTTTTTTTCAAATTTGTTGGTCTTCTTTTTTTTTTTTTTTTTAGTAAAACATTTTTTTTTTTCGAATTTGTTTTTAGTAAAAAAAAAAACCCAGCAGTGATTAAATAGCACCAAAAGAAAGCTCTATTTGTGTGAAAAAAATTATAAAATTTCATCTGGGTACAGTGTAGCATGACCACGCAATTGTCATTCAAAATGCGACAGCGCTGAAAGCTGCAAAATGGTCTGGGCAGGAAGGGGGTGTAAGTGCCCTGTAGGCAAGTGGTTAACAGGTTCAGCTGCCTCTCAACCTGCTCAGCTGCCTCTGCTCATCCAGTGTGCCCTCTCTAAGCTGTGAGAGAGGGAACATGTCCACATGTCCAGGAACTCAGGGAGTTGTGGAAATTGAGTTAAAGGAGCTTGTGTCTGCACTTGAGCATGGTAAGTAAATGGGCACTCCTCTACAGTTCTTATTTGGAATGAGAGCAAGAGAGAGAGAAATTTGCCTGCATGAAGGTACTTGGCACAGAGACCGAGAGGGACCTAGAGTGTTGGAGTAGGGGACAAGTAGATCAAAGAGAGTTTACCTGGGCTATTTAGGGAGCAGAGAGTTAGAAGGGGGGCAAGATGAGGCACAGAGGTTTAGAGTGGGGTAATGGATGGAGCATAGATATTTTCAGAAATGGAATATAGAGAATAGGGATGAGATCCTTGACAGTTTGCAGAAATATCTGGAGAGCACATAGGATTTACACAAGGTGCAGAGAGAAGACACAGAGAGTCCTAGTGGGGGGCAGGAGAGGTTTCAGAGAGTTGGAGAATGAGGAACACTCTACACACTTTATCATTTGCTCATGCCCATTGTTCCCTTGGCACTCTTTGAAAGCAGCTTTCATATCAACATATAATCAATTTTCTAGACCTCTCTGTGTCCTTGTATGGCAGCTTCAACATTTATTCTAATTTTAAATTAGGTTTTTGTGAGTAATTTAAGCAATAGAACTATGGGTAGTCTGTCAATAGCATTAACACAGCAGTTTTCGTTTTTCTGAGTCCCCGCTGTTCGTCCTGCAGTGAAATTACTGCAGTGGTGATACCCTGTCAACAGGGTAGTCATAGATGGATATGTTGTTTTAAATGTTTTAAAATGTGAAAAAAACCTCCTTCTTCAGCTGACACTTTAAACATTTACAGCACCAGGTTATTTTTCATTTTCATATGAATAAAAGTTGACTGTTGTAAGCACCCCTAATAATGTTATTTTTTTTGTCCCAACTGTCAGTGCTGCTGGACATCTTGGCCTGCATGTCATTGTGGAGAAAATATAAATATATGACATTTAAATAAAGAAAAGGAATTTATATTCTTAATATGAACATTAGAGGTATTTACCTCATACAGTAACCACAATATAATATTTTTTGATATGGCAAATTACACAAAAAATGTAATGTCTTGCAATAGGAATGATTACATCATGTTATATAGATTGCTGTAGGTATAGTAAGTAAGCAGTAGAGTACTATTTTTCTAGTTTTGTACACTGAGTATAATTCTCAGAATCTGTTCTTACTCTGTATGTATGAATGCTATTTAGTACTTCTTCTCATGTCCTGTGTGCTGGGGGTTCTTCTGCACTTGCTCATGTGATGAACATTAGAATTAAGCCATGCCATTTGGATATTTTTACACTTGTTTTTGGAGCACATTTTCGACAAACTTCTTTGTTTAAAATAAATGATTGTTTCAGGATGACATTTCTTTTTTTTTTCTTTTTTTTTCAAGAGAATAATTTATTAATTTCATTACAATATTTCTTAATGTTAGTATATGAAATTGCAAGGATGAGAATAAAAATGTATACCTGTTGTAAGAAGTAAGCATTAGATTGAAAGCAGAAGTATTAGGATCAGTCCACACAAGAAAAAAAAATTTCCAAAACCCAAGCAAAACCAAGTCTTTGCCTGCAGAATATTGTAAGGATTTCACAGTTTAAGAGTATGACAGAAGCTACAGACCTGGATAAACAAGGAACAAAAATAACCATAAAAATAGAAAATGCTCTAAACTAATTGGGGCACTAATAAAATGTATAGTAAGCATAACAACAGCCCATATAGATGCTATGGAGCCTGGGGTAGGAAGAGGGCCTCAATAAAGAGTCTGTTAAACCGCGTACTCACGAGCGGAATGTCCAACAGAAAAAGTCAGATGGAAGCTTTTCATCGTCTATTCTGATCATGTGTAGGCCTCATCGGACTTCTTTTTTGGGAAAGTCTGACGGACCTAGAAATGGAACATGTTCTAAATATTTCAGACGGAACCAATTTCTATCGGGAAAACCGATCGTCTGTATGCTGTTGCGACGGACCAAAAACGACGTATGCTCTGAAGCAAGTACGAGACGGAAGCTATTGGCTACTGGCTATTGAACTTCCTTTTCCTAGTCCCGTCGTAAGTGTTGTACGTCACCGCGTTCTACACAGTCGGACTTTGGTCGGATTTTGGTTTGACCGTGTGTAGGCAAAACTGTTTGAATGGAATTTCGTCAGAGTTCCATCAGAAAAACCTTTGGAGTTTATTCCGACGGCAAAACTGGTCGTGTGTATGCGGCATAAGACTAATAAATTTCAACAATAAAAGGTCTGAAGTCAGACCTCAGGATCATAGCTAGTTACAGGCTCCTGCAGGGTCCGTCATCCTGAGAAAGTTCCTGAAATCATCAGGATTATTCTCACGGATCTCACGGAGCAAAGGCATATGAGAGAACTGGTCACGCTGAAGCAACCAATTCTTGGTGCATGAACTCCTCCCCACTCTGTTCATGGACTGGACTTGTGTCAAGGTCAGGACCCCAACACCAAGCCCCCACACAGCACGAACTCTACTAGGAGTATGTATACGAAACATGGCTAGAAAACGGTCGGCTGCTCAGAACGAAGTAACAGAACGCACTGAAGAACAGCAAGGCCTGTGATGAGCGAACTGAAAAACAGTAACGAACGAACAAGAACACAATGACTAATTAAAGTCACGCAGAAGTTGCTTGCATGCACTGAAGAGCAGATGCAAACCCACAAGCACAAACTGAACTGCAGAAAACAATCTAAAAGCCACGAGTCTGAAAAAGCGCGAATCGTCTCTCACCAAACTTTTACTAACACGAGATTAGCAAAAGGAGCCCAAAGGGTGCCGCGCTTGGTTCTGAACTGGCCTTTTCTAGTCTCGTCGTACGTGCTTGACGTCACTGCGTTATTGGCGATCAGAAATTCCGACAACTTTGTGCGACTGTGTGTACGCAAAACAAGTTTGAGCCAACATCCGTCGGAAAAAATCCTAGGATTTTGTTGTCGGAATGTCCGATCAATGTCCGACCGTGTGTACGGGGCATTAGAATGGGAGGAAATATTGGCATTGATGGACACAGAACAGAAATGAGAAACCTTCAAAAAGACTGTTTGCAAACTCACTGCAAAGTATATTCCCATGGGCAATAAGTTTAAAAGGCTAAAAATAAAATCTATGTGGCTCACGGCCAAAGTTAAAAAAGCTATGAACGGGGGCGTGGCTTGGCGCACAGCGAGGATGGCAGCTTAACTTCAGAGCTCCGCCAGACATTAGGCCCAAGCACGTCTTTTCTGCACTCAGCACAGAGGATGAGCAGACAAAGCAAACACCCTCATCACACCCGATCACGGAGATCCATGGCCTCAAGCGCTGGGAGAGATATTTCTGATATTTTCAGGAACAAGGCCGCGGCTCTGAAAGACACGGAGGGGGGCAAGATGGCGCCGGTGCACGCGGACGATGAATTCAGTGAGGACTCTCAGTCGGCAGCAGAGGAGTACGGTAGGAGAAGCTCACGAGCGGGGCACCCCCTCACATATGAAGACATGTCAGGCTTTGCAGCCGACATAAAGGCCTCATTTTCTGCTGCAATTACAGATCTCAAAACTAGCCTATTAGTACTACAAGAAAAGATGGCCGCTGAAGAAACAGCAGGGAAGCAGAGGGACACTAGAATCCATAGACTGGATAAAGTTACTTCCTCCCATGCACGCCATTTCATAGAAATGAATAGGCATTTAGAGGATCTCGACAACAGAGGAAGACGCAATAATATAAGAGTCCGCGGAATCCCTGAATCTGTCTTAACTGATCAAATCCCCTCAGTCTTGCAGAGAGTATTCAACAGCCTATTAGAAAAGCCTGAAGACACAGAAATCGAGTTCGTGCGGGCGCATAGAGCCCTGAGAGCCAGGGGCCCAGACACTTTACCCCCACGAGACATAATCTGCTGCTTGCAAAGCTTTGCACTCAAGGAGGAGATAATTTTTAAAGCCCGCAGGAATGACCAAATCATTTTTAATGGAGAATGCATTAAACTATTTCAAGATCTATCTCAGATCACATTGAAAAATCGCAGGGCCTTGCGACCTCTACTGGATAAACTGAAGGAGAAAGAGATCAGATACACTTGGCGCTTTCCCTTCGCCCTATTGGTCACCTCTGATGGTAGACAACATACGCTTCGCACGCCAGAAGACCTCCCGGATTTTTGTGATGCACTCCAACTTGGAGTAATTGAGCTACCGGACTGGTACCAAGAGTTTATTATCACACCCCAAGTACGGAGCCCTCTACGCTCTCCTCTAAATACACCCGAAAAACAGCATACAAAGAAACAGAAGCACTTTCGTTCTGACCCACAGTCAAGTGGCACACCGCGCAGCCGCGCACATCCTGATGGAAGCATGATGGAAGAACGAGCATAACAGCATCAGCCTTTCCGACACATAGCTATGATTGTGAGAATCATATCTACCAATGTTTCATGGACAGCTCCTAAACAAGCGGCTTGGTTTATTTTTGAGAATTTTTTCTTCTTTTTTTTCTCTTTTTTATGTTTTATTTTTGCCTCGAACCCTGACGTTAACGGACCCAACTTGAGCTGAGTTACTCACACATCTCATGGTCATGTATGGTCCTCGGTTAAGTATAACCAATCTCAACATGCATAACATATCTGAATGCACAGATAAGGGGTCTTTTGGAGCGGACTTTCTGCTACAGCCATAATTACAGATAAAAGATGTATAGTTAACCCTTAATCTGCAAGTCATAACCGCTTAACAGGGTGGCTAGAGGAATGAGCCTATAGATAGCTGACTATTATTACAGAGTTCTCTTTTTTCCTTTTTTTCTTATTATTGTTGTTTAACTTGTTTTATAGTGCAGATCAGACCTTTTAGCACTTTAAATGAGACTATTAGGCCGTAGTCTGGCCAGGCTTGGTTCACCTACTGTTGAACAACACCTAGCTTCCACAGACTATTCGGATATCCGCGTTACAGGTGGATAGGTGTTTGCTCTCAGGGGTCCCCCTCGCTGAGTTCCTTCCCCAACCCCACAATAGTGTGCGTGGTGGGTATCGATTGTGCCCATTGACCCACACTAAATTTGATCCTCCAGGGCATACTGTTTTGCCCGAGGAGGAAGTACCTAGATCTTCTCCACTCTCACTTTAAACTAATTTCTTACTCCCTCTCCTACCCCTCTCTGGGATATCCATCCTACATATATATACCTATACAGAACGATAAAAACCTCAGACAGTGGATATATCTCTGTTGTCCGCATATTCCTCATTATACGGTATATAATTTCACTTTGCTTTATTTTTTTCTTTTTTGTTGTTGTTATTGTAAATAATCTCAGTTAGTTTAATTTTAATTAATTTAATTTAAGTTAACTTAATCCTGTTTTTTCTTTGTTTTTTGTCTGATTATACTCCCCACTGAGCAGGGTACAGGGGATTTTTGGGCCGTCTCTCTCTGATTCCTCACCATGGCTTACTCAGGTTTAGGACGCAACCCCACAATCATCTCACACAACGTGAGGGGCTTGAACATCCCTGAGAAGAGATCCTCTCTCCTTAGAGAACTGAAGAAAGGTAGGCCAAGTTTTGTTTTCCTCCAGGAAACACACTTCCAAACAAATCATATACCAAAACTAACTGATAGATACTTCACAGAGGCACATCATGCCACACACAATACTTCTAAATCCAAAGGGGTTTCAATTCTAATCAGCAAAGACGCAAAATTTGACATAACAGATAAACTAGTGGATCCAGAAGGAAGATTTATCTTCCTGAAGGGATCATGTCAAGGAAACACCATAACTCTAGCCAACGTATACTTTCCGAACTCAGGGCAAATCATATTTTGTCAGAAAAT
Organism: Lithobates clamitans; assembly: GCA_037952925.1. Lineage (NCBI taxonomy): Eukaryota > Metazoa > Chordata > Amphibia > Anura > Ranidae > Lithobates > Lithobates clamitans. The sequence goes on along the minus strand of JBBGZY010001615.1, from coordinate 64,783 downwards.
GGTTGCAGCACTGACAAGTTTCCATGCGGGACGAGTGATACTAGGAGGGGACTTTAACGTCCCTCTTAACCCTTCTGAAGACATTTCCACTGGGAAAACATATCTCACATATAAAATTCTCAAAAAAATTAAAAGCTTAATAAATTCCTTATCACTGATCGACTCATGGTGATTTTTACGCCCAGAGGATCGAGATTACACCTTTTACTCGATACCTCATAACCGACATGCGAGAATAGACTTCTTGTTCATCTCACAAAGGGACCTTGACACTTTAAGTGCGGCGCACATAGGCATACAGTCCATCTCGGACCATGCCCCAATAGCCATCACGCTGAACATATTAGAACCCATCGTGAAATCCAGCACGTGGAGATTAAATTCGTCACTTTTAACGGACCCATCCTTACTACCAAAAATGACGTCATCATTAAGAGAATACTTTACACTTAACGCCACCCCAACAGCAGACCCCTTAATGGTCTGGCAGGCACACAAATGTTATATCAGAGGGGAACTGATCCGAATGGGCGCACGAAGAAAAAAAGAAACTGAGTTGGAAATAAATAAGCTGACGAACAAAATAGGTGACTTAGAAACTCAACATAAACAATCACTTACTACCCAATCAGCGACATTATTATTACAAACAAGAAAGTCCCTCAAAGACATACTAGAAACTAAATCCAAGAGATTTCTCTTCGTCAAAAAAAAGATTTACTATGAACATGGGGACAAAACGGGAAAAATTCTAGCACGAGCACTGAGAGGTCAAATTTCCCAACACTCAATTTTAGGCATCCAAAATAAAAAAGGTAAAATAGACAGAGCAACGAATAAAATCGCACAACAATTCCATGAATTCTACTCAGAATTATACAACCTCCCACCCCAACATAAACCCAACAACATAGTAAGAGATAGGGATATGGCCATAAAAAATTACCTGAGAGAATCCAATCTACCACCCCTAGCTATAGAAGACATCGCACAATTAGAGAAACAAATAGAACCTCCAGAAATCCAGAAAGCTATCAAAGAGTTGAAAACAGGAAAGAGTCCAGGCCCAGATGGCTTTAGTGCCATTTATTACAAAACGTTTTTAGACATCTTGACTTCCCCTTTACAAACGCATTGAACTCACTATCTACCCAGAGATCCGTCCCACACGACTTCTTGGCAGCACACATAACAGTACTAGCTAAAGAAGGCAAAGATCCAATACACTGCGCTAGCTATCGCCCGATCTCCCTACTAAACCTTGACGTCAAGTTATTAGCCAAAATTATCGCCAATAGGATGAAGCCTCTATTGCATGATATAATAGGACCAGACCAAGTGGGCTTTGTCCCTAATAGGGAAGCTAAAGACAATGTGACGAAATCATTGGATCTGATTTATGCAGCCCATCAGCGAAAGATTGAGGGCTTTCTCTTGTCCACTGACGCCGAGAAGGCCTTCGATCGAGTAGCTTGGGATTATATGATGGGGACTTGTGAACACATAGGACTAGGTCCACATATGCTGACATGGATCTCGGCTTTGTACCAAAATCCCTCAGCTAAAATTAAAATTAATGGCACATTATCAGAGAGTGTCAATATAAAAAACGGGACTAGACAGGGGTGTCCACTGTCTCCGCTGCTCTTTATCATATCATTGGAACCGTTCATTAGACATATCTTAATGAATAACTCCATTAGAGGCTTCAATCTAAATACCAGAGAATTCAAAGTTGCTGCCTACGCAGATGATCTTTTATTCTTTTTGACAGACCCGCACATTTCCATCCCTTCATTACTAAAAGAGTTTTCCACATATGGCTACGTTTCCAACCTTAAAATCAATTTCTCAAAATCTGAAGCCATGAACATCACTCTGCCGACAGATATACTAAATAGGGCTCAGAGCAACAGCCCCTTTAAATGGGAGAACAATGCAATCAAATATCTGGCACCTGGCTAACACCCAAACTCTCCTCAGTATATGAACGGAATTTCCCGCCTATCCTTAAAACTATCGAAAAAAACTTACAAAATTGGCACACATCCTACTTTTCATGGTTCGGCAGGGCAGCCATATGCAAGATGACTGTCCTCCCGAAAATTCTATACCTACTACGTACCTTACCTGTCAAAATTCCCCATAGTTTCTTCAAAAAATTGCACGCAATACAAATGAGATTCATTTGGGCCCATAAACCGCCCCGCATTAAAGCCTCACTCCTTACCAGACCCAAAAAGCTGGGGGGCCTGGGGATACCTGACTTTAAGAGATATTACTATGCCTCTCATCTCGCCCGTATCATTGATTGGCATTGCCACTCAAAAAATAAGGACTGGGTCACCATAGAAAACAATATGTGCTCCTCCCCACTTCAATTTCTACCATGGGTTTCAAAAATAGCATACCCCCTCACGGTAAAGATTCATCCACTTATTGGTACCTCCCTGGACATTTTCCACATCCTAGCAAAACAGTCTAAATTTTCTTCCCCGCTAAGCCCGCTCACACCACTAAAAGATAACCCAGACTTTCCACCGGGCGTGGGCAACCACCTTCTGACAACAACAGACACCAAAATGCCTATACTGGCAGGGCAATGCTTCACAAAAAAGAAAATAAAGGATCTCTCCCAATTTAGGAGCGATAACAAAACACCTCACATTCCCATGTGGACATACTTCCAGATACGCAGTTTTGTCAATTCCGCTATACACAGGAACAATTTTACAAGAGATCTCACCGAGTTTGAACAGATATGTGTGAAAGGGGAGATAGTAGAAAAATCTACAACCCTTTCTTATGCTTTACTACAGAATTTGCAACCTGATGACGTGGACAGGTTCAGAGAGAGATGGTCAAAGGAACTGAATATACAATTCACTGATAAACAGTGGGAGGCTGCTTGTATACTGGCCCATAAAGGCTCGATAAGTACACGGATGCAGGAGACGGCTTATAAGATCTTAACTCACTGGTATGCCACCCCTGATAAACTACATAAATGGTTCCCTCAAAATACCAAAATATGCTGGAGATGCAATAAGGCCAGAGGTACGTTGTTACACGTGTGGTGGCAATGCGACCTGATCCAAGTTTTCTGGGCCGAGGTGAGGAAGGTTATCCTACAGATCACGGAGACCAAACTGAAGCTAGATGCGGCATGTTGCTTGCTCCATATAACAAATCTTTCATTTAAAAAATATAAAACATCTCTCTCCAAGCACTTGATTAATGCAGCCAATTCACTTATTCCACTTTATTGGAAATCCACCCACACTCCTACACTCAAAGATTGGCTAAATAGAGTTGCTTATATTTGCGAGATGGAAGACACAGCAGCACAATCTTCCGAAATAACGGAGAAATATCATAAAACTTGGTCTCCGTGGTTTGTCTTTAAATACTCCCAGGTCTTTGAACAACTAACGAGATGAGTAGAAGGTCTTAACACATTCTGTTTGATTTGATGTTTAACAAACCCATGGACCTACCCTTAAAGATTCAAAACTTGATATGGTTCTGCATGTGGCTGAACGGTACTAAATACCATGGATTGGTTTTTTGGGTCCTCTCTCACAATCGACCCCAAGGTACCCTCCCTCAGTAGTTTAATATACCCCCCCACCTTTTTTTTTTTTTTTTTTTTTTTTTTTACATTATTTTATTTTATTTTTCCACACATCCCATCTCTCTCTAGTATCTTCTGTAATTCTTCTCCTTTCACTTATCTTATCCTCCCCTTTAATAAGACCTGGAGTACATTTTGGTAAAAATGGTAAACCATACAGCAAATTATCGAGCTCTCTATAGAGACAGGACTTGAAATATGACTTTGGGCCCGCTTTACGTCCTGCCTGTGACATCACTAGAAGTCATTATTGAGAAACTGGTCTCTCTATATGTTTGCAAACCATTATTATTGTTACTTAAGTCAACATAACTGTACTCATCTGGATTACCCGCTGTATTGTACTTTATAATACATTGTCAACTTTTGTTATACAGAAATGTATGTATACCAGTTTAATGCTTTAATAAACTTTTATGTGAAAAAAAAAAAGCTATGAACAATAAGAAAAGAGCTTTTAAAAAATAAAAAATGAAGGAACACTATTGTTGTTTAAATGTTACAAAGAATATAACAGAATATGTAAAAAGGTAATCTAAAACGCAAAAATTCAAAACGAACGACAGATTGCAACAGATAGTAGGACAAACCCCCAAAAAAATTCCAAATACATTAATAGTAAAAAGATCAGGTCTGAGAATGTAGGCCCTTTACAAAGTAATCTAGGTTGGGTGACTGGGGACAATGATAAGGCAATTGTATTAAATCTTTTCTTCAGCTCTGTGTATACAAAGGAGCATGGGGGAGCTCATGTCCATAATGGGTATGGTATTGATACAGCCCCAAATGATGCACAATGGCTCAAAATTGATATGGTCCAGAAATATTTAGACAGAAGGGATGGGTGAACGTTCGGCCCGAGCCTAAGTTCGGGCCAAACTTTGGCTGTTCAGACATTCGGCGAACAACGAACATTATGCGGTGTTTGCAGCAAATTCAAAAGCCACGGAACACCGTTAAAGTCTATGGGACACTAACATGAAAAACCAAAAGTGCTCATTTTAAAGGCTTATATGCAAGTTATTGTCATAAAAAGTGTTTGGGGACCCAGGTCCTGCCCCAGGGGACATGTACCAATGCAAAAAAAAGTTTTAAAAATGGCCATTTTTACGGGAGCAGTGATTTTAATAATGCTTAAAGTGAAACAATAAAAATGAAATATTCCTTTAAATATCCTGCCTAAGGGGTGTCTATAGTATGCCTGTAAAGTGGTGCAGTTTTCCTGTGTTTAGAACAGTACTACAGCAAAACCTACGTTAGATTTACCGGTAATGGTATTTCTACGAACCTTCCAGGATGGCACACCTGAGAGATGAGGGCTCCTCCCCACAGGAAACACAATCAATTGACAGCTTTTTATAATTCCCTACCCTTCCCCTTGATCCCCAGTATGTAATAAAGTAATCCTGAACTGGTTCAGAAGGAGCATCACTCCACATAGGTACTTACCACCTAGTGTTTAGATTATCTTTCCCACCACAAAGGGTGGGAAGTAGGCCTGCCATCCTGGAAGGTTTGTAGAAATACCGTTACCTGTAAGTCCAACGCAGGTTTTCTCCTATCGCCTTCCAGGACGGCACACCTGAGAGGATAATCAAGTAAACACTGGCCTACCTTCAGGGTTGGACCACAGCTTGTAGGACCTTCCGACCAAAAGCCTTGCTGTGACAACACTTCCACACGGTAGTGCTTCAGAAACGTATCCTGACTGGACCAGGTGGCCGCGCTGCGGATTTGTTCCCAGGAGGCCCCTGCTTTTTCTGCCCAGGACGTTGCTAGTGACCTGGTTGAATGAGCTTTAACCTTTGCTGGTGCTGGAACTCCAGAACTCTCATAAGGCATGGAGATATCTTCCCTGATCCATCTGGAGACTGAGGCTTTAGAAGCCTGAAGTCCCTTCCTAGACCCAGCGTACAAAACTAGCAGGTGACTGGACCTCATAAAACTCTTTGTAATTTCCAGATAGGTAAGGAGACACCTTCTTACATCTAGACAATGAAGTTTCTTTCTTTCTCATTTTTTGGTTTATCACAAAAGGACGGCAATGTTATATCTTGCCTCCTATGAAATAAGGATGCTACCTTTGGTAGATACAAGGGCTCTGACCTGAGGGTGACCCTATTTGGCTGTACCAATAGGAAAGGTTCCTTCATGGACAGCCCTTGCCAGTCCCCGACCCTCCTGGTCGTAGTTATTGCTAACAAAAATGATAATTTTAAGGTTAGAAACTTAAAGGGAACCTCTTCTATAGGTTCAAATGGGTGTTTAGATAACGCCTCTAACACCCTTGTCAAGTCCCATGGTGGGAAACTACTTTTGGAGACGGGGGAAATCCTTTCCCTGGCCAGCAGAAAACCTTTAATGAGGTCTTCCTTTGCCAATCTTACATCAAGATAGACCGAGAGGGCCGCTATCTGAACCCGAAGGGTACTGACCACTAGACCGTCGTCTACTCCGTCCTAGAGAAACTCCAGGATAGCCAGAACAGTAGTGGAGGTCATCTGTCTTTATTTACCCCAGTTACAGAAAGTCTTCCAAACTTTAGAATGAAACTATTTATTCACTGGTTTCCTACTCAGAATCGGACCTCTTCTGTCAAAAAAACTGACGGACCTTAGAAATAGAAATAGAAATAGAACATGTTTCAAATCTTTCCGACAGACTCGATTAGAAAAAAACATTTGTCTGTATGCTAGTCCGACGGACCGAAAACGATGCAAGGGCAGCTATTGAACTTCCTTTTCTAGTCCGGTCGTACGTCATCACGTTCGAAACGATTGGACTTTGGTGGGATCGTGTGTAGGCAAGTCCATTTTGTCAGAACTCCATCGGAACTCCGTTGAAAAGTACTTCAGAGTTCAGTCCGACGAGAAGTCCGCTCGTGTGTACGCGGCATTACTCTCTCTGAGCAGCCCTTACTTTTTAAGATCTGGCGCTCACTAACCAGGTTGTCAGCTGGAAAAATTTCGGCCTTGGGTGTAGTACTGGACCTTGCCTGAGAAGAGCCGGCCTGTTCGGGAGCTTCCATGGCTCTGCCACTGCCATCGAACTTAAGTTTGCGAACCAAGCTCTCCTTGGCCACCAGGGTGCTATCAGGAGGAGTTGGCCTGGGGACTGGCTGAGCTTCTGAAGAACTCTGAAGAACTTGTGGAATCAGTGCTAGGGGTGGGAAGGTGTATGCCAGCCTGCACTGCCAGGTTTCAGTCAGTGCATTTAGTCCTTCTGACACCCTCTCTTGGGAAATCGAGAAATACCTCTTTACCTTCCTGTTTCGCCTGTTGGCGAACAGATCCATTTCCAGATTTCCAAAGTGTTGCACCAGGGTTTGAAATACCTCGGGGTTCAGTTCCCATTCCCCTTGTCTTATCGGATGACGGCTGAGGAAGTCTGCCTCGGTAATGCTTGTCCCTTTTATGTGGACAGCTGAAATGGAGAGAACCTTTCCTTTGGCCCAGTCCAGGATCTGCTTGGATAATTCTAGCAGGAGTCTGGACCTGGTGCCTCCCTGGTGACTCAAGTAGGCTACGATGGTGTTGTCGGAGCTCACTTGAACCTCCTTGCTCATGATACTCTTTTGAAAGGCTTTCAGGGCCTCCCCTACTGTCCCTGTAATTGGACGACATCTGACCTACCAAGCTGTTCCATTGGCCTTGGAATTTCTCCTTTCCAAGGTGGGCCCCCCATCCCCAGGAACTGGTATTGGTGGTAACTTTTACCGGATTCCACTGAGCCCACGGCCTGCCACCCTTTAGGTTTTTGGGTACTGTCCACCACTCCAGGGAGGACAGGACCTGAGGGGTTAGTGATATCTCCTGATTCAAGGACTCCTATTTGTCCTATGAAGACAGGAAGAAGAAGTGAAGGTCTTTTGAGTGAAGTTGCGCCCAGACTATGGCTGGTATACTTGCCGACATCAGACCTAGGGTTCTTAGCACCTCCCTTCTGGAGGGTGACGGGGTCTTTATCAAGCCCCCCACTGATGAAGCTAGTTTTGTCACCTTGTCCTCTGGCAAGAAGAGCTTCTGCAGTCTGGTGTCCACCCTATAACCAAGAAAGGTCTTGACCTGTTCTGGTTTGAGGGAGTATTTTTCCGTGTTGATTATCCAACCCAAGTTTTTTGAAACCGACATTACTTTGTTGGTATCTGATCTGACCTAGGTGACTGATGGTCCGGAGATCAGTAGATCGTCCAGGTATGGAATTAGAGATATACCCTGGAGAAGTAGAAAGGCTATTGCCCCTGCTAGGATTTTTGTAAAAATCCTTGGGCTGGCTGTTAACCCGAACAGAAGGGCTCTGAACTGTCAGTGAAAAATCTCCCCTCCGACTGCTACTGTGAACCTCAGGAATGCCTGATGATCCATGTGAATTGGCACATGCAGGTAGGCATCCCTGAGGTCCAGAGTCATCATGAAGGCCTCCTTCATAAGGTTTTTGCGTACAGAGTAGATACTCTCCATAGTAAACTTTTTGCATTCCAGGTACCTGTTCAGGTTTCTTGAGTTTACTATCAGCCGATACTTTCCTGACGGCTTGCAAACAATGAATACGTGGGAGTAGAATCCCTGGTACTGTTGTTCCTTTGGTACTGGTATCACCACCTGCTGTTCCACCAATTCCTGGATACCCTCCAGGAGGAAAGATCTTTTCAGGGTATCCCTGGTTGGATGTGTAAGGGTGATCATAGAGGGGGGTTTTGCCGAGAACTCCAGACGATAACCCTCTCGCAGGTTCTGGCAGATGTAACTGCTGTCCGATATCTTTTCCCACTGAGGGACAAAGTGGGACAGCCGTCCCCCCACCCTTATCTTGGCATCACTTGGTTTCTTTGGTGCCAACCTTGGGGGAGGAAAACAATAAACTATTCTTTTGCTTTCCGCTACCATACCATACCTTTTTTGGGCTTTATTGGGAATTTTTTACCCTTTTCTGAAGACCCAGACAGAACGTCATCCAGGCCCTGGCGAAACAGCAATGAACCCTGAAAGGGAAGGCCACAAAGTTTACCCTATGATGTAACATCTCCTTCCCAAGACTTAATCCAGACAGCTCTCCTAGCTGAGTTGATTAATGCGGCTGTTTTAGACGAGGCTCTTGCAGACTCAACTGCAGCATCTGCAAGGTAAGCGACAGATTTTCCTATCACTGATAGGGAGTCAAGGACGTCACCCGCTTTGGATTCCTGAGACAGGTGCTTAGTCAATTTCTCCACCCATAAATCTGCATTCCTGGCTACACAGGCTACTGCTAAGACCGGACCCTTGGCTGATGTATTAGCCTCCCAAGCTTTTCTAAGAAGGGACTCTGCTCTACAGTCCATCAGATCCTTAATACTGCCTGCATCCTCATAGGAGAGGTCAGACAGCTTGGTGACTTGAGACAGGGTGGCGTTCAGTCTTGGGAGCTTAAAGAATGTCTCTTCGTCGAATGTCTGATTAAAGGGAAACCTTCTTTTATAAGTTTTTTGTCTGACAATTGTCCTTTCAGGCTCCCTCCATTCCTGCAGGACCAGATCCTTAAGGGAGTGATGGAGTGGAAACACTCTGGATCAAGCCTTGCTCAGCCCCCTGTATACCTTGTCCTGTGCTGAGGTTACTCCAGGGGCTTCTGGAATCTCCTCAGTAGCATATATTGCCTGCAGGAGTCCATCCAGATCCTTTAGGGTGAAGAGGTGTCTCCTTAACCTGGCATCCTCCTGAGTCTGACTCAACAGGTCTGGATCTAGCTCCTCCTCTAAACTGTGTTCTGACCTGGCTTGGCTTTCTATATCCCCCGTCCTCCTCTTCCTCCTCTACCTGGGATAGAGGGAGTGACTGTAAGGGTGGGAGAAGGGCATTAGGTCCCCCTCCAAAGAGGCTCTCCTGGGAGGATGTGCCTTCTCTAGGGGTAAGTTCCTCTGTGTCAGGGCTCTGGGTTGTTGACTGTCCGGAGGCCTCATGGAAAGCTTTGACTGTTGCCAGCATTTCCATTTGCATAGATGAGAGAAATTTTTTCATCAATGCAGAAGCTTCTTTTCCTGCTAATTTGTTTATACAGTTATAACAGAAGGGCTTTGAGTGGGACTTTATCCTTACAGTACCCACATTTTTTTGAGGCGCTATGCCCTGTAGCGGCAGGAGGGTGTTTATCTGGGGCCTCCTGGGCTCTGCTGGGGGATTCTGTAAGACAAAAGATATAGCACATAACATTATTTTGTCTTCCCGCTAACTCCGGCTTGTACTGGGGAGGGGGAAAGGGTAAGGTGATTGGTGAAGTCCAGTCTGTTCTGGCCATCACAAAGATTCTCAGACACCTAGAATCCAGAACCTCTCACTCTCTTCCCCTCCTCCCTTTCCAAGGGGGGTTTGTACTCACCTGGCCCCGACCTGGATCTGCCCGGAGTTGCAATTACTTTCCCTTCCTCCTGTTCCATGAGGAGGTTAGAAGGGTCCTGGGCTGCTGGTATCGCTAGTGGGGCTAGTACAGCAAGCCGACCGCTTTAAACTGCCTTGCTCTGTCTCCACGCTGCTCTCCACGCTTTCTCCCGCCGTTTTTAACACTTCCGGGTTGTGCTGTAACTCCAACGCCGTCCACTTCCTGTGATGCGGCCGTGTACCAGAGTAAGGCTTGGAGAGCAGTACTTCCTGTAAAAAGATTTCCGGCAATGAAGACAGCGGCTGGCGGCGGTGGTTCATGCACATCCAGCGATGGCGCGGCCTCCCTGCGGCCAGAGCGCTGGTGCAACCTTGGGGGCGACCTGTGAGAAGGACAAGCCTGCAGGTTAGTTCAGCGCTCCCCGGCCTCCCTAAAACCTGTCTCAACAGGGGACCATCAGACCCTACCTGGTCATTTGGTCTTTAAACAAAACAAACATGCTGCTGTGTTTGGGAGAAACACAATCAATACTGGGGCTTAAGGGGAAGGGTGGGGACTTATAACAAGTTGTCAATTGTGTTTCCTGTGGGGAGGAGCCCTCATCTCTCAGGTGTGCCGTCCTGGAAGGTGACAGGAAAAAAATAAATTTCTAAAGGAAAAAAAGTCATTTGAAACTGATCGCAGAGATTTTGGGGGGACCCCCAAGCAATTTTTTTTAATTTTTGGTTCAGGGTTCCCCTTAATATTCATACCAGACCCAAAGGGCCTGGTAATAGACTGGGGGGGGGGGGACCCATGCCATTTTTTTCAATAAGTTTTATCTATATTGCCGAGACCCGAAAATTCATTACACCCGCGATCAGTTTTAAAATACTTTTTTTCCTTTAGAAATGTAATTTTGCTGTGGTACTGTTTTAAACATGGGAAAACTGCGCCACTTTACAGGCATACTATAGACACCCCCAGGCACAATATTTAACCACTTCCTTCCCCTTATATGACGTCCTCGGCTCCCCGGCCATCTAGGGGGTGCGCACGCGTCACTCAGGAGCCACTGTGCATGTAATCAGGGCATTTTTGTAGCGCTGATCGATGTATAAAATGTATATGTATATGTAAAAAAATGCCATAAATCTATCCCCTATTTTTTAGACCCTATGACCTTTGCGCAAACCAATCAATATACACTTATTGAGATTTTTTTCACTAAATATATGTAGAAGAATATATAACTGCCTAAATGGAGAAAAAATTTGTTTTTGTTTTTTTTTTTAATTGGGGTATTTATTATAGCAAAACTTAAAAAATACTGTGTTTTTTCCAAACATGTCACTCTTCTTTTGTTTATAGCGCAATAAATAATAACCACCGAGGTGATCAAATACCACCAAAAGAAAGCTCTATTTGTGGGGAAAAAATTATACAAATTTAATTTGGGTACCATTTTGCTTGTCCGCGCAATTGTCATTCAAAGTGTGACAGCACCGAAAATTGAAAATTTGCCTGGGCAGGAAGGGGGTGAAAATGCCCTGTATTGAAGTGGTTAAAGAAATATTTAATTTTCATTGTTTCACTTTAAGCATTAATAAAATCACTGCTTCCAAAAAAAACAGCCATTTTTAAACTTTTTTTTGCATTGATACATGTCCCCTGGGGCAGGACCCGGGTCCCCAAACACTTTTTATGACAATAACTTGCATATAAGTCTTTAAAATTATCACTTTTGATTTTTCATGTTCGTGTCCCTCATGGACTTTAACGCTGTTCGTGTGTTCGTCCAAATTTTTTGCCTGTTCGCAAGTTCTGGTGCAAACCTTATTTCATCCTTATTTGACAGCATAAAGCTGCATAAAGCACCTGGACCAGATGGCATTCACCCACTGATTCCTAAGGCCCCATTCACACCTGAGAATTGTGTGGCTTGAAGCCTGAAGCTACAAAACGCTGGAGGGGAAAAAAATCAATTATTCTCTATGGAGATGGTTCACATCTCCACTCCAAAAGCCAAAAGCTCCAAAACGCCTGAAGCTCAAACAAGTTCTGTAACTTTTCTTTAGGCAGATTACAGGCATTTTTCTGCTTTTTACATTGGTGACCTTTTTACCTGTACAAAATCGCATCAAAATTGCTGAAAAAACACGGCAAACATTGCGGCAAAATCACAACAAAAACTTTCTACCTGAAAATGCTATGCTCAGGTGTGAATTGGGCCTAAAAGAATTGAGCTCTGTCATTTCCAAGCCATTGTTTCAAATTTTTAGGGACTCTTTAATGACTGGAATAGTACCACTGGATTGGCGTAAGGCCAATGTGGTGTCTATATGTAAAAAGGGATAAAGGTCTTTACCAAGTAACTATATAACTGTAAGTTTTACTTTTATAGTTGGGAAGATATTGGAAAGTTTAATAAAAAGATGAGTTCTTGCTGGAAAAAAATATTTTAAGAAACAGACAGCATGGATTCCTGAAAGACAGAAGTTATCAGACAAATTTGATTTATTTTTATGAGGAGGTAAGTATGACCTTAGCCAAAAGAATGGCTGTGGATGTGGTATACTTGGATTTTGAAAAAGCATTTGACACAGTTTCCCACACACAGCTAATGTTTAAGGTTAAGTCTACAGGCCTAGAAAAATCAGTTTGTAAATGGACAGAAAACTGACCAAAAGACTGTATTTAGAGAGCAGTGGTTAATGATTTATACTCTGAAAGGTCTAAGGATATTAGTGATGTACCCCAAGGTTTAGCGTTACTTTGTGATATATTTTCATATATTTTAAATGATATAGCATCTGGGATTAAAAGTACCATTCCAGTATTTTTCGGATGATACCAAGCTATGCAGTGGAATAGCATCCTTACAGGATGTTTTCAATTTACAAGCCAACCTCAATGCACTGTTTAATTGGGCAACTATGTGGCAGATGAGGTTTAATGCTGATAATGTAAAGTTATGCACTTGGGAGCTAAGAATATGCATGCATCATACATACTAGGGGGGTACAACTGGGGGAATCAATAGTGGAGAAGGATCTGGGTGTTCTGGTAGATCATAAGCTTATTAATGGCATGCAATACCAAGCAGCAGTTTCCAAAGCCAGCAAATCCTTTACTGTATTAAGAGAGGTATAGACTGCAGAGAGCGAGAGAGAGAGATAATTTTGCCCCTGTACAAATCATTAGTAACACCTCATCTGGAATATGCAATTCAGTTTTGGGCACCAGTTCACAAAAATGATATTTGGGGAGCTGGAGAAAGTTTATAGAAGAGTAACCAAACTGATATGAGGCATGGAGGAGCTCAGCTATGAGGAAAGATTAGAGGAACTGAATTTATTCTCTTTTGAGAAGAGGAGATTAAGGGGGAATATGATCAACATGAATAAATACATAAATGGTCCCCATACACACACACACACACAATAAAACAAAAAATAACTAAATCTAAAATCAGACCTTTATCAAATGGAAAAGACCAGTTCATTAACAAGCTGGGTTCCACTCAAACTCATAGTCAACTTGAATTCAAAGCTCCTCCCCAGCCTTTAATTACTCTTCCTCATTTGATTACCTTTGACACAATCTTGGTTTCATTCCTTGTCCCCCCCTCCAACTGAGACAGAGTCTGTATATATGTGTGTGTGTGTTCACTTTAATGATAAACAGACCTTAAAGGGAGTCTATACAGAGTAGACTAAAGACTAAATTAAACAACTGTCATTGATCACTTAGTGCCCCTATTCCTCATTCCAGCATATGGGTGTTGGCTGTTGCTTTTCCCCTGTCTGTGTTCACCTGTAAGGTTATTGATCTGATCAGTCATCTGATATATGCAAACCAAACACTCTATCCCTTGCTTGTGATAGAGACAATATACCTGCATTGTTCCTGTTCAAGCCTCCCGTTTGTCTGCCTTGCTTTGCTGTTGGACTTCCCTGTGTATGACCCGCAACGGATATTGGACTATTCCCTGAACTCAGCCTGCCTTATTACCTAGACTGTGATTGGATTGGATATTGGACTATTCCCTAAACTCAGCCTGCCTTATTACCTGGACTGTCTTAGAACCATGCTATTTGTCTGCTAAACTGCAAGTAGTCTGTTGTTTGCTCTGTTTGCATCTGTCCTAGTGTGGTGGCCAGGCACTATAGCATTGTGTATAAGTCCTGGCGGCAACCAAGTACCCGTAGGCCTGTTTGTCTTAAGGGAAAGGGGCTGCTATAGGTGAAGCACACAGTAGCTAGCTATAGTGTCTGACCACCTGCATTGAGGTAGACGTGATATTCATGACAACAACATAGATATTTGTTTAATTGTGTAGTCTTGCAAGAGCAAGGAACAAGCAGAGACTAATCTGTTACAATGTATTTTTCTAGCCAAAATTCTGCTTGAGCCCATTCTCGGCATATTGCAATGCATGCATTGTAAAATTCAAACTCTTTATATGGCTCTGTTTTAGACATGTGCATTTCGTTTCGTTCTGAATCGACATTCAGACAAATTTTTCATTATTCAGAAATTCATACACATCCGAATTTCTGAATTATAAAAGTAACGAATTTAAACTAATCCGAAATAACGGTTCAAATAAAAAAAAAAAAAACGAACGAATTCGAAAACAAATTAGAAAAAATAGAAATCAATTTTCTAAAAAATACAGTAAAATAGAATATAAAACAATAAAGCAATAGCAGAAAGATAAAAGAATAGTAAAGAATAAAAGAAAGGGGGGAAGTGCACAGGATAAAAGCCATGTCTGTAGAAATTAAGGAAGTAGAAATGGGGTAGTACTAAGTAATACCAAAAAAGCGGACTTTTTAGGCTAAGAAACAATGGAGAAGAGACATACTAAAACAATCACATTTACTGAGATTAACAAGACATAGAATAATCAAAAGTAGATAAAATATAGCATATATGCATCTTAGAGCTCACTGCACTAAAGCTTAGATGCATATATGCTATATTTTATCTACTTTTGATTATTCTATGTTTTGTTAATCTCAATAAATTTGATTGTTTTAGTATGTCTCTTCTCCGTTGTTTCTTAGCCTGAAAAGTCAGCTTTTTTGGTATTGCTTAGTACTACCCCATTTCTACTTCCTCAATAGTAAAGAGTAGAATGTAATAAAATAGAACATGACCGTCTTCCGAAATTCGAATTCCAAATAGTATAAATTCGAATTCGAGAATAGATTGGAATATAATTCAAAACAATGGAAACTAAAATAGTATATATTAGTATATTATATTTTATTCTATTCTGTTCTATTGTTTTTCTTTTCTCTTCTTTTCTATTCTATTCTTATCATTCCAATTCAAATTTGAATTCATTCTACATGAAATTAGAATTTCTTATAGAATTAAGTCGAATTTGAATAGAAAAGATTAGAATAGATTTGTTTCAAATTCGAAAAGATTTTGACTGAATTCGAAAAAAGTCGATCAAATTTGAAAAATTTGATCAGATTCGAAAAAAATTCTACAGCATTCGAAAAAATTTGACCAAATTCGAAAAAGTAAACTATATATAACCATTTTCCAAAATTCAAATTTCATATAGAATGAAATTGAATTAGAACAGAAAAGATTAGAATAGAAAATAATAGAAAAGAATAAACTAGAAAAACAATAGAACAGAATAGAATAAAATATAATATCTATTATATTTTATTCTATTTTGTTCTATTGATTTTCTAGTCTATTCTTTTCTATTATTTTCTATTCAAATTCAAAATCATTCTATATGAAATTCGAACTTCTGAAGCCATCTTTCGAAATTCAAATTTCGTATAGAATGAATTTGAATAGAAAAGATTACAATAGAGTAGAAAATAAAATAAAAGGAAAGAATAGCCTAGAAAAACAATAGAATAAAAAAAAAAAAAATATTATATATTTTTTAAATTCTGTTCTATTGTTTTTCTATGCTATTCTTTTCTATTATTTTCTACTCTATTCGAATATTTTCTATTCAAATTCATTCTATACAAAATTCGAATTTCGGAAGAGGGCTTCTGCAGTTTGAATTTCAATAGAAAAGAATAGACTAGAAAAACAATAGAACAGAATAGACAAATATAATATAATATAATATAATATAATATAATATAATATAATATAATATAATATAATATAATATAATATATATATACTAATTTGAATAGAAAAGATTAGTATAGAATATAAAATAATAGAATTTGAATACTGAATTTGGTACAGAATTAATTCAAATAGAAAAGATTATAATAGAATATATTATACTTTAGACTATATTATATTTTATATATATATATATACACTGTTATGCCCCGTACACACGGTCGGATTTTCCGATGGACAATGTCCGATCGGAGCGTGTTGTCGGAAATTCCGACCGTGTGTGGGCGCCATCGGACATTTTCCATCGGATTTTCCGACACACAAAGTTGGACAGCAGGAGATAAAATTTTCCAACAACAAAATCCGATCGCGTCAATTCCGACCGTGTGTGGCCTGTTCCGACGCACAAAGTGCCACGCATGCTCAGAAGAAATTCCGACACGGAACAGCTCGTTCTGGTAAACTTAGCGTTCCCAATGGATACAGCACTTTCGTCACGCTGCAATGTTAAAAATGGTTTAATACAGCGCACTCTCTTCTTCTTTAGAATGTGACAGGAATTAAGTCATTTTGCTGCTCATATTCACACACACTTCTCACAAACTTCCCTCAATATATTTTGATTTCTCACATCTGACAACATATTTTATTTTTATTTTTTTTGGTGATTTTGATTTGTACTCCCGAAAATGTTTGTGTGTGTTTTTGGTGAAAGTTCCCACAACACCACTAATATGTTGTTCTATTTAATCTGTAGGAGATTGTTTGGTGTTGTTGTCCCTTGTTAATTTCACATTGTACTTTAGAAATGTACCTGAATCGTCACCAACAAACTGTCCTTTTTGGATGAAAACACACACAGGAGAGTATAATTTACCTAAAAAATTTTTATTAAGGGGTCACAACTATAAACAAAGAGGGAGGCAACGCTGGAGAAATTTCAGAAGTGGGCGAAGCCTTGGAGCCCCAGGGCAGACATCAATTATTTAAAAGCAAAATTGGTGGCCTGAGGAGTCCATATCTAAGGGAGGGCAGTGTGGTCCAGAAGTCCCAGAGATCAGGAAAGCAGCAGATGACATCTGTGTCCCCAGGCTGTGGTCATACGAGAGACTGCATCTTCTGTCAGACCAGACTGAACCCAGGTCATCACTCTCAGGTCTTCCTTCCACGCTTCCTTCCAGGCTTTGGCTGTGGTGGTGGAGTTGTGGCAGCAGGAGGAGGAGGAGGATCGTCCCTCTCCATGACATCCGTTTTGTGTGTCAGTTTCCTACTCTCCCCCTTACGTAGGACTTTATATATCAGGTCCTCAGAGATCTTGCGCTGGCCCTCCTGTATGCCCTGCAATTTGGTGGCAGCCATGCAGGCAAAGTCCTCTGCAGGACTGGGGAAGGCTCTGAGGGACGCCAAAGCCTCCTGGATCAGACTGTATGCTAAATCCTGCACAGGACTGGGAGTGGCCTTCCTGGCTCGTTTATGTGGCAGGCGGAGGGGAGGGACCTGAGACTCAGTCAGGCTGCGACTGGTCCCAGGCTTCTCTTGGCTGACACTTAGCCCCGCCTCCTCCTGGCTGCAACTAATCCCCACCTCCTCCTGGCTGAAACTAATCCCTGACTGCCACATTTCACAGCCTCCTCCTGGCTGAGGTCTTCCTGTGTATGAAAAAGTGACATAGTTTTAGTATTTTTTACATCAATCACACACAATTTTCACCTCCTGACTGCTGCAAATTCAATGTTAACAAATATAACAGACTATCATTCTGAGCTCAGCATTTTGCATTCTTGTCCCAATTTTGGGTGCCCACTACTGTCTATTGATATGTAAAACACTTTTTTTTAATCAGCAATTAGTGATCAATAATAACATCTAGTAAACATCATTTATTTATTGCCCAGAAATCTGTAGAAGAATGCTATACCTGACTCCAGCTGGGCTCCTCCACTTCTTCCTGGCTGGAAGGCCCAGGTTGGACACCAGAAGCCTCAGCTGGGATGGAAGGAAGGGTGGAAGGAAGAGTAGAGAGGGATTCCCTAACTTCAGTGTGGTCTGACAGAAATCGCAGTCTCTCATAGTACCACAGCCTGGGGACATAAACGTCATCTGCTACAGCTCCGGACCTCTGGGAATCTGTGACCTTCTTGCGCTCCCTAAGATACGTGCTCCTCAGGCCACCAATTTTAGCTTTTAAATAGGGGATGGTTGCTGTGGGGACCACCGGCTTCACCAACTCCAGCAGTTTCTCCAGAGCTGCCTGCCTCTTCTGTTTGTGGTTATAGTGGGGGTGTCTCACCTGCCACAGACAGGGCAGCTCCCTGTATTTGTCAATGAACAGGGGCAGGAAATTGTGGTCGTTGAACCCATCCATTTTCTCTGCAAGACACAACACAAGACAAACCCTAATGTCAGGCCAAACTCCCCTAATCTTGTTACAATATACGCTTCAATTTCGAAGCAGTATAGGCCCAAGTTTAGATCCTACCTTCGTTAGCACGATCGGCGTCTCCGATGCTCCTTCCTCCGCTCACAGATCGTACGTAAGACGCGCGCGTTACGATTTATACACACTGCGCATGCGTATAACTCCGCCCGCCCCTGACGTTCTTTCTATTCTATTCCCCGCCCCTTTTCGTTCGGCGCAGTAGAGGAAGAGCACATGGCGGATAGACAGCAGGATCGTGCTAATTACAGCAACGAAGAGGAGGGGGAAAGGCCGGAGCCTGAAACGTCCCGATCCAGAAGGAGATTGAAGGACTCAAATATGTCCTTTGGGGAGATGTTGGAGATGGTGGACATCCTGAAGAGGGCCGACTATGATGGGAAGTATGGGCCTTACCCCAACCCCAATGTCCGAAAGGCCAAGATCATGGCGAAAGTGGTCAGGAGTCTGCACTGGAAATTCGGGGTACGACGATCAAAAGATCAGCTCAGGAAGCGGTGGTCGGACCTGAAATTACGAGAACATGAGCAGTATCGAAAGATCCGGAGAGTGCTGCAAAAAAGTAAGTAGTTGTGCTGTGTTCCTATTCTTTTTGTGTTTATTACGTTTGTGCTGCTCCATGTGCTTTTAGGAACTGTTGTACAGTTTAAAATGGCAACTTTCATGTTCATGGGCCCATTATTCGTTCGGATCACACATTTTTATTTCGGACTATAAAATACCATTGTTTAGCCCATATGCATTTGGCCACCATTTTGACGCCCTATACTTGTCTTCAAAGAATTGGGTTGTGTAGATGGCTTTGTTACTAGAATGAAATGCACACTAGATTCTGTGTAAGGAGAGGACACTCAGCAGCTGTTTTCACATCTGGACACTGGAGCACTAGTGTGGGACCCCAGAACACCATTTTTACTAGGGGGGCCACATAGGTGCTCCAGTGTATACTATAGGGGGGGCTCCATCTGTGAAGCTTGTACTAAACAGGTAAAGTATCACAGATTGACAAAGGACACTGAAAATGCTACATCTTGGAACTCTGCTAAAATAGATAATTGTACCCCACTTCCAAGCAATGTTTCATCTTTATAGTTCTGACATTAAATATCTGTGTGCTAATTATACCATTTTTGTTTTACATAGGGGAGAAAAGACTCGGAGGACACCCCTCATCCGAGGAGACCAGAGCCCCCCCCTCTGGAAGAAGGGGAAATCCCCCCAACACAAGCTGAGCAGGAGGAAGAAGACGTGGTGGAACTAGTCACCACAACAGGTGAGTGTCTGCGACCACAGGCTCAGATAAGAGATGGATGGCGGCATTTTTTGGGAAACCTAATTTATTTTGGGTTTCCTCTCTTTTTAGCTGATCATGAGGTTGTGGATGAAGATCCTTTCACATCCGAAAGTGCCCAGATCCTGATCGGGGAGATCATGGGGTGTAATTTACAATTGGAAATCATCAAGCAAAACATCAATGATGTTATTCCAAAATATAAAAACATCATTGATGTTTTGGGGTGAGTTTAAAACCCCTCCAAATCACTTTCTTCTTTTGTGTGCTACAATGTGCAAAATGTTTTTGTGATTTTTCCCAAAGCCAAATTTGGAGGATACACACAGTGTGTCAACATGTGCTATCTGCCATCACGGGAGATCAATGGACGCGTTTTGGGGGTGCAACCCCTTCCTCAATAATAAAGTAGCGGTGAGGAAGGGCTTTCTCCCCCAAAACATGTCCCTTGATCCTCCGTGATGGCAGGTCGCACATGTTGACCATCTGAAGTTGATGTGCATCTTCCAAATTTGGCTTTTCCAGGGGTGATTTCCCCCCATCTGAACGCAATATCAAACACAGTTCCTAAATACTCATGTCTGATATTGCCTTCGAGTTCTACCAAATGTGAGCTTTGTAACTTCAAGATTTGTGTCTTTCTTGTGGGTTTTACACAGGCCTGTTTTCTATAAAATGCACATTTTGATTTTGGATAATGACACCACAAAAATTGTTATACAACAAACATGTTGGTTTGTCAGAAAAACCTTTGGTAAATGCACATGTGATTGTGCAGGTATTAAAAAGATTGTTCATCAAGAATGTGTGGATTATTGTCTCAACGCTACAACACTTTTGGGGTGATGTAATTGCTGTTTTATGCAAAAATGGGGGTTATTTCCTAAGGGAAAATACACTTTGCACTACAAGTGCAGGTTCAGTGCAGTTGCAAGTGCACTTGTAGTGAAATGTGTTTTGGCATTTAGGAAGTACCAGCCAACACTATTTTTTATAAGGTTACCCAATCACGACATTTTCTGCACTCAACATATTTCTGTCAGGGTCAGCTAAAACAAACACAAGCAGTAAATGTCCACCAAGAATTTCTTTTGTTTGTTTTTTATTTGAAAAAGGTGTCACAGATTGTCTGGCATATTGATAGCCCCCCTACCCGCAAAGAACTCCAGGTAGTGTAACCGGACATCACAGGCATTCAGGGAGGGCAAGCCAGGACGGCCACTTTCAAGCGCCGTCAGTGTTGTTGGATTTGAGATTCCGGCCTCAGGCCCAACTGAGCCAGCATAGTTGGTTGAATGTTTTCTTAAAAAATTATGGAGAACACAGCACGCAAGTATTATATGGTTCAGTTTATACTCCGCCATATGGATGGGTGTCAGAAATAATCGGAACCAGCTGGCCAGGATTCCAAATGTATTCTCCACCACTCTTCGGGCTCTGGCCAGCCGGTAATTAAAAACCCTCTGTTCCGGGGTGAGGGTCCTCATCGGGAATGGCCGCATCAGGTGGTCCCCCAGCGCAAACGCTTCATCAGCAACGAACACAAATGGGAGACCTTCAACATTGTCCTCTGGAGGTGGCAAGTCCAAGCTGCCATTCTGGAGACGCCTGTAGAACTCCGTCTGGGTGATCACTCCACCATCGGACATCCGGCCATTCTTCCCCACGTCCACATACAAGAACTCGTTATTAGCCGACACCACCGTCAACATCACTATACTATTAAACCCCTTGTAATTATAATAGTACGACCCCGAGTTGGGTGGTGGGACGATGTGGACGTGTTTCCCATCAATTGCCCCTCCGCAGTTAGGAAAGTCCCACCGCTGAGCAAAGTGGGAGGCCACAGTCTGCCATTCCTGTGGCGTGGAAGGAAACTGTTGAGGAAAAAAAAATAAACATTACTATTTTTTCACAGAAACCTGGCAAGCAGATTAGACACAAACATTCTGGGGCAACCTCCAGATAGCATTTATTAAGGGGAATTTAACAACAACAAACATTATAGGGGGGGAACTCTTGGACAGGTAACCCTCTTCCCTTCATTGAGAGATGAATGCCTAAATACAGGGTATTACTTGGAACAGCCCCTCCTTAGTTACACTATTGGCAGCCCACTGGACAGGTAAGAAGTGTCATAATACAAAGATATAAATACACATTGTACACATTTGAGGACATTTGGACATTCTGCTATTACCTATCAAGATAATAATAGGATACAAAAACTTAAAACAGTTCCATTGGAAAGTATACAGGCAGGCCCTTGCACTACATGTTTTGGGGAATTCATTCATAAATCTGACCAGTAAAGAGGTGGGTATAGTGTGTATGGGTTTGGCAAAGTCAGCAAATAGATGATTGAGGATAGATAGAGAATTGGGATCAGCTGACTTAGCAGTTGGGGGAGGGAGGGTTACCAAAAATTTGGGGACACCACAAAAAAAGCCTCTGGCACTCTGCCTGAATTAAAATCAAAAATAACATTTCCAAACATTTTAGGGGGTGTTTGGGGTAAAGCACTACTATAGAGCTAATAAAATACATTGTTAAGTGACTACATGAGGTGAATATAGGGCAGGAGACACCATGCTGAGGAGGTTATTGAAGGGCAAATATGTATGAAGGGCATAAAATAATAATTACATAAAAATCCAGCATGCATGAGAACAAAGGGGACATTCACAGCATATAACAATCATGGTAATTAGGGAATGAGGAAAGAAATACAATATATTAGCAAACATTCAATACAATAAAATCTGATATAAATGGATAAAAATCTTACCTTCATATACTCCTTCTGCAGGACCTGTATGATGGCAGAACAGGTCTCTGGGATAATGATCCCCAGAGCCTGGGGGGAGATGCCTGTCGAGAACTTGAGGTCCTGCAGACTTCTCCCTGTGGCCAAATACCGCAAGGTAGCGACCAACCTCTGCTCCGGAGTGATGGCTTGCCTCATGCAGGTATCCTGCCTGCTAATATAGGGGGTCAGCGAAGCCAACAAACGGTGAAACATGGGGTCCGTCATCCGGAGAAAGTTCCTGAAATCATCAGGATTATTCTCACGGATCTCATGGAGCAAAGGCATGTGACAGAACTGGTCACGCTGAAGCAACCAATTCTTGGTCCATGAACTCCTCCCCACCCTGTTCATGGACTGGACTTGTGTCAAGGTCAGGACCCCAACACCAAGCCCCCGCACAGCATGAACTCTACGAGGAGTACGCATACGAAACATGGCTAGAAAACAGTCAGAACGAAGTACCAGAATGCACTGAAGAACAGCAAGGCCTGTGAAGAGCAACCTGAAAACCAGTAACGAACAAACAAGAATACAATGACTCCTTAAAGTCACGCGGAACTTGCTTGCACGCACTGAAGAGCAGATACAAACCCACAAGCACAAACTGAAAGGCAGAAAACGATCTGAAAGCCACGAGTCTGAAAAAGCGCGAATCGTCTCTCACCAAACTTTTACTAACACGAGATTAGCAAAAGGAGCCCAAAGGGTGCCGCGCTTGGTTCTGAACCGGCCTTTTCTAGTCTCGTCGTACGTGGTGTACGTGACCGCGTGGTTGTCGATCGGAAATTCCGACAACTTTGTGCGACCGTGTGTAGGCAAAACAAGTTTGAGCCAACATCCGTCGGAAAAAATCTGAGGATTTTGTTGTCGGAATGTCCGATCAATGTCCGACCGTGTGTACGGGGCATTAGTGTAGTGTGTCCTCCTCACAGTGTTCAGCAAAAACTACAAGTTAGTGTAGTGCGACCTCTGCACAGTGTTCAGCTAAAGCTATAAGTTAGTGTAGTGCGTCCTCCTCACAGTGTTCAGCTAAAACTACAAGTTAGTGTAGTGCGACCTCTGCACAGTGTTCTGCTACAGCTACAAGTTAGTGTAGTGCGTCCTGCTCACAGTGTTCACCTAAAACTACAAGTTAGTGTAGTCAGACCTCTGCACAGTGTTCAGCTAAAGCTACAAGTTAGTGCAGTGTGTCCTCCTCACAGTGTTCAGCTAAAACTACAAGTTAGTGTAGTCAGACCTCTGAACAGTGTTCAGCTAAAGCTATAAGTTAGTGTAGTGCATCCTCACAGTGTTCAGCTAAAACTACAAGTTAGTGTAGTGAGACCTCTGCACAGTGTTCAGCTAAAGCTACAAGTTAGTTTAGTGCGTTCTGCTCACAGTGTTCAGCTAAAACTACAAGTTAGTGAAGTGCGACCTCTGCACAGTGCTCAGCTAAAGCTACATGTTAGTGTAGTGCGTCCTCCTCACAGTGTTCAGCTAAAACTACAAGTTAGTGTAGTGCGACCTCTGCACACTGTTCAGCTAAAGCTACAAGTTAGTGTAGTGCGTCCTGCTCACAGTGTTAAGCTAAAACTACAAGTTAGTGTAGTGAGACCTCTGCACGATGTTCAGCTAAAGCTACAAGTTAGTGTAATGCGTCCTCCTCACAGTGTTCAGCTAAAACTACAAGTTAGTGTAGTCAGACCTCTGAACAGTGTTCAGCTAAAGCTATAAGTTAGTGTAGTGCGTCCTCACAGTGTTCAGCTAAAACTACAAGTTAGTGTAGTGAGACCTCTGCACAGTGCTCAGCTAAAGCTACAAGTTAGTGTAGTGTGTCCTCCTCACAGTGTTCAGCTAAAACTACAAGTTAGTGTAGTGTGACCTCTGCACAGTGTTCAGCTAAAGCTACAAGTTAGTTTAGTGCGTTCTGCTCACAGTGTTCAGCCTAAACTACAAGTTAGTGTAGTGCGACCTCTGCACAGTGTTCAGCTAAAGCTACAAGTTAATGTAGTGCGTTCTCCTCACAGTGTTTAGCTAAAACTACAAGTTAGTGTAGTGCGACCTCTGCACAGTGTTCAGCTAAAGCTACAAGTTAGTGTAGTGCGTCCTGCTCACAGTGTTCAGCTAAAACTACAAGTTAGTGTAGTAAGACCTCTGCACAGTGTTCAGCTAAAGCTACAAGTTAGTGTAGTGCGTCCCCCTACAGTGTTCATATAAAACTACAAGTTAGTGTAGTCAGACCTCTGAACAGTGTTCAGCTAAAGCTATAAGTTAGTGTAGTGCGTCCTCACAGTGTTCAGCTAAAACTACAAGTTAGTGTAGTGAGACCTCTGCACAGTGCTCAGCTAAAGCTACAAGTTAGTGTAGTGCGTCCTCCTCACAGTGTTCAGCTAAAACCACAAGTTAGTGTAGTGCAACCTCTGTACAGTGTTCAGCTAAAGCTACAATTTGGTGTAGTGCGTCCTGCTCACAGTGTTCAGCTAAAACTACAAGTTAGTGTAGTGCGACCTCTGCACAGTGTTCAGCTAAAGCTACAAGTTAGTGTAGTCAGACCTCTGAACAGTGTTCAGCTAAAGCTATAAGTTAGTGTAGTGCGTTCTCACAGTGTTCAGCTAAAACTACAAGTTAGTGTAGTGAGACCTCTGCACGGTGTTCAGCTAAAGCTACAAGTTAGTTTAGTGGGTCCTGCTCACAGTGTTCAGCTAAAACTACAAGTTAGTGTTGTGCGACCTCTGCACAGTGTTCAGCTAAAGCTACAAGTTAGTGTAGTGCGTCCTCCTCACAGTGTTCAGCTAAAACTACAAGTTAGTGTAGTGAGACCTCTGCACAGTGTTCAGCTAAAGCTACAAGTTAGTGTAGTGCTTCCTCCTCACAGTGTTCAGCTAAAGTTACAAGTTAGTTTAGTGTGACCTCTGCACAGTGTTCAGCTAAAGTTACAAGTTAGTGTAGTGCATCCTCCTCACAGTGTTCAGCTAAAACTACAAGTTAGTGTAGTGAGACCTCTGCACAGTGTTCAGCTAAAGCTACAAGTTAGTGTAGTGCGTCCTGCTCACAGTGTTCAGCTAAAACTACAAGTTAGTGTAGTGCAACCTCTACATAGTGTTCAGCTAAAGCTACAAGTTAGTGTAGTTCATCCTCCTCACAGTGTTCAGCTAAAACTACAAGTTAGTGTAGTCAGACCTCTGAACAGTGTTCAGCTAAAACTACAAGTTAGTGTAGTGTGTCCTCCTCACAGTGTTCAGCTAAACCTACAAGTTATTTTTTTGCGAGCTTTGCACAGTGTTCAGCTAAAGCTACCTGTAGAAGGTTGGTGGTGTTTTCCTGATCCTATCACTACCACAGGCAGCTAAGCAAGCTACAAGTTAGTGTACTGCGAGCTCTGCACAGTGTTCAGCTAAAGCTACCTGTAGAAGGTTGGTGGTGTTTTCCTGATCCTTTTACTACCGCAGGCAGCTAAATAAGCTACAAGTTATTTTTTGGTGAGCTCTGCACAGTGTTCAGCTAAAGCTACCTGTAGAAGATTGGTGGTGTTTTCCTGATCCTATCACTACCGCAGGCAGCTAAATAAGCTACAAGTTATTTTTTGGTGAGCTCTGCACAGTGTTCACCTAAAGCTACCTGTAGAAGATTGGTGGTGTTTTCCTGATCCTATCACTACCGCAGGCAGTTAAATAAGCTACAAGTTAGTTTTTTGCAAGCTCTGCACAGTGTTCAGCTAAAGCTACCTGTAGAAGGTTGGTGGTGTTCTCATACTACAGGCAGGCAGTTGATTATGCTAGCTGCAGTTTCAGTACATACATATATATATATATATATATATATATATATATATATATATATATATATATATAATACATATATATATATATATATATATATATATATATATATATATATATATATATATATATATATATATCTATATCCCAGCTTAGTGCAGCTACAGGCCATTAGTATGTCTGGAAGGCCAACAAGGAGAGGCAGACAGTCACAAGCCAATAAAAGAGGGCAAGCAGGCTCTGTGTCTAGAGGCAACAGTGCTGGTCGTGGAGACGGTGCATCTTCATCAGCACGTGGCCGTGGGACACGCTTGGCCTTTTTTTCGGCAGCTGGCCGTGTTGAGCCGGAACATGCGGAAGACTTGGTCGAGTGGATGACCAAGCCGTCCTCATCCTCCTCATCCTCTCTCACCCATGCTCAGGGTACTTTGTCTGGCAAAGCAGCAGCCTCTTCCCTTGGCTCAATGTCATCAGTGACTCCTTCCCTAGCCCCAACATGTCCTCCTGAGGAGTCCCTCGAACTGTTTGACCACAGTGTTGGGTACATGCTCCAGGAGGATGCCCAGCGTTTGGAAGGCTCTGATGATGATACTGTGCTAGATGAAGGCAGTAACGTGAGCACGGGCAGAGGGGGTGCCCAAGAAGGACAGCAATCTGGCAGTCATGCTCCCCCTGCTGCAGCATACTGCCAGGTTTGCTCCAGTGATGAGGAGGGAGGGGATGATGAGGTCACTGACTCAACGTGGGTGCCTGATAGGAGAGAGGAGGAGGAGGCACATCACCAACGAGGCAGGATGCCCTCCAGGGGCCTGCCTAAGGGCAGCACACTGACTGCATCACACCCCAAAGCTCTGCATGTGCAGGGCGCTGCAGTCTCTGAGCGTTATTCAAAAAGTTCTTTGGTGTGTGCCTTTTTCCCTCTTTATCCAGACAGCGTTCCTGCGTGCCTGCCAATGACACAGGAAGAGGACGAGGAGGAGGATTGTGTCAGTATGGAGGTAGAGCCTGGAACTCAGCGTCAGCAGTAGTCTTTAAGGGTTCAGTCCCAAGAAACACATGGACTTGTACGTGGCTGGGAGGAGGTGGCTGCGGACCATGTCCTCCTTAGTGACCCAGAGGTCTCCGGACCGAATGCCTTAGCAAACCTACGCTGCATGGCCTCCCTGATCCTGCAAAGCCTGCGTAAGGATCCTCGTATTCGTGGTATCAAGGAGAAGGACCAATACTGGCTGGCAACCCTCCTTGATCCATGTTACAAGGGTAAGGTTGCAGACCTTATCTTGCCATCGCAGAGGTAGCAGAGGATGAAACATCTTCAGGAGGCCTTGCAGAAAGGTCTGTGCAACGCGTTCCCAGAGACCGGGAGGTTACAAACTCCTGTTTCTGGACAACATGTGGCTGAGGCTTCGGTCAGTCAAAAAAGGAGCAGTGGAGAAGGTGGCCGTCTGACCGATGCGTTCAGACAACTTTTTAGTCCGCAGCCCCAAGGTATGATCGGTTCCAGCAACCATCGCCAGCGTCTGTTTTACATGGTGCAGGAATACCTAGGGGCAAGATCTGACTTGGACACCTTTCCCACCGAAAATCCTCTGAGTTACTGGGTCTTGAGGATGGATCACTGGCCAGAGCTTGCACAGTATGCAATTGAGCTACTGGCCTGTCCTGCATCCAGTGTTCTTTCGGAACGCACATTCAGTGCTGCTGGAGGCTTTGTAACCGATCACAGGGTGCGTCTGTCCACCGACTCGGTCGATCGACTGACCTTCATAAAGATAAATCAGTCTTGGATCACCACCAGCTACCAAGCACCTGATGCTGATGTAACCAAATAATTTTTTTTGAAATCTCAGATCCCTTCAAAGACTGCCTATGCTGATGCTGAGTGACTATCCTGAGTAATTATCCTCTTCCTCCTCAATGATCACGCTGATAGCTTGTAAGAACATTTTTGGTTCTGGGTGCCGCCACCAGTGCCTAAGGCCCAATTTTTCAGCCCCTGTTTAACAGGGGCGTGTAATTACAATTTTTGAGGCAATACTTTGCAGCAGGGCTCGTTCCTGAATTCCAACTAGAGTTTCTGTGAGAAGTTGCAGTGTTGTGGCACCAGCACCAGTGCCTAAGGCCCAATTTTTCAGCCCCTGTTTAATAGGGGCGTGTAATTACAATTTTTGATCTAATATTTCACAGCAGGGCCCATTTCTGTGCCCACCAAGAGTGAGTGAGGATTTACCGTGTTGTGGTACCAGCACCACCACCAACACCAAAGGCCCAATTTTTCAGCCCCTGTTATACAGGGGCGTATAATTACAATTCTTGATCTAATATTTCACAGCAGGGTCCGTTTCTGCGCCCACCAAGAGCGAGTGAGGACTTACAGTGTTGTGGCACCAGCACCACCACCAAAGGCCCAATTTTTCTGCCCCTGTTAAACAGGGGCATGTAATTACAATTCTTGATCTAATATTTAACAGCAGGGCCCGTTTCTGCACCCACCAAGAGCGAGTGAGGACTTACAGTGTTGTGGCACCAGCACCACCACCACCACTAAAGGCCCAATTTTTCTGCCCCTCTTCAACAGGGGCATGTAATTACAATTCTTGATCTAATATTTCACAGCAGGGCCCTGTGAGCGCTTACAGTGCTGTAGCCGCAACAACACCTAAGGCCCAAATTTCTGCTGAGTATATAGGGCAGGCAGCTACGTTCAAACATCCAACTTACAAACTACTCCTACTTGCAAACGGAAGGAGACAACAGGAAGTGAGATGAAATCTACCCCTACGAAGGGAAATTCTCTCCTGTAAGAGTTAATATGGGAAAAACATTTCTCCTTTACACTGATGCTTTATCACCAATCCTTGTTTCACAATAAAACCCCAAATGTTCAAAAAACATTTGTCATTGGGACAAAAAGTGAGGTTCAATCTTCTGAACAGGAGCACAGACAGCAAAACAAATGTCACAGGGGTGATAACCCTTCCCTATGTTTTCCAAAAAGCTTAAATTAGATTTTTTTGCTGGAGCTAAACACGTTAAAAATGTACCCATTCAAAACTACAAACAGATTCTACTTAACAACAAACCTACAGTCCCTGTCTTGTTTGCACTGGTCCCCCTTAATATCCACACAAGACCCAAAGGGCATGGTAATGGACTGGGGGGGTACTCATGCCGTATGTCTCACTGATTTTCATCCATATTGCCAGGACCCAACATTACATTAAAGCCGCAAGCAGTTTTAAATGACTTTTTTTCCTTTAAAAATGACATTTTGTGCAGGAACTGTTCTAAGCATGGGAAACACGAGCCACTTTACAGGCATACTATAGACACCCCTCAGGTACGATATTTAAAGGAATATTTCACTTTTCTTTTTTTTTTTTTACTTTAAGCATCATTAAAATCACTGCTCCCGAAAAAACAGCCATTTTTAAAAGTTTTTTTTGCATTGATACATGACCCCTGGGGCAGGACCCGGATCCCCAAACCCTTTTTAGGACAATGCCATGCAAATTAGCCTTTAAAATGAGCACTTTTGATTTTGAACGTTCAAGTCCCATAGACGTCAATGGGGTTCTAACGTTCGTGCAAATTTTCGGTCCGTTCGCAGGTTCTTTTGCGAACCGAACTGGGGGGTGTTCGGCTCATCCCTAATATAGATATATATAAAACCATCTTCCTAAATTCGAATTTGGTACAGAATTAATTTGAATAGAAAAGATAAGAATAGAATATATTACATTTTTTCTATTCTGTGCTATTGTTTTTCTATGCTATTCTTTTCTATTATTTTCTATTCTATTCTAATCTTTTCTATTGGAATTCAATTTCATTCTATATGAACTTTTATTTCAGAAGATGTTATACTGTATATATATATATATATATATATATATATATATATATATATATATATATATATACACTGTATATTAGGGTGTTTCATTTTCTAATGGAAAAAAATAAACTGTAAAATTTTTGACTGTAAAAAGACTTTGTTTACGCCCCGAGTCTGAGTGATGTAAAAGATATATATGCTAAATCTCAAGAAAATTGGATAATATTTAGAGGTTACACACTTTGACCTGTTTTGTAAAAGTAGGCAAATAATACGATTTTTCAATGTTAATTACTTTTATTGGGAAAACTAAAAATCACAAACTTAAAATAACTTAAAAAACTATACACTAAGATTAATAGCTAATATGATAGGCAAAACATGTGCTATATTAATCAACTTTGAACAATGCAATCCTTTGTTTTGTTCGCTTGGTGACGACTTTTCTGTGATGCTCGACTACCCTCAACAAAAATTGTTTTTGTTGTTCATCCCTGACTGATTTGTTATACTTTTTTATCAGAGCAATTCCTCTTTCTGCGGTATCATTGACAACCTTAAGAGTATTCATATGGCTTCTTAGCTTCTTCACTGCAGTATGCTGTCACATCGTGGATCCCAAACAATTCAAAGAATGTCTTTGTTTTATTAGTAACGAAATGCCTCAGGTCTTTTCCTTCAAAAACCATGTTTTTACCCTCTTATCGTTTCACTTCCTTTCTTTGCAGGTTTGGTTTCTAAATTTTTGGTCATATTTTCCTTAACAGCCTGAGTAATACGTTCGTCAAAAAAAGCCAACCCTACATTTGTTTCTGACAGATACCAAAGGTATATCTTAGCAACTGTGAGAGCACATTTTTTGACGTCTACATCTGGGTAAGTGCTCAAAAGCTGTAGCATATACAAATCATTCTTTGGAGCCCATCGACTTACAATTGCCTCATGCCAAAAGCAAACATATATAAGGCTGACTCATACTCATATGACTCATGACTCTTTGTAGTCTTCTCTTGGATGACTTCCGTCTTTTAGGACATTTTGGATGTAGTTAACCATTTTCACTCGTTGTTCTTCTAGAAAGCCTTGAACGGGACTTTCTTCATCCAGCATTGTTGTATATGACTTCTTATCAAGTGAAGCCCACAGACTTTGCTCTGATAAAAGTGATCAATGTGTGCAACCCCTAAATATTATCAAATCTTCTTAAAATTTGGCATATATATCTTTTACATCACTGAGACTCGGGGCGTAAGCAAAGTCATATGAAAATCACATCTTTGGAAAAATGAAACACCCTAATATATATATATTTTTTTTTTTTTCTGCTCTGTGATGTTATTTTTCTATGCTATTCTTTTTCTAGTATTTTCAATTCTATTCTAATCTTTTCTATTCAAGTTCTATTTCATTCTATACGAATTTTGGAAAATGGTTATATATAGTTTACTTTTTCAAATTTGGTCAAATTTTTTCGAATGCAGTAGACTTATTTTGAATTTGATAGTTTTTTCAAATTCGGTAGATTTTTTTTTTTCTAATGCGGTCAAATTTTTTTGAATACGAAACAAAACAAATCTCGAAAACGAATGTAATGAATGCAACAAATTTAACAAAATGAATTTCGTTAAATAACGAATCGAAACAAAACGAAACTAAACATTTTTTTTTCATCCTGCACATGTCTACTCTGTTTGCATTTATGCATTGTGTTATTTCTTTGTTCAAAAACGATTTCCAACATTTTTGGTGTGATGCTGCTCAGCATGGCCTACACTGTACAATTCAATAGGAACACATGTATATTACAAGCAATAACATGTGTTGTGGAGAATTGCTTATGTATTTAATTATGCCTACTCTCTGTGATCCCTGTAATACCCTCTGAGATCTCATACCATGTGCTGTAGAAGTTTGGTTGCAGCTCAGTTGTAAGAGAAAACATGTCTCTCACAGGCTCCTCAATGAATAACAAGTCCCTTGCTTGTGAGGTGTACATTACCCTAGTACTTGGTTTGCCAATATGTGATGTTTTCAGTATGTAAAACAGGGGTGTCCAACCTGACCTTCCTGGGCCACATTGGAAGAAAAGGAATTGTGTTGGGCCACACATAAAATACCCTAACAATAAGGATAGCTGAGGAGCAGAAAAAGTCATGCAGATCACAAGTTAACGATCAATATCTGGTTTGATGGATGTAGCAGCAATTCTCAATGAATTCTAAAGGTGCTTATCAAATATTTTGGTTCAAATTTTGCCCTTCATGTGCTTGATCCTTACAAATATAGGTGCTGCTGAAAACTGATGACATGAATAAGGCGAGATTGTGATGAGTGGGATGATAAAACTTATACAAATCCAGCAAATTCTGTACGTGTTTGCTAAGTGTAAATGTATTTTTTCCAAAAAATTTCAAAAAGATTAAGATTTTTAAGTAAGTTTACGATTTCGCGTTGGGCCCTATTTATAGCCATCTCGGGCCGCATGTGGGTGGTAGGTTGGACACCCCTGGTGCAAAGTTTTGTATCATTATGTGTAAAAGATCACATGTGTGTCAGTCTTTCCAAAAACCTAACATAACATTTTATTTTTTTTTGGTATATAATACAGGCAGTTAGATCTTTTTTCTGTATACAATACAAGCAATCTGATTGTCAGCTAGTGATGGTAAGTGTCCATTAGAGTTGTGTGAACGGTTCAGGTCGAGCAACAGTTCGGCACGAACATCGCCTGTTTGCCCATTCGGCGAACATCCGAATTAGCAGGGCGTTCGCCGAATATCCTACAAGCACCCACCCCCCCCATGTTGAAGGCATGTGGCCTGGTATGGTTCAAGGGGGGTGCTCGCTCACACACCCCCATTCCTGCATGCTCGAATAAGGATCTGGTATGGATTTTGGGGGGGGGGGACCCCACAACATTTTTCTTTCTATTGTCAGCAATGTAAATGCATTTTAATGCAATTTTTATTTCTTTAGAAATTTCATTTTTGCTGCAGAATGTTCTATACAGTGGGGATGGAAAGTATGCAGACACCCTTAAATTTTTCACTCTTTGTTATATTGCAGCCATTTGCTAAAATCATTTAAGTTCATTTTTTTCCTCATTAATGTACATACAGCACCCCATATTGACAGAAAAACACAGAATTGTTGACATTTTTGCAGATTTATTAAAAAAGAAAAACTGAAATATCACATGGAAGAAGGGGATTGGGGTAAGGTTACCCCTGGGACTTTTAAGGTGCTTATCAATATTAAATTGGATCAAATAAATACATAAATACTGACAGTGGCTCTGAGGCTGTAAGGGGAGGTGTATGCCTTTCTCCCCCTCCGTATGCATCCACTCTATCATCCAGCTTATTGGGGCTGTTTGAACATGGATCTCCTTTTCTGACATGTAAGGGTTGCCAGTTGGAGTGCCACCTAGTGGAGATTTTTGAGCATTGCTCTTTTTCGATTTTGTTTATAAGGCTATATTAGCCCTTAACAATACTCCTTGATTCAACCCAAAGCTTTCGGCTATCTTACTCTACACTTTGGCCCCTCTGTGGACCAAAATGGTTTAGGGGGTCCTAGGCGGGTGAGACGTATCCAGTTTACCTGTGAATATGAACCACTAAATTCTGTTTATACCTACAATCTATTTGTCTGCTATTTTTCTTCAAACTTAAATGGGCTTGTATGCCACACATGTACCAAAAACTCCTGATGAAGCTCATGAACTGAGCGAAACATGTTGAGTGGTATTCATTAAGTGGTTTATTCAAATATCATATTACTATTGATTGACTCAGATTGAAAGAAAGTTGGTTTGTTTTTAGATGTCTTGGTGATACTTGTAATAACATTTTGAATTAAAAGATTAATTTTAGACAGTTTGGCATTTTGCATACATTATTTATTTGATCCAATTTAATATTGATAAGCACCTTAAAAGTCCCAGGGGTAACCTTACCCCAATCCCCTTCTTCCTTTTTTCTTATCTAATAGGGATGTAGTGCTAAGGGTTAACTGTCCCTGCCCTCTTAATATATGTATTGAAATATCACATGGTCCTAAGTATTCAGACCCTTTCTCAGTATTTAGTAGAAGCACCCTTTTGATCTAATACAGCCATGAGTCTTTTTTGGGAAAGTCTCAACAAGTTTTTCACACCTGGATTTGGGGATCCTCTGCCATTCCTCCTTGCAGATCCTCTCCAGTTCTGTCCGATTGGATGGTAAACGTTGGGGGACAGCCATTTTTAGGTCTCTCCAGAGATGCTCAATTGGGTTTAAGTTAGGGCTCTGGCTGGGCCATTCAAGAACCGTCACAGAGTTGTTGTGAAGCCACTCCTTTGTTATTTTAGCTGTGTGCTTAGGGTCATTGTATTGTTGGAAGGTAAACCTTCGGCCCAGTCTGAGGTCCTGAGCACTCTGGAGAAGGTTTTCATCCAGGATATCCCTGTACTTGGCCGCATTCATCTTTCCCTCAATTGCAACCAGTCGTCCTGTCCCTGCAGCTGAAAAACACCCCCACAGCATGATGCTGCCACCACCATGCTTCACCGTTGGGACTGTATTGGACAGGTGATGAGCAGTGTCTGGCTTTCTCCACACATACCGCTTAGAATTAAGGCCAAAAAGTTCTATCTTGGTCTCATCAGACCAAAGAATCTTATTTCTCACCATCTTGGAGTCCTTCAGGTGTTTTTTAGCAAACTTCATGTGGGCTTTCATGTGTCTTGAGGAGAGGCTTCCGTCGGGCCATTCTGACATAAAGCCCCGACTGGTGGAGGGCTGCAGTGATGGTTGACTTTCTACAACTTTCTACAACAGCTCAGCCACAGTGATATTTGGGTTCTTCTTTACCTCTCTCACCAAGGCTCTTCTCCCCCGATAGCTCAGTTTGGCCGGACGGCCAGCTCTAGGAAGGGTTCTGGTCATCCCAAACATCTTCCATTTAAATGGATTTTGGAGGCCACTGTGCTCTTAGGAACCTTAAATGCAGCAGAATTTTTTTTTGTAACCTTGGCCAGATCTGTGCCTTGCCACAATTCTGTCTCTGAGCTTTTCAGGCAGTTCCTTTGACCTCATGATTATAATTTGCTCTGACATGCACTGTGATCTGTAAGGTCTTATATAGACAGGTGTGTGGCTTTCCTAATCAAATCCAATCAGTATAATCAAACAAAGCTGGACTCAATTGAATGTGTAGAACAGGGATATGCAATATGCAACTCCAGCTGTTGCAAAACTACAAGTTCCATCATGCCCTTGCCTCTGGGTGTTATGCTTGTGGCTGTCAGAGTCTTGCAATGTCTCATGGGACTTGTAGTTCTGCAATAGCTGGAGGTTCGCTAATTGCATATCCCTGGTGTAGAACCATCTCAAGGATGATCAGAAGAAATGGATAGCACCTGAGTTAAATATATGAGTGTCACAGCAAAGGGTCTGAATACTTAGGACCATGTGATATTTCAGTTTTTCTTTTTTAATAAATCTGCAAAAATGTCAATAATTTTGTGTTTTTCTGTCAATATGGGGTGCTGTGTGTACATTAATGAGGAAAAAATGAACTTAAATGATTTTAGCAAATGGCTGCAATATAACAAAGAGTGAAACATTTAAGGGGGTCTGAATACTTTCTGTCCCCACTGTACATGTTACAGATGTGCCACTTTACAGGCAGACTAAGGGTACCTCCCCCTATATTTAAAGTAATTATTCATTTTTATTGTTGTACTTTAAGCATCATTAAAATCACTGCTTTTGTAAAAACAATCTTTTTTTAACCACTTAAGCCCCGGACCATTTCGCTGGCCAAAGACCAGAGCTTTTTTTTGCGATTTGGCACTGTGTCGCTTTAACTGACAATTGCGCGGTCGTGCGACGTGGCTCCCAAACAAAATTGAGGTGCTTTTTTCCCCACAAATAGAGCTTTCTTTTGGTGGTATTTGATCACCTCTGCAGTTTTTATTTTTTGCGCTATAAACAAAAAAATAGCGACAATTGTGAAAAAAAGGCAATATTTTTTACTTTTTGCTATAATAAATATCCCCAAAAAATATATAAAAAATTGTTTTTTTCCTTAGTTTAGGCTGATAGGTATTCTTCTAAATATTTTTGGTATAAAAAAAAAAAAAAAATCGCAATATGCGTTTTGGTTTGCGCAAAAGTTATAGCGTCTACAAAATAGGGGATAGTTTTATGACATTTTTATTATTTTTTTTTTACTAGTAATGGCGGCGATCAGTGATTGTTATCATGACTGCAACATTATGGCGGACAGATCGGACACTTTTGTTGCTATTTTGGGACCATTCACATTTATACAGCGATCAGTGCAATTAAAAATGCATTGATTACTGTGTAAATGTGACTGGCAGTGAAAGGGTTAACGAGGAGGGGGCGCTGCAGGGGTTAAGTGTTTCCTAGGGACTGATTCTAACTGTGGGGGGATGGAGTACGTGTGACACGGCACTGATCACCGCTCCTGATCACAGGGAGCTGTGATCAGTGTCAGTGTCACTAGGCAGAACGGGGAAATGCTTGTTTACATTAGCATTTCCCCCATTCTTCCTCTCCGTGAGACGATCGCGGGTATCCCCGCGGACCTGATGACCCGCGATCACAATCACAGAACTTGCAGCAGGGTCGCGCTCGCGCGTGACCACACGGCGGCAAATTTAAAGGGACGTACCTGTATGCCCATTTCCTGTCCGTGCCATTCTGCCGACGTAAATGTTTGGTTAAAAACATTTTTTCCAATGGTACATGTCCCCCAGGTCAGTACCTGGACCCCCATACCTTTTATGGCCAATTACTTGAATATAAACCTTCAAAATAGGCACTTTTGATTTTTCACGTTCGGCTCCAATAGACTTCAATAGGGTTCATCGTTCAGGTCAGAACTTTTTCTCTGTTCTGGTGCGAATCGAATAGGGGGGTGTTCAGCCCATCTCTAATGTCCACGTAGATTTGTATTTTTTTAAATGTGAATTATAAATGTTTAAAGTTTGTAGTAATGTATACTTATTCTTTTAATTGAAACTGTGCCTCTGAGGTGGCCCTGCTGATTGGACATGTTAGAAGGCTGGCCATTGGCTAGCCTGCATTTGTAGGAGGAGTGTGGGACTTCATAATCTCCCCCTCTTCCCCTACGCTCTCGTCAGCTTACATTTGCGGATTACGGGAGCTGTCGGCATGTCATTTCCGGTTCCGGGTTGAGCTCTGTACAGCATTCTACATTCCTCCCATGGGTATGTATGATTTCCTGGCGGCCTCTCAGCGGGGATTGATTAGGGGTCTCACACTCTGCTTATCCCCCGTGTACAGGTGTCAGCTTCTGGGGTATCGGCCATCCAGTTTTGTCAGTTAGGATGATCCTCTCTCCTCCGGCTCGCATCAACTGTTCGGGGGGGTACCAGGGGGGGCCGGAGGTTGGGGGGGTGGCTGATGCTCACAGCAGGGGTTATCAGTTGCTGTGTGGCAGGTTTCTGGGGGGGGGGTTGTCTGTCAGTGTTGCATATTTCATCTATCTGCTGCATAGGTTCATTGCCTCCACCACCCTATGCACAGGGTGTTCTTCTCTTTGCAGGTTGTCCAGGGTTGCAGCATATTCGCCCAGGTAGGTAGGGTTTCTGTGCTTAGGAGTGGGGTGGGCACAGCATCCATTGTCATTTCTCTGCATCACCTTTTTTAGGTTGTTCTGCTTGGGGGGTCAAGGGCTCTTCATGCACTGGGAACCTCATGGGCGTCATCATGCGCCTTGTTGAGCCCAGTAGTCCCTCAGCTGGGTGGTCACGTCCATCCCTTATTGGGCTGCCATTTATCCCTCATCAGAGGATCACTGTTAGGGGGGTCATGGGCTCGGTGTCTGGGTCTGAGCCTGTCTGGCGGGATGCGGGCTCAGTTCTCTCTAGCATCCGTAGGTCAGTAGGGGTAAGTCCTCACTGGAATCATCACGTGTCTCTTTAGTCTGGCAGTTCCTCAGCTGAGTGGCCACATCTAGCCCCTCACTTGGGCTGCCTCTCATCTCTCACCGGAGGACCACGATTCAGGGGGTCACGGGCTCTGTGTTAGGCAGTCTGGGTTTTTGTTTTTTCCCTTTCAGGGTCTGCGGTGCATCATCTCAAGTTCATGGTTATCAGGCAAGGGATGGGCAGGGCACACTCGGCCACATTTATCTCACACCCTTCCCGGGGGATGCAGTTGTGGGGAGCTGCGGGTTTCTAGTTCCAGCCTGGTGGCCACGGGTCAGCACTTGGCCGCAATTCCTCCACGCCACATTCGCAGGGGCTCAGGGTTGCTTCCCACCGCAGGTTCACCCTTCGTTCTACCACCACAGAGCACATTCCACTCTGGTCGGGTGGCTTTCATTGGGTCGGTACGTCATGGTTAGATTAATTTCGGCTTGCATCCATTATCGTTATTCAGGGCATACGTTGTGGTGTTGTTACAGGTGGATTCCACTTTTCATTCAGTAACGGCAAGGTGTGTTCTGTTTATCTTTTCGCTCAGGGGTCATAGTTAGTGGCTTACATACCAGGATCTGTCACGTCTACAGATCTGTACAGGCTGAGGTTTCATTTTTAATTGATTGTGTTTGCAATCTTCTCACCTTTCATACGTTGCACGTAGGGTGTTCGGGTCAGGGTGGAGTTGACTTATTGATTGTTTTTTTCCACAGATTGGAACATGTCTTACGTCTCTGAAAGTGATGAGTTTGCTGTCATCCCTTCCACTCCAGCTAGGGGCTCGGAACACGGCAGCACTCCATCCTTGAGGAACTGGACCATACCTAAGCTCATTGTCGAGCTTCGTTGCAGGGGCATTCTTTTCCTAGCCGCGGTCAGGAAAGCAGAATTATTCAGACTCTACTTTCTGGCCCCATCCCAGCCTCAGCCTTCCACCAGCGCGGAACATGCATCCATGATCACTTCACTGACACAGATCCACACGGTGTTGAATAACCTCTCCACTTCGGTCCAGCTGTTGCAGGTCAAAATGGATGGCTGGAGGCCCATCCAGCCAGTGTGGTAGTTCTGGCAGCTTCCTCAGGTCCTGGGCCATCCGGATCCTCTGTAGGTAACACCAGTGGGCCATTACCTCTGGCGGTTCCTTCTGCTTCTGTCATGTTACCATTTGTTTCTCCTGCCCATTTTATTCCGGCCAATCTCAAAAAAGACATCTTGGAGGGGAAGGACATTAATCTGGCATCCCTGCTCATTGTGTCGCAGGATGTAGTGGAGAATAAGGCTTATGCTTGCGGGGAAGTCTTGGTGGTCCTCAAAACCCGTGATCCCAGGCTTAACCGCAAGCTAAGCATTGCTGAGTTTGCCCTCACCTTCGGTATCTTCAGGGATGTCATCTGCGCAGTTAGTCCCAGCAGGAGGGAGGAGCTAGACCTCTATCTTCACAAAGTGGTAGATCTGACCCACAAGTATGGCGGTACCGCTTTTTATGACTATCACAGGTCTTTCTCATCCAAAGTCTCTGTCACGTGGGCTCAGTTCCAGTTGGTCACATGCTGGAGCAACATTGGCACGGAGTTATTCTGCAGGCATTTTGCCATTCAAAAATCTCCAACATGTGCCAACTGTCAATCGGCTGCCCACACCGCCACCTGGTGTCCAAACCTGGATCGCCTTGGGGCTTCTGGAGCCAACAGGCCAGGGTCCAGCAGACCTTCCTCAGGGCCTTCAGGGCAGTTTGACAAACTCGACAGACCCATCCATTTGCTAGGCAAAGCTCAGCTTTGCAATAACTTTAACTACACCACCTGTAATTATAACCAGTGTAGGCTGCTTCATGTTTGTGCCAATTGTTTTAGGACCCATCCCAAAACCGCCTGTCCGATCAAGACATCCGGTGCATTCTGACTGAGCTGGGTCAATGTCCCCAGGTTGAAGCTCTGGTTGAGTCACCACCCATCTCCGGCTCTTAAGCAGTTCTTGGTGGATGGGTTTTCAGAGGGATTCCACATGGGTCTGATCACCCTTCCTTTGCAGTCACATGAATGTGCCAATTTGGTGTCTGCTGCCTCCAATGCCGGCTTAGTGGACGAGTTGTTACGGGATGAGTTGTCCAAGGGGTTTGTCATTGGGCCTTTTCTGTCCCTGCCATTTAGTTTGTGGAGGGTGAGCCCATTGGGGTTGTCAAAAGTTAATTTTCTAAAAAATATTGATTGATTTATGATCTGTCGGCTCCTCATTCGTCACCTATTCCTAGTTTAAATTCACTCATACCATCCAAGGAGTTCTCCTTGCAATACACATCAGTTGATTCTGCTATTCAGCATATCTTACAGTTAGGCGGGGGCGCATGGTGGTCAAAGGCTGACATCTCGGATGCCTTCAAACTCCTCCCCATCAAACCATCTCTCTGGCTGTGGCATGGGTTTAAATGGTGGGAACTGTTTTATTTTGCCACCAAGCTGACATTCGGCTCCAAGAGCCACCCTTGGCTTTTCAACACATTTGCCTCAGCGTTCAATTGGGTTCTAACTTCGCAGTTGGGTTGTGGCAAGGTCATTCATTATTTGGATGACTTCTTGGTACTGGAGGGCCTGGCGCAGCCACCCAAAGATCTCGCCACTCTCACTGAGTTGTTCAGGGATCTGAACGTAACCTTGGCTACCCACAAGATTGATCACTTTTCTAGGGATCACCTTGGACACCATCTGCATGATCGCTAGTTTGCCGCAGGACAAGCTAGTTAGGATCCGCGGGATCATTCACAATTTGGTCAGGTCCCCGAAGTGCTCTAAGAGAGAGTTACAATCTCTCTTAGGCATGCTAAATTTTGCCGTGAGGATCATTCCTCGGGGCAGGTCATTTGTGTCCAGACTTTTGGCTCTCTTTCTGCTCTTCCAAGATGCTGACTCAGTGGTGCAGTTGCAGGCCGACGCTAGGGCTGATCTTCTAATGTGGGATCAGTTCTTGTGTGAGTGGAACGGGATTTCCAAGTTTTTTTCGTTCACCCATAACAGCCTCACCCAGGGTCTTTTCAGATGCCGCCGCATTGGTAGGTTTCTCTGCCATTTTTGGGGGCCAGTGGCTCATGAGCCCCTGGCCTTCGGAGGTTTCGGATATTCTGGGTTTTTCCCCACTGTTTGAGATTTTCCCCATTGTGGCCACAGCTTGCACCTGGGGACCCTTGTGGTCCGGGCAGACTGTCATCTTTATTACAGACAACGTTGCCACCTCTGTGATTGTCAACGTGGGGAGGTCAGGGCCTCGCTTGATCATGGCATTCATGCGCAGATTGACATGGTTGGGCCTTAAGTTCAATTTCCATTTCCAGGGGGAGTTTATTAGTGGGGTCTACAACGGGGCTGCTGTTGCTTTATCCGGAGCTGATTTTCGGCGTTTCTTTCTACAGCATCCGGAGGCAGGTCAGAGGGGCATGCCAGTTCCGCCATTCGCCCAGCTGAGGTTGGATTAGGCAAGCACAGGCGGCCTGCCTAATCAATGCTTCATTGCCCAGGAACACGCTCAGGGCATACAGGACAGCGTGGAGGTGTTTCTGTGGCTTCATGTCCCTTTACCCCTGAAACAGAGGGTGTGGTGTCAAGTACATGTTGGTTTTCATGGCTTATTGTCATGAAAGGGCAACATTATCCTACAACACATCAAATTATACCTTTCTTGTGTCCAACATTGCTTTTCCCTGCTCCATCCTGAGTCACTGTCATTTTTTGCGGCTCACCTCATCAGAGCCATGCTTAAGGGTATTCAGAAAACTCAGGGGAGGCCAGCTGCCACATGCTTGCCTATTTCCAGGCAGATGTTCTGGGGGCTAGCTGATTTACTATCCCTCTCACCCTTTTAGTTGGGTCCCAGTTTGGTCCTGAAGGCAGCAGTGTATCTCTCTTTCTTTGGGTTTCTCAGACCTGGGGAGTTGTCCCGAGCCGGGCTCCACGCACCAGTTCTCCACAAGGGTAGTCTCACTAGGTTGCCAGATCATTTTTTATTACAACTCTCCAACAACAAGAACTGCCAGGTGGGGCCAGGTTTTGTCATCAACTACTACAGAACCAACACTGCCTGGTGTCCGGTGGAGGTGTTGGATCAGCTCACGTGCTTTTTCTCTGCAGCCCCTCTTGATAGCCTGTTGCTTCCCTTTCCTACGCAGGGCCTCTGCTCCAGTCAGTTCATTTCCCATGTCAAGATTTTTTTTTTTTCTCAAACAAAAAGTTTTATTAAGATTGAATAAGTGTATACAGTTCCAGAGCACATACAGTAGTTTACATGGCAGAAGTCACATTTTACATATGTATTAGGGTAAGGAGCAAAAACAATATATAAAAATAAGTACAGAGAAGAAGGGGGAACATACTCCATTGCATCGGATAAAGAGAAAACAAAGAGGAGAAAGGAGAAAACACATCCTCTCATCAGGAAAATCCTTCCATGAGCTATCCACACTCCTCCAATGGATCATTTGCTTATTACCTCTTAGCATGCTGACTAATTATATAGTGCATAACATATATCCCATAGGAATTGAGGTTAATGAGGGCCGCTTTTAGAATAAGCGATCATATATCAAATCTATTGGCGCTAGACCTGGTGTATCCAACCATGGAGCCCATAGTTTCTCGTATTTTTGTGTCGCTCCCCTATGCTGGTAAATAATTTTTTCCATACGAATAGTGGCCCCCATTTGTGTAATCCATTCTTGTACCGTGGGAGGACACGTGGACCTCCAGTGCCTGAGGATAAGTAGGCGGGCCTGAAACAAAGCTCTTCTGATAGCCTGTCTAAGGATATCCTCAGTCAGTAGATCATCCACAATCCCCAGCAGACATGGCTTTGGATCCAAAGGTATCACTATTTGGAAAACTCTATTAATGGTGTTAATGACTTAGTTCCAATAGAGGTGCAATTTTGGGCATCTCCACAGGAGGTGTATGAGGTCACCATGGTCTCTGGAGCATCTGGTGCAGGTGGGATCAGTGCCCAAACCCATACGGGCCAGTCTAGCCGGTGTATAGTGCACTCTGGAAATAATATAGAGCTGTGAGAGCTTTTGAGCAGCATTTAAAGAACACGTGGAAACCGCCAGCAGGGCTTCCTCCCACTGTTCCTCCTCAAAGGAGCCAACATCCTGTTCCCAGTGGGACACGACCCT
Organism: Lithobates clamitans; assembly: GCA_037952925.1. Taxonomy (NCBI): domain Eukaryota; kingdom Metazoa; phylum Chordata; class Amphibia; order Anura; family Ranidae; genus Lithobates; species Lithobates clamitans. Next base: position 21,442 of record JBBGZY010001615.1, on the reverse strand, counting down.
CAGAGGCGCGTCCCCTAGGAAAAGGTTCAGAAGCATGGTATAGCAGTCAGATATAAAACCTCTATAGGTGGTTATGGCAAGTAGGTGGTTGAAAATAGGAGTGGGTTGCAGGTTCCAAATATCGGGGCCCCTTTGTGCATCTATTGCATGTTTAAGTTGTCTGTAATAGAAGAGCATAGAGCCCGGCAATTGAAAGGCCTCCCTGAGCTCCGAGAAGGGTCTCAATTTACCGTCTCCAATTATGTGTACCATATGGGACACCCCGTATTGTTGCCATTTGGGTCCGTAGGGTATTTTAGCTATTTCTGAATAGTGATTGTTTTCCCAGATGGGGCTATACCTGGTAAAGCCCTCCACCCCTTGTAGCATCCTGACCTTGTTCCAGATTTTCTGCATAAGTGCATAAGTTGGGAAAAGTTAATTAGATTTATTATATTGTAAGGCCTCTAATCCATCCACAACCTCTCTCCTGGAAGTGAACCGGAGTATGTGGGCCGAAGGGTCTCTCAGGTTCATCTCCAGGTCCTCCCCGGGGCCTATGGCTCTAGCAATGTGCTGTAGCTGGGAGGCTAAATAATACACCCAGGGGTTAGGCAATGCTAAACCTCCATTGTCTTTAGGACGTTGTAGTTGTTCTAGTTTAATTCTGGGAGGCTTTGAAAGCCATATAAATGAACGGAAGAGGGAGTTGATGATTCTAAACTTTTTCAGAGTAATAACCATTGGAGAATTGTGGAGCACATATAGTAGTTGTGGCATAAGAATCATCTTTATTAAGTTTATTCTGCCCACTTGGGATAGCTTTAATTTACTCCACACTTTGACCCGATCCCGACATCTATTGATCAATGGGGTTAGATTAAGATTCACATAGTCTAATATATGGGCTGTAATCTGTATACCCAGATATTTAAAGGATGTCGAGACTGGTATATCCTGCATATTTTGTTGGGTTGTGGGCGGGTCACGGTCTAGAAGCAGCAGAGAGGACTTGGTCCAGTTAATAACTAAACCTGAGTATTTCCCGAACTGTTGAATCACACTCATTGCCTCTGTCAGTGAGTTAGATGTATCACCCAGTAGCAGCATGGTGTCGTCTGCGTACATAATTACCTTCTCCTGAATGTCTCCGTATTTAAAACCCTGTATCAAGGGATTAGCGCGTACCGTAGCCGCTAGGGGCTCTATAGCCATAGCAAACAGGAGCGGAGACAGGGGGCACCCCTGCCTCGTACCCCTGTATAGTTTAAAGGGTGATGAAATCCTTCCTCCCTCTCTAATGGCCGCTATAGGAGACGAGTAGAGTAACTGCACCCACTTGATAAAGTCCTCCCCAATTCCAAATTTTCGCATCACTGCCCATAGATAGTCCCATTCGACGCTATCAAACGCCTTGTGGGCGTCCAGTGACAGCAGCGCTCTATCTCCCCTATTGTCCGCCTGGGATTGGATATTGAGGAAAAGTCTGCGGAGGTTTATCGCGGTCGACTTTTGGGGCATAAATCCGGACTGATCCGAATGGATTATACTGGATATGACTTTATTCATGCGGATTGCTAATGCTTTGGCTAATATCTTTACATCAGTTTGTAAAAGAGAAATAGGGCGGTATGACCCCGGGTCGAGAGGGTCTTTATTGGGTTTTAGTATCAAAACTATATTTGCTCTAGTCATTGATTGAGGGAGGCTGCCACTCTGCTTCGCTGCATTAAAGACCTTCAATAGACGTGGAAGTATAAGCTCGCCATATTGTTTGTATACCTCGATGGGGAGTCCATCGTCACCCGGGGCCTTGGAATTGGGGAACAAACTGGTCGCCAACTGCAGTTCCTCAACAGTCAAAGGGGCGTCAAGTTCCTCCCTAGCTGCCATTTGTAAACAGGGGAGCTGAATATTATCCAGATATTCAGTTAAGGAGTCTAGGGTATATGTTTGTTTAGACTCATAGAGGGAGGAATAAAATTTCACTAGTTCTGCTAAGATTTGGTCCAGGGGCATTGGTCAGCCCACCAAGATGTGTACGTAACGCCCCAATTGAGGGGGAAGTTTGATGGGCATGGGCAATGGTTGCTAACAGGCGTCCAGTGTGCTCCCCCTCCTCATAATATGCTGCTTTATGGAAAAATCTCTTTCTCTCTGCTGTAGATGTCGTGATTTTATACAACGCATCTTGCGCAGAGAGCCACGCCTCTTTGTTACTCTGGGTTGGATCTGTGATAAATTTGCTCTCCAGTTCTTTTGCCATGTTTTCAATTCCCTCCCTCTGAGCATGTGTCTTTCTCTTAACAGCTTGAATTTCAGTTATAAATAGGCCTCTCAGGACAGCCTTAAAGGCTTCCCAATTCACAAGCCATTGGTCGTCAGCCTCATGTAGGCGCCAAAAATCTACTATATGAGATTCTATCTGCTCATGGGAAGGGAAGAGACTCAGCCAAAAAGCGTTCATTTTCCATGGGGCTTTTGCCATCGTGGAAGGGGGGCGCACCTCTAGAGTTGCTATCAGTGGGGAGTGATCCGACACACTCCTAAGAGCATAAGTCACCTCAGAGATGTGTCGTTCAGCTGCACTAGAGCATAGGCATAAATCTATCCTTGATAGTGATGCATAACTCTTTGAGAAACAGGAAAACTGTTTTACCCCCGGGTTTTTGGCTCTCCATGGGTCCCTCCATCCCACCTCCTCAATAAATTTCCCCAAAGCCGTGCGGTGTACTCCCCTCCCTCCCATCACAGGCGGGTGCTTATCTAGTATTGCGTCTGTATAATTGTTGAAGTCCCCGAAGACATACAGTGGTGTCTCCGGGTACCTCATTTGGAACGTCACCAGGGACCTCAACACCAGATTATTGTATGGCGGGGGTACATATACAAATGCCAGTATACATTTAAAGGAAAACAATTTACAACATAAAAATACATATCTCCCCTCATCATCCAACTCAGAATCTAACTCCACAAAATCTATGGAGCCAGGGACCAGTACACTCACACCCCGAGAATAAGAGGTGTGAGTGGAGTGGTATGCCCTACCCACCCATCTAAAATTAATGCATGACAGAGAATCAGCAGTAAGGTGGGTCTCTTGTAAAGCACATATAGCCGGGAGACGTTTCCTCAATAAGGATGATACCATCGTCCGCTTTAGGGGGTCCTGCAAACCCCGAATGTTCCAAGAAAGGACAGTTACTGTCGTCATTGTTGGGTGTCTAGTTGGAAAATAACAGGGTAAAGCAACATATAGCCCCCCTGAATCCCACCCATGGGGGGGGGGGATCATCACGCAGTACCCAGCAGGGGCCAAGAAGTGACGAGACTGCCAATGCAAGAAAAAGAAAGTTACTGCTCTATCCAAGGACCGTAATACCTCGATTGCTCTGGAACAAACTTGTGTGTAGAAGTATCGTAAAATGCACAACGGTGCATAAATCAAACAAAAGTGTCTCTTCTGACCTGGATTATCCATCAATATGCACTTGTTGCATTGAAAGGCAACTTTTTTTTGTAATCCACGACACCGGTGTGTCAACTGATATACCAAAACTATGTGGGACAACCGGTCCCTCCAAACAACAATGACATATTTTCTGGTACTTGCTGGGAAGTACAATGCCATGATCCATCTTGTCATCGAACTCGCATTTTTGTGGAGAATGAATCAATATATGTTTCCGACACAACCCTCCTCTGAGGGGAAAAGAAAAGGATAGATCCCCGGGCCTTTGTTAGGGATGTCAGTCTATCTCCGCTTCTGGTCTCCTATCCTGACGAAGCTCATTTTCATTAGCATCTAGCCAATCCGCAGCCTCCGCCGGATGTTCAAAGAAATATGCTCTGCCTCTCAATGTAACTTTGAGTTTTGCAGGATATAACATTGCATAAGAGGCTTGTACTCTCTGCAGGCGTTTTTTAATTTCTGAGAACCGCGCGCGGTTCTTCTGGACTGCCGCTGAGAAATCTGGGTAGAATGAAATCCGCGTGCCATTGTACTGGACATTCCTCTTTTCTCTGGCTAGTTTCAGGATAATTTCCCTGTCTCTATAATTCAGGAGACGGGCCAGTATTGGGCGGGGGGGGTTTCCTGGCGGGAGAGGTCTGGCAGGTATTCTGTGAGCTCTTTCCACCGCATACAAGTGAGTGAAAGCCTCCTTGCCGAATATTTCAGCCATCCATTGTTCTATGAATTGCGTGGGGTCACGGCCCTCCACCTTTTCCGGTAAACCAACTATGTGCACATTATTGCGCCTAAGGCGATTTTCAAAATCCTCAGCGCGGGTATCTGTAGCTCTTGCTAGACGTGTGGTGGATTGGGAGTCTCTAATCAGTGTAGGTAGTTTATCCTCAAGCTCGCTTATTCTGCTTTCTGCAGCAGTGGTACGCTCTCAAATTTTCTGGATATCTTGTCTGATGAGACTAACCTCCTCCTTGAGGCCGCCAAATCTTACTTGTAGATTGTTTACAGAGGCTGTACATTTGTTAACTGCTTTTAAAATGTCTGCCAGTGTGGGCTGTGCCCATGTCAAGATTTTGATTGGTAGGTTGGGGTTTAACCCGAGACAGTTCTCAGGGCACTCTTTCAGGATTGGGGCAGCATCTGCGGCTTCCAAGCAGGGGGTCCCTTTCCATGTCATTAAGTACATGGGACACTGGCAATCATCTTGCTACAGTCGGTATATTCCGGATCCCCACGTGAAGGTCAAACGTGCTTTTGCCATTTTGTTGGATTAATTAGAATCATGTTGGTTTTCATTAAATTCACTTACTGTACCTAGTTGGTGTCTCTTTGCCCTCTTTTAAGCATACTCTCACGGGCGGCCATGGCACACCTCAGGTTGCCAGGGTTGGGGGGGTCACGTTCATTCCAGTATCCAGACTCCGACTACAAACATAGGTTAGCATTCTGTGCTTAAAATAGAATTTTTGGTCAAACTACTGTATCAAGCTTTTTTTGGACAGAAAGGTGAACAATTCAAATGTCTACAGATTTTCCTTAATGTTTGTGTCCACATAACAGAGGTTTGTCCACTCTATGTTGTATTTGTCCCAGTGACCTTTGTCATAAAGAGAAATAGTAAGAAGAAAACACAAATTTTACATTTGTTATCAGAACAAGATTCTTACAAAAGTCTAATGCCCCGTACACACGGTCGGACATTGATCGGACATTCCGACAACAAAATCCTAGGATTTTTTCAGACGGATGTTGGCTCAGACTTGTTTTGCGTACACACGGTCGCACAAAGTTGTCGGAATTTCCGATCGCCAACAACGCGGTGACGTCAAGCACGTACGACGAAACTAGAAAAGGCCAGTTCAGAACCAAGTGCGGCACCTTTTGGGCTCCTTTTGCTAATCTCGTGTTAGTAAAAGTTTGGTGAGAGACGATTCGCGCTTTTTCAGACTTGTGGCTTTCAGATTGTTTTCTGCGATTCAGTTTGTGCTTGTGGGTCTGTATCTGCTCTTCAGTGCGTGCAAGCAAGTTCTGCGTGACTTTAATTAGTCATTGTGTTCTTGTTCGTTCGTTACTGTTTTTCAGGTCGCTCTTCACAGGCCTTGCTGTTCTTCAGTGCGTTCTGTTACTTCGTTCTGAGCAGCCGACCATTTTCTAGCCATGTTTCGTATACGTACTCCTCGTAGAGTTCGTGCTGTGCGGGGGCTTGGTGTTGGGGTCCTGACCTTGACACAAGTCCAGTCCATGAACATGGTGGGGAGGAGTTCATGGACCAAGAATTGGTTGCTTCAGCGTGACCAGTTCTCTCATATGCCTTTGCTCCATGAGATCAGTGAGAATAATCTTGATGATTTCAGGAACTTTCTCAGGATGACGGACCCCGTGTTTCACCGTTTGTTGGCTTCGCTGACCCCCTATATTAGCAGGCAGGATACCTGCATGAGGCAAGCCATCACTCTGGAGCAGAGGCTGGTCACTACTCTGCGGTACTTGGCGACAGGGAGAAGCCTGCAGGACTTGAATTTCCCAACAGGCATCTCCCCCCAGGCTCTGGGGATCATTATCCCAGAGACCTGTTCTGCCATCATCCAGGTCCTGCAGAAGGAGTATATTAAGGTAAGATTTTTATCCTTTAATATCACATTTTATTGTATTGAATGTTTGCTAATATATTGTATTTCTTTCCTCATTTCCTAATTACCATGATTGTAATATGCTGTGAATGTCCCCTTTCTCCTCATGCATGCTGGATTTTTATGTAATATTTTTTTTTGGGCCTTCATACATATTTGCCTTCACTAACCTCCCCAGCATGGTCTACAGGCCCTATATTCACCTCATGTTGTCACTTAAAACAATGTATTTTATCATCTCCATAGTAGTGTTTTACCCCAAACACCCCCTGAAATTTTTAGAAATGTGATTTGTGCTTTAAATTCAGGCAGAGTGCCAGAGGCTTTGTTTTTTAGTGTCCCCAAATCATTTTTATTAACCCTCCATCCCCCCAACTGCTAAGTCAGCTGATCCCAATTCTCTATCTATCCTCAATCATCTTTCTGCTGACTTTGCCAAACCCATACACACTATACCCATCTCTTTACTGGTCAGATTTATGTATGAATTCCCCAAAGCATGTAGTGCAAGGGCCTGTCTGTATACTTTCAAATGGTACCGTTTTAAGTTTTTCTATCCTATTATTCTCTTGATAGGTAATAGCAGAATGTCCAAATGTGCTCAAATGTGTACAATGTGTATTTATATCTTTGTATTATGACACTTTTTACCTGTCCAGTGGGCTGCCAATAGTGTAACTAAGGAGGGGCTGTTCCAAATAATACCCTGTATTTAGGCATTCATCTCTCAATGAAGTGAAGAGGGTTACCTGTCCAAGATCCCCCCCCCCTATAATGTTAGAAAAGGCCCATGAGAGGGGGTGGGAGGGGGAATATGATAGGTGTACCTTATACTTTGGTGGGGTAAAATTCCCCTTAATAAATGTGATCTGGATGTTGGCCAAGAATGTTTTGTGTCTAATCTGCTTTCCATGGTTATGTGCAAAAATAATAATGTTTATTTTTTTTCCTCAACAGTTTCCTTCCACGCCACAGGAATGGCAGGCATGTGTAAAACCAACAAGAAAGACACAAATCTTGAACTTACAAAGTTCACATTTGGTAGAACTTGAAGGCAATATCAGACATGAGTATTTAGGAACTGTGTTTGAAATTGCGTTCAGATGGGATGAAGTCACCCCAGGAAAAGCCACATTTGGAAGATGCACACAAATTTCCCAATGTCAACATGTGCGACCGTGATCCCCACGGCAGACATCACATATTTGAAGATCCTAATTGGTGGCCTGAAGGGCACATATGTAAGGGAGCGCCAGAAAGTCCAGGATTCCCAGAGATCCGGAGCAGCAGATGACATCTATGTCCTCAGGATGTGGTACTATGACAGGCTGCATTTTCTGGCAGGCCAGACTGAACCCAGGTCATCACTCTCCAGTCTTCCTTCCACGCTTCCTTCCCCCCCCGCTGAGGCTTCTGACGCCCAACCTGGGCCTTCCAGGCAGCAACATGTGGAGGAGCCCAAATTGAGCCAGGTATAGCATTCCTCTAAATATTTCTGCTTGTCCAGTCAATGATGTTAACTAGATGTTAGTTTGGAGTACTAATTTATGATTGTGATTGATGATGCAAAACATTCAACCATGTCCCTTTTTCATACACAGGGAAGTCTCAGCCAGGAGGTGGCCGGGCCGAGCAGGCTGCCTGATATGCAGGTCCCTCCCCTACACCTGCAAAGAGAAAGTGGCAGGAGGAGGAGTACCCTAGAGGAGGCTGCCATAGGCCTCTTTTGGAAGGCTACAGAGGCCCTGGGAGCACCACACACCGTGGAGGAGGACTTTGCTGCCATCATTGCCTGTAAAATGCAGCGGATGGAGGAGGGCCAACAACTCATGTGTGAGTCATTAATTTTGGAGGCTCTCAATAAGGGGTTGAGGGCCCAAATAACATCTGATACCCACCTTTGTGACCTCACTCATGGTCCTCTTCCTCCTCCTCAAGGTCCTCCTCCTCCTCCTCCTTCTCCACCAGGTCCTACTAGTCCTCCTCCTCCTCCAGGTCCTACTCCTCCTCCTGCCACATCTCCAATAGCAGAGCCACAGCCAGGAAGGAAGCATGGAAGGAAGACCAGAAAGTGAGGACCCTGGATCCAGTCTGGCAAAATATGCAGCCTCTTGTGGTACCACAGCCTGGGGACACAGATGTCATCTGCTGCTTTCCGGATCTCTGGGACTTCTGGACCAGACTGAACTCCCTTACATATGGACTCCTCAGGCCACCAATTTTGATGTTCAAGAATTGATGTCTGCCCTGGGGGTCAAAGGCTTCGCTAATTTCAACTGTTTATTCAGCGTTGCCTCCCTCTTTATTTGGTTCTGAGCCCTTAATAAAGGAATTTTGGTTTCAATTATACTCTCCTATGTGTGTTTTCCTTCTAAAAGGACAGTTTGTTTGTGAGGAGGCAGGTACATTTCAAAAATACAATGTGAAATTAACAAGGCACACCAACACCAAACAATCTCCTTGAGATTAAATAATAAAAGATATCAATGGTGTTGTGGTAACTTGACACACAAAACACACACAAAAATATTCTGGAGTAAAACTAAAAATAAAATAAAACAAAGATCAGTCTTTGAAAAAATACAAACATAAAATCAAAAAAAAATCTGGCTTTAAAAAAAAAAATTAAAAAAAATAAATAAATATTTTTGTCAGATGTGACAAATCAAAATATATTAAGGGAATCCCGATAAATAATAAAGAAAGAAGATTGTGTGAATATGAGCAGCAAAACTACTTCATTCTTCTCACATTATAAAGAAGAAGAGAGTGCGCTGTATTAAACCATTTTTAACATTGCAGCGTGACGAAAGTGCTGTATCCATTGCGAACGCTAATTTTACCAGACCGAGCTGTTCCATCTCTGAATTTCTTCTGAGCATGCGTGGCACTTTGTGCGTCGGAAAAGGCCACACGTGGTCGGAATTGACACGATCAGATTTTGTTGTCGGAAAATTTTATAGCCTGTTCTCAAACTTTGTGTGTCGGAAAATCCGATGGAAAATGTCCGATGGAGCCCACACACGGTTGGAATTTCCGACAACACGCTCCGATCGGACATTTTCCATCGGAAAATCCGACCGTGTGTACGGGGCATAACAATGAGGCACCTGATCCAGTGACAGATGTCAAAAGAGACGTTCCTTAGACTTTGGGGCTATGTCCACTAATTTTATATTGTGTATGTGAGGGCAGGAAATGCAGAGAAATCTAACTAATGGGATACATACAGCAATAAAACACTTTGGGTTTAAAATTATTTCTAGTCTATCCAAGACATAGCAAATAGCCATGTACAGTACATGAGTCAAAATTAAATTTTGCAGCTTATTTAAGTATATGCACTAGGGTATTCCATTTAAAGTTCATGACAATAAAAATCTATGTGTTTACATTCATTTTCTGTGTGGCTAACTCACTGCTGAAAGGGCATTTATCTCAAACAAACATAGCTTTTATCTTGCCTATAATAAAAGCTACTTATCCAAACTATTTCCCTATCATCAAAAGGCATTTATTAGATTTTAAGGCCTGTCTGAAATGTAGTATGCAATAGTAGTATTGATTACTGGGGACCAAGATAGTGACAAGGGACCTACTGTATTCTGTGGCACCTGAGCAGTAGAACACAGCAGTACAATGCAGAACATTAGATAAGGGGATGGGGAGTTAAGGAAATCAGACACATACATCGTTTTTGTTATTTCCAGCTCATTGTGCAACACAAGAAAATAATAACTTGTATAACTGTTGTGGGATTGAGGTGAGTAAAGTTAAGCAGTTGATACATTTGCCTTGAGTTGCGCCAGTCCAAAACTGTATTTTAGGACATGGCAGCCCACTTTTATTCAATAAATGGAAAAAGTTCACATGTACATCAGTCACCCATGCAGGGGTTTCTTCCATACAATATGCACAATTGAAAATACCCAGCCACCTGGCTCACTTGTTGATGGAGCTGCTGCTCCTCTTACCAGTCCCTTTGACTGTGTTGTCCAGCTCTCTAGGAGCACTTGGCACTCTAGCCTTTAGTCACAGCAGCCTGCTGCACAGCCCACCTCTGGCCCACGGATTGAGGTTCTCCTGACACTCCTGATAGGAGCTGACCTGACTCTTGGAACTAAGAACTGTCTCCTGGCTTCTGGCTGGGCACCCTGACCCCTCAATGAGACCATCTGTCTTTTGGCTTCTGGATGGGCTCTCTAACTCCTCAACGATACCTCTGTCTCATAGCTTCTGGCCGGGGCCCCCCTGACCACAGGTGAGAGTTTCAGTCTCCCACACTGGGAGTGGTCTTCAAACTGGAAGCTGTCTCCAAACTGGGAGCTCTGAGCTATCCTCAGACCTGAGTAAACAATGACCCTGCACACCTGTGTAATTAGCCAGGTTGCAGGCGTTTAGCAAAACCTGGACACAGGATTAAATGTTACAACCCAGAGCTACAGAATCTGAAATCCAAAAACACAGCTTTCTCCACTCAAAAATTATAGTTCTAAACCTTTCATTAACCCTTAATGCGAACCCTGTGTCACATTTTACTATATTCCTACAGTGACAGAACTTCCCTCTGTCACACTGTTCAATATTAGTGTCCCAAACAAGACATAAACATTTACATAAAAACAACCACAGTATATACATTTTAAATGTCAACCAAGCTGCCCTGCAGGAGACATAAATTGCTGGGCAAAACCTGTTTCTGTTTGCCGCCCCCCCCCCCCCCCCCCGCTTCCAATTCTGACTATTGTGCACTTTCAATATTACGGCAGGGAATCCTCAAATACAAACCTATTTTTTTTTACTTACATAGTGTGCATAAAAATCCACCAATAAAGACAGAACTCACCTGTGGTGAGCAAGGAAATCCAGAAAATATTGTGGAAACATGGACAACGATTTCAGGGCACCATAACGGAATCCACCTACTTAGGCCTTAGCTTGGTAGTTTTTAATTCTAAAGAGGTGTCAAGAGATTTCTGCTTTGACATGAGGATCTCAGTTCCCAATGTCATAGGACCCTACTTGCCCCAAAGAATGTCTAGGCCAAATGGTCAAACATCATCCATAGCACCACCTCCTGCACAATTATTTGTAAAACGCTTCCTGTCAAACTCAGACATCAATTTGGCCAAAAACATCTCAGCAATCAATGACCAAAACAAAAATGAACAAATATACTACTCTTCCTGCTATTCCTTCTCATTTTCCTTGCCATCCAAACCATTACAAACAACTGGATGCATTCCTCCCAGCACTGCCCCTTATGGGAACACAAATAGTGATTGCCAGACTGAAAACTACTTTACTGATCACCATCTCGCCTTCCCTTATCTTTAGTTTTATTAAAGAAGAATTCCAGGTATGGTATATTTGTACCGATAGTACTAGTTCCTATTATCCAGGCATAATATTCTGTTGCTCTTTCATCTAGAGTCTAGGCAACATAATGCAGAATATGTGTTACTGGCCAGATTAACAGATGAAAACAAAGGGGGAAAAAAGCCTAAAAAAAAAAAAATAATACAGCCACAACATCTAAGAATTGGTAAGCTGCAATATATTACGTTTTTGGTTTACTATCACTTTTCACAGAAAGTGAAATAACACTTAAGAGCAGTTTCTTTATGGACTACTGCATAACACAGTTTAAGGATCTCTCCAGATTGAGAAAACAGCCATGTCCCCATATCCTGATTTCTCCACACACATACAGAAGCAATGCAACTTTTTCTATGTAGTTAACCAGTGGCTAGAAGGCCTGGGTCTCTCCAATATGATATGCCGTTCTTCACCAAACTTAGTGTAGTATACAAGAAACTTGCCTATTTTTTCACTTGACGGTGCACAAGACTGAAATTACACTTCCCAGTTGATCTTCCATATGATCTCATACATGGTCTCTCATACTCACTGACCTGACCTCCTGAAGATAACTTCTCTCAGCCTGGATTTGTCTACCAATGTATACCTGCATTTTTTCTAGAAACTCAGGATTTCTCAGCCAAATATTTTTTCTTAGGTATCTGGTACAATGTTGTGTTTCATTACTGTTCTGTGTAACCCTTTGTTCTTTACTAGCCAGATACACGTGACCTGTTGTTAGAGTTATACCCATAGGCCCCCTCTTAGGGGCATGGACTGGGTTGTTTTATTGTGTATATATGGTTGTATGTATGGTGACACCTTCCGTCTAGCTAAATATCCATCATTTATTATCTTCTCTGTCCATGGCAGTCAGGATACCTTAGGATATTTGATACAATTCATTTTTGTACTTAATAATAATGTATTGTGTCTAAAGTTACTATTATGTTGTAAAATGTCTAATGCCACGTACACACGATCGGACATTGATCGGACATTTCGACAACAAAATCCATGGATTTTTTCAGATGGATGTTGGCTCAAACTTGTCTTGCATACACACGGTCATACAAAGTAGGTCGGAAATTCCGAACGTCAAGAACACGGTGACGTACAACACATACGACAAGCCGAGAAAAATGAAGTTCAACAGCCAGTGCGGCTCTTCTGCTTGATTCTGAGCATGCGTGGAACTTTGTGCGTCGGAATTGTGTACACACGATTGGAATTTGTGCGAACGGATTTTGTTGTCGGAAAATTTGAGATCCAGATCTCAAATTTTGTGCGATGGAAAGTGTCTGATGGAGCCTACACACGGTCGGAATTTCCGACAAAAGGCTTCCATCGAACAATTTCCGTCGGAAATCCGGGGCATTATTCTCTATTTATTATGGGCACATTTTTTGTAAACCCACACATTTTATGCCTACAAGACAAGCATATTACAGATAAGGTAAAGGCTTTGCATAAACTCTGGATAGGCAGATATCACTCTTCCTAGTCAAGCTATACACAATGGGTCTCTATATTGGTTGCTAAACACTCTTCTCTGCTGCTTCCTTTATATAGTGCATATATTACTTTAGTCTCATTGTTGAGCTGCCATCAATATCTTTGAACCTATGGGCTTATTAGTATAATCCTATACCCTTAGAGCACAATCATATGTGTATGATTTTGTTGTATTTCAGCTGTGACCCTATCTGCACCATTCTCATTAATTACCCGTGTTAAACACCCTTCTGGTAACTGACTCAGACATTGGTGGCTGGTGCTCAAAATTTTTGGGGGGGGGCGCAAACAAACTGAAAAATTCTGAAAAAAAAACCCCATCAATTGCAACCTCACTGTACCATCAATCGCAGCCACTGTGCCCATCAAACGCAGACACTGTGCCCAACAAATGCTGCCACTGTGCCCCATCAAATACAGCTACTGTGCTCATCTTATGCAGCCACTGTGCCGATCTTATGCAGCCACTGTGCAGCATCGAATGCAGCCACTGTGCCCATCATATGCAGCCACTGTGCCCCATCAAATGCAGCCTAACTGTGCCCCATCAAATGCAGCCTAACTGCGCCCCATCTAATGCAGCCTCACTGTGCCCCATCAAATGCTCCCACTGTGCCCCATCAACAGCTCCTCGATGACTTCTTCTGTCCTCTCTTCCCAACCTCTGCTATGATTGGACGCGTTCAATCACAGCACCTGTCGTTTCAGCCAATCAGGTGACGGGCAACAGATCCGAGGACCTGATTGGCAGAGAGGTGGTTTAGTGTTAGGAAAGCAAATATTAATTTGCTTTTCTAACTCTCATTTCGTGAATAACCCCCATTGTTTTGTACCTTCTTTTTACATACATATTAAAAAAAGAAGTGTGTTCCTGGAAGTCTTTAAAGCTCACCAAACACTATACAATTTGATTGTACAATCTCCTTTATCTTTAATGAATATAGAGTGATTCCATAGATAGGTGTCCTCTTATTATATAATTTTGGTAAATCTAGATCTAAATCAGAGATTATACAACCAGATAGTATAGTGTATGGCGAATTTTATACAACTAAAATGAACCTATTGCACTTTCAGGACTTAAAGGCACACTAAAGCAAACGCGCATCTTGTTGAGTGCAAAAACAAGCAACAAATAATTGGTAAAAAATGTGCGAACCACAGTGCATCAAAATACCCCATGAGCTACAGTAGTTTGTTGCATATGTCACATGTGAGGCAGCCCATTTTAATCAATGGGTTGCCCTATGCGAGTCACAGGAAAACACACCAAAAAAACATGTGCTTCTACTACACTGTGTGAATGGAGCCTGGCTTGAGGTGATTATAGCCATATCAATCTATCAAAACGTGTCTCACACACAGAAAGGACCTTCAGTATCACAGGATCATACAACTGCACCTCCAGTAATGTTGTGTACATGTTGTGTATGTTGGCAAAACAGTACATAAATTACAAGCAATTTGCACAGACACACCATTAGGGACATAAAGAAGATTCTGCACACCTGTGGGACACCATTTCTCACAACTGGACCACACTATGGATAACCTCAATGCCTTATGCCGCGTACACACGGTCGGACTTTACGGCAGACTTTGCCCGGCGGACTTTTCGACAGACTTTATGACGGACTTTCTGAATGAATGGACTTGCCTACACACAATTCACCAAAGTCCGTCGAATTCGTACGTGATGACGTACGACTGGACTAAAGCAAGGAAGTTCATAGCCAGTAGCCAATAGCTGCCCAAGCATGGCTTTTTGTCCGTCGAACTAGCATACAGACGAGCGGACTTTTCGACTGATTGATTTAAAACATGTTTCAAATTTAAGTCCGTCCAACTTTTGAGAAAACAAAGTCCGCTGGAGCCCACACACATCGAATTGTCCGACGAAATCCCGTCCACCGGGCAAAGTCTGCCATAAAGTGTGTACGCGGCATTAGTTCTTAAAGCGGTTGTATACTCGCACAATTTTTTTTTTTAAGCCGCTGACGTACAGGTTTAGGAGATATTCATTCATATTGATTTTACCTACAGTTAAGCCTTATTTTAGGCTTACCTGTAGGTAAAAATATAAAAAAAAGGGTATACAACCACTAATGAGAATTTCTATTCAGAAATTGAAAACTTTTGAACTAAGAATGATATAAAAGCCTAAATGACATAAAATGCCTAAATCTAGACTTGGGTTTTCTCACTTATTTTTTAACAGTTTTACATCCCCCGCTGTGACTGTCACTAGCATTTTTTCTGTCTTATCTCACTAACTATCCTAGTTTAATTACCATTTCTGTGTACATTTATTTGTTTTTTTTGCTAAATTGTATGCTAAAACTTTGTGATTTAGTAGTGATTGGACCTTGAAAAAGGGGACATACCCCGAAAGCTGGTCCTAAAAAAATTGTATGCTAGTGCAAAAAAAAAAAGTATCACAAACAGGACTCAATTGTTTCTGAATGGGGCTTGAAAGTGAAATTGGTTTGTTTACACTCTTCCTCTCCCTGAGCTGGATTACAAGAACATTGACAGCTGAATATCTCCCTCCCATGTACTTGTATAAAACTGGTCAAACACTATACAATCTAATTGTACAATCTCTGTACAATTTCCTTTAGATTTAACAAAACTATATAATATCCATTCAACTATGAAAAATCCATTCAATTTGTATCAAATCAGCAAGGCCCTTGCACTATATAGTTGATCTAAAGGAGATTGTATGAAAGGAAGAAATAGGAAAGTGAGTGTAAATAAAAAAGAGATGATATAGTAATGAGGTAGGTGGGGTCCACAAACGTTAAACATGCCCTATTCTGTGATGCAGTAAGGCAGAGCATGATGGGATATGAGGTTTCCTGGAAGGTCACATGATGCCACAGGAAGTCAGGACTCAGAATGCATTTTTATAAATTTTGAACAGAGAGGTTCTTATTCAAAGCTGCCATGGACTAGGTAAGTAATAAATAAGCACATTGAGATTGGGTAAACATGACATGAGAAAAGTGAAATTCTGCCTGAAAAGGTGAATTTACCCTTTAAAGCTTTTGATATATTGTGTTGGAATTACCTCTGGGATATTGTGCACAGGATGAGTTTGGTGATACATACATCAACCGGATTAAAGTCTTATATAAAAGACTCCAAAGGCCAGAGTTTGAACCAAAAAGGCCATCTCTCTGTTTTTCTATATCCTTAGAGGAACAACACAAATATGTCCTCTTTCCCCTCTGGTCTGATGTAGAGGAATATTTGGTTTCAAGATGTTATTAGCACAACTAATAAGCATATCCAGTTCATATTTCTTCATCAACTTTACCGTAATCCAAATCAGATATAGAAAATGAGGATTATTAGCACTTCTACCTGTCCAAGTTGCCCTACATATGTTCTGGATCTGATCTTCAGTGTCCACACTATGGGACCAGGTATTTAGAATTTTTCAGATGTGTCTCAAGTTTACGGTGCCAATAATCCCTGACGTTGGCCTGCTCAGTTTGGTGGACAATTTTGATCTTATCAAAAAATTTGAATCTAGTCTATGTTGTTTAAAAAATGTATTCTGTTGCTTTGGAGGAGTACATTCCCACTGAAGTTTACCCAGTAGCAAAAGTAGGATTTTCTCCTGCATATATTTGGAGTCAAGAGGGAGGAATTGTCTTCAGAGAGGATTAATTGCACACACACACAATACAATCAGATTGCCCAATAGTTCCTGGATCCACCACCAGTGGAATGGGTCATTTGAATTTTACCTCATAATGCATGAGATCTTTAAAGCTGGGTGGTTTGTTTAGTGATTGGATAGCCATCTTGTACAGTGTATGGCTCCTATCAGCTCTTTGGGTATGTTTTGTAATTTCTATACATTTTTTTCTTACTAGGTCCAAAAAAAAATTTAACCAGTATGTATTATTTTATGAGTGTCATTATTCTTAGTAGTATTATCAGTAATATAATTTTCAATATCTTTTGTACCATTTTACGATTGCACAATCAGATTGTATAATGTATGGTTCAATTTATACATTGATCATTTTACTCAAGTTTTCATACATTTATTCTTTTTAGATCAATTTATTGCCAAAAATATATTATTTTAACAATAGTGATTAAGACAATTTTTTTTTTCGGTAGTAATATCATTATAAATATTAATAATATATTTATTATTAGTATTATTATTATTATTATTTTGCCATTATTATCCATTATCATGTTTTTTTTTCTTATTCTTTTCTTATTTTTTATTTTCGTTTTACGACTGCACAATCAGATTGTATAATGTATGATTCAATTTATACATATACAAATTTTGAGAGGTTTTTTTATTAGGTTAACATCTCATCCATAATGTAAAATTTGAATGATAGCAACAATAAAAAGCACTCCCATGAGTGTAGACAGGTAGGCTGCACACCCCATACAGTGCATGAAAGAAACCAGAGAAAACCCCCTATCGGGGCTTTAAAACAGCCAATGGAGTACAATGAATAGTTGAAAAAATTGGATTTTATTAGTACAAAAAATATATAAATAACATTAAAAGAAAAAATTCATAGAAATGAATACTGACTGTTAGAGTCAGGACACGAACTGAGTATGGCATACATATGCAACAGACAGCAACTTGCAGTGAAAACCAATGTATGACACAATGTATAAAGGCAGCCTGTATTTCCCCAATTGTAAGCGTTTTAGATAACAATAAAAGCCTCTAAATGAAAACAAAAGGCCATACAGTATATGTGGGACAACAATAATTGTGTATAATAATCCTGACGCGTTTCGACCCTTCCCGGGTCTTCTTCAGAGGATGGCTGTCCACACTAAAAGAAAGGGGGTAACATATATCACATATCAAACATAGCATCCAATTTCCACAGTGCCAGAAAACATGCAGGCATACCCTGTAATGTGACTGAATAAATTGTATAGTTACCTATCACAGAGATTGTGACACTACAGTGTCATTCTTGGCATTGCCAAAATGTTTAGGATGAATACACTTATTCCTTCGCTCCCCTGTCTCCCCCGTGTCAGACCAGTTCCCCCAGGGACGGGTGATGGACCAGATGAGCCTTACGAGAGATCACGCTTACCAGCCCCCATGTGGAGAGGGAGGGAAGGGAGGGGGCGAGACGGGCAGTCTAGAACCGCACCCGGGTAGGATTCACGTTAATGCTACAATTCAAAATGGAAAATGTTGAAGGGTCAGTTGGTTCATACCATATAGTTGGGAAGTTTACCAACCATGGAGTTCAATGTGCTTACTGTATTATGAGTCCATGGATCTGCAGGAGGGCATTGCTAGAGGGTGAAGGAGAAAAAGGAAAAAGGGGGGGAAGGGGAGAAAAGGGGCGGGGGAAGGAAGGGGGGGAAAGGAAGGGGAGGGGGGGAAGGGACATGGGAAGAGAAGGGACGGAAAGAAGGGGAAAGGAAAGGCATGTGAGGAAAAAGTGAAAAGAATGGAGAAAAGAGTAAGTAAGGGAGGTGTGAGTGAAATGCGATTGAACTAGAAATTAGCCAATGCCCTGCTGACAATTATTCACCATGCGACTTCAAAAATGTGCCAGAAAATTGATAGGGTAAAAGCACCAACAAACCAACAAGGAATGGGACAAGTGAGCAAGGGGAGAGATGAAGGAAAAGAGGCTGCAGTGTAAGGTGGGGCAAGGGGAGGATGTGAAACCAACAACCAAAATAGAGGAGAGGGGGGGGGGGAAGGGGGGGAGGGGGGGGGGGGCCGTAGGGGAGGTGCACATAAAGGAAGTGGTGAGTGACTGGAAGGAGTGAAAGGTGATGAGGAAGGAAGTGAGGGTGTAAAGGGGAAGAAAGGGAGTGACATGCAGCGTGGAAATAAGTGTGGGATACTCAAGGTGATGTAGGGGAAGGAAGGAGAGGTGCGACAGTGGATAGAATGAAATAACAGGTGATTGAAACACACACAAGTGAGCGTGACAAAAACGCTAAAAATCAACAACACAGTGACAAGTGCAGGGGTGGTGGTGGGGCTAATTACCCAGTCAAGCTGAACTGAATAACAGAGTGGATACATTCGTTATTCTGCAAAAATTAAATGAGGATAAGAAATAATGACAGGGTCAAGAATGAATTACAAAAAAGAAAAAGCAAAAAACGAATTGCTGGGCAGCATGTATGAACACATTGCCATCATTATGGGTACACTTACCCCTTTGATGAATAGATCAGCACCTTGCCTGGCGTCTCTGCATCAAAGAGAGTCCAATAAAGTGCCTCTGAGGTTTCCTCTATTTATGAGGAGTGTCAATTGACTGACTCCCGTCAGGTGCAAGTATGTGGCCGCCCTCCCCCAGCCCACCCCCGCCTCTAACACAAGGGGGGGGAGGCGAGCAACACAGCTGTGTGCTCAACGTGACCCCCCGGCGTTCCCGGAGAGGACTGCTCCTCCGGGTATCCCCGTACGCCTCCGTCGCAACTGCGCAGGCGCCGCTACGTCACGCGCACGCGCACGGCGTCCGGAAGGGATCCGGGACGCCGCTGGCAGGGCAAGAGGTGCCCACCAACGGTGCTGCCACCTAGTGGGCACATTCAGGAGACGCGGGCCCGAGCATCTCCCCTCTCACCCTGCCAGGAAGGCACATGGGTGCACCCCGCCCCAGAGGGGGAGGACAGGCACTGAAGGAGAGGTGGCAGCGAACGTCATGCCATAAGTCATACATACAAAATACTGCAAGGGTCTCTGGTGTAAAATCAATATTAACGATCCACACCACTTGTTCACAGGGCACTGCATGCATGATCCATGCAGAGCAGATTAGCTACATGCTGACCATACCATAACATATACATCGTTCATTACATGTCAACGTTGGTTTAAACAGGTTATACACTTATAATGGCATCGTCCGCTTGCAAATGCATATTTACATCACGTATAGAAAAAAATAAATGAATAGATAAATTCACATGAACAATTGCATGTTATTATGTAATTATGTAAAGAACTTAGAACTGTGTTTTTAGGCTAGATTTTCCTCAAAAAGAAAGAGCGTTTGAACATATGTGGTCCATTAACGTTTGATACTATAACCTACAACAACTGTATGCACATCATACATCTATACATAATGGGGAAAAAGTGGTGACATAGATGATTATACATGGGAAAAACCAGGCAGTATATATAAGACTGGGAACATTGAATGAGTGAAATAGTGGTGGAGACTTCCACTTGGGTCAGCATGAGAAAGGAAAAGAAAAGGAAAAGAAAAAGAGAAAGAAAAAGAAAAAGGAAAAGAAAGAAAAAGAAAGAAAGGGAAATACAGAAGGGGAGAAAAGAAAAAGAAAGGGGGGGGGGAAAAGAGGGGGGGTGTAGGGATGGGGAGAGGGGAGGGGGGGGGGGGGAGGGAGGGGAAGGGGAAGGGGAAGGGGGGGAGGGGGGAGGTGGGGGGAAAAAGAATGGTGGAATAGATGGATCCAAGCAGCAATATGGAATAAGAAATGAAAGTTTTATCTTCCAGACAATATTTGTGTCTTCCCAGATGAGAACCCCCTGCAGGAAAGGGGCATATGAAATTGATTCGTTTAGGCCTGGTGGAGAAGGTGGCCTGCAACTGGAATATCCATCTCTGCTCTTTCTGCAGCAGAGACTTATTCCAGTCGCCACCTCTAATAGAATCTGTATTTATAGAGGGCACAAAGGTGACTCTGGGGACACTATAGTTGTGTGTGCTAATTATATGCCTTCCAATTGGGAGGTATGGGTTCCCCACCTCCATGCTGTAAACATGTTGGGAGATGCGCTTCCAGAATTCCTGCCTGGTCTTCCCCACGTAGAATGCACCACACTCATACTCCATCAGATATACGATTCCGCGAGTGCGGCAATTCACAAATTGTGTAGGTGTGAAAATGTCACCGTTAGGCAACATAAAGATTTTATCCTGTTTGATGAGTGAACATTATGAGCAAAGCCCGCAGGGGAAAGAACCCACTGCAGGACATTGCTGCAATCTCATGTTTGCGTTGGTATATTCACTCCGAACGAGCTTGTCACGTAGTGACATAGCTCTTTTGTACGTTATGGAGGGTTTTTCGTGAACCAAATCCACGCAGTTTTGGATCATCCGTAAGGATGTTCCAATGGCGCTCTATAATCTTTTTAATGACCTGATGTTGT
Source organism: Lithobates clamitans (assembly GCA_037952925.1). Taxonomy (NCBI): domain Eukaryota; kingdom Metazoa; phylum Chordata; class Amphibia; order Anura; family Ranidae; genus Lithobates; species Lithobates clamitans. Next base: position 318 of record JBBGZY010001615.1, on the reverse strand, counting down.
CGAGAATACCGCATAATGATTCGGGTAGGGTTGCATTCAGAGCCTTGGGGGTGTTTGGGGTTTAAAAAGTAGCTGAGATCCCATACTCCCAATTGGAAGGCATATAATTAGCACACACAACTATAGTGTCCCCAGAGTCACCTTTGTGGCCCTCTATAAAATACAGATTCCTATTAGAGGTGGCGACTGGAATAAGTCTCTGCTGCAGAAAGAGCAGAGATGGATATTCCAGTTGCAGGCCACTTCTCCACCAGGCTTAAACGAATCAATTTCATATGCCCCTTTCCTGCAGGGGTTCTCATCTGGGAAGACACAATA